>OX328266.1:41231340-42686965 GCA_946814005.1 Chamaenerion angustifolium | reverse complement strand
TTTTCAATTTAACCATTTTAAATTTGACATTTGCGCTCACTGTGTTTTTCCAACTATTTACTCTTATTCTAATATTTATTCGTACTAAATACCTACCTACTTTCTAGTTTGTTATTAGGTGTAACGTTTTTTCTCCCTACTTTATAAAGTTGACCCATCATTCCTCTATAATATCAACCTCACTATACAATGTCCTACTCTTTTAGTGACTTTACGTGCTTCAATTTACCCAAAAAAAGAAGACTTTACGTGCTTCCAATGGAACGTTTGCTACGATGGCATGCATCATATGAGACAAGAACACATGACAAAAGATCATGAAAAAGGGAACATAGGGTCTAATTTTTAACTTTATCGTAAAAAGTGAGAATGTTAAAAAGTTTAATTATCAAATAGGACTTTATTTTTTTTAAAGTAAATTGGAAGATAAACTTTTTCGAATGAGCAAATAGATATTTATGTCTAACTTTACGTTAAAAATAAACAGAATCAGTCATGTATTTATTACGTGATAAACAGATTTGATCATCTTTTCTTGAACTAAAATTGTTTTAAGTTACGAGATAAACATAACTGTAAAATCTTTTCAATGCGATGTTATTAGTAAAACTCGAACTCAAGTTTGAATGTTGATCAGGATTACAACTTGTCTTTTACTCAGTGACGGAACTATGAAGGGATGAGAGGGTTAATTGTCCTCCTTAACTTTTAACTATGACGGAACTTTGTGTAAATTTGACCCTAAAAATGTAATAATTTTAAATTTAACCATTTTAAATTATACATTTGAACCCACTAATTAATTTTTAGTTCAACTAATTTCTCTTGTTTTAATATTTGCCCTGAAGAAATTTTCTGGCTTTTCACTGGTTTTACTCATTATTTAGTAAATAAAGAGAGACCTGAATGCATTTTCCGGTTGAATAATCTGATTCACAACGTGGTTCGTTGATGAGTTCCCATGCAAAAATGGTCGGGTCGTCTTTATATGCCACTCCGGTAATTGTATTCACCCTCGTAAGAACTGCCTGCAAATTAAATTATAAACAAACAATCTTATCAACCTCGGACTTTGTCTAGACACCTCAATATCATGAAACAAACACACTTAAAACGATGAAAAAAGAAATAAAAGTATTGGAAAAGTTCAAAACAAACTTATTTTCTATTAAAAAAAACTCAATATAATTAATAAAATGTAAATTATATTCATTTTATATGAAAATGTGGACATGTTAATTATCTATTTAGTCACTTATGTTTAATATTTTTATTAATGAAAATGTTGATTCAACCTGCGTACCAACAAGTTCTTTAATTACCAAAAAAACAAACCGAACTTTAAAGAAAAATCAAACAGCAAACTGAATTATTTTTTACAAACAACAAACTAAACTTTGAAATTAAGTAATCAACAAACCTACCTCAAATTTTCATTATGTTTGAACGAAATTTTCAAATGTTTGAGTGAGTTATTAAGTCGTAATACCATTTTCTTATAATACTACAACTAATGTTGACTTAATAACTCACTCAAATATTGAAAAATTCGTTCAAACATAATAAAAATTTAAGGTAGGTTTGTTGATTGCTCAATTCCAAAAGTTTAGTTTGTTGTTTGTCAAAAACAAAATTCGATTTGCTGTTTGATTTTCCCTCCAAATTCGTTTTTTATATATATATAATTAACCCTTTTTATTATATATACTTAATCCTTAAAAAAAAACATAATAATCATTTAAATAGTTACTTTAACCTTTACATGCTCCTTATAAAAGCCTTTGACCACCGAGTTTGTGTAGAAATCATCCTTGCCGTTGACGTTCTGGCCACGATCTCTCGCCCACTGCACATACTGAGTTCTTCCTCCAAAGTCATCCCAATTATTCACCAAACTCAGTATCATATAAACGTCATATTTTTTTGCTTCAGAAATCACAAAATCCAAACCCTGATAACAAAAAACATATCACAAATAAATTACTTTACTTACTCCATTACATATTATAATATATATATGTATATATAATGCATGCATGCACATGCATGTTTTTGAAAAGATGCAACAACCTTAAACACTTGTTCGTCGTAGGAACCAGGAGATGTCTGCATAGCTCTGTAGCGGTTCCCATCATTGAAAGCCCATGTTCGAACCATGTTCAAGCCGTTCTTGGACGCGTGGCTAAGAACACTCGAGACTTTGTCACGTGAGAGCGGGTCCGAACCCATATACATCATCCAATACGCATTGAACCCATTTAGGTACACCGGGTTTCCATCCCCGGCGACAAAATGGAGTCCGTTTGCTCTCACGAAGCTTCTGGAAACGTCGTTTGTGTTGTTGGTCAATGGTCGGGAAGAAGCTCCTTGGAAGAGCAGTAGAAGAGGTAGCATGGCAGTGAAGAAACGATCCATGGACGATTGAGGTAAGCTAGTTTGTGTTGTTTGGTGTGTAATGAATGGTGTTTATGTAGTGGTAGAGTTTGGTCCAATTGGATAAGTGAAAGGAAACGTGATAAAGCAATGTTTGTTATATTTGATATACTGTCCTTTTCGTCTTTTTGATTTAAGGTAAATCTTCTCAACAATTACTTATCTTGGCACTATATTGACATTATATGAATAAATGGTTATGTATGTTTTTTTATGTAGCTAAAGGGTCACGTATGTTTCAGAAATGTGACATTTTTGGTTTAAACTTGTCATATTCATTAACAAATGTTTGATAAATATGATTAAGTGGTCACTAAAATATCAATTTTACCCTTCATTTTTTCTTGTTCTTCATGTTCATGTCTGAATTCTAATTTTAGACTTAGATTTGCGCAGATCTATGTTCGAATCGAACCCATAACTGTGTTCGTGCATTTGAATGAACCCAGATTCACATTTCATGGTTCGAATTGAACTCAAATTTGTGATTTTGGGTTTAGTTCGAACCCAAATTTGTGTTTATGTGTTCGATTCGAACCCAGATACACAGCTTTTGGTTCGATTCGAACTCAGATTTGCGCAAATCTGAGTTTGAAATTAGATTTCAGGTTTAAATTGAGAAATGAGAGATTAAAGATGAAGATAAAGAAGATAAGTGGAAGAGTATTTTAGTCCTTTGTTCACATATCTATTTTTTTTTATAATAGTTCAGTTGCATTTTGAAACATAAGTAACTATCTAGCATAAGTGACTCTTGAGGTAATTTACGCTTGTTTTGACCTTCATATCTTAACGGATTAAATTTTTAAATTCAAACGTGACTTGTTAGTTCATGACTCAATCTGCATAACCTCTAAATCTTAATTAATTTTGAACATAATTAGATTACATGATACAAAATTTATACATCAAACCATGAATCCACGTAACTAATTGATTTGCGTTTGTCTAGCAATTTTTTATTTTTTTTAATTAGAAATATTTAAATTTAAGTTTATTCTTACACTTTAATTAACTTTTGTGTTATTTATTGCAATTTGCTAGCTCCGTCTAATTTACTGTTAAATTATGACATAAACTTGCATTTTATTTTTTGTCGTACTATGTTTTGTGTGCAACTTGCTATGTAAACTTTTGAAAAATATTAATAACTTACTAGTTGAACTTTGTGTATGAATAATTTGTTAGTTGAACTTTGACAAAATTTGTAATTTACTATATTAATTTTTTGGCCATATGTAATTTACTATATGACACGTCTACGTAAATATTTAACATTAAATTAGATCTCTAGTTAGCCCATTCTCGAAATTGCCATATGCAAGTGACGTCATATTTTTTTTTAATTTGTAATTTACTATTTTTTTTTTGGCCATATGTAATTTACTATACGACACGTCTACGTAAATATTTAACATTAAATTAGATCTCCAGTTAGCCCATTCTCGAAATTGCCATATGCAAGTGACGTCATATTTTTTTTTTTAATTTGTAATTTACTATATTATTTTTTTGGCCATATGTAATTTACTATATATGACACGTCTACGTAAATATTTAACATTAAATTAGATCTCTAGTTAGCCCATTCTCGAAATTGCCATATGCAAGTGCCGTCATATTTAACTTGTCATATTTAACTGTTGGTATTAAATACACCTAACATGTTTGAAAGTATTGTTATGTGCCCTTAAGTTATAAAAAAAATTGTTAAATGCACCAACTGTGTTAACTATCCGTCCACTTTTGTCGTTAAATATGTTAAAATAATAATTTTACCTTCTTTTTCTCTTTCATATCATATTTAATACTAAATTCAACTCCAAAATGCATATTTGAGTTTCAGTTCTACACAAAATTACATTTTGGGACTGAATTCAAACTTAAATATGCATATTTAGAGTTTTAATTTAACCCCCAATGCAGATTTTGGTTTAATATGAACCCAAAATGAAGATTTGAGTTCGAATTCAACCTAAATTTGCATTATTGGGTTGAATTGAAACTCAAATTTGCATTTTTTTTAGTTGAATTTTAAACCAAATATGTGTTTTGGATGTGGATTAAAACATATAGGTGCAAATAACAACATGAGTAAAATATGAGTGCATCGAGACTATTTGCTCTAAAAAATATTTTTTAAGAGCAATTTCGTATTTATAAAAGTTTTACATTTTTCAGTAGAAATTTTATATAATTTTATTCAAAAATATTATTATTAATCCTCTTGTATTACTAACAATTAATTCACATCCAAACTCCATTATAATATATTGAAAATTAAAATAATTTTATAAATTTAATTGTAATATTTGAAAAATTAGTATCCTACTTTTACAATTTCTAAAATATATTCTAAAGAAATAGAGAGTTTCAAACATAAATACTTGTTCAAATATTTAACGTTATTGTGTGTGTATACAAACATATTACATATATAGAGTAAATGGTCAAAGTGTCCCCTAAAGTTTGGCCGAAATTTAAGAATCCCCTTAAAGTTTAAAGTGTCTCTTAATGTTTGAAAATGATGAAAAATCTCCCATTGTCCGATGTTATTTTAGGGGGAATTTTTCATCATTTTCTTAACATTAGGAGAGAATTTTAAACTTTAAGAAGAATTCTTAAATTTCGGTCAAACTTTAGAGGGCAATTTGACCCCTACGTATATATGTACGAAAGTATGCAAGAGTCAAGAAACCGCTGAGCAGGCCTTTCGAGCTTCTTCTCTAATGCAGATCAGATTGGTTCGAATCTCCAGGCGGAGTCTTCCTTCCACAAGTTGTACTGGTAACAGTAATTTCGGCTTCACATCGACGACATAAGATAGAACAGATTCAAACTCCCGATCGATCTCTACACTCTGCAAAACACGAATCGAAATCATGACAAACGGAGAGCAGATCGGAAGGAGGGAGGAGAAGAATGTAGCGTATTGTTATTACTTGTTCAATCGACCACTTCCCTTGGAAAACTTGAAAATCGCCTTCAATCATGTTGAACACGATATCCCGCCGGCGGCCAAGAGGGAGCGTCTCCAGTTCTTTCTCGAAACAGTCGACGATTCCTTTAGCGTTGAATTTCAGACCCCAAGCTAAGTTTTGCTCTCCAATCTGTAGCAGAAGCAGCATTAGAAGACAAAAGTTGAGGTTTACAGATCCTGAAAGAAAGAACTTGCTGGAGTCTGGAATTGGAATGCGAAATTGATCTCAAATCAGCAGAAACATTGGAATTAACTGAGAAAAGGAAAGTTATTGGGCATCAAAGATTGCAAATGTTGTTCCTTGGCCAAACAAACAGCAGAAGAAGAACTTGATAGAATCTGGGTTTGCCAATCACAATGCATTAGAGGAAAATCATAGAGAAATGTTCTTATCAGCAGACAGATGAATGGGTTGTCCTCTTCCAGACAAGATTATTGCTTTGTGCGTGTCAATGGCAGACACTTGCACAGAAATTCAATTCATCAAAGACGATTCATTTACAGCTAAAGGTCATCACAAAAGGGTACCTGATATAGGCGAGCAAAGTTCTTCTTCTTCTCCATCAATTGGCTCACGGCGAGACCTGGAATGAAATCAGCTAATTTTTCATAATCCGTCAAAATTCCCCAAATCACATCAAGATTTGCGTCGATTCCGATTCTGGCCACAATCCTCCTCGAGTTCTTCCCCGTCTTGGTGATCTCTATCCAAACCTCGTCTCCCAAAACAGATTCAGCTCCTCCATTCAAAAGGGTATCCGAATCCCTGTAGTAATCGTCGTCAAATTCAGTGCTTTCATCGCTGAGCTTCCCATCCACTGCGATCGAATCGTCTTTTCGGGAGCAGAAGTGTATGAAGGGTTGCCTCAATTTGGGAACTTTGGGTGAAATCAGAGTGGAGAATACAGATTTTGTGGGTTTGGCAGAGAAGGGGATATGAAATGTTGAAGTGGAGCTGAGTGTCAGAGAAATCCCCCGCATAATTGCTCCGTTTCTTTCAGCAGAACCTGTGGCGCGGCATTTCGTAGGATTCTGGACTTGCGTTTGGTTTGATGGTCTTCTTCTCCAATGGCGGTTAGGACGTGTAAACGAGAGACACTGTGCGGCGGTGGTGGTGGTGACTGCTGCATCGTTTGAGACCTCAAATCTTAATTCTGAAATGGATGAAAGTGAAAAACATGGAATTTAAAAATCATTCATAAGTTTTATTAAATTGAAAAGGATCATAATTATGACAAAAAAAAGGATAATAAAATTAAATTACTAAATAATACAGAACCATTAAGTATCTAAAATTAATTTAAATTATTAACTAAAAATAAGTTAACAAAGAAACTATATTCTTGGATATACATGTTAAAAAATAAGTTAAAAATATGTAATCTTCTTACATTTTTTAATTTGTAGACAAATAAATAATAAATAAAATAGCTCTTCGACTTGAAGGCTCAAATATGGCCCAATTGATAATTTAATGTGCTTAAGAAACAGAAGCCCATAGACTATTGGCTATGAATACAAAATATCTACTCAAAAAAATCAAATAGTATATATATATATATAGAGAGAGAGTTAAATACCAAATACCTACCTTAATTTTGGACGCTTTGCAACGAGCTACTTAAACTTTAAAATATCAAAACGGGCTACCTCAACTTTGGACAACGGTGCAACGAGCTACCTCTGTCCAATTTCTAACGAATTTTCGACGAATTTCTGTCAACAGTTTACGGTAATTTTGACGGAGGTAGCTCGTTGCACTTTCACCAAAGTTGAGGTAGTCCGTTTTGATTTTTTAAAGTTAGAGTAACTCATTGCAAAACGTCCAAAGTTCATGTAGCTCACTTGTATTTAACCCATATACATATATATTGAGATACCATTCCAAAAAATTGAATAATTTAAAAATTATATTTTATTATTATAATGAAAAATAGGTAGATGGGTCATTCATAAATAATTGAACTTATTATTACGAAGCATCTTATGTCTAGTCCTTCTTTAATTCTTCCATCTATAATAGAATGACTTTTATATATGCACATTCATTCGTTATTTTTTACAAACTACATATGTTGTAAATTTAAAAACATGGCTAAATATTTGAAAAAAATATTTTTCGTTTTTTGAAAAATATATGTTGTAGTTTTTGTATAAAAATGTTTTTTAAAAATAAATCTAACTATTTTTTAGAATAAAAACTAGGGTTAAATAATAAGGAGCTACCCTGAACTTTTGACGTTTTGTAACGATCTATCCAAACTTTAAAAAATTAAAACGGGCTACCTCAACTTTGGACGAAGGTGCAACGAGCTACCTCCGTCCAAATTACCGTAAACTGTTGACAAAAATTCGTCGGACATTCATTGAAAATTGAACGGAGGTAGCTCATTGCACCTTCATCTAAAGTTGAGGCAAACCGTTTTAACTTTTTAAAGTTCGGGTAGTTCGTTGAAAAACGTTCAAAATTCAGATAGCTCATTGGTATTTAACCCTAAAAACTAATATAATTCAAAGAGTTTAATACAAATGAGCTACCTGAACTTTGAACGTTTTGCAACGAGCTACCAGAACTTTAAAAATTCAAAATAGACTACCTCAATATGGAAGAAAGTGCAAATAGCTACCTCCGTCCAATTTACCGTCAACTGTTGAGGTATTCCATTTTGAATTTTTTAAGTTTGGTATCTCATCGCAAAACTTACAAAGTTCAAAAGTTCATGTAGATTATTGTATTTAACCCTAATTCAAATGATAAATAATAATAATAATAATAATTGGAAGCGATGATCGGAAAGTGACACGTATGTGGCTCCTACTTCATCGACCGTCACCATCTGTTCGTACGGACCAGAAAGTTTCACCTTATTTCACACATTTTTTCTTTCTTTCTTTCTTTTAATGTTTTTGTGTGATTGCTGTCTCCGTTGCTCTGTCTTGTTCTCGTCTGGTCGGTCTCCCTGCATCCGTGCGCTCCTCCCTCATATCTTCCAATCCAGGAAGAACGATCAGCTTAATGAAGGATTGAAATTGAATAGAACAATGAATAATAGATTGATCTTTAATTTGAATCCACACCCAGAAAAAATAATACAAAAAGACATTGATTTCTTGTTATGCTCACATTCAGATATCAAAATCAAGAAGATGAAAAGGATTAAACTTTGAAGATTGATCCACATACATATATACAAAAGGAATCTTTTTTACGAAATTTAGCAGAGCTGGTTCTGATGAGGAGGCCACAGAGGATTCGGAGGCGTAACGTTGAAGTGGTTGTCGGATTTGATGTCGGTGTAAATCGAGGGTTGTGGATTTTGATTTTGTTGGAAATTTGCCGCCATTACAGGGTGGTGGTTGTAGTACTCTGTTTCCAATCCCCAAGGAATCATGCCGCTTCTGCTGTCGAAGAACGAGGCGGTACTGCTGCTCGAACTCGGCAACGCAGGAAATTCCCAGAACCGAGTTATATCGTCGGCGGCGGAGAAAGATTTAACAGACGGAAACCCGAATGAATTCGCCGACGGAGGGAGAATCGTATCGGAGGTCGGGATCGGGTTGAATTCATAGTATTTGCCTAATTGGGTAAAAGATAGAGGAGACCCAGAGGCCGAGGTTGTTCTGTTTGTTACGTAGTTGTTCAATGTCTGCAGCGAGAACTGAGCCATCAAATCGGAGCTCTCATCGGAAAAGTAGTCTCTGTTAATAGCCGCGGCGGACATGGAAGTGGTGGAGGGACGTTCTTCCTTCATCGGGTAAATCTGTTTTGAAACAGTAGATGGTCTCTGTTCAAGCACGGCGGCGCTTGGCCGTGGGTTCTGCGTTTTGAGTGGTTTTACACTGTCGTCGCCAGTTTCCACCTCGGAAAGACGCTTATGGGTCACCGGATCAATCCCTCTTTGCCGCAGCTTCTTCTTCAGACACGAATTCCAGAGATTTTTTATCTCATTATCAGTTCTTCCAGGTAATTGCGCCGCAATCTGCGACCACCTGAAAAACCAAACATGTCATTCATCGAAATTACAAAACAACGTAATTTCTGGTTCGATCGTACCTGTTGCCAAGAACTGCATGGAGCTCGATAATGAGATTCTCTTCTTCTTGAGAGAATGTACCTCTCTTCAAATCCGGTCTCAGATAGTTAATCCATCTCAATCTGCAACTTTTTCCACACCTCTGCAAACCTGCCAAATTAGAATCAAAATTTGATCTTTACACAACATTACCCCCTAAAACCCCATTTTTTTTAATGAGTTGTGAAGATAGAACTGACCAGCTTGTTTCGGAACAGAGCTCCAGCAGCCATGGCCGAACTTGGTGATGTACCTGAGAAGCTTCTCGTCTTCCTCCGGTGACCAGAGACCTTTCCTTAGTTTCTGCTTGTAGCAGCAGGAGTGTCTCCCCATTTCTCCAACAGACACGGATAAACTAATGACTTGGTCCGAGTGAGATCCCAGTTGTGGGAATGTTTGTTGTTCTTGATTTCTCTGTGTGAAATGTCAGTGCTGCTGCAATGGCGTCTGGCTTCCCTAGAAGAGATGAAGAAGAGAAAGAGAGACCATGAAAGTTAGTAAGCAGCTGAGGTGGGGGGATGAATTAATATAAGGGAATGCCTCTCCTCCAAAGAAAGTCGCAGTCAATCTGAGTCTAAAGTCAAAACTGATCTGATCTTTCTCTTTCAAAAAAAACTCTTTGAATTTTTACCTTTTTTACAGTAATTTTTATTTCATATGGTTAATTACAAAAAAAAAAAAAAAAAAATCGAACTTTAATAAAAATTCAAACAGCAAATTTATTTATTTTTTTACAAAAAAAAAAAATTAGAATTATCAATCAACAAATCTACCTCAAATTTTCATTATGTTTGAACAGATTTTTCAATATTTGAGGGAGTTATTAAGTCGTAATACATTTTTCTTAGAATACTTCAGCTAATGCTCGCTTAATAACTTTATCAAACATTGAAAAATTCGTTCAAACATAATGAAAATTTGAGGTAGATTTGTTAATTGCTCAATTCCAAAATTTGGTTTTTTGTTTGTAAAAAAAAAAGGTTGGTTTGTTGTTTTGGTTTTTTCTCAAAGTTCGGTTTGTATTTTGATAATTAACCTTATTTCATAATTTTGAATTAAAAGAGTAAATTTTAAAAATCTCACTTTTTATAAGATATTAATATTTATCTTTTAAAATTTGTTAATTAATGTTACACATTTGTATTCCATATTTTTATTTTACCAATATTTTTAATGGAATTAGGGTTTGAATAATTGCAGATTTGTTTGCTTGCAGCATCTACAAACCACTACCTTTCCATTAATTCTTAAACCCTAACTTAAATGCTATACTAAAACCGCAGAATTAGATCAAATAAGAAATAAATTTTTGATAAATTAAGATAATACCATTGAAGACTCCCTAACCCCACATTTAAAACTAATTTCATTAATTTTCACTATCCTTCTAATTTTAGCCTATATTTCCATTTTTATGGAGAATACCTATGAAAAAATAGTTCCCCCTTTAATACCTATGAAAAACTAGTTCCCCCTTTAATACTATTTTTCTTAATTATAAATAATTAAATTATTTTTATTTAACCAAAGAAATTCTAGTGGCTTTCTTTTGTAGCTATCACATAAATGTGGTCTAAAAAATGTTAGCTTAGAAAGTGAGTAAGGAATGCTCATTTAGAAATAGGGTAAATTGCCTCTATTTTTATACGCATTATAAAATTATTTTTTAAATTTTCATAAGTAATGTTTTAGCAAATTTTGAGTTTTATCCGGGATAGCGCATTTTGTAAAAAATATTACTCGGGTTAACGCTTATATACATATTTCTACATATATTTTATGTGAATAATTATTTAGGTATAATGGATTGATCTATTTTTTATTTATATTTTATCAGTTTTTTCCTATAGAGATTTCTAGTGATTCCTCTTAAATCATGATGTCTTGTCTTCGGAAAGTTCCATCATTAGCGGAAGATAAAACAGTATACTTTCCAAAAAGGAACATAATATCATAGTTTTTTTAAAAAGTAACACTGTGCAAAAAAATTTAAAAAATAAATATACTGAAAAAATATTTAGCAAAATGTATATAAGCGCTATTAGGGGTAAATTATTAAATGTATATTTAGCAAAAAAAACTCCAATAAAACTCCAGCGTTTGTTGAAACACGATACTCAAAGTAGCGCAGGTTGTAAAAAACGCTACCCCAGTAACGCTTATATACATTTTGCTAAATATTTTTTCAGTAGATTTACTTTTTTAATTTTTTTTTACACCGTGGTTACTTTTTGCAAAAAACTCATAATATTATTATAGTATTATTCAAAAAAATAATAATAATATATTTAAAAAAAAAAAGAGAGAGAAAGAGAGAGACCTAAGTTACAATAGCATTTTTTTTAATATTTCACCAAAATATACCGCATTTAATAAATATATATCAAAATATTTTCGTTTGAAAAATAAATACGAAAGTATACCTATTCGCGACTCTCATTCGCGGGTGTAATTTTTGGTTTGACCCAGTCCCACCCGCGAATGTCATTCGCATGTGGGACTGATTTTTTATTTTTGCCATAAAAAATAAGTAAAAAAAATATTTTTATTTTATTTTATTCAACTATTTTATTTTTTTATATTATGATTATTTCAAATTTATCTTTTATCTCACATGATATTTTTGTATTAGGTATACTTTCGTAACATTTTGGTATATATTTATTAAATTTGTTATATTTTGGTGAAAATTTCGCATTTTTCCCTCCTTTTCAGTTAATAAATATTTCCCAAATTGAATAAATCCATGTTTGAATATAGTAAAAATTCAATCAAATTTTAATTATTTCTTAACTATTTTTAATCCGTTAATTTGTAAATTATTAAACTCGTATTTTGTATTAATATCAGTCAAACTATGTACTACTTTAAATTTACTTTTATCATTATGGTTCCTTTCTAGAAAAAAAAAAACAAATTTAGAAAATTAGAAAATTTCTTCTACACACGACTACTCCATAAATGTCAAGGAGAATTAATGATCCTTTATATATTTTTAAATATATTTTATTTGTATAAATATTTAAGAAAATTTATTAAAATGCTAGTAATTATTTGGTTGCCCTTTCACCATACATATCATCAATATTCTGATTTATTCGTTAATTGTTTGTTTCTGCAAATGATTAGAAGTCTATATAAAATCCACTGTAACTAAATGAATTAATTATTTTACTAAAAATAAATAAATAATTAGATATATAGGAATAATGCATTTTCCTGCAATTATATTATTCGTGTGTATATACGTATGACTGTCGACTGAGCAATATCTAATATTGACATATTGTTTCAGCTTTTAATATACATCAATATTTAATTAATTATTCTATCTAGCTGTCCTATTATTATCTTAATATTAGAAAAAGACAGTTTGAAGTAATTGCAATTTGAACCCAAGAGTTTAAGAGTTTTTGCAGCTTGCTACTCTCACCGACATATATATATATATATAATTAAGAATACGTATCTATAATATTTACAGAGCTGCACTCGAGGGTAGTTATTTAATTTTGAATTTACAAAATGTTCAAAATTATTATAATATATACATTAATATTTGCTTATATATATTAGATAAAATATTTTCATATTTATTTGAGATGCAGACAAAGAAAAATCATATGGGCTGAGAAAATCACATTTTATAAATAATTTACTACTAGACTAAGAGAAGAGAACTGCCAAACTTACAGAAAATAAAAGGGACCCAATTAAATTTGGATCCACATTTAAACTATGGTATATACATCACGACCGACAGATATATAAGGAGAGACACGTCATGCGAGGGTTTGAATATTGAAAGTAATATATAGATATAGATATAGATATATACCTTCATCAGGTTAAAAATCAATATTAGTCTTTCCAATTTTTATTATACTCATTATGTCTTTCGAGAGAAATTTAAAAATAAAAAATCATCATAACTCTATCAATAGACAACCATCACATTATAATTTTTTCATACAATTATATTTATTACACCACTACCATTTTTATGCATAACAACTCTACCAATAGTTACATCTATATCATCTTACTTAAATATCTTTTTTAAATTTCTCTTGAAAACTCATTCACATAAGAAATGTATTTTATGTAAATTTACCATGTATTCTTTTTAAATTTTCATGTGTAATCCATTTATGAATTCATTACATAAATATTAGGTTTTGAAGATGCACACAACATTTTAGTGGGACAAAGGGAAGACTCTCGATTATTGATACAATTTAACTTTAAATTTATTGCATGTGCAAGACACATGTTAAATTCACTAGTATATTATAATAATAAAGGATTTTCTAGTAAAATATTGATTTTTATTTCAATAATTAAAAAAAAGACTTAATGATTCGTTTTAATTTTTAAAAAATCATATCTATAAAAGAAAAGAAAAAAAGTTTAAAAATGGATTTAAAAATATTTGTACAAAATAGACTTTGAACTCAAATTGTTTTAAATAGTGCAATATGTGTTAAAAATAATGATAAATTCATATTTTGTCAAAAACAATTTATTAAGTACTTTTTGAATTTACAAAATTAACCGGATATTTTTCTAAATATCATAACTAACTCTACTAACTTTTATATTGATGTTATAATTGAATCCTGATTTGAGTCCTCACCCAAATCAGCTTCTCACCTTTGGTCGACCTGGTATGGGTCGGGACCCAAGTCGTGAACCCCTTAGTATGTTGGTCATTCAAGTATTAATCGAGTCGGGACTCAATTATAACGTTGACATAGGTTAGTAAAGCTTAGTTGTGATATTTAGAAAAATTATTAGGTTAATTTTAAAAAAATGTATTGGCCAAACAATTTTTTTTTAAATGTATAAACTATTTAACGAAATGATTTGATGGAGAATTGACAGAAGATGCCTTTACCATTATTTTCCAATATAATGATACATTCTAACGTGAAAAACATATTAATATAACGTCATGAATCAATGCCGCTTTGTTATCTACTAAACTTTATAATATTCTTAAATAATTAAAATTAAGAATGATCTAATCATTATTATTGATTAATCCCTTTCTCTAGGAACTTGATTTTTAAAAAAGGCTACTTAAAAAAAAAATTGATTGATTATAATCGACCGGGCGCTGCATCGGCTATAAAGATTATTTATTTTGGTCTACTCTACATACAAATATATGCATGTTATATGTTAATTTTTTTTTATCAAGTTTGGATAAATACATTTTTTTTACCATTCTTATCATGAAAAAATGATAATAAAGGGAAATATCTAGCAATATATTACGAAATAGTGATACTATAAACATTTTTTTTTATTCCCAAAATATTATAAGAATGTAAAAATAGGTGTATAGAGTAAAAATTAATATTTCATATGAGCTAATTGTCTGAATTAATTCTTCATTTTTATAAAGAAGAGATGTATATAAATCATACAATTAGATACATGAATGTTGCATATATACCAATATAACCTTAATTAATAATTATTTTTCTCTATTATTGTTAAAAGACTTTAGACACATACTTACAAAGAAAAATAATTAAATATTATTAACTAATAAAAGAATAGTATCTTTTCCTTTTTGTGTAAATATATATGTAATAATCTTGTGAATAAAATAGTAAGTATAATCTTTTGTCTGCTAATATATGATGCAACACCATTTCCATGACTTTATATATATTATTGACAGACCCAATAAGATCAAATTGATTTTTGTTTTTATTAAATTAAACTAAAATAATTATTTATTTATAAAGAAAATAGTCCACTTATTATTATTATTATTATTTTATTATCTAAAATTAATCAAAGCAATAATTTTATTTCCCCATGCTATTATACACTCGTGAGCCAATAATATGGCAGCAGCCGCAGCACATGAGTTGTGTTCCCTACTAGTCAACCATTGTCTTCTATTCCACATATTATTTATTTATTTATATTAAATAAAAATATGTAACTCCTTTTTTTTCCCTTAAATATTATATATTATATAGATTCGTACTTAGTGATATGTTATAAAGCTTCCAAAGTAGGCGGCAAAACGGTCTCTTAAATGGCTTAATCTCATATTTAATTAATTAAATTCTGTTTAGCGGAATCTAATAATGAACCCAATCAGTTTACGGTCGAGTATATACTTATTACTTAGCACACTCCATTAAATTAATATTTACAAACAAATATATTTAAAACTTTATTATAATTTAAACACATTTTCACTACTGAAAACTCGTTTTTTACCAACGAAACTACGCCGTCGGTAAAAATATAAATTCCATCGCTATAAAGTTAATGATTGTATCAACCTTGTTTCGAACATTGTTATTGTTATTAGATAAATGAAACAAAGTTGATAAGTTCATTAACTCTCTTATAAGCTCGTAAAAACTATAAGTTAAGATGAACGAGTCTTATCAGTCTCCAATTAGAATGTTATTAACCACGCACGGATCCAACTAAAAACATCACATTTATAAAGTTTTAAGCTCAATATTCTTGTTTGAAATTAGGGGTGTCAAATTTTGACCTAACTTGTGACAGTTATCCATTCATAAGTGTTGTTTGTGTTCAATTTATTAAGATTTGCATGTCATTTTGACATGCAATTCACATGAAAATAGTCCCTTTTTTTTTCATAATATTCTATATGTGACACGACCTATGAATTCATGTAATAATATATATTATATTATATAATGCGAAATAATTACACGGGTCCATAAGTCGTGTAGATCTATAAATTGCGTGAGTTCATAGGTTGACTCATGAGATTTCATATCATGTAATTATATTCAAAATATATCTGTGTTAACCCGTGAATCAGTGTGTCATGTTTGACTCTAATAAATTGATATATCAAAAATTAAGAACCAAGTTGGGATCGAATATAATTTGCAATTAACTTGTTAACACAAATTAAGTCTCTTTTCTATATTATAAAAAGCAATGATTATACTTTAAAATTTTATAAGTCGTACGTTTCAAAACTCTGTTAGAATTGTGGGGTGGCAAAACGTTACCCAGCCCGTGGGTGACCCGCTCATGGGCCGTGTTTGGATTAGAGTTTTTGATCCGTGAGTCATTTTGACTCAACTCCTAGATGACTCGTGATACCACGAGCCAGGTTTGGGTATGAAGGTTTGACCCACAAGTCAATCCATGACCCGTGACAATTTTATATTATATTAAAATAATATGATTTTTTGGTATGCATGGGTCGAACGGGTCTGACTGATCCGCGAGGCATAATTATTCAATGGGTCAGTCTGACCCAACCCTTTCATTTCTGACGGGTCATTCTGACTCGCGGATCAGATTTGAGTTTGAAAAATTGTCTCACACTATTACATGGATCATGTTTGGATCAGTGGGTCACTGACACGATCTATGGGTCGATCCATGACCCGTTTTTCCAACATAATGTCAATTGTCATGGCCCCTAAAATCTTGTATATCTTTCCCTCTGAATTATTGAATGAAATTGCTATCGCTGAACATAAACGGCGGTGGCCTTACAACGAAGAAAAACAAAGCTTGCCAGGTGTCAAACAATGACGTACGTACGAGAATTAGGTTATGAGATCGAAGTCCGACAAGCATGTGGCCAAGACTTTGAAAGGTGTATATATAATTATATATACTATATATGCATGGTGTATATTGAGTATAAGGTTTCATTAATGGCGTCGACGTTACACTCGTGCACAAGCCAAATCTAAAAATTAAATTCAGATGTAAAATAACTATATAAATATACCTGTGGTAACAATAAATAAGTTGAGAGACGACAAGTAACCAACTATTGTTCGGGTTTATAGTTCAATGTAAATTGGGTTAATTATCAAATAGGTAGCTGAATTTAACATGGTTTGGCAAGTAAGTACTCAAACTTTTGTTTGCCGCAAATAAGTTACAAAACTTTTGAAAATTAGCAAATAGGTTTCTGATGTTAATTTTTCCGTTGGTTTGTGACAGAAACCGGTTTAATCAAACCAATTTTTATTTTTTTTTAAAATGTAAGATTTATATCCCACACACATGCGTGACTCAACCCTAAACCAAGTCATTCATGTGTTTGGTATATAAATCATACTTTTTAAAAAATAAAGTGGTTCGATCAAACTGATTTTTGCCACAAATTAACAGAAAAATTAACGTCAGAAACCTAATTGCTAATTTTCAAAAGTTCGGCAACCTATTTGCGGCAAAAAAAGTTTGAGGACCTACTTGTCAAACCATGTAGTTAAGTTACGTATTTGATAATTAACCCATGTAAATCCACCCTTTTACGTATGTTTTGTTCTTAATTAGGGTTTTCACTTTTCAACCATATGGCATATGGTTAGGTGTATAATATTCAAAGGGTTTTGATTCGATATTCTCCAGCTAGATAGATAGGTATGTTGTATTTAAATCATAGTTGTCAATTTTGTATTTAATTATTTATGTCTCCATGACTTATTATTACATTGTTATTGAAGATAAGGATTGTTTTCTATATTATAGCTAGGGTTAGGGTTTGGTTGTGGGGTATATGAATATGTGTCAATAATCCATATAGAGCCCACACCCAGAAGGACATTGTCCCTCAATCATGCATGCATGCATGCATGCAGACCCTATTAAGGTTTAGAATAAGTAAATGCCAAAAAGGTCCCAAGGAAAGGCACCACTCCCTCATTTCATCCATAACTTCTTCCACATTACCTAGGATTTGTATGATTTATGGTATACACGTGTGTGTATTATCGTTTATATTAATAAGCTAATCATGTTAGAATTACTAAACACGAATACGTAAATATCAAATAATGATTACGTAACAAATTCATACTTACACAAATTCTTATTACATCAATTGATAAGTTATTAAAACTAGGGTAAACAATCTCAATACACTTGAATGTTTGACTGTTGTTAAATGCACCAAAATGTTTGAAAGTGTTATTCAGTGCGCCCTTAAGTTATAAAAAAATTGTAAAATGCAACAACCGTTTATAACTATCCATCATTTTTTATCGTTAAATATATTAATATGATAATTTTACCCTCTTGTTCTTCTTCGTATCATCTTCAACACTAATTCCAACTCCAAAATTTAGATTTGAGTTCGAATTCAAATCAATTTTGTATTTTGAGGTTGAATTCGAACCCCAAATCTGCATTTTTGGGGTTGAATTCGAACTCAAATCTGCATTTTGGAGTTGGATCTAGTCTTGAAAATGATATGAAGATAAATAAGATGATAAAATTATCATTTTGACATATTTAACAGATAAAATGGATGGATAGTTAACGATCGATTTGTGCATTTAACAACATGTTCAAACGTATGAATGCAAATAACTACATGAGTAGTGCAAATAATAACACAAGCAAACATATACGTATATTATGACTGTTTACCCTGAAAACTAACCAGTCAATTGAAAGTCTGAAACTAAACAAGACTGTATTGTGATACTTGAATAGAAACACAACACTAAAATTGTCTCATGTTATTGTTTTATTTACCATTGATCTATTATATGCATGTATAAACATATTTTTTTTCATATATATTCGTATCGTACTATCGTATTTTATAATGTAGCTTGGTTTTACGCATTACCCTATTACATTAAATGTAGGTCGATTTTACACGTTACCCTGACTAAATGCTAAGTAATTTGGATCTTGGTATAACTATTGTAACAAGTACGATGGGTCGATATCAATATAATGTACCCGATGAAAGGATACGATACACAGAGAAATAAGTATTGTTGATTTGATAGCACTTTAAGATATCTCATATTGTGATGTCCCTTTCCAGATGAGAAGGACCCTACAAATTAAGTAACCATTCAATACACCCCTTAAGATGTTATAATTACAACCTATTCCATAAACTATTCAATGGTTTGGAACATCACCCATCCCCTAAAGAATGGCAGTCGAAATATTTCCAAATTCGTCCTTAAGTCTTAGACTTTCTAAATTGGTTCTCAAACTCTTAAAAGTGTCTCACCTTATCAAAGTAAAGGTTAAATAACAATTTGCTAACTGAGTTAGCTATATATATATATATTTTTTAAACTATTTGTTAATTGAACTAAGATAAACTTACAAATTGTTAACTCCAACCATTTTCAGTTGATTTTACCGAACAATTCATGTACATATCACATGAGGCCTAAGCAGTGCATATTAGGGGCACATGAGGCCTAAGCAGTGCATATTAGGGGTGAGCAAAAAAGACTGGTTGAACTAAAATTCCGATAAAACCGGTCTGAGATCGGCCCGACTAAGGCCGACGCCGATTAGGACCTATACCGAGCGGACGGTTTTTTTCTCTAAGATCGGGCTCAGTATCGGTCTCGGTTTTTTTTCCCGAAAAGTCCGATTAGGACCGGCCCAGACCGAGTTGTATTAAAACCTAACAGTACTTGTTAAATATTCAATGTCTTTGACTTTTGGAAGTGACTTTCACTTTGAATATTTGAATGTTTAATATTCGGTTTGTACTGATGTAGTGATGTTTGGATTTGTACTGATGTTTGGACTTGAATCAATGACTGTAGTGATTCAGACAATTATTTTTACAGCAAATTTTAGACAATTTTTTTTAATGAAACATTCGGTCCAAGACCGAGACCGGCCCGAGTCAAGCAAGACCGACTCGGGCGGGCTTTTTAGACCCAAGTTGGTCTCGGTCTCGGTCCTCCACAGGTGAGGTCAAAAATCTCAGGCTCGGTCTTGCCAAAAAGTCTGGCCCGACCCGTCCAAGCTCACCCCTAGTGCATACATACGTATTAACCAATTGTCTCATAAATCTGAACTTATGAGTGAAGACATTCAATATACTCTTAAGTTATTTTTAACACAATTTACTAGCCAAATCGTTATTTTTTTAAGATGTTAATTAAGTTTCATGTGTACGTGCACTTTTTCATCTAAAATTATACAAATTGGATTGAACTAACAAATAATAAGTTTGTTTAACTACAACCAACAAACTATTTAAAAAAAAAATACTAAACTATGTATACTCTAAAGTTTAACTAGTAAATTGCTAATTAACTCTATAAGTAACTTGAAAGAGACTCCAAGTTCGTGGGTCCAACCAGAGACGGAGCGCTATGAAGGAATGAGGAGAGAGCAATTGTCCATACTCAACTTTTGACTTTATTTAAATTTGATCATAAAAAATGCAATAATTTCAATTTAACTCTTTTAAATTATACATTTACCCTAGTGTTATTAGAACCAGACTGACCCTCGAACCAACGAGGGGCCGGTTCCCTATTCGATCGGCCTAACCCGGTCAGATCTTGTTTGACGTGCGGTTCACTGTTCACAAAACCTGAAAATGCAATTACAAACTACATAGTCCCAAACACACACATAATTATCTCAAACCACATAGTCTCAAATAGACACAAACTACATAATCTCAAACATACACATTACTCTCAAACACAATATAACACAACATAATTAATTCAAATTTCGAACATACATAATACAATAGTCTCAAAATCAAACACAATAGGTCTAAACTTTAAACATAACTTCTAAACCAAAAAAGTTGATCGGTCGAACCGAAGAAGTCGGTTTAAATCAAAGTGAATCACTCAAAAAAATTAAACCACCACCCAAAAAAACTAGAACCGGGAACCACCCGATTTTTCAAAAACAGACCGGTTCAACCCGGTTCAAACAATGTACATATGCATTTCAGACTTTGAATTGAACCAAACCGAACAAGGGTCCGGTTTCCGGTCGGGCCGTCAGTCCGGTCCGGTTCTGATAACACTAATTTACCCTACTGTTTTTTCTAGTTCAACTATTTATCCTTACTTTAATACTTGTCACCACTTAAGAAATTTGCTGTCTTCGACCCTGGGTCCAACCCAACACGACCCGAATGAAGAATATCATAGATCGGGTCGGGTCAGGAAAGGGTTGAGTGGGCCAGAGGATCGGTATCCATCACTAAGGGGGCCCCGCTAATGAGTACTCGGGGTTGGACCGTACGCAACCCTGGTAGACTTATGGTCACCATGCAATGCATCTATTCTTCTTTGAATTATGAATAATAATAATTCATTTTTAAAAAGGAAAAACAATAATTATGAACACAACATTCTACCAAAATTAGGTTGTTGCTTCATTGATACATAGTCCGATGTTTTTAAGGTGCGCGCCGAGTTGTCGTAACCAAATATCTTGAAGATTATAGTAAGTAAAATTATATGAATATATTTTAAATCTTAGAATTATCGTGTTTCACGTCAAAAGTATTAAGGGTGTAAATTCGTGTCGACAGGTTAATCGTGTATCGTATCAAGTACGAATTGTGTCAATATATGTTTAACCCAAACACGATCCGTAATTAATGATGGATTAATTTTCAAGACTCAAACTCGACCTGTGTGTCCATGGGTCAACCCGTATGACCCGTGAACTCGTGTCATCTCAATTTATACAATACGAACTTTGTGGGTTAACCCACATAACACATTGACTCATAGAACTCACTAATTCATGCAACTCATGTGACTTACACAACTCGTGTGACGACCCATGAAATTTTAAATTTATTATAAAATATATTTAATTATACGAGTTCACGTATTGACCACGGGTCAATACGTACTAGTCAAATCCAACTCTATTTTTCAAACAATAAAATATATATTTGTTTAGATACTATTTAACCCATTTATCTAACACCAATTTTAACAATTTTTAAAGCACACACACATATATATATAATGATTCATTTCGGTTCGTGTCTTGTCGACATGATCATATCAATGTCCGAACACAATTAGTGTGTTGATGTTACAAAAAAAAAACGCGACATAGCAAAGAGAAAAAGTCAATGCTTCGGTGGAAAAATGAACTCACATTATCCTTTAATTGTTTATTAATTACTCCGACATGATTAAATTAATAATATATTATTGATTAATTAAGTTGAAAATATTGGTAACAATCGTGTCGTGTCATTAATCGTAACGTGTCTAAATATGTATCGTGTCTAAACGGATAAGTAATAGACGTGTATCAAATCTTTAAAGTTGTTAATTGTGTCTAATTGTATAAAAGTTATTTAGATACATAATTCGTTAAAGTCAAACTCATATACGCTTTAAAGTAGATATATACACATATTTATATATACAAAGTAAGCTTTTCAAAGTTCAATATTAAAAAGTAAGTGAGTATTTCAATATTTTTATTATTATTATTATACTTAAATGTGTCTAAACGTGTCACATATATACACGACACGATTAGACACAATTAGTTAATCGTGTTTAACCGTGTTTATACATATATTTGCAGATCTAAAGTGTTTAGACACGATTATTAATTATATCTAAACGTATAAGAGTTGTTTAGACACAAAATTCGTTAATGTCACATATATATATATTTTAATTTTTAAAGCAGATTGTGTCGTGTCAGATAATATCGTTCATACTTTAAATAGTAAAAAATGAAAGTAATATAAATAAATTAAGGCAATAGCATGACGTCATTTAACAGTGATTGTCGGCATACCCGTTTTTTTAACCACCACATCCCACTCGATTATTTCCTAACTACTAATTTTTACACAAAGATGAGGATTTTGTCTGCCATTATTACTCCCAATAATTATATTAATTTTGTGAATGGATTAATTAATTAGGTTAATTTATACCATATTCATTTTTCAAGGTTTATTTAATTACCTTAAAATGGATGAAAAGTTATAACTTAATAGTTAATATAGCAATTTAAATTCTTCAATATAAAAAATTAATTTGAACTTTTAACAAATTATTAAAAAATAAACATTAAAGAAATTCTAAAGTTCTATTTTGCACACATTAAAGTAAAGTTGTATTTTATCCTATTTACTATTAATTAAGATAATATAAACAATAGCTCATCTTGAAAATTGGATTTAAATAGTTTAAGAATCTGCTTTTATACATTTAAATTCAATTTTCAAGATGAGCTATTGTTTATTTTATCTTAATTAATAGTAAATAGGATAAAATACAATTTTACTTTAATGTGTGCAAAATAGAACTTTAGAATTTCTTTAATGTTTATTTTTTAATAATTTGTTAAAAGTTCAAATTAATTTTTTTCCATACAAACTTAAAATAATATATTTTGAAAATTAAAAAAAAATAATAAAAAATTTAAGTATACCACAATTAACCCTAAACTTAGTTATGTATATAAATACCAAAGAGCTACCTGAACTTTGAACGTTTTGCAACGAGCTACCCGAACTTTAAAAAATCAAAACGGACTATCTCAACTTTGGCGAAGGTGCAACGAGCTACCTCCGTCCAAATTACCGTAAATTGTTCACATAAATTCGTCGAAAATTTGTTAGAAATTCGACGGAGGTAGGTCGTTGCACCTTCATCCAAAGTTGAGCCTGTTTTGATTTTTTAAAATTCGGATAGCTCGTTGCAAAACGTCCAAAGTTCAGGTAACTCATTAGTATTTAACCCTTAAACTTGATTAACTCTAGTATCGAAGGGTAAGACTCTGAGCTTTGAGCAAGACCAACTTGCTCATGAGTGAGAGATTGGTCTGAGTCTTGGTCATGAACCTTGATCGAGATGATCTCAGTCAAGACCCAATCCCTAACCCCTTCGATGATTTGGTCTAAGGATTGAGTGAGGGTTTGGTCTAGATTTTAACTCAAACCTAATCCCGCCGAAATTTTTTTACGGAATTTAAAAATTAAACTATTAACGAATAAAAATTTCAAAACTAAACAATAAAAAAAAAACAAATTCTACATAAATAATAAAATAAAAATTCTTATTTTACCGATAAATAATGTGCCATTATTCCATAAACAAACAAAAGAAGGTATATCGCTATCCACACGACCGAATTACATTAGTTTCTTGGGTTGCAATGTGAAGCAATTAATTTGTTCATTTGTTTTCGTAAATAAATATTTTTTTATTTTTATAAATAAAATGGAAGAGTTAAGAAAGTGTTGTCCTCTTGCATTAAAACTTTTATTAATTTGGGCCCATTTTTATTATCCTTTAATATGCAAATTGTCAAATTGATGCTCTATTATTATTGTTGCAAAGGAACCCTTGTTTGCAAATCATTGGATTGGATGCATGTGGATGTGAGGCATTCCTAACTTCTTACATATTTTTTAAATATAAAAATGTATTCGTAATTTCGAATTGAAAGTGTAAAAGTTAAAATTCTTCTAGATATTAAAATTTTAAATAAATTTTAACTCTATTACCTCTAAAAATTATCATTTTTTCAAAAAAAATAAAAACTTAGTTCTGGTTCAGTCAAATATAGATCTGATTCGGTCTAAAAATGGAACCAGAACAATAAATAGATGTCCTTGAACATTGAAATACACAGAATACAAAAAACTCCTCTTTGCTATTTAATCAATTAAGTTAGACCGGTTTGGTTTGTTTTATTTTGCGCGGTTCAAAAAATATATAGGTTTAATTCGGTTTGATTTTTTAGTATAAAGTAGTACAAAAAACGAGTCGAGTCGATTCGAACTGAATTAAATTTATTATTTTGAACTGACTTATTTTAACATTAAAAAATGGTTTTATTTTGAAATTAGTTCAGTCAAACTGGTTCAAATCAGACTAAAACCATACCAAATTCGGTTCAATTTGGCCGAACCAATTTTTTTGAACAGCCTTACCCTTTCCTTTGGTTCCTCCATAGTTCAAACAACATTTTAAAATTAATTTTAATTTTTTATATTTACTTAAAATCATTTTTCAAGAGGGATGAAAAGCCATTAATAAATTTAATTTATTAATGATTTTAAAATCTTAAGAGAATTAATTTCATGGAAATATAACTTATAATGATTTTGCTAGTTTCCATTTTTCCTTTCAACATCCTCTTTTTCCAAGAGGGATGATATGATATGAGGATGACAAGAAAGCTCAACCATCAAAATGCTCCTTTTAATTATTGGGATTAGACATTCACATCCCTTATTCTTAATCATAGCCTTATTTGACCCCAAACACATGGAAAGGGCAAGAGGGTCATCTCTTTTTAGAACACTGAATGAGTGAATGTAACCCACTTAATAGTTAATACACACATTAAGCCAAACATAAGCACATGCATGTCATATATTAAATATATGTATAAAATACTTAAAAGTTAAAACTATATATAAGTTGTATCTAACCTATGCAATTTTAATTAGGAGTATTTCTTATTTAATATAAATTTTTGAAAAAAATATGCTAGAGTGGATAAATTTATTAATGGTTACTTATTTTGTTTCTTAACCATTTTAATTTTGTATTTAAATTATATCATAATTTCTAATTGTAACAAGTATTAATTGTTAGATAATAAAATCATTAACCGAACATTCACGTAATACCTTACCATTTTAAAACAATTAATAGCTCGATATGTTATTAGAACCTCTATATTAATCAGTTACATATGTTTTTTTTCCTGTAACTACATAAATGTGTCTTTTTGGGTTAAACTTGTTATATTCAGTCACATATGTTTGACAAATTTGATTAAATGATCACTAAAGTGACGATTTTACCCTTTCCTTTTATCTTGTTCTTTATGTTCATATCCGATTTCTGATTTTGAACTCAGATTTGTACAAAGCTGGACTCAATTCGAACTCAGTTTCGTACCATTTGGTTGGATTAGTAATCTTAATTCATCCCTCGTATCATGTTTCCCTATGCAATTTAATCCCATTAATGTCGGAATCCATCATTCATCGATCTCGTAACAAAATCATTAACAAACACATCATACAACTGTTCCTTTACATAGATAGATTACACTCAAATAATTCACTATTTCTCCTTTAATTCTGAAGATCATTGTCTTGAATTTAATTAGTTTAAAATCAATACTGACATAAGCAAATTTAGAAGAAGCAGGTAAAGTAGTAAATATGTCAATTCGTATGGACGAGTTAAGGCAAGTCGTTTCAAAGGTATGTATTGTTAAAGTACGTTCAACCTAAACACGCTCCTTAATTGTTGTCGAGTCAATTTTCAAGATATCTAAACACGAACAACAAACCTACATGTCAACCTATATGTAAGCTTGTTCATGAACTGGTTTGACCTCAAATCAGTTTCGAACTGAACTAGAACTGTTTAAAGCATATTTTTTTGGCTCACTAAAAGAACTAGTCTATTTAACACATAAAAACATAGTCTTGTTAGAACCGGTTCATGAACTAGTTTGATCTGTTTTTTCAAAAAAATCAAGATTCTATTCCGTTTCAGTCAAAAATAGTTATGGTTCGGTAAAAAAAATAGATATGGTTCAATCTAAAAACAGAACCAGAGCAATAAATAGATGCCATTGAACATTGAACTGCGCAGAATACGCAAAAAATATTCATTTTTACTATTTAATCAATTAAGTTAGACCGGTTTTGTTTTGTTTTATTTTGACCGATTCAAAAAATGTATAAGTTTAATCTGTTTTGATTTGAATTTTTAGTATAAGCTAGTACAAAAAAAACGAGTCGATTTGAATTGAATTAAATCTACTATTTTGAATTCACTTACTTTAACCTTAAAAAACGGGTTTTATTTGGAACTAATTTGACTGAATCGATTCAAACTAGAAAAAGAACCAACCAGATCCAGTTCAAATCGGTCGAACCAGTATTTTTGAACAACCCTACCTATATGAACACGTGTATCCGTACTCATTTCAATTTCTTTGGTATGAACCGTAGATAAACATGTTGATCCGTGCGAGCCATACGACTCATGGACCTACACAATCTATACGACTCGTATGACCTCAAGACTTTTATATGATATACTATAATATAAGTTTGCTTGTACGAGTCAACGGGTTGACCCATGGGTCGAGAAGTACAATCCAAACACGATACACAACTCATTTTTCGTGCAAGCTAGACGAGTCGTCATCAAAATAACTCGTAAGTCCAAAATTTTCAATCTAAACTCGTCCCATGAGTGAGTCACCCACTAGTCATCATGTGTTGTGTTCAAAATTGACACCCCTATGGAGATAGCTTCAGCTGGTGGTGGGTATTAAAGTTTTTAAAAAACCATAGTAATATGGTGTAGCTGTTCAGTGTTTTGTTTTTAACCAAATGTTTCAGATTCGATAAGACCTGTACACCGAATGGGAAACTAATTTTTTTTTCCCAAGAATATTGAAAGTTTAAAAAAAAAATCAAAGATGATTTCACATTGACAACACAATTGAGTGTACAAAATGAGTGTTTTAAGTTTTTAATAAGTAATAATATTTCCTTATTATTGATTATTTAATATGTTTTTTTTGTTATAAAAGTAATCGGGCTTTATGTGGAAGCCCATTTAGATAAGTCTTCGGCCTAGTAATTTCGGATTCTCCCGCGCCTGCTGTGGCCTCTTAACCGTTGCATAATGACTCTTAACTACCTTTTGAAATTAGAAGATGCTTTCCGGACTATATCTATCAGTCATCAATCTCTTTGAATTCCCTTCCACGATCAGTCGCACTCACCCGCACACCCAATTTCTAAACCCCTCCGACGAATCTATTCATTGAAGACACTTTCTTTGCTCGACTGAAGTTGCCAACCAATCCTCTCGAAGCGAAGTGATTGTACACTCTTTTGATCGTCAGTAGGCTGGGTACGTACTGAGATTGTGGTTCCCAGATTTGTCAAGATCTATGTCAAGTTCTTCTCTTTCGAATTCGCTCATAAGGTGTTCGAGGAATTACCCGATAGAACCAATATCGCATGCAATGCCATACTCGTGGGTTAGTCGATACGAGTCGTTTCATGTCCGCCGTTAATTTCTCCCACTCGATGGTTCAGTCTGATATTTTCACATACCCGCTTGTGTTCGAGGCTTGTTCTGCACTAAACGCGCTAGAAGAAGGGTTCAAGAAATCGTCAAATCCAACGAGATTAATCTTGGGTCGAAGCCTAATATTTATGTACACTGTTCCATCATTTATATGTTTACCAAATGTGGAAGCTTGAAAGAAGCACGAAAGGTGTTCGATGAAACGCCTGTGAGAGCCTGATGGAGCGCTATTATAGGTGGGGCAGTCCATAATTTGTACTGGTTCGAGCCTTTGAGGCACTGTGCATCTCTTTAACTGAATGAAAGTGAAACTCGAAGGAACGAAGCCCGGCCATTATCACTGTGATTTTACCTGCATGTGGAGGATAGAGAACAAGCAGATCGGAGCAGCATTCCACGGTTGTGGAGTGAAGAACAGTTTTGAATCCGATTTATACGTGTCAAATGCACTTATCAATATGTAATGCAAGTGCGGACACTAGTCATGAAGCCCATACAATATTTTTCAGCATGGCAGATTAAGACAGTTTCTTGGAACATTGGATTGCAGGTTACTTGCAAAAGTGTCGGTACCAGGAAAGCATCGAGCTGCTTCGGAAAATGAAACATTCTTGGGTCAAACGTAATGCCATTGTTGTATCTATTGTTTTTCCAGGGCTTGGGAAGCTTAAGTTGTTAAAGCACGGGTACGTATTGATCGACATGTACATCCACTGCAGGTCCCAAAGAGAAGCCGGGACCGTTTTCAAGGTGGCTATGACTTCTGATGAATGTGATACCCCAGTCAACGGTACCGCATTTGAGGAGATAAGGGAATTAGATTTCCTTGAAGTACTTTTCAAGCTCAACATGACCGACTCCAACTGACTTGGAAATGTCTGGTTGGGCTAGTGGAAACGGTCAGTCAGACATTATGCTGTGGAACTCGATGATTGTCAGGTATTTAGTAAATGGCTAGACAGATCTGAAGATCTTTAGAAGTATTTGAAGGTCCGATCTGAAACCTAATTTGGTCACACTTTTGTGCTTTATTCCTATGTGCACCTGAGTAGGGAACCTTAGACATGTGAAGGAGAGGTCTATGGGGTCATGCAGTTAGGACCCAGATCGGAGCAAAACTCTGAAGTGCGTTTCTTTTGACCTCGGAATGAGTCTTTTGCCCTAATGTGGTGACGTATAATACCGTCTTCTCCTCCCTGGCAAGCCATGGCCTCGAATAGGATGCTTTCTTGTTGCTCAAGCAAATGGAAGAAACAGGAATCAAACCCAACAAATTCACATTCATGGGTAGACATGCGGGTTTGGTGGACAAGGGTTTATCTTTTTATCGCTCAATGAGATGAGACACATCTACAAGGTTGTCCCAGACCCCTAACACTATTCATGCATGGTGGATCATCTTGGTCGAGCATGTCAGTTTGGTAAAGTATGTGATTTCGTAAAGGACATGTTGATGACTTCAGATTTGAATATCTTATGGAAGAACACGAACATTGTTGGAAGCGTAGAATCAGTTGGTTCGTCTGAGCAAAGGAATGAAGCATTTTATTGGAATGAAGCATTTTATTGCATTAATGGTTAGAAGAATGAAGAAGGAGAAGGTTGCTGGGTGCAGTTGGGTTCAAGTGGGTGAGTCCTTTCCATGATGATTGAGTTAAGGATAGGGGTGTCAAAATATGACCCAACCCGTGATTGACCCGCCCACGGGTCGTGTTTGGGTAAGGGTTTTTGACACGATCCATGGATGATCCGTGAAAACACGGGTCAGAAACCTTGACCCACGGATCAACACGTGACCCATCCCATTTATATATTTAAATATATTTTTGGTTTTTATTGAAATTGTGGGTCGAACGGATCAAACTAACCCGCGGAATGAAAGTCGAACGAGTCAGTCTGACATAACTCTGATCATTTCTGACAGGTCAATCTGATCCGCGGATTGACCGCATTTTGAGTTTCAAAAATTAACTTATACTATTACACTAGTAATTTAGATGAAAGAGTACATGACATAAACCAAGATAGACACGACCACGACCTCATTAGCCGAATTAACACAACTGCTTAAGGATAAAAAGAAAGACGAGATTCAAACGAATCTCCATATTCTAAGAAAAGTCAGCAAATCTGACAAAGAGATCGATTATTTTAATCGAGATGACGACACTTATGCTGCCCACACCAACCAAAGTCGATCCCATTTTGATTTTGTCGTCATGTGGTCCAACCCTTCACGTGTCTGTTCAAGATAGTCTAATGATAATCTGTAGGAACAAAGACAAACCCGGTGTATGAGACATAAAGAAAGTAGAGTTTACATAACTTTATACATTAGAAAATAGAAAGTAAGGTTGATGATATAATGATGCAGTAAAAAATAAATAAATTATAATTATAGTTATGATATTAAATTATGGTAAATTGCCACAATGCAACGGATGTTTGGAGATGTTGTTAAATGCACTCCATCTGCTGTTTTGTGCACCCGACATTAGGCTTGTTCATCAACTGGTTTGGGGTTGAACCGGTTCAGAACTGAAATGGTCTGGTTTGTAAAAAATCAGTACTTTCTTCTATTTCTAAAAAAAAAATTGGTCTGTTTTATGACAAAAGATATGGTATGGTTCAAACCGATTTAGAATCGGTTTGAACTATTCTGTTTTTTTAATAACAATTTTGGTTCAGAAATAATCTGGTTCAAACCGAAACTAAACTTGCTAAAAATCATGTCCAACACACTGAACCGATTGAAAAAATACTGAACCAACTGAAAAACACACTGAACCAACTGAAAAACACCCTGAACCGACTGAAAAATACACTGAACCGATTGAAAAACACACTAAACTGATTGAAAATATGTTCCACGACCGACTGAAATTCTGTCCAACATCAACATACGAGAGTCCAATACATCTCTAGGTTTGGTTTATTGAAGATATCTCTAGGTTTGGTTTAATTTCAGACCAGTTTAGTTGATTTTGCTTCAAACCGGTTCTAAAATTATATAGGTTTAAAGTGGTTTGATTTAAATTTAAGTATAAAATAGTATAAAAAAACGAGTCGATTCGAATTGAATTTTTGATACTATTTTGAACTGGTCTATTTGAAGCCTAAAAGACTGGTTTTGGAACTAATTCGTCCGAACCGCTTCAAACCAAACCAGAACCAGATCAGTTCATCCAAACCGATTAAATTGAACAAGCCCAACACCCGTATGTTTGAAGATGTTAAATACACCCACTGTTATCTTTCCGTTTTGGTTTTTCCTTAAAAGACACATGATTGTCTCATGTGACCACAGAGACACCTCCTCGTTTTACAGATTTCATTAGTATGGTTCAAACCAATTGAATTTCAGAACCATGCGATTATCACGTGACAAAATAACGGATGAAAGTAACAGTGAATGGTGCAAATAACAATAGCTCCAAATATACGGATAAACAAAACAACATATGATGTGTATTTAACAATATCTTTAAATATTACCGTGTAAAATAATACTTTAAAATAAGTGGGTGCATTTATCCGTTTCAACCAAAAAAAAATCCGAGTGCATAAACTCTTGTGGTGTGGTGTACGTACGCCGGCCGTTCTGTTGAGTTCTCTATTAATGCCGTTCATGCTTCCTTCCATCCCTTTCCGTTACTCTGCAGTGACACTGATAAGCCCTAGCCTCTGCAATCTGAACCCATCGAGTCTCGCAGCAATCCATGGAGGTCGACGACCCTCGAAATGGCGACGCGGCTCACAACAATCACACATCCAAGAAGAAGAAACTGTGGCAGCCCATCTCCGACTCCGAAATCCGCCAAGAATTCGCCCACCACGAGCATGGCATCGCCCGAATCAACAACGGTAGCTTCGGATGCTGCCCCGGATCCATATTATCCTCCCAGAGGAACTGGCAGCTCCGGTTCCTCCAGCAGCCTGACGGTTTCTACTTCAACACCCTCAAATCCTCAATTCTCCAATCGCGAACCCTAATCAAATCCCTTGTCAACGCCGAATCCGTCGACGAGGTCTCTATCGTGGATAACGCCACCACCGCTGCCGCAATCGTACTTCAGAAGGTAGGCCGCAGCTTCCTAGAGTCCAAATACCGCACTGGAGATGCTGTTGTGATGCTCCATTGCGCGTTCCAGGCCGTGAAGAAGTCGATCCAGGCTTATATAATCCAAGCTGGAGGAACAGCTATCGAGGTCGAGTTACCATTTCCGGTGAGTTCCAATTCTGAAATCATCGATGCTTTTCGAAAGGGATTACGAAGAGGAAAGGAAAATGGTAGAACAGTTAGGTTAGCCATAATTGATCATATCACCTCAATGCCGTCTGTTCTGCTTCCAGTGAAAGATTTAGTTAGGGTCTGTAGAGAAGAAGGCGTAGAACAGGTCTTCATCGACGCTGCCCATGCTATCGGCAGTGTTGAGGTCGACGTAAAAGAAATAGGCGCTGATTTCTACGTAAGCAATCTACACAAGTGGTTCTTTTGCCCACCATCAGTTGCAGTGTTCTACTGCAGAAATATTGAATCTTTGTCTGATATTCACCACCCCGTTGTTTCCCATGAATATGGCAACGGATTGCCTATTGAATCTGCGTGGATTGGGACTAGGGATTATAGCTCTCAGCTTGTTGTCCCTGCAGCTATGGAGTTTGTAAACCGATTCGAGGGTGGGATCCGGGGGATCATGAGGATGAACCATGAGAAAGTTGTGAAAATGGGTGAAATGTTAGTTCAATCGTGGGGGACGAACCTTGGGGCACCCCCGGAGATGTGTGCTAGCATGGTTATGATTGGCTTGCCATCGAGTTTAGGCGTTTCAAGTGAAGAAGATGCTTCGAAATTGAGATCGTACTTGAGGGTGAATCATGGAGTTGAGGTGCCTGTTTATTACCAAGCAATACGAGATGGTATGGAGGGCCCGAAGGATAGAGATGGAGGGGTGATAACAGGGTATGTGCGGATATCATATCAAGTTTACAATACGATAGAGGATTATCACAAACTCAGGGATGCAGTTAATCAGCTTGTTGATATGAAATTTAGCTGCGGGATGATTTTAAGTGAGTGAAAAGGTATGTGCTTTCCTCATTCATAGCTTATGATGCTTCGTCGTTGATCAAATAGGCGTTTTCTTACTTGGTGCTAATTTTATCTTATATGATGCAAACATTAACAACTAGAATCAATTCTAAGTAAAAATCTCAATTTTTTCAAGGCATTGTTGCTTCAGTTTGTAAAAATCTCGGATTGATGCAGATTGTGCATGAACGTTTACAATGATGTTTTTGTTGTATCTGTGTCATTTGGTACAGGGTTAAGGTTGTTTCTCTGATGCTCTTCTTCCTTTTCTATAGCAGCTTGACATTTGCAGTGGGAAGGCGTTTCACAAACAGAGACCAACGGATGTTCGAGCTCGGTCTGTGATGCTTGTGGATGTTCTGCATTCGCGCTGCTAGTAATCATTGTTGTCATGACAATAAGTGTCGCTAATTCGAAATACCTTTTTAGTATCAACTGTTGGTTCGTTTTTAAGATTTTGGAGAAGTCATTAATTAATACAGAGGTTCTTGACAATGCAAATTACAGAACTGATAATACAATCTTTGGCGATGATTAACTGCATTGAATCATAATGATTACATAGAATCGCACACTACTAGAATTTATGGTTTAAACAGTGACGGTTAACTTTCCGTCATTACGGGTAATAGTGGGACTTTTAGCGACAGTATTTATCTGCTAGAATCCCTTTTTGAGAACTGATGAAAGACCAAAATCTTTCAGGAAGTCGAGGCAGACATGTGAAGAGCGATCAAGGAAGCGTAGAACCCATCTTTATTGTTGATAAGAGTGTCATGTTTCCCCTTCTCGACGACAGTTCCATTTTTAATCACTGCAATCACGTTTGCATTCTTAATTGTGGAGAGGCGGTGAGCCACTATTACTGTAGTTCGGTTGATCATGACTCGATCCAGAGCTGTCTGAACCACTCTTTCCGACTCAGCATCTAGTGCACTTGTGGCTTCGTCAAGGAGTAGAATTTTTGGGTCCTTCAATATGGCTCGGGCGATGGCCACCCGTTGCTTTTGCCCTCCTGATAACTGAACTCCTCTCTCTCCGACAACAGTGTCATAACCCTACATAACATAGAGGAAATAGCAACAAATCAAGAACCGACGCAAAAGACATAATCGGTTAGGGTACAAATCAATATAAAGAAATGTAAACCTGTTGCAAGCTGCTAATGAAAGTAGTGGCATTAGCCAATTCTGCTGCAACCAAGATCTCTGCTTCAGTTGCATTTCCTTCCTTTCCGTACGCAATATTTGCACGAATTGTGTCATTAAACAGAACTGGTTCTTGACTTACAAGACCCAGTTGCTGCCTAAACCACTTGAGTTGTAGCTTCTGGATTTCAACCCCATCTAAAGTGATATACCCTGAATCAGGATCATAAAACCGTTGCATCAATGATATGACGGTTGATTTCCCGCTCCCGCTTTCTCCTACCAAAGCAATAGTCTGAAACAGAAAGTAGAGAAGTTTGTTGGGATTAAAAAACATTACTAGAAAAAATAGTTAGGACAGACATTCGTCGCTAAAGCCTACAAACTGTCGCTGAAGGCCTACAAACTGTCGCTGAAGGCCTAAACACTGTCGCTGAAAGTCTAAAAAGTTATAGTTGCTAACCTTGCCAGAATGAATAGCCAAGCTGAGATCACGGAATATTTTAACATCAGGACGAGAAGGATACTTAAAGCTAACATGATGGAAATCAATTTCACCCTTCACATTTTCAAGTACCAAACCAGATTCATCACTTGGGTCGATCTCCGATTTGGCATCCAATAATTGAAATACGGAAGCAGCAGCGCTCTTGGCTTTGCTGGAATCGGGAGTTAGGGAGCTCGATTGTGTGATTGACATGGCAGCCATGGTCAGTGCAAAGAAAACCTGTCAAAAACAATAACTTGAGCAACAAGTTTTCTAATCAAAAGAAATTTTGTTAGAGTTTTACCCTAAAGACATCGGTGAATGTTGCCTTCCCATCCTGAACAAATTGCCCCCCAGCATAGAAGCAAATGGCATAGGCAGCAAAGAGCGCGAAAAAGGATAGCCCGAATCCGATTCCACTAATAAGCCCTTGATGGATCCCTGTCTTCATCGGCCCCTCGCATTTCTTCGCGTAAAGCTGCATAATTTTCTCTTCAGCACAAAATGAAGCAATTGTCCTTATGCTACCGACAGCATCCGTAGCCACTTGACTCGCTTCCTCGTACATCCGCTACAAAAAAAGTTAAGCGAATTGGTCAGGCCGGTGTTCTAAAATCTTCAACTGTTAGGTAAATACGTAATTTATTTAGGGCTGATCATGGGCGAGTCGGGTCAGTCCTGAAGGCAAGACCGAGACCGAAATTTCGATCTTGCTTTCTGGAGAACCGAGACCGATCTCAGCCAAAAAACCCTGCCAGAGTCGGTCTTTCTTGACTCGGATCGGTTTCGGTCCTGGACCGATTTTGCACCCCAAAAGAAAACTATGAGCTCACGGTATTCTTTAGTAAAAGACGAAAGAATAGTTCGCTCTGAGCTCAACGCATGGCTGCATGGTTTGTAAATTTATCAGGATACAGCTTTTATAGAGATAGAAAACCTCATAAATCCACATTTTTTCCATTCCTTCGGTCCGGGTCGGTCCTAAACGGACTTTCGGAAGAAAAAAAGCTCGAGACCGAGACCGACCTTGAAGAAAAAAACTCGTTCGCTCGGTCTCGATCCTAATCGGACCGTTCTTGTTGGGAATTCAGTCCAACAGTCTTTTTTGATCACTCCTAAATTTATTCAATGGCGGTGTTCATACCTTTGCATCTGCACTGAATCCTTTCATGAACTGAACTTGAGCATACCCATTAGCAAGAATCATCGGCAGCAACCCAACAACGATTAATGCCAATTGCCAACACGCTACAAAGGCGATGATTAAACCTGCAATTGCAGATGCAACATTCTCTACAAGTTGTGCAAGTGCATCTCCTACAAGGGCACGGATCGAGGCTGCATCTGCAGATAACCTTGCCCCAATGGCTCCGCTTGAGTGGTCAGGTTCATCGAACCAACCCACCTCCATATGAACTACCTTCTCAAAACACATCGATCTGACCCTTTGGACTAACTTACACCCCGCCACGGAGAAGAAGTAGGTTCGTAGTGTGCACAAAATCAAGGCTACCATAGCAAAAGCCACCAGTATTAACGACCAAAATTTTGAGTCTTTCCGAAGCTTAGGACGCGGCTCGTAAAACGACTTTATTATGCTCGACAGTAGCAGACCGAATATAGGCATAATCACGCCCGCCATGATGACGATTACCGAACCAATTAGAATCACGGGGATTTCGGGCTTGTTAAGGTAAGCAAGTCGTGCTAGGGGAACATCAGATTCAGGGACATCTCTAGTTGTCGTGAAGCTGTCCGGTTTTCCAGATTCGATGATACCCAAACCAGCTGGTACACCGAGCGAGACAGAAAATGAGTGGCGACTACTATTTCCTATTCCGGAGGATCCCCGGCTTATCGATCGCAATAGTGACATTCTTTTACTCGACTGTCTACTACTACCAATACTATTCTCGGATTCGATGTTCATGTCATTGACATTCTTGGCCTTCTCCACCTCATTGTTCACTTGTTGCAGCCGTATCAGTTGAGAGTACGCGCTGTCGGGATTTTCAAGCATGTTTAAGTGTGTTCCTGTAAATTTTCGGTCCAAGCGTCGGTAAATGTAAGCGTATCTTTAATACTATGGAAAACTACCGAACTGGTACCCGAATTTGTTGGTGATTATTAAATAGGTACCTACACTTTTTTTTTGTAGCAAATAGATTGTTGAACTTTCTTAAATAAGCAAATAGGTATCTACCATTAATTTCCGTTAATAATAAATAAAAAATATCACGTGAGGAGCAAACAGATACCTGAACTTACAAGAATGAGCAAGTAGGTACCTTTGAACCGGTTCAGTCGAACCACTTTATTTATTTTAAAAAAATAGGGTTTATATACCAAACACATGCATGACTCAACTCAAGACGTTCTCAGTGCATCTAAAAACACTCCGAGAACGTCTGAAGGTGAGTCATGCATGTGTTTGGTATATAAACTCTACTTTTTCTGTAAATAAATAAAGTGGTTCGAAAGAACCGTTTTTTGAACCGATTCAGGTACCTACTTGCTCATTCGTGTAAGTTTAGGTACATGTTTACTCCTCACGTGATATTTTTCGTTTATTCTTAACAGAAATTAACGGTAGATACTTATTTGCTAATTTTCATAAGTTCGTCTACTTAGTTGCTACAAAAAAAAAAATTAGGTACCTACTTGCTAATCACCCATAAGTTTGGATACCAATTAGGTAATTTTCCCTTAATACTATGGTAGAAGGGGTAAAACTAAAGACTAGTACCTTTCTCAACGATCTTCCCCTGGTTAATTACGACGATCGTATCAGCATTCCTAACCGTGCTCAAACGATGAGCGACAATCACCGTAGTTCGATTACCCATGATTCTGTCAAGTGCGTCTTGAACTACCCTCTCTGATTCAGCATCGAGTGCACTGGTGGCTTCATCGAGAAGTAAGATCCGAGGGTCTTTTAGGATTGCTCTTGCTATGGCAACTCTTTGTTTTTGCCCTCCGGAGAGTTGTGTCCCATGCTCTCCAACCATCGTGTCTAGCCCCTATATACCTCAAAATCAGAGAAATAATATTAAAAAAATAACTTTTTGCAACAGTATTTACCGTCGCTAAAACTATCTAGCGACGGACGGTAACACGTGATTCACGTCGCTAAACGTATCAGTTACGTCATTTTCATACTTCTGGCGACTGTATTTTTTGTAGTGGAATAAGCATTAGAGGTGATAAAAAAAGACTGGTTGAGCCGAATTCCCGACAAGATCGATCCGAGACTGAACCGAGACCGAACATGCGTTTTTTCCCTTCAAGGTCAGCCTCGGTCTCGGATTTTTTCTCTCTCAAAAGTCCGACTAGGACCGGACTGACCCGACCTTGAAGTAAACCGTAGAAATTCATGGTGTAACGCTTGAAACGCTAGTAATTCATGACCTTGAAGTATTCAACAACCCTTGGATCGGTTCCATAAGGAAAATGCGACGGAAGATGAGAAGCAAGCGGGTTCAAAACCAAAACTTTGGGGATTTGTTTTTGTCAATCTAAGTGATTTTTGTTTTTTACCAAAAATTTCGGTCCAAGACCGGCCCGAGTCAAACAAGACCGACTCGGACGAGCTTTTTTGGCCAAAGTCGGTCTCGGTCCCGGTCCTCCAAATGTCAATACAGAAATTTCGGTCTCGGTCCTGCCTCCAAGATAGGCCCGGCCCGCCCATGATGAGCCCTAATAAGCATATCAGTTGAAACTTCAAATTAATCCACGAACCTTTGGAAGTTTATCGATGAACTTTGAAGCATTGGCTAGTTCTGCAGCAGCTCGGATCTCTTCATTTGTCGCACCATCTTTACCATACGCAATATTATCTTGAATGCTAGCCGAGAACAACACCGGTTCCTGACTCACAAGACCAATTTTGCTTCTGATCCATTGAAGCTGAAACTCTTTGAGATTTATACCATCTATGAGGATTTCACCAGCTTGCGGATCGTAAAACCGCTCGATTAGGCTGATCACCGTCGACTTCCCACTCCCACTTTGCCCCACTAAGGCAGTGCTTGAGCCACGACAGATGTGGAGAGAAAACCCGTTGAATATCAACTCATCAGGTCTGGCTGGATAGCTGAAGTAAACATCCCTCAGTTCGATGTCTCCATTGATGTCTTGTAGCACCATGCCATTGGAGTCGGAAGAATCAATGTCGGGTATTCTGTTGAGTGTCTCAAACATCTTGAATGCAGCTGCCTGACCAGCTGCAAACGCTGTCATGCAAGGAGAAGCCTGTCCTAATGATCTGAAATAGAAACACAAAATTAGAGATATGAAATTCCAATAATGTTAAATTTAATTATTGGGGCTGAGTCACACCCAGTTAGCATCCACATTATACAACTCGGGTTACATCCTAAAATTAATTGATGATAGGAGGAGTTGACCTTATTGTATATATGGTGCCCAAATTCTTTAAAATTCACCGGTGTGGTATTTCAATTTGTCACAGTGGTTTTTTTTCAACACTCTCCCGCACTGTGACAACTCGTATTTTTAAAAGCACATCACCGACACATTTTAATCCAGACGGGTTGGGACTCAACAAATCCCCTCTCACGTCCAGGTCCGACCCAGAATCTAGTACGTGGAGTAAACGGGACACAACAAACCCGCAGCCACAACGGGAAACAACACAACACCGTCAAACGGAACCGAGCTCTGATGCCATGTTAAAATTTAATTATTGGGGCTGAGTCACACCTAAATAACATCCACATTATACAACTCGGGTTCCATTCTAAAACCAATCGGTGATAGCAGGAGTTGATCTTATTGTATATATGGTGCCCAAATTATTGTCATATTTCAATTTGTCGTTTTTTTCAACAAATAACTCGATGGAGAAATAAAAATCAAACTTACACTGAACCAGTCAAGACAGCGAAGATCACATTAATCACTTCTCCACCCGTATATCCTTTTTCTAAAATCATCTTTGCTCCGAACCATATAGCCAATGCATAATTAAGGAAGGATATAGAATAGGCCATTCCAAGTCCAAACCCAGCTGCTAGGCCTTCGTGAACACCTGACTTATATGCGGTTGTGAGAAACTTATTGTAGGTTGCAATGGCATGCCTCTCCCCGGTGAATGAAGCGACCTATATATCCGTATATTCTTAGTTGTTCCTAAAACAGTTACAAATCGATGAAAAATGAAAATAACTTTGGAAACACATACAGTTCTGATGGAGCTGATTGTCTGTTCGACGACAGTAGCTGCCTTCGCGTAAGCATTCTGTCCTCTACTCGCCATCTTAGATATAACTAGGGCTACAACTCCCATGGCAGTGACAAGGGGAGGAATCGATGACAACATGACGAGGGTAAGTAGCCATCCCTTGACAAAGGCGATGACGAATCCTCCAATAAACGTCGCAACCAGCTGAATAAACTTCCCAACCTGTGGAATCAGTGAAACGAACTCTTCAAACCCACATATCTATATATGAATCACACTTAAACGTACGTCTTAATCAACTGTCTCAAAAGTCCAAACTTATGAGTGAATACATTCATTATACTCTTAAGCTAACTTAACTATGGGTGAGCTCGGGCGGTACGGTCCAATTTTTTGAGAAGACCGAGATTGAGCCCAAAATTTCAGTACTGACTTCTCGAGGGCTGATACAGTATCAGTCCTCCAGAAGTCAGTACTGAAATTTTGGGCTCGGGCTCGATCGAAGTTGGTCTTGGGCTCGATCCTCCACATGTGAGGACCGAAATTTCGGGTTCGGTCTTGCAAAAAAAAACCCGACCCGACCGACCCAAGCTCACCCCTACTGATACCAAATTCTGGTAAAAAAATATCTGGGTCGGTCTTGCTTGATTCGATCCGGTCTCGATTTTGGACCGAAATTTTCCAATGGTACAAAGGACATATCGTCAAGAGAAATATTGATATTCTTGGGCTTGGGCTGTGCATATAATGCTATGCTTAGGTTGTGACTTATTGAATACTATGCTTGGGAGATATGCGATAGAAACATCGCAAGCAAAGATAGATAATGTTATGCTTGGACTGTGACTTATTAAATACTGACTCGGACCGGCCTGGTCTAGTTGGGCTTTTGGAAATAAAAAAAAAGTGAACCCAAAGACAACCTACAAGAAAAAAAATTACTTGTTCAGCCTCGGTCTTAACCTCATGCCGGTATTGTCGGGAATTCGGTTTAGTGAGTTTTTTTATGTTCACCCCTAATCTTAAAACGAAGAGGTTGGTATCTATTGAGAAATAAACTTGGACCTAAGAGCCTCATAAGAGAGCCAAATTCTTTAGCGACGAAATTTAACGTTGCTGAAACCTGTTTGTAGTGAAGGAGCGCTGAACATACCTTCTCGCCCATGGCGTCTTGTATAAGAACAGTGTCGCCAGACATTCGTCCGATGATTTCTCCCGTATTTGTTTCCTTGTCGAAGAAGGCAACATCTTGCCTTAATATCGTTCTAAGGTACAAACCCCTTATCCGTGCCGCCTGTCTTTCCCCAGTAATCATCCAGCAAGCCACCTCTGAAGAGAAAACAACATCAGAAACTGAATCAATTAACTCGTATGATCAAGAAAAGCAATACTAGACTATCAACTTACGAAGAAAAGATGCAACTCCAGATGCCACTGCCAAGTACACGAACTTGAGCGATATCTAGGTTATTAATCATACAAAAACAACCAAAGTTTAGTCAACTTCCAACATTAGTTTCTGGTACAGAAGCTAAGTACGTATATTGTATACCTTAGAAACCTCGTCTCCGACATTCTTGCCATTCTGATTCTGCCCAAAGGAGTCGATAACATTCCCGAGCAATAGAGACATTAGAGGTAGTGATGTTCCATTTCCAACAGAACCCAATGTTCCCAAAACCATTAGAAGAACGTCGAATGTATCTGCAAATGAGAAGAGCTTGTAGAACGCGATCGTCTCGGTTTTGGCATCTTTCTTGCTCTCGTCGGCCTCGTTCTGATTCACAGTCACTGCCATGGTTCTGATGTTTAAGAAAGTAAAAGAAAGAAGCAGGCAAGAATTGGTAGAGAGAAGAGAGACCACCACTCATTGATATAGAACATAATTCATGTTGTCATTCTCACTCACTTCGTCAGCAAGATACGTATTTTCTGATTGGAATCGTTTTCTTCTCAACTTGAATTGGAATAAAAAACAATGTCACTTTCCTAATGATTAGTAGATTAGGTTTGTGAGAACCCCATGAGAAAGAAAGAAGGTATTGAACTACATTATACACGCATAAAAAAGTACTATCAAACAAAAGTTCCTCACTTTATAGTACGCAGTGATGATAGGCAACTCATAAAAAATGATTGGATTAGTTAGGGCGGCCAGCCATGCAGATTTGAAGGAGATACACCTTATAGAGAGTATGGAACATGGCAGATTTGTAACTTCTCCTTTCAAAATGACATTGTATTCAAATATTAATTGAATTGACATTTTAACGAATTTCTCAATTTACGAAATACATTTCATGGATATAACTAACACACAAAGAGTTGAGTGCTTACATTCAATATTGAAGACGATGTAACTTATTCTTGCTATGATCTAGATTATAGGACGTGTCAAAACGGGTCATGGGTCGACCCATTAGTCGTGTCGGCCTTGGGTCGTGTTAGGGACCCCTGACCCAAACACGACCCGTGTAATAGAATGAGTCAGTTTTTGAAACTCAAACCTGACCCGTCAGGAATAGTAAGGATTGAGTCATTCTGACTCGTTCGACCTCCATGACCTGCGGGTCAGTCTGACCCATTCGATCCACCATTTCAATAAAGACCAGAAACAGACTGACCCATTAAACACCATTTCTGTAAAATGCATAGAAACCAGTATTATGATTTAATATGATATATAAATGGGACGGGTCACGAATTGACTCGTGGGTCAATGATTCTGACCAAAACTGACCCGTGTTTTCATATGTCATCCATGGATCGTGTCAAATTGACTCATGGGTCAAAAACTCTAACTCAAATACGATCCGTGACTTGATCACCCACATGTTGAGTCAAATTTTGACACCCTAATCTAGAACAACTCAGATCATCCTATGGTGGTTGCATTTATCCCAATTCCGCATATATTTAAATATTAAAGAACTTTTTCGGCCCATTAAATTAATAAATGGCTTTCGGCCCATGATACTAATGAAGGGCTTTTAGGCCCATTATATTAATAAATGATTTTACGGCCCATTAAGTTTATAATGGCAATGATTCTTCTTTGATGTCTAGGCTCATGAACCGGCTTTATTCTTGGCGCAGGAAAGCCATTTCCTGTGTGCACCCGGCCTTCACGCAGTCATTTAAAAATTCGTCCAAAACTGTTAAAATAATTGATTTTGGAGGGTTTATTCGTCAACCCGGTGTATACAACAACTACATGCTCCGAATCTGAAATAAACAAGGTGTCTGTATTAAATAGAAATTAAATACAACTATATTATTTTACACGAATAATTTCCTTATTTAAGTTTTTTACTAAATATATCATGTCATTGAGTAAGAACAAGTATATCTCTTAATAAACATCTCTCACATTTCTACTAAATTAATAAATACTTATCTTTCAAGATTATTTACATGAATTACTATTCATTAAAAAATAATTTTTTTATTAGGAGTGGAAGAAAACGTGAAGCTTATATCAATAATTCAATATCATATACTATGATGATGATGAATGTGATGCCAAAAGACGATACCAATCTGCTCACTGAACTGAAGCGGCGTATCATCATCGTCTTCTTCGCCAAACCTCACTTTCAAAGTCCCACCACAGTGGGTCCTTCCGCCATGGACGACCTCTCCAATTCTCATATCCACAACGCCCACTAAGCAGCGACAGTGTTCCCGTTTCTGATATGGAAAATGAACCTTTTCTTGACCCCCGACGGCCTTCCCAACTACACGCAATCGAGCAAAACCATGAATTCTCCTTCCAAAACGGAATCTTCCGCGAAGATCCGCAGCCGTCGTCGGAATCTCTGCCGATTGGCCGTAAAAAGAGCTTACACCGGTCCAGAACCGCCCCGGCCTTAGTCGTCATGAAGGACCTGAAATCAAACCCCACCCACGACCCAAAACCCCAACTTGGGTCCAGCACCATCATCAGGCAGGCCTTCTTCTTTCTATGTGTGTACCTCTTCATCGGCGTAGTCATCTACTCTTTCAACACAGATCGATTCTCAGGAATCGAGACTTACCCAGTAATCGACGCTCTGTATTTCTGTATAGTCACGATGTGCACAATTGGGTATGGGGACATTGCTCCTCTAACATGGGAGACAAAGTTGTTTGCTTGTATCTTTGTCTTGGTCGGATTTGGCTTCATAGACATTTTGCTAAGTGGGGTTGTGAATTATGCTCTTGATTTACAAGAAAGCATGATCTTGAGCAGCATTCAGATGGGTAGGGCCCGGGGCAAAGTTTCTGTGGCCGGAAATTACATAGTTGATGTCGAAAAAGGGAGGATGAGGATCCGATTGAAGGTCTGTTTGGCTCTTGGAGTTGTTGTTCTATGCATCGGAATGGGGACATTGATTCTTTACTTTGTGGAGGATTTGGATTGGGTTGATTCGGTTTACTTGGCAGTTATGTCGGTTACGACAGTTGGATACGGTGATCGAGCCTTCAAGACTCCTCAAGGGCGATTTTTTGCAGCAATTTGGCTGCTCTTCTCGACTCTTGCAGTGGCTCGGGCATTTCTGTATTTAGCTGAGGCAAGGATTGATAAGAGGCACAGAAGGATTGCAAAGTGGGTGCTTCATAGAGATATGACTATTGATGATTTGTTGGCTGCTGATATTAATAACCATGGATTCATTAGGTGGGTCTTCATTGAATCTTTCTATCTTTATGCATTTGTTGGGAAAATGCCAATTGCATTGCTTCAGAAGCTCAAGATTATGCTGCAAATCTGTTGAAAACAGCATGTTTCATTAGGCATTAGATGAAATATGCAAGAAATTAGGTAAGAAATAGAAAACTAGGAATCATTAGTTCGAAGTAGATAGTGTTAAACCTAAAGTGCGGAGTTTATAGTGTTTAGGGGTTACTGCTAAGAAGTAACCATGCAACTTAGTTCTTCTTGGAGTTAGTTAATATAAAGGAAGATTATGCAAAGTGTGAGTAAAAACATCTGAGTGAAAGTGAAAATAGTTGCTTTTAAAGGAAAGAAGGTGAATAGAATATAACTCAAACAGTTCCTGAAATGGAAAAGTTTCATTTTTTACTCTAATTCAATCTAAGTTTCACATTTTGTAACATTGCTTTGGTAGATAAGTATTTGCATCCTAATTCCAACATTAATAATTATCCCACCCAAGAGCTAATTTCTCACAATTTTATTTTTAATGTGGCATGTTTTTCATGCTTCAGAGCTGTCTTGTTCTTGAAAAAGAGATGCTCTCTGTTTGTAATTTGTATGGAATTCTTTTGCTGAAAAAATATTGTTTTTTGTGTTGAATCACAGCAAATCAGAATACGTTATATACAAGCTAAAAGAGATGGGGAAGATCAAAGAGAAAGATATACTGCAGATTTGCGATCAATTCAGCAAGCTCGATCCAAACAACTCTGGGAAAATTACGCTCCCGGATATTTTGGTGAATCGGTGATGATCCTCCCAACAAAACACAGCAGATTTAATGGTAGATCCGTAGGAAATGACAATCTGCAGAAAAAGAACAACTTTCAGATTCATTTATATTGGAGTTGCAGATTTTTTTCAAGAAGTGTATATTTGGTCCAATGTACATAAAATTAGGAAACTTTGGCAAGTACTCCATGTTGTAATGCCATTCTTTTGTAAGCAGAATTATTCATATTAATGCCAACAATTTCATCTAAAAAAACGCGAAAAAGTCAAAATACAATGATGCAGTTAAGACCTGTTTCTGGGTATTATTGGGACTTGCTGCAGCACAAAGTCATTGAACCAGTAGAGAAGAAAACAACCCTATCCTAACCACTCCACCAAAATTTATTGAATTTTATTCTATCTAAGACTTATAGTATGATGCTGAATGATGCAGATGAATTCACAATATTTGTCTAAGAAAAGAATCTTTTCAAAATAGGCAACGTTTTGCTGTTATCCACCACCACCTAAACCTACCAAGTGTCATCTGTTCCATTACCAATTTGTTCAAAAGTGCTTGACCTAACCCTAACAGATTCTACTCATAATTCAACAAAAGACATGTTCTGTTCCTTACCCTATGTCTTGAAACCATTGGTTGCATAATGCACCAACACACTGCAAATATATACCATTATCAGCTCTTGGAGTCAACAGAAACAGTTCAGATCCGAATGGACATAGTTCAGATCCGAACAGGGTGTCAAACTAGGATCGATCATGTTCCCTTGTCAACTCTGACCTACGTAAATTAATTGCAGGTCGTCCTCCCCAGGAACCTACCTACTCCAAGTGATCATCTGCAACTTTCATAAAGATAGCAAGTGGGGCATGGAAAGGGCAACAGGGTCATTTCCTGAGGTTATGAAAACAATGGACGCATTTACCAACAAGAGTAGTGTTAAGACTTAAGAGTTCCATGATGAAGAATTTATTATGTTGATTCATCTGTTATTCTTTCACTATCTGCATTAACATCACATTTATTGGAAAAGAGTAAAGGTTAGGGGTAGTGGGTCCTTAAATTAAGGCCTTTAAAAGGAATGATGAATTGCAGAAGAAGAGCAAGCACTGTCTTCCATGGTAGTTTTTAATCTTCACCAAAACCAAGAATAAACAATATAAATAAAGTTAGAGAAGCCCTACTCATTCACCTCCATAACCCAGACCCACTTCCATTGCTATAAATACCACCCATTTCTTTGCTCTGTTCTCAAGAAAACCTTCATGGAGAAACAGAGGAAGCTCCTGCAAATGAACGTTTCTTCTCCCTTGAACAATGTGTTAATGATTTTGCTCTTTTGTGTCTTTGGGGCTACTAAAGGTGATGACTCCGAGTTAAGTTCTGCTGTGGGTGACCCAGGAATGAGGAGAGATGGACTCAGAGTCGGGTTCGAAGCTTGGAACTTCTGCAATGAGGTTGGTGAGGAGGCTCCTGAAATGGGCAGCCCGAGGGCAGCTGATTGCTTCGATCTCTCAAGTAATAAGCACAGGTCTGGAAGAAGAAGAAAGCATAAATGGTATCACAGTGGGTATTTCTTCTTCTATCTTTCCTATTCCTCCATACTGTTTAACTCTTTTTTTAGGGTGCGCTTTTTTTCTTGATTAATGCTGTCATGTCTCCTTAGGCTTCATTCTTGTTGTCACAGATTCTACATTACAGCACAAGGTCACAGAAGCACAAAACAAACTAGGAATCCAAAAATCGTTCCCAGGAATCAGCCCCGAAGCACTAACCAACCCCGACCTCTACGCTGCAGAAAAAGAGCTTTACCTAGGAACCCTATGTGAAGTGTCCCACGCCAAGAACCCATGGCATTTTTGGATGGTCATGCTAAAAAATGGCAACTTTGACAAGAAAGCGGGACTCTGTCCTGAAAATGGTCAAAAGCCAGGACCTTCCGTTCCAGGAAACTTTCCTTGCTTTGGGACTGGATGTATGAACCAACCAAGTCTATATCATCAAAGGACAGAACTTTTTAGAAATGGCACGATGAGGGGGGGATTCAGGGGGAGTTATGAACTGGGTGGAGATGGTGAGGGTGGACTTGGATTTCCGGACGGGGTTTCGTACTATGAGGTGGTGTGGGAGAAAAGGGTTGGTGTTGGGAGTTGGGAATTTCATCATAAGCTCAAGACTTCAAAGAAGTATCCATGGTTGATGCTCTACCTTAGAGCTGATGCAACCAAAGGGTTCTCTGGTGGTTACCATTACGACACCAGAGGGATGCTCAAAGTTGTAAGTAAACACCAACCCACTTACCATTTTTGCCCATTCTTGCACCCCAAGTTGTGATTTGACACTCCTGACCAATCACAATCACAGTTTGAGATTTAATAGGAAAAACAGTAACAATAAAAATTACAAGCTCAGAAAATTGTGATTAGTTTGGAATCTTACTCTAAGATCATGCAATCTTACTCCGCTTGGCTATGATTTCAAGAACGGTTTTTTATGCATAAAAATCGGGTACAGTGTTATTTGGCTCTAGAGTCTAGACCTAGTAGCCCACTTGCAGAAGGATACCAATCACAATTGGAGATTCATTTAGGAGCTATATCTTTCCTTCCTGGTAGAGACCAGATTGAGCCTACATGTTTAGAGAGTTATGACTAGCTTAGACTTAGAGTATTACTTTAAGACAATACAATAACAATGTCAGCAACATAGAGACTAGGAAAACCCATTGGGACATGTTTCCATACACGGTTATTGTTTTTAACAACCAATGATTATTCTACATACTTTTCTCTTCTCTTTCAGCTTCCAGAGTCACCAAACTTCAAAGTGAAATTAACTTTGGATATAAAGAAAGGCGGAGGACCCAAGAGCCAATTTTACCTCATGGACATCGGGAGCTGCTGGAAGAATGACGGGTCGCCATGCAACGGTGACACAGCCACTGATGTCACGAGATACAGTGAGATGATCATCAACCCTGATACTCCCGCCTGGTGTAGCGCCAACAGCCTAATAAATTGCCCACCTTACCACGTAACCCCTGAAAACATAAAAATTTACAGAAACGACACCAAAAATTTCCCTTACGCTGCTTACCACTACTACTGTGCCCCGGGGAATGGCAAGTACTTGGAGGATCCCGTGAGCAAATGTGATCCTTACAGCAATCCTCAGGCTCAGGAGTTAGTTCAGTTGCTTCCACACCAAGTTTGGGATGCCTATGGCTACCCGACAAGACAAGGGGATGGTTGGGTTGGAGATGGCAGGACATGGGAGCTTGATGTTGGTGGCTTATCTAGCAGACTCTACTTCTATCAGGATCCTGGGTCTGTTCCTGCAAGGAGGATTTGGACATCGATTGATGTGGGAACGGAGATTTATGTCAGTGATAATGAAGAAGTGGCTGAATGGACTCTGAGTGATTTCGATGTTCTTCTAACAACTGCAAAGCCATAATTCAGCCTCAACACCTGAAACTGCTTTTATCAGAAGAAGAAGAAGAAGAAAAGACAGGATTTTTGAATTTTCAAAAAAAAAAAAACTGAAATACAATCATCAAATGTAAAATAAAATCTTTCAGTGAAATTATTTTCTTTACTATATAATGTAAAGTGAATCCTCTGCAATCTCGGCATGTATCAAAGAGAGTGACATGTTAAAAATAAAAGTGACGATCTGAAAACAAAGAATCCTTGTACAGCAATTATATGTCAGCACTAAAAGATGCAATCGCATCCATTTCTTGCTGCAAAAGAAGTGCGTCAATAAAAATGTCTAAATCCTCTCCCTGGAGTATTTGGTCGACTGCATGATGAGTAATTCCAACACGATGATCGGTCACTCGACCTTGTGGGAAGTTGTAAGTGCGGATTCTCTCAGATCTATCCCCGCTTCCTATCTGTCCACAAACCATTGAACTTTTCAGTTGTGGAAGAAGATGATGATGACATAGAAAAACTTAAACAACACTTAGAGTTTATCCAAACCTGCTCCGAACGAAGTTTAGAGCGATCCGAATGAATTCTTGACCTCTCAATCTCGTATAGTTTTGCGCACAAAACTTTGAGAGCTTTAGCCTTGTTCTGTCCAAAGAGACGTACCACATTATAAGAGGAAAAGCATTTACATAAAATAAGTGGGGAAGATAGATCTGCTCCAAAAACCAGATACAACAACTATGAAAAGACTCTTCCAATAAGTTGAATTCTTTACCATATGTTGAGATCTTTCATCTTGAATGGACACCACGATTCCAGAAGGAATATGAGTTATTCTAACAGCACTATTAGTGGTATTTGCATGTTGTCCCCCAGAGCCACCTGATCTGTAAGTATCGACTCTCAAATCTTCATTCCTTAACTGGACATCTACCTGCAAAGGCCATTGGTAATTCAATCTTAGCATTTATGAAATTATTCTAACCCTTCTAATGAAATGACGACAGACCCATCCATTGAAAAGAAGAATAAAACACTTTTATAAGGCAACATTTTGTAATCATGAGGACAAGTTTCTTCAGCTCATTATATCCCAATACAGGTATACAGCCAAAAAAAAGGAACAAACCTGATCAGCTTGAGGAAGTATAGCAACAGAGACAGCACTTGTGTGGATACGTCCAGATTTCTCTGTCACAGGAACACGCTGCCACAAGGAACTATATCTTTAAACTGTCATACGAATTCTTTTTCTGTTGCCAACATAGGAATTCTGTTAAAGCATTAACCTGTACTCTATGTATACCACTTTCAAATTTCATTTTCCCATAAACACCAGCTCCAGAAATTGCTGCACTAGCTTCCTGTTGATGAAAGTAAATCAAAAGGGTGCTTCATAATTTAGGAAATTCGACCGAAACTTGATTTTTAGTCAGACAGATGCTCAAAGCTTCAGGAAAGTACCGTTCACAATGAAAAAAAGGAGGAGTAGAAGAGACCACAGAAGCAATACCTTGTAACCCTTGATATCAGATTCCGTTATGTCTACTATTTCAAACTTCCAGCCTTTCTTATGAGAGTATCTCTCGTACCTGTATCAATTCAAAGAGAGAAGCATCCCAATAATATTTGAACATGTGAAAACAGCAAAAAAACTGCATAATTGATCCTTTGTTACTTACATTTTGAATATGTCCATTGCAAACAAAGAAGCTTCTTCTCCTCCAGTCCCTGTGTAACATTTAATCAATTCTCATGAGCAAATTTAGTTAATCTGGTTTCAGGTGAATGAGTACATGCGTGGAATGTAGCTTACCTGCTCTCACCTCCAAAATGCTATCTCTTTCATCTGCATCATCCCTTGGCAGTAACGACTTGAGAAGCAACTTCTGCAGTCTTTTCTCTTCTTCTATAGCCTGTCCTAACTCCTCTGTGACCATATCAAGCATTTCTCTATCATCTGGAGACTCATCTATCATGGAATTCAAGCCATCGATTTCCTGTACAAGAGAAGGAAAGGTGGGATAATAAGGAAGATGAACTTCAATAGCCAAAATTCATGCCGCTAACTTCCCAATTATCCGAATATTAGCTAATGAGTGTCTATGGTCTCTGCCAATCAATTAGCCAAGCCACATTTAAAAGCATCTCTCAAATAAAGGTGTTAAGTTGCCTAGAATAACCAGAAGAAAGATAAAGGTTTTGTATAAGATCCTTACTTTCTGTTTGGTCCGCAACTCATTGATAAGCTCCATCGAAAATCTTAGTTTCCGAAGCTCCTTATTAGCCCTTGAAAACTCAGAAGGTGATGTCTCTGGCTATCTTCAACGGTTCAACCAAACAAATTAAACGAACAAGACAGTGATTTATCCTCAAAGCAAGGAAAGTGTTGAAAAAGTTAACTTTTTTTTTTCAACTCTACACTTTTTTGCAGCTACCATTGCTTAAAGAACATTTATACCACATATAGAAAAAATAGGGTTTAAAAAAATGACTATCAGATTAGGCTAAACAAATACCTGGTTCATAAAGTTTTGCAAACAAGAACTCCGGTACTCAATAGCAGATAGCCTTTTCTCCATTATCTTCATAAGCTCAGGTGATAGATGGGGTTCCAATTCTGTGAATTTTCGAAAAGCTTCCAAAGTTACAAACATAACTAGTGCCATAGAACAAATGTAACCATCAAGCTTCACATTTAATTGTATCATCAATCTAGATAAGTATGGCATGATCCATCTCTACTGATTCATTCTACTGAAGCATAGACCACTTTGTCAATTTCCAACTATATGAACTACTTACTAGAACCAAGGTATGAGCTAACAGCTAACTGAATATAAAACACTGAAAGTTCTGTAATTTGTCCAAATCATTCATGAAACTGCAATCTTCTGAATCATTCAAAAGAACAATTTTTGAACGAAAAAAACTCAAACTTCAACTGGGAAAATCAAGTCACAGAGGTCAGCAAAAAAAAATCATGCGTACCAGTCGAGTATAATCGGAGATTGGAAGGCCGAAATCGGGCGCTTGCGTTTAGACTCGATAAATAAGACTCAGCTTGCTTCATTGCCTGCACTAAATTCCTCAACATGGTCCTTCGAATGGATCCCATTGTCTTGGTGTTCAGCAATTTAAATTTCGTAATTCTACAAGTGCAAATTCAGCGCCAGTCGATTCCTAATTTCAAGAACTGCATTAGGGTTTTGGAAAGAGAAAAAAGAGATTTATCCTTAATGCCTTTCTAGTTTTTTTTACCCCAACAGTTTCAATTTAATTGAAATTTACCCCCATTACTACCTCTTCCCGTGAACTCAACCGTAAAATCGTTGGATAGTGACAAAAATAAGTTAAATAACAGTCAATTAAAGTTTTATTTGCCAACTCACCACCTTTTCTTTCACAATAAATTTTCCATTAATTACTTACTTAATATTAACGGTCTAAAATCTAAATAATTTATTGACTAATTTTTTTAGTTAACTAAACTTTAATTTTGAATAAATTCTTAATTTTATATAAAGTTGTAAATTAATAGTTCCATTTAAATTACTATCAAATGGTGACATGAGAGTCATTTTGATTATTAATTTACTCTATTTTATTTATCCAAATTCTTATGAAAAATTTACAATTTGTTAGTTGAATTTTACGAAGGTTTGCATTTTATTAGTTGAATTGCAATGTAATAGCGACCCCGTCAACGTAGCTCCACCAACCGTCTAGGATTGAGAGGTCGGCTCCATTATGCAAGTCACCAGCAGTCTAGGATTCGAACTTGTGACCTCAGAGTCTAAACCACGTGGGAGTAAGCGCTCTCAACCAATAGACCACTTGGTGCCGGTGGTATTTGAGCTCAATTTACTCATGAAAAATTTCAACTCGTTTTATCATATGCAAAATCCAACGTTATTTCCACCTTTTAGCATAAATCATTAATTTTTCCAATTAATTTTTTCATATACACATTATACTTTCTTCTTGCATATCACCAACCCTAATGACTTATGTTTCATTAGTACTTCAAACCCATGAGAGCAGGGAAGCCAGTGAACTTCAACCACTGGTTGCCCTGAAGAAACATTCCAGGGGTGAATTGCAGGGCCTCATTCCTACTGATGAGACCCTTGTTCGCCTTCCACTTTACCCTGCCATCAACCCTAGCGCCGGGACCACGGTTTGCATACTCGGCGAAGTAACCCAACTCGTCGCCGTTCCAGGGCATGTACCCCTCCGGCTGGATCAAGTCACCGATCGTCGTCTCCATGACAACGGTCCTTGCGCATTTCTTCCAGGACCTACCCAGGTAGCTTCTGATCTTGAATCTTTCAGGGAAGAGCTTTTGCTCGGGTACGATCCGACAGTTATGGAGAACTATTCCGGTCGTCTCTGCTCTTTCTTCCCTTCCCTGGGCCAGGACGGTGTTCTGCTGCCCAGGTCCGCCTTTCCGGATGATGATCAAGGAGTTTTGAATCACGGTGGCGGAATCTCCGAAGATGAAGTCGACTGTTCCAGAGATGACGCAGTTACGGAAGAACTGTCTTTTAGACTGCACGTACAATGTGTCTTGATAGCCGTCCATTCGGCAATTGAAAAAGGCGGATCGGTCACCTTGAACTCTGAGAGCCACTGCTTGATGGCCCTCGAACCCGGCGGTGTTCTGAAAGCCCATCGCCCGGCAAAGGAAACCCTCTCCGATAACAGCTGCAGCAATTCATTCGTATCGAATCGGTTAATTAAAAAACAGTTTCTGGTTTGATCATCAAGGTTGGTCTACAGTTACTCAATTTATTGTAATGAACTCACAGAACGTAGCAGTCTGCCATGTCGGAACTCCGGCAAGTCCGAAGTTCTTGTGACCGGTGACAATAGTTCTTCGCGGGCCATCTCCATACATAAATATGTTGTTCATGTCCTTGTCGACGGTGATGTACTCGTCGTAGATTCCGGCTTTCACGTAAATGACCCATCGGCCCTTGTTGCCTTTCGGGCAGGCTTTGAGCGCCGCCGCAATGCTCTTGTACTGCCCGCTGCCATCCTTAGCTACCACCGCGTTTGGCTTGGCGTGGAACGCCGGGATTTTGCCAAGAAGTTTCCGGTCCTTGGATGACATCCAAACCGGGAGCTTCTCATCGTCGAGCTGGAAGAGGCGGCGAGAGGTCTGGGTTAAGTTGATCTTTATGTTGAAGGAGCCGAGGACATCGTCGAGGTTCTCCAGAATGGCCAGGGCGTTGCCGGTGAGCTGGGTGGCATTAAGGATGTTGTTCGATACCATGGACTTGTGCTCAGGATCGGATATATCTTCGACGCAGGCCGTGTGGTACGAGACCACCGCGCTAAGCCAGTTCTGGAGTTCGGCCACGCGGTCGTTCATGGTGTGGAGGTCGCTATCGCCGACGTAAGACAGTGCAGCCTGTAGGTCGTCGATCGCGTACTCGTACAGATCCCGACAGTCCTCGAGTGACATCTTTAGCTGTAAAAGGTAGAGGCTAAGCAAACTACCATGGGTACACTTAGAATATGCTCCGGGTAGTAATTTTAAAAATAGTGTAGATTCCATGCAAACAATAATTAAGAATATGTTTATTCGGTTTCAGTTATCTTATTTGGGTACCCTAAACTAACCGAAACCGATTATATATATATTATTAAAAAAAAACTAAAGAAATAGAATGAGAGCACATGACGAGCTTTAAGCGTTGATGATTGTAATAAATGTTGTGATCTCTGATGAGATTTTTGTAAATGTGAATGAAATGACAGTACTGATGAATGTATCATCCTCAATAATAAGAACCGAACAAAATCCAAACAAAAACCGGAATTTTTGGGGGAAAATAAAAAAAACAGGGTGCTAACAGGGTAACAAACATGTTCCGGGTAGGTTCCGGTTCCAAAATTAAATAGGAACCCGAGTAAGTTTCGGTTCCAAAATTAAATGGGAACCCTGGTAGGTTCCGATTCTAAATTTAAATATCATGTTGCATACTCATTTAGTTCCGGGAACCCCTAAATTTACAGGTACCTGAAACGGTTACTCTACTAAAATGTACGTACGACATAAGTTTGTGAAAACCGGGGAAGGAGAAGGTGATAATTTTAGGGTTATATCCCCACGTTGATTACCGTGGAATTAGTTGCTTTCGGAATCAATGATACGGAGAAGTTCAACGATCCGTTCATCTGGTCGATGATCGCCTGGACGGCGGCCTTGAGGAGCTCCTTAGGGTCGGTGGTTCCGTCAGGGGCCGACTTACTAAGGCTCTGCATGCATAGCTCCCTATAGTCGGTCGGCGCGCACATAGACGAGATCGCTTTCATCTCTGCACTCAACTTATCGGACCCACCATCGTGGTTCTTATTCACTCCGACCACCACCCCGATCACCACTCCGACCACCAGGATCACCGAAACGGCGGAGATGATAACTTTGCTGTTCATCCTGCTAGCTCCTTCACTTTTTTATTTTATTTTTCGAAAGTATTATTGAATATCTCCCCTTCGGCGAGGTGTATACATGCCGGAGAGGAGGTATCTGCAAGATGTCGTGGTGTGATAGATTAGGGTTGAGCTTTTAATAGTGCATGGATTGAATTGGCTGCCGACGTGGTCGATGGAGAGATTAGTTTTGCATGGATTTAGGAGATTTTTTTGCATGGATTGCCGATGTTCTCGTGAACATGACCTCACGTTTAGTGGAACATTACCCATTTTTAAGAACAATTAAAACCAATTAGGATAATTAAAGCACATGCTTTTTGGTAATAAGTAAAAAAACAATAACCTAACTATATCATATATCTCTTAAACAACCTCAAATCTTCATTTTGCATTACGCGTTCTTCTGATTCGAACTAATCGAGGTTTATTGTAATTGGTTGCCATCCGAACGGATGGTGAATAATCCATCCTTTGTAGTTAACGATCATGTTCAATATTTGAAGTACATTTCCCAACTTAAGCTCTTTCAAACATGTCATTTTGAGGATGAATGCAGCCTCATATCTGTATAAAAAAAATAGGAAAAACTACCAAATTAAAACTGGCCCCGAACTTGTGGATGATTAGCAACTAGGTACCTAATTTGTTTTTGTAGCAAATAGGTTGGTGAACTTTATTAAATAAGCAAATAAGTACCTACCGTTAATTTTCGTTAAGAATAAACGGAAAATATCACTTGAGGAGCAAATATGTACCTGAACTTACACGAATGAGCAACTAAGTATCTGGACCAGTTCGATCGAACCACATTTTTTTTTTTTAAAAATAGAGTTTATATACCAAACACATGCCTGACTCAACTCCATACGTTTTCGCATGTGTTTGGTATATAAACCCTACATTTTTGTGAAAAAAATAAAGTGGGTTGACCGAATCGATTCAGGTACGTACTTGTTCATTCGTGTAAGTTCATGTACCTGTTTGCTCCTCATGTGATATTTTCCGTTTATGCTTAACAAAAATTAACGGTAGGTACTTATTTGCTAATTTTCATAAGTTCGGCTACTTGCTAAAATAAAAGGTTTAGGTACCTACTTGCTAATCACCTACATGTTCGGGTACTATTTTTGGTAGTTTTCCCATAAAAATATGTATTAGATAAAATTTATATTGCCTGCAATAAATTAGGTTACTCGATTAGTCAAAATGAGAGATATATAGAGTAAGGTCCTGATATACTGACCTGGTATTAGAAGTGTATATCATGCATCGTCTTGATGATGATAAGAATCTTCTTATTCTATCCCATGTAGTTTCTGGGTAATCTTTCGTGTTTCCACCAATCGGATTGATACATTTCCATAATCTTTGGCCTCGGAAGACGAACAACTCGAATGATCCCAAACTTATCTTAACAATCATAAGATGTTTAAGAGCATTCTGCAATCCCTTGTTAATATCAACAGTTGAGCCTCCGTAACAACACCTTATGCAATCAACAATATTCACATGAGTCGGGATAACCTTTTCTTCCCTCAACCTGTCCAAAGCAAGCAAGATAATCCCCACTAGATCGTCCCCGTTTTCAACTGGAGATGATATAACAGTCGGAGCACGATCATTAGAAAGGCTAGATCTGTTCCGATGTATTTTCCCAAGTGGTATAATTTGCTTGTTATGGGTTGATCTTGAACTAGCAACTTTAAAATACTCATGAGGTGCTTTCTTTAATGCGGTTACGTTTTCATTGTTACCATTGAAATCGATATTCTTCTGTTGCTTGTTCTTTAAGTTTGTTTTATGATGCGGATTCTCCAGAAACTCATCAGTTAAGAGATTCTTTGCCAAGAATATGTTGTATCTTCTGAGGCGGAGCTGCTGTAGAACGTCGGAGAAATCTCGATCATCGGAAATTAGTAGATAATTTGCAGGTGCGCCGTTGTCCACCGCCCATAATAACATGTCGACTAGAATCTTGTCGTGAATAGCATCTTTAAGACCTATTCGATTTCTACAAACCCCAACTGAATTTAACCAAAAATCAATATTTTGCAGTACCCAAATTCAAAAATTTCAAAATTTTAATTAACCCAGCAGCAAGTTTAAAAATTTACAATGTAATAATTCTTACCATTGTAAAAATATTCACTGTTTGAGATCAAGATTATAGCTTTGAAAAAGCAAAAAGGATGACTTTTTCCTGTCTGGATCTTTGTATGGAAAGTTAAACCCTTACCGGCAGGAACATGGTTTAATGCAACTCCGGCGCCGGAGAGTGCCTGTTGGACGGACGTCGGAATGCGGCTGACGTCGCCGTAAGCTGAGATGTAGACTTCGCCCAGATACTTCATCTTAACTAGGGCTGACCGTATGTTCTGCAGGATTGCATGGACATCCGAACCTTCGAATACCTGGGAATTCTCAATGTCCCACCACACCGACATCTTCGCCTCCAGCGTCTCTGCCGCGTCTGAATGCTGCATTCTCAGATATTGTTGCTGCCGATGACCGTACGCTTCTCTTCCTCCCTCTGGACTGTAGAATTTTCCAAGAGTCATGTGGTTTGCAGCATGAATTTGTAGAGAGATGAGTTTTGTCGGGAGATTTGTTTGTTATTCTTGTTACAGCACAATTTTAGTTAGGGAGACGATGAACTTGTGAACTGGTTCTGTGGCAGTGTTCCTCAACCTTTTTCGTGAACAATGACAAATCCATGATAAAATGGTGTTCGGCGAATATTCATACCCCTGGTGGAGGGTGATTTTTGTTTCCTTCAAAATTGATACTTTCATTAAGAAATTCTTCAAAATTTAATTAGTGCACTAGTTTCTAGGTGACACCATATTAGTTTCATCTGATTTTGTAGTTTTGTCAATATCTTATCACTCAAAATTTCGTTTTTAGTGAAATGACTTTTATTAGCATTGCAACTCGATATATATTGAGCTAGTAATATTGATATAATACATATTTTTGGGACCAAAATCAACTATTTTATGTGAAGGTACCCCTTTGAGTTTCGACTAATTTTGTTGTTCTTTGAATTTCTCCTCAATAAAAACTCTATTATCGATGAAATAAATTTTGTTTTCTTCCGTACTCGATCAAATATATATTCTAAAAATTCCTAATCAAAATATAAGATCAAATATTTGCTGTTATTACTTGTATATAAGACGTTACACACTTTTTTCCTAGTTTCGTCCGATTTCGTAGTTTTGTTAATATCTCATCACTGACAACTTCATTTTCACTGAAATTAGTTTTATTCGCATTCAAACTCGATATATATTGAGGTTGTAATGTTAATATCATACATAATTTTGGGACCGAAATCAACTATTTTCTGTGATGGTACCCCTTTGAATTTCAACTGATTTTGTTGTTTTTTGAATTACTCCTCAATGAGAACTCTATTTTCGATGAAATACATTTTGTATTGTTCCGTACTCGATCAAATATATATTGTGAACATTCTTACTCAAAATATAAGATCACATGTTTTCTGGTATCACTTGTATATAAGACGTTAAATATTTGTTTCCTAGGTGGCACCATATTAGTGTCGTCCGACTTCGTATATTTATCAATATCTCATCACTCACAACTTCGTTTTCAGTGAAATTAGTTTTATTCGTATTCTAACTCGATATAGATTGACGTAGTAATGTTAATATAATACATATTTTTGGACCAAATCTCACTATTTTCCGTGATGGTACCACTTTGAGTTTCGACTGATTTTGTTGTTTTTTGAATTTATACTCAATTAGAACTCTATTTTCGATGAAATAAATTTTGTTTTGTTCCGTACTTGATCAAATATATATTCTAAACATTCTTACTCAAAATATAAGATTACATGTTTGCTGGTATCACTTGTATATAAGACGTTAAATATATGTTTCCTAGGTGGCACCATATTAGTTTCGTCCAATTTAGTAGTTTTGTCAATATCTCATCACTCACAACTTCGGTTTCACTGAACTTAGTTTTATTCGTATTATAACTCGATATATATTGACGTAGTAATGTTAATATAATACATATTTGTGGACCAAAAGTTACTATTTTCCGTGATGGTACCCCTTTGAGTTTCGACTGATTTTGTTGTTTTTTTAATTACTCCTCAATCAGAACTCTATTTTCGATGAAATAAATTTTGTATTCTTCCGTACCCGATCAAATATATATTCTAAACATTCTTAATCAAAATATAGGGTTAATGGTCAAAGTGCCCCCTAAAGTTTGGCCGAAATTTAAGAATCCTCTTTAAAGTTTAAAATTCCCCCTAATGTTAAGAAATTATGAAAAATTCCCCCTAAAAGAGCATCTGACAAGGGGGGATTTTTCATAATTTTCAAACATTAAGGGGCATTTTAAACTTTAAGGGAGATTCTTAAATTTCGGCCAAACTTTAGGGGGCACTTTGACCATTTACCCTCAAAATATAAGATCACATGTTTGCTGGTATCACTTGTATACAAGACGTTAAATATTTGTTTCCTAGGTGGCACCATATTAGTTTTGTCCAATTTCGTAGTTTTGTCAATATCTCATCACTCACAACTTCGTTTTCAATGAAATTAGTTTTATTCGTATTTTAACTCGATAGATATTGGCGTAGTAATGTTAATATAATACATATTTTTGGACCCAAACTCACTATTTTCCGTGATGGTACCCATTTGAGTTTCGACTGATTTTGTTGTTTTTGGAATTACTCATCAATCGGAACTCTACTTTTGATGAAATAAATGTTGTATTCTTCCGTACTCGATCAAATATATATTCTAAACATTCTTAATCAAAATATAAGATCACATGTTTGCATTTATCACTTGTATATAAGACATTAAATATTTCTTTCCTAGGTGGCACTATATTAGTGTCGTCCGACTTCGTAGTTTTGTCAATATCTCATCACTCACAGCTTCGTTTTCAGTTAAATTAGTTTTATTCGTATTCTAACTCGATATAGATTGACGTAGTAATGTTAATATAATACATATTTTTGGACCAAATCTCACCTTTTTCCGTGATGGTACCCCTTTGAGTTTCGACTAATTTTGTCGATTTTTGAATTTATACTCAATAAGAACCCTATTTTCGATGACATAAATTTTGTTTTCTTCCGTACTCGATCAAATATATATTCTAAACATTATTACTCAAAATATAATATCACATGTTTGCTGGTATCACTTGTATATAAGACGTTAAATATTTGTTTCCTAGGTGGCACAATATTAGTTTCGTCCAATTTCGTAATTTTGTCAATATCTCACCACTCAATGAAATTAGTTTTATTCGTATTTTAACACGATAGATATTGGCGTAGTAATGTTAATATAATACATATTTTTGGACCAAAACTCACTATTTTCCGTGATGGTACCCCCTTTGAGTTTCAACTGATTTTGTTGTTTTTAGAATTACTCCTCAATCAGAACTCTACTTTCGATGAAATAAATGTTGTATTCTTCTGTACTCGATCAAATATATATTCTAAACATTCTTAATCAAAATATAAGATCACATGTTTGCTTTTATCACTTGTATATAAGACGTTAAATATTTCTTTCCTAAGTGGCACTATATTAGTGTTGTCCGACTTCGTAGTTTTGTAAATATCTCATCACTCACAGCTTCGTTTTCAGTTAAATTAGTTTTATTCGTATTCTAACTCGATATAGATTGACGTAGTAATGTTAATATAATACATATTTTTGGACCAAATCTCACCTTTTTCCGTGATGGTACCCCTTTGAGTTTCGACTAATTTTGTCGATTTTTGAATTTATACTCAATAAGAACCCTATTTTCGATGACATAAATTTTGTTTTCTTCCGTACTCGATCAAATATATATTCTAAACATTATTACTCAAAATATAATATCACATGTTTGCTGGTATCACTTGTATATAAGACGTTAAATATATGTTTCCTAGGTGGCACAATATTAGTTTCGTCCAATTTCGTAATTTTGTCAATATCTCATCACTCACTGAAATTAGTTTTATTCGTATTTTAACACGATAGATATTGGCGTAGTAATGTTAATATAATACATATTTTTGGACCAAAACTCACTATTTTCCGTGATGGTACCCCTTTGAGTTTCGACTGATTTTGTTGTTTTTGGAATTACTCCTCAATCGGAACTCTACTTTCGATGAAATAAATGTTGTATTCTTCCGTACTCGATCAAATATATATTCTAAACATTCTTAATCAAAATATAAGATCACATGTTTGCTTTTATCACTTGTATATAAGACGTTAAATATTTCTTTCCTAGGTGGCACCATATTAGTGTCGTCCGACTTCGTAGTTTTGTCAATATCTCATCACTCACAGCTTCGTTTTCAGTTAAATTAGATTTATTCGTATTCTAACTCGATATAGATTGACGTAGTAATGTTAATATAATACATAGTTTTGGACCAAATCTCATCATTTTCCGTGATGGTACCCCTTTGAGTTTCGACTAATTTTGTCGTTTTTTGAATTTATACTCAATAAGAACCCTATTTTCGATGACATAAATTTTGTTTTCTTCCGTACTCGATCAAATATATATACTAAACATTATTACTCAAAATGTAAGATCACATGTTTGCTGGTCTCACTTGTATATGAGACGTTAAATATTTGTTTCCTAGGTGACACCATATTAGTTTCGTCCAATTTCGTAGTTTTGTCAATATCTCATCACTCACAACTTCGTTTTCAGTGAAATTAGTTTTACTCGTATTTAAACTCGATATATATTGACGTAGTAATGTTAATATAATACATATTTTTGGACCAAAACTCACTATTTTCCGTGATGGTACCCCTTTGAGTTTAGACTGATTTTGTTGTTTTCGGAATTTATACTCAATAAGAACCTTATTTTCGACTGATTGTATTCTTCCGTACTCGATCAAATATATATTCTACACTTTCTTAATCAAAATACAAGATCATATGTTTGTTTTTATCACTTGTATGTAAGACGTTAAATACGTTTTCTCTAGGTGGCACCCATAGTAGTTTCGTCCGATTTCGTAGTTTTATCAATATGTCACATCACTCAAAACTTCGTTTTCAGTGAAATTACTTTTATTAGCATTGAAACAACATATATATTGACGTAGTAATGTTAATATAATACATATTTTGGGACCCAAACTCACCATTTTCCGTGATGGTACCCCTTTGAGTTTCGACTGATTTTGTTGTTTTTGGAATTACTCCTCAATCAGAACTCTATTTTCGATGATTTTTTTTTTGTATTCTTTCGTACTCGATCAAATATATATTCTACACTTTCTTAATCAAAATACAAGATCATATGTTTGTTTTTATCACTTGTATATAAGACGTTAAATACGTCTTCTCTAGGTGGCACCCATAGTAGTTTCGTCCGATTTCGTAGTTTTGTCAATATCTCATCACTCAAAACTTCGTTTTCAGTGAAATTACTTTTATTAGCATTGAAACAACATATAATTGAGGTTGTAATATTAATATAATACATATTTTTGGGACCAAAATCAACTCTTTTCTATAATGATACCCCTTTGAGTTTCGACTGGTTTTCTTGTTTTTTGAATATCTCCTCAATAAGAACTCTATTTTCGATGAAATAAACTTTGTTTTCTTCCGTACTCGATCAAATATATATTCTAATATTCTTAATCCCAATATAAGATAATGTTTGCTGTTATCAATTGTATATAAGACATTAAATACCTTTTTCCTAGTTTTGTCTGTTTTCGTAGTTTTGTCAATATCTCATCACTCGCAACTTCGTTTTCAATGAAATTAGTTTTATTCGGATTCAAACTTGATATATATTGACGTAGTAATGTTAATATAATATATATTTTTGGTCCAAAACTCACTATTTTCCGTGATGGTACCCCTTTGAGTTTCGACTCATTCTGTTGTTATTTGAATTACTCCTCAATCACAACTCTAGTTTCGATGAAATAAATTTTGTTTTATTCCGTACTCGATTAAATATTTATTCTAAACATTCTTACTCAAAATATAATATCACATGTTTGCTGGTATCACTTGTATATAAGACGTTACATATTTGTTTCCCAGGTGGAACCATTTTAGTTTCATCCGACTTCGTAGTTTTGTCAATATCTCATCACTCACAACTTCGTTTTCCGTGAAATTAGTTTTATTCGTATTCTAACTCGATATATATTGACGTAGTAATATTAATATAATACATATTTTTGGGACCAAAATCAACTATTCTCTGATGGTACCCCTTTGAGTTTCGACTGATTTTGTTGTTTTTTGAATTACTCCTCAATCAGAACTCTATTTTCGATGAAATAAATTTTGTATTCTTCTGTACTCGTCAAATATATATTCTAAACATTCTTAATTAAAATATAAGATCAAATATTTAATGATATCAGTTGTATATAAGACGTTAAATATTTTTTTCCTAGGTGGCAACATAATAGTTTTGTCCAATTTCGTAATTTTGTCACTATCTCATCACTCAAAACTTCGTTTTCAGTGAAATTAGTATTATTCATATTCTAACTCGATATAGATTGACGTAGTAATGTTAATATCATACATATTTTTGGACCAAATCTCATCTTTTTCCGTGATGGTACCCCTTTGAGTTTCGACTGATTTTGTCGTTTTTTGAATTTATACTCAATAAGAACTTTGTTTTCGATGAAATAAATTTTGCTTTCTTCCGTACTCGATCAAATATATATTCGAAACACTCTTACTCAAAATGTAAGATCACATGTTTGCTGGTATCACTTGTATATAAGACGTTAATTATTTGTTTCCTAGGTGGCACCATATTAGTTTCGTCCAATTTCGTAGTTTTGTCAATATCTCATCACTCACAACTTCGTTTTCAGTGAAATTAGTTTTATTCGTATTATAAATCGATATATATTGACGTAGTAATGTTAATATAATACATATATTTGGACAAAAACTCACTATGTTCCGTGATGGTACCCATTTAAGTTTCGACTGATTTTGTTGTTTTTGGAATTAGTCCTCAATCAGAACTCTATTTTCGATGAAATAAATTTTGTATTCTTAATTACTCGATCAAATATATATTCTAAACATTCTTAATCAAAATATAAGATCACATGTTTTCTTTTATCTCTTGTATATAAGACGTTAAATATTTGTTTCCTAGGTGGCACCATATTAGTGTCGTCCGACTTCGTAGTTTTGTCAATATCTTATCACTCACTACTTCGTTTTCAGTGAAATTAGTTTTATTCATATTCTAACTCGATAGATATTGGCGTAGTAATGTTAATATAATACATATTTTTGGAACCAAAATCAACTATTTTCTGTGATGGTACCCCTTTGAGTTTCGAATCATTTTGTTGTTTGTTGAATTACTCCTCAATCAGAACTCTATTTTTGATGAAATAAATTTTGTTTTCTTCCGTACTCTATCAATTATATATTCTAGACATTCTTAATCAAAATACAAGATCATATGTTTGTTGTTATCACTTGTATTAAGACGTTAAATACGTTTTTCCTAGGTGGCACCCATAGTAGTTTCGTCCGATTTCGTAGTTTTGTCAATATCTCTTCACTCAAAACTTCGTTTTCAATTAAATTACTTATTAGCATTGCAACAACATATATATTGAGGTTTTAATATTAATATAATACATTTTTATGGGACCAAAATCAACTATTTTCTATAATGGTACACCCCTTTGAGTTTCGACTAATTTTCTTGTTTTTTGAATATCTACTCAATAAGAACTCTATTTTCGATGAAATAACCTTTGGTTTATTCCGTAATCGATTAAATGTATATTATAAACATTCTTAATCCCAATATAAGATCAAGTGTTTGCTGTCATTACTTGTATATAAGACCTTAAATACCTTTTTCCTAGTTTTGTCCGTTTTCGTAGTTTTGTCAATATCTTATCACTCGCAAATTCGTTTTCAGTGAAATTAGTTTTATTCGTATTCTAACTCGATATAGATTGACGTAGTATTGTTAATATAATACATATTTTTGGACCAAACCTCACTATTTTCTGTGATGGTACCCCTTTGAGTTTCGACTGATTTTGTCGTTTTTTGAAGTTATACTCAATAAGAACTCTATTTTCGATAAAATAAATTTTGTTTTCTTCCGTACTCGATCAATTATATATTCTAAACATTCTTACTCAAAATATAAGATCACATGTTTAATGGTATCACTTGTATATAAGAAGTTAAATATTTGTTTCCTAGGTGGCACCATATTAGTTTCGTCCAATTTCGTAGTTTTGTCAATATCTCATCACTCACAACTTCGTTTTCACTGAAATTAGTTTTATTCATATTATAACTCGAAATATATTGACGTAGTAATGTTAATATAATACATATTTTGGGACCAAAACTCACCATCGGAACTCTATTTTCGATGAAATAAATTTTGTATTCTTCCGTACTCGATAAAATATATATTCTAAACATTTTTATTCAAAATATAAGATCACATGTTTTCTTTTATCACTTGTATATAAGACGTTAAATATTTGTTTCCTAGGTGGCACCATATTAGTGTCGTCTGACTTCGTTGTTTTGTCAATATCTCATCGCTCACAACTTCGTTTTCAGTGAAATTAGTTTTATTCGTATTCTAACTCGATATACATTGGCGTAGTAATGTTAATATAATACATATTTTGGGACCAAATCTCACTATTTTCCGTGATGGTACCCCTTTGAGTTTCGACTAAGTTTGTCGTTTTTTCAATTTATACTCAATAAGAACTCTATTTTCGATTAAATAAATTTTGTTTTCTTCCGTGCTCGATCAAATATATATTCTAAACATTCTTACTCAAAATATAATATCACATGTTTTCTTTTATCACTTGTATAGAAGACGTTAAATATTTGTTTCCTAGGTGGCACCATATTAGTGTTGTATGACTTCGTAATTTTGTCAATATCTCATCGCTCACAACTTCGTTTTCAGTGAAATTAGTTTTATTCGTATTCTAACTCGATATATATTGGCGTAGTAATGTTAATATAATACATATTTTTGGACCAAATCTCACTATTTTCCGTGACGGTACCCCTTTGAGTTTCGACTAATTTTGTCGTTTTTTGAATTTATACTCAATAAGAACTCTATTTTTGATTAAATAAATTTTGTTTTCTTCCGTGCTCGATCAAATATATATTCTAAACATTCTTACTCAAAATATAATATCACATGTTTGCTGGTATCAATTGTATATAAGACGTTAAATATTTGTTTCCTAGGTGGCAACATATTAGTGTCGTCCGACTTCGTAGTTTTGTTAATACCTCATCACTCACAACTTCGTTTTCAGTTAGATTAGTTTTATTCATATTCTAACTCGATAGATATTGGCGTTGTAATGTTAATATAACACATATTTTTGGGACCAAAATCAACTATTTTCTGTGATGGTACCCCTTTGAGTTTTGACTCATTTTGTTGTTTTTTGAATTACTCCTCAATTAGAACTCTATTTCTGATGAAATAAATTTTGTTTTATTCCGTACTCTATCAAATATATATTCTACACATTCTTAATCAAAATACAAGATCATATTTTTGTTGTTATCACTTGTATAGAAGACGTTAAATATTTGTTTCCTAGGTGGCACCTTATTAGTGTCGTCCGACTTCGTAGTTTTGTTAATATCTCATCGCTCACAACTTCGTTTTCAGTTAAATTAGTTTTATTCGTATTCTAACTCGATATAGATTGACGTAGTATTGTTAATATAATACATATTTTTGGACCAAATCTCACTATTTTCAGTGATGGTACCCTTTTGAGTTTCGACCGATTTTGTCGTTTTTTGAATTTATACTCAATAAGAACTCTATTTTGGATAAAATAAATTTTGTTTTCTTCCGTACTCGATCAATTATATATTCTAAACATTCTTACTCAAAATATAAGATCACATGTTTAATGGTATCAATTGTATATAAGACGTTAAATATTTGTTTCCTAGGTGGCACCATATTAGTTTCGTCCAATTTCGTAGTTTTGTCAATATCTCATCACTCACAACTTCGTTTTCACTTAAATTAGTTTTATTCATATTATAACTCGATATATATTGACGTAGTAATGTTAATATAATACATATTTTGGGAGCAAAACTCACCATTTTCCGTGATGGTACCCCTTTGAGTTTCGACTGATTTTGTTATTTTTGGAATTACTCCTCAATCGGAACTCTATTTTCGATGAAATAAATTTTGTATTCTTCCGTACTCGATCAAATATATATTCCAATCATTTTTAATCAAAATATAAGATCACATGTTTTCTTTTATCACTTGTATATAAGACGTTAAATACTTTTTTCCTAGTTGGCACCGTATTCGTTTCGTCTGACTTCGTTGTTTTGTCAATATCTAATCACTCACAACTTCGTTTTCAGTGAAATTAGTTTTATTCGTATTATAACTCGATATATATTGACGTAGTAATGTTAATATAATACATATGGTTGGACCAAAACTCACCATTTTCCGTGATGGTACCCCTTTGAGTTTCGACTGATTTTGTTGTTTTTAGAATTACTCTTCAATCGGAACTCTATTTTCGATGAAATAAATTTTGTATTCTTCCGTACTCGATAAAATATATATTCTAAACATTTTTATTCAAAATATAAGATCACATGTTTTCTTTTATCACTTGTATATAAGACGTTAAATATTTGTTTCCTAGGTGGCACCATATTAGTGTCGTCTGACTTCGTTGTTTTGTCAATATCTCATCGCTCACAACTTCGTTTTCAGTGAAATTAGTTTTATTCGTATTCTAACTCGATATACATTGGCGTAGTAATGTTAATATAATACATATTTTGGGACCAAATCTCACTATTTTCCGTGATGGTACCCCTTTGAGTTTCGACTAATTTTGTCGTTTTTTGAATTTATACTCAATAAGAACTCTATTTTCGATTAAATAAATTTTGTTTTCTTCCGTGCTCGATCAAATATATATTCTAAACATTCTTACTCAAAATATAATATCACATGTTTTCTTTTATCACTTGTATAGAAGACGTTAAATATTTGTTTCCTAGGTGGCACCATATTAGTGTTGTATGACTTCGTAATTTTGTCAATATCTCATCGCTCACAACTTCGTTTTCAGTGAAATTAGTTTTATTCGTATTCTAACTCGATATATATTGGCGTAGTAATGTTAATATAATACATATTTTTGGACCAAATCTCACTATTTTCCGTGACGGTACCCCTTTGAGTTTCGACTAATTTTGTCGTTTTTTGAATTTATGCTCAATAAGAACTCTATTTTTGATTAAATAAATTTTGTTTTCTTCCGTGCTCGATCAAATATATATTCTAAACATTCTTACTCAAAATATAATATCACATGTTTGCTGGTATCAATTGTATATAAGACGTTAAATATTTGTTTCCTAGGTGGCAACATATTAGTGTCGTCCGACTTCGTAGTTTTGTTAATACCTCATCACTCACAACTTCGTTTTCAGTTAGATTAGTTTTATTCATATTCTAACTCGATAGATATTGGCGTTGTAATGTTAATATAACACATATTTTTGGGACCAAAATCAACTATTTTCTGTGATGGTACCCCTTTGAGTTTTGACTCATTTTGTTGTTTTTTGAATTACTCCTCAATTAGAACTCTATTTCTGATGAAATAAATTTTGTTTTATTCCGTACTCTATCAAATATATATTCTACACATTCTTAATCAAAATACAAGATCATATTTTTGTTGTTATCACTTGTATAGAAGACGTTAAATATTTGTTTCCTAGGTGGCACCTTATTAGTGTCGTCCGACTTCGTAGTTTTGTTAATATCTCATCGCTCACAACTTCGTTTTCAGTTAAATTAGTTTTATTCGTATTCTAACTCGATATAGATTGACGTAGTATTGTTAATATAATACATATTTTTGGACCAAATCTCACTATTTTCAGTGATGGTACCCTTTTGAGTTTCGACCGATTTTGTCGTTTTTTGAATTTATACTCAATAAGAACTCTATTTTGGATAAAATAAATTTTGTTTTCTTCCGTACTCGATCAATTATATATTCTAAACATTCTTACTCAAAATATAAGATCACATGTTTAATGGTATCAATTGTATATAAGACGTTAAATATTTGTTTCCTAGGTGGCACCATATTAGTTTCGTCCAATTTCGTAGTTTTGTCAATATCTCATCACTCACAACTTCGTTTTCACTTAAATTAGTTTTATTCATATTATAACTCGATATATATTGACGTAGTAATGTTAATATAATACATATTTTGGGAGCAAAACTCACCATTTTCCGTGATGGTACCCCTTTGAGTTTCGACTGATTTTGTTATTTTTGGAATTACTCCTCAATCGGAACTCTATTTTCGATGAAATAAATTTTGTATTCTTCCGTACTCGATCAAATATATATTCCAATCATTTTTAATCAAAATATAAGATCACATGTTTTCTTTTATCACTTGTATATAAGACGTTAAATACTTTTTTCCTAGTTGGCACCGTATTCGTTTCGTCTGACTTCGTTGTTTTGTCAATATCTAATCACTCACAACTTCGTTTTCAGTGAAATTAGTTTTATTCGTATTATAACTCGATATATATTGACGTAGTAATGTTAATATAATACATATGGTTGGACCAAAACTCACCATTTTCCGTGATGGTACCCCTTTGAGTTTCGACTGATTTTGTTGTTTTTAGAATTACTCTTCAATCGGAACTCTATTTTCGATTAAATAAATTTTGTATTCTTCCGTACTCGATCAAATGTATATTTTAAACATTCTTAGTCAAAATATAAGATCACATGTTTGCTTTAATCACTTGTATATAAGACGTTAAATATTTGTTTCGTAGGTGGCACCATATTAGTGTCGTCTGACTTCGTTGTTTTGTCAATATCTCATCGCTCACAACTTCGTTTTCAGTGAAATTAGTTTTATTCGTATTCTAACTCGATATACATTGGCGTAGTAATGTTAATATAATACATATTTTGGGACCAAATCTCACTATTTTCCGTGATGGTACCCCTTTGAGTTTCGACTAAGTTTGTCGTTTTTTCAATTTATACTCAATAAGAACTCTATTTTCGATTAAATAAATTTTGTTTTCTTCCGTGCTCGATCAAATATATATTCTAAACATTCTTACTCAAAATATAATATCACATGTTTTCTTTTATCACTTGTATAGAAGACGTTAAATATTTGTTTCCTAGGTGGCACCATATTAGTGTTGTATGACTTCGTAATTTTGTCAATATCTCATCGCTCACAACTTCGTTTTCAGTGAAATTAGTTTTATTCGTATTCTAACTCGATATATATTGGCGTAGTAATGTTAATATAATACATATTTTTGGACCAAATCTCACTATTTTCCGTGATGGTACCCCTTTGAGTTTCGACTAATTTTGTCGTTTTTTGAATTTATACTCAATAAGAACTCTATTTTTGATTAAATAAATTTTGTTTTCTTCCGTGCTCGATCAAATATATATTCTAAACATTCTTACTCAAAATATAATATCACATGTTTGCTGGTATCAATTGTATATAAGACGTTAAATATTTGTTTCCTAGGTGGCAACATATTAGTGTCGTCCGACTTCGTAGTTTTGTTAATACCTCATCACTCACAACTTCGTTTTCAGTTAGATTAGTTTTATTCATATTCTAACTCGATAGATATTGGCGTTGTAATGTTAATATAACACATATTTTTGGGACCAAAATCAACTATTTTCTGTGATGGTACCCCTTTGAGTTTTGACTCATTTTGTTGTTTTTTGAATTACTCCTCAATTAGAACTCTATTTCTGATGAAATAAATTTTGTTTTATTCCGTACTCTATCAAATATATATTCTACACATTCTTAATCAAAATACAAGATCATATTTTTGTTGTTATCACTTGTATAGAAGACGTTAAATATTTGTTTCCTAGGTGGCACCTTATTAGTGTCGTCCGACTTCGTAGTTTTGTTAATATCTCATCGCTCACAACTTCGTTTTCAGTTAAATTAGTTTTATTCGTATTCTAACTCGATATAGATTGACGTAGTATTGTTAATATAATACATATTTTTGGACCAAATCTCACTATTTTCAGTGATGGTACCCTTTTGAGTTTCGACCGATTTTGTCGTTTTTTGAATTTATACTCAATAAGAACTCTATTTTGGATAAAATAAATTTTGTTTTCTTCCGTACTCGATCAATTATATATTCTAAACATTCTTACTCAAAATATAAGATCACATGTTTAATGGTATCAATTGTATATAAGACGTTAAATATTTGTTTCCTAGGTGGCACCATATTAGTTTCGTCCAATTTCGTAGTTTTGTCAATATCTCATCACTCACAACTTCGTTTTCACTTAAATTAGTTTTATTCATATTATAACTCGATATATATTGACGTAGTAATGTTAATATAATACATATTTTGGGAGCAAAACTCACCATTTTCCGTGATGGTACCCCTTTGAGTTTCGACTGATTTTGTTATTTTTGGAATTACTCCTCAATCGGAACTCTATTTTCGATGAAATAAATTTTGTATTCTTCCGTACTCGATCAAATATATATTCCAATCATTTTTAATCAAAATATAAGATCACATGTTTTCTTTTATCACTTGTATATAAGACGTTAAATACTTTTTTCCTAGTTGGCACCGTATTCGTTTCGTCTGACTTCGTTGTTTTGTCAATATCTAATCACTCACAACTTCGTTTTCAGTGAAATTAGTTTTATTCGTATTATAACTCGATATATATTGACGTAGTAATGTTAATATAATACATATGGTTGGACCAAAACTCACCATTTTCCGTGATGGTACCCCTTTGAGTTTCGACTGATTTTGTTGTTTTTAGAATTACTCTTCAATCGGAACTCTATTTTCGATTAAATAAATTTTGTATTCTTCCGTACTCGATCAAATGTATATTTTAAACATTCTTAGTCAAAATATAAGATCACATGTTTGCTTTAATCACTTGTATATAAGACGTTAAATATTTGTTTCGTAGGTGGCACCATATTAGTGTCGTCTGACTTCGTTGTTTTGTCAATATCTCATCGCTCACAACTTCGTTTTCAGTGAAATTAGTTTTATTCGTATTCTAACTCGATATACATTGGCGTAGTAATGTTAATATAATACATATTTTGGGACCAAATCTCACTATTTTCCGTGATGGTACCCCTTTGAGTTTCGACTAAGTTTGTCGTTTTTTCAATTTATACTCAATAAGAACTCTATTTTCGATTAAATAAATTTTGTTTTCTTCCGTGCTCGATCAAATATATATTCTAAACATTCTTACTCAAAATATAATATCACATGTTTTCTTTTATCACTTGTATAGAAGACGTTAAATATTTGTTTCCTAGGTGGCACCATATTAGTGTTGTATGACTTCGTAATTTTGTCAATATCTCATCGCTCACAACTTCGTTTTCAGTGAAATTAGTTTTATTCGTATTCTAACTCGATATATATTGGCGTAGTAATGTTAATATAATACATATTTTTGGACCAAATCTCACTATTTTCCGTGATGGTACCCCTTTGAGTTTCGACTAATTTTGTCGTTTTTTGAATTTATACTCAATAAGAACTCTATTTTTGATTAAATAAATTTTGTTTTCTTCCGTGCTCGATCAAATATATATTCTAAACATTCTTACTCAAAATATAATATCACATGTTTGCTGGTATCAATTGTATATAAGACGTTAAATATTTGTTTCCTAGGTGGCAACATATTAGTGTCGTCCGACTTCGTAGTTTTGTTAATACCTCATCACTCACAACTTCGTTTTCAGTTAGATTAGTTTTATTCATATTCTAACTCGATAGATATTGGCGTTGTAATGTTAATATAACACATATTTTTGGGACCAAAATCAACTATTTTCTGTGATGGTACCCCTTTGAGTTTTGACTCATTTTGTTGTTTTTTGAATTACTCCTCAATTAGAACTCTATTTCTGATGAAATAAATTTTGTTTTATTCCGTACTCTATCAAATATATATTCTACACATTCTTAATCAAAATACAAGATCATATTTTTGTTGTTATCACTTGTATAGAAGACGTTAAATATTTGTTTCCTAGGTGGCACCTTATTAGTGTCGTCCGACTTCGTAGTTTTGTTAATATCTCATCGCTCACAACTTCGTTTTCAGTTAAATTAGTTTTATTCGTATTCTAACTCGATATAGATTGACGTAGTATTGTTAATATAATACATATTTTTGGACCAAATCTCACTATTTTCAGTGATGGTACCCTTTTGAGTTTCGACCGATTTTGTCGTTTTTTGAATTTATACTCAATAAGAACTCTATTTTGGATAAAATAAATTTTGTTTTCTTCCGTACTCGATCAATTATATATTCTAAACATTCTTACTCAAAATATAAGATCACATGTTTAATGGTATCAATTGTATATAAGACGTTAAATATTTGTTTCCTAGGTGGCACCATATTAGTTTCGTCCAATTTCGTAGTTTTGTCAATATCTCATCACTCACAACTTCGTTTTCACTTAAATTAGTTTTATTCATATTATAACTCGATATATATTGACGTAGTAATGTTAATATAATACATATTTTGGGACCAAAACTCACCATTTTCCGTGATGGTACCCCTTTGAGTTTCGACTGATTTTGTTATTTTTGGAATTACTCCTCAATCGGAACTCTATTTTCGATGAAATAAATTTTGTATTCTTCCGTACTCGATCAAATATATATTCCAATCATTTTTAATCAAAATATAAGATCACATGTTTTCTTTTATCACTTGTATATAAGACGTTAAATACTTTTTTCCTAGTTGGCACCGTATTCGTTTCGTCTGACTTCGTTGTTTTGTCAATATCTAATCACTCACAACTTCGTTTTCAGTGAAATTAGTTTTATTCGTATTATAACTCGATATATATTGACGTAGTAATGTTAATATAATACATATGGTTGGACCAAAACTCACCATTTTCCGTGATGGTACCCCTTTGAGTTTCGACTGATTTTGTTGTTTTTAGAATTACTCTTCAATCGGAACTCTATTTTCGATTAAATAAATTTTGTATTCTTCCGTACTCGATCAAATGTATATTTTAAACATTCTTAGTCAAAATATAAGATCACATGTTTGCTTTAATCACTTGTATATAAGACGTTAAATATTTGTTTCGTAGGTGGCACCATATTAGTGTCGTCTGACTTCGTTGTTTTGTCAATATCTCATCGCTCACAACTTCGTTTTCAGTGAAATTAGTTTTATTCGTATTCTAACTCGATATACATTGGCGTAGTAATGTTAATATAATACATATTTTGGGACCAAATCTCACTATTTTCCGTGATGGTACCCCTTTGAGTTTCGACTAAGTTTGTCGTTTTTTCAATTTATACTCAATAAGAACTCTATTTTCGATTAAATAAATTTTGTTTTCTTCCGTGCTCGATCAAATATATATTCTAAACATTCTTACTCAAAATATAATATCACATGTTTTCTTTTATCACTTGTATAGAAGACGTTAAATATTTGTTTCCTAGGTGGCACCATATTAGTGTTGTATGACTTCGTAATTTTGTCAATATCTCATCGCTCACAACTTCGTTTTCAGTGAAATTAGTTTTATTCGTATTCTAACTCGATATACATTGGCGTAGTAATGTTAATATAATACATATTTTGGGACCAAATCTCACTATTTTCCGTGATGGTACCCCTTTGAGTTTCGACTAATTTTGTCGTTTTTTGAATTTATACTCAATAAGAACTCTATTTTCGATTAAATAAATTTTGTTTTCTTCCGTGCTCGATCAAATATATATTCTAAACATTCTTACTCAAAATATAATATCACATGTTTTCTTTTATCACTTGTATAGAAGACGTTAAATATTTGTTTCCTAGGTGGCACCATATTAGTGTTGTATGACTTCGTAATTTTGTCAATATCTCATCGCTCACAACTTCGTTTTCAGTGAAATTAGTTTTATTCGTATTCTAACTCGATATATATTGGCGTAGTAATGTTAATATAATACATATTTTTGGACCAAATCTCACTATTTTCCGTGATGGTACCCCTTTGAGTTTCGACTAATTTTGTCGTTTTTTGAATTTATACTCAATAAGAACTCTATTTTTGATTAAATAAATTTTGTTTTCTTCCGTGCTCGATCAAATATATATTCTAAACATTCTTACTCAAAATATAATATCACATGTTTGCTGGTATCAATTGTATATAAGACGTTAAATATTTGTTTCCTAGGTGGCACCATATTAGTGTCGTCCGACTTCGTAGTTTTGTTAATATCTCATCACTCACAACTTCGTTTTCAGTTAAATTAGTTTTATTCATATTCTAACTCGATAGATATTGGCGTAGTAATGTTAATATAACACATATTTTTGGGACCAAAATCAACTATTTTCTGTGATGGTACCCCTTTGAGTTTTGACTCATTTTGTTGTTTTTTGAATTACTCCTCAATTAGAACTCTATTTCTGATGAAATAAATTTTGTTTTATTCCGTACTCTATCAAATATATATTCTACACATTCTTAATCAAAATACAAGATCATATTTTTGTTGTTATCACTTGTATAGAAGACGTTAAATATTTGTTTCCTAGGTGGCACCATATTAGTGTCGTCCGACTTCGTAGTTTTGTCAATATCTCATCGCTCACAACTTCGTTTTCAGTGAAATTAGTTTTATTCGTATTCTAACTCGATATACATTGGCGTAGTAATGTTAATATAATACATATTTTGGGACCAAATCTCACTATTTTCCGTGATGGTACCCCTTTGAGTTTCGACTAATTTTGTCGTTTTTTGAATTTATACTCAATAAGAACTCTATTTTCGATTAAATAAATTTTGTTTTCTTCCGTGCTCGATCAAATATATATTCTAAACATTCTTACTCAAAATATAATATCACATGTTTTCTTTTATCACTTGTATAGAAGACGTTAAATATTTGTTTCCTAGGTGGCACCATATTAGTGTTGTATGACTTCGTAATTTTGTCAATATCTCATCGCTCACAACTTCGTTTTCAGTGAAATTAGTTTTATTCGTATTCTAACTCGATATATATTGGCGTAGTAATGTTAATATAATACATATTTTTGGACCAAATCTCACTATTTTCCGTGATGGTACCCCTTTGAGTTTCGACTAATTTTGTCGTTTTTTGAATTTATACTCAATAAGAACTCTATTTTTGATTAAATAAATTTTGTTTTCTTCCGTGCTCGATCAAATATATATTCTAAACATTCTTACTCAAAATATAATATCACATGTTTGCTGGTATCAATTGTATATAAGACGTTAAATATTTGTTTCCTAGGTGGCACCATATTAGTGTCGTCCGACTTCGTAGTTTTGTTAATATCTCATCACTCACAACTTCGTTTTCAGTTAAATTAGTTTTATTCATATTCTAACTCGATAGATATTGGCGTAGTAATGTTAATATAACACATATTTTTGGGACCAAAATCAACTATTTTCTGTGATGGTACCCCTTTGAGTTTTGACTCATTTTGTTGTTTTTTGAATTACTCCTCAATTAGAACTCTATTTCTGATGAAATAAATTTTGTTTTATTCCGTACTCTATCAAATATATATTCTACACATTCTTAATCAAAATACAAGATCATATTTTTGTTGTTATCACTTGTATAGAGGACGTTAAATATTTGTTTCCTAGGTGGCACCATATTAGTGTCGTCCGACTTCGTAGTTTTGTCAATATCTCATCACTCACAACTTCGTTTTCAGTGAAATTAGTTTTATTCGTATTCTAACTCGATATAGATTGACGTAGTATTGTTAATATAATACATATTTTTGGACCAAATCTCACTATTTTCTGTGATGGTACCCCTTTGAGTTTCGACTGATTTTGTCGTTTTTTGAATTTATACTCAATAAGAACTCTATTTTCGATAAAATAAATTTTGTTTTATTCCGTACTCGATCAATTATATATTCTAAACATTCTTACTCAAAATATAAGATCACATGTTTGCTGGTATCACTTGTATATAAGACGTTACAAATTTGTTTCCTAGGTGGCACCATATTAGTGTCGTCCGACTTCGTAGTTTTGTCAATATCTCATCACTCACAACTTCGTTTTCAGTGAAATTAGTTTTATTCGTATTCTAACTCGATATAGATTGACGTAGTATTGTTAATATAATACATATTTTTGGACCAAATCTCACTATTTTCTGTGATGGTACCCCTTTGAGTTTCGACTGATTTTGTCGTTTTTTGAATTTATACTCAATAAGAACTCTATTTTCGATAAAATAAATTTTGTTTTCTTCCGTACTCGATCAATTATATATTATAAACATTCTTACTCAAAATATAAGATCACATGTTTGCTGGTATCACTTGTATATAAGACGTTAAAAATTTGTTTCCTAGGTGGCACCATATTAGCGTCGTCCAATTTCGTAGTTTTGTCAATATCTCATTGCTCACAACTTCGTTTTCAGTGAAATTAGTTTTATTCGTATTATAACTCGATATATATTGGCGTAGTAATGTTAATACAATACATATTTTTGGACCAAATCTCACTATTTTCCGTGATGGTACCCCTTTGAGTTTCGACTAATTTTGTCATTTTTTGAATTTATACTCAATAAGAACTCTATTTTTGATTAAATAAATTTTGTTTTCTTCCGTGCTCGATCAAATATATATTCTAAACATTCTTACTCAAAATATAATATCACATGTTTGCTGGTATCACTTGTATATAAGACGTTAAATATTTGTTTCCTAGGTGGCACCATATTAGTGTCGTCCGACTTCGTAGTTTTGTTAATATCTCATCACTCACAACTTCGTTTTCACTTGTATATAAGACGTTAAATACCTTTTTCCTAGTTGGCACCGTATTCGTTTCGTCCGACTTCGTTGTTTTGTCAATATCTAATCACTCACAACTTCGTTTTCAGTGAAATTAGTTTTATTCATATTCTAACTCGATAGATATTGGCGTAGTAATGTTAATATAACACATATTTTTGGACCAAATCTCACTATTTTCTGTGATGGTACCCCTTTGAGTTTCGACTGATTTTGTCGTTTTTTGAATTTATACTCAATAAGAACTCTATTTTCGATAAAATAAATTTTGTTTTCTTCCGTACTCGATCAATTATATATTCTAAACATTCTTACTCAAAATATAAGATCACATGTTTGCTGGTATCACTTGTATATAAGACGTTAAAAATTTGTTTCCTAGGTGGCACCATATTAGTGTCGTCCAATTTCGTAGTTTTGTCAATATCTCATCGCTCACAACTTCGTTTTCAGTGAAATTAGTTTTATTCGTATTCTAACTCGATATATATTGGCGTAGTAATGTTAATATAATACATATTTTTGGACCAAATCTCACTATTTTCCGTGATGGTACCCCTTTGAGTTTCGACTAATTTTGTCATTTTTTGAATTTATACTCAATAAGAACTCTATTTTTTATTAAATAAATTTTGTTTTCTTCCATGCTCGATCAAATATATATTCTAAACATTCTTACTCAAAATATAATATCACATGTTTGCTGGTATCAATTGTATATAAGACGTTAAATATTTGTTTCCTAGGTGGCACCATATTAGTGTCGTCCGACTTCGTAGTTTTGTTAATATCTCATCACTCACAACTTCGTTTTCAGTTAAATTAGTTTTATTCATATTCTAACTCGATAGATATTGGCGTAGTAATGTTAATATAACACATATTTTTGGGACCAAAATCAACTATTTTATGTGATGGTACCCCTTTGAGTTTTGACTCATTTTGTTGTTTTTTGAATTACTCCTCAATTAGAACTCTATTTCTGATGAAATAAATTTTGTTTTATTCCGTACTCTATCAAATATATATTCTACACATTCTTAATCAAAATACAAGATCATATTTTTGTTGTTATCACTTGTATAGAAGACGTTAAATATTTGTTTCCTAGGTGGCACCATATTAGTGTCGTCCGACTTCGTAGTTTTGTCAATATCTCATCGCTCACAACTTCGTTTTCAGTGAAATTAGTTTTATTCGTATTCTAACTCGATATACATTGGCGTAGTAATGTTAATATAATACATATTTTGGGACCAAATCTCACTATTTTCCGTGATGGTACCCCTTTGAGTTTCGACTAATTTTGTCGTTTTTTGAATTTATACTCAATAAGAACTCTATTTTCGATTAAATAAATTTTGTTTTCTTCCGTGCTCGATCAAATATATATTCTAAACATTCTTACTCAAAATATAATATCACATGTTTTCTTTTATCACTTGTATAGAAGACGTTAAATATTTGTTTCCTAGGTGGCACCATATTAGTGTTGTATGACTTCGTAATTTTGTCAATATCTCATCGCTCACAACTTCGTTTTCAGTGAAATTAGTTTTATTCGTATTCTAACTCGATATATATTGGCGTAGTAATGTTAATATAATACATATTTTTGGACCAAATCTCACTATTTTCCGTGATGGTACCCCTTTGAGTTTCGACTAATTTTGTCGTTTTTTGAATTTATACTCAATAAGAACTCTATTTTTGATTAAATAAATTTTGTTTTCTTCCGTGCTCGATCAAATATATATTCTAAACATTCTTACTCAAAATATAATATCACATGTTTGCTGGTATCACTTGTATATAAGACGTTAAATATTTGTTTCCTAGGTGGCACCATATTAGTGTCGTCCGACTTCGTAGTTTTGTTAATATCTCATCACTCACAACTTCGTTTTCAGTTAAATTAGTTTTATTCATATTCTAACTCGATAGATATTGGCGTAGTAATGTTAATATAACACATATTTTTGGGACCAAAATCAACTATTTTCTGTGATGGTACCCCTTTGAGTTTTGACTCATTTTGTTGTTTTTTGAATTACTCCTCAATTAGAACTCTATTTCTGATGAAATAAATTTTGTTTTATTCCGTACTCTATCAAATATATATTCTACACATTCTTAATCAAAATACAAGATCATATTTTTGTTGTTATCACTTGTATAGAGGACGTTAAATATTTGTTTCCTAGGTGGCACCATATTAGTGTCGTCCGACTTCGTAGTTTTGTCAATATCTCATCACTCACAACTTCGTTTTCAGTGAAATTAGTTTTATTCGTATTCTAACTCGATATAGATTGACGTAGTATTGTTAATATAATACATATTTTTGGACCAAATCTCACTATTTTCTGTGATGGTACCCCTTTGAGTTTCGACTGATTTTGTCGTTTTTTGAATTTATACTCAATAAGAACTCTATTTTCGATAAAATAAATTTTGTTTTATTCCGTACTCGATCAATTATATATTCTAAACATTCTTACTCAAAATATAAGATCACATGTTTGCTGGTATCACTTGTATATAAGACGTTACAAATTTGTTTCCTAGGTGGCACCATATTAGTGTCGTCCGACTTCGTAGTTTTGTCAATATCTCATCACTCACAACTTCGTTTTCAGTGAAATTAGTTTTATTCGTATTCTAACTCGATATAGATTGACGTAGTATTGTTAATATAATACATATTTTTGGACCAAATCTCACTATTTTCTGTGATGGTACCCCTTTGAGTTTCGACTGATTTTGTCGTTTTTTGAATTTATACTCAATAAGAACTCTATTTTCGATAAAATAAATTTTGTTTTCTTCCGTACTCGATCAATTATATATTATAAACATTCTTACTCAAAATATAAGATCACATGTTTGCTGGTATCACTTGTATATAAGACGTTAAAAATTTGTTTCCTAGGTGGCACCATATTAGCGTCGTCCAATTTCGTAGTTTTGTCAATATCTCATTGCTCACAACTTCGTTTTCAGTGAAATTAGTTTTATTCGTATTATAACTCGATATATATTGGCGTAGTAATGTTAATACAATACATATTTTTGGACCAAATCTCACTATTTTCCGTGATGGTACCCCTTTGAGTTTCGACTAATTTTGTCATTTTTTGAATTTATACTCAATAAGAACTCTATTTTTGATTAAATAAATTTTGTTTTCTTCCGTGCTCGATCAAATATATATTCTAAACATTCTTACTCAAAATATAATATCACATGTTTGCTGGTATCACTTGTATATAAGACGTTAAATATTTGTTTCCTAGGTGGCACCATATTAGTGTCGTCCGACTTCGTAGTTTTGTTAATATCTCATCACTCACAACTTCGTTTTCACTTGTATATAAGACGTTAAATACCTTTTTCCTAGTTGGCACCGTATTCGTTTCGTCCGACTTCGTTGTTTTGTCAATATCTAATCACTCACAACTTCGTTTTCAGTGAAATTAGTTTTATTCATATTCTAACTCGATAGATATTGGCGTAGTAATGTTAATATAACACATATTTTTGGACCAAATCTCACTATTTTCTGTGATGGTACCCCTTTGAGTTTCGACTGATTTTGTCGTTTTTTGAATTTATACTCAATAAGAACTCTATTTTCGATAAAATAAATTTTGTTTTCTTCCGTACTCGATCAATTATATATTCTAAACATTCTTACTCAAAATATAAGATCACATGTTTGCTGGTATCACTTGTATATAAGACGTTAAAAATTTGTTTCCTAGGTGGCACCATATTAGTGTCGTCCAATTTCGTAGTTTTGTCAATATCTCATCGCTCACAACTTCGTTTTCAGTGAAATTAGTTTTATTCGTATTCTAACTCGATATATATTGGCGTAGTAATGTTAATATAATACATATTTTTGGACCAAATCTCACTATTTTCCGTGATGGTACCCCTTTGAGTTTCGACTAATTTTGTCATTTTTTGAATTTATACTCAATAAGAACTCTATTTTTTATTAAATAAATTTTGTTTTCTTCCATGCTCGATCAAATATATATTCTAAACATTCTTACTCAAAATATAATATCACATGTTTGCTGGTATCAATTGTATATAAGACGTTAAATATTTGTTTCCTAGGTGGCACCATATTAGTGTCGTCCGACTTCGTAGTTTTGTTAATATCTCATCACTCACAACTTCGTTTTCAGTTAAATTAGTTTTATTCATATTCTAACTCGATAGATATTGGCGTAGTAATGTTAATATAACACATATTTTTGGGACCAAAATCAACTATTTTATGTGATGGTACCCCTTTGAGTTTTGACTCATTTTGTTGTTTTTTGAATTACTCCTCAATTAGAACTCTATTTTCGATGAAATAAAGTTTGTATTCTTCCGTACTCGATCAAATATATATTCTAAACATTTTTAATCAAAATATAAGATCACATGTTTTCTTTTATCACTTGTATATAAGACGTTAAATACCTTTTTCCTAGTTGGCACCGTATTCGTTTCGTCAAACTTCGTTGTTTTGTCAATATCTAATCACTCACAACTTCGTTTTCAGTGAAATTAGTTTTATTCGTATTATAACTCGATATATATTGACGTAGTAATGTTAATATAATACATATGTTTGGACCAAAACTCACCATTTTCCGTGATGGTACCCCTTTGAGTTTCGACTGATTTTGTTGTTTTTGGAATTACTCTTCAATCGGAACTCTATTTTCGATTAAATAAATTTTGTATTCTTCCGTACTCGATCAAATGTATATTCCAAACATTCTTAGTCAAAATATAAGATCACATGTTTGCTTTAATCACTTGTATATAAGACGTTAAATATTTGTTTCGTAGGTGGCACCATATTAGTGTCGTCCGACTTCGTTGTTTTGTTAATATCTCATCGCTCACAACTTCGTTTTCAGTGAAATTAGTTTTATTCGTATTCTAACTCGATATATATTGGCGTAGTAATGTTAATATAATGCATATTTTTGGACCAAATCTCACTATTTTCCGTGATGGTACCCCTTTGAGTTTCGACAAATTTTGTCGTTTTTTGAATTTATACTCAATAAGAACTCTATTTTTGATTAAATAAATTTTGTTTTCTTCCGTGCTCGATCAAATATATATTCTAAACATTCTTACTCAAAATATAATATCACATGTTTGCTGGTATCACTTGTATATAAGACGTTAAAAATTTGTTTCCTAGGTGGCACCATATTAGTGTCGTCCAATTTCGTAGTTTTGTCAATATCTCATCGCTCACGACTTCGTTTTCAGTGAAATTAGTTTTATTCGTATTCTAACTCGATATATATTGGCGTAGTAATGTTAATATAATACATATTTTTGGACCAAATCTCACTATTTTCCGTGATGGTACCCCTTTGAGTTTCGACTAATTTTGTCATTTTTTGAATTTATACTCAATAAGAACTCTATTTTTTATTAAATAAATTTTGTTTTCTTCCATGCTCGATCAAATATATATTCTAAACATTCTTACTCAAAATATAATATCACATGTTTGCTGGTATCAATTGTATATAAGACGTTAAATATTTGTTTCCTAGGTGGCACCATATTAGTGTCGTCCGACTTCGTAGTTTTGTTAATATCTCATCACTCACAACTTCGTTTTCAGTTAAATTAGTTTTATTCATATTCTAACTCGATAGATATTGGCGTAGTAATGTTAATATAACACATATTTTTGGGACCAAAATCAACTATTTTATGTGATGGTACCCCTTTGAGTTTTGACTCATTTTGTCGGTTTTTGAATTACTCCTCAATTAGAACTCTATTTTCGATGAAATAAAGTTTGTATTCTTCCGTACTCGATCAAATATATATTCTAAACATTTTTAATCAAAATATAAGATCACATGTTTTCTTTTATCACTTGTATATAAGACGTTAAATACTTTTTTCCTAGTTGGCACCGTATTCGTTTCGTCAAACTTCGTTGTTTTGTCAATATCTAATCACTCACAACTTCGTTTTCAGTGAAATTAGTTTTATTCGTATTATAACTCGATATATATTGACGTAGTAATGTTAATATAATACATATGTTTGGACCAAAACTCACCATTTTCCGTGATGGTACCCCTTTGAGTTTCGACTGATTTTGTTGTTTTTGGAATTACTCTTCAATCGGAACTCTATTTTCGATTAAATAAATTTTGTATTCTTCCGTACTCGATCAAATGTATATTCCAAACATTCTTAGTCAAAATATAAGATCACATGTTTGCTTTAATCACTTGTATATAAGACGTTAAATATTTGTTTCGTAGGTGGCACCATATTAGTGTCGTCCGACTTCGTTGTTTTGTTAATATCTTATCGCTCACAACTTCGTTTTCAGTGAAATTAGTTTTATTCGTATTCTAACTCGATATATATTGGCGTAGTAATGTTAATATAATGCATATTTTTGGACCAAATCTCACTATTTTCCGTGATGGTACCCCTTTGAGTTTCGACAAATTTTGTTGTTTTTTGAATTTATACTCAATAAGAACTCTATTTTTGATTAAATAAATTTTGTTTTCTTCCGTGCTCGATCAAATATATATTCTAAACATTCTTACTCAAAATATAAGATCACATGTTTGCTGGTATCACTTGTATATAAGACGTTAAAAATTTGTTTCCTAGGTGGCACCATATTAGTGTCGTCCAATTTCGTAGTTTTGTCAATATCTCATCGCTCACAACTTCGTTTTCAGTGAAATTAGTTTTATTCGTATTCTAACTCGATATATATTGGCGTAGTAATGTTAATATAATACATATTTTTGGACCAAATCTCACTATTTTCCGTGATGGTACCCCTTTGAGTTTCGACTAATTTTGTCATTTTTTGAATTTATACTCAATAAGAACTCTATTTTTTATTAAATAAATTTTGTTTTCTTCCATGCTCGATCAAATATATATTCTAAACATTCTTACTCAAAATATAATATCACATGTTTGCTGGTATCAATTGTATATAAGACGTTAAATATTTGTTTCCTAGGTGGCACCATATTAGTGTCGTCCGACTTCGTAGTTTTGTTAATATCTCATCACTCACAACTTCGTTTTCAGTTAAATTAGTTTTATTCATATTCTAACTCGATAGATATTGGCGTAGTAATGTTAATATAACACATATTTTTGGGACCAAAATCAACTATTTTCTGTGATGGTACCCCTTTGAGTTTTGACTCATTTTGTTGTTTTTTGAATTACTCCTCAATTAGAACTCTATTTCTGATGAAATAAATTTTGTTTTATTCCGTACTCTATCAAATATATATTCTACACATTCTTAATCAAAATACAAGATCATATTTTTGTTGTTATCACTTGTATAGAGGACGTTAAATATTTGTTTCCTAGGTGGCACCATATTAGTGTCGTCCGACTTCGTAGTTTTGTCAATATCTCATCACTCACAACTTCGTTTTCAGTGAAATTAGTTTTATTCGTATTCTAACTCGATATAGATTGACGTAGTATTGTTAATATAATACATATTTTTGGACCAAATCTCACTATTTTCTGTGATGGTACCCCTTTGAGTTTCGACTGATTTTGTCGTTTTTTGAATTTATACTCAATAAGAACTCTATTTTCGATAAAATAAATTTTGTTTTATTCCGTACTCGATCAATTATATATTCTAAACATTCTTACTCAAAATATAAGATCACATGTTTGCTGGTATCACTTGTATATAAGACGTTACAAATTTGTTTCCTAGGTGGCACCATATTAGTGTCGTCCGACTTCGTAGTTTTGTCAATATCTCATCACTCACAACTTCGTTTTCAGTGAAATTAGTTTTATTCGTATTCTAACTCGATATAGATTGACGTAGTATTGTTAATATAATACATATTTTTGGACCAAATCTCACTATTTTCTGTGATGGTACCCCTTTGAGTTTCGACTGATTTTGTCGTTTTTTGAATTTATACTCAATAAGAACTCTATTTTCGATAAAATAAATTTTGTTTTCTTCCATACTCGATCAATTATATATTATAAACATTCTTACTCAAAATATAAGATCACATGTTTGCTGGTATCACTTGTATATAAGACGTTAAAAATTTGTTTCCTAGGTGGCACCATATTAGCGTCGTCCAATTTCGTAGTTTTGTCAATATCTCATTGCTCACAACTTCGTTTTCAGTGAAATTAGTTTTATTCGTATTATAACTCGATATATATTGGCGTAGTAATGTTAATACAATACATATTTTTGGACCAAATCTCACTATTTTCCGTGATGGTACCCCTTTGAGTTTCGACTAATTTTGTCATTTTTTGAATTTATACTCAATAAGAACTCTATTTTTGATTAAATAAATTTTGTTTTCTTCCGTGCTCGATCAAATATATATTCTAAACATTCTTACTCAAAATATAATATCACATGTTTGCTGGTATCACTTGTATATAAGACGTTAAATATTTGTTTCCTAGGTGGCACCATATTAGTGTCGTCCGACTTCGTAGTTTTGTTAATATCTCATCACTCACAACTTCGTTTTCACTTGTATATAAGACGTTAAATACCTTTTTCCTAGTTGGCACCGTATTCGTTTCGTCCGACTTCGTTGTTTTGTCAATATCTAATCACTCACAACTTCGTTTTCAGTGAAATTAGTTTTATTCATATTCTAACTCGATAGATATTGGCGTAGTAATGTTAATATAACACATATTTTTGGACCAAATCTCACTATTTTCTGTGATGGTACCCCTTTGAGTTTCGACTGATTTTGTCGTTTTTTGAATTTATACTCAATAAGAACTCTATTTTCGATAAAATAAATTTTGTTTTCTTCCGTACTCGATCAATTATATATTCTAAACATTCTTACTCAAAATATAAGATCACATGTTTGCTGGTATCACTTGTATATAAGACGTTAAAAATTTGTTTCCTAGGTGGCACCATATTAGTGTCGTCCAATTTCGTAGTTTTGTCAATATCTCATCGCTCACAACTTCGTTTTCAGTGAAATTAGTTTTATTCGTATTCTAACTCGATATATATTGGCGTAGTAATGTTAATATAATACATATTTTTGGACCAAATCTCACTATTTTCCGTGATGGTACCCCTTTGAGTTTCGACTAATTTTGTCATTTTTTGAATTTATACTCAATAAGAACTCTATTTTTTATTAAATAAATTTTGTTTTCTTCCATGCTCGATCAAATATATATTCTAAACATTCTTACTCAAAATATAATATCACATGTTTGCTGGTATCAATTGTATATAAGACGTTAAATATTTGTTTCCTAGGTGGCACCATATTAGTGTCGTCCGACTTCGTAGTTTTGTTAATATCTCATCACTCACAACTTCGTTTTCAGTTAAATTAGTTTTATTCATATTCTAACTCGATAGATATTGGCGTAGTAATGTTAATATAACACATATTTTTGGGACCAAAATCAACTATTTTATGTGATGGTACCCCTTTGAGTTTTGACTCATTTTGTTGTTTTTTGAATTACTCCTCAATTAGAACTCTATTTTCGATGAAATAAAGTTTGTATTCTTCCGTACTCGATCAAATATATATTCTAAACATTTTTAATCAAAATATAAGATCACATGTTTTCTTTTATCACTTGTATATAAGACGTTAAATACCTTTTTCCTAGTTGGCACCGTATTCGTTTCGTCAAACTTCGTTGTTTTGTCAATATCTAATCACTCACAACTTCGTTTTCAGTGAAATTAGTTTTATTCGTATTATAACTCGATATATATTGACGTAGTAATGTTAATATAATACATATGTTTGGACCAAAACTCACCATTTTCCGTGATGGTACCCCTTTGAGTTTCGACTGATTTTGTTGTTTTTGGAATTACTCTTCAATCGGAACTCTATTTTCGATTAAATAAATTTTGTATTCTTCCGTACTCGATCAAATGTATATTCCAAACATTCTTAGTCAAAATATAAGATCACATGTTTGCTTTAATCACTTGTATATAAGACGTTAAATATTTGTTTCGTAGGTGGCACCATATTAGTGTCGTCCGACTTCGTTGTTTTGTTAATATCTCATCGCTCACAACTTCGTTTTCAGTGAAATTAGTTTTATTCGTATTCTAACTCGATATATATTGGCGTAGTAATGTTAATATAATGCATATTTTTGGACCAAATCTCACTATTTTCCGTGATGGTACCCCTTTGAGTTTCGACAAATTTTGTCGTTTTTTGAATTTATACTCAATAAGAACTCTATTTTTGATTAAATAAATTTTGTTTTCTTCCGTGCTCGATCAAATATATATTCTAAACATTCTTACTCAAAATATAATATCACATGTTTGCTGGTATCACTTGTATATAAGACGTTAAAAATTTGTTTCCTAGGTGGCACCATATTAGTGTCGTCCAATTTCGTAGTTTTGTCAATATCTCATCGCTCACGACTTCGTTTTCAGTGAAATTAGTTTTATTCGTATTCTAACTCGATATATATTGGCGTAGTAATGTTAATATAATACATATTTTTGGACCAAATCTCACTATTTTCCGTGATGGTACCCCTTTGAGTTTCGACTAATTTTGTCATTTTTTGAATTTATACTCAATAAGAACTCTATTTTTTATTAAATAAATTTTGTTTTCTTCCATGCTCGATCAAATATATATTCTAAACATTCTTACTCAAAATATAATATCACATGTTTGCTGGTATCAATTGTATATAAGACGTTAAATATTTGTTTCCTAGGTGGCACCATATTAGTGTCGTCCGACTTCGTAGTTTTGTTAATATCTCATCACTCACAACTTCGTTTTCAGTTAAATTAGTTTTATTCATATTCTAACTCGATAGATATTGGCGTAGTAATGTTAATATAACACATATTTTTGGGACCAAAATCAACTATTTTATGTGATGGTACCCCTTTGAGTTTTGACTCATTTTGTCGGTTTTTGAATTACTCCTCAATTAGAACTCTATTTTCGATGAAATAAAGTTTGTATTCTTCCGTACTCGATCAAATATATATTCTAAACATTTTTAATCAAAATATAAGATCACATGTTTTCTTTTATCACTTGTATATAAGACGTTAAATACTTTTTTCCTAGTTGGCACCGTATTCGTTTCGTCAAACTTCGTTGTTTTGTCAATATCTAATCACTCACAACTTCGTTTTCAGTGAAATTAGTTTTATTCGTATTATAACTCGATATATATTGACGTAGTAATGTTAATATAATACATATGTTTGGACCAAAACTCACCATTTTCCGTGATGGTACCCCTTTGAGTTTCGACTGATTTTGTTGTTTTTGGAATTACTCTTCAATCGGAACTCTATTTTCGATTAAATAAATTTTGTATTCTTCCGTACTCGATCAAATGTATATTCCAAACATTCTTAGTCAAAATATAAGATCACATGTTTGCTTTAATCACTTGTATATAAGACGTTAAATATTTGTTTCGTAGGTGGCACCATATTAGTGTCGTCCGACTTCGTTGTTTTGTTAATATCTTATCGCTCACAACTTCGTTTTCAGTGAAATTAGTTTTATTCGTATTCTAACTCGATATATATTGGCGTAGTAATGTTAATATAATGCATATTTTTGGACCAAATCTCACTATTTTCCGTGATGGTACCCCTTTGAGTTTCGACAAATTTTGTTGTTTTTTGAATTTATACTCAATAAGAACTCTATTTTTGATTAAATAAATTTTGTTTTCTTCCGTGCTCGATCAAATATATATTCTAAACATTCTTACTCAAAATATAAGATCACATGTTTGCTGGTATCACTTGTATATAAGACGTTAAAAATTTGTTTCCTAGGTGGCACCATATTAGTGTCGTCCAATTTCGTAGTTTTGTCAATATCTCATCGCTCACAACTTCGTTTTCAGTGAAATTAGTTTTATTCGTATTCTAACTCGATATATATTGGCGTAGTAATGTTAATATAATACATATTTTTGGACCAAATCTCACTATTTTCCGTGATGGTACCCCTTTGAGTTTCGACTAATTTTGTCATTTTTTGAATTTATACTCAATAAGAACTCTATTTTTTATTAAATAAATTTTGTTTTCTTCCATGCTCGATCAAATATATATTCTAAACATTCTTACTCAAAATATAATATCACATGTTTGCTGGTATCAATTGTATATAAGACGTTAAATATTTGTTTCCTAGGTGGCACCATATTAGTGTCGTCCGACTTCGTAGTTTTGTTAATATCTCATCACTCACAACTTCGTTTTCAGTTAAATTAGTTTTATTCATATTCTAACTCGATAGATATTGGCGTAGTAATGTTAATATAACACATATTTTTGGGACCAAAATCAACTATTTTATGTGATGGTACCCCTTTGAGTTTTGACTCATTTTGTCGGTTTTTGAATTACTCCTCAATTAGAACTCTATTTTCGATGAAATAAATTTTGTATTCTTCCGTACTCGATCAAATATATATTCTAAACATTTTTAATCAAAATATAAGATCACATGTTTTCTTTTATCACTTGTATATAAGACGTTAAATACTTTTTTCCTAGTTGGCACCGTATTCGTTTCGTCAAACTTCGTTGTTTTGTCAATATCTAATCACTCACAACTTCGTTTTCAGTGAAATTAGTTTTATTCGTATTATAACTCGATATATATTGACGTAGTAATGTTAATATAATACATATGTTTGGACCAAAACTCACCATTTTCCGTGATGGTACCCCTTTGAGTTTCGACTGATTTTGTTGTTTTTGGAATTACTCTTCAATCGGAACTCTATTTTCGATTAAATAAATTTTTTATTCTTCCGTACTCGATCAAATGTATATTCCAAACATTCTTAGTCAAAATATAAGATCACATGTTTGCTTTAATCACTTGTATATAAGACGTTAAATATTTGTTTCGTAGGTGGCACCATATTAGTGTCGTCCGACTTCGTTGTTTTGTTAATATCTCATCGCTCACAACTTCGTTTTCAGTGAAATTAGTTTTATTCGTATTCTAACTCGATATATATTGGCGTAGTAATGTTAATATAATGCATATTTTTGGACCAAATCTCACTATTTTCCGTGATGGTACCCCTTTGAGTTTCGACAAATTTTGTCGTTTTTTGAATTTATACTCAATAAGAACTCTATTTTTGATTAAATAAATTTTGTTTTCTTTCGTGCTCGATCAAATATATATTCTAAACATTCTTACTCAAAATATAATATCACATGTTTGCTGGTATCACTTGTATATAAGACGTTAAATAATTGTTTCGTAGGTGGCACCATATCAGTGTCGTCCGACTTCGTAGTTTTGTTAATAACTCATCACTCACAACTTCGTTTTCAGTTAAATTAGTTTTATTCATATTCTAACTCGATTGATATTGGCGTAGTAATGTTAATATAACACATATTTTTGGGACCAAAATCAACTATTTTATGTGATGGTACCCCTTTGAGTTTTGACTCATTTTGTTGTTTTTTGAATTACTCCTCAATTAGAACTCTATTTCTGATGAAATAAATTTTGTTTTATTCTGTACTCTATCAAATATATATTCTACACATTCTTAATCAAAATACAAGATCATACTTTTGTTGTTATCACTTGTATAGAGGACGTTAAATATTTGTTTCCTAGTTGGCACCGTATTCGTTTCGTCCGACTTCGTTGTTTTGTCAATATCTAATCACTCACAACTTCGTTTTCAGTGAAATTAGTTTTATTCATATTCTAACTCGATAGATATTGGCGTAGTAATGTTAATATAACACATATTTTTGGACCAAATCTCACTATTTTCTGTGATGGTACGTACCCCTTTGAGTTTCGACTAATTTTGTCATTTTTTGAATTTATACTCAATAAGAACTCTATTTTCGATAAAATAAATTTTGTTTTCTTCCGTACTCGATCAATTATATATTCTAAACATTCTTACTCAAAATATAAGATCACATGTTTGCTGGTATCACTTGTATATAAGACGTTAAAAATTTGTTTCCTAGGTGGCACCATATTAGTGTCGTCCAATTTCGTAGTTTTGTCAATATCTCATCGCTCACAACTTCGTTTTCAGTGAAATTAGTTTTATTCGTATTCTAACTCGATATATATTGGCGTAGTAATGTTAATATAATACATATTTTTGGACCAAATCTCACTATTTTCCGTGATGGTACCCCTTTGAGTTTCGACTAATTTTGTCATTTTTTGAATTTATACTCAATAAGAACTCTATTTTTTATTAAATAAATTTTGTTTTCTTCCGTGCTCAATCAAATATATATTCTAAACATTCTTACTCAAAATATAATATCACATGTTTGCTGGTATGACTTGTATATAAGACGTTAAATATTTGTTTCCTAGGTGGCACCATATTAGTGTCGTCCGACTTCGTAGTTTTGTTAATATCTCATCACTCACAACTTCGTTTTCACTTGTATATAAGACGTTAAATACCTTTTTCCTAGTTGGCACCGTATTCGTTTCGTCCGACTTCGTTGTTTTGTCAATATCTAATCACTCACAACTTCGTTTTCAGTGAAATTAGTTTTATTCATATTCTAACTCGATAGATATTGGCGTAGTAATGTTAATATAACACATATTTTTGGACCAAATCTCACTATTTTCTGTGATGGTACCCCTTTGAGTTTCGACTGATTTTGTCGTTTTTTGAATTTATACTCAATAAGAACTCTATTTTCGATAAAATAAATTTTGTTTTCTTCCGTACTCGATCAATTATATATTCTAAACATTCTTACTCAAAATATAAGATCACATGTTTAATGGTATCACTTGTATATAAGACGTTAAATATTTGTTTCCTAGGTGGCACCATATTAGTTTCGTCCAATTTTGTAGTTTTGTCAATATCTCATCACTCACAACTTCGTTTTCACTTAAATTAGTTTTATTCATATTATAACTCGATATATATTGACGTAGTAATGTTAATATAATACATATTTTGGGACCAAAACTCACCATTTTCCGTGATGGTACCCCTTTGAGTTTCGACTGATTTTGTCGTTTTTTGAATTTATACTCAATAAGAACTCTATTTTTTATTAAATAAATTTTGTTTTTTTCCGTGCTCGATCAAATATATATTCTAAACATTCTTACTCAAAATATAATATCACATGTTTGCTGGTATCAATTGTATATAAGACGTTAAATATTTGTTTCCTAGGTGGCACCATATTAGTGTCGTCCGACTTCGTAGTTTTGTTAATATCTCATCACTCACAACTTCGTTTTCACTTGTATATACGACGTTAAATACCTTTTTCCTAGTTGGCACCGTATTCGTTTCGTCCGACTTCGTTGTTTTGTCAATATCTAATCACTCACAACTTCGTTTTCAGTGAAATTAGTTTTATTCATATTCTAACTCGATAGATATTGGCGTAGTAATGTTAATATAACACATATTTTTGGACCAAATCTCACTATTTTCTGTAATGGTACCCCTTTGAGTTTCGACTGATTTTGTCGTTTTTTGAATTTATACTCAATAAGAACTCTATTTTCGATAAAATAAATTTTGTTTTCTTCCGTACTCGATCAATTATATATTCTAAACATTCTTACTCAAAATATAAGATCACATGTTTGCTGGTATCACTTGTATATAAGACGTTAAAAATTTGTTTCCTAGGTGGCACCATATTAGTGTCGTCCAATTTCGTAGTTTTGTCAATATCTCATCGCTCACAACTTCGTTTTCAGTGAAATTAGTTTTATTCGTATTCTAACTCGATATATATTGGCGTAGTAATGTTAATATAATACATATTTTTGGACCAAATCTCACTATTTTCCGTGTTGGTACCCCTTTGAGTTTCGACTAATTTTGTCATTTTTTGAATTTATACTCAATAAAGAACTCTATTTTTTATTAAATAAATTTTGTTTTCTTCCATGCTCGATCAAATATATATTCTAAACATTCTTACTCAAAATATAATATCACATGTTTGCTGGTATCAATTGTATATAAGACGTTAAATATTTGTTTCCTAGGTGGCACCATATTAGTGTCGTCCGACTTCGTAGTTTTGTTAATATCTCATCACTCACAACTTCGTTTTCAGTTAAATTAGTTTTATTCATATTCTAACTCGATAGATATTGGCGTAGTAATGTTAATATAACACATATTTTTGGGACCAAAATCAACTATTTTCTGTGATGGTACCCCTTTGAGTTTTGACTCATTTTGTTGTTTTTTGAATTACTCCTCAATTAGAACTCTATTTCTGATGAAATAAATTTTGTTTTATTCCGTACTCTATCAAATATATATTCTACACATTCTTAATCAAAATACAAAATCATATTTTTGTTGTTATCACTTGTATAGAGGACGTTAAATATTTGTTTCCTAGGTGGCACCATATTAGTTTCGTCCGACTTCGTAGTTTTGTCAATATCTCATCACTCACAACTTCGTTTTCAGTGAAATTAGTTTTATTCGTATTCTAACTCGATATAGATTAACGTAGTATTGTTAATATAATACATATTTTTGGACCAAATCTCACTATTTTCTGTGATGGTACCCCTTTGAGTTTCGACTGATTTTGTCGTTTTTTGAATTTATACTCAATAAGAACTCTATTTTCGATAAAATAAATTTTGTTTTCTTCCGTACTCGATCAATTATATATTCTAAACATTCTTACTCAAAATATAAGATCACATGTTTGCTGGTATCACTTGTATATAAGACGTTAAAAATTTGTTTCCTAGGTGGCACCATATTAGTGTCGTCCAATTTCGTAGTTTTGTCAATATCTCATCGCTCACAATTTCGTTTTCAGTGAAATTAGTTTTATTCGTATTCTAACTCGATATATATTGGCGTAGTAATGTTAATATAATACATATTTTTGGACCAAATCTCACTATTTTCCGTGATGGTACCCCTTTGAGTTTCGACTAATTTTGTCGTTTTTTGAATTTATACTCAATAAGAACTCTATTTTTGATTAAATAAATTTTGTTTTCTTCCGTGCTCGATCAAATATATATTCTAAATATTCTTACTCAAAATATAATATCACATGTTTGCTGGTATCACTTGTATATAAGACGTTAAATATTTATTTCCTAGGTGGCACCATATTAGTGTCGTCCGACTTCGTAGTTTTGTTAATATCTCATCACTCACACTTCGTTTTCACTTGTATATAAGACGTTAAATACCTTTTTCCTAGTTGGCACCGTATTCGTTTCGTCCGACTTCGTTGTTTTGTCAATATCTAATCACTCACAACTTCGTTTTCAGTGAAATTAGTTTTATTCATATTCTAACTCGATAGATATTGGCGTAGTTATGTTAATATAACACATATTTTTGGGACCAAAATCAACTATTTTCTGTGATGGTACCCCTTTGAGTTTTGACTCATTTTGTTGTTTTTTGAATTACTCCTCAATTAGAACTCTATTTCTGATGAAATAAATTTTGTTTTATTCTGTACTCTATCAAATATATATTCTACACATTCTTAATCAAAATAAAAGATCATATTTTTGTTGTTATCACTTGTATAGAGGATGTTAAATATTTGTTTCCTAGGTGGCACCATATTAGTGTCGTCCGACTTCGTAGTTTTGTCAATATCTCATCACTCACAACTTCGTTTTCAGTTAAATTAGTTTTATTCGTATTCTAACTCGATATAGATTGACGTAGTATTGTTAATATAATACATAGTTTTGGACCAAATCTCACTATTTTCTGTGATGGTACCCCTTTGAGTTTCAACTGATTTTGTCGTTTTTTGAATTTATACTCAATAAGAACTCTATTTTCGATAAAATAAATTTTGTTTTCTTCCGTACTCGATCAATTATATATTCTAAACATTCTTAATCAAAATATAAGATCACATGTTTAATGGTATCAATTGTATATAAGATGTTAAATATTTGTTTCCTAGGTGGCACCATAGTAGTTTCGTCCAATTTCGTAGTTTTGTCAATATCTCATCACTCACAACTTCGTTTTCACTTAAATTAGTTTTATTCATATTATAACTCGATATATATTGACGTAGTAATGCTAATATAATACATATTTTGGGACCAAAACTCACCATTTTCCGTGATGGTACCCCTTTGAGTTTCAACTGATTTTGTTATTTTTGGAATTACTCCTCAATCGGAACTCTATTTTCGATGAAATAAATTTTGTATTCTTCCGTACTCGATCAAATATATATTCTAATCATTTTTAATCAAAATATAAGATCACATGTTTTCTTTTATCACTTGTATATAAGACGTTAAATACGTGTTTCCTAGTTGGCACCGTATTCATTTCGTCCGACTTCGTTGTTTTGTCAATATCTAATCACTCACAACTTCGTTTTCAGTGAAATTAGTTTTATTCGTATTATAACTCTATATATATTGACGTAGTAATGTTAATATAATACATATGTTTGGACCAAAACTCACCATTTTCCGTGATGGTACCCCTTTGAGTTTCGACTGATTTTGTTGTTTTTGGAATTACTCTTCAATCGGAACTCTATTTTCGATGAAATAAATTTTGTATTCTTCCGTACTCGATCAAATGTATATTCCAAACATTCTTAGTCAAAATATAAGATCACATGTTTGCTTTAATCACTTGTATATAAGACGTTAAATATTTGTTTCGTAGGTGGCACCATATTAGTGTCGTCCGACTTCGTTGTTTTGTTAATATCTGATCACTCACAACTTTGTTTTCAGTTAAATTAGTTTTATTCATATTCTAACTCGATAGATATTGGCGTAGTAATGTTAATATAACACATATTTTTGGGACCAAAATCAACTATTTTCTGTGATGGTACCCCTTTGAGTTTTGACTCATTTTGTTGTTTTTTGAATTACTCCTCAATTAGAACTCTATTTCTGATGAATTAAATTTTGTTTTATTCCGTACTCTATCAAATATATATTCTACACATTCTTAATCAAAATACAAGATCATATTTTTGTTGTTATCACTTGTATAGAGGACGTTAAATATTTGTTTCCTAGGTGGCACCATATTAGTGTCGTCCGACTTCGTAGTTTTGTCAATATCTCATCACTCACAACTTCGTTTTCAGTGAAATTAGTTTTATTCGTATTCTAACTCGATATAGATTAACGTAGTATTGTTAATATAATACATATTTTTGGACCAAATCTCACTATTTTCTGTGATGGTACCCCTTTGAGTTTAGACTGATTTTGTCGTTTTTTGAATTTATACTCAATAAGAACTCTATTTTCGATAAAATAAATTTTGTTTTCTTCCGTACTCGATCAATTATATATTCTAAACATTCTTACTCAAAATATAAGATCACATGTTTAATGGTATCACTTGTATATAAGACGTTAAATATTTGTTTCCTAGGTGGCACCATATTAGTTTCGTCCAATTTTGAAGTTTTGTCAATATCTCATCACTCACAACTTCGTTTTCACTTAAATTAGTTTTATTCATATTATAACTCGATATATATTGACGTAGTAATGTTAATATAATACATATTTTGGGACCAAAACTCACCATTTTCCGTGATGGTACCCCTTTGAGTTTCGACTGATTTTGTTGTTTTTGGAATTACTCCTCAATCGGAACTCTTTTTTCGATGAAATAAATTTTGTATTCTTCCGTACTCGATCAAATATATATTCTAAACATTTTTAATCAAAATATAGGATCACATGTTTTCTTTTATCACTTGTATATAAGACGTTAAATACCTTTTTCCTAGTTGGCACCGTATTCGTTTCGTCCGACTTCGTTGTTTTGTCAATATCTAATCACTCACAACTTCGTTTTCAGTGAAATTAGTTTTATTCGTATTATAACTCGATATATATTGACGTAGTAATGTTAATATAATACATATGTTTGGACCAAAACTCACCATTTTCCGTGATGGTACCCCTTTGAGTTTCGACTGATTTTGTTGTTTTTGGAATTACTCTTCAATCGGAACTCTATTTTCGATGAAATAAATTTTGTATTCTTCCGTACTCGATCAAATATATATTCTAAACATTCTTAGTCAAAATATAAGATCACATGTTTGCTTTAATCTCTTGTATATAAGACGTTAAATATTTGTTTCGTAGGTGGCACCATATTAGTGTCGTCCGACTTCGTTGTTTTGTTAATATCTCATCACTCACAACTTCGTTTTCAGTTAAATTAGTTTTATTCATATTCTAACTCGATAGATATTGGCGTAGTAATGTTAATATAACACATATTTTTGGGACCAAAATCAACTATTTTCTGTGATGGTACCCCTTTGAGTTTTGACTCATTTTGTTGTTTTTTGAATTACTCCTCAATTAGAACTCTATTTCTGATGAAATAAATTTTGTTTTATTCCGTACTCTATCAAATATATATTCTACACATTCTTAATCAAAATACAAGATCATATTTTTGTTGTTATCACTTGTATAGAGGACGTTAAATATTTGTTTCCTAGGTGGCACCATATTAGTGTCGTCCGACTTCGTAGTTTTGTCAATATCTCATCACTCACAACTTCGTTTTCAGTGAAATTAGTTTTATTCGTATTCTAACTCGATATAGATTGACGTAGTATTGTTAATATAATACATATTTTTGGACCAAATCTCACTATTTTCTGTGATGGTACCTCTTTGAGTTTCGACTGATTTTGTCGTTTTTTGAATTTATACTCAATAAGAACTCTATTTTCGATAAAATAAATTTTGTTTTCTTCCGTACTCGATCAATTATATATTCTAAACATTCTTACTCAAAATATAAGATCACATGTTTAATGGTATCACTTGTATACAAGACGTTAAATATTTGTTTCCTAGGTGGCACCATATTAGTTTCGTCCAATTTCGTAGATTTGTCAATATCTCATCACTCACAACTTCGTTTTCACTTAAATTAGTTTTATTCATATTATAACTCGATATATATTGACGTAGTAATGTTAATATAATACATATTTTGGGACCAAAACTCACCATTTTCCGTGATGGTACCCCTTTGAGTTTCGACTGATTTTGTTGTTTTTGGAATTACTCCTCAATCGGAACTCTATTTTCGATGAAATAAATTTTGTATTCTTCCGTACTCGATCAAATATATATTCTAAACATTTTTAATCAAAATATAAGATTACATGTTTTCTTTTATCACTTGTATAGAGGACGTTAAATATTTGTTTCCTAGGTGGCACCATATTAGTGTCGTCCGACTTCGTAGTTTTGTCAATATCTCATCACTCACAACTTCGTTTTCAGTTAAATTAGTTTTATTCGTATTCTAACTCGATATAGATTGACGTAGTATTGTTAATATAATACATATTTTTGGACCAAATCTCACTATTTTCTGTGATGGTACCTCTTTGAGTTTCGACTGATTTTGTCGTTTTTTGAATTTATACCCAATAAGAACTCTATTTTCGATAAAATAAATTTTGTTTTCTTCCGTACTCGATTAATTATATATTCTAAACATTCTTACTCAAAATATAAGATCACATGTTTGCTGGTATCACTTGTATATAAGACGTTAAAAATTTGTTTCCTAGGTGGCACCATATTAGTGTCGTCCAATTTCGTAGTTTTGTCAATATCTCATCGCTCACAACTTCGTTTTCAGTGAAATTAGTTTTATTCGTATTCTAACTCGATATATATTGGCGTAGTAATGTTAATATAATACATATTTTTGGACCAAATCTCACTATTTTCCGTGATGGTACCCCTTTGATGTTCGACTAATTTTGTCGTTTTTTGAATTTATACTCAATAAGAACTCTATTTTTGATTAAATAAATTTTGTATTCTTCCGTACTCGATCAAATATATATTCTAAACATTCTTAGTCAAAATATAAGATCACATGTTTGCTTTAATCTCTTGTATATAAGACGTTAAATATTTGTTTCGTAGGTGGCACCATATTAGTGTCGTCCGACTTCGTTGTTTTGTTAATATCTCATCACTCACAACTTCGTTTTCAGTTAAATTAGTTTTATTCATATTCTAACTCGATAGATATTGGCGTAGTAATGTTAATATAACACATATTTTTGGGACCAAAATCAACTATTTTATGTGATGGTACCCCTTTGAGTTTTGACTCATTTTGTTGTTTTTTGATTTACTCCTCAATTAGAACTCTATTTCTGATGAAATAAATTTTGTTTTATTCCGTACTCTATCAAATATATATTCTAAAAATTCTTACTCAAAATATAAGATCACATGTTTAATGGTATCACTTGTATATAAGACGTTAAATATTTGTTTCCTAGGTGGCACCATATTAGTTTCGTCCAATTTTGTAGTTTTGTCAATATCTCATCACTCACAACTTCGTTTTCACTTAAATTAGTTTTATTCATATTATAACTCGATATATATTGACGTAGTAATGTTAATATAATACATATTTTGGGACCAAAACTCACCATTTTCCGTGTTGGTACCCCTTTGAGTTTCGACTAATTTTGTCGTTTTTTGAATTTATACTCAATAAGAACTCTATTTTTTATTAAATAAATTTTGTTTTCTTCCGTGCTCGATCAAATATATATTCTAAACATTCTTACTCAAAATATAACATCACATGTTTGCTGGTATCACTTGTATATAAGACGTTAAATATTTGTTTCCTAGGTGGCACCATATTAGTGTCGTCCGACTTCGTAGTTTTGTTAATATCTCATCACTCACAACTTCGTTTTCACTTGTATATAAGACGTTAAATACCTTTTTCCTAGTTGGCACCGTATTCGTTTCGTCCGACTTCGTTGTTTTGTCAATATCTAATCACTCACAACTTCGTTTTTAGTGAAATTAGTTTTATTCATATTCTAACTCGATAGATATTGGCGTAGTAATGTTAATATAACACATATTTTTGGACCAAATCTCACTATTTTCTGTGATGGTACCCCTTTGAGTTTCGACTGATTTTGTCGTTTTTTGAATTTATACTCAATAAGAACTCTATTTTCGATAAAATAAATTTTGTTTTCTTCCGTACTCGATCAATTATATATTCTAAACATTCTTACTCAAAATATAAGACCACATGTTTGCTGGTATCTCTTGTATATAAGACGTTAATAATTTGTTTCCTAGGTGGCACCATATTAGTGTCGTCCAACTTCGTAGTTTTGTTAATATCTCATCACTCACAACTTCGTTTTCAGTTAAATTAGTTTTATTCATATTCTAACTCGATAGATATTGGCGTAGTAATGTTAATATAACACATATTTTTGGGACCAAAATCAACTATTTTATGTGATGGTACCCCTTTGAGTTTTGACTCATTTTGTTGTTTTTTGAATTACTCCTCAATTAGAACTCTATTTTCGATGAAATAAATTTTGTATTCTTCCGTACTCGATCAAATATATATTCTAAACATTTTTAATCAAAATATAAGATCACATGTTTTCTTTATCACTTGTATATAAGACGTTAAATACTTTTTTCCTAGTTGGCACCGTATTCGTTTCGTCTGACTTTGTTGTTTTGTCAACATCTAATCACTCACAACTTCGTTTTCAGTGAAATTAGTTTTATTCGTATTATAACTCGATATATATTGACGTAGTAATGTTAATATAATACATATGTTTGGACTAAAACTCACCATTTTCCGTGATGGTACCCCTTTGAGTTTCGACTGATTTTGTTGTTTTTGGAATTACTCTTCAATCGGAACTCTATTTTCGATTAAATAAATTTTGTATTCTTCCGTACTCAATCAAATATATATTCTAAACATTCTTAGTCAAAATATAAGATCACATGTTTGCTTTAATCTCTTGTATATAAGACGTTAAATATTTGTTTCGTAGGTGGCACCATATTAGTGTCGTCCGACTTCGTTGTTTTGTTAATATCTCATCACTCACAACTTCGTTTTCAGTTAAATTAGTTTTATTCATATTCTAACTCGATAGATATTGGCGTAGTAATGTTAATATAACACATATTTTTGGGACCAAAATCAACTATTTTCTGTGATGGTACCCCTTTGAGTTTTGACTCATTTTGTTGTTTTTTGAATTACTCCTCAATTAGAACTCTATTTCTGATGAAATAAATTTTGTTTTATTCCGTACTCTATCAAATATATATTCTACACATTCTTAATCAAAATACAAGATCATATTTTTGTTGTTATCACTTGTATAGAGGACGTTAAATATTTGTTTCCTAGGTGGCACCATATTAGTGTCGTCCGACTTCGTAGTTTTGTCAATATCTCATCACTCACAACTTCGTTTTCAGTTAAATTAGTTTTATTCGTATTCTAACTCGATATAGATTGACGTAGTATTGTTAATATAACACATATTTTTGGACCAAATCTCACTATTTTCTGTGATGGTACCCCTTTGAGTTTCGACTGATTTTGTCGTTTTTTGAATTTATACTCAATAAGAACTCTATTTTCGATAAAATAAATTTTGTTTTCTTCCGTACTCGATCAATTATATATTCTAAACATTCTTACACAAAATATAATATCACATGTTTGCTGGTATCACTTGTATATAAGACGTTAAATATTTGTTTCCTAGGTGGCACCATATTAGTGTCGTCCGACTTCGTAGTTTTGTTAATATCTCATCACTCACAACTTCGTTTTCACTTGTATATAAGACGTTAAATACCTTTTTCCTAGTTGGCACCGTATTCGTTTCGTCCGACTTCGTTGTTTTGTCAATATCTAATCACTCACAACTTCGTTTTCAGTGAAATTAGTTTTATTCGTATTATAACTCGATATATATTGACGTAGTAATGTTAATATAATACATATGTTTGGACCAAAACTCACCATTTTCCGTGATGGTACCCCTTTGAGTTTCGACTGATTTTGTTATTTTTGAAATTACTCTTCAATCGGAACTCTATTTTCGATGAAATAAATTTTGTATTCTTCCGTACTCGATCAAATATATATTCTAAACATTCTTAGTCAAAATATAAGATCGCATGTTTGCTTTAATCTCTTGTATATAAGACGTTAAATATTTGTTTCGTAGGTGGCACCATATTAGTGTCGTCCGACTTCGTTGTTTTGTTAATATCTCATCACTCACAACTTCGTTTTCAGTTAAATTAGTTTTATTCATATTCTAACTCGATAGATATTGGCGTAGTAATGTTAATATAACACATATTTTTGGGACCAAAATCAACTATTTTATGTGACGGTACCCCTTTGTGTTTTGACTCATTTTGTTGTTTTTTAATTTACTCCTCAATTAGAACTCTATTTCTAATGAAATAAATTTTGTTTTATTCCGTACTCTATCAAATATATATTCTACACATTCTTAATCAAAATACAAGATCATATTTTTGTTGTTATCACTTGTATAGAGGACGTTAAATATTTGTTTCCTAGGTGGCACTATATTAGTGTCGTCCGACTTCGTAGTTTTGTCAATATCTCATCACTCACAACTTCGTTTTCAGTTAAATTAGTTTTATTCGTATTCTGACTCGATATAGATTGACGTAGTATTGTTAATATAATACATATTTTTGGACCAAATCTCACTATTTTCCGTGATGGTACCCCTTTGAGTTTCGACTGATTTTGTCGTTTTTTGAATTTATACTCAATAAGAACTCTATTTTCGATAAAATAAATTTTGTTTTCTTCCGTACTGGATCAATTATATATTCTAAACATTCTTACTCAAAATATAAGATCACATGTTTAATGGTATCACTTGTATATAAGACGTTAAATATTTGTTTCCTAGGTGGCACCATATTAGTTTCGTCCAATTTTGTAGTTTTGTCAATATCTCATCACTCACAACTTCGTTTTCACTTAAATTAGTTTTATTCATATTATAACTCGATATATATTGACGTAGTAATGTTAATATAATACATATTTTGGGACCAAAACTCACCATTTTCCGTGATGGTACCCCTTTGAGTTTCGACTGATTTTGTTGTTTTTGGAATTACTCCTCAATCAGAACTCTATTTTCGATGAAATAAATTTTGTATTCTTCCGTACTCGATCAAATATATATTCTAAACATTTTTAATCAAAATATAGGATCACATGTTTTCTTTTATCACTTGTATATAAGACGTTAAATACCTTTTTCCTAGTTGGCACCGTATTCGTTTCGTCCGACTTCGTTGTTTTGTCAATATCTAATCACTCACAACTTCGTTTTCAGTTAAATTAGTTTTATTCGTATTATAACTCGATATATATTGACGTAGTAATGTTAATATAATACATATGTTTGGACCAAAACTCACCATTTTCCGTGATGGTACCCCTTTGAGTTTCGACTGATTTTGTTGTTTTTGGAATTACTCTTCAATCGGAACTCTATTTTCGATGAAATAAATTTTGTATTCTTCCGTACTCGATCAAATATATATTCTAAACATTCTTAGTCAAAATATAAGATCACATGTTTGCTTTAATCTCGTGTATATAAGACATTAAATATTTGTTTTGTAGGTGGCACCATATTAGTGTCGTCCGACTTCGTTGTTTTGTTAATATCTCATCACTCACAACTTCGTTTTCAGTTAAATTAGTTTTATTCATATTCTAACTCGATAGATATTGGCGTAGTAATGTTAATATAACACATATTTTTGGTACCAAAATCAACTATTTTATGTGATGGTACCCCTTTGAGTTTTGACTCATTTTGTTGTTTTTTGATTTACTCCTCAATTAGAACTCTATTTCTGATGAAATAAATTTTGTTTTATTCCGTACTCTATCAAATATATATTCTACACATTCTTAATCAAAATACAAGATCATATTTTTGTTGTTATCACTTTTATAGAGGACGTTAAATATTTGTTTTGTAGGTGGCACCATATTAGTGTCGTCCGACTTCGTTGTTTGTTAATATCTCATCACTCACAACTTCGTTTTCAGTTAAATTAGTTTTATTCATATTCTAACTCGATAGATATTGGCGTAGTAATGTTAATATAATACATATTTTGGGACCAAAACTCACCATTTTCCGTGATGGTACCCCTTTGAGTTTCGACTGATTTTGTTGTTTTTGGAATTACTCCTCAATCGGAACTATATTTTCGATGAAATAAATTTTGTATTCTTCCGTACTCGATCAAATATATATTCTAAACATTTTTAATCAAAATATAGGATCACATGTTTTCTTTTATCACTTGCATATAAGACGTTAAATACCTTTTTCCTAGTTGGCACCGTATTCGTTTCGTCCGACTTCGTTGTTTTGTCAATATCTAATCACTCACAACTTCGTTTTCAGTGAAATTAGTTTTATTCGTATTATAACTCGATATATATTGACGTAGTAATGTTAATATAATACATATGTTTGGACCAAAACTCACCATTTTCCGTGATGGTACCCCTTTGAGTTTCGACTGATTTTGTTGTTTTTGGAATTACTCTTCAATCGGAACTCTATTTTCGATGAAATAAATTTTGTATTCTTCCGTACTCGATCAAATATATATTCTAAACATTCTTAGTCAAAATATAAGATCGCATGTTTGCTTTAATCTCTTGTATATAAGACGTTAAATATTTGTTTCGTAGGTGGCACCATATTAGTGTCGTCCGACTTCGTTGTTTTGTTAATATCTCATCACTCACAACTTCGTTTTCAGTTAAATTAGTTTTATTCATATTCTAACTCGATAGATATTGGCGTAGTAATGTTAATATAACACATATTTTTGGGACCAAAATCAACTATTTTATGTGACGGTACCCCTTTGTGTTTTGACTCATTTTGTTGTTTTTTAATTTACTCCTCAATTAGAACTCTATTTCTAATGAAATAAATTTTGTTTTATTCCGTACTCTATCAAATATATATTCTACACATTCTTAATCAAAATACAAGATCATATTTTTGTTGTTATCACTTGTATAGAGGACGTTAAATATTTGTTTCCTAGGTGGCACCATATTAGTGTCGTCCGACTTCGTAGTTTTGTCAATATCTCATCACTCACAACTTCGTTTTCAGTTAAATTAGTTTTATTCGTATTCTAACTCGATATAGATTGACGTAGTATTGTTAATATAACACATATTTTTGGACCAAATCTCACTATTTTCTGTGATGGTACCCCTTTGAGTTTCGACTGATTTTGTCGTTTTTTGAATTTATACTCAATAAGAACTCTATTTTCGATAAAATAAATTTTGTTTTCTTCCGTACTCGATCAATTATATATTCTAAACATTCTTACTCAAAATATAATATCACATGTTTGCTGGTATCACTTGTATATAAGACGTTAAATATTTGTTTCCTAGGTGGCACCATATTAGTGTCGTCCGACTTCGTAGTTTTGTTAATATCTCATCACTCACAACTTCGTTTTCACTTGTATATAAGACGTTAAATACCTTTTTCCTAGTTGGCACCGTATTCGTTTCGTCCGACTTCGTTGTTTTGTCAATATCTAATCACTCACAACTTCGTTTTCAGTGAAATTAGTTTTATTCGTATTATAACTCGATATATATTGACGTAGTAATGTTAATATAATACATATGTTTGGACCAAAACTCACCATTTTCCGTGATGGTACCCCTTTGAGTTTCGACTGATTTTGTTATTTTTGAAATTACTCTTCAATCGGAACTCTATTTTCGATGAAATAAATTTTGTATTCTTCCGTACTCGATCAAATATATATTCTAAACATTCTTAGTCAAAATATAAGATCGCATGTTTGCTTTAATCTCTTGTATATAAGACGTTAAATATTTGTTTCGTAGGTGGCACCATATTAGTGTCGTCCGACTTCGTTGTTTTGTTAATATCTCATCACTCACAACTTCGTTTTCAGTTAAATTAGTTTTATTCATATTCTAACTCGATAGATATTGGCGTAGTAATGTTAATATAACACATATTTTTGGGACCAAAATCAACTATTTTATGTGACGGTACCCCTTTGTGTTTTGACTCATTTTGTTGTTTTTTAATTTACTCCTCAATTAGAACTCTATTTCTAATGAAATAAATTTTGTTTTATTCCGTACTCTATCAAATATATATTCTACACATTCTTAATCAAAATACAAGATCATATTTTTGTTGTTATCACTTGTATAGAGGACGTTAAATATTTGTTTCCTAGGTGGCACTATATTAGTGTCGTCCGACTTCGTAGTTTTGTCAATATCTCATCACTCACAACTTCGTTTTCAGTTAAATTAGTTTTATTCGTATTCTGACTCGATATAGATTGACGTAGTATTGTTAATATAATACATATTTTTGGACCAAATCTCACTATTTTCCGTGATGGTACCCCTTTGAGTTTCGACTGATTTTGTCGTTTTTTGAATTTATACTCAATAAGAACTCTATTTTCGATAAAATAAATTTTGTTTTCTTCCGTACTGGATCAATTATATATTCTAAACATTCTTACTCAAAATATAAGATCACATGTTTAATGGTATCACTTGTATATAAGACGTTAAATATTTGTTTCCTAGGTGGCACCATATTAGTTTCGTCCAATTTTGTAGTTTTGTCAATATCTCATCACTCACAACTTCGTTTTCACTTAAATTAGTTTTATTCATATTATAACTCGATATATATTGACGTAGTAATGTTAATATAATACATATTTTGGGACCAAAACTCACCATTTTCCGTGATGGTACCCCTTTGAGTTTCGACTGATTTTGTTGTTTTTGGAATTACTCCTCAATCAGAACTCTATTTTCGATGAAATAAATTTTGTATTCTTCCGTACTCGATCAAATATATATTCTAAACATTTTTAATCAAAATATAGGATCACATGTTTTCTTTTATCACTTGTATATAAGACGTTAAATACCTTTTTCCTAGTTGGCACCGTATTCGTTTCGTCCGACTTCGTTGTTTTGTCAATATCTAATCACTCACAACTTCGTTTTCAGTTAAATTAGTTTTATTCGTATTATAACTCGATATATATTGACGTAGTAATGTTAATATAATACATATGTTTGGACCAAAACTCACCATTTTCCGTGATGGTACCCCTTTGAGTTTCGACTGATTTTGTTATTTTTGAAATTACTCTTCAATCGGAACTCTATTTTCGATGAAATAAATTTTGTATTCTTCCGTACTCGATCAAATATATATTCTAAACATTCTTAGTCAAAATATAAGATCGCATGTTTGCTTTAATCTCTTGTATATAAGACGTTAAATATTTGTTTCGTAGGTGGCACCATATTAGTGTCGTCCGACTTCGTTGTTTTGTTAATATCTCATCACTCACAACTTCGTTTTCAGTTAAATTAGTTTTATTCATATTCTAACTCGATAGATATTGGCGTAGTAATGTTAATATAACACATATTTTTGGGACCAAAATCAACTATTTTATGTGACGGTACCCCTTTGTGTTTTGACTCATTTTGTTGTTTTTTAATTTACTCCTCAATTAGAACTCTATTTCTAATGAAATAAATTTTGTTTTATTCCGTACTCTATCAAATATATATTCTACACATTCTTAATCAAAATACAAGATCATATTTTTGTTGTTATCACTTGTATAGAGGACGTTAAATATTTGTTTCCTAGGTGGCACTATATTAGTGTCGTCCGACTTCGTAGTTTTGTCAATATCTCATCACTCACAACTTCGTTTTCAGTTAAATTAGTTTTATTCGTATTCTGACTCGATATAGATTGACGTAGTATTGTTAATATAATACATATTTTTGGACCAAATCTCACTATTTTCCGTGATGGTACCCCTTTGAGTTTCGACTGATTTTGTCGTTTTTTGAATTTATACTCAATAAGAACTCTATTTTCGATAAAATAAATTTTGTTTTCTTCCGTACTGGATCAATTATATATTCTAAACATTCTTACTCAAAATATAAGATCACATGTTTAATGGTATCACTTGTATATAAGACGTTAAATATTTGTTTCCTAGGTGGCACCATATTAGTTTCGTCCAATTTTGTAGTTTTGTCAATATCTCATCACTCACAACTTCGTTTTCACTTAAATTAGTTTTATTCATATTATAACTCGATATATATTGACGTAGTAATGTTAATATAATACATATTTTGGGACCAAAACTCACCATTTTCCGTGATGGTACCCCTTTGAGTTTCGACTGATTTTGTTGTTTTTGGAATTACTCCTCAATCAGAACTCTATTTTCGATGAAATAAATTTTGTATTCTTCCGTACTCGATCAAATATATATTCTAAACATTTTTAATCAAAATATAGGATCACATGTTTTCTTTTATCACTTGTATATAAGACGTTAAATACCTTTTTCCTAGTTGGCACCGTATTCGTTTCGTCCGACTTCGTTGTTTTGTCAATATCTAATCACTCACAACTTCGTTTTCAGTTAAATTAGTTTTATTCGTATTATAACTCGATATATATTGACGTAGTAATGTTAATATAATACATATGTTTGGACCAAAACTCACCATTTTCCGTGATGGTACCCCTTTGAGTTTCGACTGATTTTGTTGTTTTTGGAATTACTCTTCAATCGGAACTCTATTTTCGATGAAATAAATTTTGTATTCTTCCGTACTCGATCAAATATATATTCTAAACATTCTTAGTCAAAATATAAGATCACATGTTTGCTTTAATCTCGTGTATATAAGACGTTAAATATTTGTTTTGTAGGTGGCACCATATTAGTGTCGTCCGACTTCGTTGTTTTGTTAATATCTCATCACTCACAACTTCGTTTTCAGTTAAATTAGTTTTATTCATATTCTAACTCGATAGATATTGGCGTAGTAATGTTAATATAACACATATTTTTGGTACCAAAATCAACTATTTTATGTGATGGTACCCCTTTGAGTTTTGACTCATTTTGTTGTTTTTTGATTTACTCCTCAATTAGAACTCTATTTCTGATGAAATAAATTTTGTTTTATTCCGTACTCTATCAAATATATATTCTACACATTCTTAATCAAAATACAAGATCATATTTTTGTTGTTATCACTTTTATAGAGGACGTTAAATATTTGTTTTGTAGGTGGCACCATATTAGTGTCGTCCGACTTCGTTGTTTGTTAATATCTCATCACTCACAACTTCGTTTTCAGTTAAATTAGTTTTATTCATATTCTAACTCGATAGATATTGGCGTAGTAATGTTAATATAATACATATTTTGGGACCAAAACTCACCATTTTCCGTGATGGTACCCCTTTGAGTTTCGACTGATTTTGTTGTTTTTGGAATTACTCCTCAATCGGAACTATATTTTCGATGAAATAAATTTTGTATTCTTCCGTACTCGATCAAATATATATTCTAAACATTTTTAATCAAAATATAGGATCACATGTTTTCTTTTATCACTTGCATATAAGACGTTAAATACCTTTTTCCTAGTTGGCACCGTATTCGTTTCGTCCGACTTCGTTGTTTTGTCAATATCTAATCACTCACAACTTCGTTTTCAGTGAAATTAGTTTTATTCGTATTATAACTCGATATATATTGACGTAGTAATGTTAATATAATACATATGTTTGGACCAAAACTCACCATTTTCCGTGATGGTACCCCTTTGAGTTTCGACTGATTTTGTTGTTTTTGGAATTACTCTTCAATCGGAACTCTATTTTCGATGAAATAAATTTTGTATTCTTCCGTACTCGATCAAATATATATTCTAAACATTCTTAGTCAAAATATAAGATCGCATGTTTGCTTTAATCTCTTGTATATAAGACGTTAAATATTTGTTTCGTAGGTGGCACCATATTAGTGTCGTCCGACTTCGTTGTTTTGTTAATATCTCATCACTCACAACTTCGTTTTCAGTTAAATTAGTTTTATTCATATTCTAACTCGATAGATATTGGCGTAGTAATGTTAATATAACACATATTTTTGGGACCAAAATCAACTATTTTATGTGACGGTACCCCTTTGTGTTTTGACTCATTTTGTTGTTTTTTAATTTACTCCTCAATTAGAACTCTATTTCTAATGAAATAAATTTTGTTTTATTCCGTACTCTATCAAATATATATTCTACACATTCTTAATCAAAATACAAGATCATATTTTTGTTGTTATCACTTGTATAGAGGACGTTAAATATTTGTTTCCTAGGTGGCACTATATTAGTGTCGTCCGACTTCGTAGTTTTGTCAATATCTCATCACTCACAACTTCGTTTTCAGTTAAATTAGTTTTATTCGTATTCTAACTCGATATAGATTGACGTAGTATTGTTAATATAATACATATTTTTGGACCAAATCTCACTATTTTCCGTGATGGTACCCCTTTGAGTTTCGACTGATTTTGTCGTTTTTTGAATTTATACTCAATAAGAACTCTATTTTCGATAAAATAAATTTTGTTTTCTTCCGTACTCGATCAATTATATATTCTAAACATTCTTACTCAAAATATAAGATCACATGTTTAATGGTATCACTTGTATATAAGACGTTAAATATTTGTTTCCTAGGTGGCACCATATTAGTTTCGTCCAATTTTGAAGTTTTGTCAATATCTCATCACTCACAACTTCGTTTTCACTTAAATTAGTTTTATTCATATTATAACTCGATATATATTGACGTAGTAATGTTAATATAATACATATTTTGGGACCAAAACTCACCATTTTCCGTGATGGTACCCCTTTGAGTTTCGACTGATTTTGTTGTTTTTGGAATTACTCCTCAATCGGAACTCTTTTTTCGATGAAATAAATTTTGTATTCTTCCGTACTCGATCAAATATATATTCTAAACATTTTTAATCAAAATATAGGATCACATGTTTTCTTTTATCACTTGTATATAAGACGTTAAATACCTTTTTCCTAGTTGGCACCGTATTCGTTTCGTCCGACTTCGTTGTTTTGTCAATATCTAATCACTCACAACTTCGTTTTCAGTGAAATTAGTTTTATTCGTATTATAACTCGATATATATTGACGTAGTAATGTTAATATAATACATATGTTTGGACCAAAACTCACCATTTTCCGTGATGGTACCCCTTTGAGTTTCGACTGATTTTGTTGTTTTTGGAATTACTCTTCAATCGGAACTCTATTTTCGATGAAATAAATTTTGTATTCTTCCGTACTCGATCAAATATATATTCTAAACATTCTTAGTCAAAATATAAGATCGCATGTTTGCTTTAATCTCTTGTATATAAGACGTTAAATATTTGTTTCGTAGGTGGCACCATATTAGTGTCGTCCGACTTCGTTGTTTTGTTAATATCTCATCACTCACAACTTCGTTTTCAGTTAAATTAGTTTTATTCATATTCTAACTCGATAGATATTGGCGTAGTAATGTTAATATAACACATATTTTTGGGACCAAAATCAACTATTTTATGTGACGGTACCCCTTTGTGTTTTGACTCATTTTGTTGTTTTTTAATTTACTCCTCAATTAGAACTCTATTTCTAATGAAATAAATTTTGTTTTATTCCGTACTCTATCAAATATATATTCTACACATTCTTAATCAAAATACAAGATCATATTTTTGTTGTTATCACTTGTATAGAGGACGTTAAATATTTGTTTCCTAGGTGGCACTATATTAGTGTCGTCCGACTTCGTAGTTTTGTCAATATCTCATCACTCACAACTTCGTTTTCAGTTAAATTAGTTTTATTCGTATTCTAACTCGATATAGATTGACGTAGTATTGTTAATATAATACATATTTTTGGACCAAATCTCACTATTTTCTGTGATGGTACCCCTTTGAGTTTCGACTGATTTTGTCGTTTTTTGAATTTATACTCAATAAGAACTCTATTTTCGATAAAATAAATTTTGTTTTCTTCCGTACTCGATCAATTATATATTCTAAACATTCTTACTCAAAATATAAGATCACATGTTTAATGGTATCACTTGTATATAAGACGTTAAATATTTGTTTCCTAGGTGGCACCATATTAGTTTCGTCCAATTTTGTAGTTTTGTCAATATCTCATCACTCACAACTTCGTTTTCACTTAAATTAGTTTTATTCATATTATAACTCGATATATATTGACGTAGTAATGTTAATATAATACATATTTTGGGACCAAAACTCACCATTTTCCGTGATGGTACCCCTTTGAGTTTCGACTGATTTTGTTGTTTTTGGAATTACTCCTCAATCGGAACTCTATTTTCGATGAAATAAATTTTGTATTCTTCCGTACTCGATCAAATATATATTCTAAACATTTTTAATCAAAATATAGGATCACATGTTTTCTTTTATCACTTGTATATAAGACGTTAAATACCTTTTTCCTAGTTGGCACCATATTCGTTTCGTCCGACTTCGTTGTTTTGTCAATATCTAATCACTCACAACTTCGTTTTCAGTGAAATTAGTTTTATTCGTATTATAACTCGATATATATTGACGTAGTAATGTTAATATAATACATATGTTTGGACCAAAACTCACCATTTTCCGTGATGGTACCCCTTTGAGTTTCGACTGATTTTGTTGTTTTTGGAATTACTCTTCAATCGGAACTCTATTTTCGATGAAATAAATTTTGTATTCTTCCGTACTCGATCAAATATATATTCTAAACATTCTTAGTCAAAATATAAGATCGCATGTTTGCTTTAATCTCTTGTATATAAGACGTTAAATATTTGTTTCGTAGGTGGCACCATATTAGTGTCGTCCGACTTCGTTGTTTTGTTAATATCTCATCACTCACAACTTCGTTTTCAGTTAAATTAGTTTTATTCATATTCTAACTCGATAGATATTGGCGTAGTAATGTTAATATAATACATATTTTGGGACCAAAACTCACCATTTTCCGTGATGGTACCCCTTTGAGTTTTGACTGATTTTGTTGTTTTTTAATTTACTCCTCAATCGGAACTCTATTTTCGATGAAATAAATTTTGTATTCTTCCGTACTCGATCAAATATATATTCTAAACATTTTTAATCAAAATATAGGATCACATGTTTTCTTTTATCACTTGTATATAAGACGTTAAATACCTTTTTCCTAGTTGGCACCGTATTCGTTTCGTCCGACTTCGTAGTTTTGTCAATATCTCATCACTCACAACTTCGTTTTCACTTAAATTAGTTTTATTCAAATTATAACTCGATATATATTGACGTAGTAATGTTAATATAATACATATGTTTGGACCAAAACTCACCATTTTCCGTGATGGTACCCCTTTGACTTTCGACTGATTTTGTTGTTTTTGGAATTACTCTTCAATCGGAACTCTATTTTCGATGAAATAAATTTTGTATTCTTCCGTACTCGATCAAATATATATTCTAAACATTCTTAGTCAAAATATAAGATCGCATGTTTGCTTTAATCTCTTGTATATAAGACGTTAAATATTTGTTTCGTAGGTGGCACCATATTAGTGTCGTCCGACTTCGTTGTTTTGTTAATATCTCATCACTCACAACTTCGTTTTCAGTTAAATTAGTTTTATTCATATTCTAACTCGATAGATATTGGCGTAGTAATGTTAATATAATACATATTTTGGGACCAAAACTCACCATTTTCCGTGATGGTACCCCTTTGAGTTTCGACTGATTTTGTTGTTTTTTAATTTACTCCTCAATCGGAACTCTATTTTCGATGAAATAAATTTTGTATTCTTCCGTACTCGATCAAATATATATTCTAAACATTTTTAATCAAAATATAGGATCACATGTTTTCTTTTATCACTTGTATATAAGACGTTAAATACCTTTTTCCTAGTTGGCACCGTATTCGTTTCGTCCGACTTCGTAGTTTTGTCAATATCTCATCACTCACAACTTCGTTTTCACTTAAATTAGTTTTATTCAAATTATAACTCGATATATATTGACGTAGTAATGTTAATATAATACATATGTTTGGACCAAAACTCACCATTTTCCGTGATGGTACCCCTTTGAGTTTCGACTGATTTTGTTGTTTTTGGAATTACTCTTCAATCGGAACTCTATTTTCGATGAAATAAATTTTGTATTCTTCCGTACTCGATCAAATATATATTCTAAACATTCTTAGTCAAAATATAAGATCGCATGTTTGCTTTAATCTCTTGTATATAAGACGTTAAATATTTGTTTCGTAGGTGGCACCATATTAGTGTCGTCCGACTTCGTTGTTTTGTTAATATCTCATCACTCACAACTTCGTTTTCAGTTAAATTAGTTTTATTCATATTCTAACTCGATAGATATTGGCGTAGTAATGTTAATATAATACATATTTTGGGACCAAAACTCACCATTTTCCGTGATGGTACCCCTTTGAGTTTCGACTGATTTTGTTGTTTTGGGAATTACTCCTCAATCGGAACTCTATTTTCGATGAAATAAATTTTGTATTCTTCCGTACTCGATCAAATATATATTCTAAACATTTTTAATCAAAATATAGGATCACATGTTTTCTTTTATCACTTGTATATAAGACGTTAAATACCTTTTTCCTAGTTGGCACCGTATTCGTTTCGTCCGACTTCGTTGTTTTGTCAATATCTAATCACTCACAACTTCGTTTTCAGTGAAATTAGTTTTATTCGTATTATAACTCAATATATATTGACGTAGTAATGTTAATATAATACATATGTTTGGACCAAAACTCACCATTTTCCGTGATGGTACCCCTTTGAGTTTCGACTGATTTTGTTGTTTTTGGAATTACTCTTCAATCGGAACTCTATTTTCGATGAAATAAATTTTGTATTATTCCGTACTCGATCAAATATATATTCTAAACATTCTTAGTCAAAATATAAGATCACATGTTTGCTTTAATCTCTTGTATATAAGACGTTAAATATTTGTTTCGTAGGTGGCACCATATTAGTGTCGTCCGACTTCGTTGTTTTGTTAATATCTCATCACTCACAACTTCGTTTTCAGTTAAATTAGTTTTATTCATATTCTAACTCGATAGATATTGGCGTAGTAATGTTAATATAACACATATTTTTGGGACCAAAATCAACTACTTTATGTGATGGTACCCCTTTGAGTTTTGACTCATTTTGTTGTTTTTTGATTTACTCCTCAATTAGAACTCTATTTCTGATGAAATAAATTTTGTATTCTTCCGTACTCTATCAAATATATATTCTACACATTCTTAATCAAAATACAAGATCATATTTTTGTTGTTATCACTTTTATAGAGGACGTTAAATATTTGTTTTGTAGGTGGCACCATATTAGTGTCGTCCGACTTCGTTGTTTGTTAATATCTCATCACTCACAACTTCGTTTTCAGTTAAATTAGTTTTATTCATATTCTAACTCGATAGATATTGGCGTAGTAATGTTAATATAATACATATTTTGGGACCAAAACTCACCATTTTCCGTGATGGTACCCCTTTGAGTTTCGACTGATTTTGTTGTTTTTGGAATTACTCCTCAATCGGAACTATATTTTCGATGAAATAAATTTTGTATTCTTCCGTACTCGATCAAATATATATTCTAAACATTTTTAATCAAAATATAGGATCACATGTTTTCTTTTATCACTTGCATATAAGACGTTAAATACCTTTTTCCTAGTTGGCACCGTATTCGTTTCGTCCGACTTCGTTGTTTTGTCAATATCTAATCACTCACAACTTCGTTTTCAGTGAAATTAGTTTTATTCGTATTATAACTCGATATATATTGACGTAGTAATGTTAATATAATACATATGTTTGGACCAAAACTCACCATTTTCCGTGATGGTACCCCTTTGAGTTTCGACTGATTTTGTTGTTTTTGGAATTACTCTTCAATCGGAACTCTATTTTCGATGAAATAAATTTTGTATTCTTCCGTACTCGATCAAATATATATTCTAAACATTCTTAGTCAAAATATAAGATCGCATGTTTGCTTTAATCTCTTGTATATAAGACGTTAAATATTTGTTTCGTAGGTGGCACCATATTAGTGTCGTCCGACTTCGTTGTTTTGTTAATATCTCAGCACTCACAACTTCGTTTTCAGTTAAATTAGTTTTATTCATATTCTAACTCGATAGATATTGGCGTAGTAATGTTAATATAACACATATTTTTGGGACCAAAATCAACTATTTTATGTGACGGTACCCCTTTGTGTTTTGACTCATTTTGTTGTTTTTTAATTTACTCCTCAATTAGAACTCTATTTCTAATGAAATAAATTTTGTTTTATTCCGTACTCTATCAAATATATATTCTACACATTCTTAATCAAAATACAAGATCATATTTTTGTTGTTATCACTTGTATAGAGGACGTTAAATATTTGTTTCCTAGGTGGCACTATATTAGTGTCGTCCGACTTCGTAGTTTTGTCAATATCTCATCACTCACAACTTCGTTTTCAGTTAAATTAGTTTTATTCGTATTCTAACTCGATATAGATTGACGTAGTATTGTTAATATAATACATATTTTTGGACCAAAACTCACTATTTTCCGTGATGGTACCCCTTTGAGTTTCGACTAATTTTGTCGTTTTTTGAATTTATACTCAATAAGAACTCTATTTTCGATAAAATAAATTTTGTTTTCTTCCGTACTCGATCAATTATATATTCTAAACATTCTTACTCAAAATATAAGATCACATGTTTAATGGTATCACTTGTATATAAGACGTTAAATATTTGTTTCCTAGGTGGCACCATATTAGTTTCGTCCAATTTTGTAGTTTTGTCAATATCTCATCACTCACAACTTCGTTTTCACTTAAATTAGTTTTATTCATATTATAACTCGATATATATTGACGTAGTAATGTTAATATAATACATATTTTGGGACCAAAACTCACCATTTTCCGTGATGGTACCCCTTTGAGTTTCGACTGATTTTGTTGTTTTTGGAATTACTCCTCAATCGGAACTCTATTTTCGATGAAATAAATTTTGTATTCTTCCGTACTCGATCAAATATATATTCTAAACATTTTTAATCAAAATATAGGATCACATGTTTTCTTTTATCACTTGTATATAAGACGTTAAATACCTTTTTCCTAGTTGGCACCGTATTCGTTTCGTCCGACTTCGTTGTTTTGTCAATATCTAATCACTCACAACTTCGTTTTCAGTGAAATTAGTTTTATTCGTATTATAACTCGATATATATTGACGTAGTAATGTTAATATAATACATATGTTTGGACCCAAACTCACCATTTTCCGTGATGGTACCCCTTTGAGTTTCGACTGATTTTGTTGTTTTTGGAATTACTCTTCAATCGGAACTCTATTTTCGATGAAATAAATTTTGTATTCTTCCGTACTCGATCAAATATATATTCTAAACATTCTTAGTCAAAATATAAGATCGCATGTTTGCTTTAATCTCGTGTATATAAGACGTTAAATATTTGTTTTGTAGGTGGCACCATATTAGTGTCGTCCGACTTCGTTGTTTTGTTAATATCTCATCACTCACAACTTCGTTTTCAGTTAAATTAGTTTTATTCATATTCTAACTCGATAGATATTGGCGTAGTAATGTTAATATAACACATATTTTTGGGACCAAAATCAACTATTTTATGTGATGGTACCCCTTTGAGTTTTGACTCATTTTGTTGTTTTTTGATTTACTCCTCAATTAGAACTCTATTTCTGATGAAATAAATTTTGTTTTATTCCGTACTCTATCAAATATATATTCTACACATTCTTAATCAAAATACAAGATCATATTTTTGTTGTTATCACTTTTATAGAGGACGTTAAATATTTGTTTCGTAGGTGGCACCATATTAGTGTCGTCCGACTTCGTTGTTTTGTTAATATCTCAGCACTCACAACTTCGTTTTCAGTTAAATTAGTTTTATTCATATTCTAACTCGATAGATATTGGCGTAGTAATGTTAATATAACACATATTTTTGGGACCAAAATCAACTATTTTATGTGACGGTACCCCTTTGTGTTTTGACTCATTTTGTTGTTTTTTAATTTACTCCTCAATTAGAACTCTATTTCTAATGAAATAAATTTTGTTTTATTCCGTACTCTATCAAATATATATTCTACACATTCTTAATCAAAATACAAGATCATATTTTTGTTGTTATCACTTGTATAGAGGACGTTAAATATTTGTTTCCTAGGTGGCACTATATTAGTGTCGTCCGACTTCGTAGTTTTGTCAATATCTCATCACTCACAACTTCGTTTTCAGTTAAATTAGTTTTATTCGTATTCTAACTCGATATAGATTGACGTAGTATTGTTAATATAATACATATTTTTGGACCAAATCTCACTATTTTCCGTGATGGTACCCCTTTGAGTTTCGACTGATTTTGTCGTTTTTTGAATTTATACTCAATAAGAACTCTATTTTCGATAAAATAAATTTTGTTTTCTTCCGTACTCGATCAATTATATATTCTAAACATTCTTACTCAAAATATAAGATCACATGTTTAATGGTATCACTTGTATATAAGACGTTAAATATTTGTTTCCTAGGTGGCACCATATTAGTTTCGTCCAATTTTGTAGTTTTGTCAATATCTCATCACTCACAACTTCGTTTTCACTTAAATTAGTTTTATTCATATTATAACTCGATATATATTGACGTAGTAATGTTAATATAATACATATTTTGGGACCAAAACTCACCATTTTCCGTGATGGTACCCCTTTGAGTTTCGACTGATTTTGTTGTTTTTGGAATTACTCCTCAATCGGAACTCTTTTTTCGATGAAATAAATTTTGTATTCTTCCGTACTCGATCAAATATATATTCTAAACATTTTTAATCAAAATATAGGATCACATGTTTTCTTTTATCACTTGTATATAAGACGTTAAATACCTTTTTCCTAGTTGGCACCGTATTCGTTTCGTCCGACTTCGTTGTTTTGTCAATATCTAATCACTCACAACTTCGTTTTCAGTGAAATTAGTTTTATTCGTATTATAACTCGATATATATTGACGTAGTAATGTTAATATAATACATATGTTTGGACCAAAACTCACCATTTTCCGTGATGGTACCCCTTTGAGTTTCGACTGATTTTGTTGTTTTTGGAATTACTCTTCAATCGGAACTCTATTTTCGATGAAATAAATTTTGTATTCTTCCGTACTCGATCAAATATATATTCTAAACATTCTTAGTCAAAATATAAGATCGCATGTTTGCTTTAATCTCTTGTATATAAGACGTTAAATATTTGTTTCGTAGGTGGCACCATATTAGTGTCGTCCGACTTCGTTGTTTTGTTAATATCTCAGCACTCACAACTTCGTTTTCAGTTAAATTAGTTTTATTCATATTCTAACTCGATAGATATTGGCGTAGTAATGTTAATATAACACATATTTTTGGGACCAAAATCAACTATTTTATGTGACGGTACCCCTTTGTGTTTTGACTCATTTTGTTGTTTTTTAATTTACTCCTCAATTAGAACTCTATTTCTAATGAAATAAATTTTGTTTTATTCCGTACTCTATCAAATATATATTCTACACATTCTTAATCAAAATACAAGATCATATTTTTGTTGTTATCACTTGTATAGAGGACGTTAAATATTTGTTTCCTAGGTGGCACTATATTAGTGTCGTCCGACTTCGTAGTTTTGTCAATATCTCATCACTCACAACTTCGTTTTCAGTTAAATTAGTTTTATTCGTATTCTAACTCGATATAGATTGACGTAGTATTGTTAATATAATACATATTTTTGGACCAAATCTCACTATTTTCCGTGATGGTACCCCTTTGAGTTTCGACTGATTTTGTCGTTTTTTGAATTTATACTCAATAAGAACTCTATTTTCGATAAAATAAATTTTGTTTTCTTCCGTACTCGATCAATTATATATTCTAAACATTCTTACTCAAAATATAAGATCACATGTTTAATGGTATCACTTGTATATAAGACGTTAAATATTTGTTTCCTAGGTGGCACCATATTAGTTTCGTCCAATTTTGTAGTTTTGTCAATATCTCATCACTCACAACTTCGTTTTCACTTAAATTAGTTTTATTCATATTATAACTCGATATATATTGACGTAGTAATGTTAATATAATACATATTTTGGGACCAAAACTCACCATTTTCCGTGATGGTACCCCTTTGAGTTTCGACTGATTTTGTTGTTTTTGGAATTACTCCTCAATCGGAACTCTTTTTTCGATGAAATAAATTTTGTATTCTTCCGTACTCGATCAAATATATATTCTAAACATTTTTAATCAAAATATAGGATCACATGTTTTCTTTTATCACTTGTATATAAGACGTTAAATACCTTTTTCCTAGTTGGCACCGTATTCGTTTCGTCCGACTTCGTTGTTTTGTCAATATCTAATCACTCACAACTTCGTTTTCAGTGAAATTAGTTTTATTCGTATTATAACTCGATATATATTGACGTAGTAATGTTAATATAATACATATGTTTGGACCAAAACTCACCATTTTCCGTGATGGTACCCCTTTGAGTTTCGACTGATTTTGTTGTTTTTGGAATTACTCTTCAATCGGAACTCTATTTTCGATGAAATAAATTTTGTATTCTTCCGTACTCGATCAAATATATATTCTAAACATTCTTAGTCAAAATATAAGATCGCATGTTTGCTTTAATCTCTTGTATATAAGACGTTAAATATTTGTTTCGTAGGTGGCACCATATTAGTGTCGTCCGACTTCGTTGTTTTGTTAATATCTCATCACTCACAACTTCGTTTTCAGTTAAATTAGTTTTATTCATATTCTAACTCGATAGATATTGGCGTAGTAATGTTAATATAACACATATTTTTGGGACCAAAATCAACTATTTTATGTGACGGTACCCCTTTGTGTTTTGACTCATTTTGTTGTTTTTTAATTTACTCCTCAATTAGAACTCTATTTCTAATGAAATAAATTTTGTTTTATTCCGTACTCTATCAAATATATATTCTACACATTCTTAATCAAAATACAAGATCATATTTTTGTTGTTATCACTTGTACAGAGGACGTTAAATATTTGTTTCCTAGGTGGCACTATATTAGTGTCGTCCGACTTCGTTGTTTTGTCAATATCTAATCACTCACAACTTCGTTTTCAGTGAAATTAGTTTTATTCGTATTATAACTCGATATATATTGACGTAGTAATGTTAATATAATACATATGTTTGGACCCAAACTCACCATTTTCCGTGATGGTACCCCTTTGAGTTTCGACTGATTTTGTTGTTTTTGGAATTACTCTTCAATCGGAACTCTATTTTCGATGAAATAAATTTTGTATTCTTCCGTACTCGATCAAATATATATTCTAAACATTCTTAGTCAAAATATAAGATCGCATGTTTGCTTTAATCTCGTGTATATAAGACGTTAAATATTTGTTTTGTAGGTGGCACCATATTAGTGTCGTCCGACTTCGTTGTTTTGTTAATATCTCATCACTCACAACTTCGTTTTCAGTTAAATTAGTTTTATTCATATTCTAACTCGATAGATATTGGCGTAGTAATGTTAATATAACACATATTTTTGGGACCAAAATCAACTATTTTATGTGATGGTACCCCTTTGAGTTTTGACTCATTTTGTTGTTTTTTGATTTACTCCTCAATTAGAACTCTATTTCTGATGAAATAAATTTTGTTTTATTCCGTACTCTATCAAATATATATTCTACACATTCTTAATCAAAATACAAGATCATATTTTTGTTGTTATCACTTTTATAGAGGACGTTAAATATTTGTTTCGTAGGTGGCACCATATTAGTGTCGTCCGACTTCGTTGTTTTGTTAATATCTCAGCACTCACAACTTCGTTTTCAGTTAAATTAGTTTTATTCATATTCTAACTCGATAGATATTGGCGTAGTAATGTTAATATAACACATATTTTTGGGACCAAAATCAACTATTTTATGTGACGGTACCCCTTTGTGTTTTGACTCATTTTGTTGTTTTTTAATTTACTCCTCAATTAGAACTCTATTTCTAATGAAATAAATTTTGTTTTATTCCGTACTCTATCAAATATATATTCTACACATTCTTAATCAAAATACAAGATCATATTTTTGTTGTTATCACTTGTATAGAGGACGTTAAATATTTGTTTCCTAGGTGGCACTATATTAGTGTCGTCCGACTTCGTAGTTTTGTCAATATCTCATCACTCACAACTTCGTTTTCAGTTAAATTAGTTTTATTCGTATTCTAACTCGATATAGATTGACGTAGTATTGTTAATATAATACATATTTTTGGACCAAATCTCACTATTTTCCGTGATGGTACCCCTTTGAGTTTCGACTGATTTTGTCGTTTTTTGAATTTATACTCAATAAGAACTCTATTTTCGATAAAATAAATTTTGTTTTCTTCCGTACTCGATCAATTATATATTCTAAACATTCTTACTCAAAATATAAGATCACATGTTTAATGGTATCACTTGTATATAAGACGTTAAATATTTGTTTCCTAGGTGGCACCATATTAGTTTCGTCCAATTTTGTAGTTTTGTCAATATCTCATCACTCACAACTTCGTTTTCACTTAAATTAGTTTTATTCATATTATAACTCGATATATATTGACGTAGTAATGTTAATATAATACATATTTTGGGACCAAAACTCACCATTTTCCGTGATGGTACCCCTTTGAGTTTCGACTGATTTTGTTGTTTTTGGAATTACTCCTCAATCGGAACTCTTTTTTCGATGAAATAAATTTTGTATTCTTCCGTACTCGATCAAATATATATTCTAAACATTTTTAATCAAAATATAGGATCACATGTTTTCTTTTATCACTTGTATATAAGACGTTAAATACCTTTTTCCTAGTTGGCACCGTATTCGTTTCGTCCGACTTCGTTGTTTTGTCAATATCTAATCACTCACAACTTCGTTTTCAGTGAAATTAGTTTTATTCGTATTATAACTCGATATATATTGACGTAGTAATGTTAATATAATACATATGTTTGGACCAAAACTCACCATTTTCCGTGATGGTACCCCTTTGAGTTTCGACTGATTTTGTTGTTTTTGGAATTACTCTTCAATCGGAACTCTATTTTCGATGAAATAAATTTTGTATTCTTCCGTACTCGATCAAATATATATTCTAAACATTCTTAGTCAAAATATAAGATCGCATGTTTGCTTTAATCTCTTGTATATAAGACGTTAAATATTTGTTTCGTAGGTGGCACCATATTAGTGTCGTCCGACTTCGTTGTTTTGTTAATATCTCATCACTCACAACTTCGTTTTCAGTTAAATTAGTTTTATTCATATTCTAACTCGATAGATATTGGCGTAGTAATGTTAATATAACACATATTTTTGGGACCAAAATCAACTATTTTATGTGACGGTACCCCTTTGTGTTTTGACTCATTTTGTTGTTTTTTAATTTACTCCTCAATTAGAACTCTATTTCTAATGAAATAAATTTTGTTTTATTCCGTACTCTATCAAATATATATTCTACACATTCTTAATCAAAATACAAGATCATATTTTTGTTGTTATCACTTGTATAGAGGACGTTAAATATTTGTTTCCTAGGTGGCACTATATTAGTGTCGTCCGACTTCGTAGTTTTGTCAATATCTCATCACTCACAACTTCGTTTTCAGTTAAATTAGTTTTATTCGTATTCTAACTCGATATAGATTGACGTAGTATTGTTAATATAATACATATTTTTGGACCAAATCTCACTATTTTCTGTGATGGTACCCCTTTGAGTTTCGACTGATTTTGTCGTTTTTTGAATTTATACTCAATAAGAACTCTATTTTCGATAAAATAAATTTTGTTTTCTTCCGTACTCGATCAATTATATATTCTAAACATTCTTACTCAAAATATAAGATCACATGTTTAATGGTATCACTTGTATATAAGACGTTAAATATTTGTTTCCTAGGTGGCACCATATTAGTTTCGTCCAATTTTGTAGTTTTGTCAATATCTCATCACTCACAACTTCGTTTTCACTTAAATTAGTTTTATTCATATTATAACTCGATATATATTGACGTAGTAATGTTAATATAATACATATTTTGGGACCAAAACTCACCATTTTCCGTGATGGTACCCCTTTGAGTTTCGACTGATTTTGTTGTTTTTGGAATTACTCCTCAATCGGAACTCTATTTTCGATGAAATAAATTTTGTATTCTTCCGTACTCGATCAAATATATATTCTAAACATTTTTAATCAAAATATAGGATCACATGTTTTCTTTTATCACTTGTATATAAGACGTTAAATACCTTTTTCCTAGTTGGCACCATATTCGTTTCGTACGACTTCGTTGTTTTGTCAATATCTAATCACTCACAACTTCGTTTTCAGTGAAATTAGTTTTATTCGTATTATAACTCGATATATATTGACGTAGTAATGTTAATATAATACATATGTTTGGACCAAAACTCACCATTTTCCGTGATGGTACCCCTTTGAGTTTCGACTGATTTTGTTGTTTTTGGAATTACTCTTCAATCGGAACTCTATTTTCGATGAAATAAATTTTGTATTCTTCCGTACTCGATCAAATATATATTCTAAACATTCTTAGTCAAAATATAAGATCGCATGTTTGCTTTAATCTCTTGTATATAAGACGTTAAATATTTGTTTCGTAGGTGGCACCATATTAGTGTCGTCCGACTTCGTTGTTTTGTTAATATCTCATCACTCACAACTTCGTTTTCAGTTAAATTAGTTTTATTCATATTCTAACTCGATAGATATTGGCGTAGTAATGTTAATATAATACATATTTTGGGACCAAAACTCACCATTTTCCGTGATGGTACCCCTTTGAGTTTCGACTGATTTTGTTGTTTTTTAATTTACTCCTCAATCGGAACTCTATTTTCGATGAAATAAATTTTGTATTCTTCCGTACTCGATCAAATATATATTCTAAACATTTTTAATCAAAATATAGGATCACATGTTTTCTTTTATCACTTGTATATAAGACGTTAAATACCTTTTTCCTAGTTGGCACCGTATTCGTTTCGTCCGACTTCGTAGTTTTGTCAATATCTCATCACTCACAACTTCGTTTTCACTTAAATTAGTTTTATTCAAATTATAACTCGATATATATTGACGTAGTAATGTTAATATAATACATATGTTTGGACCAAAACTCACCATTTTCCGTGATGGTACCCCTTTGAGTTTCGACTGATTTTGTTGTTTTTGGAATTACTCTTCAATCGGAACTCTATTTTCGATGAAATAAATTTTGTATTCTTCCGTACTCGATCAAATATATATTCTAAACATTCTTAGTCAAAATATAAGATCGCATGTTTGCTTTAATCTCTTGTATATAAGACGTTAAATATTTGTTTCGTAGGTGGCACCATATTAGTGTCGTCCGACTTCGTTGTTTTGTTAATATCTCATCACTCACAACTTCGTTTTCAGTTAAATTAGTTTTATTCATATTCTAACTCGATAGATATTGGCGTAGTAATGTTAATATAATACATATTTTGGGACCAAAACTCACCATTTTCCGTGATGGTACCCCTTTGAGTTTCGACTGATTTTGTTGTTTTTTAATTTACTCCTCAATCGGAACTCTATTTTCGATGAAATAAATTTTGTATTCTTCCGTACTCGATCAAATATATATTCTAAACATTTTTAATCAAAATATAGGATCACATGTTTTCTTTTATCACTTGTATATAAGACGTTAAATATTTGTTTCGTAGGTGGCACCATATTAGTGTCGTCCGACTTCGTTGTTTTGTTAATATCTCATCACTCACAACTTCGTTTTCAGTTAAATTAGTTTTATTCATATTCTAACTCGATAGATATTGGCGTAGTAATGTTAATATAATACATATTTTGGGACCAAAACTCACCATTTTCCGTGATGGTACCCCTTTGAGTTTCGACTGATTTTGTTGTTTTTTAATTTACTCCTCAATCGGAACTCTATTTTCGATGAAATAAATTTTGTATTCTTCCGTACTCGATCAAATATATATTCTAAACATTTTTAATCAAAATATAGGATCACATGTTTTCTTTTATCACTTGTATATAAGACGTTAAATACCTTTTTCCTAGTTGGCACCGTATTCGTTTCGTCCGACTTCGTAGTTTTGTCAATATCTCATCACTCACAACTTCGTTTTCACTTAAATTAGTTTTATTCAAATTATAACTCGATATATATTGACGTAGTAATGTTAATATAATACATATGTTTGGACCAAAACTCACCATTTTCCGTGATGGTACCCCTTTGAGTTTCGACTGATTTTGTTGTTTTTGGAATTACTCTTCAATCGGAACTCTATTTTCGATGAAATAAATTTTGTATTCTTCCGTACTCGATCAAATATATATTCTAAACATTCTTAGTCAAAATATAAGATCGCATGTTTGCTTTAATCTCTTGTATATAAGACGTTAAATATTTGTTTCGTAGGTGGCACCATATTAGTGTCGTCCGACTTCGTTGTTTTGTTAATATCTCATCACTCACAACTTCGTTTTCAGTTAAATTAGTTTTATTCATATTCTAACTCGATAGATATTGGCGTAGTAATGTTAATATAATACATATTTTGGGACCAAAACTCACCATTTTCCGTGATGGTACCCCTTTGAGTTTCGACTGATTTTGTTGTTTTTTAATTTACTCCTCAATCGGAACTCTATTTTCGATGAAATAAATTTTGTATTCTTCCGTACTCGATCAAATATATATTCTAAACATTTTTAATCAAAATATAGGATCACATGTTTTCTTTTATCACTTGTATATAAGACGTTAAATATTTGTTTCGTAGGTGGCACCATATTAGTGTCGTCCGACTTCGTTGTTTTGTTAATATCTCATCACTCACAACTTCGTTTTCAGTTAAATTAGTTTTATTCATATTCTAACTCGATAGATATTGGCGTAGTAATGTTAATATAATACATATTTTGGGACCAAAACTCACCATTTTCCGTGATGGTACCCCTTTGAGTTTCGACTGATTTTGTTGTTTTTTAATTTACTCCTCAATCGGAACTCTATTTTCGATGAAATAAATTTTGTATTCTTCCGTACTCGATCAAATATATATTCTAAACATTTTTAATCAAAATATAGGATCACATGTTTTCTTTTATCACTTGTATATAAGACGTTAAATACCTTTTTCCTAGTTGGCACCGTATTCGTTTCGTCCGACTTCGTAGTTTTGTCAATATCTCATCACTCACAACTTCGTTTTCACTTAAATTAGTTTTATTCAAATTATAACTCGATATATATTGACGTAGTAATGTTAATATAATACATATGTTTGGACCAAAACTCACCATTTTCCGTGATGGTACCCCTTTGAGTTTCGACTGATTTTGTTGTTTTTGGAATTACTCTTCAATCGGAACTCTATTTTCGATGAAATAAATTTTGTATTCTTCCGTACTCGATCAAATATATATTCTAAACATTCTTAGTCAAAATATAAGATCGCATGTTTGCTTTAATCTCTTGTATATAAGACGTTAAATATTTGTTTCGTAGGTGGCACCATATTAGTGTCGTCCGACTTCGTTGTTTTGTTAATATCTCATCACTCACAACTTCGTTTTCAGTTAAATTAGTTTTATTCATATTCTAACTCGATAGATATTGGCGTAGTAATGTTAATATAATACATATTTTGGGACCAAAACTCACCATTTTCCGTGATGGTACCCCTTTGAGTTTCGACTGATTTTGTTGTTTTTTAATTTACTCCTCAATCGGAACTCTATTTTCGATGAAATAAATTTTGTATTCTTCCGTACTCGATCAAATATATATTCTAAACATTTTTAATCAAAATATAGGATCACATGTTTTCTTTTATCACTTGTATATAAGACGTTAAATACCTTTTTCCTAGTTGGCACCGTATTCGTTTCGTCCGACTTCGTAGTTTTGTCAATATCTCATCACTCACAACTTCGTTTTCACTTAAATTAGTTTTATTCAAATTATAACTCGATATATATTGACGTAGTAATGTTAATATAATACATATGTTTGGACCAAAACTCACCATTTTCCGTGATGGTACCCCTTTGAGTTTCGACTGATTTTGTTGTTTTTGGAATTACTCTTCAATCGGAACTCTATTTTCGATGAAATAAATTTTGTATTCTTCCGTACTCGATCAAATATATATTCTAAACATTCTTAGTCAAAATATAAGATCGCATGTTTGCTTTAATCTCTTGTATATAAGACGTTAAATATTTGTTTCGTAGGTGGCACCATATTAGTGTCGTCCGACTTCGTTGTTTTGTTAATATCTCATCACTCACAACTTCGTTTTCAGTTAAATTAGTTTTATTCATATTCTAACTCGATAGATATTGGCGTAGTAATGTTAATATAATACATATTTTGGGACCAAAACTCACCATTTTCCGTGATGGTACCCCTTTGAGTTTCGACTGATTTTGTTGTTTTGGGAATTACTCCTCAATCGGAACTCTATTTTCGATGAAATAAATTTTGTATTCTTCCGTACTCGATCAAATATATATTCTAAACATTTTTAATCAAAATATAGGATCACATGTTTTCTTTTATCACTTGTATATAAGACGTTAAATACCTTTTTCCTAGTTGGCACCGTATTCGTTTCGTCCGACTTCGTTGTTTTGTCAATATCTAATCACTCACAACTTCGTTTTCAGTGAAATTAGTTTTATTCGTATTATAACTCGATATATATTGACGTAGTAATGTTAATATAATACATATGTTTGGACCAAAACTCACCATTTTCCGTGATGACCCCTTTGAGTTTCGACTGATTTTGTTGTTTTTGGAATTACTCTTCAATCAGAACTCTATTTTCGATGAAATAAATTTTGTATTCTTCCGTACTCGATCAAATATATATTCTAAACATTCTTAGTCAAAATATAAGATCGCATGTTTGCTTTAATCTCTTGTATATAAGACGTTACATATTTGTTTCGTAGGTGGCACCATATTAGTGTCGTCCGACTTCGTTGTTTTGTTAATATCTCATCACTCACAACTTCGTTTTCAGTTAAATTAGTTTTATTCATATTCTAACTCGATAGATATTGGCGTAGTAATGTTAATATAATACATATTTTGGGACCAAAACTCACCATTTTCCGTGATGGTACCCCTTTGAGTTTCGACTGATTTTGTTGTTTTGGGAATTACTCCTCAATCGGAACTCTATTTTCGATGAAATAAATTTTGTATTCTTCCGTACTCGATCAAATATATATTCTAAACATTTTTAATCAAAATATAGGATCACATGTTTTCTTTTATCACTTGTATATAAGACGTTAAATACCTTTTTCCTAGTTGGCACCGTATTCGTTTCGTCCGACTTCGTTGTTTTGTCAATATCTAATCACTCACAACTTCGTTTTCAGTGAAATTAGTTTTATTCGTATTATAACTCGATATATATTAACGTAGTAATGTTAATATAATACATATGTTTGGACCAAAACTCACCATTTTCCGTGATGGTACCCCTTTGAGTTTCGACTGATTTTGTTGTTTTTGGAATTACTCTTCAATCGGAACTCTATTTTCGATGAAATAAATTTTGTATTCTTCCGTACTCGATCAAATATATATTCTAAACATTCTTAGTCAAAATATAAGATCGCATGTTTGCTTTAATCTCTTGTATATAAGACGTTAAATATTTGTTTCGTAGGTGGCACCATATTAGTGTCGTCCGACTTCGTTGTTTTGTTAATATCTCATCACTCACAACTTCGTTTTCAGTTAAATTAGTTTTATTCATATTCTAACTCGATAGATATTGGCGTAGTAATGTTAATATAATACATATTTTGGGACCAAAACTCACCATTTTCCGTGATGGTACCCCTTTGAGTTTCGACTGATTTTGTTGTTTTTTAATTTACTCCTCAATCGGAACTCTATTTTCGATGAAATAAATTTTGTATTCTTCCGTACTCGATCAAATATATATTCTAAACATTTTTAATCAAAATATAGGATCACATGTTTTCTTTTATCACTTGTATATAAGACGTTAAATATTTGTTTCGTAGGTGGCACCATATTAGTGTCGTCCGACTTCGTTGTTTTGTTAATATCTCATCACTCACAACTTCGTTTTCAGTTAAATTAGTTTTATTCATATTCTAACTCGATAGATATTGGCGTAGTAATGTTAATATAATACATATTTTGGGACCAAAACTCACCATTTTCCGTGATGGTACCCCTTTGAGTTTCGACTGATTTTGTTGTTTTTTAATTTACTCCTCAATCGGAACTCTATTTTCGATGAAATAAATTTTGTATTCTTCCGTACTCGATCAAATATATATTCTAAACATTTTTAATCAAAATATAGGATCACATGTTTTCTTTTATCACTTGTATATAAGACGTTAAATACCTTTTTCCTAGTTGGCACCGTATTCGTTTCGTCCGACTTCGTAGTTTTGTCAATATCTCATCACTCACAACTTCGTTTTCACTTAAATTAGTTTTATTCAAATTATAACTCGATATATATTGACGTAGTAATGTTAATATAATACATATGTTTGGACCAAAACTCACCATTTTCCGTGATGGTACCCCTTTGAGTTTCGACTGATTTTGTTGTTTTTGGAATTACTCTTCAATCGGAACTCTATTTTCGATGAAATAAATTTTGTATTCTTCCGTACTCGATCAAATATATATTCTAAACATTCTTAGTCAAAATATAAGATCGCATGTTTGCTTTAATCTCTTGTATATAAGACGTTAAATATTTGTTTCGTAGGTGGCACCATATTAGTGTCGTCCGACTTCGTTGTTTTGTTAATATCTCATCACTCACAACTTCGTTTTCAGTTAAATTAGTTTTATTCATATTCTAACTCGATAGATATTGGCGTAGTAATGTTAATATAATACATATTTTGGGACCAAAACTCACCATTTTCCGTGATGGTACCCCTTTGAGTTTCGACTGATTTTGTTGTTTTGGGAATTACTCCTCAATCGGAACTCTATTTTCGATGAAATAAATTTTGTATTCTTCCGTACTCGATCAAATATATATTCTAAACATTTTTAATCAAAATATAGGATCACATGTTTTCTTTTATCACTTGTATATAAGACGTTAAATACCTTTTTCCTAGTTGGCACCGTATTCGTTTCGTCCGACTTCGTTGTTTTGTCAATATCTAATCACTCACAACTTCGTTTTCAGTGAAATTAGTTTTATTCGTATTATAACTCGATATATATTGACGTAGTAATGTTAATATAATACATATGTTTGGACCAAAACTCACCATTTTCCGTGATGACCCCTTTGAGTTTCGACTGATTTTGTTGTTTTTGGAATTACTCTTCAATCAGAACTCTATTTTCGATGAAATAAATTTTGTATTCTTCCGTACTCGATCAAATATATATTCTAAACATTCTTAGTCAAAATATAAGATCGCATGTTTGCTTTAATCTCTTGTATATAAGACGTTACATATTTGTTTCGTAGGTGGCACCATATTAGTGTCGTCCGACTTCGTTGTTTTGTTAATATCTCATCACTCACAACTTCGTTTTCAGTTAAATTAGTTTTATTCATATTCTAACTCGATAGATATTGGCGTAGTAATGTTAATATAATACATATTTTGGGACCAAAACTCACCATTTTCCGTGATGGTACCCCTTTGAGTTTCGACTGATTTTGTTGTTTTGGGAATTACTCCTCAATCGGAACTCTATTTTCGATGAAATAAATTTTGTATTCTTCCGTACTCGATCAAATATATATTCTAAACATTTTTAATCAAAATATAGGATCACATGTTTTCTTTTATCACTTGTATATAAGACGTTAAATACCTTTTTCCTAGTTGGCACCGTATTCGTTTCGTCCGACTTCGTTGTTTTGTCAATATCTAATCACTCACAACTTCGTTTTCAGTGAAATTAGTTTTATTCGTATTATAACTCGATATATATTAACGTAGTAATGTTAATATAATACATATGTTTGGACCAAAACTCACCATTTTCCGTGATGGTACCCCTTTGAGTTTCGACTGATTTTGTTGTTTTTGGAATTACTCTTCAATCGGAACTCTATTTTCGATGAAATAAATTTTGTATTCTTCCGTACTCGATCAAATATATATTCTAAACATTCTTAGTCAAAATATAAGATCGCATGTTTGCTTTAATCTCTTGTATATAAGACGTTAAATATTTGTTTCGTAGGTGGCACCATATTAGTGTCGTCCGACTTCGTTGTTTTGTTAATATCTCATCACTCACAACTTCGTTTTCAGTTAAATTAGTTTTATTCATATTCTAACTCGATAGATATTGGCGTAGTAATGTTAATATAATACATATTTTGGGACCAAAACTCACCATTTTCCGTGATGGTACCCCTTTGAGTTTCGACTGATTTTGTTGTTTTTTAATTTACTCCTCAATCGGAACTCTATTTTCGATGAAATAAATTTTGTATTCTTCCGTACTCGATCAAATATATATTCTAAACATTTTTAATCAAAATATAGGATCACATGTTTTCTTTTATCACTTGTATATAAGACGTTAAATATTTGTTTCGTAGGTGGCACCATATTAGTGTCGTCCGACTTCGTTGTTTTGTTAATATCTCATCACTCACAACTTCGTTTTCAGTTAAATTAGTTTTATTCATATTCTAACTCGATAGATATTGGCGTAGTAATGTTAATATAATACATATTTTGGGACCAAAACTCACCATTTTCCGTGATGGTACCCCTTTGAGTTTCGACTGATTTTGTTGTTTTTTAATTTACTCCTCAATCGGAACTCTATTTTCGATGAAATAAATTTTGTATTCTTCCGTACTCGATCAAATATATATTCTAAACATTTTTAATCAAAATATAGGATCACATGTTTTCTTTTATCACTTGTATATAAGACGTTAAATACCTTTTTCCTAGTTGGCACCGTATTCGTTTCGTCCGACTTCGTAGTTTTGTCAATATCTCATCACTCACAACTTCGTTTTCACTTAAATTAGTTTTATTCAAATTATAACTCGATATATATTGACGTAGTAATGTTAATATAATACATATGTTTGGACCAAAACTCACCATTTTCCGTGATGGTACCCCTTTGAGTTTCGACTGATTTTGTTGTTTTTGGAATTACTCTTCAATCGGAACTCTATTTTCGATGAAATAAATTTTGTATTCTTCCGTACTCGATCAAATATATATTCTAAACATTCTTAGTCAAAATATAAGATCGCATGTTTGCTTTAATCTCTTGTATATAAGACGTTAAATATTTGTTTCGTAGGTGGCACCATATTAGTGTCGTCCGACTTCGTTGTTTTGTTAATATCTCATCACTCACAACTTCGTTTTCAGTTAAATTAGTTTTATTCATATTCTAACTCGATAGATATTGGCGTAGTAATGTTAATATAATACATATTTTGGGACCAAAACTCACCATTTTCCGTGATGGTACCCCTTTGAGTTTCGACTGATTTTGTTGTTTTTTAATTTACTCCTCAATCGGAACTCTATTTTCGATGAAATAAATTTTGTATTCTTCCGTACTCGATCAAATATATATTCTAAACATTTTTAATCAAAATATAGGATCACATGTTTTCTTTTATCACTTGTATATAAGACGTTAAATACCTTTTTCCTAGTTGGCACCGTATTCGTTTCGTCCGACTTCGTAGTTTTGTCAATATCTCATCACTCACAACTTCGTTTTCACTTAAATTAGTTTTATTCAAATTATAACTCGATATATATTGACGTAGTAATGTTAATATAATACATATGTTTGGACCAAAACTCACCATTTTCCGTGATGGTACCCCTTTGAGTTTCGACTGATTTTGTTGTTTTTGGAATTACTCTTCAATCGGAACTCTATTTTCGATGAAATAAATTTTGTATTCTTCCGTACTCGATCAAATATATATTCTAAACATTCTTAGTCAAAATATAAGATCGCATGTTTGCTTTAATCTCTTGTATATAAGACGTTAAATATTTGTTTCGTAGGTGGCACCATATTAGTGTCGTCCGACTTCGTTGTTTTGTTAATATCTCATCACTCACAACTTCGTTTTCAGTTAAATTAGTTTTATTCATATTCTAACTCGATAGATATTGGCGTAGTAATGTTAATATAATACATATTTTGGGACCAAAACTCACCATTTTCCGTGATGGTACCCCTTTGAGTTTCGACTGATTTTGTTGTTTTGGGAATTACTCCTCAATCGGAACTCTATTTTCGATGAAATAAATTTTGTATTCTTCCGTACTCGATCAAATATATATTCTAAACATTTTTAATCAAAATATAGGATCACATGTTTTCTTTTATCACTTGTATATAAGACGTTAAATACCTTTTTCCTAGTTGGCACCGTATTCGTTTCGTCCGACTTCGTTGTTTTGTCAATATCTAATCACTCACAACTTCGTTTTCAGTGAAATTAGTTTTATTCGTATTATAACTCGATATATATTGACGTAGTAATGTTAATATAATACATATGTTTGGACCAAAACTCACCATTTTCCGTGATGGTACCCCTTTGAGTTTCGACTGATTTTGTTGTTTTTGGAATTACTCTTCAATCGGAACTCTATTTTCGATGAAATAAATTTTGTATTCTTCCGTACTCGATCAAATATATATTCTAAACATTCTTAGTCAAAATATAAGATCGCATGTTTGCTTTAATCTCTTGTATATAAGACGTTACATATTTGTTTCGTAGGTGGCACCATATTAGTGTCGTCCGACTTCGTTGTTTTGTTAATATCTCATCACTCACAACTTCGTTTTCAGTTAAATTAGTTTTATTCATATTCTAACTCGATAGATATTGGCGTAGTAATGTTAATATAATACATATTTTGGGACCAAAACTCACCATTTTCCGTGATGGTACCCCTTTGAGTTTCGACTGATTTTGTTGTTTTGGGAATTACTCCTCAATCGGAACTCTATTTTCGATGAAATAAATTTTGTATTCTTCCGTACTCGATCAAATATATATTCTAAACATTTTTAATCAAAATATAGGATCACATGTTTTCTTTTATCACTTGTATATAAGACGTTAAATACCTTTTTCCTAGTTGGCACCGTATTCGTTTCGTCCGACTTCGTTGTTTTGTCAATATCTAATCACTCACAACTTCGTTTTCAGTGAAATTAGTTTTATTCGTATTATAACTCGATATATATTAACGTAGTAATGTTAATATAATACATATGTTTGGACCAAAACTCACCATTTTCCGTGATGGTACCCCTTTGAGTTTCGACTGATTTTGTTGTTTTTGGAATTACTCTTCAATCGGAACTCTATTTTCGATGAAATAAATTTTGTATTCTTCCGTACTCGATCAAATATATATTCTAAACATTCTTAGTCAAAATATAAGATCGCATGTTTGCTTTAATCTCTTGTATATAAGACGTTAAATATTTGTTTCGTAGGTGGCACCATATTAGTGTCGTCCGACTTCGTTGTTTTGTTAATATCTCATCACTCACAACTTCGTTTTCAGTTAAATTAGTTTTATTCATATTCTAACTCGATAGATATTGGCGTAGTAATGTTAATATAACACATATTTTTGGGACCAAAATCAACTATTTTATGTGACGGTACCCCTTTGTGTTTTGACTCATTTTGTTGTTTTTTAATTTACTCCTCAATTAGAACTCTATTTCTAATGAAATAAATTTTGTTTTATTCCGTACTCTATCAAATATATATTCTACACATTCTTAATCAAAATACAAGATCATATTTTTGTTGTTATCACTTGTATAGAGGACGTTAAATATTTGTTTCCTAGGTGGCACTATATTAGTGTCGTCCGACTTCGTAGTTTTGTCAATATCTCATCACTCACAACTTCGTTTTCAGTTAAATTAGTTTTATTCGTATTCTAACTCGATATAGATTGACGTAGTATTGTTAATATAATACATATTTTTGGACCAAATCTCACTATTTTCTGTGATGGTACCCCTTTGAGTTTCGACTGATTTTGTCGTTTTTTGAATTTATACTCAATAAGAATTCTATTTTCGATAAAATAAATTTTGTTTTCTTCCGTACTCGATCAATTATATATTCTAAACATTCTTACTCAAAATATAAGATCACATGTTTAATGGTATCACTTGTATATAAGACGTTAAATATTTGTTTCCTAGGTGGCACCATATTAGTTTCGTCCAATTTTGTAGTTTTGTCAATATCTCATCACTCACAACTTCGTTTTCACTTAAATTAGTTTTATTCATATTATAACTCGATATATATTGACTTAGTAATGTTAATATAATACATATTTTGGGACCAAAACTCACCATTTTCCGTGATGGTACCCCTTTGAGTTTCGACTGATTTTGTTGTTTTTGGAATTACTCCTCAATCGGAACTCTATTTTCGATGAAATAAATTTTGTATTCTTCCGTACTCGATCAAATATATATTCTAAACATTTTTAATCAAAATATAGGATCACATGTTTTCTTTTATCACTTGTATATAAGACGTTAAATACCTTTTTCCTAGTTGGCACCGTATTCGTTTCGTCCGACTTCGTTGTTTTGTCAATATCTAATCACTCACAACTTCGTTTTCAGTGAAATTAGTTTTATTCGTATTATAACTCGATATATATTGACGTAGTAATGTTAATATAATACATATGTTTGGACCCAAACTCACCATTTTCCGTGATGGTACCCCTTTGAGTTTCGACTGATTTTGTTGTTTTTGGAATTACTCTTCAATCGGAACTCTATTTTCGATGAAATAAATTTTGTATTCTTCCGTACTCGATCAAATATATATTCTAAACATTCTTAGTCAAAATATAAGATCGCATGTTTGCTTTAATCTCTTGTATATAAGACGTTAAATATTTGTTTCGTAGGTGGCACCATATTAGTGTCGTCCGACTTCGTTGTTTTGTTAATATCTCATCACTCACAACTTCGTTTTCAGTTAAATTAGTTTTATTCATATTCTAACTCGATAGATATTGGCGTAGTAATGTTAATATAACACATATTTTTGGGACCAAAATCAACTATTTTATGTGACGGTACCCCTTTGTGTTTTGACTCATTTTGTTGTTTTTTAATTTACTCCTCAATTAGAACTCTATTTCTAATGAAATAAATTTTGTTTTATTCCGTACTCTATCAAATATATATTCTACACATTCTTAATCAAAATACAAGATCGTATTTTTGTTGTTATCACTTGTATAGAGGACGTTAAATATTTGTTTCCTAGGTGGCACTATATTAGTGTCGTCCGACTTCGTAGTTTTGTCAATATCTCATCACTCACAACTTCGTTTTCAGTTAAATTAGTTTTATTCGTATTCTAACTCGATATAGATTGACGTAGTATTGTTAATATAATACATATTTTTGGACCAAATCTCACTATTTTCTGTGATGGTACCCCTTTGAGTTTCGACTGATTTTGTCGTTTTTTGAATTTATACTCAATAAGAACTCTATTTTCGATAAAATAAATTTTGTTTTCTTCCGTACTCGATCAATTATATATTCTAAACATTCTTACTCAAAATATAAGATCACATGTTTAATGGTATCACTTGTATATAAGACGTTAAATATTTGTTTCCTAGGTGGCACCATATTAGTTTCGTCCAATTTTGTAGTTTTGTCAATATCTCATCACTCACAACTTCGTTTTCACTTAAATTAGTTTTATTCATATTATAACTCGATATATATTGACGTAGTAATGTTAATATAATACATATTTTGGGACCAAAACTCACCATTTTCCGTGATGGTACCCCTTTGAGTTTCGACTGATTTTGTTGTTTTTGGAATTACTCCTCAATCGGAACTCTATTTTCGATGAAATAAATTTTGTATTCTTCCGTACTCGATCAAATATATATTCTAAACATTTTTAATCAAAATATAGGATCACATGTTTTCTTTTATCACTTGTATATAAGACGTTAAATACCTTTTTCCTAGTTGGCACCGTATTCGTTTCGTCCGACTTCGTTGTTTTGTCAATATCTAATCACTCACAACTTCGTTTTCAGTGAAATTAGTTTTATTCGTATTATAACTCGATATATATTGACGTAGTAATGTTAATATAATACATATGTTTGGACCCAAACTCACCATTTTCCGTGATGGTACCCCTTTGAGTTTCGACTGATTTTGTTGTTTTTGGAATTACTCTTCAATCGGAACTCTATTTTCGATGAAATAAATTTTGTATTCTTCCGTACTCGATCAAATATATATTCTAAACATTCTTAGTCAAAATATAAGATCGCATGTTTGCTTTAATCTCTTGTATATAAGACGTTAAATATTTGTTTCGTAGGTGGCACCATATTAGTGTCGTCCGACTTCGTTGTTTTGTTAATATCTCATCACTCACAACTTCGTTTTCAGTTAAATTAGTTTTATTCATATTCTAACTCGATAGATATTGGCGTAGTAATGTTAATATAACACATATTTTTGGGACCAAAATCAACTATTTTATGTGACGGTACCCCTTTGTGTTTTGACTCATTTTGTTGTTTTTTAATTTACTCCTCAATTAGAACTCTATTTCTAATGAAATAAATTTTGTTTTATTCCGTACTCTATCAAATATATATTCTACACATTCTTAATCAAAATACAAGATCGTATTTTTGTTGTTATCACTTGTATAGAGGACGTTAAATATTTGTTTCCTAGGTGGCACTATATTAGTGTCGTCCGACTTCGTAGTTTTGTCAATATCTCATCACTCACAACTTCGTTTTCAGTTAAATTAGTTTTATTCGTATTCTAACTCGATATAGATTGACGTAGTATTGTTAATATAATACATATTTTTGGACCAAATCTCACTATTTTCTGTGATGGTACCCCTTTGAGTTTCGACTGATTTTGTCGTTTTTTGAATTTATACTCAATAAGAACTCTATTTTCGATAAAATAAATTTTGTTTTCTTCCGTACTCGATCAATTATATATTCTAAACATTCTTACTCAAAATATAAGATCACATGTTTAATGGTATCACTTGTATATAAGACGTTAAATATTTGTTTCCTAGGTGGCACCATATTAGTTTCGTCCAATTTTGTAGTTTTGTCAATATCTCATCACTCACAACTTCGTTTTCACTTAAATTAGTTTTATTCATATTATAACTCGATATATATTGACGTAGTAATGTTAATATAATACATATTTTGGGACCAAAACTCACCATTTTCCGTGATGGTACCCCTTTGAGTTTCGACTGATTTTGTTGTTTTTGGAATTACTCCTCAATCGGAACTCTATTTTCGATGAAATAAATTTTGTATTCTTCCGTACTCGATCAAATATATATTCTAAACATTTTTAATCAAAATATAGGATCACATGTTTTCTTTTATCACTTGTATATAAGACGTTAAATACCTTTTTCCTAGTTGGCACCGTATTCGTTTCGTCCGACTTCGTTGTTTTGTCAATATCTAATCACTCATAACTTCGTTTTCAGTGAAATTAGTTTTATTCGTATTATAACTCGATATATATTGACGTAGTAATGTTAATATAATACATATGTTTGGACCAAAACTCACCATTTTCCGTGATGGTACCCCTTTGAGTTTCGACTGATTTTGTTGTTTTTGGAATTACTCTTCAATCGGAACTCTATTTTCGATGTAATAAATTTTGTATTCTTCCGTACTCGATCAAATATATATTCTAAACATTCTTAGTCAAAATATAAGATCACATGTTTGCTTTAATCTCTTGTATATAAGACGTTAAATATTTGTTTCGTAGGTGGCACCATATTAGTGTCGTCCGACTTCGTTGTTTTGTTAATATCTCATCACTCACAACTTCGTTTTCAGTTAAATTAGTTTTATTCATATTCTAACTCGATAGATATTGGCGTAGTAATGTTAATATAACACATATTTTTGGGACCAAAATCAACTATTTTATGTGATGGTACCCTTTTGAGTTTTGACTCATTTTGTTGTTTTTTGAATTACTCCTCAATTAGAACTCTATTTCTGATGAAATAAATTTTGTTTTATTTCGTACTCTATCAAATATATATTCTACACATTCTTAATCAAAATACAAGATCATATTTTTGTTGTTATCACTTGTATAGAGGACGTTAAATATTTGTTTCCTAGGTGGCACCATATTAGTGTCGTCCGACTTCGTAGTTTTGTCAATATCTCATCACTCACAACTTCGTTTTCAGTTAAATTAGTATTATTCGTATTCTAACTCGATATAGATTGACGTAGTATTGTTAATATAATACATATTGTTGGACCAAATCTCACTATTTTCTGTGATGGTACCCCTTTGAGGTTCGACTGATTTTGTCGTTTTTTAAATTTATACTCAATAAGAACTCTATTTTCGATAAAATATATTTTGTTTTCTTCCGTACTCGATCAATTATATATTCTAAACATTCTTACTCAAAATATAAGATCACATGTTTAATTGTATCACTTGTATATATGACGTTAAATATTTGTTTCCTAGGTAGCACCATATTAGTTTCGTCCAATTTTGTAGTTTTGTCAATATCTCATCACTCACAACTTCGTTTTCACTTAAATTAGTTTTATTCATATTATAACTCGATATATATTGACGTAGTAATGTTAATATAATACATATTTTGGGACCAAAACTCACCATTTTCCGTGATGGTACCCCTTTGAGTTTCGACTGATTTTGTTGTTTTTGGAATTACTCCTCAATCGGAACTCTATTTTCGATGAAATAAATTTTGTATTCTTCCGTACTCGATCAAATATATATTCTAAACATTTTTAATCAAAATATAGGATCACATGTTTTCTTTTATCACTTGTATATAAGACGTTAAATACCTTTTTCCTAGTTGGCACCGTATTCGTTTCGTCCGACTTCGTTGTTTTGTCAATATCTAATCACTCATAACTTCGTTTTCAGTGAAATTAGTTTTATTCGTATTATAACTCGATATATATTGACGTAGTAATGTTAATATAATACATATGTTTGGACCCAAACTCACCATTTTCCGTGATGGTACCCCTTTGAGTTTCGACTGATTTTGTTGTTTTTGGAATTACTCTTCAATCGGAACTCTATTTTCGATGAAATAAATTTTGTATTCTTCCGTACTCGATCAAATATATATTCTAAACATTCTTAGTCAAAATATAAGATCGCATGTTTGCTTTAATCTCTTGTATATAAGACGTTAAATATTTGTTTCGTAGGTGGCACCATATTAGTGTCGTCCGACTTCGTTGTTTTGTTAATATCTCATCACTCACAACTTCGTTTTCAGTTAAATTAGTTTTATTCATATTCTAACTCGATAGATATTGGCGTAGTAATGTTAATATAACACATATTTTTGGGACCAAAATCAACTATTTTATGTGACGGTACCCCTTTGTGTTTTGACTCATTTTGTTGTTTTTTAATTTACTCCTCAATTAGAACTCTATTTCTAATGAAATAAATTTTGTTTTATTCCGTACTCTATCAAATATATATTCTACACATTCTTAATCAAAATACAAGATCGTATTTTTGTTGTTATCACTTGTATAGAGGACGTTAAATATTTGTTTCCTAGGTGGCACTATATTAGTGTCGTCCGACTTCGTAGTTTTGTCAATATCTCATCACTCACAACTTCGTTTTCAGTTAAATTAGTTTTATTCGTATTCTAACTCGATATAGATTGACGTAGTATTGTTAATATAATACATATTTTTGGACCAAATCTCACTATTTTCTGTGATGGTACCCCTTTGAGTTTCGACTGATTTTGTCGTTTTTTGAATTTATACTCAATAAGAACTCTATTTTCGATAAAATAAATTTTGTTTTCTTCCGTACTCGATCAATTATATATTCTAAACATTCTTACTCAAAATATAAGATCACATGTTTAATGGTATCACTTGTATATAAGACGTTAAATATTTGTTTCCTAGGTGGCACCATATTAGTTTCGTCCAATTTTGTAGTTTTGTCAATATCTCATCACTCACAACTTCGTTTTCACTTAAATTAGTTTTATTCATATTATAACTCGATATATATTGACGTAGTAATGTTAATATAATACATATTTTGGGACCAAAACTCACCATTTTCCGTGATGGTACCCCTTTGAGTTTCGACTGATTTTGTTGTTTTTGGAATTACTCCTCAATCGGAACTCTATTTTCGATGAAATAAATTTTGTATTCTTCCGTACTCGATCAAATATATATTCTAAACATTTTTAATCAAAATATAGGATCACATGTTTTCTTTTATCACTTGTATATAAGACGTTAAATACCTTTTTCCTAGTTGGCACCGTATTCGTTTCGTCCGACTTCGTTGTTTTGTCAATATCTAATCACTCATAACTTCGTTTTCAGTGAAATTAGTTTTATTCGTATTATAACTCGATATATATTGACGTAGTAATGTTAATATAATACATATGTTTGGACCAAAACTCACCATTTTCCGTGATGGTACCCCTTTGAGTTTCGACTGATTTTGTTGTTTTTGGAATTACTCTTCAATCGGAACTCTATTTTCGATGTAATAAATTTTGTATTCTTCCGTACTCGATCAAATATATATTCTAAACATTCTTAGTCAAAATATAAGATCACATGTTTGCTTTAATCTCTTGTATATAAGACGTTAAATATTTGTTTCGTAGGTGGCACCATATTAGTGTCGTCCGACTTCGTTGTTTTGTTAATATCTCATCACTCACAACTTCGTTTTCAGTTAAATTAGTTTTATTCATATTCTAACTCGATAGATATTGGCGTAGTAATGTTAATATAACACATATTTTTGGGACCAAAATCAACTATTTTATGTGATGGTACCCTTTTGAGTTTTGACTCATTTTGTTGTTTTTTGAATTACTCCTCAATTAGAACTCTATTTCTGATGAAATAAATTTTGTTTTATTTCGTACTCTATCAAATATATATTCTACACATTCTTAATCAAAATACAAGATCATATTTTTGTTGTTATCACTTGTATAGAGGACGTTAAATATTTGTTTCCTAGGTGGCACCATATTAGTGTCGTCCGACTTCGTAGTTTTGTCAATATCTCATCACTCACAACTTCGTTTTCAGTTAAATTAGTATTATTCGTATTCTAACTCGATATAGATTGACGTAGTATTGTTAATATAATACATATTGTTGGACCAAATCTCACTATTTTCTGTGATGGTACCCCTTTGAGGTTCGACTGATTTTGTCGTTTTTTAAATTTATACTCAATAAGAACTCTATTTTCGATAAAATATATTTTGTTTTCTTCCGTACTCGATCAATTATATATTCTAAACATTCTTACTCAAAATATAAGATCACATGTTTAATTGTATCACTTGTATATATGACGTTAAATATTTGTTTCCTAGGTAGCACCATATTAGTTTCGTCCAATTTTGTAGTTTTGTCAATATCTCATCACTCACAACTTCGTTTTCACTTAAATTAGTTTTATTCATATTATAACTCGATATATATTGACGTAGTAATGTTAATATAATACATATTTTGGGACCAAAACTCACCATTTTCCGTGATGGTACCCCTTTGAGTTTCGACTGATTTTGTTGTTTTTGGAATTACTCCTCAATCGGAACTCTATTTTCGATGAAATAAATTTTGTATTCTTCCGTACTCGATCAAATATATATTCTAAACATTTTTAATCAAAATATAGGATCACATGTTTTCTTTTATCACTTGTATATAAGACGTTAAATACCTTTTTCCTAGTTGGCACCGTATTCGTTTCGTCCGACTTCGTTGTTTTGTCAATATCTAATCACTCATAACTTCGTTTTCAGTGAAATTAGTTTTATTCGTATTATAACTCGATATATATTGACGTAGTAATGTTAATATAATACATATGTTTGGACCCAAACTCACCATTTTCCGTGATGGTACCCCTTTGAGTTTCGACTGATTTTGTTGTTTTTGGAATTACTCTTCAATCGGAACTCTATTTTCGATGAAATAAATTTTGTATTCTTCCGTACTCGATCAAATATATATTCTAAACATTCTTAGTCAAAATATAAGATCGCATGTTTGCTTTAATCTCTTGTATATAAGACGTTAAATATTTGTTTCGTAGGTGGCACCATATTAGTGTCGTCCGACTTCGTTGTTTTGTTAATATCTCATCACTCACAACTTCGTTTTCAGTTAAATTAGTTTTATTCATATTCTAACTCGATAGATATTGGCGTAGTAATGTTAATATAACACATATTTTTGGGACCAAAATCAACTATTTTATGTGACGGTACCCCTTTGTGTTTTGACTCATTTTGTTGTTTTTTAATTTACTCCTCAATTAGAACTCTATTTCTAATGAAATAAATTTTGTTTTATTCCGTACTCTATCAAATATATATTCTACACATTCTTAATCAAAATACAAGATCGTATTTTTGTTGTTATCACTTGTATAGAGGACGTTAAATATTTGTTTCCTAGGTGGCACTATATTAGTGTCGTCCGACTTCGTAGTTTTGTCAATATCTCATCACTCACAACTTCGTTTTCAGTTAAATTAGTTTTATTCGTATTCTAACTCGATATAGATTGACGTAGTATTGTTAATATAATACATATTTTTGGACCAAATCTCACTATTTTCTGTGATGGTACCCCTTTGAGTTTCGACTGATTTTGTCGTTTTTTGAATTTATACTCAATAAGAACTCTATTTTCGATAAAATAAATTTTGTTTTCTTCCGTACTCGATCAATTATATATTCTAAACATTCTTACTCAAAATATAAGATCACATGTTTAATTGTATCACTTGTATATATGACGTTAAATATTTGTTTCCTAGGTAGCACCATATTAGTTTCGTCCAATTTTGTAGTTTTGTCAATATCTCATCACTCACAACTTCGTTTTCACTTAAATTAGTTTTATTCATATTATAACTCGATATATATTGACGTAGTAATGTTAATATAATACATATTTTGGGACCAAAACTCACCATTTTCCGTGATGGTACCCCTTTGAGTTTCGACTTATTTTGTTGTTTTTGGAATTACTCCTCAATCGGAACTCTATTTTCGATGAAATAAATTTTGTATTCTTCCGTACTCGATCAAATATATATTCTAAACATTTTTAATCAAAATATAGGATCACATGTTTTCTTTTATCACTTGTATATAAGACGTTAAATACCTTTTTCCTAGTTGGCACCGTATTCGTTTCGTCCGACTTCGTTGTTTTGTCAATATCTAATCACTCATAACTTCGTTTTCAGTGAAATTAGTTTTATTCGTATTATAACTCGATATATATTGACGTAGTAATGTTAATATAATACATATGTTTGGACCCAAACTCACCATTTTCCGTGATGGTACCCCTTTGAGTTTCGACTGATTTTGTTGTTTTTGGAATTACTCTTCAATCGGAACTCTATTTTCGATGAAATAAATTTTGTATTCTTCCGTACTCGATCAAATATATATTCTAAACATTCTTAGTCAAAATATAAGATCGCATGTTTGCTTTAATCTCTTGTATATAAGACGTTAAATATTTGTTTCGTAGGTGGCACCATATTAGTGTCGTCCGACTTCGTTGTTTTGTTAATATCTCATCACTCACAACTTCGTTTTCAGTTAAATTAGTTTTATTCATATTCTAACTCGATAGATATTGGCGTAGTAATGTTAATATAACACATATTTTTGGGACCAAAATCAACTATTTTATGTGACGGTACCCCTTTGTGTTTTGACTCATTTTGTTGTTTTTTAATTTACTCCTCAATTAGAACTCTATTTCTAATGAAATAAATTTTGTTTTATTCCGTACTCTATCAAATATATATTCTACACATTCTTAATCAAAATACAAGATCGTATTTTTGTTGTTATCACTTGTATAGAGGACGTTAAATATTTGTTTCCTAGGTGGCACTATATTAGTGTCGTCCGACTTCGTAGTTTTGTCAATATCTCATCACTCACAACTTCGTTTTCAGTTAAATTAGTTTTATTCGTATTCTAACTCGATATAGATTGACGTAGTATTGTTAATATAATACATATTTTTGGACCAAATCTCACTATTTTCTGTGATGGTACCCCTTTGAGTTTCGACTGATTTTGTCGTTTTTTGAATTTATACTCAATAAGAACTCTATTTTCGATAAAATAAATTTTGTTTTCTTCCGTACTCGATCAATTATATATTCTAAACATTCTTACTCAAAATATAAGATCACATGTTTAATGGTATCACTTGTATATAAGACGTTAAATATTTGTTTCCTAGGTGGCACCATATTAGTTTCGTCCAATTTTGTAGTTTTGTCAATATCTCATCACTCACAACTTCGTTTTCACTTAAATTAGTTTTATTCATATTATAACTCGATATATATTGACGTAGTAATGTTAATATAATACATATTTTGGGACCAAAACTCACCATTTTCCGTGATGGTACCCCTTTGAGTTTCGACTGATTTTGTTGTTTTTGGAATTACTCCTCAATCGGAACTCTATTTTCGATGAAATAAATTTTGTATTCTTCCGTACTCGATCAAATATATATTCTAAACATTTTTAATCAAAATATAGGATCACATGTTTTCTTTTATCACTTGTATATAAGACGTTAAATACCTTTTTCCTAGTTGGCACCGTATTCGTTTCGTCCGACTTCGTTGTTTTGTCAATATCTAATCACTCATAACTTCGTTTTCAGTGAAATTAGTTTTATTCGTATTATAACTCGATATATATTGACGTAGTAATGTTAATATAATACATATGTTTGGACCAAAACTCACCATTTTCCGTGATGGTACCCCTTTGAGTTTCGACTGATTTTGTTGTTTTTGGAATTACTCTTCAATCGGAACTCTATTTTCGATGTAATAAATTTTGTATTCTTCCGTACTCGATCAAATATATATTCTAAACATTCTTAGTCAAAATATAAGATCACATGTTTGCTTTAATCTCTTGTATATAAGACGTTAAATATTTGTTTCGTAGGTGGCACCATATTAGTGTCGTCCGACTTCGTTGTTTTGTTAATATCTCATCACTCACAACTTCGTTTTCAGTTAAATTAGTTTTATTCATATTCTAACTCGATAGATATTGGCGTAGTAATGTTAATATAACACATATTTTTGGGACCAAAATCAACTATTTTATGTGATGGTACCCTTTTGAGTTTTGACTCATTTTGTTGTTTTTTGAATTACTCCTCAATTAGAACTCTATTTCTGATGAAATAAATTTTGTTTTATTTCGTACTCTATCAAATATATATTCTACACATTCTTAATCAAAATACAAGATCATATTTTTGTTGTTATCACTTGTATAGAGGACGTTAAATATTTGTTTCCTAGGTGGCACCATATTAGTGTCGTCCGACTTCGTAGTTTTGTCAATATCTCATCACTCACAACTTCGTTTTCAGTTAAATTAGTATTATTCGTATTCTAACTCGATATAGATTGACGTAGTATTGTTAATATAATACATATTGTTGGACCAAATCTCACTATTTTCTGTGATGGTACCCCTTTGAGGTTCGACTGATTTTGTCGTTTTTTAAATTTATACTCAATAAGAACTCTATTTTCGATAAAATATATTTTGTTTTCTTCCGTACTCGATCAATTATATATTCTAAACATTCTTACTCAAAATATAAGATCACATGTTTAATTGTATCACTTGTATATATGACGTTAAATATTTGTTTCCTAGGTAGCACCATATTAGTTTCGTCCAATTTTGTAGTTTTGTCAATATCTCATCACTCACAACTTCGTTTTCACTTAAATTAGTTTTATTCATATTATAACTCGATATATATTGACGTAGTAATGTTAATATAATACATATTTTGGGACCAAAACTCACCATTTTCCGTGATGGTACCCCTTTGAGTTTCGACTGATTTTGTTGTTTTTGGAATTACTCCTCAATCGGAACTCTATTTTCGATGAAATAAATTTTGTATTCTTCCGTACTCGATCAAATATATATTCTAAACATTTTTAATCAAAATATAGGATCACATGTTTTCTTTTATCACTTGTATATAAGACGTTAAATACCTTTTTCCTAGTTGGCACCGTATTCGTTTCGTCCGACTTCGTTGTTTTGTCAATATCTAATCACTCACAACTTCGTTTTCAGTGAAATTAGTTTTATTCGTATTATAACTCGATATATATTGACGTAGTAATGTTAATATAATACATATGTTTGGACCAAAACTCACGTACACCTTTGAGTTTCGACTGATTTTGTTGTTTTTGGAATTACTCTTCAATCGGAACTCTATTTTCGATGAAATAAATTTTGTATTCTTCCGTACTCGATCAAATATATATTCTAAACATTCTTAGTCAAAATATAAGATCGCATGTTTGCTTTAATCTCTTGTATATAAGACGTTAAATATTTGTTTCGTAGGTGGCACCATATTAGTGTCGTCCGACTTCGTTGTTTTGTTAATATCTCATCACTCACAACTTCGTTTTCAGTTAAATTAGTTTTATTCATATTCTAACTCGATAGATATTGGCGTAGTAATGTTAATATAACACATATTTTTGGGACCAAAATCAACTATTTTATGTGACGGTACCCCTTTGTGTTTTGACTCATTTTGTTGTTTTTTAATTTACTCCTCAATTAGAACTCTATTTCTAATGAAATAAATTTTGTTTTATTCCGTACTCTATCAAATATATATTCTACACATTCTTAATCAAAATACAAGATCATATTTTTGTTGTTATCACTTGTATAGAGGACGTTAAATATTTGTTTCCTAGGTGGCACTATATTAGTGTCGTCCGACTTCGTAGTTTTGTCAATATCTCATCACTCACAACTTCGTTTTCAGTTAAATTAGTTTTATTCGTATTCTAACTCGATATAGATTGACGTAGTATTGTTAATATAATACATATTTTTGGACCAAATCTCACTATTTTCTGTGATGGTACCCCTTTGAGTTTCGACTGATTTTGTCGTTTTTTGAATTTATACTCAATAAGAACTCTATTTTCGATAAAATAAATTTTGTTTTCTTCCGTACTCGATCAATTATATATTCTAAACATTCTTACTCAAAATATAAGATCACATGTTTAATGGTATCACTTGTATATAAGACGTTAAATATTTGTTTCCTAGGTGGCACCATATTAGTTTCGTCCAATTTTGTAGTTTTGTCAATATCTCATCACTCACAACTTCGTTTTCACTTAAATTAGTTTTATTCATATTATAACTCGATATATATTGACGTAGTAATGTTAATATAATACATATTTTGGGACCAAAACTCACCATTTTCCGTGATGGTACCCCTTTGAGTTTCGACTGATTTTGTTGTTTTTGGAATTACTCCTCAATCGGAACTCTATTTTCGATGAAATAAATTTTGTATTCTTCCGTACTCGATCAAATATATATTCTAAACATTTTTAATCAAAATATAGGATCACATGTTTTCTTTTATCACTTGTATATAAGACGTTAAATACCTTTTTCCTAGTTGGCACCGTATTCGTTTCGTCCGACTTTGTTGTTTTGTCAATATCTAATCACTCACAACTTCGTTTTCAGTGAAATTAGTTTTATTCGTATTATAACTCGATATATATTGACGTAGTAATGTTAATATAATACATATGTTTGGACCCAAACTCACCATTTTCCGTGATGGTACCCCTTTGAGTTTCGACTGATTTTGTTGTTTTTGGAATTACTCTTCAATCGGAACTCTATTTTCGATGAAATAAATTTTGTATTCTTCCGTACTCGATCAAATATATATTCTAAACATTCTTAGTCAAAATATAAGATCACATGTTTGCTTTAATCTCTTGTATATAAGACGTTAAATATTTGTTTCGTAGGTGGCACCATATTAGTGTCGTCCGACTTCGTTGTTTTGTTAATATCTCATCACTCACAACTTCGTTTTCAGTTAAATTAGTTTTATTCATATTCTAACTCGATAGATATTGGCGTAGTAATGTTAATATAACACATATTTTTGGGACCAAAATCAACTATTTTATGTGATGGTACCCTTTTGAGTTTTGACTCATTTTGTTGTTTTTTGAATTACTCCTCAATTAGAACTCTATTTCTGATGAAATAAATTTTGTTTTATTTCGTACTCTATCAAATATATATTCTACACATTCTTAATTAAAATACAAGATCATATTTTTGTTGTTATCACTTGTATAGAGGACGTTAAATATTTGTTTCCTAGGTGGCACCATATTAGTGTCGTCCGACTTCGTAGTTTTGTCAATATCTCATCACTCACAACTTCGTTTTCAGTTAAATTAGTATTATTCGTATTCTAACTCGATATAGATTGACGTAGTATTGTTAATATAATACATATTGTTGGACCAAATCTCACTATTTTCTGTGATGGTACCCCTTTGAGTTTCGACTGATTTTGTCGTTTTTTAAATTTATACTCAATAAGAACTCTATTTTCGATAAAATATATTTTGTTTTCTTCCGTACTCGATCAATTATATATTCTAAACATTCTTACTCAAAATATAAGATCACATGTTTAATTGTATCACTTGTATATATGACGTTAAATATTTGTTTCCTAGGTGGCACCATATTAGTTTCGTCCAATTTTGTAGTTTTGTCAATATCTCATCACTCACAACTTCGTTTTCACTTAAATTAGTTTTATTCAAATTATAACTCGATATATATTGACGTAGTAATGTTAATATAATACATATTTTGGGACCAAAACTCACCATTTTCCGTGATGGTACCCCTTTGAGTTTCGACTGATTTTGTTGTTTTTGGAATTACTCCTCAATCGGAACTCTATTTTCGATGAAATAAATTTTGTATTCTTCCGTACTCGATCAAATATATATTCTAAACATTTTTAATCAAAATATAGGATCACATGTTTTCTTTTATCACTTGTATATAAGACGTTAAATACCTTTTTCCTAGTTGGCACCGTATTCGTTTCGTCCGACTTCGTTGTTTTGTCAATATCTAATCACTCACAACTTCGTTTTCAGTGAAATTAGTTTTATTCGTATTATAACTCGATATATATTGACGTAGTAATGTTAATATAATACATATGTTTGGACCAAAAACTCACCATTTTTCGTGATGGTACCCCTTTGAGTTTCGACTGATTTTGTTGTTTTTGGAATTACTCTTCAATCGGAACTCTATTTTCGATGAAATAAATTTTGTATTCTTCCGTACTCGATCAAATATATATTCTAAACATTCTTAGTCAAAATATAAGATCGCATGTTTGCTTTAATCTCTTGTATATAAGACGTTAAATATTTGTTTCGTAGGTGGCACCATATTAGTGTCGTCCGACTTCGTTGTTTTGTTAATATCTCATCACTCACAACTTCGTTTTCAGTTAAATTAGTTTTATTCATATTCTAACTCGATAGATATTGGCGTAGTAATGTTAATATAACACATATTTTTGGGACCAAAATCAACTATTTTATGTGACGGTACCCCTTTGTGTTTTGACTCATTTTGTTGTTTTTTAATTTACTCCTCAATTAGAACTCTATTTCTAATGAAATAAATTTTGTTTTATTCCGTACTCTATCAAATATATATTCTACACATTCTTAATCAAAATACAAGATCATATTTTTGTTGTTATCACTTGTATAGAGGACGTTAAATATTTGTTTCCTAGGTGGCACCATATTAGTGTCGTCCGACTTCGTAGTTTTGTCAATATCTCATCACTCACAACTTCGTTTTCAGTTAAATTAGTATTATTCGTATTCTAACTCGATATAGATTGACGTAGTATTGTTAATATAATACATATTGTTGGACCAAATCTCACTATTTTCTGTGATGGTACCCCTTTGAGTTTCGACTGATTTTGTCGTTTTTTAAATTTATACTCAATAAGAACTCTATTTTCGATAAAATATATTTTGTTTTCTTCCGTACTCGATCAATTATATATTCTAAACATTCTTACTCAAAATATAAGATCACATGTTTAATTGTATCACTTGTATATATGACGTTAAATATTTGTTTCCTAGGTGGCACCATATTAGTTTCGTCCAATTTTGTAGTTTTGTCAATATCTCATCACTCACAACTTCGTTTTCACTTAAATTAGTTTTATTCAAATTATAACTCGATATATATTGACGTAGTAATGTTAATATAATACATATTTTGGGACCAAAACTCACCATTTTCCGTGATGGTACCCCTTTGAGTTTCGACTGATTTTGTTGTTTTGGGAATTACTCCTCAATCGGAACTCTATTTTCGATGAAATAAATTTTGTATTCTTCCGTACTCGATCAAATATATATTCTAAACATTTTTAATCAAAATATAGGATCACATGTTTTCTTTTATCACTTGTATATAAGACGTTAAATACCTTTTTCCTAGTTGGCACCGTATTCGTTTCGTCCGACTTCGTTGTTTTGTCAATATCTAATCACTCACAACTTCGTTTTCAGTGAAATTAGTTTTATTCGTATTATAACTCGATATATATTGACGTAGTAATGTTAATATAATACATATGTTTGGACCAAAAACTCACCATTTTCCGTGATGGTACCCCTTTGAGTTTCGACTGATTTTGTTGTTTTTGGAATTACTCTTCAATCGGAACTCTATTTTCGATGAAATAAATTTTGTATTCTTCCGTACTCGATCAAATATATATTCTAAACATTCTTAGTCAAAATATAAGATCGCATGTTTGCTTTAATCTCTTGTATATAAGACGTTAAATATTTGTTTCGTAGGTGGCACCATATTAGTGTCGTCCGACTTCGTTGTTTTGTTAATATCTCATCACTCACAACTTCGTTTTCAGTTAAATTAGTTTTATTCATATTCTAACTCGATAGATATTGGCGTAGTAATGTTAATATAACACATATTTTTGGGACCAAAATCAACTAGTTTATGTGACGGTACCCCTTTGTGTTTTGACTCATTTTGTTGTTTTTTAATTTACTCCTCAATTAGAACTCTATTTCTAATGAAATAAATTTTGTTTTATTCCGTACTCTATCAAATATATATTCTACACATTCTTAATCAAAATACAAGATCATATTTTTGTTGTTATCACTTGTATAGAGGACGTTAAATATTTGTTTCCTAGGTGGCACCATATTAGTGTCGTCCGACTTCGTAGTTTTGTCAATATCTCATCACTCACAACTTCGTTTTCAGTTAAATTAGTTTTATTCGTATTCTAACTCGATATAGATTGACGTAGTATTGTTAATATAATACATATTTTTGGACCAAATCTCACTATTTTCTGTGATGGTACCCCTTTGAGTTTCGACTGATTTTGTCGTTTTTTGAATTTATACTCAATAAGAACTCTATTTTCGATAAAATAAATTTTGTTTTCTTCCGTACTCGATCAATTATATATTCTAAACATTCTTACTCAAAATATAAGATCACATGTTTAATGGTATCACTTGTATATAAGACGTTAAATATTTGTTTCCTAGGTGGCACCATATTAGTTTCGTCCAATTTTGTAGTTTTGTCAATATCTCATCACTCACAACTTCGTTTTCACTTAAATTAGTTTTATTCATATTATAACTCGATATATATTGACGTAGTAATGTTAATATAATACATATTTTGGGACCAAAACTCACCATTTTCCGTGATGGTACCCCTTTGAGTTTCGACTGATTTTGTTGTTTTTGGAATTACTCCTCAATCGGAACTCTTTTTTCGATGAAATAAATTTTGTATTCTTCCGTACTCGATCAAATATATATTCTAAACATTTTTAATCAAAATATAGGATCACATGTTTTCTTTTATCACTTGTATATAAGACGTTAAATACCTTTTTCCTAGTTGGCACCGTATTCGTTTCGTCCGACTTCGTTGTTTTGTCAATATCTAATCACTCACAACTTCGTTTTCAGTGAAATTAGTTTTATTCGTATTATAACTCGATATATATTGACGTAGTAATGTTAATATAATACATATGTTTGGACAAAAACTCACCATTTTCCGTGATGGTACCCCTTTGAGTTTCGACTGATTTTGTTGTTTTTGGAATTACTCTTCAATCGGAACTCTATTTTCGATGAAATAAATTTTGTATTCTTCCGTACTCGATCAAATATATATTCTAAACATTCTTAGTCAAAATATAAGATCGCATGTTTGCTTTAATCTCTTGTATATAAGACGTTAAATATTTGTTTCGTAGGTGGCACCATATTAGTGTCGTCCGACTTCGTTGTTTTGTTAATATCTCATCACTCACAACTTCGTTTTCAGTTAAATTAGTTTTATTCATATTCTAACTCGATAGATATTGGCGTAGTAATGTTAATATAACACATATTTTTGGGACCAAAATCAACTATTTTATGTGACGGTACCCCTTTGTGTTTTGACTCATTTTGTTGTTTTTTAATTTACTCCTCAATTAGAACTCTATTTCTAATGAAATAAATTTTGTTTTATTCCGTACTCTATCAAATATATATTCTACACATTCTTAATCAAAATACAAGATCGTATTTTTGTTGTTATCACTTGTATAGAGGACGTTAAATATTTGTTTCCTAGGTGGCACTATATTAGTGTCGTCCGACTTCGTAGTTTTGTCAATATCTCATCACTCACAACTTCGTTTTCAGTTAAATTAGTTTTATTCGTATTCTAACTCGATATAGATTGACGTAGTATTGTTAATATAATACATATTTTTGGACCAAATCTCACTATTTTCTGTGATGGTACCCCTTTGAGTTTCGACTGATTTTGTCGTTTTTTGAATTTATACTCAATAAGAACTCTATTTTCGATAAAATAAATTTTGTTTTCTTCCGTACTCGATCAATTATATATTCTAAACATTCTTACTCAAAATATAAGATCACATGTTTAATGGTATCACTTGTATATAAGACGTTAAATATTTGTTTCCTAGGTGGCACCATATTAGTTTCGTCCAATTTTGTAGTTTTGTCAATATCTCATCACTCACAACTTCGTTTTCACTTAAATTAGTTTTATTCATATTATAACTCGATATATATTGACGTAGTAATGTTAATATAATACATATTTTGGGACCAAAACTCACCATTTTCCGTGATGGTACCCCTTTGAGTTTCGACTGATTTTGTTGTTTTTGGAATTACTCCTCAATCGGAACTCTTTTTTCGATGAAATAAATTTTGTATTCTTCCGTACTCGATCAAATATATATTCTAAACATTTTTAATCAAAATATAGGATCACATGTTTTCTTTTATCACTTGTATATAAGACGTTAAATACCTTTTTCCTAGTTGGCACCGTATTCGTTTCGTCCGACTTCGTTGTTTTGTCAATATCTAATCACTCACAACTTCGTTTTCAGTGAAATTAGTTTTATTCGTATTATAACTCGATATATATTGACGTAGTAATGTTAATATAATACATATGTTTGGACAAAAACTCACCATTTTCCGTGATGGTACCCCTTTGAGTTTCGACTGATTTTGTTGTTTTTGGAATTACTCTTCAATCGGAACTCTATTTTAGATGAAATAAATTTTGTATTCTTCCGTACTCGATCAAATATATATTCTAAACATTCTTAGTCAAAATATAAGATCGCATGTTTGCTTTAATCTCTTGTATATAAGACGTTAAATATTTGTTTCGTAGGTGGCACCATATTAGTGTCGTCCGACTTCGTTGTTTTGTTAATATCTCATCACTCACAACTTCGTTTTCAGTTAAATTAGTTTTATTCATATTCTAACTCGATAGATATTGGCGTAGTAATGTTAATATAACACATATTTTTGGGACCAAAATCAACTATTTTATGTGACGGTACCCCTTTGTGTTTTGACTCATTTTGTTGTTTTTTAATTTACTCCTCAATTAGAACTCTATTTCTAATGAAATAAATTTTGTTTTATTCCGTACTCTATCAAATATATATTCTACACATTCTTAATCAAAATACAAGATCGTATTTTTGTTGTTATCACTTGTATAGAGGACGTTAAATATTTGTTTCCTAGGTGGCACTATATTAGTGTCGTCCGACTTCGTAGTTTTGTCAATATCTCATCACTCACAACTTCGTTTTCAGTTAAATTAGTTTTATTCGTATTCTAACTCGATATAGATTGACGTAGTATTGTTAATATAATACATATTTTTGGACCAAATCTCACTATTTTCTGTGATGGTACCCCTTTGAGTTTCGACTGATTTTGTCGTTTTTTGAATTTATACTCAATAAGAACTCTATTTTCGATAAAATAAATTTTGTTTTCTTCCGTACTCGATCAATTATATATTCTAAACATTCTTACTCAAAATATAAGATCACATGTTTAATGGTATCACTTGTATATAAGACGTTAAATATTTGTTTCCTAGGTGGCACCATATTAGTTTCGTCCAATTTTGTAGTTTTGTCAATATCTCATCACTCACAACTTCGTTTTCACTTAAATTAGTTTTATTCATATTATAACTCGATATATATTGACGTAGTAATGTTAATATAATACATATTTTGGGACCAAAACTCACCATTTTCCGTGATGGTACCCCTTTGAGTTTCGACTGATTTTGTTGTTTTTGGAATTACTCCTCAATCGGAACTCTTTTTTCGATGAAATAAATTTTGTATTCTTCCGTACTCGATCAAATATATATTCTAAACATTTTTAATCAAAATATAGGATCACATGTTTTCTTTTATCACTTGTATATAAGACGTTAAATACCTTTTTCCTAGTTGGCACCGTATTCGTTTCGTCCGACTTCGTTGTTTTGTCAATATCTAATCACTCACAACTTCGTTTTCAGTGAAATTAGTTTTATTCGTATTATAACTCGATATATATTGACGTAGTAATGTTAATATAATACATATGTTTGGACAAAAACTCACCATTTTCCGTGATGGTACCCCTTTGAGTTTCGACTGATTTTGTTGTTTTTGGAATTACTCTTCAATCGGAACTCTATTTTCGATGAAATAAATTTTGTATTCTTCCGTACTCGATCAAATATATATTCTAAACATTCTTAGTCAAAATATAAGATCGCATGTTTGCTTTAATCTCTTGTATATAAGACGTTAAATATTTGTTTCGTAGGTGGCACCATATTAGTGTCGTCCGACTTCGTTGTTTTGTTAATATCTCATCACTCACAACTTCGTTTTCAGTTAAATTAGTTTTATTCATATTCTAACTCGATAGATATTGGCGTAGTAATGTTAATATAACACATATTTTTGGGACCAAAATCAACTATTTTATGTGACGGTACCCCTTTGTGTTTTGACTCATTTTGTTGTTTTTTAATTTACTCCTCAATTAGAACTCTATTTCTAATGAAATAAATTTTGTTTTATTCCGTACTCTATCAAATATATATTCTACACATTCTTAATCAAAATACAAGATCGTATTTTTGTTGTTATCACTTGTATAGAGGACGTTAAATATTTGTTTCCTAGGTGGCACTATATTAGTGTCGTCCGACTTCGTAGTTTTGTCAATATCTCATCACTCACAACTTCGTTTTCAGTTAAATTAGTTTTATTCGTATTCTAACTCGATATAGATTGACGTAGTATTGTTAATATAATACATATTTTTGGACCAAATCTCACTATTTTCTGTGATGGTACCCCTTTGAGTTTCGACTGATTTTGTCGTTTTTTGAATTTATACTCAATAAGAACTCTATTTTCGATAAAATAAATTTTGTTTTCTTCCGTACTCGATCAATTATATATTCTAAACATTCTTACTCAAAATATAAGATCACATGTTTAATGGTATCACTTGTATATAAGACGTTAAATATTTGTTTCCTAGGTGGCACCATATTAGTTTCGTCCAATTTTGTAGTTTTGTCAATATCTCATCACTCACAACTTCGTTTTCACTTAAATTAGTTTTATTCATATTATAACTCGATATATATTGACGTAGTAATGTTAATATAATACATATTTTGGGACCAAAACTCACCATTTTCCGTGATGGTACCCCTTTGAGTTTCGACTGATTTTGTTGTTTTTGGAATTACTCCTCAATCGGAACTCTTTTTTCGATGAAATAAATTTTGTATTCTTCCGTACTCGATCAAATATATATTCTAAACATTTTTAATCAAAATATAGGATCACATGTTTTCTTTTATCACTTGTATATAAGACGTTAAATACCTTTTTCCTAGTTGGCACCGTATTCGTTTCGTCCGACTTCGTTGTTTTGTCAATATCTAATCACTCACAACTTCGTTTTCAGTGAAATTAGTTTTATTCGTATTATAACTCGATATATATTGACGTAGTAATGTTAATATAATACATATGTTTGGACAAAAACTCACCATTTTCCGTGATGGTACCCCTTTGAGTTTCGACTGATTTTGTTGTTTTTGGAATTACTCTTCAATCGGAACTCTATTTTCGATGAAATAAATTTTGTATTCTTCCGTACTCGATCAAATATATATTCTAAACATTCTTAGTCAAAATATAAGATCGCATGTTTGCTTTAATCTCTTGTATATAAGACGTTAAATATTTGTTTCGTAGGTGGCACCATATTAGTGTCGTCCGACTTCGTTGTTTTGTTAATATCTCATCACTCACAACTTCGTTTTCAGTTAAATTAGTTTTATTCATATTCTAACTCGATAGATATTGGCGTAGTAATGTTAATATAACACATATTTTTGGGACCAAAATCAACTATTTTATGTGACGGTACCCCTTTGTGTTTTGACTCATTTTGTTGTTTTTTAATTTACTCCTCAATTAGAACTCTATTTCTAATGAAATAAATTTTGTTTTATTCCGTACTCTATCAAATATATATTCTACACATTCTTAATCAAAATACAAGATCGTATTTTTGTTGTTATCACTTGTATAGAGGACGTTAAATATTTGTTTCCTAGGTGGCACTATATTAGTGTCGTCCGACTTCGTAGTTTTGTCAATATCTCATCACTCACAACTTCGTTTTCAGTTAAATTAGTTTTATTCGTATTCTAACTCGATATAGATTGACGTAGTATTGTTAATATAATACATATTTTTGGACCAAATCTCACTATTTTCTGTGATGGTACCCCTTTGAGTTTCGACTGATTTTGTCGTTTTTTGAATTTATACTCAATAAGAACTCTATTTTCGATAAAATAAATTTTGTTTTCTTCCGTACTCGATCAATTATATATTCTAAACATTCTTACTCAAAATATAAGATCACATGTTTAATGGTATCACTTGTATATAAGACGTTAAATATTTGTTTCCTAGGTGGCACCATATTAGTTTCGTCCAATTTTGTAGTTTTGTCAATATCTCATCACTCACAACTTCGTTTTCACTTAAATTAGTTTTATTCATATTATAACTCGATATATATTGACGTAGTAATGTTAATATAATACATATTTTGGGACCAAAACTCACCATTTTCCGTGATGGTACCCCTTTGAGTTTCGACTGATTTTGTTGTTTTTGGAATTACTCCTCAATCGGAACTCTTTTTTCGATGAAATAAATTTTGTATTCTTCCGTACTCGATCAAATATATATTCTAAACATTTTTAATCAAAATATAGGATCACATGTTTTCTTTTATCACTTGTATATAAGACGTTAAATACCTTTTTCCTAGTTGGCACCGTATTCGTTTCGTCCGACTTCGTTGTTTTGTCAATATCTAATCACTCACAACTTCGTTTTCAGTGAAATTAGTTTTATTCGTATTATAACTCGATATATATTGACGTAGTAATGTTAATATAATACATATGTTTGGACAAAAACTCACCATTTTCCGTGATGGTACCCCTTTGAGTTTCGACTGATTTTGTTGTTTTTGGAATTACTCTTCAATCGGAACTCTATTTTCGATGAAATAAATTTTGTATTCTTCCGTACTCGATCAAATATATATTCTAAACATTCTTAGTCAAAATATAAGATCGCATGTTTGCTTTAATCTCTTGTATATAAGACGTTAAATATTTGTTTCGTAGGTGGCACCATATTAGTGTCGTCCGACTTCGTTGTTTTGTTAATATCTCATCACTCACAACTTCGTTTTCAGTTAAATTAGTTTTATTCATATTCTAACTCGATAGATATTGGCGTAGTAATGTTAATATAACACATATTTTTGGGACCAAAATCAACTATTTTATGTGACGGTACCCCTTTGTGTTTTGACTCATTTTGTTGTTTTTTAATTTACTCCTCAATTAGAACTCTATTTCTAATGAAATAAATTTTGTTTTATTCCGTACTCTATCAAATATATATTCTACACATTCTTAATCAAAATACAAGATCGTATTTTTGTTGTTATCACTTGTATAGAGGACGTTAAATATTTGTTTCCTAGGTGGCACTATATTAGTGTCGTCCGACTTCGTAGTTTTGTCAATATCTCATCACTCACAACTTCGTTTTCAGTTAAATTAGTTTTATTCGTATTCTAACTCGATATAGATTGACTTAGTATTGTTAATATAATACATATTTTTGGACCAAATCTCACTATTTTCTGTGATGGTACCCCTTTGAGTTTCGACTGATTTTGTCGTTTTTTGAATTTATACTCAATAAGAACTCTATTTTCGATAAAATAAATTTTGTTTTCTTCCGTACTCGATCAATTATATATTCTAAACATTCTTACTCAAAATATAAGATCACATGTTTAATGGTATCACTTGTATATAAGACGTTAAATATTTGTTTCCTAGGTGGCACCATATTAGTTTCGTCCAATTTTGTAGTTTTGTCAATATCTCATCACTCACAACTTCGTTTTCACTTAAATTAGTTTTATTCATATTATAACTCGATATATATTGACGTAGTAATGTTAATATAATACATATTTTGGGACCAAAACTCACCATTTTCCGTGATGGTACCCCTTTGAGTTTCGACTGATTTTGTTTTTTTTTGGAATTACTCCTCAATCGGAACTCTATTTTCGATGAAATAAATTTTGTATTCTTCCGTACTCGATCAAATATATATTCTAAACATTTTTAATCAAAATATAGGATCACATGTTTTCTTTTATCACTTGTATATAAGACGTTAAATACCTTTTTCCTAGTTGGCACCGTATTCGTTTCGTCCGACTTCGTTGTTTTGTCAATATCTAATCACTCATAACTTCGTTTTCAGTGAAATTAGTTTTATTCGTATTATAACTCGATATATATTGACGTAGTAATGTTAATATAATACATATGTTTGGACCAAAACTCACCATTTTCCGTGATGGTACTAGGGGTGAGCAAAAAATACTGGTTGGACCGAGACCGGCCCGAGACCGATCCGAGACCGGCCCGACTAAGACCGAGACCGACTAGGACCGAGACCGAGCGGGCGGGTTTTTTCCTCTAAAGTCGGGATTGGGCTCGGGTTCGGTTTTTTCCCCGAAATTCCCGATTAGGACCGGCCCGGCCCGAGTTGCCTAAAAACCTAATACATAATACTATATATACTATACAAGTATAGTAGTATACAACAACTCACAAAGTCTCCATGTGTGTTTGAATTGTATGTTCTATATTTATAATGTGTGTTTGGATTGTATGTTTGATACTTGATTTATTGTGTTTGTATGTTCTAAATTTGGTGAAAATTCGGACATTTTTTTTTTTTTTTAATTTGGATTGAAAATTTCGGTCATGGACCGAGACCGGCCCGAGTCAAGCAAGACCGACTCGGCGGGCTTTTTATATCGAAGTCGGTCTCGGTTCTCCAAAGGTGAAGACCGAAATTTCGGGCTCGGTCTTGCCTAAAAAACCGGCCCGGACCGCCCAAGCTCACCCCTAGATGGTACCCCTTTGAGTTTCGACTGATTTTGTTGTTTTTGGAATTACTCTTCAATCGGAACTCTATTTTCGATGTAATAAATTTTGTATTCTTCCGTACTCGATCAAATATATATTCTAAACATTCTTAGTCAAAATATAAGATCACATGTTTGCTTTAATCTCTTGTATATAAGACGTTAAATATTTGTTTCGTAGGTGGCACCATATTAGTGTCGTCCGACTTCGTTGTTTTGTTAATATCTCATCACTCACAACTTCGTTTTCAGTTAAATTAGTTTTATTCATATTCTAACTCGATATATATTGGCGTAGTAATGTTAATATAACACATATTTTTGGGACCAAAATCAACTATTTTATGTGATGGTACCCTTTTGAGTTTTGACTCATTTTGTTGTTTTTTGAATTACTCCTCAATTAGAACTCTATTTCTGATGAAATAAATTTTGTTTTATTTCGTACTCTATCAAATATATATTCTACACATTCTTAATCAAAATACAAGATCATATTTTTGTTGTTATCACTTGTATAGAGGACGTTAAATATTTGTTTCCTAGGTGGCACCATATTAGTGTCGTCCGACTTCGTAGTTTTGTCAATATCTCATCACTCACAACTTCGTTTTCAGTTAAATTAGTATTATTCGTATTCTAACTCGATATAGATTGACGTAGTATTGTTAATATAATACATATTGTTGGACCAAATCTCACTATTTTCTGTGATGGTACCCCTTTGAGTTTCGACTGATTTTGTCGTTTTTTAAATTTATACTCAATAAGAACTCTATTTTCGATAAAATATATTTTGTTTTCTTCCGTAGTCGATCAATTATATATTCTAAACATTCTTACTCAAAATATAAGATCACATGTTTAATTGTATCACTTGTATATATGACGTTAAATATTTGTTTCCTAGGTGGCACCATATTAGTTTCGTCCAATTTTGTAGTTTTGTCAATATCTCATCACTCACAACTTCGTTTTCACTTAAATTAGTTTTATTCAAATTATAACTCGATATATATTGACGTAGTAATGTTAATATAATACATATTTTGGGACCAAAACTCACCATTTTCCGTGATGGTACCCCTTTGAGTTTCGACTGATTTTGTTGTTTTGGGAATTACTCCTCAATCGGAACTCTATTTTCGATGAAATAAATTTTGTATTCTTCCGTACTCGATCAAATATATATTCTAAACATTTTTAATCAAAATATAGGATCACATGTTTTCTTTTATCACTTGTATATAAGACGTTAAATACCTTTTTCCTAGTTGGCACCGTATTCGTTTCGTCCGACTTCGTTGTTTTGTCAATATCTAATCACTCACAACTTCGTTTTCAGTGAAATTAGTTTTATTCGTATTATAACTCGATATATATTGACGTAGTAATGTTAATATAATACATATGTTTGGACGAAAACTCACCATTTTCCGTGATGGTACCCCTTTGAGTTTCGACTGATTTTGTTGTTTTTGGAATTACTCTTCAATCGGAACTCTATTTTCGATGAAATAAATTTTGTATTCTTCCGTACTCGATCAAATATATATTCTAAACATTCTTAGTCAAAATATAAGATCACATGTTTGCTTTAATCTCGTGTATATAAGACGTTAAATATTTGTTTTGTAGGTGGCACCATATTAGTGTCGTCCGACTTCGTTGTTTTGTTAATATCTCATCACTCACAACTTCGTTTTCAGTTAAATTAGTTTTATTCATATTCTAACTCGATAGATATTGGCGTAGTAATGTTAATATAACACATATTTTTGGGACCAAAATCAACTATTTTATGTGATGGTACCCCTTTGAGTTTTGACTCATTTTGTTGTTTTTTGATTTACTCCTCAATTAGAACTCTATTTCTGATGAAATAAATTTTATTTTATTCCGTACTCTATCAAATATATATTCTACACATTCTTAATCAAAATACAAGATCATATTTTTGTTGTTATCACTTGTATAGAGGACGTTAAATATTTGTTTTGTAGGTGGCACCATATTAGTGTCGTCCGACTTCGTTGTTTTGTTAATATCTCATCACTCACAACTTCTATTTCAGTTAAATTAGTTTTTTTCATATTCTAACTCGATAGATATTGGCGTAGTAATGTTAATATAATACATATTTTGGGACCAAAACTCACCATTTTCCGTGATGGTACCCCTTTGAGTTTCGACTGATTTTGTTGTTTTTGGAATTACTCCTCAATCGGAACTCTATTTTCGATGAAATAAATTTTGTATTCTTCCGTACTCGATCAAATATATATTCTAAACATTTTTAATCAAAATATAGGATCACATGTTTTCTTTTATCACTTGTATATAAGACGTTAAATACCTTTTTCCTAGTTGGCACCGTATTCGTTTCGTCCGACTTCGTTGTTTTGTCAATATCTAATCACTCACAACTTCGTTTTCAGTGAAATTAGTTTTATTCGTATTATAACTCGATATATATTGACGTAGTAATGTTAATATAATACATATGTTTGGACCAAAACTCACCATTTTCCGTGATGGTACCCCTTTGAGTTTCGACTGATTTTGTTGTTTTTGGAATTACTCTTCAATCGGAACTCTATTTTCGATGAAATAAATTTTGTATTATTCCGTACTCGATCAAATATATATTCTAAACATTCTTAGTCAAAATATAAGATCGCATGTTTTCTTTAATCTCTTGTATATAAGACGTTAAATATTTGTTTCGTAGGTGGCACCATATTAGTGTCGTCCGACTTCGTTGTTTTGTTAATATCTCATCACTCACAACTTCGTTTTCAGTTAAATTAGTTTTATTCATATTCTAACTCGATAGATATTGGCGTAGTAATGTTAATATAACACATATTTTTGGGACCAAAATCAACTATTTTATGTGACGGTACCCCTTTGTGTTTTGACTCATGTTGTTGTTTTTTAATTTACTCCTCAATTAGAACTCTATTTCTAATGAAATAAATTTTGTTTTACTCCGTACTCTATCAAATATATATTCTACACATTCTTAATCAAAATACAAGATCATATTTTTGTTGTTATCACTTGTATAGAGGACGTTAAATATTTGTTTTGTAGGTGGCCCCATATTAGTGTCGTCCGACTTCGTTGTTTTGTTAATATCTCATCACTCACAACTTCTATTTCAGTTAAATTAGTTTTATTCATATTCTAACTCGATATAGATTGACGTAGTATTGTTAATATAATACATATTGTTGGACCAAATCTCACTATTTTCTGTGATGGTACCCCTTTGAGTTTCGACTAATTTTGTCGTTTTTTAAATTTATACTCAATAAGAACTCTATTTTCGATAAAATATATTTTGTTTTCTTCCGTACTCGATCAATTATACATTCTAAACATTCTTACTCAAAATATAAGATCACATGTTTAATTGTATCACTTGTATATATGACGTTAAATATTTGTTTCCTAGGTGGCACCATATTAGTTTCGTCCAATTTTGTAGTTTTGTCAATATCTCATCACTCACAACTTCGTTTTCACTTAAATTAGTTTTATTCAAATTATAACTCGATATATATTGACGTAGTAATGTTAATATAATACATATTTTGGGACCAAAACTCACCATTTTCCGTGATAGTACCCCTTTGAGTTTCGACTGATTTTGTTGTTTTGGGAATTACTCCTCAATCGGAACTCTATTTTCGATGAAATAAATTTTGTATTCTTCCGTACTCGATCAAATATATATTCTAAACATTTTTAATCAAAATATAGGATCACATGTTTTCTTTTATCACTTGTATATAAGACGTTAAATACCTTTTTCCTAGTTGGCACCGTATTCGTTTCGTCCGACTTCGTTGTTAAGTCAATATCTAATCACTCACAACTTCGTTTTCAGTGAAATTAGTTTTATTCGTATTATAACTCGATATATATTGACGTAGTAATGTTAATATAATACATATGTTTGGACCAAAACTCACCATTTTCCGTGATAGTACCCCTTTGAGTTTCGACTGATTTTGTTGTTTTTGGAATTACTCTTCAATCGGAACTCTATTTTCGATGAAATAAATTTTGTATTCTTCCGTACTCGATCAAATATATATTCTAAACATTCTTAGTCAAAATATAAGATCACATGTTTTCTTTAATCTCTTGTATATAAGACGTTAAATATTTGTTTTGTAGGTGGCACCATATTAGTGTCGTCCGACTTCGTTGTTTTGTTAATATCTCATCACTCACAACTTCGTTTTCAGTTAAATTAGTTTTATTCATATTCTAACTCGATAGATATTGGCGTAGTAATGTTAATATAACACATATTTTTGGGACCAAAATCAACTACTTTATGTGATGGTACCCCTTTGAGTTTTGACTCATTTTGTTGTTTTTTGATTTACTCCTCAATTAGAACTCTATTTCTGATGAAATAAATTTTGTTTTATTCCGTACTCTATCAAATATATATTCTACACATTCTTAATCAAAATACAAGATCATATTTTTGTTGTTATCACTTGTATAGAGGACGTTAAATATTTGTTTCCTAGGTGGCACTATATTAGTGTCGTCCGACTTCGTAGTTTTGTCAATATCTCATCACTCACAACTTCGTTTTCAGTTAAATTAGTTTTATTCGTATTCTAACTCGATATAGATTGACGTAGTATTGTTAATATAATACATATTTTTGGACCAAATCTCACTATTTTCTGTGATGGTACCCCTTTGAGTTTCGACTGATTTTGTCGTTTTTTGAATTTATACTCAATAAGAACTCTATTTTCGATAAAATAAATTTTGTTTTCTTCCGTACTCGATCAATTATATATTCTAAACATTCTTACTCAAAATATAAGATCACATGTTTAATGGTATCACTTGTATATAAGACGTTAAATATTTGTTTCCTAGGTGGCACCATATTAGTTTCGTCCAATTTTGTAGTTTTGTCAATATCTCATCACTCACAACTTCGTTTTCACTTAAATTAGTTTTATTCGTATTATAACTCGATATATATTGACGTAGTAATGTTAATATAATACATATTTTGGGACCAAAACTCACCATTTTCCGTGATGGTACCCCTTTGAGTTTCGACTGATTTTGTTTTTTTTGGAATTACTCCTCAATCGGAACTCTATTTTCGATGAAATAAATTTTGTATTCTTCCGTACTCGATCAAATATATATTCTAAACATTTTTAATCAAAATATAGGATCACATGTTTTCTTTTATCACTTGCATATAAGACGTTAAATACCTTTTTCCTAGTTGGCACCGTATTCGTTTCGTCCGACTTCGTTGTTTTGTCAATATCTAATCACTCACAACTTCGTTTTCAGTGAAATTAGTTTTATTTGTATTATAACTCGATATATATTGACGTAGTAATGTTAATATAATACATATGTTTGGACCAAAACTCACCATTTTCCGTGATGGTACCCCTTTGAGTTTCGACTGATTTTGTTGTTTTTGGAATTACTCTTCAATCGGAACTCTATTTTCGATGAAATAAATTTTGTATTCTTCCGTACTCGATCAAATATATATTCTAAACATTCTTAGTCAAAATATAAGATCACATGTTTGCTTTAATCTCTTGTATATAAGACGTTAAATATTTGTTTCGTAGGTGGCACCATATTAGTGTCGTCCGATTTCGTTGTTTTGTTAATATCTCATCACTCACAACTTCGTTTTCAGTTAAATTAGTTTTATTCATATTCTAACTCGATAGATATTGGCGTAGTAATGTTAATATAACACATATTTTTGGGACCAAAATCAACTACTTTATGTGATGGTACCCCTTTGAGTTTTGACTCATTTTGTTGTTTTTTGATTTACTCCTCAATTAGAACTCTATTTCTGATGAAATAAATTTTGTTTTATTCCGTACTCTATCAAATATATATTCTACACATTCTTAATCAAAATACAAGATCATATTTTTGTTGTTATCACTTGTATAGAGGACGTTAAATATTTGTTTCCTAGGTGGCACTATATTAGTGTCGTCCGACTTCGTAGTTTTGTCAATATCTCATCACTCACAACTTCGTTTTCAGTTAAATTAGTTTTATTCGTATTCTAACTCGATATAGATTGACGTAGTATTGTTAATATAATACATATTTTTGGACCAAATCTCACTATTTTCTGTGATGGTACCCCTTTGAGTTTCGACTGATTTTGTCGTTTTTTGAATTTATACTCAATAAGAACTCTATTTTCGATAAAATAAATTTTGTTTTCTTCCGTACTCGATCAATTATATATTCTAAACATTCTTACTCAAAATATAAGATCACATGTTTAATGGTATCACTTGTATATAAGACGTTAAATATTTGTTTCCTAGGTGGCACCATATTAGTTTCGTCCAATTTTGTAGTTTTGTCAATATCTCATCACTCACAACTTCGTTTTCACTTAAATTAGTTTTATTCATATTATAACTCGATATATATTGACGTAGTAATGTTAATATAATACATATTTTGGGACCAAAACTCACCATTTTCCGTGATGGTACCCCTTTGAGTTTCGACTAATTTTGTTTTTTTTTGGAATTACTCCTCAATCGGAACTCTATTTTCGATGAAATAAATTTTGTATTCTTCCGTACTCAATCAAATATATATTCTAAACATTTTTAATCAAAATATAGGATCACATGTTTTCTTTTATCACTTGTATATAAGACGTTAAATACCTTTTTCCTAGTTGGCACCGTATTCGTTTCGTCCGACTTCGTTGTTTTGTCAATATCTAATCACTCACAACTTCGTTTTCAGTGAAATTAGTTTTATTTGTATTATAACTCGATATATATTGACGTAGTAATGTTAATATAATACATATGTTTGGACCAAAACTCACCATTTTCCGTGATGGTACCCCTTTGAGTTTCGACTGATGTTGTTGTTTTTGGAATTACTCTTCAATCGGAACTCTATTTTCGATGAAATAAATTTTGTATTCTTCCGTACTCGATCAAATATATATTCTAAACATTCTTAGTCAAAATATAAGATCACATGTTTGCTTTAATCTCTTGTATATAAGACGTTAAATATTTGTTTCGTAGGTGGCACCATATTAGTGTCGTCCGACTTCGTTGTTTTGTTAATATCTCATCACTCACAACTTCGTTTTCAGTTAAATTAGTTTTATTCATATTCTAACTCGATAGATATTGGCGTAGTAATGTTAATATAACACATATTTTTGGGACCAAAATCAACTACTTTATGTGATGGTACCCCTTTGAGTTTTGACTCATTTTGTTGTTTTTTGATTTACTCCTCAATTAGAACTCTATTTCTGATGAAATAAATTTTGTTTTATTCCGTACTCTATCAAATATATATTCTACACATTCTTAATCAAAATACAAGATCATATTTTTGTTGTTATCACTTGTATAGAGGACGTTAAATATTTGTTTCCTAGGTGGCACTATATTAGTGTCGTCCGACTTCGTAGTTTTGTCAATATCTCATCACTCACAACTTCGTTTTCAGTTAAATTAGTTTTATTCGTATTCTAACTCGATATAGATTGACGTAGTATTGTTAATATAATACATATTTTTGGACCAAATCTCACTATTTTCTGTGATGGTACCCCTTTGAGTTTCGACTGATTTTGTCGTTTTTTGAATTTATACTCAATAAGAACTCTATTTTCGATAAAATAAATTTTGTTTTCTTCCGTACTCGATCAATTATATATTCTAAACATTCTTACTCAAAATATAAGATCACATGTTTAATGGTATCACTTGTATATAAGACGTTAAATATTTGTTTCCTAGGTGGCACCATATTAGTTTCGTCCAATTTTGTAGTTTTGTCAATATCTCATCACTCACAACTTCGTTTTCACTTAAATTAGTTTTATTCATATTATAACTCGATATATATTGACGTAGTAATGTTAATATAATACATATTTTGGGACCAAAACTCACCATTTTCCGTGATGGTACCCCTTTGAGTTTCGACTGATTTTGTTGTTTTTGGAATTACTCCTCAATCGGAACTCTTTTTTCGATGAAATAAATTTTGTATTCTTCCGTACTCGATCAAATATATATTCTAAACATTTTTAATCAAAATATAGGATCACATGTTTTCTTTTATCACTTGTATATAAGACGTTAAATACCTTTTTCCTAGTTGGCACCGTATTCGTTTCGTCCGACTTCGTTGTTTTGTCAATATCTAATCACTCACAACTTCGTTTTCAGTGAAATTAGTTTTATTTGTATTATAACTCGATATATATTGACGTAGTAATGTTAATATAATACATATGTTTGGACCAAAACTCACCATTTTCCGTGATGGTACCCCTTTGAGTTTCGACTGATTTTGTTGTTTTTGGAATTACTCCTCAATCGGAACTCTATTTTCGATGAAATAAATTTTGTATTCTTCCGTACTCAATCAAATATATATTCTAAACATTTTTAATCAAAATATAGGATCACATGTTTTCTTTTATCACTTGTATATAAGACGTTAAATACCTTTTTCCTAGTTGGCACCGTATTCGTTTCGTCCGACTTCGTTGTTTTGTCAATATCTAATCACTCACAACTTCGTTTTCAGTGAAATTAGTTTTATTTGTATTATAACTCGATATATATTGACGTAGTAATGTTAATATAATACATATGTTTGGACCAAAACTCACCATTTTCCGTGATGGTACCCCTTTGAGTTTCGACTGATTTTGTTGTTTTTGGAATTACTCTTCAATCGGAACTCTATTTTCGATGAAATAAATTTTGTATTCTTCCGTACTCGATCAAATATATATTCTAAACATTCTTAGTCAAAATATAAGATCACATGTTTGCTTTAATCTCTTGTATATAAGACGTTAAATATTTGTTTCGTAGGTGGCACCATATTAGTGTCGTCCGACTTCGTTGTTTTGTTAATATCTCATCACTCACAACTTCGTTTTCAGTTAAATTAGTTTTATTCATATTCTAACTCGATAGATATTGGCGTAGTAATGTTAATATAACACATATTTTTGGGACCAAAATCAACTATTTTATGTGACGGTACCCCTTTGTGTTTTGACTCATTTTGTTGTTTTTTAATTTACTCCTCAATTAGAACTCTATTTCTAATGAAATAAATTTTGTTTTATTCCGTACTCTATCAAATATATATTCTACACATTCTTAATCAAAATACAAGATCGTATTTTTGTTGTTATCACTTGTATAGAGGACGTTAAATATTTGTTTCCTAGGTGGCACTATATTAGTGTCGTCCGACTTCGTAGTTTTGTCAATATCTCATCACTCACAACTTCGTTTTCAGTTAAATTAGTTTTATTCGTATTCTAACTCGATATAGATTGACGTAGTATTGTTAATATAATACATATTTTTGGACCAAATCTCACTATTTTCTGTGATGGTACCCCTTTGAGTTTCGACTGATTTTGTCGTTTTTTGAATTTATACTCAATAAGAACTCTATTTTCGATAAAATAAATTTTGTTTTCTTCCGTACTCGATCAATTATATATTCTAAACATTCTTACTCAAAATATAAGATCACATGTTTAATGGTATCACTTGTATATAAGACGTTAAATATTTGTTTCCTAGGTGGCACCATATTAGTTTCGTCCAATTTTGTAGTTTTGTCAATATCTCATCACTCACAACTTCGTTTTCACTTAAATTAGTTTTATTCATATTATAACTCGATATATATTGACATAGTAATGTTAATATAATACATATTTTGGGACCAAAACTCACCATTTTCCGTGATGGTACCCCTTTGAGTTTCGACTGATTTTGTTTTTTTTGGAATTACTCTCCTCAATCGGAACTCTATTTTCGATGAAATAAATTTTGTATTCTTCCGTACTCGATCAAGTATATATTCTAAACATTTTTAATCAAAATATAGGATCACATGTTTTCTTTTATCACTTGCATATAAGACGTTAAATACCTTTTTCCTAGTTGGCACCGTATTCGTTTCGTCCGACTTCGTTGTTTTGTCAATATCTAATCACTCACAACTTCGTTTTCAGTGAAATTAGTTTTATTTGTATTATAACTCGATATATATTGACGTAGTAATGTTAATATAATACATATGTTTGGACCAAAACTCACCATTTTCCGTGATGGTACCCCTTTGAGTTTCGACTGATTTTGTTGTTTTTGGAATTACTCTTCAATCGGAACTCTATTTTCGATGAAATAAATTTTGTATTCTTCCGTACTCGATCAAATATATATTCTAAACATTCTTAGTCAAAATATAAGATCACATGTTTGCTTTAATCTCTTGTATATAAGACGTTAAATATTTGTTTCGTAGGTGGCACCATATTAGTGTCGTCCGACTTCGTTGTTTTGTTAATATCTCATCACTCACAACTTCGTTTTCAGTTAAATTAGTTTTATTCATATTCTAACTCGATAGATATTGGCGTAGTAATGTTAATATAACACATATTTTTGGGACCAAAATCAACTATTTTATGTGACGGTACCCCTTTGTGTTTTGACTCATTTTGTTGTTTTTTAATTTACTCCTCAATTAGAACTCTATTTCTAATGAAATAAATTTTGTTTTATTCCGTACTCTATCAAATATATATTCTACACATTCTTAATCAAAATACAAGATCGTATTTTTGTTGTTATCACTTGTATAGAGGACGTTAAATATTTGTTTCCTAGGTGGCACTATATTAGTGTCGTCCGACTTCGTAGTTTTGTCAATATCTCATCACTCACAACTTCGTTTTCAGTTAAATTAGTTTTATTCGTATTCTAACTCGATATAGATTGACGTAGTATTGTTAATATAATACATATTTTTGGACCAAATCTCACTATTTTCTGTGATGGTACCCCTTTGAGTTTCGACTGATTTTGTCGTTTTTTGAATTTATACTCAATAAGAACTCTATTTTCGATAAAATAAATTTTGTTTTCTTCCGTACTCGATCAATTATATATTCTAAACATTCTTACTCAAAATATAAGATCACATGTTTAATGGTATCACTTGTATATAAGACGTTAAATATTTGTTTCCTAGGTGGCACCATATTAGTTTCGTCCAATTTTGTAGTTTTGTCAATATCTCATCACTCACAACTTCGTTTTCACTTAAATTAGTTTTATTCATATTATAACTCGATATATATTGACATAGTAATGTTAATATAATACATATTTTGGGACCAAAACTCACCATTTTCCGTGATGGTACCCCTTTGAGTTTCGACTGATTTTGTTTTTTTTGGAATTACTCTCCTCAATCGGAACTCTATTTTCGATGAAATAAATTTTGTATTCTTCCGTACTCGATCAAGTATATATTCTAAACATTTTTAATCAAAATATAGGATCACATGTTTTCTTTTATCACTTGCATATAAGACGTTAAATACCTTTTTCCTAGTTGGCACCGTATTCGTTTCGTCCGACTTCGTTGTTTTGTCAATATCTAATCACTCACAACTTCGTTTTCAGTGAAATTAGTTTTATTCGTATTATAACTCAATATATATTGACGTAGTAATGTTAATATAATACATATGTTTGGACCAAAACTCACCATTTTCCGTGATGGTACCCCTTTGAGTTTCGACTGATTTTGTTGTTTTTGGAATTACTCTTCAATCGGAACTCTATTTTCAATGAAATAAATTTTGTATTCTTCCGTACTCGATCAAATATATATTCTAAACATTCTTAGTCAAAATATAAGATCACATGTTTGCTTTAATCTCTTGTATATAAGACGTTAAATATTTGTTTCGTAGGTGGCACCATATTAGTGTCGTCCGACTTCGTTGTTTTGTTAATATCTCATCACTCACAACTTCGTTTTCAGTTAAATTAGTTTTATTCATATTCTAACTCGATAGATATTGGCGTAGTAATGTTAATATAACACATATTTTTGGGACCAAAATCAACTACTTTATGTGATGGTACCGCTTTGAGTTTTGACTCATTTTGTTGTTTTTTGATTTACTCCTCAATTAGAACTCTATTTCTGATGAAATAAATTTTGTTTTATTCCGTACTCTATCAAATATATATTCTACACATTCTTAATCAAAATACAAGATCATATTTTTGTTGTTATCACTTGTATAGAGGACGTTAAATATTTGTTTCCTAGGTGGCACTATATTAGTGTCGTCCGACTTCGTAGTTTTGTCAATATCTCATCACTCACAACTTCGTTTTCAGTTAAATTAGTTTTATTCGTATTCTAACTCGATATAGATTGACGTAGTATTGTTAATATAATACATATTTTTGGACCAAATCTCACTATTTTCTGTGATGGTACCCCTTTGAGTTTCGACTGATTTTGTTGTTTTTGGAATTACTCCTCAATCGGAACTCTTTTTTCGATGAAATAAATTTTGTATTCTTCCGTACTCGATCAAATATATATTCTAAACATTTTTAATCAAAATATAGGATCACATGTTTTCTTTTATCACTTGTATATAAGACGTTAAATACCTTTTTCCTAGTTGGCACCGTATTCGTTTCGTCCGACTTCGTTGTTTTGTCAATATCTAATCACTCACAACTTCGTTTTCAGTGAAATTAGTTTATTTGTATTATAACTCGATATATATTGACGTAGTAATGTTAATATAATACATATGTTTGGACCAAAACTCACCATTTTCCGTGATGGTACCCCTTTGAGTTTCGACTGATTTTGTTGTTTTTGGAATTACTCCTCAATCGGAACTCTATTTTCGATGAAATAAATTTTGTATTCTTCCGTACTCAATCATATATATATTCTAAACATTTTTAATCAAAATATAGGATCACATGTTTTCTTTTATCACTTGTATATAAGACGTTAAATACCTTTTTCCTAGTTGGCACCGTATTCGTTTCGTCCGACTTCGTTGTTTTGTCAATATCTAATCACTCACAACTTCGTTTTCAGTGAAATTAGTTTTATTTGTATTATAACTCGATATATATTGACGTAGTAATGTTAATATAATACATATGTTTGGACCAAAACTCACCATTTTCCGTGATGGTACCCCTTTGAGTTTCGACTGATTTTGTTGTTTTTGGAATTACTCTTCAATCGGAACTCTATTTTCGATGAAATAAATTTTGTATTCTTCCGTACTCGATCAAATATATATTCTAAACATTCTTAGTCAAAATATAAGATCACATGTTTGCTTTAATCTCTTGTATATAAGACGTTAAATATTTGTTTCGTAGGTGGCACCATATTAGTGTCGTCCGACTTCGATGTTTTGTTAATATCTCATCACTCACAACTTCGTTTTCAGTTAAATTAGTTTTATTCATATTCTAACTCGATAGATATTGGCGTAGTAATGTTAATATAACACATATTTTTGGGACCAAAATCAACTACTTTATGTGATGGTACCCCTTTGAGTTTTGACTCATTTTGTTGTTTTTTGATTTACTCCTCAATTAGAACTCTATTTCTGATGAAATAAATTTTGTTTTATTCCGTACTCTATCAAATATATATTCTACACATTCTTAATCAAAATACAAGATCATATTTTTGTTGTTATCACTTGTATAGAGGACGTTAAATATTTGTTTCCTAGGTGGCACTATATTAGTGTCGTCCGACTTCGTAGTTTTGTCAATATCTCATCACTCACAACTTCGTTTTCAGTTAAATTAGTTTTATTCGTATTCTAACTCGATATAGATTGACGTAGTATTGTTAATATAATACATATTTTTGGACCAAATCTCACTATTTTCTGTGATGGTACCCCTTTGAGTTTCGACTGATTTTGTCGTTTTTTGAATTTATACTCAATAAGAACTCTATTTTCGATAAAATAAATTTTGTTTTCTTCCGTACTCGATCAATTATATATTCTAAACATTCTTACTCAAAATATAAGATCACATGTTTAATGGTATCACTTGTATATAAGACGTTAAATATTTGTTTCCTAGGTGGCACCATATTAGTTTCGTCCAATTTTGTAGTTTTGTCAATATCTCATCACTCACAACTTCGTTTTCACTTAAATTAGTTTTATTAATATTATAACTCGATATATATTGACGTAGTAATGTTAATATAATACATATTTTGGGACCAAAACTCACCATTTTCCGTGATGGTACCCCTTTGAGTTTCGACTGATTTTGTTGTTTTTGGAATTACTCCTCAATCGGAACTCTTTTTTCGATGAAATAAATTTTGTATTCTTCCGTACTCGATCAAATATATATTCTAAACATTTTTAATCAAAATATAGGATCACATGTTTTCTTTTATCACTTGTATATAAGACGTTAAATACCTTTTTCCTAGTTGGCACCGTATTCGTTTCGTCCGACTTCGTTGTTTTGTCAATATCTAATCACTCACAACTTCGTTTTCAGTGAAATTAGTTTTATTTGTATTATAACTCGATATATATTGACGTAGTAATGTTAATATAATACATATGTTTGGACCAAAACTCACCATTTTCCGTGATGGTACCCCTTTGAGTTTCGACTGATTTTGTTGTTTTTGGAATTACTCCTCAATCGGAACTCTATTTTCGATGAAATAAATTTTGTATTCTTCCGTACTCAATCAAATATATATTCTAAACATTTTTAATCAAAATATAGGATCACATGTTTTCTTTTATCACTTGTATATAAGACGTTAAATACCTTTTTCCTAGTTGGCACCGTATTCGTTTCGTCCGACTTCGTTGTTTTGTCAATATCTAATCACTCACAACTTCGTTTTCAGTGAAATTAGTTTTATTTGTATTATAACTCGATATATATTGACGTAGTAATGTTAATATAATACATATGTTTGGACCAAAACTCACCATTTTCCGTGATGGTACCCCTTTGAGTTTCGACTGATTTTGTTGTTTTTGGAATTACTCTTCAATCGGAACTCTATTTTAGATGAAATAAATTTTGTATTCTTCCGTACTCGATCAAATATATATTCTAAACATTCTTAGTCAAAATATAAGATCACATGTTTGCTTTAATCTCTTGTATATAAGACGTTAAATATTTGTTTCGTAGGTGGCACCATATTAGTGTCGTCCGACTTCGTTGTTTTGTTAATATCTCATCACTCACAACTTCGTTTTCAGTTAAATTAGTTTTATTCATATTCTAACTCGATAGATATTGGCGTAGTAATGTTAATATAACACATATTTTTGGGACCAAAATCAACTACTTTATGTGATGGTACCCCTTTGAGTTTTGACTCATTTTGTTGTTTTTTGATTTACTCCTCAATTAGAACTCTATTTCTAATGAAATAAATTTTGTTTTATTTCGTACTCTATCAAATATATATTCTACACATTCTTAATCAAAATACAAGATCATATTTTTGTTGTTATCACTTGTATAGAGGACGTTAAATATTTGTTTCCTAGGTGGCACTATATTAGTGTCGTCCGACTTCGTAGTTTTGTCAATATCTCATCACTCACAACTTCGTTTTCAGTTAAATTAGTTTTATTCGTATTCTAACTCGATATAGATTGACGTAGTATTGTTAATATAATACATATTTTTGGACCAAATCTCACTATTTTCTGTGATGGTACCCCTTTGAGTTTCGACTGATTTTGTTGTTTTTGGAATTACTCTTCAATCGGAACTCTATTTTCGATGAAATAAATTTTGTATTCTTCCGTACTCGATCAAATATATATTCTAAACATTCTTAGTCAAAATATAAGATCACATGTTTGCTTTAATCTCTTGTATATAAGACGTTAAATATTTGTTTCGTAGGTGGCACCATATTAGTGTCGTCCGACTTCGTTGTTTTGTTAATATCTCATCACTCACAACTTCGTTTTCAGTTAAATTAGTTTTATTCATATTCTAACTCGATAGATATTGGCGTAGTAATGTTAATATAACACATATTTTTGGGACCAAAATCAACTACTTTATGTGATGGTACCCCTTTGAGTTTTGACTCATTTTGTTGTTTTTTGATTTACTCCTCAATTAGAACTCTATTTCTGATGAAATAAATTTTGTTTTATTCCGTACTCTATCAAATATATATTCTACACATTCTTAATCAAAATACAAGATCATATTTTTGTTGTTATCACTTGTATAGAGGACGTTAAATATTTGTTTCCTAGGTGGCACTATATTAGTGTCGTCCGACTTCGTAGTTTTGTCAATATCTCATCACTCACAACTTCGTTTTCAGTTAAATTAGTTTTATTCGTATTCTAACTCGATATAGATTGACGTAGTATTGTTAATATAATACATATTTTTGGACCAAATCTCACTATTTTCTGTGATGGTACCCCTTTGAGTTTCGACTGATTTTGTCGTTTTTTGAATTTATACTCAATAAGAACTCTATTTTCGATAAAATAAATTTTGTTTTCTTCCGTACTCGATCAATTATACATTCTAAACATTCTTACTCAAAATATAAGATCACATGTTTAATGGTATCACTTGTATATAAGACGTTAAATATTTGTTTCCTAGGTGGCACCATATTAGTTTCGTCCAATTTTGTAGTTTTGTCAATATCTCATCACTCACAACTTCGTTTTCACTTAAATTAGTTTTATTCATATTATAACTCGATATATATTGACGTAGTAATGTTAATATAATACATATTTTGGGACCAAAACTCACCATTTTCCGTGATGGTACCCCTTTGAGTTTCGACTGATTTTGTTTTTTTTGGAATTACTCCTCAATCGGAACTCTATTTTCGATGAAATAAATTTTGTATTCTTCCGTACTCGATCAAATATATATTCTAAACATTCTTAGTCAAAATATAAGATCACATGTTTGCTTTAATCTCTTGTATATAAGACGTTAAATATTTGTTTCGTAGGTGGCACCATATTAGTGTCGTCCGACTTCGTTGTTTTGTTAATATCTCATCACTCACAACTTCGTTTTCAGTTAAATTAGTTTTATTCATATTCTAACTCGATAGATATTGGCGTAGTAATGTTAATATAACACATATTTTTGGGACCAAAATCAACTACTTTATGTGATGGTACCCCTTTGAGTTTTGACTCATTTTGTTGTTTTTTGATTTACTCCTCAATTAGAACTCTATTTCTAATGAAATAAATTTTGTTTTATTTCGTACTCTATCAAATATATATTCTACACATTCTTAATCAAAATACAAGATCATATTTTTGTTGTTATCACTTGTATAGAGGACGTTAAATATTTGTTTCCTAGGTGGCACTATATTAGTGTCGTCCGACTTCGTAGTTTTGTCAATATCTCATCACTCACAACTTCGTTTTCAGTTAAATTAGTTTTATTCGTATTCTAACTCGATATAGATTGACGTAGTATTGTTAATATAATACATATTTTTGGACCAAATCTCACTATTTTCTGTGATGGTACCCCTTTGAGTTTCGACTGATTTTGTTGTTTTTGGAATTACTCTTCAATCGGAACTCTATTTTCGATGAAATAAATTTTGTATTCTTCCGTACTCGATCAAATATATATTCTAAACATTCTTAGTCAAAATATAAGATCACATGTTTGCTTTAATCTCTTGTATATAAGACGTTAAATATTTGTTTCGTAGGTGGCACCATATTAGTGTCGTCCGACTTCGTTGTTTTGTTAATATCTCATCACTCACAACTTCGTTTTCAGTTAAATTAGTTTTATTCATATTCTAACTCGATAGATATTGGCGTAGTAATGTTAATATAACACATATTTTTGGGACCAAAATCAACTACTTTATGTGATGGTACCCCTTTGAGTTTTGACTCATTTTGTTGTTTTTTGATTTACTCCTCAATTAGAACTCTATTTCTGATGAAATAAATTTTGTTTTATTCCGTACTCTATCAAATATATATTCTACACATTCTTAATCAAAATACAAGATCATATTTTTGTTGTTATCACTTGTATAGAGGACGTTAAATATTTGTTTCCTAGGTGGCACTATATTAGTGTCGTCCGACTTCGTAGTTTTGTCAATATCTCATCACTCACAACTTCGTTTTCAGTTAAATTAGTTTTATTCGTATTCTAACTCGATATAGATTGACGTAGTATTGTTAATATAATACATATTTTTGGACCAAATCTCACTATTTTCTGTGATGGTACCCCTTTGAGTTTCGACTGATTTTGTCGTTTTTTGAATTTATACTCAATAAGAACTCTATTTTCGATAAAATAAATTTTGTTTTCTTCCGTACTCGATCAATTATACATTCTAAACATTCTTACTCAAAATATAAGATCACATGTTTAATGGTATCACTTGTATATAAGACGTTAAATATTTGTTTCCTAGGTGGCACCATATTAGTTTCGTTCAATTTTGTAGTTTTGTCAATATCTCATCACTCACAACTTCGTTTTCACTTAAATTAGTTTTATTCATATTATAACTCGATATATATTGACGTAGTAATGTTAATATAATACATATTTTGGGACCAAAACTCACCATTTTCCGTGATGGTACCCCTTTGAGTTTCGACTGATTTTGTTTTTTTTGGAATTACTCCTCAATCGGAACTCTATTTTCGATGAAATAAATTTTGTATTCTTCCGTACTCGATCAAATATATATTCTAAACATTTTTAATCAAAATATAGGATCACATGTTTTCTTTTATCACTTGCATATAAGACGTTAAATACCTTTTTCCTAGTTGGCACCGTATTCGTTTCGTCCGACTTCGTTGTTTTGTCAATATCTAATCACTCACAACTTCGTTTTCAGTGAAATTAGTTTTATTCGTATTATAACTCAATATATATTGACGTAGTAATGTTAATATAATACATATGTTTGGACCAAAACTCACCATTTTCCGTGATGGTACCCCTTTGAGTTTCGACTGATTTTGTTGTTTTTGGAATTACTCTTCAATCGGAACTCTATTTTCGATGAAATAAATTTTGTATTCTTCCGTACTCGATCAAATATATATTCTAAACATTCTTAGTCAAAATATAAGATCACATGTTTGCTTTAATCTCTTGTATATAAGACGTTAAATATTTGTTTCGTAGGTGGCACCATATTAGTGTCGTCCGACTTCGTTGTTTTGTTAATATCTCATCACTCACAACTTCGTTTTCAGTTAAATTAGTTTTATTCATATTCTAACTCGATAGATATTGGCGTAGTAATGTTAATATAACACATATTTTTGGGACCAAAATCAACTACTTTATGTGATGGTACCCCTTTGAGTTTTGACTCATTTTGTTGTTTTTTGATTTACTCCTCAATTAGAACTCTATTTCTGATGAAATAAATTTTGTTTTATTCCGTACTCTATCAAATATATATTCTACACATTCTTAATCAAAATACAAGATCATATTTTTGTTGTTATCACTTGTATAGAGGACGTTAAATATTTGTTTCCTAGGTGGCACTATATTAGTGTCGTCCGACTTCGTAGTTTTGTCAATATCTCATCACTCACAACTTCGTTTTCAGTTAAATTAGTTTTATTCGTATTCTAACTCGATATAGATTGACGTAGTATTGTTAATATAATACATATTTTTGGACCAAATCTCACTATTTTCTGTGATGGTACCCCTTTGAGTTTCGACTGATTTTGTCGTTTTTTGAATTTATACTCAATAAGAACTCTATTTTCGATAAAATAAATTTTGTTTTCTTCCGTACTCGATCAATTATATATTCTAAACATTCTTACTCAAAATATAAGATCACATGTTTAATGGTATCACTTGTATATAAGACGTTAAATATTTGTTTCCTAGGTGGCACCATATTAGTTTCGTCCAATTTTGTAGTTTTGTCAATATCTCATCACTCACAACTTCGTTTTCACTTAAATTAGTTTTATTCATATTATAACTCGATATATATTGACGTAGTAATGTTAATATAATACATATTTTGGAACCAAAACTCACCATTTTCCGTGATGGTACCCCTTTGAGTTTCGACTGATTTTGTTTTTTTTTGGAATTACTCCTCAATCGGAACTCTATTTTCGATGAAATAAATTTTGTATTCTTCCGTACTCGATCAAATATATATTCTAAACATTTTTAATCAAAATATAGGATCACATGTTTTCTTTTATCACTTGTATATAAGACGTTAAATACCTTTTTCCTAGTTGGCACCGTATTCGTTTCGTCCGACTTCGTTGTTTTGTCAATATCTAATCACTCACAACTTCGTTTTCAGTGAAATTAGTTTTATTTGTATTATAACTCGATATATATTGACGTAGTAATGTTAATATAATACATATGTTTGGACCAAAACTCACCATTTTCCGTGATGGTACCCCTTTGAGTTTCGACTGATTTTGTTGTTTTTGGAATTACTCCTCAATCGGAACTCTATTTTCGATGAAATAAATTTTGTATTCTTCCGTACTCAATCAAATATATATTCTAAACATTTTTAATCAAAATATAGGATCACATGTTTTCTTTTATCACTTGTATATAAGACGTTAAATACCTTTTTCCTAGTTGGCACCGTATTCGTTTCGTCCGACTTCGTTGTTTTGTCAATATCTAATCACTCACAACTTCGTTTTCAGTGAAATTAGTTTTATTTGTATTATAACTCGATATATATTGACGTAGTAATGTTAATATAATACATATGTTTGGACCAAAACTCACCATTTTCCGTGATGGTACCCCTTTGAGTTTCGACTGATTTTGTTGTTTTTGGAATTACTCTTCAATCGGAACTCTATTTTCGATGAAATAAATTTTGTATTCTTCCGTACTCGATCAAATATATATTCTAAACATTCTTAGTCAAAATATAAGATCACATGTTTGCTTTAATCTCTTGTATATAAGACGTTAAATATTTGTTTCGTAGGTGGCACCATATTAGTGTCGTCCGACTTCGTTGTTTTGTTAATATCTCATCACTCACAACTTCGTTTTCAGTTAAATTAGTTTTATTCATATTCTAACTCGATAGATATTGGCGTAGTAATGTTAATATAACACATATTTTTGGGACCAAAATCAACTACTTTATGTGATGGTACCCCTTTGAGTTTTGACTCATTTTGTTGTTTTTTGATTTACTCCTCAATTAGAACTCTATTTCTAATGAAATAAATTTTGTTTTATTTCGTACTCTATCAAATATATATTCTACACATTCTTAATCAAAATACAAGATCATATTTTTGTTGTTATCACTTGTATAGAGGACGTTAAATATTTGTTTCCTAGGTGGCACTATATTAGTGTCGTCCGACTTCGTAGTTTTGTCAATATCTCATCACTCACAACTTCGTTTTCAGTTAAATTAGTTTTATTCGTATTCTAACTCGATATAGATTGACGTAGTATTGTTAATATAATACATATTTTTGGACCAAATCTCACTATTTTCTGTGATGGTACCCCTTTGAGTTTCGACTGATTTTGTTGTTTTTGGAATTACTCTTCAATCGGAACTCTATTTTCGATGAAATAAATTTTGTATTCTTCCGTACTCGATCAAATATATATTCTAAACATTCTTAGTCAAAATATAAGATCACATGTTTGCTTTAATCTCTTGTATATAAGACGTTAAATATTTGTTTCGTAGGTGGCACCATATTAGTGTCGTCCGACTTCGTTGTTTTGTTAATATCTCATCACTCACAACTTCGTTTTCAGTTAAATTAGTTTTATTCATATTCTAACTCGATAGATATTGGCGTAGTAATGTTAATATAACACATATTTTTGGGACCAAAATCAACTACTTTATGTGATGGTACCCCTTTGAGTTTTGACTCATTTTGTTGTTTTTTGATTTACTCCTCAATTAGAACTCTATTTCTGATGAAATAAATTTTGTTTTATTCCGTACTCTATCAAATATATATTCTACACATTCTTAATCAAAATACAAGATCATATTTTTGTTGTTATCACTTGTATAGAGGACGTTAAATATTTGTTTCCTAGGTGGCACTATATTAGTGTCGTCCGACTTCGTAGTTTTGTCAATATCTCATCACTCACAACTTCGTTTTCATTTAAATTAGTTTTATTCGTATTCTAACTCGATATAGATTGACGTAGTATTGTTAATATAATACATATTTTTGGACCAAATCTCACTATTTTCTGTGATGGTACCCCTTTGAGTTTCGACTGATTTTGTCGTTTTTTGAATTTATACTCAATAAGAACTCTATTTTCGATAAAATAAATTTTGTTTTCTTCCGTACTCGATCAATTATACATTCTAAACATTCTTACTCAAAATATAAGATCACATGTTTAATGGTATCACTTGTATATAAGACGTTAAATATTTGTTTCCTAGGTGGCACCATATTAGTTTCGTCCAATTTTGTAGTTTTGTCAATATCTCATCACTCACAACTTCGTTTTCACTTAAATTAGTTTTATTCATATTATAACTCGATATATATTGACGTAGTAATGTTAATATAATACATATTTTGGGACCAAAACTCACCATTTTCCGTGATGGTACCCCTTTGAGTTTCGACTGATTTTGTTTTTTTTGGAATTACTCCTCAATCGGAACTCTATTTTCGATGAAATAAATTTTGTATTCTTCCGTACTCGATCAAATATATATTCTAAACATTTTTAATCAAAATATAGGATCACATGTTTTCTTTTATCACTTGCATATAAGACGTTAAATACCTTTTTCCTAGTTGGCACCGTATTCGTTTCGTCCGACTTCGTTGTTTTGTCAATATCTAATCACTCACAACTTCGTTTTCAGTGAAATTAGTTTTATTCGTATTATAACTCAATATATATTGACGTAGTAATGTTAATATAATACATATTTTTGGACCAAAACTCACCATTTTCCGTGATGGTACCCCTTTGAGTTTCGACTGATTTTGTTGTTTTTGGAATTACTCTTCAATCGGAACTCTATTTTCGATGAAATAAATTTTGTATTCTTCCGTACTCGATCAAATATATATTCTAAACATTCTTAGTCAAAATATAAGATCACATGTTTGCTTTAATCTCTTGTATATAAGACGTTAAATATTTGTTTCGTAGGTGGCACCATATTAGTGTCGTCCGACTTCGTTGTTTTGTTAATATCTCATCACTCACAACTTCGTTTTCAGTTAAATTAGTTTTATTCATATTCTAACTCGATAGATATTGGCGTAGTAATGTTAATATAACACATATTTTTGGGACCAAAATCAACTACTTTATGTGATGGTACCCCTTTGAGTTTTGACTCATTTTGTTGTTTTTTGATTTACTCCTCAATTAGAACTCTATTTCTGATGAAATAAATTTTGTTTTATTCCGTACTCTATCAAATATATATTCTACACATTCTTAATCAAAATACAAGATCATATTTTTGTTGTTATCACTTGTATAGAGGACGTTAAATATTTGTTTCCTAGGTGGCACTATATTAGTGTCGTCCGACTTCGTAGTTTTGTCAATATCTCATCACTCACAACTTCGTTTTCAGTTAAATTAGTTTTATTCGTATTCTAACTCGATATAGATTGACGTAGTATTGTTAATATAATACATATTTTTGGACCAAATCTCACTATTTTCTGTGATGGTACCCCTTTGAGTTTCGACTGATTTTGTCGTTTTTTGAATTTATACTCAATAAGAACTCTATTTTCGATAAAATAAATTTTGTTTTCTTCCGTACTCGATCAATTATACATTCTAAACATTCTTACTCAAAATATAAGATCACATGTTTAATGGTATCACTTGTATATAAGACGTTAAATATTTGTTTCCTAGGTGGCACCATATTAGTTTCGTCCAATTTTGTAGTTTTGTCAATATCTCATCACTCACAACTTCGTTTTCACTTAAATTAGTTTTATTCATATTATAACTCGATATATATTGACGTAGTAATGTTAATATAATACATATTTTGGGACCAAAACTCACCATTTTCCGTGATGGTACCCCTTTGAGTTTCGACTGATTTTGTTTTTTTTGGAATTACTCCTCAATCGGAACTCTATTTTCGATGAAATAAATTTTGTATTCTTCCGTACTCGATCAAATATATATTCTAAACATTTTTAATCAAAATATAGGATCACATGTTTTCTTTTATCACTTGCATATAAGACGTTAAATACCTTTTTCCTAGTTGGCACCGTATTCGTTTCGTCCGACTTCGTTGTTTTGTCAATATCTAATCACTCACAACTTCGTTTTCAGTGAAATTAGTTTTATTCGTATTATAACTCAATATATATTGACGTAGTAATGTTAATATAATACATATTTTTGGACCAAAACTCACCATTTTCCGTGATGGTACCCCTTTGAGTTTCGACTGATTTTGTTGTTTTTGGAATTACTCTTCAATCGGAACTCTATTTTCGATGAAATAAATTTTGTATTCTTCCGTACTCGATCAAATATATATTCTAAACATTCTTAGTCAAAATATAAGATCACATGTTTGCTTTAATCTCTTGTATATAAGACGTTAAATATTTGTTTCGTAGGTGGCACCATATTAGTGTCGTCCGACTTCGTTGTTTTGTTAATATCTCATCACTCACAACTTCGTTTTCAGTTAAATTAGTTTTATTCATATTCTAACTCGATAGATATTGGCGTAGTAATGTTAATATAACACATATTTTTGGGACCAAAATCAACTACTTTATGTGATGGTACCCCTTTGAGTTTTGACTCATTTTGTTGTTTTTTGATTTACTCCTCAATTAGAACTCTATTTCTGATGAAATAAATTTTGTTTTATTCCGTACTCTATCAAATATATATTCTACACATTCTTAATCAAAATACAAGATCATATTTTTGTTGTTATCACTTGTATAGAGGACGTTAAATATTTGTTTCCTAGGTGGCACTATATTAGTGTCGTCCGACTTCGTAGTTTTGTCAATATCTCATCACTCACAACTTCGTTTTCAGTTAAATTAGTTTTATTCGTATTCTAACTCGATATAGATTGACGTAGTATTGTTAATATAATACATATTTTTGGACCAAATCTCACTATTTTCTGTGATGGTACCCCTTTGAGTTTCGACTGATTTTGTCGTTTTTTGAATTTATACTCAATAAGAACTCTATTTTCGATAAAATAAATTTTGTTTTCTTCCGTACTCGATCAATTATACATTCTAAACATTCTTACTCAAAATATAAGATCACATGTTTAATGGTATCACTTGTATATAAGACGTTAAATATTTGTTTCCTAGGTGGCACCATATTAGTTTCGTCCAATTTTGTAGTTTTGTCAATATCTCATCACTCACAACTTCGTTTTCACTTAAATTAGTTTTATTCATATTATAACTCGATATATATTGACGTAGTAATGTTAATATAATACATATTTTGGGACCAAAACTCACCATTTTCCGTGATGGTACCCCTTTGAGTTTCGACTGATTTTGTTTTTTTTGGAATTACTCCTCAATCGGAACTCTATTTTCGATGAAATAAATTTTGTATTCTTCCGTACTCGATCAAATATATATTCTAAACATTTTTAATCAAAATATAGGATCACATGTTTTCTTTTATCACTTGCATATAAGACGTTAAATACCTTTTTCCTAGTTGGCACCGTATTCGTTTCGTCCGACTTCGTTGTTTTGTCAATATCTAATCACTCACAACTTCGTTTTCAGTGAAATTAGTTTTATTCGTATTATAACTCAATATATATTGACGTAGTAATGTTAATATAATACATATTTTTGGACCAAAACTCACCATTTTCCGTGATGGTACCCCTTTGAGTTTCGACTGATTTTGTTGTTTTTGGAATTACTCTTCAATCGGAACTCTATTTTCGATGAAATAAATTTTGTATTCTTCCGTACTCGATCAAATATATATTCTAAACATTCTTAGTCAAAATATAAGATCACATGTTTGCTTTAATCTCTTGTATATAAGACGTTAAATATTTGTTTCGTAGGTGGCACCATATTAGTGTCGTCCGACTTCGTTGTTTTGTTAATATCTCATCACTCACAACTTCGTTTTCAGTTAAATTAGTTTTATTCATATTCTAACTCGATAGATATTGGCGTAGTAATGTTAATATAACACATATTTTTGGGACCAAAATCAACTACTTTATGTGATGGTACCCCTTTGAGTTTTGACTCATTTTGTTGTTTTTTGATTTACTCCTCAATTAGAACTCTATTTCTGATGAAATAAATTTTGTTTTATTCCGTACTCTATCAAATATATATTCTACACATTCTTAATCAAAATACAAGATCATATTTTTGTTGTTATCACTTGTATAGAGGACGTTAAATATTTGTTTCCTAGGTGGCACTATATTAGTGTCGTCCGACTTCGTAGTTTTGTCAATATCTCATCACTCACAACTTCGTTTTCAGTTAAATTAGTTTTATTCGTATTCTAACTCGATATAGATTGACGTAGTATTGTTAATATAATACATATTTTTGGACCAAATCTCACTATTTTCTGTGATGGTACCCCTTTGAGTTTCGACTGATTTTGTCGTTTTTTGAATTTATACTCAATAAGAACTCTATTTTCGATAAAATAAATTTTGTTTTCTTCCGTACTCGATCAATTATACATTCTAAACATTCTTACTCAAAATATAAGATCACATGTTTAATGGTATCACTTGTATATAAGACGTTAAATATTTGTTTCCTAGGTGGCACCATATTAGTTTCGTCCAATTTTGTAGTTTTGTCAATATCTCATCACTCACAACTTCGTTTTCACTTAAATTAGTTTTATTCATATTATAACTCGATATATATTGACGTAGTAATGTTAATATAATACATATTTTGGGACCAAAACTCACCATTTTCCGTGATGGTACCCCTTTGAGTTTCGACTGATTTTGTTTTTTTTGGAATTACTCCTCAATCGGAACTCTATTTTCGATGAAATAAATTTTGTATTCTTCCGTACTCGATCAAATATATATTCTAAACATTTTTAATCAAAATATAGGATCACATGTTTTCTTTTATCACTTGCATATAAGACGTTAAATACCTTTTTCCTAGTTGGCACCGTATTCGTTTCGTCCGACTTCGTTGTTTTGTCAATATCTAATCACTCACAACTTCGTTTTCAGTGAAATTAGTTTTATTCGTATTATAACTCAATATATATTGACGTAGTAATGTTAATATAATACATATTTTTGGACCAAAACTCACCATTTTCCGTGATGGTACCCCTTTGAGTTTCGACTGATTTTGTTGTTTTTGGAATTACTCTTCAATCGGAACTCTATTTTCGATGAAATAAATTTTGTATTCTTCCGTACTCGATCAAATATATATTCTAAACATTCTTAGTCAAAATATAAGATCACATGTTTGCTTTAATCTCTTGTATATAAGACGTTAAATATTTGTTTCGTAGGTGGCACCATATTAGTGTCGTCCGACTTCGTTGTTTTGTTAATATCTCATCACTCACAACTTCGTTTTCAGTTAAATTAGTTTTATTCATATTCTAACTCGATAGATATTGGCGTAGTAATGTTAATATAACACATATTTTTGGGACCAAAATCAACTACTTTATGTGATGGTACCCCTTTGAGTTTTGACTCATTTTGTTGTTTTTTGATTTACTCCTCAATTAGAACTCTATTTCTGATGAAATAAATTTTGTTTTATTCCGTACTCTATCAAATATATATTCTACACATTCTTAATCAAAATACAAGATCATATTTTTGTTGTTATCACTTGTATAGAGGACGTTAAATATTTGTTTCCTAGGTGGCACTATATTAGTGTCGTCCGACTTCGTAGTTTTGTCAATATCTCATCACTCACAACTTCGTTTTCAGTTAAATTAGTTTTATTCGTATTCTAACTCGATATAGATTGACGTAGTATTGTTAATATAATACATATTTTTGGACCAAATCTCACTATTTTCTGTGATGGTACCCCTTTGAGTTTCGACTGATTTTGTCGTTTTTTGAATTTATACTCAATAAGAACTCTATTTTCGATAAAATAAATTTTGTTTTCTTCCGTACTCGATCAATTATACATTCTAAACATTCTTACTCAAAATATAAGATCACATGTTTAATGGTATCACTTGTATATAAGACGTTAAATATTTGTTTCCTAGGTGGCACCATATTAGTTTCGTCCAATTTTGTAGTTTTGTCAATATCTCATCACTCACAACTTCGTTTTCACTTAAATTAGTTTTATTCATATTATAACTCGATATATATTGACGTAGTAATGTTAATATAATACATATTTTGGGACCAAAACTCACCATTTTCCGTGATGGTACCCCTTTGAGTTTCGACTGATTTTGTTTTTTTTGGAATTACTCCTCAATCGGAACTCTATTTTCGATGAAATAAATTTTGTATTCTTCCGTACTCGATCAAATATATATTCTAAACATTTTTAATCAAAATATAGGATCACATGTTTTCTTTTATCACTTGCATATAAGACGTTAAATACCTTTTTCCTAGTTGGCACCGTATTCGTTTCGTCCGACTTCGTTGTTTTGTCAATATCTAATCACTCACAACTTCGTTTTCAGTGAAATTAGTTTTATTCGTATTATAACTCAATATATATTGACGTAGTAATGTTAATATAATACATATGTTTGGACCAAAACTCACCATTTTCCGTGATGGTACCCCTTTGAGTTTCGACTGATTTTGTTGTTTTTGGAATTACTCTTCAATCGGAACTCTATTTTCGATGAAATAAATTTTGTATTCTTCCGTACTCGATCAAATATATATTCTAAACATTCTTAGTCAAAATATAAGATCACATGTTTGCTTTAATCTCTTGTATATAAGACGTTAAATATTTGTTTCGTAGGTGGCACCATATTAGTGTCGTCCGACTTCGTTGTTTTGTTAATATCTCATCACTCACAACTTCGTTTTCAGTTAAATTAGTTTTATTCATATTCTAACTCGATAGATATTGGCGTAGTAATGTTAATATAACACATATTTTTGGGACCAAAATCAACTACTTTATGTGATGGTACCCCTTTGAGTTTTGACTCATTTTGTTGTTTTTTGATTTACTCCTCAATTAGAACTCTATTTCTGATGAAATAAATTTTGTTTTATTCCGTACTCTATCAAATATATATTCTACACATTCTTAATCAAAATACAAGATCATATTTTTGTTGTTATCACTTGTATAGAGGACGTTAAATATTTGTTTCCTAGGTGGCACTATATTAGTGTCGTCCGACTTCGTAGTTTTGTCAATATCTCATCACTCACAACTTCGTTTTCAGTTAAATTAGTTTTATTCGTATTCTAACTCGATATAGATTGACGTAGTATTGTTAATATAATACATATTTTTGGACCAAATCTCACTATTTTCTGTGATGGTACCCCTTTGAGTTTCGACTGATTTTGTTGTTTTTGGAATTACTCTTCAATCGGAACTCTATTTTCGATGAAATAAATTTTGTATTCTTCCGTACTCGATCAAATATATATTCTAAACATTCTTAGTCAAAATATAAGATCACATGTTTGCTTTAATCTCTTGTATATAAGACGTTAAATATTTGTTTCGTAGGTGGCACCATATTAGTGTCGTCCGACTTCGTAGTTTTGTCAATATCTCATCACTCACAACTTCGTTTTCAGTTAAATTAGTTTTATTCATATTCTAACTCGATAGATATTGGCGTAGTAATGTTAATATAACACATATTTTTGGGACCAAAATCAACTACTTTATGTGATGGTACCCCTTTGAGTTTTGACTCATTTTGTTGTTTTTTGATTTACTCCTCAATTAGAACTCTATTTCTGATGAAATAAATTTTGTTTTATTCCGTACTCTATCAAATATATATTCTACACATTCTTAATCAAAATACAAGATCATATTTTTGTTGTTATCACTTGTATAGAGGACGTTAAATATTTGTTTCCTAGGTGGCACTATATTAGTGTCGTCCGACTTCGTAGTTTTGTCAATATCTCATCACTCACAACTTCGTTTTCAGTTAAATTAGTTTTATTCGTATTCTAACTCGATATAGATTGACGTAGTATTGTTAATATAATACATATTTTTGGACCAAATCTCACTATTTTCTGTGATGGTACCCCTTTGAGTTTCGACTGATTTTGTTGTTTTTGGAATTACTCTTCAATCGGAACTCTATTTTCGATGAAATAAATTTTGTATTCTTCCGTACTCGATCAAATATATATTCTAAACATTCTTAGTCAAAATATAAGATCACATGTTTGCTTTAATCTCTTGTATATAAGACGTTAAATATTTGTTTCGTAGGTGGCACCATATTAGTGTCGTCCGACTTCGTTGTTTTGTTAATATCTCATCACTCACAACTTCGTTTTCAGTTAAATTAGTTTTATTCATATTCTAACTCGATAGATATTGGCGTAGTAATGTTAATATAACACATATTTTTGGGACCAAAATCAACTACTTTATGTGATGGTACCCCTTTGAGTTTTGACTCATTTTGTTGTTTTTTGATTTACTCCTCAATTAGAACTCTATTTCTGATGAAATAAATTTTGTTTTATTCCGTACTCTATCAAATATATATTCTACACATTCTTAATCAAAATACAAGATCATATTTTTGTTGTTATCACTTGTATAGAGGACGTTAAATATTTGTTTCCTAGGTGGCACTATATTAGTGTCGTCCGACTTCGTAGTTTTGTCAATATCTCATCACTCACAACTTCGTTTTCAGTTAAATTAGTTTTATTCGTATTCTAACTCGATATAGATTGACGTAGTATTGTTAATATAATACATATTTTTGGACCAAATCTCACTATTTTCTGTGATGGTACCCCTTTGAGTTTCGACTGATTTTGTCGTTTTTTGAATTTATACTCAATAAGAACTCTATTTTCGATAAAATAAATTTTGTTTTCTTCCGTACTCGATCAATTATACATTCTAAACATTCTTACTCAAAATATAAGATCACATGTTTAATGGTATCACTTGTATATAAGACGTTAAATATTTGTTTCCTAGGTGGCACCATATTAGTTTCGTCCAATTTTGTAGTTTTGTCAATATCTCATCACTCACAACTTCGTTTTCACTTAAATTAGTTTTATTCATATTATAACTCGATATATATTGACGTAGTAATGTTAATATAATACATATTTTGGGACCAAAACTCACCATTTTCCGTGATGGTACCCCTTTGAGTTTCGACTGATTTTGTTTTTTTTGGAATTACTCCTCAATCGGAACTCTATTTTCGATGAAATAAATTTTGTATTCTTCCGTACTCGATCAAATATATATTCTAAACATTTTTAATCAAAATATAGGATCACATGTTTTCTTTTATCACTTGCATATAAGACGTTAAATACCTTTTTCCTAGTTGGCACCGTATTCGTTTCGTCCGACTTCGTTGTTTTGTCAATATCTAATCACTCACAACTTCGTTTTCAGTGAAATTAGTTTTATTCGTATTATAACTCAATATATATTGACGTAGTAATGTTAATATAATACATATGTTTGGACCAAAACTCACCATTTTCCGTGATGGTACCCCTTTGAGTTTCGACTGATTTTGTTGTTTTTGGAATTACTCTTCAATCGGAACTCTATTTTCGATGAAATAAATTTTGTATTCTTCCGTACTCGATCAAATATATATTCTAAACATTCTTAGTCAAAATATAAGATCACATGTTTGCTTTAATCTCTTGTATATAAGACGTTAAATATTTGTTTCGTAGGTGGCACCATATTAGTGTCGTCCGACTTCGTTGTTTTGTTAATATCTCATCACTCACAACTTCGTTTTCAGTTAAATTAGTTTTATTCATATTCTAACTCGATAGATATTGGCGTAGTAATGTTAATATAACACATATTTTTGGGACCAAAATCAACTACTTTATGTGATGGTACCCCTTTGAGTTTTGACTCATTTTGTTGTTTTTTGATTTACTCCTCAATTAGAACTCTATTTCTGATGAAATAAATTTTGTTTTATTCCGTACTCTATCAAATATATATTCTACACATTCTTAATCAAAATACAAGATCATATTTTTGTTGTTATCACTTGTATAGAGGACGTTAAATATTTGTTTCCTAGGTGGCACTATATTAGTGTCGTCCGACTTCGTAGTTTTGTCAATATCTCATCACTCACAACTTCGTTTTCAGTTAAATTAGTTTTATTCGTATTCTAACTCGATATAGATTGACGTAGTATTGTTAATATAATACATATTTTTGGACCAAATCTCACTATTTTCTGTGATGGTACCCCTTTGAGTTTCGACTGATTTTGTTGTTTTTGGAATTACTCTTCAATCGGAACTCTATTTTCGATGAAATAAATTTTGTATTCTTCCGTACTCGATCAAATATATATTCTAAACATTCTTAGTCAAAATATAAGATCACATGTTTGCTTTAATCTCTTGTATATAAGACGTTAAATATTTGTTTCGTAGGTGGCACCATATTAGTGTCGTCCGACTTCGTTGTTTTGTTAATATCTCATCACTCACAACTTCGTTTTCAGTTAAATTAGTTTTATTCATATTCTAACTCGATAGATATTGGCGTAGTAATGTTAATATAACACATATTTTTGGGACCAAAATCAACTACTTTATGTGATGGTACCCCTTTGAGTTTTGACTCATTTTGTTGTTTTTTGATTTACTCCTCAATTAGAACTCTATTTCTGATGAAATAAATTTTGTTTTATTCCGTACTCTATCAAATATATATTCTACACATTCTTAATCAAAATACAAGATCATATTTTTGTTGTTATCACTTGTATAGAGGACGTTAAATATTTGTTTCCTAGGTGGCACTATATTAGTGTCGTCCGACTTCGTAGTTTTGTCAATATCTCATCACTCACAACTTCGTTTTCAGTTAAATTAGTTTTATTCGTATTCTAACTCGATATAGATTGACGTAGTATTGTTAATATAATACATATTTTTGGACCAAATCTCACTATTTTCTGTGATGGTACCCCTTTGAGTTTCGACTGATTTTGTCGTTTTTTGAATTTATACTCAATAAGAACTCTATTTTCGATAAAATAAATTTTGTTTTCTTCCGTACTCGATCAATTATACATTCTAAACATTCTTACTCAAAATATAAGATCACATGTTTAATGGTATCACTTGTATATAAGACGTTAAATATTTGTTTCCTAGGTGGCACCATATTAGTTTCGTCCAATTTTGTAGTTTTGTCAATATCTCATCACTCACAACTTCGTTTTCACTTAAATTAGTTTTATTCATATTATAACTCGATATATATTGACGTAGTAATGTTAATATAATACATATTTTGGGACCAAAACTCACCATTTTCCGTGATGGTACCCCTTTGAGTTTCGACTGATTTTGTTTTTTTTGGAATTACTCCTCAATCGGAACTCTATTTTCGATGAAATAAATTTTGTATTCTTCCGTACTCGATCAAATATATATTCTAAACATTTTTAATCAAAATATAGGATCACATGTTTTCTTTTATCACTTGCATATAAGACGTTAAATACCTTTTTCCTAGTTGGCACCGTATTCGTTTCGTCCGACTTCGTTGTTTTGTCAATATCTAATCACTCACAACTTCGTTTTCAGTGAAATTAGTTTTATTCGTATTATAACTCAATATATATTGACGTAGTAATGTTAATATAATACATATTTTTGGACCAAAACTCACCATTTTCCGTGATGGTACCCCTTTGAGTTTCGACTGATTTTGTTGTTTTTGGAATTACTCTTCAATCGGAACTCTATTTTCGATGAAATAAATTTTGTATTCTTCCGTACTCGATCAAATATATATTCTAAACATTCTTAGTCAAAATATAAGATCACATGTTTGCTTTAATCTCTTGTATATAAGACGTTAAATATTTGTTTCGTAGGTGGCACCATATTAGTGTCGTCCGACTTCGTTGTTTTGTTAATATCTCATCACTCACAACTTCGTTTTCAGTTAAATTAGTTTTATTCATATTCTAACTCGATAGATATTGGCGTAGTAATGTTAATATAACACATATTTTTGGGACCAAAATCAACTACTTTATGTGATGGTACCCCTTTGAGTTTTGACTCATTTTGTTGTTTTTTGATTTACTCCTCAATTAGAACTCTATTTCTGATGAAATAAATTTTGTTTTATTCCGTACTCTATCAAATATATATTCTACACATTCTTAATCAAAATACAAGATCATATTTTTGTTGTTATCACTTGTATAGAGGACGTTAAATATTTGTTTCCTAGGTGGCACTATATTAGTGTCGTCCGACTTCGTAGTTTTGTCAATATCTCATCACTCACAACTTCGTTTTCAGTTAAATTAGTTTTATTCGTATTCTAACTCGATATAGATTGACGTAGTATTGTTAATATAATACATATTTTTGGACCAAATCTCACTATTTTCTGTGATGGTACCCCTTTGAGTTTCGACTGATTTTGTCGTTTTTTGAATTTATACTCAATAAGAACTCTATTTTCGATAAAATAAATTTTGTTTTCTTCCGTACTCGATCAATTATACATTCTAAACATTCTTACTCAAAATATAAGATCACATGTTTAATGGTATCACTTGTATATAAGACGTTAAATATTTGTTTCCTAGGTGGCACCATATTAGTTTCGTCCAATTTTGTAGTTTTGTCAATATCTCATCACTCACAACTTCGTTTTCACTTAAATTAGTTTTATTCATATTATAACTCGATATATATTGACGTAGTAATGTTAATATAATACATATTTTGGGACCAAAACTCACCATTTTCCGTGATGGTACCCCTTTGAGTTTCGACTGATTTTGTTTTTTTTGGAATTACTCCTCAATCGGAACTCTATTTTCGATGAAATAAATTTTGTATTCTTCCGTACTCGATCAAATATATATTCTAAACATTTTTAATCAAAATATAGGATCACATGTTTTCTTTTATCACTTGCATATAAGACGTTAAATACCTTTTTCCTAGTTGGCACCGTATTCGTTTCGTCCGACTTCGTTGTTTTGTCAATATCTAATCACTCACAACTTCGTTTTCAGTGAAATTAGTTTTATTCGTATTATAACTCAATATATATTGACGTAGTAATGTTAATATAATACATATGTTTGGACCAAAACTCACCATTTTCCGTGATGGTACCCCTTTGAGTTTCGACTGATTTTGTTGTTTTTGGAATTACTCTTCAATCGGAACTCTATTTTCGATGAAATAAATTTTGTATTCTTCCGTACTCGATCAAATATATATTCTAAACATTCTTAGTCAAAATATAAGATCACATGTTTGCTTTAATCTCTTGTATATAAGACGTTAAATATTTGTTTCGTAGGTGGCACCATATTAGTGTCGTCCGACTTCGTTGTTTTGTTAATATCTCATCACTCACAACTTCGTTTTCAGTTAAATTAGTTTTATTCATATTCTAACTCGATAGATATTGGCGTAGTAATGTTAATATAACACATATTTTTGGGACCAAAATCAACTACTTTATGTGATGGTACCCCTTTGAGTTTTGACTCATTTTGTTGTTTTTTGATTTACTCCTCAATTAGAACTCTATTTCTGATGAAATAAATTTTGTTTTATTCCGTACTCTATCAAATATATATTCTACACATTCTTAATCAAAATACAAGATCATATTTTTGTTGTTATCACTTGTATAGAGGACGTTAAATATTTGTTTCCTAGGTGGCACTATATTAGTGTCGTCCGACTTCGTAGTTTTGTCAATATCTCATCACTCACAACTTCGTTTTCAGTTAAATTAGTTTTATTCGTATTCTAACTCGATATAGATTGACGTAGTATTGTTAATATAATACATATTTTTGGACCAAATCTCACTATTTTCTGTGATGGTACCCCTTTGAGTTTCGACTGATTTTGTCGTTTTTTGAATTTATACTCAATAAGAACTCTATTTTCGATAAAATAAATTTTGTTTTCTTCCGTACTCGATCAATTATACATTCTAAACATTCTTACTCAAAATATAAGATCACATGTTTAATGGTATCACTTGTATATAAGACGTTAAATATTTGTTTCCTAGGTGGCACCATATTAGTTTCGTCCAATTTTGTAGTTTTGTCAATATCTCATCACTCACAACTTCGTTTTCACTTAAATTAGTTTTATTCATATTATAACTCGATATATATTGACGTAGTAATGTTAATATAATACATATTTTGGGACCAAAACTCACCATTTTCCGTGATGGTACCCCTTTGAGTTTCGACTGATTTTGTTTTTTTTGGAATTACTCCTCAATCGGAACTCTATTTTCGATGAAATAAATTTTGTATTCTTCCGTACTCGATCAAATATATATTCTAAACATTTTTAATCAAAATATAGGATCACATGTTTTCTTTTATCACTTGCATATAAGACGTTAAATACCTTTTTCCTAGTTGGCACCGTATTCGTTTCGTCCGACTTCGTTGTTTTGTCAATATCTAATCACTCACAACTTCGTTTTCAGTGAAATTAGTTTTATTCGTATTATAACTCAATATATATTGACGTAGTAATGTTAATATAATACATATGTTTGGACCAAAACTCACCATTTTCCGTGATGGTACCCCTTTGAGTTTCGACTGATTTTGTTGTTTTTGGAATTACTCTTCAATCGGAACTCTATTTTCGATGAAATAAATTTTGTATTCTTCCGTACTCGATCAAATATATATTCTAAACATTCTTAGTCAAAATATAAGATCACATGTTTGCTTTAATCTCTTGTATATAAGACGTTAAATATTTGTTTCGTAGGTGGCACCATATTAGTGTCGTCCGACTTCGTTGTTTTGTTAATATCTCATCACTCACAACTTCGTTTTCAGTTAAATTAGTTTTATTCATATTCTAACTCGATAGATATTGGCGTAGTAATGTTAATATAACACATATTTTTGGGACCAAAATCAACTACTTTATGTGATGGTACCCCTTTGAGTTTTGACTCATTTTGTTGTTTTTTGATTTACTCCTCAATTAGAACTCTATTTCTGATGAAATAAATTTTGTTTTATTCCGTACTCTATCAAATATATATTCTACACATTCTTAATCAAAATACAAGATCATATTTTTGTTGTTATCACTTGTATAGAGGACGTTAAATATTTGTTTCCTAGGTGGCACTATATTAGTGTCGTCCGACTTCGTAGTTTTGTCAATATCTCATCACTCACAACTTCGTTTTCAGTTAAATTAGTTTTATTCGTATTCTAACTCGATATAGATTGACGTAGTATTGTTAATATAATACATATTTTTGGACCAAATCTCACTATTTTCTGTGATGGTACCCCTTTGAGTTTCGACTGATTTTGTCGTTTTTTGAATTTATACTCAATAAGAACTCTATTTTCGATAAAATAAATTTTGTTTTCTTCCGTACTCGATCAATTATACATTCTAAACATTCTTACTCAAAATATAAGATCACATGTTTAATGGTATCACTTGTATATAAGACGTTAAATATTTGTTTCCTAGGTGGCACCATATTAGTTTCGTCCAATTTTGTAGTTTTGTCAATATCTCATCACTCACAACTTCGTTTTCACTTAAATTAGTTTTATTCATATTATAACTCGATATATATTGACGTAGTAATGTTAATATAATACATATTTTGGGACCAAAACTCACCATTTTCCGTGATGGTACCCCTTTGAGTTTCGACTGATTTTGTTTTTTTTGGAATTACTCCTCAATCGGAACTCTATTTTCGATGAAATAAATTTTGTATTCTTCCGTACTCGATCAAATATATATTCTAAACATTTTTAATCAAAATATAGGATCACATGTTTTCTTTTATCACTTGCATATAAGACGTTAAATACCTTTTTCCTAGTTGGCACCGTATTCGTTTCGTCCGACTTCGTTGTTTTGTCAATATCTAATCACTCACAACTTCGTTTTCAGTGAAATTAGTTTTATTCGTATTATAACTCAATATATATTGACGTAGTAATGTTAATATAATACATATGTTTGGACCAAAACTCACCATTTTCCGTGATGGTACCCCTTTGAGTTTCGACTGATTTTGTTGTTTTTGGAATTACTCTTCAATCGGAACTCTATTTTCGATGAAATAAATTTTGTATTCTTCCGTACTCGATCAAATATATATTCTAAACATTCTTAGTCAAAATATAAGATCACATGTTTGCTTTAATCTCTTGTATATAAGACGTTAAATATTTGTTTCGTAGGTGGCACCATATTAGTGTCGTCCGACTTCGTTGTTTTGTTAATATCTCATCACTCACAACTTCGTTTTCAGTTAAATTAGTTTTATTCATATTCTAACTCGATAGATATTGGCGTAGTAATGTTAATATAACACATATTTTTGGGACCAAAATCAACTACTTTATGTGATGGTACCCCTTTGAGTTTTGACTCATTTTGTTGTTTTTTGATTTACTCCTCAATTAGAACTCTATTTCTGATGAAATAAATTTTGTTTTATTCCGTACTCTATCAAATATATATTCTACACATTCTTAATCAAAATACAAGATCATATTTTTGTTGTTATCACTTGTATAGAGGACGTTAAATATTTGTTTCCTAGGTGGCACTATATTAGTGTCGTCCGACTTCGTAGTTTTGTCAATATCTCATCACTCACAACTTCGTTTTCAGTTAAATTAGTTTTATTCGTATTCTAACTCGATATAGATTGACGTAGTATTGTTAATATAATACATATTTTTGGACCAAATCTCACTATTTTCTGTGATGGTACCCCTTTGAGTTTCGACTGATTTTGTCGTTTTTTGAATTTATACTCAATAAGAACTCTATTTTCGATAAAATAAATTTTGTTTTCTTCCGTACTCGATCAATTATATATTCTAAACATTCTTACTCAAAATATAAGATCACATGTTTAATGGTATCACTTGTATATAAGACGTTAAATATTTGTTTCCTAGGTGGCACCATATTAGTTTCGTCCAATTTTGTAGTTTTGTCAATATCTCATCACTCACAACTTCGTTTTCACTTAAATTAGTTTTATTCATATTATAACTCGATATATATTGACGTAGTAATGTTAATATAATACATATTTTGGGACCAAAACTCACCATTTTCCGTGATGGTACCCCTTTGAGTTTCGACTGATTTTGTTTTTTTTGGAATTACTCCTCAATCGGAACTCTATTTTCGATGAAATAAATTTTGTATTCTTCCGTACTCGATCAAATATATATTCTAAACATTTTTAATCAAAATATAGGATCACATGTTTTCTTTTATCACTTGCATATAAGACGTTAAATACCTTTTTCCTAGTTGGCACCGTATTCGTTTCGTCCGACTTCGTTGTTTTGTCAATATCTAATCACTCACAACTTCGTTTTCAGTGAAATTAGTTTTATTCGTATTATAACTCAATATATATTGACGTAGTAATGTTAATATAATACATATGTTTGGACCAAAACTCACCATTTTCCGTGATGGTACCCCTTTGAGTTTCGACTGATTTTGTTGTTTTTGGAATTACTCTTCAATCGGAACTCTATTTTCGATGAAATAAATTTTGTATTCTTCCGTACTCGATCAAATATATATTCTAAACATTCTTAGTCAAAATATAAGATCACATGTTTGCTTTAATCTCTTGTATATAAGACGTTAAATATTTGTTTCGTAGGTGGCACCATATTAGTGTCGTCCGACTTCGTTGTTTTGTTAATATCTCATCACTCACAACTTCGTTTTCAGTTAAATTAGTTTTATTCATATTCTAACTCGATAGATATTGGCGTAGTAATGTTAATATAACACATATTTTTGGGACCAAAATCAACTACTTTATGTGATGGTACCCCTTTGAGTTTTGACTCATTTTGTTGTTTTTTGATTTACTCCTCAATTAGAACTCTATTTCTGATGAAATAAATTTTGTTTTATTCCGTACTCTATCAAATATATATTCTACACATTCTTAATCAAAATACAAGATCATATTTTTGTTGTTATCACTTGTATAGAGGACGTTAAATATTTGTTTCCTAGGTGGCACTATATTAGTGTCGTCCGACTTCGTAGTTTTGTCAATATCTCATCACTCACAACTTCGTTTTCAGTTAAATTAGTTTTATTCGTATTCTAACTCGATATAGATTGACGTAGTATTGTTAATATAATACATATTTTTGGACCAAATCTCACTATTTTCTGTGATGGTACCCCTTTGAGTTTCGACTGATTTTGTCGTTTTTTGAATTTATACTCAATAAGAACTCTATTTTCGATAAAATAAATTTTGTTTTCTTCCGTACTCGATCAATTATATATTCTAAACATTCTTACTCAAAATATAAGATCACATGTTTAATGGTATCACTTGTATATAAGACGTTAAATATTTGTTTCCTAGGTGGCACCATATTAGTTTCGTCCAATTTTGTAGTTTTGTCAATATCTCATCACTCACAACTTCGTTTTCACTTAAATTAGTTTTATTCATATTATAACTCGATATATATTGACGTAGTAATGTTAATATAATACATATTTTGGGACCAAAACTCACCATTTTCCGTGATGGTACCCCTTTGAGTTTCGACTGATTTTGTTTTTTTTGGAATTACTCCTCAATCGGAACTCTATTTTCGATGAAATAAATTTTGTATTCTTCCGTACTCGATCAAATATATATTCTAAACATTTTTAATCAAAATATAGGATCACATGTTTTCTTTTATCACTTGCATATAAGACGTTAAATACCTTTTTCCTAGTTGGCACCGTATTCGTTTCGTCCGACTTCGTTGTTTTGTCAATATCTAATCACTCACAACTTCGTTTTCAGTGAAATTAGTTTTATTCGTATTATAACTCAATATATATTGACGTAGTAATGTTAATATAATACATATGTTTGGACCAAAACTCACCATTTTCCGTGATGGTACCCCTTTGAGTTTCGACTGATTTTGTTGTTTTTGGAATTACTCTTCAATCGGAACTCTATTTTCGATGAAATAAATTTTGTATTCTTCCGTACTCGATCAAATATATATTCTAAACATTCTTAGTCAAAATATAAGATCACATGTTTGCTTTAATCTCTTGTATATAAGACGTTAAATATTTGTTTCGTAGGTGGCACCATATTAGTGTCGTCCGACTTCGTTGTTTTGTTAATATCTCATCACTCACAACTTCGTTTTCAGTTAAATTAGTTTTATTCATATTCTAACTCGATAGATATTGGCGTAGTAATGTTAATATAACACATATTTTTGGGACCAAAATCAACTACTTTATGTGATGGTACCCCTTTGAGTTTTGACTCATTTTGTTGTTTTTTGATTTACTCCTCAATTAGAACTCTATTTCTGATGAAATAAATTTTGTTTTATTCCGTACTCTATCAAATATATATTCTACACATTCTTAATCAAAATACAAGATCATATTTTTGTTGTTATCACTTGTATAGAGGACGTTAAATATTTGTTTCCTAGGTGGCACTATATTAGTGTCGTCCGACTTCGTAGTTTTGTCAATATCTCATCACTCACAACTTCGTTTTCAGTTAAATTAGTTTTATTCGTATTCTAACTCGATATAGATTGACGTAGTATTGTTAATATAATACATATTTTTGGACCAAATCTCACTATTTTCTGTGATGGTACCCCTTTGAGTTTCGACTGATTTTGTCGTTTTTTGAATTTATACTCAATAAGAACTCTATTTTCGATAAAATAAATTTTGTTTTCTTCCGTACTCGATCAATTATATATTCTAAACATTCTTACTCAAAATATAAGATCACATGTTTAATGGTATCACTTGTATATAAGACGTTAAATATTTGTTTCCTAGGTGGCACCATATTAGTTTCGTCCAATTTTGTAGTTTTGTCAATATCTCATCACTCACAACTTCGTTTTCACTTAAATTAGTTTTATTCATATTATAACTCGATATATATTGACGTAGTAATGTTAATATAATACATATTTTGGGACCAAAACTCACCATTTTCCGTGATGGTACCCCTTTGAGTTTCGACTGATTTTGTTTTTTTTGGAATTACTCCTCAATCGGAACTCTATTTTCGATGAAATAAATTTTGTATTCTTCCGTACTCGATCAAATATATATTCTAAACATTTTTAATCAAAATATAGGATCACATGTTTTCTTTTATCACTTGCATATAAGACGTTAAATACCTTTTTCCTAGTTGGCACCGTATTCGTTTCGTCCGACTTCGTTGTTTTGTCAATATCTAATCACTCACAACTTCGTTTTCAGTGAAATTAGTTTTATTCGTATTATAACTCAATATATATTGACGTAGTAATGTTAATATAATACATATGTTTGGACCAAAACTCACCATTTTCCGTGATGGTACCCCTTTGAGTTTCGACTGATTTTGTTGTTTTTGGAATTACTCTTCAATCGGAACTCTATTTTCGATGAAATAAATTTTGTATTCTTCCGTACTCGATCAAATATATATTCTAAACATTCTTAGTCAAAATATAAGATCACATGTTTGCTTTAATCTCTTGTATATAAGACGTTAAATATTTGTTTCGTAGGTGGCACCATATTAGTGTCGTCCGACTTCGTTGTTTTGTTAATATCTCATCACTCACAACTTCGTTTTCAGTTAAATTAGTTTTATTCATATTCTAACTCGATAGATATTGGCGTAGTAATGTTAATATAACACATATTTTTGGGACCAAAATCAACTACTTTATGTGATGGTACCCCTTTGAGTTTTGACTCATTTTGTTGTTTTTTGATTTACTCCTCAATTAGAACTCTATTTCTGATGAAATAAATTTTGTTTTATTCCGTACTCTATCAAATATATATTCTACACATTCTTAATCAAAATACAAGATCATATTTTTGTTGTTATCACTTGTATAGAGGACGTTAAATATTTGTTTCCTAGGTGGCACTATATTAGTGTCGTCCGACTTCGTAGTTTTGTCAATATCTCATCACTCACAACTTCGTTTTCAGTTAAATTAGTTTTATTCGTATTCTAACTCGATATAGATTGACGTAGTATTGTTAATATAATACATATTTTTGGACCAAATCTCACTATTTTCTGTGATGGTACCCCTTTGAGTTTCGACTGATTTTGTCGTTTTTTGAATTTATACTCAATAAGAACTCTATTTTCGATAAAATAAATTTTGTTTTCTTCCGTACTCGATCAATTATATATTCTAAACATTCTTACTCAAAATATAAGATCACATGTTTAATGGTATCACTTGTATATAAGACGTTAAATATTTGTTTCCTAGGTGGCACCATATTAGTTTCGTCCAATTTTGTAGTTTTGTCAATATCTCATCACTCACAACTTCGTTTTCACTTAAATTAGTTTTATTCATATTATAACTCGATATATATTGACGTAGTAATGTTAATATAATACATATTTTGGAACCAAAACTCACCATTTTCCGTGATGGTACCCCTTTGAGTTCCGACTGATTTTGTTTTTTTTTGGAATTACTCCTCAATCGGAACTCTATTTTCGATGAAATAAATTTTGTATTCTTCCGTACTCGATCAAATATATATTCTAAACATTTTTAATCAAAATATAAGATCACATGTTTTCTTTTATCACTTGTATATAAGACGTTAAATACCTTTTTCCTAGTTGGCACCGTATTCGTTTCGTCCGACTTCGTTGTTTTGTCAATATCTAATCACTCACAACTTCGTTTTCAGTGAAATTAGTTTTATTTGTATTATAACTCGATATATATTGACGTAGTAATGTTAATATAATACATATGTTTGGACCAAAACTCACCATTTTCCGTGATGGTACCCCTTTGAGTTTCGACTGATTTTGTTGTTTTTGGAATTACTCCTCAATCGGAACTCTATTTTCGATGAAATAAATTTTGTATTCTTCCGTACTCAATCAAATATATATTCTAAACATTTTTAATCAAAATATAGGATCACATGTTTTCTTTTATCACTTGTATATAAGACGTTAAATACCTTTTTCCTAGTTGGCACCGTATTCGTTTCGTCCGACTTCGTTGTTTTGTCAATATCTAATCACTCACAACTTCGTTTTCAGTGAAATTAGTTTTATTTGTATTATAACTCGATATATATTGACGTAGTAATGTTAATATAATACATATGTTTGGACCAAAACTCACCATTTTCCGTGATGGTACCCCTTTGAGTTTCGACTGATTTTGTTGTTTTTGGAATTACTCTTCAATCGGAACTCTATTTTCGATGAAATAAATTTTGTATTCTTCCGTACTCGATCAAATATATATTCTAAACATTCTTAGTCAAAATATAAGATCACATGTTTGCTTTAATCTCTTGTATATAAGACGTTAAATATTTGTTTCGTAGGTGGCACCATATTAGTGTCGTCCGACTTCGTTGTTTTGTTAATATCTCATCACTCACAACTTCGTTTTCAGTTAAATTAGTTTTATTCATATTCTAACTCGATAGATATTGGCATAGTAATGTTAATATAACACATATTTTTGGGACCAAAATCAACTACTTTATGTGATGGTACCCCTTTGAGTTTTGACTCATTTTGTTGTTTTTTGATTTACTCCTCAATTAGAACTCTATTTCTAATGAAATAAATTTTGTTTTATTTCGTACTCTATCAAATATATATTCTACACATTCTTAATCAAAATACAAGATCATATTTTTGTTGTTATCACTTGTATAGAGGACGTTAAATATTTGTTTCCTAGGTGGCACTATATTAGTGTCGTCCGACTTCGTAGTTTTGTCAATATCTCATCACTCACAACTTCGTTTTCAGTTAAATTAGTTTTATTCGTATTCTAACTCGATATAGATTGACGTAGTATTGTTAATATAATACATATTTTTGGACCAAATCTCACTATTTTCTGTGATGGTACCCCTTTGAGTTTCGACTGATTTTGTCGTTTTTTGAATTTATACTCAATAAGAACTCTATTTTCGATAAAATAAATTTTGTTTTCTTCCGTACTCGATCAATTATATATTCTAAACATTCTTACTCAAAATATAAGATCACATGTTTAATGGTATCACTTGTATATAAGACGTTAAATATTTGTTTCCTAGGTGGCACCATATTAGTTTCGTCCAATTTTGTAGTTTTGTCAATATCTCATCACTCACAACTTCGTTTTCACTTAAATTAGTTTTATTCATATTATAACTCGATATATATTGACGTAGTAATGTTAATATAATACATATTTTGGGACCAAAACTCACCATTTTCCGTGATGGTACCCCTTTGAGTTTCGACTGATTTTGTTTTTTTGGGAATTACTCCTCAATCGGAACTCTATTTTCGATGAAATAAATTTTGTATTCTTCCGTACTCGATCAAATATATATTCTAAACATTTTTAATCAAAATATAGGATCACATGTTTTCTTTTATCACTTGCATATAAGACGTTAAATACCTTTTTCCTAGTTGGCACCGTATTCGTTTCGTCCGACTTCGTTGTTTTGTCAATATCTAATCACTCACAACTTCGTTTTCAGTGAAATTAGTTTTATTCGTATTATAACTCAATATATATTGACGTAGTAATGTTAATATAATACATATGTTTGGACCAAAACTCACCATTTTCCGTGATGGTACCCCTTTGAGTTTCGACTGATTTTGTTGTTTTTGGAATTACTCTTCAATCGGAACTCTATTTTCGATGAAATAAATTTTGTATTCTTCCGTACTCGATCAAATATATATTCTAAACATTCTTAGTCAAAATATAAGATCACATGTTTGCTTTAATCTCTTGTATATAAGACGTTAAATATTTGTTTCGTAGGTGGCACCATATTAGTGTCGTCCGACTTCGTTGTTTTGTTAATATCTCATCACTCACAACTTCGTTTTCAGTTAAATTAGTTTTATTCATATTCTAACTCGATAGATATTGGCGTAGTAATGTTAATATAACACATATTTTTGGGACCAAAATCAACTACTTTATGTGATGGTACCCCTTTGAGTTTTGACTCATTTTGTTGTTTTTTGATTTACTCCTCAATTAGAACTCTATTTCTGATGAAATAAATTTTGTTTTATTCCGTACTCTATCAAATATATATTCTACACATTCTTAATCAAAATACAAGATCATATTTTTGTTGTTATCACTTGTATAGAGGACGTTAAATATTTGTTTCCTAGGTGGCACTATATTAGTGTCGTCCGACTTCGTAGTTTTGTCAATATCTCATCACTCACAACTTCGTTTTCAGTTAAATTAGTTTTATTCGTATTCTAACTCGATATAGATTGACGTAGTATTGTTAATATAATACATATTTTTGGACCAAATCTCACTATTTTCTGTGATGGTACCCCTTTGAGTTTCGACTGATTTTGTCGTTTTTTGAATTTATACTCAATAAGAACTCTATTTTCGATAAAATAAATTTTGTTTTCTTCCGTACTCGATCAATTATATATTCTAAACATTCTTACTCAAAATATAAGATCACATGTTTAATGGTATCACTTGTATATAAGACGTTAAATATTTGTTTCCTAGGTGGCACCATATTAGTTTCGTCCAATTTTGTAGTTTTGTCAATATCTCATCACTCACAACTTCGTTTTCACTTAAATTAGTTTTATTCATATTATAACTCGATATATATTGACGTAGTAATGTTAATATAATACATATTTTGGGACCAAAACTCACCATTTTCCGTGATGGTACCCCTTTGAGTTTCGACTGATTTTGTTTATTTTTGGAATTACTCCTCAATCGGAACTCTATTTTCGATGAAATAAATTTTGTATTCTTCCGTACTCAATCAAATATATATTCTAAACATTTTTAATCAAAATATAGGATCACATGTTTTCTTTTATCACTTGTATATAAGACGTTAAATACCTTTTTCCTAGTTGGCATCGTATTCGTTTCGTCCGACTTCGTTGTTTTGTCAATATCTAATCACTCACAACTTCGTTTTCAGTGAAATTAGTTTTATTTGTATTATAACTCGATATATATTGACGTAGTAATGTTAATATAATACATATGTTTGGACCAAAACTCACCATTTTCCGTGATGGTACCCCTTTGAGTTTCGACTGATTTTGTTGTTTTTGGAATTACTCTTCAATCGGAACTCTATTTTCGATGAAATAAATTTTGTATTCTTCCGTACTCGATCAAATATATATTCTAAACATTCTTAGTCAAAATATAAGATCACATGTTTGCTTTAATCTCTTGTATATAAGACGTTAAATATTTGTTTCGTAGGTGGCACCATATTAGTGTCGTCCGACTTCGTTGTTTTGTCAATATCTCATCACTCACAACTTCGTTTTCAGTTAAATTAGTTTTATTCATATTCTAACTCGATAGATATTGGCGTAGTAATGTTAATATAACACATATTTTTGGGACCAAAATCAACTACTTTATGTGATGGTACCCCTTTGAGTTTTGACTCATTTTGTTGTTTTTTGATTTACTCCTCAATTAGAACTCTATTTCTAATGAAATAAATTTTGTTTTATTTCGTACTCTATCAAATATATATTCTACACATTCTTAATCAAAATACAAGATCATATTTTTGTTGTTATCACTTGTATAGAGGACGTTAAATATTTGTTTCCTAGGTGGCACTATATTAGTGTCGTCCGACTTCGTAGTTTTGTCAATATCTCATCACTCACAACTTCGTTTTCAGTTAAATTAGTTTTATTCGTATTCTAACTCGATATAGATTGACGTAGTATTGTTAATATAATACATATTTTTGGACCAAATCTCACTATTTTCTGTGATGGTACCCCTTTGAGTTTCGACTGATTTTGTCGTTTTTTGAATTTATACTCAATAAGAACTCTATTTTCGATAAAATAAATTTTGTTTTCTTCCGTACTCGATCAATTATAGATTCTAAACATTCTTACTCAAAATATAAGATCACATGTTTAATGGTATCACTTGTATATAAGACGTTAAATATTTGTTTCCTAGGTGGCACCATATTAGTTTCGTCCAATTTTGTAGTTTTGTCAATATCTCATCACTCACAACTTCGTTTTCACTTAAATTAGTTTTATTCATATTATAACTCGATATATATTGACGTAGTAATGTTAATATAATACATATTTTGGGACCAAAACTCACCATTTTCCGTGATGGTACCCCTTTGAGTTTCGACTGATTCTGTTTTTTTTGGAATTACTCCTCAATCGGAACTCTATTTTCGATGAAATAAATTTTGTATTCTTCCGTACTCGATCAAATATATATTCTAAACATTTTTAATCAAAATATAGGATCACATGTTTTCTTTTATCACTTGCATATAAGACGTTAAATACCTTTTTCCTAGTTGGCACCGTATTCGTTTCGTCCGACTTCGTTGTTTTGTCAATATCTAATCACTCACAACTTCGTTTTCAGTGAAATTAGTTTTATTCGTATTATAACTCAATATATATTGACGTAGTAATGTTAATATAATACATATGTTTGGACCAAAACTCACCATTTTCCGTGATGGTACCCCTTTGAGTTTCGACTGATTTTGTTGTTTTTGGAATTACTCTTCAATCGGAACTCTATTTTCGATGAAATAAATTTTGTATTCTTCCGTACTCGATCAAATATATATTCTAAACATTCTTAGTCAAAATATAAGATCACATGTTTGCTTTAATCTCTTGTATATAAGACGTTAAATATTTGTTTCGTAGGTGGCACCATATTAGTGTCGTCCGACTTCGTTGTTTTGTTAATATCTCATCACTCACAACTTCGTTTTCAGTTAAATTAGTTTTATTCATATTCTAACTCGATAGATATTGGCGTAGTAATGTTAATATAACACATATTTTTGGGACCAAAATCAACTACTTTATGTGATGGTACCCCTTTGAGTTTTGACTCATTTTGTTGTTTTTTGATTTACTCCTCAATTAGAACTCTATTTCTGATGAAATAAATTTTGTTTTATTTCGTACTCTATCAAATATATATTCTACACATTCTTAATCAAAATACAAGATCATATTTTTGTTGTTATCACTTGTATAGAGGACGTTAAATATTTGTTTCCTAGGTGGCACTATATTAGTGTCGTCCGACTTCGTAGTTTTGTCAATATCTCATCACTCACAACTTCGTTTTCAGTTAAATTAGTTTTATTCGTATTCTAACTCGATATAGATTGACGTAGTATTGTTAATATAATACATATTTTTGGACCAAATCTCACTATTTTCTGTGATGGTACCCCTTTGAGTTTCGACTGATTTTGTCGTTTTTTGAATTTATACTCAATAAGAACTCTATTTTCGATAAAATAAATTTTGTTTTCTTCCGTACTCGATCAATTATATATTCTAAACATTCTTACTCAAAATATAAGATCACATGTTTAATGGTATCACTTGTATATAAGACGTTAAATATTTGTTTCCTAGGTGGCACCATATTAGTTTCGTCCAATTTTGTAGTTTTGTCAATATCTCATCACTCACAACTTCGTTTTCACTTAAATTAGTTTTATTCATATTATAACTCGATATATATTGACGTAGTAATTATAATATAATACATATTTTGGGACCAAAACTCACCATTTTCCGTGATGGTACCCCTTTGAGTTTCGACTGATTTTGTTTTTTTTGGAATTACTCCTCAATCGGAACTCTATTTTCGATGAAATAAATTTTGTATTCTTCCGTACTCGATCAAATATATATTCTAAACATTTTTAATCAAAATATAGGATCACATGTTTTCTTTTATCACTTGCATATAAGACGTTAAATACCTTTTTCCTAGTTGGCACCGTATTCGTTTCGTCCGACTTCGTTGTTTTGTCAATATCTAATCACTCACAACTTCGTTTTCAGTGAAATTAGTTTTATTCGTATTATAACTCGATATATATTGACGTAGTAATGTTAATATAATACATATGTTTGGACCAAAACTCACCATTTTCCGTGATGGTACCCCTTTGAGTTTCGACTGATTTTGTTGTTTTTGGAATTACTCTTCAATCAGAACTCTATTTTCGATGAAATAAATTTTGTATTCTTCCGTACTCGATCAAATATATATTCTAAACATTCTTAGTCAAAATATAAGATCACATGTTTGCTTTAATCTCTTGTATATAAGACGTTAAATATTTGTTTCGTAGGTGGCACCATATTAGTGTCGTCCGACTTCGTTGTTTTGTTAATATCTCATCACTCACAACTTCGTTTTCAGTTAAATTAGTTTTATTCATATTCTATCTCGATAGATATTGGCGTAGTAATGTTAATATAACACATATTTTTGGGACCAAAATCAACTACTTTATGTGATGGTACCCCTTTGAGTTTTGACTCATTTTGTTGTTTTTTGATTTACTCCTCAATTAGAACTCTATTTCTGATGAAATAAATTTTGTTTTATTTCGTACTCTATCAAATATATATTCTACACATTCTTAATCAAAATACAAGATCATATTTTTGTTGTTATCACTTGTATAGAGGACGTTAAATATTTGTTTCCTAGGTGGCACTATATTAGTGTCGTCCGACTTCGTAGTTTTGTCAATATCTCATCACTCACAACTTCGTTTTCAGTTAAATTAGTTTTATTCGTATTCTAACTCGATATAGATTGACGTAGTATTGTTAATATAATACATATTTTTGGACCAAATCTCACTATTTTCTGTGATGGTACCCCTTTGAGTTTCGACTGATTTTGTCGTTTTTTGAATTTATACTCAATAAGAACTCTATTTTCGATAAAATAAATTTTGTTTTCTTCCGTACTCGATCAATTATAGATTCTAAACATTCTTACTCAAAATATAAGATCACATGTTTAATGGTATCACTTGTATATAAGACGTTAAATATTTGTTTCCTAGGTGGCACCATATTAGTTTCGTCCAATTTTGTAGTTTTGTCAATATCTCATCACTCACAACTTCGTTTTCACTTAAATTAGTTTTATTCATATTATAACTCGATATATATTGACGTAGTAATGTTAATATAATACATATTTTGGGACCAAAACTCACCATTTTCCGTGATGGTACCCCTTTGAGTTTCGACTGATTTTGTTTTTTTTGGAATTACTCCTCAATCGGAACTCTATTTTCGATGAAATAAATTTTGTATTCTTCCATACTCGATCAAATATATATTCTAAACATTTTTAATCAAAATATAGGATCACATGTTTTCTTTTATCACTTGCATATAAGACGTTAAATACCTTTTTCCTAGTTGGCACCGTATTCGTTTCGTCCGACTTCGTTGTTTTGTCAATATCTAATCACTCACAACTTCGTTTTCAGTGAAATTAGTTTTATTCGTATTATAACTCGATATATATTGACGTAGTAATGTTAATATAATACATATGTTTGGACCAAAACTCACCATTTTCCGTGATGGTACCCCTTTGAGTTTCGACTGATTTTGTTGTTTTTGGAATTACTCTTCAATCGGAACTCTATTTTCGATGAAATAAATTTTGTATTCTTCCGTACTCGATCAAATATATATTCTAAACATTCTTAGTCAAAATATAAGATCACATGTTTGCTTTAATCTCTTGTATATAAGACGTTAAATATTTGTTTCGTAGGTGGCACCATATTAGTGTCGTCCGACTTCGTTGTTTTGTTAATATCTCATCACTCACAACTTCGTTTTCAGTTAAATTAGTTTTATTCATATTCTAACTCGATAGATATTGGCGTAGTAATGTTAATATAACACATATTTTTGGGACCAAAATCAACTACTTTATGTGATGGTACCCCTTTGAGTTTTGACTCATTTTGTTGTTTTTTGATTTACTCCTCAATTAGAACTCTATTTCTGATGAAATAAATTTTGTTTTATTTCGTACTCTATCAAATATATATTCTACACATTCTTAATCAAAATACAAGATCATATTTTTGTTGTTATCACTTGTATAGAGGACGTTAAATATTTGTTTCCTAGGTGGCACTATATTAGTGTCGTCCGACTTCGTAGTTTTGTCAATATCTCATCACTCACAACTTCGTTTTCAGTTAAATTAGTTTTATTCGTATTCTAACTCGATATAGATTGACGTAGTATTGTTAATATAATACATATTTTTGGACCAAATCTCACTATTTTCTGTGATGGTACCCCTTTGAGTTTCGACTGATTTTGTCGTTTTTTGAATTTATACTCAATAAGAACTCTATTTTCGATAAAATAAATTTTGTTTTCTTCCGTACTCGATCAATTATATATTCTAAACATTCTTACTCAAAATATAAGATCACATGTTTAATGGTATCACTTGTATATAAGACGTTAAATATTTGTTTCCTAGGTGGCACCATATTAGTTTCGTCCAATTTTGTAGTTTTGTCAATATCTCATCACTCACAACTTCGTTTTCACTTAAATTAGTTTTATTCATATTATAACTCGATATATATTGACGTAGTAATGTTAATATAATACATATTTTGGGACCAAAACTCACCATTTTCCGTGATGGTACCTCTTTGAGTTTCGACTGATTTTGTTTTTTTTGGAATTACTCCTCAATCGGAACTCTATTTTCGATGAAATAAATTTTGTATTCTTCCGTACTCGATCAAATATATATTCTAAACATTTTTAATCAAAATATAGGATCACATGTTTTCTTTTATCACTTGCATATAAGACGTTAAATACCTTTTTCCTAGTTGGCACCGTATTCGTTTCGTCCGACTTCGTTGTTTTGTCAATATCTAATTACTCACAACTTCGTTTTCAGTGAAATTAGTTTTATTCGTATTATAACTCGATATATATTGACGTAGTAATGTTAATATAATACATATGTTTGGACCAAAACTCACCATTTTCCGTGATGGTACCCCTTTGAGTTTCGACTGATTTTGTTGTTTTTGGAATTACTCTTCAATCGGAACTCTATTTTCGATGAAATAAATTTTGTATTCTTCCGTACTCGATCAAATATATATTCTAAACATTCTTAGTCAAAATATAAGATCACATGTTTGCTTTAATCTTTTGTATATAAGACGTTAAATATTTGTTTTGTAGGTGGCACCATATTAGTGTCGTCCGACTTCGTTGTTTTGTTAATATCTCATCACTCACAACTTCGTTTTCAGTTAAATTAGTTTTATTCATATTCTAACTCGATAGATATTGGCGTAGTAATGTTAATATACCACATATTTTTGGGACCAAATCAACTACTTTATGTGATGGTACCCCTTTGAGTTTTGACTCATTTTGTTGTTTTTTGATTTACTCCTCAATTAGAACTCTATTTCTGATGAAATAAATTTTGTTTTATTCCGTACTCTATCAAATATATATTCTACACATTCTTAATCAAAATACAAGATCATATTTTTGTTGTTATCACTTGTATAGAGGACGTTAAATATTTGTTTCCTAGGTGGCACTATATTAGTGTCGTCCGACTTCGTAGTTTTGTCAATATCTCATCACTCACAACTTCGTTTTCAGTTAAATTAGTTTTATTTGTATTCTAACTCGATATAGATTGACGTAGTATTGTTAATATAATACATATTTTTGGACCAAATCTCACTATTTTCTGTGATGGTACCCCTTTGAGTTTCGACTGATTTTGTCGTTTTTTGAATTTATACTCAATAAGAACTCTATTTTCGATAAAATAAATTTTGTTTTCTTCCGTACTCGATCAATTATATATTCTAAACATTCTTACTCAAAATATAAGATCACATGTTTAATGGTATCACTTGTATATAAGACGTTAAATATTTGTTTCCTAGGTGGCACCATATTAGTTACGTCCAATTTTGTAGTTTTGTCAATATCTCATCACTCACAACTTCGTTTTCACTTAAATAAGTTTTATTCATATTATAACTCGATATATATTGACGTAGTAATGTTAATATAATACATATGTTTGGACCAAAACTCACCATTTTCCGTGATGGTACCCCTTTGAGTTTCGACTGATTTTGTTGTTTTTGGAATTACTCTTCAATCGGAACTCTATTTTCGATGAAATAAATTTTGTATTATTCCGTACTCGATCAAATATATATTCTAAACATTCTTAGTCAAAATATAAGATTACATGTTTGCTTTAATCTCTTGTATATAAGACGTTAAATATTTGTTTTGTAGGTGGCACCATATTAGTGTCGTCCGACTTCGTTGTTTTGTTAATATCTCATCACTCACAACTTCGTTTTCAGTTAAACTAGTTTTATTCATATTCTAACTCGATAGATATTGGCGTAGTAATGTTAATATAACACATATTTTTGGGACCAAAATCAACTACTTTATGTGATGGTACCCCTTTGAGTTTTGACTCATTTTGTTGTTTTTTGATTTACTCCTCAATTAGAACTCTATTTCTGATGAAATAAATTTTGTTTTATTCCGTACTCTATCAAATATATATTCTACACATTCTTAATCAAAATACAAGATTATATTTTTGTTGTTATCACTTGTATAGAGGACGTTAAATATTTGTTTCCTAGGTGGCACTATATTAGTGTCGTCCGACTTCGTAGTTTTGTCAATATCTCATCACTCACAACTTCGTTTTCATTTAAATTAGTTTTATTCGTATTCTAACTCGATATAGATTGACGTAGTATTGTTAATATAATACATATTTTTGGACCAAATCTCACTATTTTCTGTGATGGTACCCCTTTGAGTTTCGACTGATTTTGTCGTTTTTTGAATTTATACTCAATAAGAACTCTATTTTCGATAAAATAAATTTTGTTTTCTTCCGTACTCGATCAATTATATATTCTAAACATTCTTACTCAAAATATAAGATCACATGTTTAATGGTATCACTTGTATATAAGACGTTAAATATTTGTTTCCTAGGTGGCACCATATTAGTTTCGTCCAATTTTGTAGTTTTGTCAATATCTCATCACTCACAACTTCGTTTTCACTTAAATTAGTTTTATTCATATTATAACTCGATATATATTGACGTAGTAATGTTAATATAATACATATTTTGGGACCAAAACTCACCATTTTCCGTGATGGTACCCCTTTGAGTTTCGACTGATTTTGTTGTTTTGGGAATTACTCCTCAATCGGAACTCTATTTTCGATGAAATAAATTTTGTATTCTTCCGTACTCGATCAAATATATATTCTAAACATTTTTAATCAAAATATAGGATCACATGTTTTCTTTTATCACTTGTATATAAGACGTTAAATACATTTTTCCTAGTTGGCACCGTATTCGTTTCGTCCGACTTCGTTGTTTTGTCAATATCTAATCACTCACAACTTCGTTTTCAGTGAAATTAGTTTTATTCGTATTATAACTCGATATATATTGACGTAGTAATGTTAATATAATACATATGTTTGGACCAAAACTCACCATTTTCCGTGATGGTACCCCTTTGAGTTTCGACTGATTTTGTTGTTTTTGGAATTACTCTTCAATCGGAACTCTATTTTCGATGAAATAAATTTTGTATTATTCCGTACTCGATCAAATATATATTCTAAACATTCTTAGTCAAAATATAAGATCACATGTTTGCTTTAATCTCTTGTATATAAGACGTTAAATATTTGTTTTGTAGGTGGCACCATATTAGTGTCGTCCGACTTCGTTGTTTTGTTAATATCTTATCACTCACAACTTCGTTTTCAGTTAAACTAGTTTTATTCATATTCTAACTCGATAGATATTGGCGTAGTAATGTTAATATAACACATATTTTTGGGACCAAAATCAACTACTTTATGTGATGGTACCCCTTTGAGTTTTGACTCATTTTGTTGTTTTTTGATTTACTCCTCAATTAGAACTCTATTTCTGATGAAATAAATTTTGTTTTATTCCGTACTCTATCAAATATATATTCTACACATTCTTAATCAAAATACAAGATTATATTTTTGTTGTTATCACTTGTATAGAGGACGTTAAATATTTGTTTCCTAGGTGGCACTATATTAGTGTCGTCCGACTTCGTAGTTTTGTCAATATCTCATCACTCACAACTTCGTTTTCAGTTAAATTAGTTTTATTCGTATTCTAACTCGATATAGATTGACGTAGTATTGTTAATATAATACATATTTTTGGACCAAATCTCACTATTTTCTGTGATGGTACCCCTTTGAGTTTCGACTGATTTTGTCGTTTTTTGAATTTATACTCAATAAGAACTCTATTTTCGATAAAATAAATTTTGTTTTCTTCCGTACTCGATCAATTATATATTCCAAACATTCTTACTCAAAATATAAGATCACATGTTTAATGGTATCACTTGTATATAAGACGTTAAATATTTGTTTCCTAGGTGGCACCATATTAGTTTCGTCCAATTTTGTAGTTTTGTCAATATCTCATCACTCACAACTTCGGTTTCACTTAAATTAGTTTTATTCATATTATAACTCGATATATATTGACGTAGTAATGTTAATATAATACATATTTTGGGACCAAAACTCACCATTTTCCGTGATGGTACCCCTTTGAGTTTCGACTGATTTTGTTTTTTTTGGAATTACTCCTCAATCGGAACTCTATTTTCGATGAAATAAATTTTGTATTCTTCCGAACTCGATCAAATATATATTCTAAACATTTTTAATCAAAATATAGGATCACATGTTTTCTTTTATCACTTGCATATAAGACGTTAAATACCTTTTTCCTAGTTGGCACCGTATTCGTTTCGTCCGACTTCGTTGTTTTGTCAATATCTAATCACTCACAACTTCGTTTTCAGTGAAATTAGTTTTATTCGTATTATAACTCAATATATATTGACGTAGTAATGTTAATATAATACATATGTTTGGACCAAAACTCACCATTTTCCGTGATGGTACCCCTTTGAGTTTCGACTGATTTTGTTGTTTTTGGAATTACTCTTCAATCGGAACTCTATTTTCGATGAAATAAATTTTGTATTCTTCCGTACTCGATCAAATATATATTCTAAACATTCTTAGTCAAAATATAAGATCACATGTTTGCTTTAATCTCTTGTATATAAGACGTTAAATATTTGTTTCGTAGGTGGCACCATATTAGTGTCGTCCGACTTCGTTGTTTTGTTAATATCTCATCACTCACAACTTCGTTTTCAGTTAAATTAGTTTTATTCATATTCTAACTCGATAGATATTGGCGTAGTAATGTTAATATAACACATATTTTTGGGACCAAAATCAACTACTTTATGTGATGGTACCCCTTTGAGTTTTGACTCATTTTGTTGTTTTTTGATTTACTCCTCAATTAGAACTCTATTTCTGATGAAATAAATTTTGTTTTATTCCGTACTCTATCAAATATATATTCTACACATTCTTAATCAAAATACAAGATCATATTTTTGTTGTTATCACTTGTATAGAGGACGTTAAATATTTGTTTCCTAGGTGGCACTATATTAGTGTCGTCCGACTTCGTAGTTTTGTCAATATCTCATCACTCACAACTTCGTTTTCAGTTAAATTAGTTTTATTCGTATTCTAACTCGATATAGATTGACGTAGTATTGTTAATATAATACATATTTTTGGACCAAATCTCACTATTTTCTGTGATGGTACCCCTTTGAGTTTCGACTGATTTTGTCGTTTTTTGAATTTATACTCAATAAGAACTCTATTTTCGATAAAATAAATTTTGTTTTCTTCCGTACTCGATCAATTATATATTCTAAACATTCTTACTCAAAATATAAGATCACATGTTTAATGGTATCACTTGTATATAAGACGTTAAATATTTGTTTCCTAGGTGGCACCATATTAGTTTCGTCCAATTTTGTAGTTTTGTCAATATCTCATCACTCACAACTTCGTTTTCACTTAAATTAGTTTTATTCATATTATAACTCGATATATATTGACGTAGTAATGTTAATATAATACATATTTTGGGACCAAAACTCACCATTTTCCGTGATGGTACCCCTTTGAGTTTCGACTGATTTTGTTGTTTTGGGAATTACTCCTCAATCGGAACTCTATTTTCGATGAAATAAATTTTGTATTCTTCCGTACTCGATCAAATATATATTCTAAACATTTTTAATCAAAATATAGGATCACATGTTTTCTTTTATCACTTGTATATAAGACGTTAAATACCTTTTTCCTAGTTGGCACCGTATTCGTTTCGTCCGACTTCGTTGTTTTGTCAATATCTAATCACTCACAACTTCGTTTTCAGTGAAATTAGTTTTATTCATATTATAACTCGATATATATTGACGTAGTAATGTTAATATAATACATATGTTTGGACCAAAACTCACCATTTTCCGTGATGGTACCCCTTTGAGTTTCGACTGATTTTGTTGTTTTTGGAATTACTCTTCAATCGGAACTCTATTTTCGATGAAATAAATTTTGTATTATTCCGTACTCGATCAAATATATATTCTAAACATTCTTAGTCAAAATATAAGATCACATGTTTGCTTTAATCTCTTGTATATAAGACGTTAAATATTTGTTTTGTAGGTGGCACCATATTAGTGTCGTCCGACTTCGTTGTTTTGTTAATATCTCATCACTCACAACTTCGTTTTCAGTTAAATTAGTTTTATTCATATTCTAACTCGATAGATATTGGCGTAGTAATGTTAATATAACACATATTTTTGGGACCAAAATCAACTACTTTATGTGATGGTACCCCTTTGAGTTTTGACTCATTTTGTTGTTTTTTGATTTACTCCTCAATTAGAACTCTATTTCTGATGAAATAAATTTTGTTTTATTCCGTACTCTATCAAATATATATTCTACACATTCTTAATCAAAATACAAGATCATATTTTTGTTGTTATCACTTGTATAGAGGACGTTAAATATTTGTTTCCTAGGTGGCACTATATTAGTGTCGTCCGACTTCGTAGTTTTGTCAATATCTCATCACTCACAACTTCGTTTTCAGTTAAATTAGTTTTATTCGTATTCTAACTCGATATAGATTGACGTAGTATTGTTAATATAATACATATTTTTGGACCAAATCTCACTATTTTCTGTGATGGTACCCCTTTGAGTTTCGACTGATTTTGTCGTTTTTTGAATTTATACTCAATAAGAACTCTATTTTCGATAAAATAAATTTTGTTTTCTTCCGTACTCGATCAATTATATATTCTAAACATTCTTACTCAAAATATAAGATCACATGTTTAATGGTATCACTTGTATATAAGACGTTAAATATTTGTTTCCTAGGTGGCACCATATTAGTTTCGTCCAATTTTGTAGTTTTGTCAATATCTCATCACTCACAACTTCGTTTTCACTTAAATTAGTTTTATTCATATTATAACTCGATATATATTGACGTAGTAATGTTAATATAATACATATTTTGGGACCAAAACTCACCATTTTCCGTGATGGTACCCCTTTGAGTTTCGACTGATTTTGTTGTTTTGGGAATTACTCCTCAATCGGAACTCTATTTTCGATGAAATAAATTTTGTATTCTTCCGTACTCGATCAAATATATATTCTAAACATTTTTAATCAAAATATAGGATCACATGTTTTCTTTTATCACTTGTATATAAGACGTTAAATACCTTTTTCCTAGTTGGCACCGTATTCGTTTCGTCCGACTTCGTTGTTTTGTCAATATCTAATCACTCACAACTTCGTTTTCAGTGAAATTAGTTTTATTCGTATTATAACTCGATATATATTGACGTAGTAATGTTAATATAATACATATGTTTGGACCAAAACTCACCATTTTCCGTGATGGTACCCCTTTGAGTTTCGACTGATTTTGTTGTTTTTGGAATTACTCTTCAATCGGAACTCTATTTTCGATGAAATAAATTTTGTATTATTCCGTACTCGATCAAATATATATTCTAAACATTCTTAGTCAAAATATAAGATCACATGTTTGCTTTAATCTCTTGTATATAAGACGTTAAATATTTGTTTTGTAGGTGGCACCATATTAGTGTCGTCCGACTTCGTTGTTTTGTTAATATCTCATCACTCACAACTTCGTTTTCAGTTAAATTAGTTTTATTCATATTCTAACTCGATAGATATTGGCGTAGTAATGTTAATATAACACATATTTTTGGGACCAAAATCAACTACTTTATGTGATGGTACCCCTTTGAGTTTTGACTCATTTTGTTGTTTTTTGATTTACTCCTCAATTAGAACTCTATTTCTGATGAAATAAATTTTGTTTTATTCCGTACTCTATCAAATATATATTCTACACATTCTTAATCAAAATACAAGATCATATTTTTGTTGTTATCACTTGTATAGAGGACGTTAAATATTTGTTTCCTAGGTGGCACTATATTAGTGTCGTCCGACTTCGTAGTTTTGTCAATATCTCATCACTCACAACTTCGTTTTCAGTTAAATTAGTTTTATTCGTATTCTAACTCGATATAGATTGACGTAGTATTGTTAATATAATACATATTTTTGGACCAAATCTCACTATTTTCTGTGATGGTACCCCTTTGAGTTTCGACTGATTTTGTCGTTTTTTGAATTTATACTCAATAAGAACTCTATTTTCGATAAAATAAATTTTGTTTTCTTCCGTACTCGATCAATTATATATTCTAAACATTCTTACTCAAAATATAAGATCACATGTTTAATGGTATCACTTGTATATAAGACGTTAAATATTTGTTTCCTAGGTGGCACCATATTAGTTTCGTCCAATTTTGTAGTTTTGTCAATATCTCATCACTCACAACTTCGTTTTCACTTAAATTAGTTTTATTCATATTATAACTCGATATATATTGACGTAGTAATGTTAATATAATACATATTTTGGGACCAAAACTCACCATTTTCCGTGATGGTACCCCTTTGAGTTTCGACTGATTTTGTTGTTTTGGGAATTACTCCTCAATCGGAACTCTATTTTCGATGAAATAAATTTTGTATTCTTCCGTACTCGATCAAATATATATTCTAAACATTTTTAATCAAAATATAGGATCACATGTTTTCTTTTATCACTTGTATATAAGACGTTAAATACCTTTTTCCTAGTTGGCACCGTATTCGTTTCGTCCGACTTCGTTGTTTTGTCAATATCTAATCACTCACAACTTCGTTTTCAGTGAAATTAGTTTTATTCGTATTATAACTCGATATATATTGACGTAGTAATGTTAATATAATACATATGTTTGGACCAAAACTCACCATTTTCCGTGATGGTACCCCTTTGAGTTTCGACTGATTTTGTTGTTTTTGGAATTACTCTTCAATCGGAACTCTATTTTCGATGAAATAAATTTTGTATTATTCCGTACTCGATCAAATATATATTCTAAACATTCTTAGTCAAAATATAAGATCACATGTTTGCTTTAATCTATTGTATATAAGACGTTAAATATTTGTTTTGTAGGTGGCACCATATTAGTGTCGTCCGACTTCGTTGTTTTGTTAATATCTCATCACTCACAACTTCGTTTTCAGTTAAATTAGTTTTATTCATATTCTAACTCGATAGATATTGGCGTAGTAATGTTAATATAACACATATTTTTGGGACCAAAATCAACTACTTTATGTGATGGTACCCCTTTGAGTTTTGACTCATTTTGTTGTTTTTTGATTTACTCCTCAATTAGAACTCTATTTCTGATGAAATAAATTTTGTTTTATTCCGTACTCTATCAAATATATATTCTACACATTCTTAATCAAAATACAAGATCATATTTTTGTTGTTATCACTTGTATAGAGGACGTTAAATATTTGTTTCCTAGGTGGCACTATATTAGTGTCGTCCGACTTCGTAGTTTTGTCAATATCTCATCACTCACAACTTCGTTTTCAGTTAAATTAGTTTTATTCGTATTCTAACTCGATATAGATTGACGTAGTATTGTTAATATAATACATATTTTTGGACCAAATCTCACTATTTTCTGTGATGGTACCCCTTTGAGTTTCGACTGATTTTGTCGTTTTTTGAATTTATACTCAATAAGAACTCTATTTTCGATAAAATAAATTTTGTTTTCTTCCGTACTCGATCAATTATATATTCTAAACATTCTTACTCAAAATATAAGATCACATGTTTAATGGTATCACTTGTATATAAGACGTTAAATATTTGTTTCCTAGGTGGCACCATATTAGTTTCGTCCAATTTTGTAGTTTTGTCAATATCTCATCACTCACAACTTCGTTTTCACTTAAATTAGTTTTATTCATATTATAACTCGATATATATTGACGTAGTAATGTTAATATAATACATATTTTGGGACCAAAACTCACCATTTTCCGTGATGGTACCCCTTTGAGTTTCGACTGATTTTGTTTTTTTTGGAATTACTCCTCAATCGGAACTCTATTTTCGATGAAATAAATTTTGTATTCTTCCGTACTCGATCAAATATATATTCTAAACATTTTTAATCAAAATATAGGATCACATGTTTTCTTTTATCACTTGCATATAAGACGTTAAATACCTTTTTCCTAGTTGGCACCGTATTCGTTTCGTCCGACTTCGTTGTTTTGTCAATATCTAATCACTCACAACTTCGTTTTCAGTGAAATTAGTTTTATTCGTATTATAACTCAATATATATTGACGTAGTAATGTTAATATAATACATATGTTTGGACCAAAACTCACCATTTTCCGTGATGGTACCCCTTTGAGTTTCGACTGATTTTGTTGTTTTTGGAATTACTCTTCAATCGGAACTCTATTTTCGATGAAATAAATTTTGTATTCTTCCGTACTCGATCAAATATATATTCTAAACATTCTTAGTCAAAATATAAGATCACATGTTTGCTTTAATCTCTTGTATATAAGACGTTAAATATTTGTTTCGTAGGTGGCACCATATTAGTGTCGTCCGACTTCGTTGTTTTGTTAATATCTCATCACTCACAACTTCGTTTTCAGTTAAATTAGTTTTATTCATATTCTAACTCGATAGATATTGGCGTAGTAATGTTAATATAACACATATTTTTGGGACCAAAATCAACTACTTTATGTGATGGTACCCCTTTGAGTTTTGACTCATTTTGTTGTTTTTTGATTTACTCCTCAATTAGAACTCTATTTCTGATGAAATAAATTTTGTTTTATTCCGTACTCTATCAAATATATATTCTACACATTCTTAATCAAAATACAAGATCATATTTTTGTTGTTATCACTTGTATAGAGGACGTTAAATATTTGTTTCCTAGGTGGCACTATATTAGTGTCGTCCGACTTCGTAGTTTTGTCAATATCTCATCACTCACAACTTCGTTTTCAGTTAAATTAGTTTTATTCGTATTCTAACTCGATATAGATTGACGTAGTATTGTTAATATAATACATATTTTTGGACCAAATCTCACTATTTTCTGTGATGGTACCCCTTTGAGTTTCGACTGATTTTGTCGTTTTTTGAATTTATACTCAATAAGAACTCTATTTTCGATAAAATAAATTTTGTTTTCTTCCGTACTCGATCAATTATATATTCTAAACATTCTTACTCAAAATATAAGATCACATGTTTAATGGTATCACTTGTATATAAGACGTTAAATATTTGTTTCCTAGGTGGCACCATATTAGTTTCGTCCAATTTTGTAGTTTTGTCAATATCTCATCACTCACAACTTCGTTTTCACTTAAATTAGTTTTATTCATATTATAACTCGATATATATTGACGTAGTAATGTTAATATAATACATATTTTGGGACCAAAACTCACCATTTTCCGTGATGGTACCCCTTTGAGTTTCGACTGATTTTGTTTTTTTTGGAATTACTCCTCAATCGGAACTCTATTTTCGATGAAATAAATTTTGTATTCTTCCGTACTCGATCAAATATATATTCTAAACATTTTTAATCAAAATATAGGATCACATGTTTTCTTTTATCACTTGTATATAAGACGTTAAATACCTTTTTCCTAGTTGGCACCGTATTCGTTTCGTCCGACTTCGTTGTTTTGTCAATATCTAATCACTCACAACTTCGTTTTCAGTGAAATTAGTTTTATTCGTATTATAACTCAATATATATTGACGTAGTAATGTTAATATAATACATATGTTTGGACCAAAACTCACCATTTTCCGTGATGGTACCCCTTTGAGTTTCGACTGATTTTGTTGTTTTTGGAATTACTCTTCAATCGGAACTCTATTTTCGATGAAATAAATTTTGTATTCTTCCGTACTCGATCAAATATATATTCTAAACATTCTTAGTCAAAATATAAGATCACATGTTTGCTTTAATCTCTTGTATATAAGACGTTAAATATTTGTTTCGTAGGTGGCACCATATTAGTGTCGTCCGACTTCGTTGTTTTGTTAATATCTCATCACTCACAACTTCGTTTTCAGTTAAATTAGTTTTATTCATATTCTAACTCGATAGATATTGGCGTAGTAATGTTAATATAACACATATTTTTGGGACCAAAATCAACTACTTTATGTGATGGTACCCCTTTGAGTTTTGACTCATTTTGTTGTTTTTTGATTTACTCCTCAATTAGAACTCTATTTCTGATGAAATAAATTTTGTTTTATTCCGTACTCTATCAAATATATATTCTACACATTCTTAATCAAAATACAAGATCATATTTTTGTTGTTATCACTTGTATAGAGGACGTTAAATATTTGTTTCCTAGGTGGCACTATATTAGTGTCGTCCGACTTCGTAGTTTTGTCAATATCTCATCACTCACAACTTCGTTTTCAGTTAAATTAGTTTTATTCGTATTCTAACTCGATATAGATTGACGTAGTATTGTTAATATAATACATATTTTTGGACCAAATCTCACTATTTTCTGTGATGGTACCCCTTTGAGTTTCGACTGATTTTGTCGTTTTTTGAATTTATACTCAATAAGAACTCTATTTTCGATAAAATAAATTTTGTTTTCTTCCGTACTCGATCAATTATATATTCTAAACATTCTTACTCAAAATATAAGATCACATGTTTAATGGTATCACTTGTATATAAGACGTTAAACATTTGTTTCCTAGGTGGCACCATATTAGTTTCGTCCAATTTTGTAGTTTTGTCAATATCTCATCACTCACAACTTCGTTTTCACTTAAATTAGTTTTATTCATATTATAACTCGATATATATTGACGTAGTAATGTTAATATAATACATATTTTGGGACCAAAACTCACCATTTTCCGTGATGGTACCCCTTTGAGTTTCGACTGATTTTGTTTTTTTTGGAATTACTCCTCAATCGGAACTCTATTTTCGATGAAATAAATTTTGTATTCTTCCGTACTCGATCAAATATATATTCTAAACATTTTTAATCAAAATATAGGATCACATGTTTTCTTTTATCACTTGCATATAAGATGTTAAATACCTTTTTCCTAGTTGGCACCGTATTCGTTTCGTCCGACTTCGTTGTTTTGTCAATATCTAATCACTCACAACTTCGTTTTCAGTGAAATTAGTTTTATTCGTATTATAACTCAATATATATTGACGTAGTAATGTTAATATAATACATATGTTTGGACCAAAACTCACCATTTTCCGTGATGGTACCCCTTTGAGTTTCGACTGATTTTGTTGTTTTTGGAATTACTCTTCAATCGGAACTCTATTTTCGATGAAATAAATTTTGTATTCTTCCGTACTCGATCAAATATATATTCTAAACATTCTTAGTCAAAATATAAGATCACATGTTTGCTTTAATCTCTTGTATATAAGACGTTAAATATTTGTTTCGTAGGTGGCACCATATTAGTGTCGTCCGACTTCGTTGTTTTGTTAATATCTCATCACTCACAACTTCGTTTTCAGTTAAATTAGTTTTATTCATATTCTAACTCGATAGATATTGGCGTAGTAATGTTAATATAACACATATTTTTGGGACCAAAATCAACTACTTTATGTGATGGTACCCCTTTGAGTTTTGACTCATTTTGTTGTTTTTTGATTTACTCCTCAATTAGAACTCTATTTCTGATGAAATAAATTTTGTTTTATTCCGTACTCTATCAAATATATATTCTACACATTCTTAATCAAAATACAAGATCATATTTTTGTTGTTATCACTTGTATAGAGGACGTTAAATATTTGTTTCCTAGGTGGCACTATATTAGTGTCGTCCGACTTCGTAGTTTTGTCAATATCTCATCACTCACAACTTCGTTTTCAGTTAAATTAGTTTTATTCGTATTCTAACTCGATATAGATTGACGTAGTATTGTTAATATAATACATATTTTTGGACCAAATCTCACTATTTTCTGTGATGGTACCCCTTTGAGTTTCGACTGATTTTGTCGTTTTTTGAATTTATACTCAATAAGAACTCTATTTTCGATAAAATAAATTTTGTTTTCTTCCGTACTCGATCAATTATATATTCTAAACATTCTTACTCAAAATATAAGATCACATGTTTAATGGTATCACTTGTATATAAGACGTTAAATATTTGTTTCCTAGGTGGCACCATATTAGTTTCGTCCAATTTTGTAGTTTTGTCAATATCTCATCACTCACAACTTCGTTTTCACTTAAATTAGTTTTATTCATATTATAACTCGATATATATTGACGTAGTAATGTTAATATAATACATATTTTGGGACCAAAACTCACCATTTTCCGTGATGGTACCCCTTTGAGTTTCGACTGATTTTGTTTTTTTTGGAATTACTCCTCAATCGGAACTCTATTTTCGATGAAATAAATTTTGTATTCTTCCGTACTCGATCAAATATATATTCTAAACATTTTTAATCAAAATATAGGATCACATGTTTTCTTTTATCACTTGTATATAAGACGTTAAATACCTTTTTCCTAGTTGGCACCGTATTCGTTTCGTCCGACTTCGTTGTTTTGTCAATATCTAATCACTCACAACTTCGTTTTCAGTGAAATTAGTTTTATTCGTATTATAACTCAATATATATTGACGTAGTAATGTTAATATAATACATATGTTTGGACCAAAACTCACCATTTTCCGTGATGGTACCCCTTTGAGTTTCGACTGATTTTGTTGTTTTTGGAATTACTCTTCAATCGGAACTCTATTTTCGATGAAATAAATTTTGTATTCTTCCGTACTCGATCAAATATATATTCTAAACATTCTTAGTCAAAATATAAGATCACATGTTTGCTTTAATCTCTTGTATATAAGACGTTAAATATTTGTTTCGTAGGTGGCACCATATTAGTGTCGTCCGACTTCGTTGTTTTGTTAATATCTCATCACTCACAACTTCGTTTTCAGTTAAATTAGTTTTATTCATATTCTAACTCGATAGATATTGGCGTAGTAATGTTAATATAACACATATTTTTGGGACCAAAATCAACTACTTTATGTGATGGTACCCCTTTGAGTTTTGACTCATTTTGTTGTTTTTTGATTTACTCCTCAATTAGAACTCTATTTCTGATGAAATAAATTTTGTTTTATTCCGTACTCTATCAAATATATATTCTACACATTCTTAATCAAAATACAAGATCATATTTTTGTTGTTATCACTTGTATAGAGGACGTTAAATATTTGTTTCCTAGGTGGCACTATATTAGTGTCGTCCGACTTCGTAGTTTTGTCAATATCTCATCACTCACAACTTCGTTTTCAGTTAAATTAGTTTTATTCGTATTCTAACTCGATATAGATTGACGTAGTATTGTTAATATAATACATATTTTTGGACCAAATCTCACTATTTTCTGTGATGGTACCCCTTTGAGTTTCGACTGATTTTGTCGTTTTTTGAATTTATACTCAATAAGAACTCTATTTTCGATAAAATAAATTTTGTTTTCTTCCGTACTCGATCAATTATATATTCTAAACATTCTTACTCAAAATATAAGATCACATGTTTAATGGTATCACTTGTATATAAGACGTTAAATATTTGTTTCCTAGGTGGCACCATATTAGTTTCGTCCAATTTTGTAGTTTTGTCAATATCTCATCACTCACAACTTCGTTTTCACTTAAATTAGTTTTATTCATATTATAACTCGATATATATTGACGTAGTAATGTTAATATAATACATATTTTGGGACCAAAACTCACCATTTTCCGTGATGGTACCCCTTTGAGTTTCGACTGATTTTGTTGTTTTTGGAATTACTCCTCAATCGGAACTCTATTTTCGATGAAATAAATTTTGTATTCTTCCGTACTCGATCAAATATATATTCTAAACATTTTTAATCAAAATATAGGATCACATGTTTTCTTTTATCACTTGTATATAAGACGTTAAATACCTTTTTCCTAGTTGGCACCGTATTCGTTTCGTCCGACTTCGTTGTTTTGTCAATATCTAATCACTCACAACTTCGTTTTCAGTGAAATTAGTTTTATTCGTATTATAACTCGATATATATTGACGTAGTAATGTTAATATAATACATATGTTTGGACCAAAACTCACCATTTTCCGTGATGGTACCCCTTTGAGTTTCGATCGATTTTGTTGTTTTTTGAGTTACACCTCAATCGTAACTCTAATTTCGATGAAATAAATTTTGTATTATACCGTACTCGATCAAATATATATTCTAAACCTTCTTAATCAAAATTTAGGATCACATGTTTTCTTTTATCACTTGTATATAAGACGTTAAATACCTTTTTCCTAGTTGGCACCGTATTCGTTTCGTCCGACTTCGTTGTTTTGTCAATATCTAATCACTCACAACTTCGTTTTCAGTGAAATTAGTTTTATTCGTATTATAACTCAATATATATTGACGTAGTAATGTTAATATAATACATATGTTTGGACCAAAACTCACCATTTTCCGTGATGGTACCCCTTTGAGTTTCGACTGATTTTGTTGTTTTTGGAATTACTCTTCAATCGGAACTCTATTTTCGATGAAATAAATTTTGTATTATTCCGTACTCGATCAAATATATATTCTAAACATTCTTAGTCAAAATATAAGATCACATGTTTGCTTTAATCTCTTGTATATAAGACGTTAAATATTTGTTTTGTAGGTGGCACCATATTAGTGTCGTCCGACTTCGTTGTTTTGTTAATATCTCATCACTCACAACTTCGTTTTCAGTTAAATTAGTTTTATTCATATTCTAACTCGATAGATATTGGCGTAGTAATGTTAATATAACACATATTTTTGGGACCAAAATCAACTACTTTATGTGATGGTACCCCTTTGAGTTTTGACTCATTTTGTTGTTTTTTGATTTACTCCTCAATTAGAACTCTATTTCTGATGAAATAAATTTTGTTTTATTCCGTACTCTATCAAATATATATTCTACACATTCTTAATCAAAATACAAGATCATATTTTTGTTGTTATCACTTGTATAGAGGACGTTAAATATTTGTTTCCTAGGTGGCACTATATTAGTGTCGTCCGACTTCGTAGTTTTGTCAATATCTCATCACTCACAACTTCGTTTTCAGTTAAATTAGTTTTATTCGTATTCTAACTCGATATAGATTGACGTAGTATTGTTAATATAATACATATTTTTGGACCAAATCTCACTATTTTCTGTGATGGTACCCCTTTGAGTTTCGACTGATTTTGTCGTTTTTTGAATTTATACTCAATAAGAACTCTATTTTCGATAAAATAAATTTTGTTTTCTTCCGTACTCGATCAATTATATATTCTAAACATTCTTACTCAAAATATAAGATCACATGTTTAATGGTATCACTTGTATATAAGACGTTAAACATTTGTTTCCTAGGTGGCACCATATTAGTTTCGTCCAATTTTGTAGTTTTGTCAATATCTCATCACTCACAACTTCGTTTTCACTTAAATTAGTTTTATTCATATTATAACTCGATATATATTGACGTAGTAATGTTAATATAATACATATTTTGGGACCAAAACTCACCATTTTCCGTGATGGTACCCCTTTGAGTTTCGACTGATTTTGTTTTTTTTGGAATTACTCCTCAATCGGAACTCTATTTTCGATGAAATAAATTTTGTATTCTTCCGTACTCGATCAAATATATATTCTAAACATTTTTAATCAAAATATAGGATCACATGTTTTCTTTTATCACTTGTATATAAGACGTTAAATACCTTTTTCCTAGTTGGCACCGTATTCGTTTCGTCCGACTTCGTTGTTTTGTCAATATCTAATCACTCACAACTTCGTTTTCAGTGAAATTAGTTTTATTCGTATTATAACTCGATATATATTGACGTAGTAATGTTAATATAATACATATGTTTGGACCAAAACTCACCATTTTCCGTGATGGTACCCCTTTGAACTTCGATCGATTTTGTTGTTTTTTGAGTTACACCTCAATCGTAACTCTAATTTCGATGAAATAAATTTTGTATTATACCGTACTCGATCAAATATATATTCTAAACCTTCTTAATCAAAATTTAGGATCACATGTTTTCTTTTATCACTTGTATATAAGACGTTAAATACCTTTTTCCTAGTTGGCACCGTATTCGTTTCGTCCGACTTCGTTGTTTTGTCAATATCTAATCACTCACAACTTCGTTTTCAGTGAAATTAGTTTTATTCGTATTATAACTCAATATATATTGACGTAGTAATGTTAATATAATACATATGTTTGGACCAAAACTCACCATTTTCCGTGATGGTACCCCTTTGAGTTTCGACTGATTTTGTTGTTTTTGGAATTACTCTTCAATCGGAACTCTATTTTCGATGAAATAAATTTTGTATTATTCCGTACTCGATCAAATATATATTCTAAACATTCTTAGTCAAAATATAAGATCACATGTTTGCTTTAATCTCTTGTATATAAGACGTTAAATATTTGTTTTGTAGGTGGCACCATATTAGTGTCGTCCGACTTCGTTGTTTTGTTAATATCTCATCACTCACAACTTCGTTTTCAGTTAAATTAGTTTTATTCATATTCTAACTCGATAGATATTGGCGTAGTAATGTTAATATAACACATATTTTTGGGACCAAAATCAACTACTTTATGTGATGGTACCCCTTTGAGTTTTGACTCATTTTGTTGTTTTTTGATTTACTCCTCAATTAGAACTCTATTTCTGATGAAATAAATTTTGTTTTATTCCGTACTCTATCAAATATATATTCTACACATTCTTAATCAAAATACAAGATCATATTTTTGTTGTTATCACTTGTATAGAGGACGTTAAATATTTGTTTCCTAGGTGGCACTATATTAGTGTCGTCCGACTTCGTAGTTTTGTCAATATCTCATCACTCACAACTTCGTTTTCAGTTAAATTAGTTTTATTCGTATTCTAACTCGATATAGATTGACGTAGTATTGTTAATATAATACATATTTTTGGACCAAATCTCACTATTTTCTGTGATGGTACCCCTTTGAGTTTCGACTGATTTTGTCGTTTTTTGAATTTATACTCAATAAGAACTCTATTTTCGATAAAATAAATTTTGTTTTCTTCCGTACTCGATCAATTATATATTCTAAACATTCTTACTCAAAATATAAGATCACATGTTTAATGGTATCACTTGTATATAAGACGTTAAACATTTGTTTCCTAGGTGGCACCATATTAGTTTCGTCCAATTTTGTAGTTTTGTCAATATCTCATCACTCACAACTTCGTTTTCACTTAAATTAGTTTTATTCATATTATAACTCGATATATATTGACGTAGTAATGTTAATATAATACATATTTTGGGACCAAAACTCACCATTTTCCGTGATGGTACCCCTTTGAGTTTCGACTGATTTTGTTTTTTTTGGAATTACTCCTCAATCGGAACTCTATTTTCGATGAAATAAATTTTGTATTCTTCCGTACTCGATCAAATATATATTCTAAACATTTTTAATCAAAATATAGGATCACATGTTTTCTTTTATCACTTGTATATAAGACGTTAAATACCTTTTTCCTAGTTGGCACCGTATTCGTTTCGTCCGACTTCGTTGTTTTGTCAATATCTAATCACTCACAACTTCGTTTTCAGTGAAATTAGTTTTATTCGTATTATAACTCGATATATATTGACGTAGTAATGTTAATATAATACATATGTTTGGACCAAAACTCACCATTTTCCGTGATGGTACCCCTTTGAACTTCGATCGATTTTGTTGTTTTTTGAGTTACACCTCAATCGTAACTCTAATTTCGATGAAATAAATTTTGTATTATACCGTACTCGATCAAATATATATTCTAAACCTTCTTAATCAAAATTTAGGATCACATGTTTTCTTTTATCACTTGTATATAAGACGTTAAATACCTTTTTCCTAGTTGGCACCGTATTCGTTTCGTCCGACTTCGTTGTTTTGTCAATATCTAATCACTCACAACTTCGTTTTCAGTGAAATTAGTTTTATTCGTATTATAACTCAATATATATTGACGTAGTAATGTTAATATAATACATATGTTTGGACCAAAACTCACCATTTTCCGTGATGGTACCCCTTTGAGTTTCGACTGATTTTGTTGTTTTTGGAATTACTCTTCAATCGGAACTCTATTTTCGATGAAATAAATTTTGTATTATTCCGTACTCGATCAAATATATATTCTAAACATTCTTAGTCAAAATATAAGATCACATGTTTGCTTTAATCTCTTGTATATAAGACGTTAAATATTTGTTTTGTAGGTGGCACCATATTAGTGTCGTCCGACTTCGTTGTTTTGTTAATATCTTATCACTCACAACTTCGTTTTCAGTTAAACTAGTTTTATTCATATTCTAACTCGATAGATATTGGCGTAGTAATGTTAATATAACACATATTTTTGGGACCAAAATCAACTACTTTATGTGATGGTACCCCTTTGAGTTTTGACTCATTTTGTTGTTTTTTGATTTACTCCTCAATTAGAACTCTATTTCTGATGAAATAAATTTTGTTTTATTCCGTACTCTATCAAATATATATTCTACACATTCTTAATCAAAATACAAGATTATATTTTTGTTGTTATCACTTGTATAGAGGACGTTAAATATTTGTTTCCTAGGTGGCACTATATTAGTGTCGTCCGACTTCGTAGTTTTGTCAATATCTCATCACTCACAACTTCGTTTTCAGTTAAATTAGTTTTATTCGTATTCTAACTCGATATAGATTGACGTAGTATTGTTAATATAATACATATTTTTGGACCAAATCTCACTATTTTCTGTGATGGTACCCCTTTGAGTTTCGACTGATTTTGTCGTTTTTTGAATTTATACTCAATAAGAACTCTATTTTCGATAAAATAAATTTTGTTTTCTTCCGTACTCGATCAATTATATATTCCAAACATTCTTACTCAAAATATAAGATCACATGTTTAATGGTATCACTTGTATATAAGACGTTAAATATTTGTTTCCTAGGTGGCACCATATTAGTTTCGTCCAATTTTGTAGTTTTGTCAATATCTCATCACTCACAACTTCGTTTTCACTTAAATTAGTTTTATTCATATTATAACTCGATATATATTGACGTAGTAATGTTAATATAATACATATTTTGGGACCAAAACTCACCATTTTCCGTGATGGTACCCCTTTGAGTTTCGACTGATTTTGTTTTTTTTGGAATTACTCCTCAATCGGAACTCTATTTTCGATGAAATAAATTTTGTATTCTTCCGTACTCGATCAAATATATATTCTAAACATTTTTAATCAAAATATAGGATCACATGTTTTCTTTTATCACTTGTATATAAGACGTTAAATACCTTTTTCCTAGTTGGCACCGTATTCGTTTCGTCCGACTTCGTTGTTTTGTCAATATCTAATCACTCACAACTTCGTTTTCAGTGAAATTAGTTTTATTCGTATTATAACTCAATATATATTGACGTAGTAATGTTAATATAATACATATGTTTGGACCAAAACTCACCATTTTCCGTGATGGTACCCCTTTGAGTTTCGACTGATTTTGTTGTTTTTGGAATTACTCTTCAATCGGAACTCTATTTTCGATGAAATAAATTTTGTATTATTCCGTACTCGATCAAATATATATTCTAAACATTCTTAGTCAAAATATAAGATCACATGTTTGCTTTAATCTCTTGTATATAAGACGTTAAATATTTGTTTCGTAGGTGGCACCATATTAGTGTCGTCCGACTTCGTTGTTTTGTTAATATCTCATCACTCACAACTTCGTTTTCAGTTAAATTAGTTTTATTCATATTCTAACTCGATAGATATTGGCGTAGTAATGTTAATATAACACATATTTTTGGGACCAAAATCAACTACTTTATGTGATGGTACCCCTTTGAGTTTTGACTCATTTTGTTGTTTTTTGATTTACTCCTCAATTAGAACTCTATTTCTGATGAAATAAATTTTGTTTTATTCCGTACTCTATCAAATATATATTCTACACATTCTTAATCAAAATACAAGATCATATTTTTGTTGTTATCACTTGTATACAGGACGTTAAATATTTGTTTCCTAGGTGGCACTATATTAGTGTCGTCCGACTTCGTAGTTTTGTCAATATCTCATCACTCACAACTTCGTTTTCAGTTAAATTAGTTTTATTCGTATTCTAACTCGATATAGATTGACGTAGTATTGTTAATATAATACATATTTTTGGACCAAATCTCACTATTTTCTGTGATGGTACCCCTTTGAGTTTCGACTGATTTTGTCGTTTTTTGAATTTATACTCAATAAGAACTCTATTTTCGATAAAATAAATTTTGTTTTCTTCCGTACTCGATCAATTATATATTCTAAACATTCTTACTCAAAATATAAGATCACATGTTTAATGGTATCACTTGTATATAAGACGTTAAACATTTGTTTCCTAGGTGGCACCATATTAGTTTCGTCCAATTTTGTAGTTTTGTCAATATCTCATCACTCACAACTTCGTTTTCACTTAAATTAGTTTTATTCATATTATAACTCGATATATATTGACGTAGTAATGTTAATATAATACATATTTTGGGACCAAAACTCACCATTTTCCGTGATGGTACCCCTTTGAGTTTCGACTGATTTTGTTTTTTTTGGAATTACTCCTCAATCGGAACTCTATTTTCGATGAAATAAATTTTGTATTCTTCCGTACTCGATCAAATATATATTCTAAACATTTTTAATCAAAATATAGGATCACATGTTTTCTTTTATCACTTGTATATAAGACGTTAAATACCTTTTTCCTAGTTGGCACCGTATTCGTTTCGTCCGACTTCGTTGTTTTGTCAATATCTAATCACTCACAACTTCGTTTTCAGTGAAATTAGTTTTATTCGTATTATAACTCAATATATATTGACGTAGTAATGTTAATATAATACATATGTTTGGACCAAAACTCACCATTTTCCGTGATGGTACCCCTTTGAGTTTCGACTGATTTTGTTGTTTTTGGAATTACTCTTCAATCGGAACTCTATTTTCGATGAAATAAATTTTGTATTATTCCGTACTCGATCAAATATATATTCTAAACATTCTTAGTCAAAATATAAGATCACATGTTTGCTTTAATCTCTTGTATATAAGACGTTAAATATTTGTTTCGTAGGTGGCACCATATTAGTGTCGTCCGACTTCGTTGTTTTGTTAATATCTCATCACTCACAACTTCGTTTTCAGTTAAATTAGTTTTATTCATATTCTAACTCGATAGATATTGGCGTAGTAATGTTAATATAACACATATTTTTGGGACCAAAATCAACTACTTTATGTGATGGTACCCCTTTGAGTTTTGACTCATTTTGTTGTTTTTTGATTTACTCCTCAATTAGAACTCTATTTCTGATGAAATAAATTTTGTTTTATTCCGTACTCTATCAAATATATATTCTACACATTCTTAATCAAAATACAAGATCATATTTTTGTTGTTATCACTTGTATACAGGACGTTAAATATTTGTTTCCTAGGTGGCACTATATTAGTGTCGTCCGACTTCGTAGTTTTGTCAATATCTCATCACTCACAACTTCGTTTTCAGTTAAATTAGTTTTATTCGTATTCTAACTCGATATAGATTGACGTAGTATTGTTAATATAATACATATTTTTGGACCAAATCTCACTATTTTCTGTGATGGTACCCCTTTGAGTTTCGACTGATTTTGTCGTTTTTTGAATTTATACTCAATAAGAACTCTATTTTCGATAAAATAAATTTTGTTTTCTTCCGTACTCGATCAATTATATATTCTAAACATTCTTACTCAAAATATAAGATCACATGTTTAATGGTATCACTTGTATATAAGACGTTAAATATTTGTTTCCTAGGTGGCACCATATTAGTTTCGTCCAATTTTGTAGTTTTGTCAATATCTCATCACTCACAACTTCGTTTTCACTTAAATTAGTTTTATTCATATTATAACTCGATATATATTGACGTAGTAATGTTAATATAATACATATTTTGGGACCAAAACTCACTATTTTCCGTGATGGTACCCCTTTGAGTTTCGACTGATTTTGTTTTTTTGGAATTACTCCTCAATCGGAACTCTATTTTCGATGAAATAAATTTTGTATTCTTCCGTACTCGATCAAATATATATTCTAAACATTTTTAATCAAAATATAGGATCACATGTTTTCTTTTATCACTTGTATATAAGACGTTAAATACCTTTTTCCTAGTTGGCACCGTATTCGTTTCGTCCGACTTCGTTGTTTTGTCAATATCTAATCACTCACAACTTCGTTTTCAGTGAAATTAGTTTTATTCGTATTATAACTCAATATATATTGACGTAGTAATGTTAATATAATACATATGTTTGGACCAAAACTCACCATTTTCCGTGATGGTACCCCTTTGAGTTTCGACTGATTTTGTTGTTTTTGGAATTACTCTTCAATCGGAACTCTATTTTCGATGAAATAAATTTTGTATTCTTCCGTACTCGATCAAATATATATTCTAAACATTCTTAGTCAAAATATAAGATCACATGTTTGCTTTAATCTCTTGTATATAAGACGTTAAATATTTGTTTCGTAGGTGGCACCATATTAGTGTCGTCCGACTTCGTTGTTTTGTTAATATCTCATCACTCACAACTTCGTTTTCAGTTAAATTAGTTTTATTCATATTCTAACTCGATAGATATTGGCGTAGTAATGTTAATATAACACATATTTTTGGGACCAAAATCAACTACTTTATGTGATGGTACCCCTTTGAGTTTTGACTCATTTTGTTGTTTTTTGATTTACTCCTCAATTAGAACTCTATTTCTGATGAAATAAATTTTGTTTTATTCCGTACTCTATCAAATATATATTCTACACATTCTTAATCAAAATACAAGATCATATTTTTGTTGTTATCACTTGTATAGAGGACGTTAAATATTTGTTTCCTAGGTGGCACTATATTAGTGTCGTCCGACTTCGTAGTTTTGTCAATATCTCATCACTCACAACTTCGTTTTCAGTTAAATTAGTTTTATTCGTATTCTAACTCGATATAGATTGACGTAGTATTGCTAATATAATACATATTTTTGGACCAAATCTCACTATTTTCTGTGATGGTACCCCTTTGAGTTTCGACTGATTTTGTCGTTTTTTGAATTTATACTCAATAAGAACTCTATTTTCGATAAAATAAATTTTGTTTTCTTCCGTACTCGATCAATTATATATTCTAAACATTCTTACTCAAAATATAAGATCACATGTTTAATGGTATCACTTGTATATAAGACGTTAAATATTTGTTTCCTAGGTGGCACCATATTAGTTTCGTCCAATTTTGTAGTTTTGTCAATATCTCATCACTCACAACTTCGTTTTCACTTAAATTAGTTTTATTCATATTATAACTCGATATATATTGACGTAGTAATGTTAATATAATACATATTTTGGGACCAAAACTCACTATTTTCCGTGATGGTACCCCTTTGAGTTTCGACTGATTTTGTTTTTTTGGAATTACTCCTCAATCGGAACTCTATTTTCGATGAAATAAATTTTGTATTCTTCCGTACTCGATCAAATATATATTCTAAACATTTTTAATCAAAATATAGGATCACATGTTTTCTTTTATCACTTGTATATAAGACGTTAAATACCTTTTTCCTAGTTGGCACCGTATTCGTTTCGCCCGACTTCGTTGTTTTGTCAATATCTAATCACTCACAACTTCGTTTTCAGTGAAATTAGTTTTATTCGTATTATAACTCAATATATATTGACGTAGTAATGTTAATATAATACATATGTTTGGACCAAAACTCACCATTTTCCGTGATGGTACCCCTTTGAGTTTCGACTGATTTTGTTGTTTTTGGAATTACTCTTCAATCGGAACTCTATTTTCGATGAAATAAATTTTGTATTCTTCCGTACTCGATCAAATATATATTCTAAACATTCTTAGTCAAAATATAAGATCACATGTTTGCTTTAATCTCTTGTATATAAGACGTTAAATATTTGTTTCGTAGGTGGCACCATATTAGTGTCGTCCGACTTCGTTGTTTTGTTAATATCTCATCACTCACAACTTCGTTTTCAGTTAAATTAGTTTTATTCATATTCTAACTCGATAGATATTGGCGTAGTAATGTTAATATAACACATATTTTTGGGACCAAAATCAACTACTTTATGTGATGGTACCCCTTTGAGTTTTGACTCATTTTGTTGTTTTTTGATTTACTCCTCAATTAGAACTCTATTTCTGATGAAATAAATTTTGTTTTATTTCGTACTCTATCAAATATATATTCTACACATTCTTAATCAAAATACAAGATCATATTTTTGTTGTTATCACTTGTATAGAGGACGTTAAATATTTGTTTCCTAGGTGGCACTATATTAGTGTCGTCCGACTTCGTAGTTTTGTCAATATCTCATCACTCACAACTTCGTTTTCAGTTAAATTAGTTTTATTCGTATTCTAACTCGATATAGATTGACGTAGTATTGTTAATATAATACATATTTTTGGACCAAATCTCACTATTTTCTGTGATGGTACCCCTTTGAGTTTCGACTGATTTTGTCGTTTTTTGAATTTATACTCAATAAGAACTCTATTTTCGATAAAATAAATTTTGTTTTCTTCCGTACTCGATCAATTATATATTCTAAACATTCTTACTCAAAATATAAGATCACATGTTTAATGGTATCACTTGTATATAAGACGTTAAATATTTGTTTCCTAGGTGGCACCATATTAGTTTCGTCCAATTTTGTAGTTTTGTCAATATCTCATCACTCACAACTTCGTTTTCACTTAAATTAGTTTTATTCATATTATAACTCGATATATATTGACGTAGTAATGTTAATATAATACATATTTTGGGACCAAAACTCACCATTTTCCGTGATGGTACCCCTTTGAGTTTCGACTGATTTTGTTTTTTTTTGGAATTACTCCTCAATCGGAACTCTATTTTCAATGAAATAAATTTTGTATTCTTCCGTACTCGATCAAATATATATTCTAAACATTTTTAATCAAAATATAGGATCACATGTTTTCTTTTATCACTTGTATATAAGACGTTAAATACCTTTTTCCTAGTTGGCACCGTATTCGTTTCGTCCGACTTCGTTGTTTTGTCAATATCTAATCACTCACAACTTCGTTTTCAGTGAAATTAGTTTTATTCGTATTATAACTCGATATATATTGACGTAGTAATGTTAATATAATACATATGTTTGGACCAAAACTCACCATTTTCCGTGATGGTACCCCTTTGAGTTTCGACTGATTTTGTTGTTTTTGGAATTACTCTTCAATCGGAACTCTATTTTCGATGAAATAAATTTTGTATTATTCCGTACTCGATCAAATATATATTCTAAACATTCTTAGTCAAAATATAAGATCACATGTTTGCTTTAATCTCTTGTATATAAGACGTTAAATATTTGTTTTGTAGGTGGCACCATATTAGTGTCGTCCGACTTCGTTGTTTTGTTAATATCTCATCACTCACAACTTCGTTTTCAGTTAAATTAGTTTTATTCATATTCTAACTCGATAGATATTGGCGTAGTAATGTTAATATAACACATATTTTTGGGACCAAAATCAACTACTTTATGTGATGGTACCCCTTTGAGTTTTGACTCATTTTGTTGTTTTTTGATTTACTCCTCAATTAGAACTCTATTTCTGATGAAATAAATTTTGTTTTATTCCGTACTCTATCAAATATATATTCTACACATTCTTAATCAAAATACAAGATCATATTTTTGTTGTTATCACTTGTATAGAGGACGTTAAATATTTGTTTCCTAGGTGGCACTATATTAGTGTCGTCCGACTTCGTAGTTTTGTCAATATCTCATCACTCACAACTTCGTTTTCAGTTAAATTAGTTTTATTCGTATTCTAACTCGATATAGATTGACGTAGTATTGTTAATATAATACATATTTTTGGACCAAATCTCACTATTTTCTGTGATGGTACCCCTTTGAGTTTCGACTGATTTTGTCGTTTTTTGAATTTATACTCAATAAGAACTCTATTTTCGATAAAATAAATTTTGTTTTCTTCCGTACTCGATCAATTATATATTCTAAACATTCTTACTCAAAATATAAGATCACATGTTTAATGGTATCACTTGTATATAAGACGTTAAATATTTGTTTCCTAGGTGGCACCATATTAGTTTCGTCCAATTTTGTAGTTTTGTCAATATCTCATCACTCACAACTTCGTTTTCACTTAAATTAGTTTTATTCATATTATAACTCGATATATATTGACGTAGTAATGTTAATATAATACATATTTTGGGACCAAAACTCACCATTTTCCGTGATGGTACCCCTTTGAGTTTCGACTGATTTTGTTTTTTTTTGGAATTACTCCTCAATCGGAACTCTATTTTCGATGAAATAAATTTTGTATTCTTCCGTACTCGATCAAATATATATTCTAAACATTTTTAATCAAAATATAGGATCACATGTTTTCTTTTATCACTTGTATATAAGACGTTAAATACCTTTTTCCTAGTTGGCACCGTATTCGTTTCGTCCGACTTCGTTGTTTTGTCAATATCTAATCACTCACAACTTCGTTTTCAGTGAAATTAGTTTTATTCGTATTATAACTCGATATATATTGACGTAGTAATGTTAATATAATACATATGTTTGGACCAAAACTCACCATTTTCCGTGATGGTACCCCTTTGAGTTTCGACTGATTTTGTTGTTTTTGGAATTACTCTTCAATCGGAACTCTATTTTCGATGAAATAAATTTTGTATTATTCCGTACTCGATCAAATATATATTCTAAACATTCTTAGTCAAAATATAAGATCACATGTTTGCTTTAATCTCTTGTATATAAGACGTTAAATATTTGTTTTGTAGGTGGCACCATATTAGTGTCGTCCGACTTCGTTGTGTTGTTAATATCTCATCACTCACAACTTCGTTTTCAGTTAAATTAGTTTTATTCATATTCTAACTCGATGGATATTGGCGTAGTAATGTTAATATAACACATATTTTTGGGACCAAGATCAACTACTTTATGTGATGGTACCCCTTTGAGTTTTGACTCATTTTGTTGTTTTTTGATTTACTCCTCAATTAGAACTCTATTTCTGATGAAATAAATTTTGTTTTATTCCGTACTCTATCAAATATATATTCTACACATTCTTAATCAAAATACAAGATCATATTTTTGTTATTATCACTTGTATAGAGGACGTTAAATATTTGTTTCCTAGGTGGCACTATATTAGTGTCGTCCGACTTCGTAGTTTTGTCAATATCTCATCACTCACAACTTCGTTTTCAGTTAAATTAGTTTTATTCGTATTCTAACTCGATATAGATTGACGTAGTATTGTTAATATAATACATATTTTTGGACCAAATCTCACTATTTTCTGTGATGGTACCCCTTTGAGTTTCGACTGATTTTGTCGTTTTTTGAATTTATACTCAATAAGAACTCTATTTTCGATAAAATAAATTTTGTTTTCTTCCGTACTCGATCAATTATATATTCTAAACATTCTTACTCAAAATATAAGATCACATGTTTAATGGTATCACTTGTATATAAGACGTTAAACATTTGTTTCCTAGGTGGCACCATATTAGTTTCGTCCAATTTTGTAGTTTTGTCAATATCTCATCACTCACAACTTCGTTTTCACTTAAATTAGTTTTATTCATATTATAACTCGATATATATTGACGTAGTAATGTTAATATAATACATATTTTGGGACCAAAACTCACCATTTTCCGTGATGGTACCCCTTTGAGTTTCGACTGATTTTGTTTTTTTTGGAATTACTCCTCAATCGGAACTCTATTTTCGATGAAATAAATTTTGTATTCTTCCGTACTCGATCAAATATATATTCTAAACATTTTTAATCAAAATATAGGATCACATGTTTTCTTTTATCACTTGTATATAAGACGTTAAATACCTTTTTCCTAGTTGGCACCGTATTCGTTTCGTCCGACTTCGTTGTTTTGTCAATATCTAATCACTCACAACTTCGTTTTCAGTGAAATTAGTTTTATTCGTATTATAACTCAATATATATTGACGTAGTAATGTTAATATAATACATATGTTTGGACCAAAACTCACCATTTTCCGTGATGGTACCCCTTTGAGTTTCGACTGATTTTGTTGTTTTTGGAATTACTCTTCAATCGGAACTCTATTTTCGATGAAATAAATTTTGTATTCTTCCGTACTCGATCAAATATATATTCTAAACATTCTTAGTCAAAATATAAGATCACATGTTTTCTTTAATCTCTTGTATATAAGACGTTAAATATTTGTTTCGTAGGTGGCACCATATTAGTGTCGTCCGACTTCGTTGTTTTGTTAATATCTCATCACTCACAACTTCGTTTTCAGTTAAATTAGTTTTATTCATATTCTAACTCGATAGATATTGGCGTAGTAATGTTAATATAACACATATTTTTGGGACCAAAATCAACTACTTTATGTGATGGTACCCCTTTGAGTTTTGACTCATTTTGTTGTTTTTTGATTTACTCCTCAATTAGAACTCTATTTCTGATGAAATAAATTTTGTTTTATTTCGTACTCTATCAAATATATATTCTACACATTCTTAATCAAAATACAAGATCATATTTTTGTTGTTATCACTTGTATAGAGGACGTTAAATATTTGTTTCCTAGGTGGCACTATATTAGTGTCGTCCGACTTCGTAGTTTTGTCAATATCTCATCACTCACAACTTCGTTTTCAGTTAAATTAGTTTTATTCGTATTCTAACTCGATATAGATTGACGTAGTATTGTTAATATAATACATATTTTTGGACCAAATCTCACTATTTTCTGTGATGGTACCCCTTTGAGTTTCGACTGATTTTGTCGTTTTTTGAATTTATACTCAATAAGAACTCTATTTTCGATAAAATAAATTTTGTTTTCTTCCGTACTCGATCAATTATATATTCTAAACATTCTTACTCAAAATATAAGATCACATGTTTAATGGTATCACTTGTATATAAGACGTTAAATATTTGTTTCCTAGGTGGCACCATATTAGTTTCGTCCAATTTTGTAGTTTTGTCAATATCTCATCACTCACAACTTCGTTTTCACTTAAATTAGTTTTATTCATATTATAACTCGATATATATTGACGTAGTAATGTTAATATAATACATATTTTGGAACCAAAACTCACCATTTTCCGTGATGGTACCCCTTTGAGTTTCGACTGATTTTGTTTTTTTTGGAATTACTCCTCAATCGGAACTCTATTTTCGATGAAATAAATTTTGTATTCTTCCGTACTCGATCAAATATATATTCTAAACATTTTTAATCAAAATATAGGATCACATGTTTTCTTTTATCACTTGTATATAAGACGTTAAATACCTTTTTCCTAGTTGGCACCGTATTCGTTTCGTCCGACTTCGTTGTTTTGTCAATATCTAATCACTCACAACTTCGTTTTCAGTGAAATTAGTTTTATTCGTATTATAACTCAATATATATTGACGTAGTAATGTTAATATAATACATATGTTTGGACCAAAACTCACCATTTTCCGTGATGGTACCCCTTTGAGTTTCGACTGATTTTGTTGTTTTTGGAATTACTCTTCAATCGGAACTCTATTTTCGATGAAATAAATTTTGTATTATTCCGTACTCGATCAAATATATATTCTAAACATTCTTAGTCAAAATATAAGATCACATGTTTGCTTTAATCTCTTGTATATAAGACGTTAAATATTTGTTTTGTAGGTGGCACCATATTAGTGTCGTCCGACTTCGTTGTTTTGTTAATATCTCATCACTCACAACTTCGTTTTCAGTTAAATTAGTTTTATTCATATTCTAACTCGATAGATATTGGCGTAGTAATGTTAATATAACACATATTTTTGGGACCAAAATCAACTACTTTATGTGATGGTACCCCTTTGAGTTTTGACTCATTTTGTTGTTTTTTGATTTACTCCTCAATTAGAACTCTATTTCTGATGAAATAAATTTTGTTTTATTCCGTACTCTATCAAATATATATTCTACACATTCTTAATCAAAATACAAGATCATATTTTTGTTGTTATCACTTGTATAGAGGACGTTAAATATTTGTTTCCTAGGTGGCACTATATTAGTGTCGTCCGACTTCGTAGTTTTGTCAATATCTCATCACTCACAACTTCGTTTTCAGTTAAATTAGTTTTATTCGTATTCTAACTCGATATAGATTGACGTAGTATTGTTAATATAATACATATTTTTGGACCAAATCTCACTATTTTCTGTGATGGTACCCCTTTGAGTTTCGACTGATTTTGTCGTTTTTTGAATTTATACTCAATAAGAACTCTATTTTCGATAAAATAAATTTTGTTTTCTTCCGTACTCGATCAATTATATATTCTAAACATTCTTACTCAAAATATAAGATCACATGTTTAATGGTATCACTTGTATATAAGACGTTAAATATTTGTTTCCTAGGTGGCACCATATTAGTTTCGTCCAATTTTGTAGTTTTGTCAATATCTCATCACTCACAACTTCGTTTTCACTTAAATTAGTTTTATTCATATTATAACTCGATATATATTGACGTAGTAATGTTAATATAATACATATTTTGGGACCAAAACTCACCATTTTCCGTGATGGTAGTACCCCTTTGAGTTTCGACTGATTTTGTTTTTTTTTGGAATTACTCCTCAATCGGAACTCTATTTTCGATGAAATAAATTTTGTATTCTTCCGTACTCGATCAAATATATATTCTAAACATTTTTAATCAAAATATAGGATCACATGTTTTCTTTTATCACTTGTATATAAGACGTTAAATACCTTTTTCCTAGTTGGCACCGTATTCGTTTCGTCCGACTTCGTTGTTTTGTCAATATCTAATCACTCACAACTTCGTTTTCAGTGAAATTAGTTTTATTCGTATTATAACTCGATATATATTGACGTAGTAATGTTAATATAATACATATGTTTGGACCAAAACTCACCATTTTCCGTGATGGTACCCCTTCGAGTTTCGACTGATTTTGTTGTTTTGGGAATTACTCTTCAATCGGAACTCTATTTTCGATGAAATAAATTTTGTATTATTCCGTACTCGATCAAATATATATTCTAAACATTCTTAGTCAAAATATAAGATCACATGTTTGCTTTAATCTCTTGTATATAAGACGTTAAATATTTGTTTTGTAGGTGGCACCATATTAGTGTCGTCCGACTTCGTTGTGTTGTTAATATCTCATCACTCACAACTTCGTTTTCAGTTAAATTAGTTTTATTCATATTCTAACTCGATAGATATTGGCGTAGTAATGTTAATATAACACATATTTTTGGGACCAAAATCAACTACTTTATGTGATGGTACCCCTTTGAGTTTTGACTCATTTTGTTGTTTTTTGATTTACTCCTCAATTAGAACTCTATTTCTGATGAAATAAATTTTGTTTTATTCCGTACTCTATCAAATATATATTCTACACATTCTTAATCAAAATACAAGATCATATTTTTGTTGTTATCACTTGTATAGAGGACGTTAAATATTTGTTTCCTAGGTGGCACTATATTAGTGTCGTCCGACTTCGTAGTTTTGTCAATATCTCATCACTCACAACTTCGTTTTCAGTTAAATTAGTTTTATTCGTATTCTAACTCGATATAGATTGACGTAGTATTGTTAATATAATACATATTTTTGGACCAAATCTCACTATTTTCTGTGATGGTACCCCTTTGAGTTTCGACTGATTTTGTCGTTTTTTGAATTTATACTCAATAAGAACTCTATTTTCGATAAAATAAATTTTGTTTTCTTCCGTACTCGATCAATTATATATTCTAAACATTCTTACTCAAAATATAAGATCACATGTTTAATGGTATCACTTGTATATAAGACGTTAAATATTTGTTTCCTAGGTGGCACCATATTAGTTTCGTCCAATTTTGTAGTTTTGTCAATATCTCATCACTCACAACTTCGTTTTCACTTAAATTAGTTTTATTCATATTATAACTCGATATATATTGACGTAGTAATGTTAATATAATACATATTTTGGGACCAAAACTCACCATTTTCCGTGATGGTAGTACCCCTTTGAGTTTCGACTGATTTTGTTTTTTTTTGGAATTACTCCTCAATCGGAACTCTATTTTCGATGAAATAAATTTTGTATTCTTCCGTACTCGATCAAATATATATTCTAAACATTTTTAATCAAAATATAGGATCACATGTTTTCTTTTATCACTTGTATATAAGACGTTAAATACCTTTTTCCTAGTTGGCACCGTATTCGTTTCGTCCGACTTCGTTGTTTTGTCAATATCTAATCACTCACAACTTCGTTTTCAGTGAAATTAGTTTTATTCGTATTATAACTCGATATATATTGACGTAGTAATGTTAATATAATACATATGTTTGGACCAAAACTCACCATTTTCCGTGATGGTACCCCTTTGAGTTTCGACTGATTTTGTTGTTTTTGGAATTACTCTTCAATCGGAACTCTATTTTCGATGAAATAAATTTTGTATTATTCCGTACTCGATCAAATATATATTCTAAACATTCTTAGTCAAAATATAAGATCACATGTTTGCTTTAATCTCTTGTATATAAGACGTTAAATATTTGTTTTGTAGGTGGCACCATATTAGTGTCGTCCGACTTCGTTGTTTTGTTAATATCTCATCACTCACAACTTCGTTTTCAGTTAAATTAGTTTTATTCATATTCTAACTCGATAGATATTGGCGTAGTAATGTTAATATAACACATATTTTTGGGACCAAAATCAACTACTTTATGTGATGGTACCCCTTTGAGTTTTGACTCATTTTGTTGTTTTTTGATTTACTCCTCAATTAGAACTCTATTTCTGATGAAATAAATTTTGTTTTATTCCGTACTCTATCAAATATATATTCTACACATTCTTAATCAAAATACAAGATCATATTTTTGTTGTTATCACTTGTATAGAGGACGTTAAATATTTGTTTCCTAGGTGGCACTATATTAGTGTCGTCCGACTTCGTAGTTTTGTCAATATCTCATCACTCACAACTTCGTTTTCAGTTAAATTAGTTTTATTCGTATTCTAACTCGATATAGATTGACGTAGTATTGTTAATATAATACATATTTTTGGACCAAATCTCACTATTTTCTGTGATGGTACCCCTTTGAGTTTCGACTGATTTTGTCGTTTTTTGAATTTATACTCAATAAGAACTCTATTTTCGATAAAATAAATTTTGTTTTCTTCCGTACTCGATCAATTATATATTCTAAACATTCTTACTCAAAATATAAGATCACATGTTTAATGGTATCACTTGTATATAAGACGTTAAACATTTGTTTCCTAGGTGGCACCATATTAGTTTCGTCCAATTTTGTAGTTTTGTCAATATCTCATCACTCACAACTTCGTTTTCACTTAAATTAGTTTTATTCATATTATAACTCGATATATATTGACGTAGTAATGTTAATATAATACATATTTTGGGACCAAAACTCACCATTTTCCGTGATGGTACCCCTTTGAGTTTCGACTGATTTTGTTTTTTTTGGAATTACTCCTCAATCGGAACTCTATTTTCGATGAAATAAATTTTGTATTCTTCCGTACTCGATCAAATATATATTCTAAACATTTTTAATCAAAATATAGGATCACATGTTTTCTTTTATCACTTGTATATAAGACGTTAAATACCTTTTTCCTAGTTGGCACCGTATTCGTTTCGTCCGACTTCGTTGTTTTGTCAATATCTAATCACTCACAACTTCGTTTTCAGTGAAATTAGTTTTATTCGTATTATAACTCGATATATATTGACGTAGTAATGTTAATATAATACATATGTTTGGACCAAAACTCACCATTTTCCGTGATGGTACCCCTTTGAGTTTCGACTGATTTTGTTGTTTTTGGAATTACTCTTCAATCGGAACTCTATTTTCGATGAAATAAATTTTGTATTATTCCGTACTCGATCAAATATATATTCTAAACATTCTTAGTCAAAATATAAGATCACATGTTTGCTTTAATCTCTTGTATATAAGACGTTAAATATTTGTTTTGTAGGTGGCACCATATTAGTGTCGTCCGACTTCGTTGTTTTGTTAATATCTCATCACTCACAACTTCGTTTTCAGTTAAATTAGTTTTATTCATATTCTAACTCGATAGATATTGGCGTAGTAATGTTAATATAACACATATTTTTGGGACCAAAATCAACTACTTTATGTGATGGTACCCCTTTGAGTTTTGACTCATTTTGTTGTTTTTTGATTTACTCCTCAATTAGAACTCTATTTCTGATGAAATAAATTTTGTTTTATTCCGTACTCTATCAAATATATATTCTACACATTCTTAATCAAAATACAAGATCATATTTTTGTTGTTATCACTTGTATAGAGGACGTTAAATATTTGTTTCCTAGGTGGCACTATATTAGTGTCGTCCGACTTCGTAGTTTTGTCAATATCTCATCACTCACAACTTCGTTTTCAGTTAAATTAGTTTTATTCGTATTCTAACTCGATATAGATTGACGTAGTATTGCTAATATAATACATATTTTTGGACCAAATCTCACTATTTTCTGTGATGGTACCCCTTTGAGTTTCGACTGATTTTGTCGTTTTTTGAATTTATACTCAATAAGAACTCTATTTTCGATAAAATAAATTTTGTTTTCTTCCGTACTCGATCAATTATATATTCTAAACATTCTTACTCAAAATATAAGATCACATGTTTAATGGTATCACTTGTATATAAGACGTTAAATATTTGTTTCCTAGGTGGCACCATATTAGTTTCGTCCAATTTTGTAGTTTTGTCAATATCTCATCACTCACAACTTCGTTTTCACTTAAATTAGTTTTATTCATATTATAACTCGATATATATTGACGTAGTAATGTTAATATAATACATATTTTGGGACCAAAACTCACCATTTTCCGTGATGGTAGTACCCCTTTGAGTTTCGACTGATTTTGTTTTTTTTTGGAATTACTCCTCAATCGGAACTCTATTTTCGATGAAATAAATTTTGTATTCTTCCGTACTCGATCAAATATATATTCTAAACATTTTTAATCAAAATATAGGATCACATGTTTTCTTTTATCACTTGTATATAAGACGTTAAATACCTTTTTCCTAGTTGGCACCGTATTCGTTTCGTCCGACTTCGTTGTTTTGTCAATATCTAATCACTCACAACTTCGTTTTCAGTGAAATTAGTTTTATTCGTATTATAACTCGATATATATTGACGTAGTAATGTTAATATAATACATATGTTTGGACCAAAACTCACCATTTTCCGTGATGGTACCCCTTTGAGTTTCGACTGATTTTGTTGTTTTTGGAATTACTCTTCAATCGGAACTCTATTTTCGATGAAATAAATTTTGTATTATTCCGTACTCGATCAAATATATATTCTAAACATTCTTAGTCAAAATATAAGATCACATGTTTGCTTTAATCTCTTGTATATAAGACGTTAAATATTTGTTTTGTAGGTGGCACCATATTAGTGTCGTCCGACTTCGTTGTGTTGTTAATATCTCATCACTCACAACTTCGTTTTCAGTTAAATTAGTTTTATTCATATTCTAACTCGATAGATATTGGCGTAGTAATGTTAATATAACACATATTTTTGGGACCAAAATCAACTACTTTATGTGATGGTACCCCTTTGAGTTTTGACTCATTTTGTTGTTTTTTGATTTACTCCTCAATTAGAACTCTATTTCTGATGAAATAAATTTTGTTTTATTCCGTACTCTATCAAATATATATTCTACACATTCTTAATCAAAATACAAGATCATATTTTTGTTGTTATCACTTGTATAGAGGACGTTAAATATTTGTTTCCTAGGTGGCACTATATTAGTGTCGTCCGACTTCGTAGTTTTGTCAATATCTCATCACTCACAACTTCGTTTTCAGTTAAATTAGTTTTATTCGTATTCTAACTCGATATAGATTGACGTAGTATTGTTAATATAATACATATTTTTGGACCAAATCTCACTATTTTCTGTGATGGTACCCCTTTGAGTTTCGACTGATTTTGTCGTTTTTTGAATTTATACTCAATAAGAACTCTATTTTCGATAAAATAAATTTTGTTTTCTTCCGTACTCGATCAATTATATATTCTAAACATTCTTACTCAAAATATAAGATCACATGTTTAATGGTATCACTTGTATATAAGACGTTAAATATTTGTTTCCTAGGTGGCACCATATTAGTTTCGTCCAATTTTGTAGTTTTGTCAATATCTCATCACTCACAACTTCGTTTTCACTTAAATTAGTTTTATTCATATTATAACTCGATATATATTGACGTAGTAATGTTAATATAATACATATTTTGGGACCAAAACTCACCATTTTCCGTGATGGTAGTACCCCTTTGAGTTTCGACTGATTTTGTCGTTTTTTGAATTTATACTCAATAAGAACTCTATTTTCGATAAAATAAATTTTGTTTTCTTCCGTACTCGATCAATTATATATTCTAAACATTCTTACTCAAAATATAAGATCACATGTTTAATGGTATCACTTGTATATAAGACGTTAAACATTTGTTTCCTAGGTGGCACCATATTAGTTTCGTCCAATTTTGTAGTTTTGTCAATATCTCATCACTCACAACTTCGTTTTCACTTAAATTAGTTTTATTCATATTATAACTCGATATATATTGACGTAGTAATGTTAATATAATACATATTTTGGGACCAAAACTCACCATTTTCCGTGATGGTACCCCTTTGAGTTTCGACTGATTTTGTTTTTTTTGGAATTACTCCTCAATCGGAACTCTATTTTCGATGAAATAAATTTTGTATTCTTCCGTACTCGATCAAATATATATTCTAAACATTTTTAATCAAAATATAGGATCACATGTTTTCTTTTATCACTTGTATATAAGACGTTAAATACCTTTTTCCTAGTTGGCACCGTATTCGTTTCGTCCGACTTCGTTGTTTTGTCAATATCTAATCACTCACAACTTCGTTTTCAGTGAAATTAGTTTTATTCGTATTATAACTCAATATATATTGACGTAGTAATGTTAATATAATACATATGTTTGGACCAAAACTCACCATTTTCCGTGATGGTACCCCTTTGAGTTTCGACTGATTTTGTTGTTTTTGGAATTACTCTTCAATCGGAACTCTATTTTCGATGAAATAAATTTTGTATTATTCCGTACTCGATCAAATATATATTCTAAACATTCTTAGTCAAAATATAAGATCACATGTTTGCTTTAATCTCTTGTATATAAGACGTTAAATATTTGTTTTGTAGGTGGCACCATATTAGTGTCGTCCGACTTCGTTGTGTTGTTAATATCTCATCACTCACAACTTCGTTTTCAGTTAAATTAGTTTTATTCATATTCTAACTCGATAGATATTGGCGTAGTAATGTTAATATAACACATATTTTTGGGACCAAAATCAACTACTTTATGTGATGGTACCCCTTTGAGTTTTGACTCATTTTGTTGTTTTTTGATTTACTCCTCAATTAGAACTCTATTTCTGATGAAATAAATTTTGTTTTATTCCGTACTCTATCAAATATATATTCTACACATTCTTAATCAAAATACAAGATCATATTTTTGTTGTTATCACTTGTATAGAGGACGTTAAATATTTGTTTCCTAGGTGGCACTATATTAGTGTCGTCCGACTTCGTAGTTTTGTCAATATCTCATCACTCACAACTTCGTTTTCAGTTAAATTAGTTTTATTCGTATTCTAACTCGATATAGATTGACGTAGTATTGTTAATATAATACATATTTTTGGACCAAATCTCACTATTTTCTGTGATGGTACCCCTTTGAGTTTCGACTGATTTTGTCGTTTTTTGAATTTATACTCAATAAGAACTCTATTTTCGATAAAATAAATTTTGTTTTCTTCCGTACTCGATCAATTATATATTCTAAACATTCTTACTCAAAATATAAGATCACATGTTTAATGGTATCACTTGTATATAAGACGTTAAACATTTGTTTCCTAGGTGGCACCATATTAGTTTCGTCCAATTTTGTAGTTTTGTCAATATCTCATCACTCACAACTTCGTTTTCACTTAAATTAGTTTTATTCATATTATAACTCGATATATATTGACGTAGTAATGTTAATATAATACATATTTTGGGACCAAAACTCACCATTTTCCGTGATGGTACCCCTTTGAGTTTCGACTGATTTTGTTTTTTTTGGAATTACTCCTCAATCGGAACTCTATTTTCGATGAAATAAATTTTGTATTCTTCCGTACTCGATCAAATATATATTCTAAACATTTTTAATCAAAATATAGGATCACATGTTTTCTTTTATCACTTGTATATAAGACGTTAAATACCTTTTTCCTAGTTGGCACCGTATTCGTTTCGTCCGACTTCGTTGTTTTGTCAATATCTAATCACTCACAACTTCGTTTTCAGTGAAATTAGTTTTATTCGTATTATAACTCGATATATATTGACGTAGTAATGTTAATATAATACATATGTTTGGACCAAAACTCACCATTTTCCGTGATGGTACCCCTTTGAGTTTCGACTGATTTTGTTGTTTTTGGAATTACTCTTCAATCGGAACTCTATTTTCGATGAAATAAATTTTGTATTATTCCGTACTCGATCAAATATATATTCTAAACATTCTTAGTCAAAATATAAGATCACATGTTTGCTTTAATCTCTTGTATATAAGACGTTAAATATTTGTTTTGTAGGTGGCACCATATTAGTGTCGTCCGACTTCGTTGTTTTGTTAATATCTCATCACTCACAACTTCGTTTTCAGTTAAATTAGTTTTATTCATATTCTAACTCGATAGATATTGGCGTAGTAATGTTAATATAACACATATTTTTGGGACCAAAATCAACTACTTTATGTGATGGTACCCCTTTGAGTTTTGACTCATTTTGTTGTTTTTTGATTTACTCCTCAATTAGAACTCTATTTCTGATGAAATAAATTTTGTTTTATTCCGTACTCTATCAAATATATATTCTACACATTCTTAATCAAAATACAAGATCATATTTTTGTTGTTATCACTTGTATAGAGGACGTTAAATATTTGTTTCCTAGGTGGCACTATATTAGTGTCGTCCGACTTCGTAGTTTTGTCAATATCTCATCACTCACAACTTCGTTTTCAGTTAAATTAGTTTTATTCGTATTCTAACTCGATATAGATTGACGTAGTATTGTTAATATAATACATATTTTTGGACCAAATCTCACTATTTTCTGTGATGGTACCCCTTTGAGTTTCGACTGATTTTGTCGTTTTTTGAATTTATACTCAATAAGAACTCTATTTTCGATAAAATAAATTTTGTTTTCTTCCGTACTCGATCAATTATATATTCTAAACATTCTTACTCAAAATATAAGATCACATGTTTAATGGTATCACTTGTATATAAGACGTTAAATATTTGTTTCCTAGGTGGCACCATATTAGTTTCGTCCAATTTTGTAGTTTTGTCAATATCTCATCACTCACAACTTCGTTTTCACTTAAATTAGTTTTATTCATATTATAACTCGATATATATTGACGTAGTAATGTTAATATAATACATATTTTGGGACCAAAACTCACCATTTTCCGTGATGGTACCCCTTTGAGTTTCGACTGATTTTGTTTTTTTTTGGAATTACTCCTCAATCGGAACTCTATTTTCGATGAAATAAATTTTGTATTCTTCCGTACTCGATCAAATATATATTCTAAACATTTTTAATCAAAATATAGGATCACATGTTTTCTTTTATCACTTGTATATAAGACGTTAAATACCTTTTTCCTAGTTGGCACCGTATTCGTTTCGTCCGACTTCGTTGTTTTGTCAATATCTAATCACTCACAACTTCGTTTTCAGTGAAATTAGTTTTATTCGTATTATAACTCGATATATATTGACGTAGTAATGTTAATATAATACATATGTTTGGACCAAAACTCACCATTTTCCGTGATGGTACCCCTTTGAGTTTCGACTGATTTTGTTGTTTTTGGAATTACTCTTCAATCGGAACTCTATTTTCGATGAAATAAATTTTGTATTATTCCGTACTCGATCAAATATATATTCTAAACATTCTTAGTCAAAATATAAGATCACATGTTTGCTTTAATCTCTTGTATATAAGACGTTAAATATTTGTTTTGTAGGTGGCACCATATTAGTGTCGTCCGACTTCGTTGTTTTGTTAATATCTCATCACTCACAACTTCGTTTTCAGTTAAATTAGTTTTATTCATATTCTAACTCGATAGATATTGGCATAGTAATGTTAATATAACACATATTTTTGGGACCAAAATCAACTACTTTATGTGATGGTACCCCTTTGAGTTTTGACTCATTTTGTTGTTTTTTGATTTACTCCTCAATTAGAACTCTATTTCTGATGAAATAAATTTTGTTTTATTCCGTACTCTATCAAATATATATTCTACACATTCTTAATCAAAATACAAGATCATATTTTTGTTGTTATCACTTGTATAGAGGACGTTAAATATTTGTTTCCTAGGTGGCACTATATTAGTGTCGTCCGACTTCGTAGTTTTGTCAATATCTCATCACTCACAACTTCGTTTTCAGTTAAATTAGTTTTATTCGTATTCTAACTCGATATAGATTGACGTAGTATTGTTAATATAATACATATTTTTGGACCAAATCTCACTATTTTCTGTGATGGTACCCCTTTGAGTTTCGACTGATTTTGTCGTTTTTTGAATTTATACTCAATAAGAACTCTATTTTCGATAAAATAAATTTTGTTTTCTTCCGTACTCGATCAATTATATATTCTAAACATTCTTACTCAAAATATAAGATCACATGTTTAATGGTATCACTTGTATATAAGACGTTAAATATTTGTTTCCTAGGTGGCACCATATTAGTTTCGTCCAATTTTGTAGTTTTGTCAATATCTCATCACTCACAACTTCGTTTTCACTTAAATTAGTTTTATTCATATTATAACTCGATATATATTGACGTAGTAATGTTAATATAATATATATTTTGGGACCAAAACTCACCATTTTCCGTGATGGTACCCCTTTGAGTTTCGACTGATTTTGTTTTTTTTTGGAATTACTCCTCAATCGGAACTCTATTTTCGATGAAATAAATTTTGTATTCTTCCGTACTCGATCAAATATATATTCTAAACATTTTTAATCAAAATATAGGATCACATGTTTTCTTTTATCACTTGTATATAAGACGTTAAATACCTTTTTCCTAGTTGGCACCGTATTCGTTTCGTCCGACTTCGTTGTTTTGTCAATATCTAATCACTCACAACTTCGTTTTCAGTGAAATTAGTTTTATTCGTATTATAACTCGATATATATTGACGTAGTAATGTTAATATAATACATATGTTTGGACCAAAACTCACCATTTTCCGTGATGGTACCCCTTTGAGTTTCGACTGATTTTGTTGTTTTTGGAATTACTCTTCAATCGGAACTCTATTTTCGATGAAATAAATTTTGTATTATTCCGTACTCGATCAAATATATATTCTAAACATTCTTAGTCAAAATATAAGATCACATGTTTGCTTTAATCTCTTGTATATAAGACGTTAAATATTTGTTTTGTAGGTGGCACCATATTAGTGTCGTCCGACTTCGTTGTGTTGTTAATATCTCATCACTCACAACTTCGTTTTCAGTTAAATTAGTTTTATTCATATTCTAACTCGATAGATATTGGCGTAGTAATGTTAATATAACACATATTTTTGGGACCAAAATCAACTACTTTATGTGATGGTACCCCTTTGAGTTTTGACTCATTTTGTTGTTTTTTGATTTACTCCTCAATTAGAACTCTATTTCTGATGAAATAAATTTTGTTTTATTCCGTACTCTATCAAATATATATTCTACACATTCTTAATCAAAATACAAGATCATATTTTTGTTGTTATCACTTGTATAGAGGACGTTAAATATTTGTTTCCTAGGTGGCACTATATTAGTGTCGTCCGACTTCGTAGTTTTGTCAATATCTCATCACTCACAACTTCGTTTTCAGTTAAATTAGTTTTATTCGTATTCTAACTCGATATAGATTGACGTAGTATTGTTAATATAATACATATTTTTGGACCAAATCTCACTATTTTCTGTGATGGTACCCCTTTGAGTTTCGACTGATTTTGTCGTTTTTTGAATTTATACTCAATAAGAACTCTATTTTCGATAAAATAAATTTTGTTTTCTTCCGTACTCGATCAATTATATATTCTAAACATTCTTACTCAAAATATAAGATCACATGTTTAATGGTATCACTTGTATATAAGACGTTAAACATTTGTTTCCTAGGTGGCACCATATTAGTTTCGTCCAATTTTGTAGTTTTGTCAATATCTCATCACTCACAACTTCGTTTTCACTTAAATTAGTTTTATTCATATTATAACTCGATATATATTGACGTAGTAATGTTAATATAATACATATTTTGGGACCAAAACTCACCATTTTCCGTGATGGTACCCCTTTGAGTTTCGACTGATTTTGTTTTTTTTGGAATTACTCCTCAATCGGAACTCTATTTTCGATGAAATAAATTTTGTATTCTTCCGTACTCGATCAAATATATATTCTAAACATTTTTAATCAAAATATAGGATCACATGTTTTCTTTTATCACTTGTATATAAGACGTTAAATACCTTTTTCCTAGTTGGCACCGTATTCGTTTCGTCCGACTTCGTTGTTTTGTCAATATCTAATCACTCACAACTTCGTTTTCAGTGAAATTAGTTTTATTCGTATTATAACTCGATATATATTGACGTAGTAATGTTAATATAATACATATGTTTGGACCAAAACTCACCATTTTCCGTGATGGTACCCCTTTGAGTTTCGACTGATTTTGTTGTTTTTGGAATTACTCTTCAATCGGAACTCTATTTTCGATGAAATAAATTTTGTATTATTCCGTACTCGATCAAATATATATTCTAAACATTCTTAGTCAAAATATAAGATCACATGTTTGCTTTAATCTCTTGTATATAAGACGTTAAATATTTGTTTTGTAGGTGGCACCATATTAGTGTCGTCCGACTTCGTTGTTTTGTTAATATCTCATCACTCACAACTTCGTTTTCAGTTAAATTAGTTTTATTCATATTCTAACTCGATAGATATTGGCGTAGTAATGTTAATATAACACATATTTTTGGGACCAAAATCAACTACTTTATGTGATGGTACCCCTTTGAGTTTTGACTCATTTTGTTGTTTTTTGATTTACTCCTCAATTAGAACTCTATTTCTGATGAAATAAATTTTGTTTTATTCCGTACTCTATCAAATATATATTCTACACATTCTTAATCAAAATACAAGATCATATTTTTGTTGTTATCACTTGTATAGAGGACGTTAAATATTTGTTTCCTAGGTGGCACTATATTAGTGTCGTCCGACTTCGTAGTTTTGTCAATATCTCATCACTCACAACTTCGTTTTCAGTTAAATTAGTTTTATTCGTATTCTAACTCGATATAGATTGACGTAGTATTGTTAATATAATACATATTTTTGGACCAAATCTCACTATTTTCTGTGATGGTACCCCTTTGAGTTTCGACTGATTTTGTCGTTTTTTGAATTTATACTCAATAAGAACTCTATTTTCGATAAAATAAATTTTGTTTTCTTCCGTACTCGATCAATTATATATTCTAAACATTCTTACTCAAAATATAAGATCACATGTTTAATGGTATCACTTGTATATAAGACGTTAAATATTTGTTTCCTAGGTGGCACCATATTAGTTTCGTCCAATTTTGTAGTTTTGTCAATATCTCATCACTCACAACTTCGTTTTCACTTAAATTAGTTTTATTCATATTATAACTCGATATATATTGACGTAGTAATGTTAATATAATATATATTTTGGGACCAAAACTCACCATTTTCCGTGATGGTACCCCTTTGAGTTTCGACTGATTTTGTTTTTTTTTGGAATTACTCCTCAATCGGAACTCTATTTTCGATGAAATAAATTTTGTATTCTTCCGTACTCGATCAAATATATATTCTAAACATTTTTAATCAAAATATAGGATCACATGTTTTCTTTTATCACTTGTATATAAGACGTTAAATACCTTTTTCCTAGTTGGCACCGTATTCGTTTCGTCCGACTTCGTTGTTTTGTCAATATCTAATCACTCACAACTTCGTTTTCAGTGAAATTAGTTTTATTCGTATTATAACTCGATATATATTGACGTAGTAATGTTAATATAATACATATGTTTGGACCAAAACTCACCATTTTCCGTGATGGTACCCCTTTGAGTTTCGACTGATTTTGTTGTTTTTGGAATTACTCTTCAATCGGAACTCTATTTTCGATGAAATAAATTTTGTATTATTCCGTACTCGATCAAATATATATTCTAAACATTCTTAGTCAAAATATAAGATCACATGTTTGCTTTAATCTCTTGTATATAAGACGTTAAATATTTGTTTTGTAGGTGGCACCATATTAGTGTCGTCCGACTTCGTTGTTTTGTTAATATCTCATCACTCACAACTTCGTTTTCAGTTAAATTAGTTTTATTCATATTCTAACTCGATAGATATTGGCGTAGTAATGTTAATATAACACATATTTTTGGGACCAAAATCAACTACTTTATGTGATGGTACCCCTTTGAGTTTTGACTCATTTTGTTGTTTTTTGATTTACTCCTCAATTAGAACTCTATTTCTGATGAAATAAATTTTGTTTTATTCCGTACTCTATCAAATATATATTCTACACATTCTTAATCAAAATACAAGATCATATTTTTGTTGTTATCACTTGTATAGAGGACGTTAAATATTTGTTTCCTAGGTGGCACTATATTAGTGTCGTCCGACTTCGTAGTTTTGTCAATATCTCATCACTCACAACTTCGTTTTCAGTTAAATTAGTTTTATTCGTATTCTAACTCGATATAGATTGACGTAGTATTGTTAATATAATACATATTTTTGGACCAAATCTCACTATTTTCTGTGATGGTACCCCTTTGAGTTTCGACTGATTTTGTCGTTTTTTGAATTTATACTCAATAAGAACTCTATTTTCGATAAAATAAATTTTGTTTTCTTCCGTACTCGATCAATTATATATTCTAAACATTCTTACTCAAAATATAAGATCACATGTTTAATGGTATCACTTGTATATAAGACGTTAAATATTTGTTTCCTAGGTGGCACCATATTAGTTTCGTCCAATTTTGTAGTTTTGTCAATATCTCATCACTCACAACTTCGTTTTCACTTAAATTAGTTTTATTCATATTATAACTCGATATATATTGACGTAGTAATGTTAATATAATATATATTTTGGGACCAAAACTCACCATTTTCCGTGATGGTACCCCTTTGAGTTTCGACTGATTTTGTTTTTTTTTGGAATTACTCCTCAATCGGAACTCTATTTTCGATGAAATAAATTTTGTATTCTTCCGTACTCGATCAAATATATATTCTAAACATTTTTAATCAAAATATAGGATCACATGTTTTCTTTTATCACTTGTATATAAGACGTTAAATACCTTTTTCCTAGTTGGCACCGTATTCGTTTCGTCCGACTTCGTTGTTTTGTCAATATCTAATCACTCACAACTTCGTTTTCAGTGAAATTAGTTTTATTCGTATTATAACTCGATATATATTGACGTAGTAATGTTAATATAATACATATGTTTGGACCAAAACTCACCATTTTCCGTGATGGTACCCCTTTGAGTTTCGACTGATTTTGTTGTTTTTGGAATTACTCTTCAATCGGAACTCTATTTTCGATGAAATAAATTTTGTATTATTCCGTACTCGATCAAATATATATTCTAAACATTCTTAGTCAAAATATAAGATCACATGTTTGCTTTAATCTCTTGTATATAAGACGTTAAATATTTGTTTTGTAGGTGGCACCATATTAGTGTCGTCCGACTTCGTTGTGTTGTTAATATCTCATCACTCACAACTTCGTTTTCAGTTAAATTAGTTTTATTCATATTCTAACTCGATAGATATTGGCGTAGTAATGTTAATATAACACATATTTTTGGGACCAAAATCAACTACTTTATGTGATGGTACCCCTTTGAGTTTTGACTCATTTTGTTGTTTTTTGATTTACTCCTCAATTAGAACTCTATTTCTGATGAAATAAATTTTGTTTTATTCCGTACTCTATCAAATATATATTCTACACATTCTTAATCAAAATACAAGATCATATTTTTGTTGTTATCACTTGTATAGAGGACGTTAAATATTTGTTTCCTAGGTGGCACTATATTAGTGTCGTCCGACTTCGTAGTTTTGTCAATATCTCATCACTCACAACTTCGTTTTCAGTTAAATTAGTTTTATTCGTATTCTAACTCGATATAGATTGACGTAGTATTGTTAATATAATACATATTTTTGGACCAAATCTCACTATTTTCTGTGATGGTACCCCTTTGAGTTTCGACTGATTTTGTCGTTTTTTGAATTTATACTCAATAAGAACTCTATTTTCGATAAAATAAATTTTGTTTTCTTCCGTACTCGATCAATTATATATTCTAAACATTCTTACTCAAAATATAAGATCACATGTTTAATGGTATCACTTGTATATAAGACGTTAAACATTTGTTTCCTAGGTGGCACCATATTAGTTTCGTCCAATTTTGTAGTTTTGTCAATATCTCATCACTCACAACTTCGTTTTCACTTAAATTAGTTTTATTCATATTATAACTCGATATATATTGACGTAGTAATGTTAATATAATACATATTTTGGGACCAAAACTCACCATTTTCCGTGATGGTACCCCTTTGAGTTTCGACTGATTTTGTTTTTTTTGGAATTACTCCTCAATCGGAACTCTATTTTCGATGAAATAAATTTTGTATTCTTCCGTACTCGATCAAATATATATTCTAAACATTTTTAATCAAAATATAGGATCACATGTTTTCTTTTATCACTTGTATATAAGACGTTAAATACCTTTTTCCTAGTTGGCACCGTATTCGTTTCGTCCGACTTCGTTGTTTTGTCAATATCTAATCACTCACAACTTCGTTTTCAGTGAAATTAGTTTTATTCGTATTATAACTCGATATATATTGACGTAGTAATGTTAATATAATACATATGTTTGGACCAAAACTCACCATTTTCCGTGATGGTACCCCTTTGAGTTTCGACTGATTTTGTTGTTTTTGGAATTACTCTTCAATCGGAACTCTATTTTCGATGAAATAAATTTTGTATTATTCCGTACTCGATCAAATATATATTCTAAACATTCTTAGTCAAAATATAAGATCACATGTTTGCTTTAATCTCTTGTATATAAGACGTTAAATATTTGTTTTGTAGGTGGCACCATATTAGTGTCGTCCGACTTCGTTGTTTTGTTAATATCTCATCACTCACAACTTCGTTTTCAGTTAAATTAGTTTTATTCATATTCTAACTCGATAGATATTGGCGTAGTAATGTTAATATAACACATATTTTTGGGACCAAAATCAACTACTTTATGTGATGGTACCCCTTTGAGTTTTGACTCATTTTGTTGTTTTTTGATTTACTCCTCAATTAGAACTCTATTTCTGATGAAATAAATTTTGTTTTATTCCGTACTCTATCAAATATATATTCTACACATTCTTAATCAAAATACAAGATCATATTTTTGTTGTTATCACTTGTATAGAGGACGTTAAATATTTGTTTCCTAGGTGGCACTATATTAGTGTCGTCCGACTTCGTAGTTTTGTCAATATCTCATCACTCACAACTTCGTTTTCAGTTAAATTAGTTTTATTCGTATTCTAACTCGATATAGATTGACGTAGTATTGTTAATATAATACATATTTTTGGACCAAATCTCACTATTTTCTGTGATGGTACCCCTTTGAGTTTCGACTGATTTTGTCGTTTTTTGAATTTATACTCAATAAGAACTCTATTTTCGATAAAATAAATTTTGTTTTCTTCCGTACTCGATCAATTATATATTCTAAACATTCTTACTCAAAATATAAGATCACATGTTTAATGGTATCACTTGTATATAAGACGTTAAATATTTGTTTCCTAGGTGGCACCATATTAGTTTCGTCCAATTTTGTAGTTTTGTCAATATCTCATCACTCACAACTTCGTTTTCACTTAAATTAGTTTTATTCATATTATAACTCGATATATATTGACGTAGTAATGTTAATATAATATATATTTTGGGACCAAAACTCACCATTTTCCGTGATGGTACCCCTTTGAGTTTCGACTGATTTTGTTTTTTTTTGGAATTACTCCTCAATCGGAACTCTATTTTCGATGAAATAAATTTTGTATTCTTCCGTACTCGATCAAATATATATTCTAAACATTTTTAATCAAAATATAGGATCACATGTTTTCTTTTATCACTTGTATATAAGACGTTAAATACCTTTTTCCTAGTTGGCACCGTATTCGTTTCGTCCGACTTCGTTGTTTTGTCAATATCTAATCACTCACAACTTCGTTTTCAGTGAAATTAGTTTTATTCGTATTATAACTCGATATATATTGACGTAGTAATGTTAATATAATACATATGTTTGGACCAAAACTCACCATTTTCCGTGATGGTACCCCTTTGAGTTTCGACTGATTTTGTTGTTTTTGGAATTACTCTTCAATCGGAACTCTATTTTCGATGAAATAAATTTTGTATTATTCCGTACTCGATCAAATATATATTCTAAACATTCTTAGTCAAAATATAAGATCACATGTTTGCTTTAATCTCTTGTATATAAGACGTTAAATATTTGTTTTGTAGGTGGCACCATATTAGTGTCGTCCGACTTCGTTGTGTTGTTAATATCTCATCACTCACAACTTCGTTTTCAGTTAAATTAGTTTTATTCATATTCTAACTCGATAGATATTGGCGTAGTAATGTTAATATAACACATATTTTTGGGACCAAAATCAACTACTTTATGTGATGGTACCCCTTTGAGTTTTGACTCATTTTGTTGTTTTTTGATTTACTCCTCAATTAGAACTCTATTTCTGATGAAATAAATTTTGTTTTATTCCGTACTCTATCAAATATATATTCTACACATTCTTAATCAAAATACAAGATCATATTTTTGTTGTTATCACTTGTATAGAGGACGTTAAATATTTGTTTCCTAGGTGGCACTATATTAGTGTCGTCCGACTTCGTAGTTTTGTCAATATCTCATCACTCACAACTTCGTTTTCAGTTAAATTAGTTTTATTCGTATTCTAACTCGATATAGATTGACGTAGTATTGTTAATATAATACATATTTTTGGACCAAATCTCACTATTTTCTGTGATGGTACCCCTTTGAGTTTCGACTGATTTTGTCGTTTTTTGAATTTATACTCAATAAGAACTCTATTTTCGATAAAATAAATTTTGTTTTCTTCCGTACTCGATCAATTATATATTCTAAACATTCTTACTCAAAATATAAGATCACATGTTTAATGGTATCACTTGTATATAAGACGTTAAACATTTGTTTCCTAGGTGGCACCATATTAGTTTCGTCCAATTTTGTAGTTTTGTCAATATCTCATCACTCACAACTTCGTTTTCACTTAAATTAGTTTTATTCATATTATAACTCGATATATATTGACGTAGTAATGTTAATATAATACATATTTTGGGACCAAAACTCACCATTTTCCGTGATGGTACCCCTTTGAGTTTCGACTGATTTTGTTTTTTTTGGAATTACTCCTCAATCGGAACTCTATTTTCGATGAAATAAATTTTGTATTCTTCCGTACTCGATCAAATATATATTCTAAACATTTTTAATCAAAATATAGGATCACATGTTTTCTTTTATCACTTGTATATAAGACGTTAAATACCTTTTTCCTAGTTGGCACCGTATTCGTTTCGTCCGACTTCGTTGTTTTGTCAATATCTAATCACTCACAACTTCGTTTTCAGTGAAATTAGTTTTATTCGTATTATAACTCAATATATATTGACGTAGTAATGTTAATATAATACATATGTTTGGACCAAAACTCACCATTTTCCGTGATGGTACCCCTTTGAGTTTCGACTGATTTTGTTGTTTTTGGAATTACTCTTCAATCGGAACTCTATTTTCGATGAAATAAATTTTGTATTATTCCGTACTCGATCAAATATATATTCTAAACATTCTTAGTCAAAATATAAGATCACATGTTTGCTTTAATCTCTTGTATATAAGACGTTAAATATTTGTTTCGTAGGTGGCACCATATTAGTGTCGTCCGACTTCGTTGTTTTGTTAATATCTCATCACTCACAACTTCGTTTTCAGTTAAATTAGTTTTATTCATATTCTAACTCGATAGATATTGGCGTAGTAATGTTAATATAACACATATTTTTGGGACCAAAATCAACTACTTTATGTGATGGTACCCCTTTGAGTTTTGACTCATTTTGTTGTTTTTTGATTTACTCCTCAATTAGAACTCTATTTCTGATGAAATAAATTTTGTTTTATTCCGTACTCTATCAAATATATATTCTACACATTCTTAATCAAAATACAAGATCATATTTTTGTTGTTATCACTTGTATAGAGGACGTTAAATATTTGTTTCCTAGGTGGCACTATATTAGTGTCGTCCGACTTCGTAGTTTTGTCAATATCTCATCACTCACAACTTCGTTTTCAGTTAAATTAGTTTTATTCGTATTCTAACTCGATATAGATTGACGTAGTATTGTTAATATAATACATATTTTTGGACCAAATCTCACTATTTTCTGTGATGGTACCCCTTTGAGTTTCGACTGATTTTGTCGTTTTTTGAATTTATACTCAATAAGAACTCTATTTTCGATAAAATAAATTTTGTTTTCTTCCGTACTCGATCAATTATATATTCTAAACATTCTTACTCAAAATATAAGATCACATGTTTAATGGTATCACTTGTATATAAGACGTTAAACATTTGTTTCCTAGGTGGCACCATATTAGTTTCGTCCAATTTTGTAGTTTTGTCAATATCTCATCACTCACAACTTCGTTTTCACTTAAATTAGTTTTATTCATATTATAACTCGATATATATTGACGTAGTAATGTTAATATAATACATATTTTGGGACCAAAACTCACCATTTTCCGTGATGGTACCCCTTTGAGTTTCGACTGATTTTGTTTTTTTTGGAATTACTCCTCAATCGGAACTCTATTTTCGATGAAATAAATTTTGTATTCTTCCGTACTCGATCAAATATATATTCTAAACATTTTTAATCAAAATATAGGATCACATGTTTTCTTTTATCACTTGTATATAAGACGTTAAATACCTTTTTCCTAGTTGGCACCGTATTCGTTTCGTCCGACTTCGTTGTTTTGTCAATATCTAATCACTCACAACTTCGTTTTCAGTGAAATTAGTTTTATTCGTATTATAACTCAATATATATTGACGTAGTAATGTTAATATAATACATATGTTTGGACCAAAACTCACCATTTTCCGTGATGGTACCCCTTTGAGTTTCGACTGATTTTGTTGTTTTTGGAATTATTCTTCAATCGGAACTCTATTTTCGATGAAATAAATTTTGTATTATTCCGTACTCGATCAAATATATATTCTAAACATTCTTAGTCAAAATATAAGATCACATGTTTGCTTTAATCTCTTGTATATAAGACGTTAAATATTTGTTTCGTAGGTGGCACCATATTAGTGTCGTCCGACTTCGTTGTTTTGTTAATATCTCATCACTCACAACTTCGTTTTCAGTTAAATTAGTTTTATTCATATTCTAACTCGATAGATATTGGCGTAGTAATGTTAATATAACACATATTTTTGGGACCAAAATCAACTACTTTATGTGATGGTACCCCTTTGAGTTTTGACTCATTTTGTTGTTTTTTGATTTACTCCTCAATTAGAACTCTATTTCTGATGAAATAAATTTTGTTTTATTTCGTACTCTATCAAATATATATTCTACACATTCTTAATCAAAATACAAGATCATATTTTTGTTGTTATCACTTGTATAGAGGACGTTAAATATTTGTTTCCTAGGTGGCACTATATTAGTGTCGTCCGACTTCGTAGTTTTGTCAATATCTCATCACTCACAACTTCGTTTTCAGTTAAATTAGTTTTATTCGTATTCTAACTCGATATAGATTGACGTAGTATTGTTAATATAATACATATTTTTGGACCAAATCTCACTATTTTCTGTGATGGTACCCCTTTGAGTTTCGACTGATTTTGTCGTTTTTTGAATTTATACTCAATAAGAACTCTATTTTCGATAAAATAAATTTTGTTTTCTTCCGTACTCGATCAATTATATATTCTAAACATTCTTACTCAAAATATAAGATCACATGTTTAATGGTATCACTTGTATATAAGACGTTAAATATTTGTTTCCTAGGTGGCAACATATTAGTTTCGTCCAATTTTGTAGTTTTGTCAATATCTCATCACTCACAACTTCGTTTTCACTTAAATTAGTTTTATTCATATTATAACTCGATATATATTGACGTAGTAATGTTAATATAATACATATTTTGGAACCAAAACTCACCATTTTCCGTGATGGTACCCCTTTGAGTTTCGACTGATTTTGTTTTTTTTGGAATTACTCCTCAATCGGAACTCTATTTTCGATGAAATAAATTTTGTATTCTTCCGTACTCGATCAAATATATATTCTAAACATTTTTAATCAAAATATAGGATCACATGTTTTCTTTTATCACTTGTATATAAGACGTTAAATACCTTTTTCCTAGTTGGCACCGTATTCGTTTCGTCCGACTTCGTTGTTTTGTCAATATCTAATCACTCACAACTTCGTTTTCAGTGAAATTAGTTTTATTCGTATTATAACTCGATATATATTGACGTAGTAATGTTAATATAATACATATGTTTGGACCAAAACTCACCATTTTCCGTGATGGTACCCCTTTGAGTTTCGACTGATTTTGTTGTTTTTGGAATTACTCTTCAATCGGAACTCTATTTTCGATGAAATAAATTTTGTATTATTCCGTACTCGATCAAATATATATTCTAAACATTCTTAGTCAAAATATAAGATCACATGTTTGCTTTAATCTCTTGTATATAAGACGTTAAATATTTGTTTTGTAGGTGGCACCATATTAGTGTCGTCCGACTTCGTTGTTTTGTTAATATCTCATCACTCACAACTTCGTTTTCAGTTAAATTAGTTTTATTCATATTCTAACTCGATAGATATTGGCGTAGTAATGTTAATATAACACATATTTTTGGGACCAAAATCAACTACTTTATGTGATGGTACCCCTTTGAGTTTTGACTCATTTTGTTGTTTTTTGATTTACTCCTCAATTAGAACTCTATTTCTGATGAAATAAATTTTGTTTTATTCCGTACTCTATCAAATATATATTCTACACATTCTTAATCAAAATACAAGATCATATTTTTGTTGTTATCACTTGTATAGAGGACGTTAAATATTTGTTTCCTAGGTGGCACTATATTAGTGTCGTCCGACTTCGTAGTTTTGTCAATATCTCATCACTCACAACTTCGTTTTCAGTTAAATTAGTTTTATTCGTATTCTAACTCGATATAGATTGACGTAGTATTGTTAATATAACACATATTTTTGGACCAAATCTCACTATTTTCTGTGATGGTACCCTTTTGAGTTTCGACTGATTTTGTCGTTTTTTGAATTTATACTCAATAAGAACTCTATTTTCGATAAAATAAATTTTGTTTTCTTCCGTACTCGATCAATTATATATTCTAAACATTCTTACTCAAAATATAAGATCACATGTTTAATGGTATCACTTGTATATAAGACGTTAAATATTTGTTTCCTAGGTGGCACCATATTAGTTTCGTCCAATTTTGTAGTTTTGTCAATATCTCATCACTCACAACTTCGTTTTCACTTAAATTAGTTTTATTCATATTATAACTCGATATATATTGACGTAGTAATGTTAATATAATACATATTTTGGAACCAAAACTCACCATTTTCCGTGATGGTACCCCTTTGAGTTTCGACTGATTTTGTTTTTTTTGGAATTACTCCTCAATCGGAACTCTATTTTCGATGAAATAAATTTTGTATTCTTCCGTACTCGATCAAATATATATTCTAAACATTTTTAATCAAAATATAGGATCACATGTTTTCTTTTATCACTTGTATATAAGACGTTAAATACCTTTTTCCTAGTTGGCACCGTATTCGTTTCGTCCGACTTCGTTGTTTTGTCAATATCTAATCACTCACAACTTCGTTTTCAGTGAAATTAGTTTTATTCGTATTATAACTCAATATATATTGACGTAGTAATGTTAATATAATACATATTTTGGGACCAAAACTCACCATTTTCCGTGATGGTACCCCTTTGAGTTTCGACTGATTTTGTTTTTTTTGGAATTACTCCTCAATCGGAACTCTATTTTCGATGAAATAAATTTTGTATTCTTCCGTACTCGATCAAATATATATTCTAAACATTTTTAATCAAAATATAGGATCACATGTTTTCTTTTATCACTTGTATATAAGACGTTAAATACCCTTTTCCTAGTTGGCACCGTATTCGTTTCGTCCGACTTCGTTGTTTTGTCAATATCTAATCACTCACAACTTCGTTTTCAGTGAAATTAGTTTTATTCGTATTATAACTCAATATATATTGACGTAGTAATGTTAATATAATACATATGTTTGGACCAAAACTCACCATTTTCCGTGATGGTACCCCTTTGAGTTTCGACTGATTTTGTTGTTTTTGGAATTACTCTTCAATCGGAACTCTATTTTTGATGAAATAAATTTTGTATTATTCCGTACTCGATCAAATATATATTCTAAACATTCTTAGTCAAAATATAAGATCACATGTTTGCTTTAATCTCTTGTATATAAGACGTTAAATATTTGTTTTGTAGGTGGCACCATATTAGTGTCGTCCGACTTCGTTGTTTTGTTAATATCTCATCACTCACAACTTCGTTTTCAGTTAAATTAGTTTTATTCATATTCTAACTCGATAGATATTGGCGTAGTAATGTTAATATAACACATATTTTTGGGACCAAAATCAACTACTTTATGTGATGGTACCCCTTTGAGTTTTGACTCATTTTGTTGTTTTTTGATTTACTCCTCAATTAGAACTCTATTTCTGATGAAATAAATTTTGTTTTATTCCGTACTCTATCAAATATATATTCTACACATTCTTAATCAAAATACAAGATCATATTTTTGTTGTTATCACTTGTATAGAGGACGTTAAATATTTGTTTCCTAGGTGGCACTATATTAGTGTCGTCCGACTTCGTAGTTTTGTCAATATCTCATCACTCACAACTTCGTTTTCAGTTAAATTAGTTTTATTCGTATTCTAACTCGATATAGATTGACGTAGTATTGTTAATATAATACATATTTTTGTACCAAATCTCACTATTTTCTGTGATGGTACCCCTTTGAGTTTCGACTGATTTTGTCGTTTTTTGAATTTATACTCAATAAGAACTCTATTTTCGATAAAATAAATTTTGTTTTCTTCCGTACTCGATCAATTATATATTCTAAACATTCTTACTCAAAATATAAGATCACATGTTTAATGGTATCACTTGTATATAAGACGTTAAACATTTGTTTCCTAGGTGGCACCATATTAGTTTCGTCCAATTTTGTAGTTTTGTCAATATCTCATCACTCACAACTTCGTTTTCACTTAAATTAGTTTTATTCATATTATAACTCGATATATATTGACGTAGTAATGTTAATATAATACATATTTTGGGACCAAAACTCACCATTTTCCGTGATGGTACCCCTTTGAGTTTCGACTGATTTTGTTTTTTTTGGAATTACTCCTCAATCGGAACTCTATTTTCGATGAAATAAATTTTGTATTCTTCCGTACTCGATCAAATATATATTCTAAACATTTTTAATCAAAATATAGGATCACATGTTTTCTTTTATCACTTGTATATAAGACGTTAAATACCTTTTTCCTAGTTGGCACCGTATTCGTTTCGTCCGACTTCGTTGTTTTGTCAATATCTAATCACTCACAACTTCGTTTTCAGTGAAATTAGTTTTATTCGTATTATAACTCAATATATATTGACGTAGTAATGTTAATATAATACATATGTTTGGACCAAAACTCACCATTTTCCGTGATGGTACCCCTTTGAGTTTCGACTGATTTTGTTGTTTTTGGAATTACTCTTCAATCGGAACTCTATTTTCGATGAAATAAATTTTGTATTATTCCGTACTCGATCAAATATATATTCTAAACATTCTTAGTCAAAATATAAGATCACATGTTTGCTTTAATCTCTTGTATATAAGACGTTAAATATTTGTTTTGTAGGTGGCACCATATTAGTGTCGTCCGACTTCGTTGTTTTGTTAATATCTCATCACTCACAACTTCGTTTTCAGTTAAATTAGTTTTATTCATATTCTAACTCGATAGATATTGGCGTAGTAATGTTAATATAACACATATTTTTGGGACCAAAATCAACTACTTTATGTGATGGTACCCCTTTGAGTTTTGACTCATTTTGTTGTTTTTTGATTTACTCCTCAATTAGAACTCTATTTCTGATGAAATAAATTTTGTTTTATTCCGTACTCTATCAAATATATATTCTACACATTCTTAATCAAAATACAAGATCATATTTTTGTTGTTATCACTTGTATAGAGGACGTTAAATATTTGTTTCCTAGGTGGCACTATATTAGTGTCGTCCGACTTCGTAGTTTTGTCAATATCTCATCACTCACAACTTCGTTTTCAGTTAAATTAGTTTTATTCGTATTCTAACTCGATATAGATTGACGTAGTATTGTTAATATAATACATATTTTTGTACCAAATCTCACTATTTTCTGTGATGGTACCCCTTTGAGTTTCGACTGATTTTGTCGTTTTTTGAATTTATACTCAATAAGAACTCTATTTTCGATAAAATAAATTTTGTTTTCTTCCGTACTCGATCAATTATATATTCTAAACATTCTTACTCAAAATATAAGATCACATGTTTAATGGTATCACTTGTATATAAGACGTTAAACATTTGTTTCCTAGGTGGCACCATATTAGTTTCGTCCAATTTTGTAGTTTTGTCAATATCTCATCACTCACAACTTCGTTTTCACTTAAATTAGTTTTATTCATATTATAACTCGATATATATTGACGTAGTAATGTTAATATAATACATATTTTGGGACCAAAACTCACCATTTTCCGTGATGGTACCCCTTTGAGTTTCGACTGATTTTGTTTTTTTTGGAATTACTCCTCAATCGGAACTCTATTTTCGATGAAATAAATTTTGTATTCTTCCGTACTCGATCAAATATATATTCTAAACATTTTTAATCAAAATATAGGATCACATGTTTTCTTTTATCACTTGTATATAAGACGTTAAATACCTTTTTCCTAGTTGGCACCGTATTCGTTTCGTCCGACTTCGTTGTTTTGTCAATATCTAATCACTCACAACTTCGTTTTCAGTGAAATTAGTTTTATTCGTATTATAACTCAATATATATTGACGTAGTAATGTTAATATAATACATATGTTTGGACCAAAACTCACCATTTTCCGTGATGGTACCCCTTTGAGTTTCGACTGATTTTGTTGTTTTTGGAATTACTCTTCAATCGGAACTCTATTTTCGATGAAATAAATTTTGTATTATTCCGTACTCGATCAAATATATATTCTAAACATTCTTAGTCAAAATATAAGATCACATGTTTTCTTTAATCTCTTGTATATAAGACGTTAAATATTTGTTTTGTAGGTGGCACCATATTAGTGTCGTCCGACTTCGTTGTTTTGTTAATATCTCATCACTCACAACTTCGTTTTCAGTTAAATTAGTTTTATTCATATTCTAACTCGATAGATATTGGCGTAGTAATGTTAATATAACACATATTTTTGGGACCAAAATCAACTACTTTATGTGATGGTACCCCTTTGAGTTTTGACTCATTTTGTTGTTTTTTGATTTACTCCTCAATTAGAACTCTATTTCTGATGAAATAAATTTTGTTTTATTCCGTACTCTATCAAATATATATTCTACACATTCTTAATCAAAATACAAGATCATATTTTTGTTGTTATCACTTGTATAGAGGACGTTAAATATTTGTTTCCTAGGTGGCACTATATTAGTGTCGTCCGACTTCGTAGTTTTGTCAATATCTCATCACTCACAACTTCGTTTTCAGTTAAATTAGTTTTATTCGTATTCTAACTCGATATAGATTGACGTAGTATTGTTAATATAATACATATTTTTGGACCAAATCTCACTATTTTCTGTGATGGTACCCCTTTGAGTTTCGACTGATTTTGTCGTTTTTTGAATTTATACTCAATAAGAACTCTATTTTCGATAAAATAAATTTTGTTTTCTTCCGTACTCGATCAATTATATATTCTAAACATTCTTACTCAAAATATAAGATCACATGTTTAATGGTATCACTTGTATATAAGACGTTAAACATTTGTTTCCTAGGTGGCACCATATTAGTTTCGTCCAATTTTGTAGTTTTGTCAATATCTCATCACTCACAACTTCGTTTTCACTTAAATTAGTTTTATTCATATTATAACTCGATATATATTGACGTAGTAATGTTAATATAATACATATTTTGGGACCAAAACTCACCATTTTCCGTGATGGTACCCCTTTGAGTTTCGACTGATTTTGTTTTTTTTGGAATTACTCCTCAATCGGAACTCTATTTTCGATGAAATAAATTTTGTATTCTTCCGTACTCGATCAAATATATATTCTAAACATTTTTAATCAAAATATAGGATCACATGTTTTCTTTTATCACTTGTATATAAGACGTTAAATACCTTTTTCCTAGTTGGCACCGTATTCGTTTCGTCCGACTTCGTTGTTTTGTCAATATCTAATCACTCACAACTTCGTTTTCAGTGAAATTAGTTTTATTCGTATTATAACTCAATATATATTGACGTAGTAATGTTAATATAATACATATGTTTGGACCAAAACTCACCATTTTCCGTGATGGTACCCCTTTGAGTTTCGACTGATTTTGTTGTTTTTGGAATTACTCTTCAATCGGAACTCTATTTTCGATGAAATAAATTTTGTATTATTCCGTACTCGATCAAATATATATTCTAAACATTCTTAGTCAAAATATAAGATCACATGTTTGCTTTAATCTCTTGTATATAAGACGTTAAATATTTGTTTTGTAGGTGGCACCATATTAGTGTCGTCCGACTTCGTTGTTTTGTTAATATCTCATCACTCACAACTTCGTTTTCAGTTAAATTAGTTTTATTCATATTCTAACTCGATAGATATTGGCGTAGTAATGTTAATATAACACATATTTTTGGGACCAAAATCAACTACTTTATGTGATGGTACCCCTTTGAGTTTTGACTCATTTTGTTGTTTTTTGATTTACTCCTCAATTAGAACTCTATTTCTGATGAAATAAATTTTGTTTTATTCCGTACTCTATCAAATATATATTCTACACATTCTTAATCAAAATACAAGATCATATTTTTGTTGTTATCACTTGTATAGAGGACGTTAAATATTTGTTTCCTAGGTGGCACTATATTAGTGTCGTCCGACTTCGTAGTTTTGTCAATATCTCATCACTCACAACTTCGTTTTCAGTTAAATTAGTTTTATTCGTATTCTAACTCGATATAGATTGACGTAGTATTGTTAATATAATACATATTTTTGGACCAAATCTCACTATTTTCTGTGATGGTACCCCTTTGAGTTTCGACTGATTTTGTTGTTTTTTGAATTTATACTCAATAAGAACTCTATTTTCGATAAAATAAATTTTGTTTTCTTCCGTACTCGATCAATTATATATTCTAAACATTCTTACTCAAAATATAAGATCACATGTTTAATGGTATCACTTGTATATAAGACGTTAAACATTTGTTTCCTAGGTGGCACCATATTAGTTTCGTCCAATTTTGTAGTTTTGTCAATATCTCATCACTCACAACTTCGTTTTCACTTAAATTAGTTTTATTCATATTATAACTCGATATATATTGACGTAGTAATGTTAATATAATACATATTTTGGGACCAAAACTCACCATTTTCCGTGATGGTACCCCTTTGAGTTTCGACTGATTTTGTTTTTTTTGGAATTACTCCTCAATCGGAACTCTATTTTCGATGAAATAAATTTTGTATTCTTCCGTACTCGATCAAATATATATTCTAAACATTTTTAATCAAAATATAGGATCACATGTTTTCTTTTATCACTTGTATATAAGACGTTAAATACCTTTTTCCTAGTTGGCACCGTATTCGTTTCGTCCGACTTCGTTGTTTTGTCAATATCTAATCACTCACAACTTCGTTTTCAGTGAAATTAGTTTTATTCGTATTATAACTCAATATATATTGACGTAGTAATGTTAATATAATACATATGTTTGGACCAAAACTCACCATTTTCCGTGATGGTACCCCTTTGAGTTTCGACTGATTTTGTTGTTTTTGGAATTACTCTTCAATCGGAACTCTATTTTCGATGAAATAAATTTTGTATTATTCCGTACTCGATCAAATATATATTCTAAACATTCTTAGTCAAAATATAAGATCACATGTTTGCTTTAATCTCTTGTATATAAGACGTTAAATATTTGTTTTGTAGGTGGCACCATATTAGTGTCGTCCGACTTCGTTGTTTTGTTAATATCTCATCACTCACAACTTCGTTTTCAGTTAAATTAGTTTTATTCATATTCTAACTCGATAGATATTGGCGTAGTAATGTTAATATAACACATATTTTTGGGACCAAAATCAACTACTTCATGTGATGGTACCCCTTTGAGTTTTGACTCATTTTGTTGTTTTTTGATTTACTCCTCAATTAGAACTCTATTTCTGATGAAATAAATTTTGTTTTATTCCGTACTCTATCAAATATATATTCTACACATTCTTAATCAAAATACAAGATCATATTTTTGTTGTTATCACTTGTATAGAGGACGTTAAATATTTGTTTCCTAGGTGGCACTATATTAGTGTCGTCCGACTTCGTAGTTTTGTCAATATCTCATCACTCACAACTTCGTTTTCAGTTAAATTAGTTTTATTCGTATTCTAACTCGATATAGATTGACGTAGTATTGTTAATATAATACATATTTTTGGACCAAATCTCACTATTTTCTGTGATGGTACCCCTTTGAGTTTCGACTGATTTTGTCGTTTTTTGAATTTATACTCAATAAGAACTCTATTTTCGATAAAATAAATTTTGTTTTCTTCCGTACTCGATCAATTATATATTCTAAACATTCTTACTCAAAATATAAGATCACATGTTTAATGGTATCACTTGTATATAAGACGTTAAACATTTGTTTCCTAGGTGGCACCATATTAGTTTCGTCCAATTTTGTAGTTTTGTCAATATCTCATCACTCACAACTTCGTTTTCACTTAAATTAGTTTTATTCATATTATAACTCGATATATATTGACGTAGTAATGTTAATATAATACATATTTTGGGACCAAAACTCACCATTTTCCGTGATGGTACCCCTTTGAGTTTCGACTGATTTTGTTTTTTTTGGAATTACTCCTCAATCGGAACTCTATTTTCGATGAAATAAATTTTGTATTCTTCCGTACTCGATCAAATATATATTCTAAACATTTTTAATCAAAATATAGGATCACATGTTTTCTTTTATCACTTGTATATAAGACGTTAAATACCTTTTTCCTAGTTGGCACCGTATTCGTTTCGTCCGACTTCGTTGTTTTGTCAATATCTAATCACTCACAACTTCGTTTTCAGTGAAATTAGTTTTATTCGTATTATAACTCGATATATATTGACGTAGTAATGTTAATATAATACATATGTTTGGACCAAAACTCACCATTTTCCGTGATGGTACCCCTTTGAGTTTCGACTGATTTTGTTGTTTTTGGAATTACTCTTCAATCGGAACTCTATTTTCGATGAAATAAATTTTGTATTATTCCGTACTCGATCAAATATATATTCTAAACATTCTTAGTCAAAATATAAGATCACATGTTTGCTTTAATCTCTTGTATATAAGACGTTAAATATTTGTTTTGTAGGTGGCACCATATTAGTGTCGTCCGACTTCGTTGTTTTGTTAATATCTCATCACTCACAACTTCGTTTTCAGTTAAATTAGTTTTATTCATATTCTAACTCGATAGATATTGGCGTAGTAATGTTAATATAACACATATTTTTGGGACCAAAATCAACTACTTTATGTGATGGTACCCCTTTGAGTTTTGACTCATTTTGTTGTTTTTTGATTTACTCCTCAATTAGAACTCTATTTCTGATGAAATAAATTTTGTTTTATTCCGTACTCTATCAAATATATATTCTACACATTCTTAATCAAAATACAAGATCATATTTTTGTTGTTATCACTTGTATAGAGGACGTTAAATATTTGTTTCCTAGGTGGCACTATATTAGTGTCGTCCGACTTCGTAGTTTTGTCAATATCTCATCACTCACAACTTCGTTTTCAGTTAAATTAGTTTTATTCGTATTCTAACTCGATATAGATTGACGTAGTATTGTTAATATAATACATATTTTTGGACCAAATCTCACTATTTTCTGTGATGGTACCCCTTTGAGTTTCGACTGATTTTGTCGTTTTTTGAATTTATACTCAATAAGAACTCTATTTTCGATAAAATAAATTTTGTTTTCTTCCGTACTCGATCAATTATATATTCTAAACATTCTTACTCAAAATATAAGATCACATGTTTAATGGTATCACTTGTATATAAGACGTTAAACATTTGTTTCCTAGGTGGCACCATATTAGTTTCGTCCAATTTTGTAGTTTTGTCAATATCTCATCACTCACAACTTCGTTTTCACTTAAATTAGTTTTATTCATATTATAACTCGATATATATTGACGTAGTAATGTTAATATAATACATATTTTGGGACCAAAACTCACCATTTTCCGTGATGGTACCCCTTTGAGTTTCGACTGATTTTGTTTTTTTTGGAATTACTCCTCAATCGGAACTCTATTTTCGATGAAATAAATTTTGTATTCTTCCGTACTCGATCAAATATATATTCTAAACATTTTTAATCAAAATATAGGATCACATGTTTTCTTTTATCACTTGTATATAAGACGTTAAATACCTTTTTCCTAGTTGGCACCGTATTCGTTTCGTCCGACTTCGTTGTTTTGTCAATATCTAATCACTCACAACTTCGTTTTCAGTGAAATTAGTTTTATTCGTATTATAACTCAATATATATTGACGTAGTAATGTTAATATAATACATATGTTTGGACCAAAACTCACCATTTTCCGTGATGGTACCCCTTTGAGTTTCGACTGATTTTGTTGTTTTTGGAATTACTCTTCAATCGGAACTCTATTTTCGATGAAATAAATTTTGTATTATTCCGTACTCGATCAAATATATATTCTAAACATTCTTAGTCAAAATATAAGATCACATGTTTGCTTTAATCTCTTGTATATAAGACGTTAAATATTTGTTTTGTAGGTGGCACCATATTAGTGTCGTCCGACTTCGTTGTTTTGTTAATATCTCATCACTCACAACTTCGTTTTCAGTTAAATTAGTTTTATTCATATTCTAACTCGATAGATATTGGCGTAGTAATGTTAATATAACACATATTTTTGGGACCAAAATCAACTACTTCATGTGATGGTACCCCTTTGAGTTTTGACTCATTTTGTTGTTTTTTGATTTACTCCTCAATTAGAACTCTATTTCTGATGAAATAAATTTTGTTTTATTCCGTACTCTATCAAATATATATTCTACACATTCTTAATCAAAATACAAGATCATATTTTTGTTGTTATCACTTGTATAGAGGACGTTAAATATTTGTTTCCTAGGTGGCACTATATTAGTGTCGTCCGACTTCGTAGTTTTGTCAATATCTCATCACTCACAACTTCGTTTTCAGTTAAATTAGTTTTATTCGTATTCTAACTCGATATAGATTGACGTAGTATTGTTAATATAATACATATTTTTGGACCAAATCTCACTATTTTCTGTGATGGTACCCCTTTGAGTTTCGACTGATTTTGTCGTTTTTTGAATTTATACTCAATAAGAACTCTATTTTCGATAAAATAAATTTTGTTTTCTTCCGTACTCGATCAATTATATATTCTAAACATTCTTACTCAAAATATAAGATCACATGTTTAATGGTATCACTTGTATATAAGACGTTAAACATTTGTTTCCTAGGTGGCACCATATTAGTTTCGTCCAATTTTGTAGTTTTGTCAATATCTCATCACTCACAACTTCGTTTTCACTTAAATTAGTTTTATTCATATTATAACTCGATATATATTGACGTAGTAATGTTAATATAATACATATTTTGGGACCAAAACTCACCATTTTCCGTGATGGTACCCCTTTGAGTTTCGACTGATTTTGTTTTTTTTGGAATTACTCCTCAATCGGAACTCTATTTTCGATGAAATAAATTTTGTATTCTTCCGTACTCGATCAAATATATATTCTAAACATTTTTAATCAAAATATAGGATCACATGTTTTCTTTTATCACTTGTATATAAGACGTTAAATACCTTTTTCCTAGTTGGCACCGTATTCGTTTCGTCCGACTTCGTTGTTTTGTCAATATCTAATCACTCACAACTTCGTTTTCAGTGAAATTAGTTTTATTCGTATTATAACTCGATATATATTGACGTAGTAATGTTAATATAATACATATGTTTGGACCAAAACTCACCATTTTCCGTGATGGTACCCCTTTGAGTTTCGACTGATTTTGTTGTTTTTGGAATTACTCTTCAATCGGAACTCTATTTTCGATGAAATAAATTTTGTATTATTCCGTACTCGATCAAATATATATTCTAAACATTCTTAGTCAAAATATAAGATCACATGTTTGCTTTAATCTCTTGTATATAAGACGTTAAATATTTGTTTTGTAGGTGGCACCATATTAGTGTCGTCCGACTTCGTTGTTTTGTTAATATCTCATCACTCACAACTTCGTTTTCAGTTAAATTAGTTTTATTCATATTCTAACTCGATAGATATTGGCGTAGTAATGTTAATATAACACATATTTTTGGGACCAAAATCAACTACTTTATGTGATGGTACCCCTTTGAGTTTTGACTCATTTTGTTGTTTTTTGATTTACTCCTCAATTAGAACTCTATTTCTGATGAAATAAATTTTGTTTTATTCCGTACTCTATCAAATATATATTCTACACATTCTTAATCAAAATACAAGATCATATTTTTGTTGTTATCACTTGTATAGAGGACGTTAAATATTTGTTTCCTAGGTGGCACTATATTAGTGTCGTCCGACTTCGTAGTTTTGTCAATATCTCATCACTCACAACTTCGTTTTCAGTTAAATTAGTTTTATTCGTATTCTAACTCGATATAGATTGACGTAGTATTGTTAATATAATACATATTTTTGGACCAAATCTCACTATTTTCTGTGATGGTACCCCTTTGAGTTTCGACTGATTTTGTCGTTTTTTGAATTTATACTCAATAAGAACTCTATTTTCGATAAAATAAATTTTGTTTTCTTCCGTACTCGATCAATTATATATTCTAAACATTCTTACTCAAAATATAAGATCACATGTTTAATGGTATCACTTGTATATAAGACGTTAAATATTTGTTTCCTAGGTGGCACCATATTAGTTTCGTCCAATTTTGTAGTTTTGTCAATATCTCATCACTCACAACTTCGTTTTCACTTAAATTAGTTTTATTCATATTATAACTCGATATATATTGACGTAGTAATGTTAATATAATACATATTTTGGGACCAAAACTCACTATTTTCCGTGATGGTACCCCTTTGAGTTTCGACTGATTTTGTTTTTTTGGAATTACTCCTCAATCGGAACTCTATTTTCGATGAAATAAATTTTGTATTCTTCCGTACTCGATCAAATATATATTCTAAACATTTTTAATCAAAATATAGGATCACATGTTTTCTTTTATCACTTGTATATAAGACGTTAAATACCTTTTTCCTAGTTGGCACCGTATTCGTTTCGTCCGACTTCGTTGTTTTGTCAATATCTAATCACTCACAACTTCGTTTTCAGTGAAATTAGTTTTATTCGTATTATAACTCGATATATATTGACGTAGTAATGTTAATATAATACATATGTTTGGACCAAAACTCACCATTTTCCGTGATGGTACCCCTTTGAGTTTCGACTGATTTTGTTGTTTTTGGAATTACTCTTCAATCGGAACTCTATTTTCGATGAAATAAATTTTGTATTCTTCCGTACTCGATCAAATATATATTCTAAACATTCTTAGTCAAAATATAAGATCACATGTTTGCTTTAATCTCTTGTATATAAGACGTTAAATATTTGTTTCGTAGGTGGCACCATATTAGTGTCGTCCGACTTCGTTGTTTTGTTAATATCTCATCACTCACAACTTCGTTTTCAGTTACATTAGTTTTATTCATATTCTAACTCGATAGATATTGGCGTAGTAATGTTAATATAACACATATTTTTGGGACCAAAATCAACTACTTTATGTGATGGTACCCCTTTGAGTTTTGACTCATTTTGTTGTTTTTTGATTTACTCCTCAATTAGAACTCTATTTCTGATGAAATAAATTTTGTTTTATTCCGTACTCTATCAAATATATATTCTACACATTCTTAATCAAAATACAAGATCATATTTTTGTTGTTATCACTTGTATAGAGGACGTTAAATATTTGTTTCCTAGGTGGCACTATATTAGTGTCGTCCGACTTCGTAGTTTTGTCAATATCTCATCACTCACAACTTCGTTTTCAGTTAAATTAGTTTTATTCGTATTCTAACTCGATATAGATTGACGTAGTATTGTTAATATAATACATATTTTTGGACCAAATCTCACTATTTTCTGTGATGGTACCCCTTTGAGTTTCGACTGATTTTGTTGTTTTTTGAATTTATACTCAATAAGAACTCTATTTTCGATAAAATAAATTTTGTTTTCTTCCGTACTCGATCAATTATATATTCTAAACATTCTTACTCAAAATATAAGATCACATGTTTAATGGTATCACTTGTATATAAGACGTTAAACATTTGTTTCCTAGGTGGCACCATATTAGTTTCGTCCAATTTTGTAGTTTTGTCAATATCTCATCACTCACAACTTCGTTTTCACTTAAATTAGTTTTATTCATATTATAACTCGATATATATTGACGTAGTAATGTTAATATAATACATATTTTGGGACCAAAACTCACCATTTTCCGTGATGGTACCCCTTTGAGTTTCGACTGATTTTGTTTTTTTTGGAATTACTCCTCAATCGGAACTCTATTTTCGATGAAATAAATTTTGTATTCTTCCGTACTCGATCAAATATATATTCTAAACATTTTTAATCAAAATATAGGATCACATGTTTTCTTTTATCACTTGTATATAAGACGTTAAATACCTTTTTCCTAGTTGGCACCGTATTCGTTTCGTCCGACTTCGTTGTTTTGTCAATATCTAATCACTCACAACTTCGTTTTCAGTGAAATTAGTTTTATTCGTATTATAACTCGATATATATTGACGTAGTAATGTTAATATAATACATATGTTTGGACCAAAACTCACCATTTTCCGTGATGGTACCCCTTTGAGTTTCGACTGATTTTGTTGTTTTTGGAATTACTCTTCAATCGGAACTCTATTTTCGATGAAATAAATTTTGTATTATTCCGTACTCGATCAAATATATATTCTAAACATTCTTAGTCAAAATATAAGATCACATGTTTGCTTTAATCTCTTGTATATAAGACGTTAAATATTTGTTTTGTAGGTGGCACCATATTAGTGTCGTCCGACTTCGTTGTTTTGTTAATATCTCATCACTCACAACTTCGTTTTCAGTTAAATTAGTTTTATTCATATTCTAACTCGATAGATATTGGCGTAGTAATGTTAATATAACACATATTTTTGGGACCAAAATCAACTACTTTATGTGATGGTACCCCTTTGAGTTTTGACTCATTTTGTTGTTTTTTGATTTACTCCTCAATTAGAACTCTATTTCTGATGAAATAAATTTTGTTTTATTCCGTACTCTATCAAATATATATTCTACACATTCTTAATCAAAATACAAGATCATATTTTTGTTGTTATCACTTGTATAGAGGACGTTAAATATTTGTTTCCTAGGTGGCACTATATTAGTGTCGTCCGACTTCGTAGTTTTGTCAATATCTCATCACTCACAACTTCGTTTTCAGTTAAATTAGTTTTATTCGTATTCTAACTCGATATAGATTGACGTAGTATTGTTAATATAATACATATTTTTGGACCAAATCTCACTATTTTCTGTGATGGTACCCCTTTGAGTTTCGACTGATTTTGTCGTTTTTTGAATTTATACTCAATAAGAACTCTATTTTCGATAAAATAAATTTTGTTTTCTTCCGTACTCGATCAATTATATATTCTAAACATTCTTACTCAAAATATAAGATCACATGTTTAATGGTATCACTTGTATATAAGACGTTAAACATTTGTTTCCTAGGTGGCACCATATTAGTTTCGTCCAATTTTGTAGTTTTGTCAATATCTCATCACTCACAACTTCGTTTTCACTTAAATTAGTTTTATTCATATTATAACTCGATATATATTGACGTAGTAATGTTAATATAATACATATTTTGGGACCAAAACTCACCATTTTCCGTGATGGTACCCCTTTGAGTTTCGACTGATTTTGTTTTTTTTTGGAATTACTCCTCAATCGGAACTCTATTTTCGATGAAATAAATTTTGTATTCTTCCGTACTCGATCAAATATATATTCTAAACATTTTTAATCAAAATATAGGATCACATGTTTTCTTTTATCACTTGTATATAAGACGTTAAATACCTTTTTCCTAGTTGGCACCGTATTCGTTTCGTCCGACTTCGTTGTTTTGTCAATATCTAATCACTCACAACTTCGTTTTCAGTGAAATTAGTTTTATTCGTATTATAACTCGATATATATTGACGTAGTAATGTTAATATAATACATATGTTTGGACCAAAACTCACCATTTTCCGTGATGGTCCCCTTTGAGTTTCGACTGATTTTGTTGTTTTTGGAATTACTCTTCAATCGGAACTCTATTTTCGATGAAATAAATTTTGTATTATTCCGTACTCGATCAAATATATATTCTAAACATTCTTAGTCAAAATATAAGATCACATGTTTGCTTTAATCTCTTGTATATAAGACGTTAAATATTTGTTTCGTAGGTGGCACCATATTAGTGTCGTCCGACTTCGTTGTTTTGTTAATATCTCATCACTCACAACTTCGTTTTCAGTTACATTAGTTTTATTCATATTCTAACTCGATAGATATTGGCGTAGTAATGTTAATATAACACATATTTTTGGGACCAAAATCAACTACTTTATGTGATGGTACCCCTTTGAGTTTTGACTCATTTTGTTGTTTTTTGATTTACTCCTCAATTAGAACTCTATTTCTGATGAAATAAATTTTGTTTTATTCCGTACTCTATCAAATATATATTCTACACATTCTTAATCAAAATACAAGATCATATTTTTGTTGTTATCACTTGTATAGAGGACGTTAAATATTTGTTTCCTAGGTGGCACTATATTAGTGTCGTCCGACTTCGTAGTTTTGTCAATATCTCATCACTCACAACTTCGTTTTCAGTTAAATTAGTTTTATTCGTATTCTAACTCGATATAGATTGACGTAGTATTGTTAATATAATACATATTTTTGGACCAAATCTCACTATTTTCTGTGATGGTACCCCTTTGAGTTTCGACTGATTTTGTCGTTTTTTGAATTTATACTCAATAAGAACTCTATTTTCGATAAAATAAATTTTGTTTTCTTCCGTACTCGATCAATTATATATTCTAAACATTCTTACTCAAAATATAAGATCACATGTTTAATGGTATCACTTGTATATAAGACGTTAAACATTTGTTTCCTAGGTGGCACCATATTAGTTTCGTCCAATTTTGTAGTTTTGTCAATATCTCATCACTCACAACTTCGTTTTCACTTAAATTAGTTTTATTCATATTATAACTCGATATATATTGACGTAGTAATGTTAATATAATACATATTTTGGGACCAAAACTCACCATTTTCCGTGATGGTACCCCTTTGAGTTTCGACTGATTTTGTTTTTTTTTGGAATTACTCCTCAATCGGAACTCTATTTTCGATGAAATAAATTTTGTATTCTTCCGTACTCGATCAAATATATATTCTAAACATTTTTAATCAAAATATAGGATCACATGTTTTCTTTTATCACTTGTATATAAGACGTTAAATACCTTTTTCCTAGTTGGCACCGTATTCGTTTCGTCCGACTTCGTTGTTTTGTCAATATCTAATCACTCACAACTTCGTTTTCAGTGAAATTAGTTTTATTCGTATTATAACTCGATATATATTGACGTAGTAATGTTAATATAATACATATGTTTGGACCAAAACTCACCATTTTCCGTGATGGTACCCCTTTGAGTTTCGACTGATTTTGTTTTTTTTGGAATTACTCTTCAATCGGAACTCTATTTTCGATGAAATAAATTTTGTATTATTCCGTACTCGATCAAATATATATTCTAAACATTCTTAGTCAAAATATAAGATCACATGTTTGCTTTAATCTCTTGTATATAAGACGTTAAATATTTGTTTTGTAGGTGGCACCATATTAGTGTCGTCCGACTTCGTTGTTTTGTTAATATCTCATCACTCACAACTTCGTTTTCAGTTAAATTAGTTTTATTCATATTCTAACTCGATAGATATTGGCGTAGTAATGTTAATATAACACATATTTTTGGGACCAAAATCAACTACTTTATGTGATGGTACCCCTTTGAGTTTTGACTCATTTTGTTGTTTTTTGATTTACTCCTCAATTAGAACTCTATTTCTGATGAAATAAATTTTATTTTATTCCGTACTCTATCAAATATATATTCTACACATTCTTAATCAAAATACAAGATCATATTTTTGTTGTTATCACTTGTATAGAGGACGTTAAATATTTGTTTCCTAGGTGGCACTATATTAGTGTCGTCCGACTTCGTAGTTTTGTCAATATCTCATCACTCACAACTTCGTTTTCAGTTAAATTAGTTTTATTCGTATTCTAACTCGATATAGATTGACGTAGTATTGTTAATATAATACATATTTTTGGACCAAATCTCACTATTTTCTGTGATGGTACCCCTTTGAGTTTCGACTGATTTTGTCGTTTTTTGAATTTATACTCAATAAGAACTCTATTTTCGATAAAATAAATTTTGTTTTCTTCCGTACTCGATCAATTATATATTCTAAACATTCTTACTCAAAATATAAGATCACATGTTTAATGGTATCACTTGTATATAAGACGTTAAATATTTGTTTCCTAGGTGGCACCATATTAGTTTCGTCCAATTTTGTAGTTTTGTCAATATCTCATCACTCACAACTTCGTTTTCACTTAAATTAGTTTTATTCATATTATAACTCGATATATATTGACGTAGTAATGTTAATATAATACATATTTTGGGACCAAAACTCACTATTTTCCGTGATGGTACCCCTTTGAGTTTCGACTGATTTTGTTTTTTTGGAATTACTCCTCAATCGGAACTCTATTTTCGATGAAATAAATTTTGTATTCTTCCGTACTCGATCAAATATATATTCTAAACATTTTTAATCAAAATATAGGATCACATGTTTTCTTTTATCACTTGTATATAAGACGTTAAATACCTTTTTCCTAGTTGGCACCGTATTCGTTTCGTCCGACTTCGTTGTTTTGTCAATATCTAATCACTCACAACTTCGTTTTCAGTGAAATTAGTTTTATTCGTATTATAACTCGATATATATTGACGTAGTAATGTTAATATAATACATATGTTTGGACCAAAACTCACCATTTTCCGTGATGGTACCCCTTTGAGTTTCGACTGATTTTGTTGTTTTTGGAATTACTCTTCAATCGGAACTCTATTTTCGATGAAATAAATTTTGTATTATTCCGTACTCGATCAAATATATATTCTAAACATTCTTAGTCAAAATATAAGATCACATGTTTGCTTTAATCTCTTGTATATAAGACGTTAAATATTTGTTTTGTAGGTGGCACCATATTAGTGTCGTCCGACTTCGTTGTTTTGTTAATATCTCATCACTCACAACTTCGTTTTCAGTTAAATTAGTTTTATTCATATTCTAACTCGATAGATATTGGCGTAGTAATGTTAATATAACACATATTTTTGGGACCAAAATCAACTACTTTATGTGATGGTACCCCTTTGAGTTTTGACTCATTTTGTTGTTTTTTGATTTACTCCTCAATTAGAACTCTATTTCTGATGAAATAAATTTTGTTTTATTTCGTACTCTATCAAATATATATTCTACACATTCTTAATCAAAATACAAGATCATATTTTTGTTGTTATCACTTGTATAGAGGACGTTAAATATTTGTTTCCTAGGTGGCACTATATTAGTGTCGTCCGACTTCGTAGTTTTGTCAATATCTCATCACTCACAACTTCGTTTTCAGTTAAATTAGTTTTATTCGTATTCTAACTCGATATAGATTGACGTAGTATTGTTAATATAATACATATTTTTGGACCAAATCTCACTATTTTCTGTGATGGTACCCCTTTGAGTTTCGACTGATTTTGTCGTTTTTTGAATTTATACTCAATAAGAACTCTATTTTCGATAAAATAAATTTTGTTTTCTTCCGTACTCGATCAATTATATATTCTAAACATTCTTACTCAAAATATAAGATCACATGTTTAATGGTATCACTTGTATATAAGACGTTAAATATTTGTTTCCTAGGTGGCACCATATTAGTTTCGTCCAATTTTGTAGTTTTGTCAATATCTCATCACTCACAACTTCGTTTTCACTTAAATTAGTTTTATTCATATTATAACTCGATATATATTGACGTAGTAATGTTAATATAATACATATTTTGGGACCAAAACTCACCATTTTCCGTGATGGTACCCCTTTGAGTTTCGACTGATTTTGTTTTTTTGGAATTACTCCTCAATCGGAACTCTATTTTCGATGAAATAAATTTTGTATTCTTCCGTACTCGATCAAATATATATTCTAAACATTTTTAATCAAAATATAGGATCACATGTTTTCTTTTATCACTTGTATATAAGACGTTAAATACCTTTTTCCTAGTTGGCACCGTATTCGTTTCGTCCGACTTCGTTGTTTTGTCAATATCTAATCACTCACAACTTCGTTTTCAGTGAAATTAGTTTTATTCGTATTATAACTCGATATATATTGACGTAGTAATGTTAATATAATACATATGTTTGGACCAAAACTCACCATTTTCCGTGATGGTACCCCTTTGAGTTTCGACTGATTTTGTTGTTTTTGGAATTACTCTTCAATCGGAACTCTATTTTCGATGAAATAAATTTTGTATTATTCCGTACTCGATCAAATATATATTCTAAACATTCTTAGTCAAAATATAAGATCACATGTTTGCTTTAATCTCTTGTATATAAGACGTTAAATATTTGTTTTGTAGGTGGCACCATATTAGTGTCGTCCGACTTCGTTGTGTTGTTAATATCTCATCACTCACAACTTCGTTTTTAGTTAAATTAGTTTTATTCATATTCTAACTCGATAGATATTGGCGTAGTAATGTTAATATAACACATATTTTTGGGACCAAAATCAACTACTTTATGTGATGGTACCCCTTTGAGTTTTGACTCATTTTGTTGTTTTTTGATTTACTCCTCAATTAGAACTCTATTTCTGATGAAATAAATTTTGTTTTATTCCGTACTCTATCAAATATATATTCTACACATTCTTAATCAAAATACAAGATCATATTTTTGTTGTTATCACTTGTATAGAGGACGTTAAATATTTGTTTCCTAGGTGGCACTATATTAGTGTCGTCCGACTTCGTAGTTTTGTCAATATCTCATCACTCACAACTTCGTTTTCAGTTAAATTAGTTTTATTCGTATTCTAACTCGATATAGATTGACGTAGTATTGTTAATATAATACATATTTTTGGACCAAATCTCACTATTTTCTGTGATGGTACCCCTTTGAGTTTCGACTGATTTTGTCGTTTTTTGAATTTATACTCAATAAGAACTCTATTTTCGATAAAATAAATTTTGTTTTCTTCCGTACTCGATCAATTATATATTCTAAACATTCTTACTCAAAATATAAGATCACATGTTTAATGGTATCACTTGTATATAAGAAGTTAAACATTTGTTTCCTAGGTGGCACCATATTAGTTTCGTCCAATTTTGTAGTTTTGTCAATATCTCATCACTCACAACTTCGTTTTCACTTAAATTAGTTTTATTCATATTATAACTCGATATATATTGACGTAGTAATGTTAATATAATACATATTTTGGGACCAAAACTCACCATTTTCCGTGATGGTACCCCTTTGAGTTTCGACTAATTTTGTTTTTTTTGGAATTACTCCTCAATCGGAACTCTATTTTCGATGAAATAAATTTTGTATTCTTCCGTACTCGATCAAATATATATTCTAAACATTTTTAATCAAAATATAGGATCACATGTTTTCTTTTATCACTTGTATATAAGACGTTAAATACCTTTTTCCTAGTTGGCACCGTATTCGTTTCGTCCGACTTCGTTGTTTTGTCAATATCTAATCACTCACAACTTCGTTTTCAGTGAAATTAGTTTTATTCGTATTATAACTCGATATATATTGACGTAGTAATGTTAATATAATACATATGTTTGGACCAAAACTCACCATTTTCCGTGATGGTACCCCTTTGAGTTTCGACTGATTTTGTTGTTTTTGGAATTACTCTTCAATCGGAACTCTATTTTCGATGAAATAAATTTTGTATTCTTCCGTACTCGATCAAATATATATTCTAAACATTCTTAGTCAAAATATAAGATCACATGTTTGCTTTAATCTCTTGTATATAAGACGTTAAATATTTGTTTCGTAGGTGGCACCATATTAGTGTCGTCCGACTTCGTTGTTTTGTTAATATCTCATCACTCACAACTTCGTTTTCAGTTAAATTAGTTTTATTCATATTCTAACTCGATAGATATTGGCGTAGTAATGTTAATATAACACATATTTTTGGGACCAAAATCAACTACTTTATGTGATGGTACCCCTTTGAGTTTTGACTCATTTTGTTGTTTTTTGATTTACTCCTCAATTAGAACTCTATTTCTGATGAAATAAATTTTGTTTTATTTCGTACTCTATCAAATATATATTCTACACATTCTTAATCAAAATACAAGATCATATTTTTGTTGTTATCACTTGTATAGAGGACGTTAAATATTTGTTTCCTAGGTGGCACTATATTAGTGTCGTCCGACTTCGTAGTTTTGTCAATATCTCATCACTCACAACTTCGTTTTCAGTTAAATTAGTTTTATTCGTATTCTAACTCGATATAGATTGACGTAGTATTGTTAATATAATACATATTTTTGGACCAAATCTCACTATTTTCTGTGATGGTACCCCTTTGAGTTTCGACTGATTTTGTCGTTTTTTGAATTTATACTCAATAAGAACTCTATTTTCGATAAAATAAATTTTGTTTTCTTCCGTACTCGATCAATTATATATTCTAAACATTCTTACTCAAAATATAAGATCACATGTTTAATGGTATCACTTGTATATAAGACGTTAAATATTTGTTTCCTAGGTGGCACCATATTAGTTTCGTCCAATTTTGTAGTTTTGTCAATATCTCATCACTCACAACTTCGTTTTCACTTAAATTAGTTTTATTCATATTATAACTCGATATATATTGACGTAGTAATGTTAATATAATACATATTTTGGGACCAAAACTCACCATTTTCCGTGATGGTACCCCTTTGAGTTTCGACTGATTTTGTTTTTTTTTGGAATTACTCCTCAATCGGAACTCTATTTTCGATGAAATAAATTTTGTATTCTTCCGTACTCGATCAAATATATATTCTAAACATTTTTAATCAAAATATAGGATCACATGTTTTCTTTTATCACTTGTATATAAGACGTTAAATACCTTTTTCCTAGTTGGCACCGTATTCGTTTCGTCCGACTTCGTTGTTTTGTCAATATCTAATCGCTCACAACTTCGTTTTCAGTGAAATTAGTTTTATTCGTATTATAACTCGATATATATTGACGTAGTAATGTTAATATAATACATATGTTTGGACCAAAACTCACCATTTTCCGTGATGGTACCCCTTTGAGTTTCGACTGATTTTGTTGTTTTTGGAATTACTCTTCAATCGGAACTCTATTTTCGATGAAATAAATTTTGTATTCTTCCGTACTCGATCAAATATATATTCTAAACATTCTTAGTCAAAATATAAGATCACATGTTTGCTTTAATCTCTTGTATATAAGACGTTAAATATTTGTTTTGTAGGTGGCACCATATTAGTGTCGTCCGACTTCGTTGTTTTGTTAATATCTCATCACTCACAACTTCGTTTTCAGTTAAATTAGTTTTATTCATATTCTAACTCGATAGATATTGGCGTAGTAATGTTAATATAACACATATTTTTGGGACCAAAATCAACTACTTTATGTGATGGTACCCCTTTGAGTTTTGACTCATTTTGTTGTTTTTTGATTTACTCCTCAATTAGAACTCTATTTCTGATGAAATAAATTTTGTTTTATTCCGTACTCTATCAAATATATATTCTACACATTCTTAATCAAAATACAAGATCATATTTTTGTTGTTATCACTTGTATAGAGGACGTTAAATATTTGTTTCCTAGGTGGCACTATATTAGTGTCGTCCGACTTCGTAGTTTTGTCAATATCTCATCACTCACAACTTCGTTTTCAGTTAAATTAGTTTTATTCGTATTCTAACTCGATATAGATTGACGTAGTATTGTTAATATAATACATATTTTTGGACCAAATCTCACTATTTTCTGTGATGGTACCCCTTTGAGTTTCGACTGATTTTGTCGTTTTTTGAATTTATACTCAATAAGAACTCTATTTTCGATAAAATAAATTTTGTTTTCTTCCGTACTCGATCAATTATATATTCTAAACATTCTTACTCAAAATATAAGATCACATGTTTAATGGTATCACTTGTATATAAGACGTTAAATATTTGTTTCCTAGGTGGCACCATATTAGTTTCGTCCAATTTTGTAGTTTTGTCAATATCTCATCACTCACAACTTCGTTTTCACTTAAATTAGTTTTATTCATATTATAACTCGATATATATTGACGTAGTAATGTTAATATAATACATATTTTGGGACCAAAACTCACCATTTTCCGTGATGGTACCCCTTTGAGTTTCGACTGATTTTGTTTTTTTTTGGAATTACTCCTCAATCGGAACTCTATTTTCGATGAAATAAATTTTGTATTCTTCCGTACTCGATCAAATATATATTCTAAACATTTTTAATCAAAATATAGGATCACATGTTTTCTTTTATCACTTGTATATAAGACGTTAAATACCTTTTTCCTAGTTGGCACCGTATTCGTTTCGTCCGACTTCGTTGTTTTGTCAATATCTAATCACTCACAACTTCGTTTTCAGTGAAATTAGTTTTATTCGTATTATAACTCGATATATATTGACGTAGTAATGTTAATATAATACATATGTTTGGACCAAAACTCACCATTTTCCGTGATGGTACCCCTTTGAGTTTCGACTGATTTTGTTGTTTTTGGAATTACTCTTCAATCGGAACTCTATTTTCGATGAAATAAATTTTGTATTCTTCCGTACTCGATCAAATATATATTCTAAACATTCTTAGTCAAAATATAAGATCACATGTTTGCTTTAATCTCTTGTATATAAGACGTTAAATATTTGTTTCGTAGGTGGCACCATATTAGTGTCGTCCGACTTCGTTGTTTTGTTAACATCTCATCACTCACAACTTCGTTTTCAGTTACATTAGTTTTATTCATATTCTAACTCGATAGATATTGGCGTAGTAATGTTAATATAACACATATTTTTGGGACCAAAATCAACTACTTTATGTGATGGTACCCCTTTGAGTTTTGACTCATTTTGTTGTTTTTTGATTTACTCCTCAATTAGAACTCTATTTCTGATGAAATAAATTTTGTTTTATTTCGTACTCTATCAAATATATATTCTACACATTCTTAATCGAAATACAAGATCATATTTTTGTTGTTATCACTTGTATAGAGGACGTTAAATATTTGTTTCCTAGGTGGCACTATATTAGTGTCGTCCGACTTCGTAGTTTTGTCAATATCTCATCACTCACAACTTCGTTTTCAGTTAAATTAGTTTTATTCGTATTCTAACTCGATATAGATTGACGTAGTATTGTTAATATAATACATATTTTTGGACCAAATCTCACTATTTTCTGTGATGGTACCCCTTTGAGTTTCGACTAATTTTGTCGTTTTTTGAATTTATACTCAATAAGAACTCTATTTTCGATAAAATAAATTTTGTTTTCTTCCGTACTCGATCAATTATATATTCTAAACATTCTTACTCAAAATATAAGATCACATGTTTAATGGTATCACTTGTATATAAGACGTTAAATATTTGTTTCCTAGGTGGCACCATATTAGTTTCGTCCAATTTTGTAGTTTTGTCAATATCTCATCACTCACAACTTCGTTTTCACTTAAATTAGTTTTATTCATATTATAACTCGATATATATTGACGTAGTAATGTTAATATAATACATATTTTGGGACCAAAACTCACCATTTTCCGTGATGGTACCCCTTTGAGTTTCGACTGATTTTGTTTTTTTTTGGAATTACTCCTCAATCGGAACTCTATTTTCGATGAAATAAATTTTGTATTCTTCCGTACTCGATCAAATATATATTCTAAACATTTTTAATCAAAATATAGGATCACATGTTTTCTTTTATCACTTGTATATAAGACGTTAAATACCTTTTTCCTAGTTGGCACCGTATTCGTTTCGTCCGACTTCGTTGTTTTGTCAATATCTAATCACTCACAACTTCGTTTTCAGTGAAATTAGTTTTATTCGTATTATAACTCGATATATATTGACGTAGTAATGTTAATATAATACATATGTTTGGACCAAAACTCACCATTTTCCGTGATGGTACCCCTTTGAGTTTCGACTGATTTTGTTGTTTTTGGAATTACTCTTCAATCGGAACTCTATTTTCGATGAAATAAATTTTGTATTCTTCCGTACTCGATCAAATATATATTCTAAACATTCTTAGTCAAAATATAAGATCACATGTTTGCTTTAATCTCTTGTATATAAGACGTTAAATATTTGTTTTGTAGGTGGCACCATATTAGTGTCGTCCGACTTCGTTGTTTTGTTAATATCTCATCACTCACAACTTCGTTTTCAGTTAAATTAGTTTTATTCATATTCTAACTCGATAGATATTGGCGTAGTAATGTTAATATAACACATATTTTTGGGACCAAAATCAACTACTTTATGTGATGGTACCCCTTTGAGTTTTGACTCATTTTGTTGTTTTTTGATTTACTCCTCAATTAGAACTCTATTTCTGATGAAATAAATTTTGTTTTATTCCGTACTCTATCAAATATATATTCTACACATTCTTAATCAAAATACAAGATCATATTTTTGTTGTTATCACTTGTATAGAGGACGTTAAATATTTGTTTCCTAGGTGGCACTATATTAGTGTCGTCCGACTTCGTAGTTTTGTCAATATCTCATCACTCACAACTTCGTTTTCAGTTAAATTAGTTTTATTCGTATTCTAACTCGATATAGATTGACGTAGTATTGTTAATATAATACATATTTTTGGACCAAATCTCACTATTTTCTGTGATGGTACCCCTTTGAGTTTCGACTGATTTTGTCGTTTTTTGAATTTATACTCAATAAGAACTCTATTTTCGATAAAATAAATTTTGTTTTCTTCCGTACTCGATCAATTATATATTCTAAACATTCTTACTCAAAATATAAGATCACATGTTTAATGGTATCACTTGTATATAAGACGTTAAATATTTGTTTCCTAGGTGGCACCATATTAGTTTCGTCCAATTTTGTAGTTTTGTCAATATCTCATCACTCACAACTTCGTTTTCACTTAAATTAGTTTTATTCATATTATAACTCGATATATATTGACGTAGTAATGTTAATATAATACATATTTTGGGACCAAAACTCACCATTTTCCGTGATGGTACCCCTTTGAGTTTCGACTGATTTTGTTTTTTTTGGAATTACTCCTCAATCGGAACTCTATTTTCGATGAAATAAATTTTGTATTCTTCCGTACTCGATCAAATATATATTCTAAACATTTTTAATCAAAATATAGGATCACATGTTTTCTTTTATCACTTGTATATAAGACGTTAAATACCTTTTTCCTAGTTGGCACCGTATTCGTTTCGTCCGACTTCGTTGTTTTGTCAATATCTAATCACTCACAACTTCGTTTTCAGTGAAATTAATTTTATTCGTATTATAACTCAATATATATTGACGTAGTAATGTTAATATAATACATATGTTTGGACCAAAACTCACCATTTTCCGTAATGGTACCCCTTTGAGTTTCGACTGATTTTGTTGTTTTTGGAATTACTCTTCAATCGGAACTCTATTTTCGATGAAATAAATTTTGTATTATTCCGTACTCGATCAAATATATATTCTAAACATTCTTAGTCAAAATATAAGATCACATGTTTGCTTTAATCTCTTGTATATAAGACGTTAAATATTTGTTTTGTAGGTGGCACCATATTAGTGTCGTCCGACTTCGTTGTTTTGTTAATATCTCATCACTCACAACTTCGTTTTCAGTTAAATTAGTTTTATTCATATTCTAACTCGATAGATATTGGCGTAGTAATGTTAATATAACACATATTTTTGGGACCAAAATCAACTACTTTATGTGATGGTACCCCTTTGAGTTTTGACTCATTTTGTTGTTTTTTGATTTACTCCTCAATTAGAACTCTATTTCTGATGAAATAAATTTTGTTTTATTCCGTACTCTATCAAATATATATTCTACACATTCTTAATCAAAATACAAGATCATATTTTTGTTGTTATCACTTGTATAGAGGACGTTAAATATTTGTTTCCTAGGTGGCACTATATTAGTGTCGTCCGACTTCGTAGTTTTGTCAATATCTCATCACTCACAACTTCGTTTTCAGTGAAATTAGTTTTATTCGTATTCTAACTCGATATAGATTGACGTAGTATTGTTAATATAATACATATTTTTGGACCAAATCTCACTATTTTCTGTGATGGTACCCCTTTGAGTTTCGACTGATTTTGTCGTTTTTTGAATTTATACTCAATAAGAACTCTATTTTCGATAAAATAAATTTTGTTTTCTTCCGTACTCGATCAATTATATATTCTAAACATTCTTACTCAAAATATAAGATCACATGTTTAATGGTATCACTTGTATATAAGACGTTAAATATTTGTTTCCTAGGTGGCACCATATTAGTTTCGTCCAATTTTGTAGTTTTGTCAATATCTCATCACTCACAACTTCGTTTTCACTTAAATTAGTTTTATTCATATTATAACTCGATATATATTGACGTAGTAATGTTAATATAATACATATTTTGGGACCAAAACTCACCATTTTCCGTGATGGTACCCCTTTGAGTTTCGACTAATTTTGTTTTTTTTGGAATTACTCCTCAATCGGAACTCTATTTTCGATGAAATAAATTTTGTATTCTTCCGTACTCGATCAAATATATATTCTAAACATTTTTAATCAAAATATAGGATCACATGTTTTCTTTTATCACTTGTATATAAGACGTTAAATACCTTTTTCCTAGTTGGCACCGTATTCGTTTCGTCCGACTTCGTTGTTTTGTCAATATCTAATCACTCACAACTTCGTTTTCAGTGAAATTAGTTTTATTCGTATTATAACTCAATATATATTGACGTAGTAATGTTAATATAATACATATGTTTGGACCAAAACTCACCATTTTCCATGATGGTACCCCTTTGAGTTTCGACTGATTTTATTGTTTTTTGAATTACTCTTCAATCGGAACTCTATTTTCGATGAAATAAATTTTGTATTCTTCCGTACTCGATCAAATATATATTCTAAACCTTCTTAGTCAAAATATAAGATCACATGTTTGCTTTAATCTCTTGTATATAAGACGTTAAATATTTGTTTCGTAGGTGGCACCATATTAGTGTCGTCCGACTTCGTTGTTTTGTTAATATCTCATCACTCACAACTTCGTTTTCAGTTAAATTAGTTTTATTCATATTCTAACTCGATAGATATTGGCGTAGTAATGTTAATATAACACATATTTTTGGGACCAAAATCAACTATTTTATGTGATGGTACCCCTTTGAGTTTTGACTCATTTTGTTGTTTTTTGATTTACTCCTCAATTAGAACTCTATTTCTGATGAAATAAATTTTGTTTTATTCCGTACTCTATCAAATATATATTCTACACATTCTTAATCAAAATACAAGATCATATTTTTGTTGTTATCACTTGTATAGAGGACGTTAAATATTTGTTTCCTAGGTGGCACCATATTACTGTCGTCCGACTTCGTAGTTTTGTCAATATCTCATCACTCACAACTTCGTTTTCAGTTAAATTAGTTTTATTTGTATTCTAACTCGATATAGATTGACGTAGTATTGTTAATATAATACATATTTTTGGACCAAATCTCACTATTTTCTGTAATGGTACCCCTTTGAGTTTCGACTCATTTTGTCGTTTTTTGAATTTATACTCAATAAGAACTCTATTTTCGATAAAATAAATTTTGTTTTCTTCCGTACTCGATCAATTATATATTCTAAACATTCTTACTCAAAATATAAGATCACATGTTTAATGGTATCACTTGTATATAAGACGTTAAATATTTGTTTCCTAGGTGGCACCATATTAGTTTCATCCAATTTCGTAGTTTTGTCAATATCTCATCACTCACAACTTCGTTTTCACTTAAATTAGTTTTATTCATATTATAACTCGATATATATTGACGTAGTAATGTTAATATAATACATATTTTGGGACCAAAACTCACCATTTTCCGTGATGGTACCCCCTTTGAGTTTCGACTGATTTTGTTGTTTTTGGAATTACTCCTCAATCGGAACTCTATTTTCGATGAAATAAATTTTGTATTCTTCCGTACTCGATCAAATATATATTCTAAACATTTTTAATCAAACTATAAGATCACATGTTTTCTTTTATCACTTGTATATAAGACGTTAAATACTTTTTTCCTAGTTGGCACCGTATTCGTTTCGTCCGACTTCGTTGTTTTGTCAATATCTAATCACTCACAACTTCGTTTTCAGTGAAATTAGTTTTATTCGTATTATAACTCGATATATATTGACGTAGTAATGTTAATATAATACATATGTTTGGACCAAAACTCACCATTTTCCGTGATGGTGTACCCCTTTGAGTTTCGACTGATTTTGTTGTTTTTGGAATTACTCTTCAATTGGAACTCTATTTTCGATGAAATAAATTTTGTATTCTTCCGTACTCGATCAAATATATATTCTAAACATTCTTAGTCAAAATATAAGATCACATGTTTGCTTTAATCTCTTGTATATAAGACGTTAAATATTTGTTTCGTAGGTGGCACCATATTAGTGTCGTCCGACTTCGTTGTTTTGTTAATATCACATCACTCACAACTTCGTTTTCAGTTAAATTAGTTTTATTCATATTCTAACTCGATATATATTGGCGTAGTAATGTTAATATAACACATATTTTTGGGACCAAAATCAACCCTTTGAGTTTTGACTCATTTTATTGTTTTTTGAATTACTTCTCAATTAGAACTCTATTTTTGATGAAATAAATTTTGTTTTATTCCGTACTCTATCAAATATATATTCTACACATTCTTAATCAAAATACAAGATCATATTTTTGTTGTTATCACTTGTATAGAGGACGTTAAATATTTGTTTCCTAGGTGGCACCGTATTAGTGTCGTCCGACTTCGTTGTTTTGTTAATATCTCATCACTCACACCTTCGTTTTCAGTGAAATTAGTTTTATTCATATTCTAACTCGATATAGACTGACGTAGTATTGTTAATATAATACATATTTTTGGACCAAATCTCACTATTTTCTATGATGGTACCCTTTGAGTTTCGACTGATTTTGTCGTTTTTTGAATTTATACTCAATAAGAACTCTATTTTCGATAAAATAAATTTTGTTTTCTTCCGTACTCGTTCAATTATATATTCTAAACATTCTTACTCAAAATATAAAATCACATGTTTAATGGTATCACTTGTATATAAGACGTTAAATATTTGTTTCATAGGTGGCAACATATTAGTTTCGTCCAATTTCGTAGTTTTGTCACCAGCGGTAGGAGAGGTGAATTGGTCTACTGTCTCAAGAAATGGTTTAAGGAGGAGACCAACGAACTCCTCAGGATCGACGGAGCAGAGGAAAATATCTTCCTTGAGGAACCGAATGATTTAGCGAGGTGCTTCAGAGACCTAGCTCCGGCACTTACAGCAGCTCTGTTCTTCAGCATTTTCGTCAGCTCCTGTCTAGCTCACTCTTGCAGAATAATCGAGTATGGTGAGGGAGAACTAAAGGAGGTTTTTCTGTTCAACAATTGGCAGTTGGTTCATTCATAAAGAGAAGCCCTAGTTAACTCTATTGGCTGAATCCTATTAAAATTCATATGAAACTCTCAACAGCACACAAAATTTCAGACAACATCCTCTCAAACATGCATTGTGAAACTATCCACGTTAACTTATCGTTGTAAACAGGTAATCTAAACAACATTTGAAAAGAAATTGATTCGGAAACAGAATCACCGATGTCTTTGGCTATCGATCAAATCATTCCTCCTCGACAATGGTTCCCTTCTCACTGACATATATACCGTCGAGGAACTTCCTGATATCCTTGTTCTTCACATGGCATTTCTGTTCAAACAACACACCATAGCATAATCAGTAAAAATAATTCCAGACCAACTAAGGATAGAGCTGAGGAGCACACAAAGATTAATGAAAGAGGTGGATACCTGGTTGATCAAGGCACATGATCGGGATACAAGTTCAATGTCATTACCATCAAGGATCAACTCATCCTTTACCTTCTCAGAACGAACAACAGATACTCCATCAAGCATATCCACCTTCCGAACCTGACATTTAAAATTCAACCCAATGGTAAATGATGATGAACATAAACTGTATGAACGTTTAAGAGAAAAACAGCTGCATTTTGTAATGCAGCAATGACAATTCACATTAACTCTGCTTTCAAATTTTCAATTGACTATAGTGCGTTATATTCATCTCAGGTATATGGCATTCATAAAATCCCTAGATATCAATTAGACCAAATTCATATAAGATTTCGTTCGATAGAACAAGTAAACACAGTCAATTCTCACCTTTGACCATCTGGATTTCTTCATCTGCTCAAATAAGAATGTTTAATTGACTTCAAACATGTCAACTACCTCGAAAGATCAGCCTAATTTGATAATTTCTAAATGAGCAAAATGGGGACTTTTGTGGTTCATATTTCATAAGCAATATGCATTGCACAAGACTTGAATTTAATCAGCAGAATACTAAAGCTATAGCAATCATTGAGATGAAAGTCCTCAATGCAACAATCAGATAAGAAGTAACAATTAAGATTCATTAATGTGATCTCATTCTCAAGCAGTATACCTTCTTCTCGCCAAGGAAGTTTCGGATCTCAATCGACCTGTTGCTGTTGGTAATGCTAGCATTAATCGGAAAGTGAGCATACACAAACCGCATCTTGTAACGGTACCCCTTGGTGACACCGCTGATCAGGTTCTCAACGTGGCTGAGGGCGGTCCTGATGGCAGCGGACGTCTTGCGGGAACCAAACCAAGCCTCAATTTTCAGCTTTCGCTTACCAGTTGCCTCGTCCTTGATGAGCTGGAAATCAAGGTTGAGGTGCTTGAAGTTGCGGGTAAGCTTGCCGCGGGGGCCTTCCACCTCCACTACCTTGGCGTGCACCTTGATGCTGACGCCATCAGGGATGTCCATGGTCTCTGAGGAGAGGATCGTCTTCATTTTAAATGCCTCGGTTGTCTCTCACTCTCTGCTCGGCTCCTCCGCCCTGTCAAAAACCCTAGAAAGGTTAAAGTGGCGGTGAACGCTCCTTTTATATCGTGGATGAACAATACTTTAATGGGCCACCAAGGCGGATTACGGTGTATGAACAGTTTGGTAATTATTATTAATTTTAAATAATTATGTTTGATAATTAAAATAAATTTAAAATTTACAAAACTTCATCAAATTCTAAATTATTTTTATTTGAGGGTATATTTGACAAAAAAGGATCATTCAGGAGCTGTAGAGGAAAACATAAAAAAGATTGGGGTGAGAGAGGCTCGAACTCTCGACCTCAGGATTACTCTTAGCTATGAGACCTACGCGCTAGCCAACTGCGCCACCACCCCATTGTTGAATCATTCGATTTATGATAATAAAGGTACGAGTATGGAACTGCAAGCATCTGGTTCATACCATCGTCTTCATTCTCGTTGCTTCGAGAAATGATTCCTGCAAGTGGTCATCTTCCTTGTGTTTTTCGGCAAGCTAGAAACTAGAAAGATCCGTGGTAGAAGTCATCTGCAGTCTCGGTGTCGACGATGCGTCGTCTTGCTTGGAGGATGATCACCCTTCTGATTTCGTCCATGGCCGTTGTGAAGATGAAGCATTACGCAACAACAACGGGCTTGATTGAGAGGATGAAATCATTTGGGGCTCAAAGTAACTGAAACATAAAAAATATGTGCAGTTCTCATTAGACCCAACAACTTCATCCTCTCAGTCAAGTCAATTGATGTTGAGTATAGAGGAAAAACTGCTCAAGCTCCCAAGTTAGTTCCGATAGGGTCAGATGGTGGATTTAGCGTCATACAACATAATAATTGCAAGTGCTGAAAATGAAGAAGAGCAATGCTATTGTATAGTTGGGGCAAATGACGAATGAAGGTATAGTGGCCAATGCTATCACTTACAACTTTCAAGCTGCTGAGAGCCTGAGATGGTTGAAAATGGAGTACTGCCAGATCTCTATCCTTGCATTAACCTTTTTGTGTTTTTCAGAATGCCCTTTTACTCATTGCAGCAAAAGATGGGGAAGCTGTGAATTGTCCAGTGTTACTGATAATGGGAGGTTGAACAACCATGTTTCAAAATTGAAACCAGACCCAAGAATATCATGGTTCAGTTCAAGGTAATGGAGGAAAAACAGACACTTTTTTTGATTAAACTGTTATCTCCAGGTGTTCTCTAATGAGGATACCTAATACCTATATTCTTGAAGCTGCTCTCCGTTCTGTTCCAAAAGTAGAAAGAGTCTCTCTTTGTTTGGACTCTCCAATTCCTTCAAGCAATGACTGATAATGTGATTCTTATGAAGTCAAAAGAGGTTTCCATTAGTTACTCCTTTTTATGCTTTACTCTTGACTTGCAGAAGCAAGAACTTTCTTTATGTACCCATTGAAGCTCCAAAAGGAGAAATGAGATTCCTTTTAATAGGAGATCGAAGTGGTTTTCCTTGGAGATGGCAATTCCGCCCGCCTGATTTTATCAATTTGCAATGAAACCGCAATTGTATTTCTAGTTGCATGCATTTGGCCACCCATCAGCTGAAAATAGATGTTCTTTTTATGCGTCTTGAGCAAGAAACTTTATAATTAGAAGTGTGTAATTTCTGCTTTTGTTGATTAATCATGAACACCCATAAGTAGCCAGCTACCTGTTGCAAACCAAACACCGTGTATCTTAGGATCTAATTGAGGTTCAATGTATCAAGTAATAGCTTTATCACATGCTTTTAATGGTTTAATGGCATTTTATAGTTAGCTTCATTGGATCGAAATGACCTTAATTGTTAAAAGTTTCTACTCATCACACATTTGCTATGATAATAACCAAATTTGTAAGTCTGGTTGGTGTGACACACAGTGTCTCTCTCTCTCTCTTAGAGATTGTTGTTATATATGCAGGTTACACTTCCACTATTATATTGATACGTAGGATTTGTCTCTCTTTAATTCTGTATGAGAAACCAGTTTGTGTTCATCACTTTGCTTCTCTTTTTTACCTGTTAACTAATCTTTCATCATGTTATTTGCAGAAATCAATGGCCGAAGCAGAGGCTAAAGAACAGGTGATTTTCTTATGAATATTCTCCATTCTACCTTCTATTATGTTATCAATGAAACGAGCCTGACTCTCTTAACTATGATATGATATGTCAATCTTTATTATTTTCTAAATTGTGATTGAATGTTGGATCCAAATCCAAATTGAAGCAGCAGAAAGATAAAGAACCTGAAGAACAAAAGGAGGACAAACCAGCTTCCCCATTGATTTTAGAGGTGGAATTGCATTGCAGTGGTTGTATCAAGAAAATACGAAGATGTGTCCTTAAAATCAGAGGTCCTCCTCTCTATGGTTTTCATAAGATAACTCGTTATTAAAAGAATTGTCTTCGTATGGAGAAATGTCTGATTGATTTCTATAGGTGTGGAGGAGGTGGAAATGGATGTGGCTCGAAACCAACTGAAGATTAAAGGAGTCGTGAGCCCTCAAGAAGTTTGCGATATAATTTCCAAGAAAACAAAGCGAAGAACCAAAGTTATTTCACCATCATCAACTTCCGAAGCTGATCCTCTGCCTCAACTAGTCATTTCTCAGGTCCCCCATCATCAAAATTCATAAATAATTTACCCAAATTAGAAACAGAATCAAGAATTTACGATGCCTAATCTTGATAATGATTCATTTTCAGGTTAGTGGGTTGACAAGTATCGAGCTTAATGCGTTCTTGCACTGTGAGGCATGTGCCCATCAGCTGAACCGCAGAATCCTCAAAATGAGAGGTAATAGTTCTGAAGTTCTACACTCAGTATGATTAGGGGTGGCAATCGTGTCGTGTCTAATCGTCTCGTGTCATTAATCGTGTCGTGTCTAAACATATCTCGTGTCAAAACGGATAAATCTTAAACGTGTCTAAATGTATAAGTTGTTAATCGTGTCTAAACGTATAGAGTTGTTTAGACACGGGATCCGTTAAAGTCAAACTCATATACGCTTTAAAGCATATATATACACAAATTCATATACACAAAGTAAGGTCTTCAAAGTTCAATATTAAAAAGTAAATGGGTATTTCAATAATTTCAACATTGAGGATCTATAGAAATTACTTTATTCGGAAAATTGTTAATTACAAAAAAGTAGTACTCAAATTTTGGTTATTTTATTAAATATTGAACATGAAATTATAAATAATAATAAATTAAAAAGTTCTAAGTAGACTAAAATTTTGAGTATTTTTTTAATAATCAATTCTAATTAGAACTAGTAAATTAATTAATCGTGTCTAAACGTGTGTTTGTCGTGTATTTGCATGTTAATAAGAGTTGTTTACACATGCTTAGTAATCGTGTCGTGTCTAAATGTGTAAATTGTATATCGTTTAATCGTGTCGTGTCAGAAATTGCAACCCCTAAATATGATAGTACTTTTCTTGATTAATTATGTTTGATTGGTGGCTGGGCTGCATTAAAGGTGTGCAAACAGCAGAAGCAGATTTTACTTCAGGGAAAATTACAGTGACAGGGACCATGGACCCGAACAAGCTCGTTGACTATGTGTATAAACACACCAAGAAGCAAGCCCGGATCATCACTAAACCCGAACCCCAACTCAAGCTTGAACCTGAGCCCAAGCCTGAACCCGAGCCTCAACAGGAGGAAAAGGGAGCTGATGCTGATACTGATGATAGTAAGAAGCCAGCAGATGCAGAACCAGAACAAGATGGAGGAGTGAAAGGTGGTCAAGAGAAACAGGTCAAGAAAGAAGACGCCATTAATGGTGATGGCGAAAAAGGCAATAGAGATGACAATGCATCGAAAGAAGAAACAGATAAGCAGCCAAAGCAAGAATCAGGAGACGAAGATGAGAAGAAAATGATGATAATGACAGCAATGCCTCAGATTCAACCAACAATGCCCTCAATTCCATACTACCACTATTACCAACCAATTTACGTTATTGAGAGGGTCCCGCCTCCGTATCCGCCGGCTATGTTCTTCAGTGATGAGAACCCGAATGCGTGTTGTGTCTCTTGATTATTGAAGATTTAGGTTGGTCCTAACTATTGAGATATGAATGGATACGCTATGCATATATTCATACATGAATATGTAGTTTGAAGAATATGATATTTGATGTTATGATAATAGAGCTATTGTAGTTTGTAAATGAAATTGATCTGTAATTATATGGTATACTTTAAATATTAAGTAAAGATTTAAAAAAAATGGTGAAATATTATTGGTTTTGATGCATATGTATTAAAGTAGTGTCTTTCATGGAGAGTTAGTATCATAGAAAAAAAAATGGAACTAGTATCTAGTCACAAGTTTTATTTTAATAAATAAATAATAATATATTAAATATTAATAGAGACATACACATTTATAGGGTGTCAAAACGGGTCATGGGTCGTGTCAAAGACCCTGACCCAAACATGACTCGTGTAATAGTATGAGTCAGTTTTTGAAACTCAAAACCGACTCGAGGGTTGGTAGGTCAACCCGCGGGTCATAATGACCCGTCAGGAATGGTAAGAGTTGGGTCAAACTAATTCGTTCGACCTCCCTGACCCATTCAACCCACCATTTCAATAAAAATCAAAAACAGATTGAAATATATAAATGAGACGGGTCATGGACTGACCAGTGGGTCAAGACTTCTGACTCAAACTTGACCCGTGTTTTCACGGGTCATTCATGAGTCGTGTCAAAATAACTCATGGGTCAAAAAACCTGATGTAAACACGAGTCGTGGGTTGGTAACTCACGGGTTGAATCAGATTTTGACACCCCTACACATTTCCCTTATATATCATCAAAATTCAGTTAATAAATTTTGCAAAGTTTGCTTACCAAATTATATTATTTTTTTCAAAAATTCAGTAACAATACTCATAATGAATGAGTAAAAAAAAGTAAACGAAACATATTGCGATTTAAATATATTCATAATTTCTTCCAAAATAAATAATTAAATAAATTATCGAAGCTCTTAAAATTCCGTTATTAAGTTTGTATTTGATCCATCTTAAAAATATATTAAACTAGCTAACTTACAAAAGCCTGATGGCCAAAAGAACAGTAACAAGTTTGACTTTTGTGTTTCAATGTGCCTAAATTTCAATCCGACACGTTGAATAAAGATAATTAGTATTAGGTATAAATAAACAACATAAACAACTCTTTCAGTCCAATATATCATAATAGAATAGAATAGATACATCATGGATATTACTGTAGAAGATATGATTATCATATAGTATATGATTGGAAAGGGAAACACCTAAAATTACTAATCGATGAGTAATTAACAGTTAGCAATAACTAATATAAAAAATTATTAATACAATATATATTGTTTCATTAGGGAGAAGATCTTTATGAGTAGGACTAATAATTCATTATATAACACGATAAAAGAATTAGTGTTTGTAAAAACATATAACGTAACAATAACAATCACGATAACACGAAATATGTTTCGTATAATGTTCATGTTTAAGTATCAGAACATGACACGCACGATAACACAATAGAATTGAACTGGTAAGTCTAATTTTCGAGTGCTTTTCTAAACAAGACTGATTTAATACTTCATTTAATTGTGTTAATTTTTAGAGTTTGTTAATTTTATATTGAGTCGTGAAATCTAATATTTAAATTCATCATTCTTAATAAGAAAATATTGATATTTTTATATTTGTCTTATAAATTTTGCATAGGAAATCAAAGTTTAGAGTGCACTTTTTGTCATAAGCGTGGGCATACTATTGACAGGTGTTTTGCCAAAGGATGCGACTTTTGTAAAAAGAAGTGACATTCCAAGGATAACTGCTTCAAATACAAAGATTTTTGAAAGCAAACGGCAACAGTACTAAGGCCAATGTTACCTCCTCTAAGACCGGTGATGTTGACTCGTCTTTTTGTAATAACTCTACTAATGATGTTTCTCTGACTGTTGGACTGCAAGGTGGAATTATTTTTTTCTCGTGAACAGTTCGAGAATTCTTACAAATTTAACTGGGCAATGTAACACAACAAGACATAAAAAATTGTGTAGCGTGTTAGAAACATAATACAATAAGTTTATCATATATGATCGTATTTTGTAAGTCATACACAATAAACTTATCGACTCCTACAATAATAATAATATACACGCAAAATTTGTTAGCCCTAATTAAGACTTAGTCAATATATAAATATATATATATATATTGCACAAATAATGTACACCGCTAATTAAAATAAATCTATCCAACCACTACCCTAATCACATATATAGTCGAGTCAACAAAAATCGTTTTAATGTGGATTAGTTAAATAATAATAATAATAATATTTTCACGCGTAAAATGATCTTCATGTCTGGCATAACATATATACGTACTGTTAATTGAATCATGCAAGTCCCTCTCAATGAACAACTACATCAAATTCAAACCCCCACTGCACTAGCTAGCTGTTAAATCTTGTCTTGTACATCCTTAATCACGGGATTATCAATTCATGTAGACAAGTCAACTACGAATTGTATCATACATAAATATATTGTATCAAAAAATAATCAATTCAAACTCGTTTTTTGATTTGTGTAGGTAAATTTATTAGATTCAAACACGAACTTGCAAATCCATAAGTCAAAACCACATGATTTGTAAACTCACATTCATTATTACCGTAATTAGATTTACACGATATGAAACTTTAGGGTTTAAATTTGTATAACTGTGTGATCTGGTGACCGATAAATTGACTCAGTGACTCATAATTAAATTCACGGTTTGTATTATATAATATATTATTACATAGATCTACGAGTTGGGAGTTGGAAAGGATTGTCAAAATAACTCACGAGTTTAAATTTTTTTAAGGGTAAAATACGACATTGTCCCCTAAAGTTTACGCTGATTTTAAAATTCTCTCTTAAAGTTTAAAGTCCTCCCTAATGTTTTGAAATTATGAAAAATCTCCCCTTAACAGATGCTCTTTCATGGAGATATTTTTATCATTTCCAAACATTATGGAGAACTTTAAATTTTAAGTGAAAAAATTAAAATTGGCATAAACTTTAGGGGTAATATCGTATTTAACCCTTTTTTTAAATTCAAACAAGATCCATCTACAGATAAGCCACACCCATAGATCATGTCGAAACTTGACACTTCTAGAATACTATTATCTTACACTTACATTGACTACACTGCTACTACTACTACTACTATATATACGTGCATTAGGATTACATGAATTAACACCTCAAATTCAACACTATGCCATCAATACAAATGGTTTCTTCCTTATTTTTGATCTTGAGTGTTCTTTTCTCAACTCAAACATCTGTCGAATCTCAACTCCAGTACGGGTTTTACAGCAAATCGTGCAGCTCCGTCGAATTCGTAGTCAAGCAAGAAGTTCAAAAGGCCTTGTTTACTAACAAAGGCATCGCTGCAGGTCTGGTTCGAATGCATTTCCATGATTGTTTCGTCAGAGTAAGTAAATAGAATGACATGTTTATGAATATTTCATGCATTGAACGACAGTAGATTATAATGAATATGTTTGTGTTTGTAGGGTTGTGATGGTTCGGTGCTCATCGACTCGACTTCCACGAACATAGCCGAGAAAGATTCTCCGGTCAACAACCCTAGTTTACGAGGTTTCGAGGTTGTTGACAGTATCAAATCCCGACTTGAATCTGTTTGCAAAGGAGTTGTTTCATGTGCTGATATATTGGCTTTTGCAGCAAGGGATAGTATTGAATTCGTAAGAAAACATCCTTAATTCCTTGTATTTTGTCATTCAATATATAAATGGTTAAATAGCAACGAGCTACATGAACTTTGGACGTTTTGCAAAGAGCTACTCGAACTTTAAAAAATCAAAACGGGTTACCTTAACTTTGGTAAAGGTACAACGAGCTACCTCCGTCCAAATCACTATCAACTGTTGACAGAAATTAGTCAAAAATTCGTCGGAAGTTCGTTGGACCAAAGTTGAGGTAGCTCGTTTTGATTTTTTAAAGTTCGGGTAACTCATTACAAAACGTGCAAAGTTCAAGTAAGTATTCTCCTTGGTATTTAACTCTTCAATAAATAGTTTTCTTTCTTCTTCTTCTTCTTCTGAGAAAGAGAGACATCACATGCATGCATGTTACGTCATGATCACATGCAGACCGGAGGTCTAGGGTACGATGTTCCGGCCGGAAGAAGGGACGGTCGGGTTTCGTTAGCATCAGAGACGTTCACCAACTTGCCGGCTCCGACATCCAACCTTGCACAGCTCATACAGAACTTTGCCAATAAGGGTTTCACTCAACAAGAAATGGTCACCTTGTCAGGTAAAAACATGTGAGGGAAAAACAAGTTACAATTGGTAATAGGAGGAGTTATACTGGTGTAGACTGGTGTATATATGATGTCTATTATTTATGAATTCTGCTGATGCGGGACTTCATGGTGAAGAGTTTTACACTCTATGCATCATGAGGACTCATATTTTTTTGTTAAAGGCACACCACCGATACTTTTAATCAAAACGGGTTGGGATTCAATAAATCATCTCTCACGTCCAAGTCCAAGTCCAACCCGATCGATCTCTGTTACGCGGAGTAAACAGGACACAACAAATTCATATCGGGTACCCATAACGGAAAACAACTCAACACCATCAAACGAAATCATATTCTCATACCATGTTAAATTTTAATATTGAGGTTGAGACACAACCTAAATAGCAATCACTTATACAACTTAGGTTCAATCCTAAAATTAATTGATGATAGAAGGAGACAAGCACAGAGTCAAGTGAGGACTAAGGGCAATTGTCCCCGTCAACTTTTAATTTTGTGTAAATTTAACCCTAAAAATGCAATAATTTTCAATTTAGCCATTTTAAATCATCTATTTGACCCCACGTATCGTTTTTTAGTTCAATTATTTACCATTACTGTAATATTTGCTCCAGCTGAATAATTTTTTTGATTTTGTCCCTGTAAGGAGATAGTCTGTCTTTTGTATATGATGCTTAATATCACTAGCAGTGTGGTCTAGTGGTTAAAAGCGATGATATCTAAGTGATTTGGCTACGAGATCACGAGTTCAAATCCTTTGGGGAAATAAAAGGTTGAACATTACTTAACGAGTAGAGCTAGCCAATTCCTTTTTGTTGGCAAAAATATATATATATATGATGCTTGATTTTTATGAATCTCAACCGATGTGAACTCTTATATAAGGTGGAATGAAGAGTTTCACACGAATTATTTGGTTTGTTTGGTTAATGTTAGGAGGACACACCATTGGAAGATCTCACTGCACTTCATTTAACAGTAGACTCTACAATTTCAGCTCGACCGTGAGTCAGGACCCGAGTCTGGATCCACGATATGCAGCCCAACTGAAGCAGCAGTGCCCACAAGGCAGCACCAACCCGAACCTAGTTGTCCCGATGAACCCTAGCAGCCCTGCCAACACAGACGCGGGATACTACGCTGACATTCTTGGCAACCGAGGGCTCTTCACTTCCGACCAAACTCTACTGTCGGGTTCAGTTGCAGCGGGGGAAGTGAGGGAAAATGTCATGAACCCTTTTCTGTGGAAAAACAAGTTTGCGGATGCAATGGTCAAGATGGGTCGGATCGGGGTCCTAACCGGGGCTTCGGGTGAGATCCGAACCAAATGTCGGGTTATTAATTAGGAAAAAGGAAAGATTGAGCACCTAAAGAGAAGGAGAGGATGATTAATAAGTTGTAATATGTATACAAATTCCCAAGTTGGATGGGTAAAACGAGTTGCGTTTCGCGTTGATGAATGAAGTTGGAATACGGTTTGCTATGAAAAAAAATGACTGAAATACCATTTATCTTTATCTTATTCATCTTTTTAATTTTCAACCTCCTCCTTCTGGATTCAAATAAAAAAAAAAAATTTGATCTTAGATTAGCAAATCTGAGTTCAAACTGAAAATTAATTTTGAACTTAGATTAGCAAATCTGAATTTAAACTGAATCCAGATATTTGAATGAGTTCAGTTCGACTCAGATATATATTTCTGGATTCAGTTTGAACCCAAAATTGCATTTAAAATCATTTTCAGATATACACATGAAGAAAAAGAGAAAAGTTCACATTTTTAAAACGTTAGTGACCATTTAAACACAAAATATAAGTGATCATTTAATCAGATAGCGCACTGAGATAGCCAGCATAGCTATCCATCAACACATGGATCACAAGTTTAACTGGCAAATTGGTATTCATAACGATCTTCTTCAACTCATAATCACGTGCCAAAACACGAGGCAAAGCTAATGTAATAGTTCATCAAAATTGATAATCAGAAAACAAGAACTAATCAAGAACACATCATCAAGAACCCTAATTGGTGAGCTCCATGATAGCACTAACAATGTCTCCATTGGTGGCCTTGAGAGCCTTAACGGCCTTGCCTCTTGAAACACTCGCCTGTGTCATGACCAGCTCGATGTCACGAGGCTCGACTCCACTGTCATCAACATCTTCATCTTCATCTTCTTGTGGTTCAACAGATGCAGCAGATTCCTCTGGTTTAGACATCACGGATCCCATGTCTGGTACCGTGAACTGTTGGGCAGCTTGCTGTTGAAGCTGGGAGCTTAGATCTTCTATCTTGGCTTCACCAAATATGACATATGTCTCAGAATGTGGGCTCTTGAAGACATCAGGCTTCGAGATGAAGAACAGTACCTGAAATTGGTCATGAATAGAACGCTCGACAATGAATGTTACAATGAACTGGAGCGAAACATAGTAAAGGACATCAAATTAGGTAACAACGATGAATTATGCCTTAAGTGAAATTTAGTATACTAAACTAAAGAGGCATTTATATTCAGTAGGCAAAACACGTGCCTTTTCCTTATCATCCAAGGAAGAACTTGAATATTACAAATATAAACCCGATTCATCGATTTCAATTATATTAATGAGATGTTTAAGATATGATTAGGAAATAAGATCATACGTTCTTGGTCCGCTTGATGGTGACTCTAGTGACCCCAGGGACGGGTTTCATCCCGAGCTTCAACATTGCCTTTCTGCTCTTCTTCTCACTCCGACTCTGCTTCGAGCTACCGTTTGCACCTGCATCGTTATGTTTGCGAGTATCAGCAGAAGAAATGACTATTGCTTTCATCTAATTTGAAAATCTGATCCATTTAAGGAAGAACGGAACTAATTGCATAGTCTATTAAGTTCATGTAAAATCTTAATCCTCTAATCAGTATGAAAAAACTGAGTTAAGTAGCTCAAATAGAACTGTAGATTTGTCCAAGCTAAACCCAATTTACCAATTACGCTAAAATTTGCATTTTAAATTAAACAAAAGAACACAGAGAGTCCACAACTGCAGATAAATTTGTTGATTTCTCAGGTCACTATAGAGCTGCCCAAGTAAATGAAATGGATAATATTTACTAACATATCCGTCAAATGATGATGTTAAACCAGAAGATTTCATGGAGAATATGTGCAGAATCCGAAAATTCAGAATCAAAAAGGCAAAAAGAGGAAGACATCGAACTACCTGCATCATCATCTTCCTTGTCGTCGTCGTCCTCCTCCTCATCGTCTTCTTCGTCCTCCTTCACGTCCTCGATGAAAGGCTCTTCCACCTGAAACAGAGAAACAGACAATACTCTCTGAGACTCATTCGCATCAATCCATTCCAACAGATTTCCTGATTACAATAGCTCATACGGACCTTGAGCTTCTTTAATTCCTCCTCGGCGGACAATACCTCCACGTCGGCAGGATCGACAATTGGCGCCGGCGACATTGTAATGACAATACCGAAGCAACGATTGAGAAGAGAACTGGGATAAGAGCACGGTGGTGCGGCTGAATTTGTCTCTGAGATTTGAGTTAGAGAGGTTTTGCTGGAGATTAGAGGGGAAGGAAGGTTTTCCCGTGTAATTGGGCCTATCGTAGCATACCAGGCCCATTTACCAATGGCCAAGAAACTCGTACTATAGGTCTTGTCGGCCCATTATATGTCTTGTCAGCCCATTATTGGTCTTGTCGGCCCAAATGCTAATTTATTAATGTTTTTCTTGCCTACTATTAAGGTGAGCAACATGAGTAGCTTAGTCTTTCTGAAGAACTTCAAAAAAGCGTTTCTAGACGATGGTGGGAAAGTGTATACATAAATACAATTATTAACTATGATTTCGCCTATATATACATACTTTATTTTAGTCCTTTTGAATCAAATTTAGACTTTTTTATCCTAAAAAATTAACATACACATTTTTTTTACATAATATTATGGTTATTTCATTAAAAGTTTTCATCGCATTAGTAATGACTATTTGCAAAATCAAAGTATTTCATAATGCAAAAGTGTAGTTGTCATGCTATCTTGCCTACTTTATATTATCTAATGGGTAAATTGCCCATATGCACATAGATGTTTAGAGATGTTGTTAAATGTACTCCACTTGTTGTTTTGTGTACCCGTATGTTTGTAATTATTGTTAAATGCACTCACTTATTTTAAAGTGTTATTTTGTGCACCGTGATGTTTGAATATGTTAAATGCATTCACTGTTATGTTATATTTTCGTCTCAATTTTCAGTTAAAAGACACGTGATTGTTTCGTGTGACCACATAGACACTTCCTCGTTTTACAAACTTCATCATCATGTTTCAAATCAATTGAATTTCATAATCATATGACTATCACGTGACAAGATAGAGGACGAAAATAACGGTGAAGATGGATTTGATGCAAATAACAACAATTTCAAACATACGGATGCACAAAACAACAGGTGATGTACATTTAACAACATCTTCAAACATCACGGTACACAAAACAATACTTTAAAACGGATGCAGTGGGACAATTTACCTTATCTAATAACAATGCATCATAAACATCCTTCATGAATAGCCGTCCACACAAACATACATTCATGTCCCTTAAATTCCATATACAACGTACGAACAGTTCACAAAGCTTGGACGACACTGTCGTTTCCGATCATCGACTACCATTACTAAACCCTAGCACGTACGTACATTCATCTCTGTCAGCACTCGGAGTCAAAACCCTAATTTTAAAACCTGAATAATTCAGAGTTGGATACACCACCACACGCTTCTCTTCTTGAAATCGTTAAATCTCTCAAAGAATTCCAGTTAAGTACCCGTTGATCTGTCGCATCGCAATGGTCATTCCACTTCTCACACGGTGCAGACGTATCGCAAACATAGCAATAACACTGCACATACCCAACCAATATACATAACACTTTGAAACAATGCAAATTAGCAGGAAATGCATGGTTAGATTATATAGTATTTACCATTTTGCAATATAACACGTGCGCTGATTTCCCAAATGGATGTCGAGGACATAGGTACCGTGCATGTGGATAATCCCTCGAAGCAATCTTTCCCTTCTCACCAACTATGCAGACATCATCGTCATCGACCTCGCAATCCGACAGGACCACTAATTCGAACGGATCGAACTCCAGGAAGAAGCAGTCCTCACTTTCCTCCAACTGTTTGACGTCGGCCTTAATTCGGGCAGAAGGAATCGTCGGAGATGGAATGCATAGGCTCACCACCACGACGGACTTCTCGTCTTTTACGTCCGACATTGTAACTGTTCCAGAGGTTTCTTGTCTGGTTGGTTTAGGTTGATAATATGTTGAAGCACACACAAACTATTTGTATAGAAGGAGATTTACCTTACACAAAACACACAAACTCTCACATTATATCTCACGCACATTTGATATTTCTCTCTTTCTGTTTCTTTGTATTGTTTGATTGTTATACAAATACCTAACATATATAGAGAGAGACAGAGAACTATGACACTTACACTTGGCACATTGTCATCCTCTGCCGCCCCTTTTTTCCCTTTATGGCAAAGTTTTGCCTTAACAATGAAGTTTTTTTATAAAAAAAATTATAAATCAAGCTTAATATCTAACATAATGAAGGAGATGATGTTTTTGTTGGATGGTGTCGTTTGAAATTCCCAACGGGATCATAATTACAGAAATATTTAAGGCCAGATCAAATTAAATGCGATTAATGCTCTTAATTGGAAATTGTGAGAATTAATAATTAAGACGTACATCTTAACCAAGGTTCTCAAAAGTACGAACTTGTGAGTGAAGGCTATCTCAAAATCGGTTTTGTTAAATTTTATTATCGGGGCCGAGCCACACCAAAATAGCAACCACATTATACAACTTGGGTTCCATCCTAAAACCAATTGGTGATAGGAGGTAGCCTTGTTGTATACCACCGGTGTGGTATATAATATCACGTTCAGACCCGACCCGAACTCTGGTACGTGGAGTAAACGGGACACAAGAAACCCACATCGGGCACCCACAACAGGAAAAACAACTCAACACCGTCAAACGGAACAGGACTCTGATACCATGTTAAATTTTATTATCGGGATCGAGCCACACCCAAATAGCAACCACATTATACAACTTAGGTTTCATTCCAAAACTAATTGGTGATAGGAGATGTAGCCTTGTTGTATATATGGTGCCCAAATTTGTTGTATACCACCGATGTGGTATATAATAGCAAGGTGATTTCAACATGTTTAAAAGTTTACCCATGGGCTTAGTGCCCGACCTCGACCTTTAATGAAAGTGCATCAATATTTTTGACGTCGCCATGATTTGAACATGCGCGCTCTGATACCATGTGAAACTTAAGATGTACGCCTTAACCAACTGTTTCATAAGTCCGAACTTGTGAGTGAAGACAACCGGTATACTCTTAAGTCATCTTAAACAATAATAACTTTATATTTAATAAAGGAAAAGAATTTTAGAAACACACATTATTTTTAGATCCATAAATAAATCAGAACTCAAAACGTTCGTGATCCATATAATTACATTAAATAAAGCACCAAATTACTTTTATTAAAGCATATTTTTTTCATTGATCAACCCTATCATCATATCCTTGTATATCTGCCATTCAATTAGCTTCATGATAATGACAGTGATTGCACCACTTAATACCATCCTATCTATATCTACAAGGGTATTATGTTCTTGAAGAGCTCAAGGCAATGTTCTTGATCTAAGGTTTGACTCCAGAACTTCTTGTAGTACTCATCGTAAGTATAATCACGATAAATTTGGACTTCCGAGCCGTCACCGTCGACCACTTTGGGTGCATGGATTAACGCATCGTCGCTCGGGCAAAGGAATGAAGCAATCGACGTTCGAGCATTGTCGGGGTTGACGATGGCTCGATGCCACACACTCTTATACCTCCCATTACTGATTGCCTAGAAAAATAAATGATAATATGATATATCTCGTCAACTTTTAACTAAAAAATATAAAATATTTTAATTTGTATACAATAACTTTTGTAATTTGTAAAATTTTGAGGTAATTACCAAAAATAAACTTTACATTAGTGTTTGAGGTTAAGAAATACAAAGTTTTTCTTTAATCAAAGATATATTAAACTTTTAACTGCATAGTAAAGTTGATTTCTTCATTAAGAAGTAATGGAAATTACATGCATATAATAAATATTTTTAACATGACACAATAATGACAAATCAACATATACAATTTCTATTAGGTATTTGGAAAAAATCTGAAAATAGTCCATCATGTTTGTACAAAATGATTTTTCAACCCAAAATGTTTTGAATGGTCTAACATGGTTGAAAACGATGATAATTGGTACTTCCGTTAATTTTGTGCTAAAACATTTCGTTAAATATTTTTCATATTTGCAACATTAACGGCATATTTTTCTAAATGTTATAACTAAACCCTACAAAGTACAAACTTATACTAACGTTACAAACAAATCCTGACTCGATTCGAGCCACGCCGGGGGTCCCCTAGCGAGGGTCTGAACCCAGATCAGGTCACCCAACCTTATTGACCTAGTTTGGGCTCGGACCCGGATCAGAGAACCCCCGATTGAGACTCAATTGTGTAGACTCAATCGGTCTAAATCAATTAACATTGTTTTCAAACATATTGAACCATTAACCATCACAAAATAAACATGTTAAGTACAACTAAAATTTTGTACAAACATGTTAGAATCATTTTCAGACTTTTCCCTTTATATTAAAATACATACATTATGTGAATGTTCCGAATGCAACTTTCATCACATTTTAATACAAAATTCAACATAGTTTGCACATTTTAGATTACTTTTTATCAAAAAATAAAGAAAACAAAAATTATACTTTTCACATAACACTCAACATTACATGTTTTTTTTTGTGTGTAATAATTAATTAACCCATAATTTTCTATCCTAAATTTACAGTTAAAATACTAATCATAATTTCCTTACCTGTAGTTGGTCACCAATGTTGATAACAAAGGCGTCGGGTATCGGTTTTACGGCGAGCCATTTTCCATCCTTGAGCACCTGAAGTCCAGAAACGTGGCTATCCTGAAGGAGTATGGTTAGGGCATTAGGGTCTGTGTGGCCCGGAAGGCCGTAGGTGAGGTCTGGCTGAGGACAGGGCGGGTAGTAGTTGATCGCCATGTGCTGCCCTTGCTCACCTAAAATCTCATGGACACTGTCCTTCCCAAGGCCTAAGCTCTCAGATATTAGGGTTTCGATTTCGTGCCCTAATGATCGTATTTCCTTGCAGTAGGTGCTCACCACTTCCCTGATGATCGTAAGAAAAAGATTGGAAAACGGCGTCGTATTTTAAAAATTGGAAGAAAATGTTTAATTTAGGAGAAGAAATTAAACTACATCACATGGACTGACGTCAACATGGTATTTATTCACTTAGTTATGTCAATAAATAAATATTATATAAGAAAGATAAAGCAAGAAAATTGGATCTTATTAGATAGATAGAATTGTTTTACAAAAAATAATTACAATTAAAAATAAGTGTAAAAAATAGATTTAAAAAGTAAGTATTTGTGCTGAGTGAGCGAGTCGTGCTAAAAGTACACAACTAGCACCCTAGAAGTAAATAGTTGAATTTTATCATTAATATCGCTAATGGTGTCTGAGTTAGGATTTTTAAGTCAAAATTTCTGTATGATCAATCCGTAATTTTAAATTCAATATTGTTTGCATTGTTCATAATGCAATTCAACTATATATTCACTAAAATTTTCTAGATACATAATTTATTTTTTAAATAAATATCGTCAAAAAAACAAAACAAAACAAAATAATGTATAACATGTCCCATTTTGGTGTCATGTTGTGTCAAAAAGGACACAATCTGCTCCTCTCACGTGCACGTCTACTTTTTAAAATATATATTTATTTTTCTAAATACTTTTCTAATTATACTTTTTTTTATAAAAAAAAAAAAGATGCATAGACATCATATAATGGTGTGACATCATGGATATGACTTGCATAATCATGTTGTCACCATCAATTATTTTTATTATATAAACTTTCACATGACTTTTTTTTTGTGTGGGTCAACACATGACTTGATACAATAGCATTTTTTATGTACAAATTACAATAATAGTATGTTATAAATTCATGAACCTTTGATTATATCATATGATGTTATATATATGTATGTATTCCCTTCGAAATGGGAATTGCACGTTAGAACACGTGCAATTTTTTTTACTAACTATTAGGTCCCAAATACGAATTTTTTTCAAAAAGTATTTATTTTTGAATTTTTTTTTGAAAAAATGTATATATAAAAATAATATTTAGAAAAATAGCTATACGCGCACTCCGGGGTCGCGCCTATTGGACATAGGCGCACCCCTAGGGTGCGCCTATTCACAGGTGCAACTTCTAAGTTGCGCCGGGGCAAAACAGCTCAATCTTTTTTTTTTTTAATCTTTTTTTTTTTTTCGAAAATGATGACTCGATGTTTAATTAAAAATAAAATTATGTATCTATTAAAAAAAATTTAAAAAAATTATAGTAAGTAGATATTTTAATTGCGATTCAAATGATGCAAAAAATATTAAATTTGGATTTACGGATTGACTGTACGGCATGCCGTAAGTTGAGATATGAAAATTGTACTTAAAAAATTATAACTCGGACCATGTAACTCCAAACTCAACACGGTTAACGCCATTTAGGTCGTAAATCAATTATCTACGTAGGATAATTTTTTAGATTAAAAATACAGTGATTTTGTAACCCCCCATCGTTTACACCCAAATTTGACCGAAATAAGTAAATGCATTAGGTGAGAAATTTAATTATATACTTACTCAAAGAAAATCAAAAAAATTACAGTGCGTAGATAATTTAATTACGAATTAAATGACGCTAACTATGCGTTAATTTTTTACTTTTAGACTGACTGTATAATACGGTACGTAAAAAACTCTACATACAATACAAAAACTTCCAAATAGTGTTTTTGTAAATTTAATGTGCAAAATACTATTTGGAAGTTTTTGTATCGTATGTAGAGTTTTTTACGTACCGTATTATACAGTCAGTCATAAATTAACGCATAGTTAGCGTCATTTAATTCGTAATTAAATTATCTACACACTGTAATTTTTTTGATTTTTTTTGAGTAAATATATAATTAAATTTCTCACCTAATGCATTTACTTATTTCGGTCAAATTTGGGTGTAAACGATGGGGGGTTACAAAATCACTGTATTTTTAATCAAAAAAATTATTCTACTTAGATAATTGATTTACGACCTAAATGGCGTTAACCGTGTTGAGTTTGGGGTTACATGGTCCGAGTTATAATATTTTAAGTACAATTTTCATATCTCAACTTACGACATGCCGTACAGTCAATCCATAAATCCAAATTTAATATTTTTTGCATCATTTGAATCGCAATTAATATATCTACTTACTATAATTTTTTTAAATATTTTTTAATAAATACATAATTTTATTTTTAATTAAACATCGAGTCATCATTTTCAAAAAAAAAAAAAAATTTAAACAAAACAAAACAAAAGGTAGAGCTGTTTTGCCCCAGGCGCAACTTCTAAGTTGTGCCTGTGAATAGGCGCACCCAGGGGTGCGCCTATTCACCTGGGGTGCGCCTATGTCCAATAGGCGCGACCCGGGGTGCGCGTATAGCTATTTTTTAAAATATTATTTTTATATATACACTTTTTCAAATTTTTTTACGACCCGCGATATAACCGCCGTAAATTAAAAATAGCTAATAAAGTGCAACTGCTTTATATCAAATTAAATAAGGGTTAGTTAATAAATTAACTAAGTCATCAAATTAAAATTTATCCAGTAATTAAGTACATAATTGAAACCACTACAGAGTGTAAGTAAGAATTTTGTTTACTTGAATGATGGAGGGTTTGTAGGCCATTCAGTGTTGTACTTGTGGAGTGGGTAACAATGGAGTCTAAGATAATCTCTCCAATTATGAACGGTCTCCTTCTTCACATTGAAACTCGTTGACAAACGCATCGTCTTCGAAGGGTCGTCGGAGTAAAGCTTCATCTTCTCTTCCACCGGCAGACTGAAAAACTCAGACGCTACAGTCTGCATCCTCTCCACCACTTCCTTCAATACTCCATGGTTGATCACCTGAACACACACACATATATATATATATATACACACACCGGTAGGTAGGGGTGTCAAAATTTGACCAAACCCGTGAGTGACCTGCTCATGGGTCGTATTTGGGTCAAGATTTTTTACTCATGGATCATTTTGACACGACTCATGGATGACCCGTGAAAATACGGGTAAGAAGCCTTGACCCGCGGGTCAACCCGTGACCCGTCCCATTTATATATTTCAGTCTTTTTTGTTTTTATTGAAATGGTGGGTCGAACAAGTCATATTAACATGTGGGCCATTGAGGTCGAACGAAGCAGGCTGACCAACTCTTACTATTCCTGACGGATCAATCTGACCCGCGGGTCAGAATTGAGTTTCAAACACAGACACATACTATTATACGTGTCGTGTTTGAGTCAGAGTGTCCCTGACACGAGTCAAGGTCGACACGACCCATAACCCGTTTTGACACTCCTATGGTAGGTAATAACGAAACTCTAGCTATATATATACAAATCATATCAGAAACCCCAAAAATAGATATGAAAAGTGTACCTGGAAAAATCCATAATGTGTGCAGGCATGGCCGATCTGCTGAACGATTAGGGTTCTGTCGTTGCAGCCTAAGTCGATGACAGGGACATTGTCGCATGTTGAAACCTCCGACAGCTTAGGACGCTGCCATTCCGGCCTCACGTAGCTCTCCGGGATGGAAAGGTAACGGACTCCACTGGAAATGACTCTAGTTTCCATGGCCTAGGGTTTAATTCTCTGGTTCGAGAGATTTATATAGACGACGTTGCTACCTACTTGCTTCTCTTATAGGTCTAAGATTGTGTAGATCTCATATCTCAGTAGAAAACAGATGATGTCATGTGATGACGTATATGGGGGACGACACGTAGCCACAACCTAAGTTTATTACAACACAATAATTAGTTAAACTTTATTGTTCTCGAATGACAAAATTCACGACATCCTTTCCGATAGCGTTTGTTGTTTCCGTCGGTTGAATTTCATGAATAACGTAGCTTTGACTTTGGTTAATCCACCTAGTTGCCATGATGTCAGCAAACGATATTTCAAGATATGTTAGAACTTTATTATGTCGAACTGCAGCATGAGTTTCCTACAATTCGTAATGATGGATATTAGTTTAATATTTGAAGAATTGACATCAGAGATGAGCTTATGGACTAACTGAGTATCTGTTTCTAAGTGAATTAGTTTGAAACCGAGTTGTTTTGCCAGCATTAGTCCATCTCAAATAGGCCAACATTCTGATACGAGACTATTTGAGCAACCTAGTTTCCTACCAAAACAAGCCATCTCTATATTATTATAGTAAACAACTAAACATCCTCGTTGATCTTGTGCTTCATTATAAAATAGGTACACTAACTGCCGTAAAGAGAACACCACAATCTTAAAATTTTGTTATTATAGTAAACATCCTCGTTGTTCTTGTGCTTCATTATAAAATAGGTACACTAACTGCCGTAAAGAGAACACCACAATCTTAAAAAAATGTTACTGTGTCGTGTCTTATACTGTTTGACATAATCATAGAGAAGCACTGAATTCGTGTCCACACTATCTACCGTGAAGAAAGCGCTACAATATTCCGAATAAATACTATTTTATCATATATACACTATTTTCTTTATATATTGTCGTGTTCACATTTAAAAATGGGAAAAAGTCTTAAAATGATTCAAATATGATGGTACAAAATGGTTTTTAGTACAACTTGTTTTTTTTGTGATGGTTAATACTTAAATACGTTTGAAAATGATGATAATTGGTAATTCTGTTACTTTTCTATTAAAATATTTCGTTAAATATTTTTCATATTTGCAAAATTTACCAAATATTTGTCTAAATGGTACAATTAAACCTACAAACTTACACTAATGTTTCAAACAAGTACCGACTCGATTCAAGTCATAATGGGAGTCCCCTATAGTTAGGGTCCAAACCCAGACCAGGTACCCATGGTTGGGCGACCTGGTATGGGTTCAGACCCATACCATAGGATCCCATAATCGGGGGTCATATGATTTGGGTTTGAGCCCATACCAGGTCCCCATGGTTGGGAGACATGGTCTGGGTCCGAGCCCAAACCAAGTCCTTAGGTTTGGGTGACTTGGTCTGGGTTCGAACCCTGGCTAGGGGACCCCCGGTGTGACTCGAATCAAGTCAGGACTTGTTTTAAACATTAGTGTAAGTTTGTAGGGTTTAATTGTAACATTTACAAAAATATTTGGTTAATTTTGTAAATATGAAAAATATTTAACGGATTTTTTTAACATAAAAGTAACGGATGTATCGATTACCATCATTTTCAAACATGTTGAACCAAAAACAATCGTTTGAGTTGGAAAATCATTGTGTAAACATATTATACCGTTTTCATTTTTTTTTCTTTTAAAAATATGACACAATAAGTGTATCGTGCGTTTTATATTTGATAAACCTAACACAATAAATTTAATATACATAGTAACAAACATTACGCATAATTTGCACCCGTAATAAATAATATTATGCAAAAAAAAACAAAAAAAAAACAAGAACAATACGTAGTGGAAAAGTGTGAAACATAGAAAGATTAAGACTACTATACCGACTAAGTAAAACGTATGAAAGGGTTTTAAAATCAATTATTACATTATCCTTAAAAATACATCAAATGATTCATTTCCTTCCATACATATATATAGTGCCATCTCATCATCTGTCCATGTCTACTTTATTAATGTAAGGACTGTCGTGTATACAACTCTATGTCGGATTCAATGATATTATTAGCAGAAATAAACGAGCATGTAGGATATATAGAATGGTTAGTTAAAGCCATATATAAACTTCTAGCATTAATAATAATAAAAATGATCGATTATTATAAAACTACAATATAAAGCTACACAAGCATTTTTTATTATTATATATATATCATTAAATTATTTACATATGTGAATAATTCACAATTTTCCAATGAGAATAATCTTACAAAATTATTACCAATAAATAGAAGAACAAGAAAACATATCCATTCACCATCAGTCAATCACCGATCGACTACTATAATAAATTAATAATAAAGCCTAGGAAACTTCCAAAGGCGTTGACTACCTGTAGATCCGTCAGTGGAGGTAGCGCGTTGACTGGGTCACGATGCCCCACCATAAAGCGTATCCTAGGGTATCCAAAGGTACACGTGCCTATTATTATTATAAGAATCTTGACATGTTATATAGTATTAATAAGTAAGAAATCTATATAAAATTATATATATATATATTTTGTGATATAGATATAACATGTTTATTTATTATTTAGCCTAGTTGTATTTTCGTTGTTCGTAAACAAAAAAATCATTAAATTATTTTGTTTTATAAAAAAGTAATTATATTTGAAAAAATTATACAAATAATATATAAAATAAAAAATTGAGTTTAGTTTTTCATAAAAATAATTAAAAGTACATATAAAATAGTATATTTATTGAAAAATATATTATAGAATGACAAATATTAATAGAGGTTCTTTACTAAATAAAAAATAGTAAATTAAGTAGGGGAAAAATAAAATCACATAACTAAATTAATTTTTAAGATTGAATATGATGCTTAATAAGAATCTTAACGTGTTCACATATACAAAAATATAATGTCACTTAAGCAAATATAACGTACGATTAGGTGAACTAATAGAATAAAATTAATAAAAAAAATAAGTTTGCTTACTTATCAACATTCTATACGACATACGTCATAGTCAAATTAATATATATTATAATAATAATTAATATATATTAAGATCTCTTAGTTTTTACATTTCATCACGTGTTTAAGTAGGATAGATAATGGTGCGGATATAACAAATATATTAGTTGTATCATATTTTCTTTTAATTATATATCATAATTCTAACTTATATAATTGTTAATATCATAATCATATTAATAATTGTGGTTATTAACCAAAATTTTATCTGTATACTCATATTTAAAGGTACTCATATTTTATTCTAGAATTTGTAAATTAAAATTTGAACTTTTTAGTCTAAAAATATTAACGTAGGTTTTAAAACATTCTGATATTAACACAATCGAGTTTAATTAAAATTCAATATATATATGGTTATGAATCAAATACCATAAATATAATCATAATCATTATATGTACAAAATTTATTATCATAACTATACCGTATCATAATGGTGTAATTAATAACAGGAACAAACAGTGTAACAAACATGGTTTTAACATGATCCCATTTCACATTCCATAGATTTTTCTGCTTTTTTAGTTGCTTTTCTTATGGGACATGTTTGCTACTAAAAGACAATATTCTCTCTGAGCAATCAATTGCAAGATGGGAAAAAGTTAGGCTTTTTAGACACGATTGAACTTACGAGATGATTGATTGCCCGAGCTCGATTTCGCATTTTTCTATTACTTAATACACACGTAGTTTTATGCTACTCATTAGGTTACCATCGTCGTCGACGAGCTAGGGTTTCGATGGTGGTTCTGGTTGGAACTTGTTAGGCAGTGTTTGGATTGACCATTCTATCATCATCTGCTGACCTTTCCTCCTCTTCACTAGCACCACTCGACCTCCACCATTTCAGACGTTACATCAATGGTGAAACGACATGCAAAAATATAAAGTACTTGTTAGATGAACCAATTAATACAGTCTCCATTACCATAGCTTACAAGAAATTGCTTCATCCAAGGCACCAGAAATATATACATAAAGTGACGTGTATGTATGAAATATCATTCAATCTAGCAGCTTTTCAGGTTGGTTTCTTTGGGGTACGTACGGTATCAACATTAACGTGTCGAACAAACTGGCCTTTAACACGAGGGCGTTTCTCAGCAAGTTTTTTCCTGCTTTCGTATCGAACCTGAGAAGGAAATATCCACTTTATGATGATGAATTGCTAGAGGAGTACGAAACGACTAAGGAATTACTTACCTTTTTGTTGAAGCATCTTAGCTTTCTCTTCGATCGGAACTTCATTAGCGCAGCTTCTCTTTGTAGAAGCGATTGTTGAGAGTTTCCATCGTGCATCAATCCCTCTTCACTGGGTATAATGTGGAAAACCTGATTAACATTGGTAGATGGGCAACAGCTTGCCTTGTCCCTCAAGGCTTCTAATCTCAATGAATGGTTCAAGGATTCTAAGGTCTGGCCATGGTTATTTCTATGGAGAAATTGGCTAAGACCCTGCTGGGAAACCATAATCTCCGAAGAAAAATCAGTACAAGAACTATCAGACCTCAAAACGGTAACTGGAACGGAGGTGGGTAAGGATCTGTCTCGAGACAGTGGAAGAGGTTGTTGGGATTGGGTGTTGGAGAGAGTCGAGATGGTCTTTTGTTGTGTGCACAGAGCGGGATTAGGAGTGTCCGAACTGTTCAAATCATGAGGCAACTGTTTTTCCGTGTGCAGTGTCTTGTTTATGTATCTGCAGAATCAAGAATCATATCCATTATGGTCAAGATAAGATCAATTCTGCTTCAAGGCATTCAAATTGATGATATGAATCAAGGGTTGAAAACGAGCTTGCCTTGAAAATGCTGAAGTGGCACCAGATTTCTTGACTGCTAACACCGAACCAATGTCACTGAGAGGTTCTGTTCTCTTAAGACAAAGATCAAGTTGCAGGGGATACTCCAGATTTAAAGAATGATGATGTGATGAGGAATCAATACAATAATGGCTTTGTTGGTAGTTTTGGAAGGTGCTAATTAGGTCAATAGCTTCCTTGGCTGCCCAGTTTTCATCCTTTCTACTAATTTCAAGCAAAGCATTCGCGCTTGGAGATGGATTAAGAGCAAAGCTGCAGGGACTCAATGAAGCTTTTGCAGCCTCCTCATCTGCCTTGGTACATGAACTCTGTGAGAGAAAAAAAGTTCCAAATATAAGCCTTAACAGACAATCTAGATTACAAAATCATGTAATGTCTGATCCATTTCATATGATTTGAACCTGAATATCAGTTTGTTTCTGAGTAAACTCATCATCTGCTTGAGCACGATTGATGCTTTGACTTATTTGATTACTCTCAGCTGTGGCTTCAGTTTCTCTCAATGGAACCATCTCATCCTTGGATTGAGGCCTACTTCCATCGACATTTATCTATTTCAATGAAAATACTCTATCAAGAATCATATCAAAATCCCTTCTTTTTCTATTTATAAAATTTTGCACGTACCGATTGTCTCCTCCAAACATGTTGCCATAGATTTCTTAGCTCATTCCTCCGAATCGGCTTCACAAGATAGTCAGCAGCGCCTCTCTGCATACATTTGTAAACATTTGCAACCAAACCGTGCGAGGACATCACTGCAGATGAAACAGAAAATGATTGCTCAGACAATGAAGATTTATTTAAAAAATATCGCTACTGACAAAGGTTTAATGTTAATAAAGACTTACTAATGAAGGGAACATTTCTGCAAATGTCATGCTCCATAACCAGTGTTAAAAGAGCGAATCCAGTGATTGATGGCAAATCAACTTCTGCCAAAATGAGGTCGAAATTTTGAGGTTTTTCTTTCAAGATCTCCCAGGCCTCTAAGCCATCAGTAACAGCCTCAACTGCTCAAAGTGAAATCCAAGTAAAACGATCAGTAAAATCTCAAGCAGGAAGAATGAACATAGTAGAGTCTGCATGCTGCTGACTAAATTTGAAATTTTGATCCTAAGTTCCACGCTTGGCTCTATTTGGGATTTGCCTTCAAAATCAACTCAAAAGTGATGCCTATTTGTGAATAGGAAACTCCGAAAATCCCTAATCATATAAAATGTTATAAAACTAGTAACTTCTTGTCCAAGAATTCTTATGAATCACAGTTCTGAGCACAGCAGCAATTTGGAATCAACAGAATTAGGCGATCTGAACTACCAAACAACTTCGTTTCAAAGAAAAGGAAACTCAACACAAACGATGAAAATAGTTGAGCCAAATCAACGTCCATCCGGCAAAGCAAGCAAAATCCAGATTCTAATACCTCATCAAATGGCTAGTAAGCAAAATTAATACTGTAGATATCGACTACAATTTTGGTGATGAACAAACTCAGGATTAAGCAATTGACCTCTGTAACTGCATTTATGGAGCAGAGCAGCGACGACCTGCCTCGTCGAATCATCAGCTTCGACGAGCAACACTCTCATCATCATCCTAGGCATGAACTTCTCCCATTTCATCGCACTTACCGTATCCCCAGTCCTTGTCGCCGTCTCCATCGCTGCATCTACCGTCGAACGATGCTCGAAACTCCTTGGCGTTGGCTGTCACCGGGAGTGAAGCCGAAAGGCAATAAGACACATGCCGTGGATAGAATCGTAGAACACAGAAGAAAGAGAATATCTGAAAACCCAAACATGGCGCGAGGAGCATGATCCAACGGCTCTGGATACGAGACTACTTGATCCAACGGTTGTAATCATCTTCCTACGTGGAAAATGCAAAAAAAAGAGGTGCACAAAATATCTTGCGCTCTCAGTGGTGGAAAATGAATGGCTGATTGCTTTAAGGTAAACGTCTTTGTCTATAATAATTAAATTAATATAATATTATTGTATTTGCATTTTTTATATCGTCATAGAAAAATAGTTATTAAAATATATTCATCGCTAATAATTAAAGTTGATTTATTCGCTTCCTATCAACTATGAATATATTTTTTTGTTTAATTAAAAAAATAAACCGAACTTTGAGGAAAAATCAAACACCGCACTTTTTTTTTACAACGAACAAACCAAACTTTTGAAATTGACTAATCAACAAACCTACCTCAAATTTTTATTATGTTTGAACTGATTTTTTCAATATTTGAGGGAAATATTAAGTCAAATTAGTCCATAATAGTTGAATTATTCTAAGAAAATTGTATTACAACTTAATAACTACCTCAAACATTTAAAAAATTATTTAAACATAATGAAAATTTAAGGTAAATTTATTATTTGCTAAATTTCAAAAGCTTAATTTGCTATTTGTAAAAAGAACAATTTGGCTTGCTGTTTGATTTTTATTTGAAGTTATATTTTGTTGTATAATTAAACATTTTTTTAATTAAAAAAATTGTTTAATAATATATTTATTAATATTGATATATTAATGGGATAATAAATGCCGCGTGAGTGGGGTCTAAAGTCATCTAATCTAGAAAGTGAGTCGTGTGGTGGCCTCAGATTAATGGTTGGCCTAGAATAAGAGAAAGATGGAAAATACTTTCTTGTATAATTTCTATTTATCTATAGTGCAATTTATTACGTCATTCAAATTTACGTAATTAGTTAATTAAAACTGGGCAGAGTTCCATAAAGCTAATTTATTATTTAAATCCGTAGTGAATAATTTTTTAAAGAAGGGATATCAAGTAATTTCATTTATTTATTTTAAAAATATGTTTCGACACTATTTCTCTATACAATTGAATAATAACAATAATAATAATAGTACATGTTTTACAAATATATGGTGTTGATAAAAAAAAAACACAAATATATGGTAGGTTTGTATGTTGACACGTGGATTACTAGACGGATATTTTATGGAGAGAAGCAAATGGAGTGGAGACAACAAGATAGGATGTGGTCCCACTTGATGTGGAAAGTGTAGATATAATGGGTGGTGACGAGGAAGATATTTTGAGAATATCTTAATGAGTTAAGATTAACTGGAAACTGGAAAGTAAGTGTGAGTCATTATGGGGTTATGGTGTTTTTATTTCAATGTTGATTAACTACAACCTTGCCCTAAAGTTCAGCTACTATTCAAAGTTTCCCTAATGTTTGAAAATGATAAAAAATTCTTTATAAAATAGGGAACTTTAAACTTTAAGAGAAAAATTTAAAATCAGCATAAATTTTAGAAGACAATGTCATATTTTACCATTTTTTTTTTTAAATAAACCTTTCGTTAACATTAGGGTTGAGCGACAAGACCACGAAGACCGAGACCGATCGAGACCAAACCAAAAAGATCAGACCATTTATGGACCGAAACCAATGGTCTTGAATTATGGTCTTTTTCGGTTTTGGTCTTATTTCGGTCCTAGACCGTTAAGACCATGGGGACCATTGAAGACCATTAACTATTTTTTAGTGAATTTATTATATATTTCTTATTTCGATAGAATTAATTATAAAAGAACTCTCGATAAAAAATATAATATAACTTGAATGAAAAACGTTTAGATCAATAATAAATTATATTAGATATTATCATGTTATAGTAATTTATATAATTCTATATTATGATATTAAATTATATTGGATAGTATATTTATTTTGATTTTTAAATGATTTTTAAAAAGTCGATCTAATCGGTTGATTTTAATTTAGAACGAAATTATATCAATTGAATAAAATATTATTTTGATACATTATATATTTTATAAAGAAGTAATAAAATTAAGTTTTTATAGTGTATTCTTGTATAACGATATACATACATAATAGAAAAATATATAAAATATTATGTCTAACGGTTCAAATGGTCTAGACCGAACCAAAACCGAAAAAACTAAAACCATATAAATGGTTTCGGTTTCTGTCTAAAGACCGAAATTAATGAATCAAAATTTTCGATCTCGGTCTCAAGACCGAACCAGACCAAACCAAACCAAACCGCATTTTTTTACTCACCCCTAGTTAACATTAAATAAAAAAAAATGTGTTATGAAGTCTAGTCTAAGGGGAAACATCATTATTATGTTTATTGAATACCTAAAATAATTTTCACATAAAAATGAATCAATGAATTACAGATAATGTGAACAAGAATTATCTTCTTAATACAAGAAAGTTTTGAGTATTATATTAATGACAAAGTACACATCTCTTACTAAAGACAAAGTACATATCATATTAAAAATTAAAACTATAAGACAACTTACATATATACTTACAATAATAAGACAAAATACATATAATTTAATATCACATATATTTTTACATTTCGTTCAAAAACTAAAATGAAATTACACTAACACTAGAAATTTTTTGTACCTAAAAATAAAAATATAAAAGGATCAAAAGTCTAACCAATCTCTTCATAAAAGAGCTACAATCTTCAAGCCTAATGGCCATTTCCCTGACTCAAGGCATTACTTATGTACTAATTTTAGCATTTCTTGATGGAAGTAATCACAATTAAACTCTTCTCCACAAGCTTAAAGATCAGAATTTGAATGGATATAAGCATGTAACTTACTAAGTAATTCAGTCGGATATTCCAGGACCAAGTGCTGCTTCTTTGACACTGAATCTCTCAATGGAGACATTCAACAGCTTGTTGAGTGACATCCCTTCTCCACCAATCTTCTTCCTCACCTCATACCGATGTTTAATCCTGCGATCAAGAGAATAACCCAGGAATGCAGGAAATGACAGTAGCTCCTCAAGGTCACGGCCCATCTCTACTACTAAGTACTCCATTTTTTCCTCTAAAGAAAGAGGATTATACTGCAGTATCTGCGGATGCTTCTTACTCATGGAAACAATGTCTCCACATGAAAATCCATAACTTAAGAACAAGTCAATTACCTTCTGCAGATTCCAACAGCTTGCTCTGGTCACTGCACCAACTGCAACAGACAAGTCCTTTGTTCGGTACTGATAACCTATCTTCACAAGCATACTGAGTTTGGGAGAAAGGTTGCCTCTGAGGGACAGAGCTAAGAATGATGGAGCTTTTGTTAGGAACCTGAAGATCTCATTAGGGTTTAACCCACATTGCTTCAGAAAAGCAATCCTGGGTTTCAACTTCCTCTCCCTACTGGCACTGAACAAAGTAGGGAAGGCAAGTATGATGCTAAACACTTCCCGATCGTTGAGCCCAGCAAATGAATTCAAGAACTGTACATGGCCTGATGTGTGTTCCACGCTGTAGCTCAAAATCATAGGGAGTTTGCGCAACACAGTCCCTGTGGCACCCTTGTCTCCACCACTAATTTCCAACAGATATTCAACTCTTGGGATCAGCTGCTGTGCCAAATCAAAGTTTAGAATAGTGGGACGGCGAACAATTAGATCGACCCCACCGTAGGGGATGAGGAAATTAATCAGTCTCTCGATCTGTTTAATCGGCTTGAGGCAAATAGCTTTTGTAAGGTTCACGTTGTTGATAACATGGACAATCTGTTCTTTGGAAGCACCACTTTCCATCAAAAAGTTCACTTTTTTGTCAAAACCCACCAAGAATATTGGTTCAGATGTAATGAAAAGGCGCTTGAGCTGCATCGGATCGACTTTACCCTCTAATTCATCTCCTACAAAGGATAGTAATCTACCAACTGGTTCCGAAGTCAATACATATGGGCACTTGGCAATCAAATGGGAAAGAGCAAGACCATCTAGACCCACTGATTTCAAAGAGGCAACACGTTCACGTACCAAATCAATGGGTGTCAGCCTCAACTCCTCATTTCTGCTTCGAATCGACTCAGCCTCCTTGTCATTCAATCCGAGATCTTGAAACAGTGCAAAGAAGGTACCTGATATTGGCAAAAGAAACAATTTATTCCAAAACGAGACCTGGAAACACAATAGAAGCAGATTACGTGCTCGATAAAAAGCATAAATGAGTAGCTTACCCAATTCAGCTGAAGTGATAGTGCTTGTATCAAGAGTTGTGCAACTGATATATGTTTGAAAACGCCAGGTCCGTCGGATTAAGGCCTTAGCGAAAGAATTGGTTTCTGATAATCGGCATGATTCCACGAACAGCAACCGTCGATGGAGATAAAAGGTTGCTTTAGGCGGAAATAGACTGGGTATGGGCGGAGCTGGAGGTAGAGTAACCGGAGAGGTGAAGAAGATCAAAGGGAAGACGGAGGTCGTCGACATAGCTGAGGGTCGACGAGAATGACTGCGGAAGCAGATTCTCAGCGGGAAAGGAAAAAACAAACCGTTGGCCTTCCTTTTGCGAAGAAATATAAGATAGCCGATTTACACTATTGGTTCTTGAACTTTCACATATGTATAGATTGGTACCCCGAATGCGACAACATGTTATTACTAGCACAACTTTTATTATAAAAAACTTCAATTAGCTCAAACTTTCACTTATGTTACTTTCAAAACTTAGCTGCAATTCAGGCCAAGAAATTGGTGGTGAAGAAGCAAATGGAGGTTAAAATAACCTTCTAATGTTACATATAACATTCACATCAATAGATGAATCAATGCACTTCCCAAGTTCAAATCCTAATCACAGATTACTGCTCTTCTATAGTTTCAGCTTCTTCTTGTCTATCTCCTCCGGTTGTGATTGTAATCCAAAATTGAATGAGTATGAAGATGGAAATGACCAGATCGATAAATTGGAAGACTCGAATCTTAGATAACAAGCTTCATTCATATTGACCAGAATCAATCGATTAATGACAGCATATAAGTAATACGACAGAATTAAGAAGGACAAGACAACATCCGATGTAACTATGCAAGACTATTTCGATGTTCACATCATTTGAAGTTCCAAATGAAAGATCTTTAAACAGAGACTAATTGGCTGCAAAAAAAGATACCTTAACTAGAGTACTTAATCGAACAAGCTGAATCTCATATCGTCATCACTTTCCTCCTTCGATTCTTCCTGTTGTACGAACACAAACACATTACACATAGTAAAACACATCCAACTGCAATATCAACTATCAAACCAAAACTCGCAAAATAATATGAAACGTATCATTTTAGAACAGGTTTAACTATACTGCAATTATGATTCGAGCTCAATTACTCTGTACATGTTCTTTTGGAAAACATCGACCTTCATGGAAAACATGACATAATAGCCTCAACTCCATCCCCAATAGTAACTCCATCAAATCCATCCCCAATAGCCTCAACTCCATCCTCAACATGTTCTACAACAGACTCTACAAAAGCCATATGTAGTATATACATATATATATATATATATATATATATATATATAAATATCATTTATAGAATGTATGAATGAATGAAGGTTGGGTAAAACTCACCGGATCGAACAATACGACCGCCCATAGTGTCGACATATTGGACGGTGTTTTGGCGCAAACACTTCAAAATACATTTACGCAGACGCAATAAAACTCCAATGATCGCAAAAGCACCTATGATATATCCCCAAGTCTGTTCCGACATGCCATGGTGGTGGCGTGCAGGGCGAATGCCTTTCTTATGTTTAGACTTTGTGTATTTTTCCTTCCCCTAATTTGGATAATTTTAAAATAACATTTTTTACGATGGTATTTTAATTATGATACTTACTGTTTACGATGGTATATTATTATCCTCCTTAAGAAATAATTATATTTTGTGTTTATAAATGACTTTTTGTTTTCTTAAATAATTATCGATGGAGATGGTCTGGTCGTCCTTCGAAATTAAACTTGTTCCTTCACACATATCGTCCTTTATTAGACTTTGGTTGGCTCCTTAAATCTATGCTTAGCATTTGATGCATACTTTGGAAACTATGGTTTGAAAAAAAAACGTGAAGTGATTCGGACGATATATTTTAATCATATATACATTTATTATATTTTAGGTAAGATATAATTTTATGAATCGATTCGATCCTGAATTTGTTTATGCTTAATCCTATTTATTAAAAATGTCACTCGTATTAATTAGAATTTGAAGAAAAACATCATTCTACTTTTACCCATATATATATATTGGTACACATATTAAAACTGTAATATAAATATTGGCACATTTGGAATCAATCAATCTGCTGCTTGAAATAAAAGTGATCTTGGCCAGTTGTTGAGGTTATTTAAGTAAGTGTAAAAATAAATAAATAAATACTATGGAGAATTTTTTTCACTGATTAGATAAAGTAAAAAAAGACGGACACTTACTCAAAATGAACTATACTCCAATAAAACAAGTCTCTAAACATTATTTTATTTATCTAACACAAAAAAAAACACTTAAACACATGTGTTTAAGGTGTTGGAAGAGGTCCTGTTGTTGTTGGTTGCTCTCTCAAACCCTATTCTTCTGATCTCCTTTTTTATTCTCCTCTTCGCTAACCATTGGAATATGAAGAGGACCAAAAAGTAAATAACGAATAAGAAGGATATACTCGGAACAACGTCTAACAAACTAGACATTAGGGGTGACAATCGTGTCATGTCGTGTTTAGTAGATATCTCGTGTTTCACGGAGTTATTAGAACAAAAAGGAGAGTTGAAAAGAACGATCATCTCCAAAACTATTTAAACAGATAATTTTAATAGGCAAGTAGAAATTATAAGAATATAAAATATACTTACTTCTTAAAAAGATGATATACACAATTGTGTAAATGGAAAATACGGGTTAAATAAATGTATAGACAATTAAAATACCAACTTGAAAATTAATATATATGGACAAAATTAGGAGAAGAAAAGCAATAATATATATCCGCGTCTACAACAAAATGGAATACATTAACCATACCACATAAACAAATGTAATTGCTTTGATTTGATATATATATATATATACTGATGGATTGATTTAATTAGAATGTAGAGAATAATAAAAATAAGCAATTATATATATATATATTAAAGGGTTAATTACCAAAAAACAAACCGAACTTTGGACCAAAACCAAAAAACAAACCGAACTTTTTTTTCTTCCCAAAAGCCAAACCGAAGATTATGAAATGAGCAATTAGGAAACCCGACCCAAACAGCCGTTAATTTCGACGAAAATTGTAACAGTTTTGAAGATTTGATGGTTCTGCCCTTCTATGGTTCTTCAATTAAGATTCTGCAACATGTATGCATGACATCGGAGTCCTGGAAATGGGTTCAGGTCCAATTCGATGGGGTCGGGGATGGCTCGGATCTCCCCGGATGGTGGTTCTGTAAGAGGTCATGGATTTTACAACTTCAAATGAAGAACCCTAGAAGGGCAGAACCGTCAAATCTTCAAAATTGTTACAATTTCCGTCGAAATTAACGGCTGTTTGGGTCGGGTTTCCTAATTGCTCATTTCATAATCTTCGGTTTGGCTTTTGGAAGAAAAAAAAAGTTCGATTTATTTTTTGGTTTTGGTCCAAAGTTGGGTTTGCTTTTTGGTAATTAACCCTATATTAAAATTGAATTATATATATATTGCCTTTTTTGAGTTTAGACCTGTATTATTCTCTTTCTGATATTTTAATTGTCAATATATATATAGTTATTTTTGTTTAATCCGTAATTTCCATTTACAGTTTTACACCATTGTGTGTATCTCTTTTTTAAGAAATAAATATATTTTATATTCCTATAATCTCTACTTGACTTTAGCCGTATAATTTGTTTTTAAATAGTTGTGGAAATGATCATCTTTTCCAACTTGTTCTTTGTTTTCGTTCTAACTCTGTGAAATACGTGATGTCTACTTTAGATGAAGTGGCTATCTATTTAAACATCATTCTGATCTTCTGTTTGATCTTCTATTCGTTCTATTGGTTACAGAAGAAAATAATGAAGAATGAGATGTTAAGATTGGATGTCCAGAGATTGAAGGCGGCAACAGCAGAGCGTCTGCGGACAAGAATAGTTGTTCCGACACCCTAAATTATACGACGACGACTACTACTATTGAGTTAGTTTTGTTCCATTCATACTAATTACTACCCAGATTGAGCTTGTTCTGTCATATGTTGTTTTTGTACGGTTACTCTCTCTCTCTCTCTCTGTTAGAAGTAAGTCTGTCTTCTTGTGAGTACTTTGATGGGTATGTGAGCATTGTTATGTTGGTAGTTGAAACAGATTTACTTGCATAATATTATCTGTAAATGAAATGGGAGATGACAAAATCAAGAATGAAGAAAAATCAATAGCTCTTTCTGAAACTAATTTCCAACAGATATTCAACTCTTGGATCTTGAACTTTCACATATGTATTGATTGGTACCCCGAATGCGACAACATGTTATTACTAGCACAACTTTTATTATAAAAAACTTCAATTAGCTCAAACTTTCACTTATGTTACATTCAAAACTTAGCTGCAATTCAGGCCAAGAAATTGGTGGTGAAGAAGCAAATGGAGGTTAAAATAACCTTCTAATGTTACATATAACATTCACATCAATAGATGAATCAATGCACTTCCCAAGTTCAAATCCTAATCACAAATTACTGCTCTTCTATAGTTTCAGCTTCTTCTTGTCTATCTACTCCGGTTGTGATTGTAATTGACATTCTCCACCAATATTACTGAAGATGTCGTGGGCATGTTTGTACTGTGGCACGATTCACTTCGGGATTAGGAGGCAATTTCCAACAATGAAAAAGAGATGCATGAAGAGAATTCGTACTCTTAGAGATAACAAAAAACACGACAGAACGGTCTAAGTGCTCAATGGAATCCATTGATTTGAGATGATTCTTCCTTACTGAATCCAAAATTGAATGAGTATGAAGATGGAAATGACCACATAGATAAATTGGAAGACCCGAATCTTAGATAACAAGCTTCATTCATGCATATTGCGCAGAATCAATCGATTAATGGCAGCATATAAGTAATACGACATAATTAAGAAGGGAAAGACAACATCCGATGTAACTACTTCGATGTTCACATCATTGTAAGATCCATACAGCGAGACTAATTGGCTGCAAAAAAAGATACCGTAACTAGAGTGCTTAATCGAACAAGCTGAATCCCATATCGTCATCACTTTCCTCCTTCGGTTCTTCCTGTTGTACAAACACAATCGCATAAGTTAAGGCATTTCACAGTTACGTTCAGCTCAGTGAGGCAAAATGACAAGAGCCTAATCTTTCAATGATAAACTCATCCGTTTTCTTTCAATTGAAGTTGAATACAGTCATTAACAGTGGAAAATATTAGTTTAGGTAATTCGATTGATGCCTGTTGTAATTGAATTGAGCTGTAACAAAAATATCAAACAACAATAACTTTATAGAGATGATAGAGCAATTTTGAATTCAATGGCAAAACCAATTCCGTAGTAGCAAGGTATGCTTGTTATTGAATTTAGAGAGAACGCTTAAAAAATTCTATAACATTTTCCAACATAGTAACACATATCCAATTGCAATATCAACTATCAAACCAAAATTAGCCAAATAATATGAACCGTATCATTTAAGATTTAAGAACAGGTTTAACTATACTGCAATTACGATTCAAGCTTAACTATGCACATATTCTTTTGGGGCAAAAAAGTCCAAATTCCACATTTCAAATTGAGCTTTCAGTTAAACTCTAAAAGCTATAAGACAATTTACTAGCAACTCATAAGTGAATCAATTAGGATACCTTCTTTTCCTCAGCAGCAGGGGCAGCAGCGGCAGGGGCACCACCGGTGGGTGCAGCGGCAGCAACCGGAGCACCGCCTCCACCAGCTCCAACGTTCATGATGAGGTCTTCAATGTTCCTTTTCTCCGCTAGCTTAGCAAAGAGGCTCGGCCAGTAAGACTCGACCTGTACATTTGCTGCCTTCACAAGAGTGGCGATTTTCTCCGCCTGCCATTTCACATACACACGAATCAAAACACAGAAACCACGCTCATAGAGTGACATATGAAAGAGAATTCTAATAATGAAAAAAAAAAAGCGACGAGATCCGTACAGTGATCGGAATTCCGTCGTCGAAGAGAATCAAGGTGGCGTAGGTGCAGGCGATTTCTCCGGCCGACATTTCTACAGAGAAGGATGGCTCCGGAATCTGCAGAGAGCACAACGGAGCTCAGTGATAAGAATCGAAAACCTGCTGAGAGAGAGATAGAAAGGGGACCTGACGGCGTCAAGGAAGGTGATCGAAGCTCTGAAAGAAGGAAAAACTGACGTGAGGAGTTTATATATAGTCCTGAAGAGACTGAAACTAGGGTTTTGTATTGGGCCTTCCTTTGCGTCTTGCATAAACTCTTTATGGGCTTACGGCCCAATAATAAGACATCTCCAGAATTAGCCCGTTAAGCGTAGTAGCTAACGTTGTCACCGTTACCTAACCAAACCGTAAGAGATAGTTGGCTAACAGGGATGATAAAAAAAATGTCCTCACCGAATTCCCAAAAAAATCGGCCCGAAACCGGTCCGAGGTTAGGATCGAAATCGAATGAACGAATTTTTTTTATTGTAGTCCGGGCTCGAGCTCGATTTTTTCCCTGAAAATCAGACTAGGACCAGCCCAGACCGACTTTTGCCAACACCCTAGCTTTTCTAATTACACATAACACTCATGTCTTGTTACTCTCAGCTTTCTCTCTTCCGTGACTCTCGGTCTCCGCTTCCTGTCTCCGTCAATTTGCTTCTGTGACTCTCAGCCTTAGCTTCTGTGACTCTCGGTCATTCCGACTCCGTCTGTCTCAGGTAAATTGATTCCGATTGTTCTTGATGTTGTGACCATCAGTCATTCTTGATTCCGATTGTGTTTTATAATTGATTATTAATTCACGATTGTTCTTGATTCCGATTGTCACGACTGTCATGATTATTCTTTGTTCTTTAGGTCACGAATCGTAACTGTAGCATCTGAAAGTCATGATTGTTACTATTCTTTGGTTTTCGACGCAAAATTTCAATCTAAGATCGAAACCAACCCGAGTCAAGCAAATCCAACTCGGGTGAATTATCTCGGTCCTCCACAAGTGATAACCGAAATTTTAGGCTCGAGTTTGCCAAAAAGATCGGTATGTCCCGCCCGAGCTCACGCGTAATGGCTAATACAACAAGTTTGAATAAGGACTTCAAAGAGAGACCGTTGTTTAAGGATTTCAACAATCTTAATTTTTACCAGACAACAGCAGCCACGGTCAAAGTCTTCAAATTGAGGTGAAGCCCTAAACGGTCAAACGAGATCAACTGACCGTCATGGTCAAATTCCTAGTACTACATAATGTCAATGTTCCTGACTTTCGTGAAAAAATGTTAGGATGAGTCAAAAACTATGACACAAATCCGTGTGCGGGTCACCACAATGTTAGGATCAGATTTGACACCTCTAATTTAGATTATATTATGTTGGATGGTGATAGATAAGATGCTGTCATTCATGAAAGTTCACTAAAATTGTTCCTAATCAAAATTATTATTTTTCAGATGATATTTTTATTATATTATATTTTAATAGAATGGAAAATTAGGAAACTGAAGTAAGAAAAAGAATATAAGAGGGTTCTCTTACTGTGCCACCATCATCCTCTTGGGTCGACGCAAAGAAGGGTCCAACAGGCTGTGCCCCGGAAACGGACGATCCGAAGAACTCTTCTCTTCTCTACTGCTAAATGATCATCATCAGTCAAACATATAACAAATTGACGTTTTTGTAGCAATTTGTTGAGTTTTGCGAGCGAGAGTCGGAGGAAAAGTTCGAGCTTTCTTGAATCGAGGTTCTGCGCTTTGATCATGTCGGTTGCAGAGAATGCTGGTGGGGTTAAGATCGATTCCTCCACCCAAAATCTGGACGCCTCCACTCCAAATGGCCCTGAAAAGCCAAAACCCAGAAACGATCAAACTGCTAAAACCACCGCCGCAGCCAATTTCCACCACCCAACCGATGATCAGGTGGAGAATGGGTTGGAAAGCAGTGGCGTGGATGATCAGAAAAATTCAGTAAACAATTTGAAGTCTATTGGGGAGCTGGAGGAGATGTTCTCCAAGTTAAACCCAATGGCCAAAGAATTTGTGCCTCCTTCACTTGCTCATAATACTGGGTATATGGGAAATGTTGCTGGTTTTGGATACACCATTAACACCAACAATCTTGTGGTGCACCCTGATGCAGCTAACCTCAATGGATTCTCACCTAGAAAAGTACATATTTTTTTCAGTCTGTTTACTATATTGACTTTCTGGACTTTGCATAGTGATGATCAGTGGTTTTTGCAGTAATAAGCATGTTTTAGATAAAAATGGAGATACCTTTTTGGCCAAAGATGCCATTTTGAATGAATTCTGTTCTTTTGAATTTGATTTTGATGATAAACCCTGGAGAATCTAATTGCTTTGGTGTGTTCTTGATTTGTTCAGAAGAAGAATAACTTCAACAGTGGTGGTAAAAAGAGGATGATTACCAGGACTAGTATAGCACAGCAAGAAGAGGTCATTAGGAGGACCGTCTATGTGTCGGACATCGATCAACAGGTAAAGAACATGTTTTTCCAGGTAATATTTTACTTTTACCCTTCAAATTAATCACTCAGATGATATATTCATGTTGAACTCAATTTTTCAGGTCACTGAAGAACACCTTGCTGCTCTCTTTAATAGCTGTGGACAGGTAAAGAAATATATGAGAATCAGAACATTTGTATCTCATATATATATAAATATATATGTTCTTGAATCATAATGTCACTGTAGGTTGTTGATTGTCGTGTCTGTGGTGATCCTAAATCTTGTCTTCACTTTGCTTTCATCGAGTTTACTGATGAAGGTACAATTTTTCTGGTCTTATCTTTAGTTTTCTACTTGACTGCTTAATTAGCTTTGTGTTTCTTGTTTTTAATGCTTTCAATAACTCTTTGCAGAAGCTGCAAGGGTTGCTTTAAACCTAGGAGGAACAATTCTCGGATTCTATCCGCTCAAAGTGATGCCTTCCAAAACAGCAATCGCACCCGTAAACCCGACTTATTTACCAAGAGTAAGGATACTAGATCTTCATTTTGTTATTACTTTAAATAAAGTAATTAAAAAAAGGTTAATTACTTAATTGGTTACACATGTTTCAACATTGTGCAGAATGGTTACACATGTTACACATGTTTCAAAATGTGATTAATTGGTTTTGATATGTGACTAATTGGTTTTTTTACTGTTCACCGTTAGAAATCACAGTTAAGTCACTATTTAGATATGTAAAATGACGTAATTACGATTTTCATCAATCAAGCTGTATTCTTCATCAACCAAGCTGTTCGTCATCACCGAATTGAATTGAAGAACTCATAATCGAATTTCTAGGTTCTTGAAGAACCCAGAAACGCATTACTGGGTTCTTCGATTCGATTCCGGTTCTTCAATACCACTAAGGGCATAATAGTCATTTTACAATTCAATAATATGTTTAAAAAAATAATTAACGGTAAAATTAACGGTTTACTAACAGAATAATCAATTAATCACATTGGGAAAAACATGTGTAACCAATTAGTCACATAGCAAAACCAATTAATCACATTTTGAAACATGTGTAACCATTTTGCACAATGGTGAAACATGTGTAATCAATTAAGTAATTAACCCTTAAAAAAATCATTTATACTCTTCTTCTTATTATGCTATCATTGATAATATTACTACCTGCAGTCTGATGATGAGCGGGAAATGTGCTCCAGAACTGTTTATTGCACAAATATTGACAAAAATGTAATTTTTACTCTCTCCATCTAACTTGATACTCTAGTAGCATCATTTTAGTAGTGGTTCATTATTCATAATTGATTCACTTTGGTGCAGATAACTCAAACTGATGTGAAGCTCTTTTTCGAATCAGTCTGTGGAGAGGTAACACTGCAGCAACAAAATTGGATTTTGACATAATCTGAATTGGATTTTACGAGCCATGTTTGTTTATCACAGGTTTTTTGTCTAAGGCTTCTTGGAGATTTCCACCATTCCACCCGCATTGCTTTTGTCGAGTTTGTGCTGGTAATGATCTTCATCTCTTTCAAATACAATCTCCGGACTTGTGTCTACTGTCTAAGGTCTAAATTGTGAACTTTTGTGTAAAAATGGGTTTAATGCCAATTTCTAGCTTAACTTCGGGCTAATGTCAAAGTGCAACTTACTAGCTCCATCCGGGTGGCTCGTTGCAAAATGTCAGGCTAAGTCAGTGACGAAGCTACACCAGGACCGGGGGCAATTTCCCCCCTCACATTTCAAGCATAGTGTAAATTTTTTAATAATTTCAACTTTGCCCCCACTGAAATTATGCAATTATGCAAAACACTTAGTCACTCGACAGATTCTTAGTCTATACTCTGTGTGGTGAAATGTTCAATTGTTTGCCCTAAACTAATTCTTGCCCCCACTCAACCAAATTCCTGGCTTCGTCCCTGGGCTAAGTAGTAGCTGAAACATTGTGGATATTACATCCGAGACTTAGACGGAAAAATGAATGGAGCTAGCAAACTGCACGATAGTAATAGTTTTCTACGAAATTACAGAAGAACCCAACCTATGTAATTTCTTACCTACATTATAAATTCTGAAATCCATTTGAAATTTTGCATACTGCAGGCCGAGAGTGCAATTGCTGCTCTAAGTTGCAGTGGAGCTATCATCGGATCACTGCCGATCAGGTTAGTTAACATATTGGAGCATTCGGCTTCCTAAAACTCTCTGGCTATTGAGTCTAGAACTATCAAATCCCAAGTCCAAGTAGTATAGGAGAGATGATTTAGTAGTCTTAAAGCAGTAGTCTCAACCAATCACATCTAAGGACTGAAAATATGATACCTGGAGCAAGGTAAGAATTAGAATAAGAGTAAATAATTGGGAAAAGTCTAAAAATAGTCCAACATGTTTGCAAAAAAATGTTTTTCGTCCAACTTGTTTTTTTGTGATGGATAATGGATCAATATGTTTGAAAATGATGGTAATTGGTATCTCCGTTACTTTTCTGTTAAAAAATTCCGTTAAATATTTTTCATATTTGCAAAATTAACAAAATATTTTTCTAAAGGTTACAATTAAATCCTATAAACTTACACTAATGTTTCAAATAAATTCTGACTCGATTCGAGCCACACCGGGGGTCCCCTAGTTAGGGTCTGAACCCAGACCAGGTCACCCAATCCTGGGGACCTAGTCTGTGCTCGGACCCATACCAATTCTCTCAACCATGAGGACCCGGTCTGGGTTCGAACCCAGACCATAGGAGCCCCAATCGTTTGAACCAAACTCAACCAGGTTCGGTCCTATGGTCTGGGTTCGGACCCTGCCTAGGGGATCCTTGGTGTGACTCGAATCAAGTCAGGACTTGTTTGTAACATTAGTGTAAGTTTGTAGGGTTTAGTTGTAACATTTAGAAAAATATTTGGTTATTTTGCAAATATGAAAAATATTAACATAATATTAGACCAAAAACAATTATTTGGGTTGAAAAACCATTTTCGTCAAACATGTTGTACCATTTTCAGACTTTTCCCCAAAAAATTAATAGAAATAAATTTCAAAGGTGCAAATATAAGGTTTTAAAAGGTTTAATCGAAATTAATTGCATTTTTTAGGAGTCAAACTACACACGTTAGAGCAATTACCCCCTCTAATCCTTCTTTGGCTTCGTCCTACCACATTTCTGTGGTATATGAACTACAATATAACATGTAGTATTACCGTTGAAGCAACTGCAGGTTTTAACATGGTTTAGAACCATATATCTGTTAAATCTATTGAAAGATGTTTGAATCTTGGCGACAAATATATGCCCTCTTGGATAGAAAATACTCCAAAAATAGTAAAAATTTACAATTTCTCACAAAGTTAATCGTTTTTTTTTTGGTACTTTCGTTTTGTTTATAGAAAAAGCTGACTTAAATGCATTCCCACCCTTTTCCTTCTGTTATGAAATGTTCTTTAATTCAATATAAATTTCACACTTTGGTTTTGGATTCTAACCTAAACCATTCTTGGCATTGCAGGGTAAGTCCATCAAAGACGCCAGTAAAAACCCGTCTTCCTCACTCGCCTAGCCACTGAACTGCCACTGCACTTGTTGTGAGGGTAGACTATGAGGAGCAGCAGCCATACGTTAGTGTTTCTCCACCTCACCTATGCATCTCAGCTTGGCCACCTACCTCAACCGGTCGCTCTGAACGCCTTGTTCGTTCTTTAAAAGCTAATGTTATTACTTATTAGGGGTTGATTTGATTAAGGGAAGAATTTAAGGTTCGGTATTAATTATATATATTTTACTTTTATTATTATAAAGAAAATATATATTAGTATTTTATTTTATACAAAATCAGTTTTAATATAGTCTAAATAAATTACGATTTTGTATTGAATTTATATGGATTAAGATTTTAAAATCCATATACTTACACGTGAAGTACTCAACCAATTCAGAAAAAAGGTGTCAAAGTATAGGTAGGGGTGAACAAAAAAGATTAGTTAGACCGAAATTTCGACAAAATCGGTCCGAGTGAGTTTTTTCCTCTCAAGGTTGGGCTCGATTTCGAGCTTTTTCCCGAAAAACTCAATTAAGACCGGTATGGAGCGAGTGTTATTTAAATCTAACATAGCAGCCAAGTGAAGTCCAGCCCATCAGCCTTCTCGATGAAGTCTAGCCCAGCATACACTAGCAGCCAACCATCCTATCCTTCAATTTTATTTCGTTGTGGCCTTCTCTACTCTCCCGTCAGGTAGTTGATTAGCAAGTAGATGCCTAAATTTATTTTTGTAGCAACTAAGTAGCTGAACTTATGAAAATTAGCAAATAGGTACCTACCGTTAATTTCTGTTAAAAATAAATGAAAAATATCACATGATGAGCAAACAGGTACCTGAATTTACACGAACGAGTAAGTATGTACCATAACCGGTTCAAAATCATTTCGATCAAACCAATTTATTTTATTTAAAAAAATATATTTATATATCAAACATATGCATGTCTCAACTCCAAATGTTATCGAACGTTCTCGGAGTATTTCTTGATGCACAAAGAAAGTTTGGAATTGAGTGTGTTTGGTATATAAACTATACTTTTTTATATAAGAAAATAAAGTGTTTTGATCGAACTGATTCAAAATCGATTTTTGAACCGGTTTAGATACCTACTTACTCATTCGTGTAAATTCAAGTACATATTTGTTACTCACATGATATTTTCCATTTATTATTAACAGAAATTAACGATATGTAACTATTTACTTATTTAATAAAGTTCACCAAATTATTCCCTACAAAAAAAATTAAGTCCCTACTTGCTGCCCCTAATCACCCAAAGTTCTTTCCCTATTCAATTTTTACATTCACTTAGTGATAGGGATTCTTCTCTAATTTTAAAAATATCTATCAAATCCAATTAATTTTAGATATTTATGCTGCGTAATATTATCAATCTGACATAAAATGGTAGTGTTTATATTTTTTTTGATCAAATGGTAGTGTTTATATGACACAATTTTTATTTTATTTTGAATTATATAATTTAAGAATTAAGACTGTTGTTAAACGATTTAACTATTTACCGAATGGAGAGATGATGTCAGCCGCGAGACGCCGTGACCGTCTCTCCACGGCGGTTCCCTGGTTTCCTTTATCCACATGGACGTCGATTGAGGTATCCTTGGTCTCAGCGCAGCCGTTACCCTGAGCTTCACCCCTAATAGTGAACCTCCGTGAGCTCCGTGACGGGAAGCTGACGGATCGCGGTTGTGCATCTCCCACTGTATTAGCAGACATTTTCGGCTTAAAAATCAGCGACGGTGAAGACGAAGTTGCCAATGCCGAAGCCATGTTTCTCTGATCTCTTCAGTGGACAGTATCTCTCTATCCTTCTTCAGTTACTCTGATGCGGATGATGCTTCTGCCATGGCCGAGGAGGAGGTATATATAGCCATGGTTGCGGAGGTGTAAGAAGAATGGAGAGAGCTTCAGAGAAGAGTGAGAAAGTTCTGGATCAAGCTGATTCATTTCATTGATTGGCGCCATTTTGGCCTTTTCTGTCTGGAAAGATCGATATGCTTCTCGTCAAGGAGGGAAACCGGAACTAACTTTTCAGTATTTGCCTTCGCAGACTTGGATAGTAGGGTGACGGTTCCGGTACGTAAATTTAGGGGTTCCCGTAACCTACACATAATGTAACAAAGTATTTAAATTTGGAATCGAAACTACCCGTTTAATTTTGAAATCGGAACCTAACCGAAATCTTTTATTATTTTATTTTATTTTAAATCAGGTTATGGTTCGGTTCCTGTTATTAAATATGATACATTATTCAATACTGTCATTTCATTCACATTTACACAAACCTCATCAAAGATCACAACTTTTATTATAATCATCAACACCTACGCATGAAGGTTTTTCACGGTGCTCTTGTTCTATTTCTTTACTTTTTTAAAAATATATATAGAACCAGTTCGAGTTAGACCGGAACCGAATAAATCGGTTCTTGAAGAAAAAATATCGGAACCCACCATATTTTTAAAACTACTACCCTAAACCTACCCAAAATGTCAATTCCGGATCCAAATGGGTAGTTTGCTCACCCTAGATTTATTTAAGGCTTAGTCCATTTTTGAAGTATTGTTTCATTCCGCCCCCCAATGTTTAACCCAAATCTCTTCTTTACGGTTCTGCTTGAATATCAGTTGTTGAGTCGACAGTAGAGTCTGAGCTTGATCTCCATTGTAAAAAACATTTGAATTTGAGTCTATTATTTCACAGTATTGCAACATCCAACAACCATTTTCAAGGACAAAGGAGCAAAAAAATTACAGCTCAACGGCCGTAGCAAAGCAAGGCTGACTGATCTCAGAACTACAAATACAAGAACTCGAGTTCGATCATTATTCCCTGGTTTGCTGTGGCTAAGAAGCACGGCACTCTTGGGAAGTATCTAGTCGGTGGCTTCGGCATGGTGTGAAGAAGCTTCGGTCTGCTTTAACTTCTCGATGGCTGCAATTCTCCGATCAAGTGAGTCGTGCAGACCTTTCATCTGCAAGGAAACAGCATATCCAAATCCAATTATTCTTCTCTATCTCTAATATCAGTGTCGAAATACATTATGGATAATAGATGAATATTCTCAAATAAATCGCAGCAAAAACCGAGTTGGTGAAATGAAATATCTCTCTTTGAGATTGTGTTATTGATAGAAAAGTCGGAAAATTCAAGTTCATTCTACATGCTTCCACAGTTCCACTCAATTCCCACAACTGCACTGCAACTACCATTTCGTTTATATAAATAGGAAGGAATGCCCTCAATTTTAGAAGAAAAAGGGTCTTACAGATAACAGATTTGGAGGGCCTCTGGCAACACGAATCATAACACTGAGTTTCACTAACCAGGCTACAACTACCTCATACCACATACAAAGACAAAAAACGGGCGAGCACGAAAATCAGATGAATATCAATACATTTCATTTTCAATGGCAAAGTATTTACTGCACCCTCAATCACCATACCCAACCTACCAAAATCACCTTAACTGATCGTCAAACGTGGGCTCAAAGCTGATAAGAGATTATTTGTCAAGGAAAAGGAAGACAATAATAAGAGCTCTTCCACAATCTGCACCTAAGCTAGATAGTTCAACAAATAATAACAATGTGGATACGAATTGCCAAGAAAATACTAGTTTCTGCTATAACTAACTAACCGGATCACGGATTTTGTTACGTGACTACAAGCAAATCTTAACAACAGGGAACTAGAATCAAATTCATGTGGCAAAATCAAACTTTAAGGCTATATTGCATTACTCTGTTTTGAGAAATTCGATCTTCACATTTCCTTTTCGCCATCAAGCTGAAAGCTCACGGCAGTCGATTCACAAAGACCCGAACAGCTCAATTGTAAAAGAGGCTTTTCCAATAACAGTCAATTGCAGACTAACACGAAGCGAATCCAAATAAAGAATGAGAGCAGTAGCCTACGATCCTCAACTTAAACCCAACGAAACCCTAGGAAACGGATCCTGGCAAAGAGAATACAGATCACCTGATGGGAGATGGTCTCCTGGGCGACCTTGTAGTCGTTGTGGAGGATGTAGAGGCCTATGAACGACGCCGTTGCAGCTCCGGCGAAGAACGAAGCCATCCTGACTCTCAGTACGTATCCCATTTTTGTCGCCTGCGCTCGTCTCCTCTTCCAACCTCTTTCTCTTCACTCTTCTTCTTCTGACCGGAGACACGCTCGTTTGAAGCAGAACGACGTCGTTCTTTCATCTCGGTGACGTCGTTTTTGGGCCAAATTAGTTATTTTAGTTGGATGGCCCAAAAATGTACCCACCTTGAGAGTCTCGTCTTTGTTTGGACAACTTCAAACTCTGGCACTTTATGACATGAATCTTTGATTTTTTTTTTGCAATTTACATCCTGGGCCTGCATTCTCGTCCAATTAAGATAATAAAACAGGACACCTCGGAATAGGGGTGTCAAAAATTGACTCAACCCGTGGGTGGCCTGCCCACTGATCATATTTGGGTCTTTTTTGACATACGGGTCATTTTGACACGACCCATAGATAACCCGTGAAAACACTGGTCAGATTTGGGTCAGAAATTTTGACCATGGGTCAAATGTTTTTGGTTTCTTAACCAGTGGTGGGTCGGTGGGTCGAACGGGTCAATCTAACCCGCGGATCAAGGAGGTCGAATGGGTCAGTCTAACCCATACCTTACTATTACTGGCGGGTCAGACTATTGACCCACCAACCCACAGATCAAGTTTGGGTTACAATTCTTAACCCATACAAATACATGGGTCGTGTTTGCCGTTTGGAGCAGACGATTCATGACGCGACCCGTAGCTGACACAACCTATGGATTGACCCAACTCGCAAATTAACACCCCTACCTCGGAAGGACTAAGATGAAACTCAAACAATAATCAAGAGGGTAAATGTTGAATGCAATATTGTGTTTTAGGTCAATGTTTGTTTCCGACAATAAGCAGTTATGGTCCAACAAAAGCAGCCAAAGCCATAATAAAGATCAGAAGACGAAATGGCAGAAAATGAACGAAGTAAAATGAGCAGCAACACCCCGAATTACGGCTTTCTCAACATGAAAGATGAATCACAAATCTGTTTCTCAAGAATACGCCTTTCATGGTATCAGCCACCATCGTATTCCTTCCCGGCGCGTCTTCCCAGCTGGTGCAAAATGTCTGTACTTTCCAAACATAAAAAATCCAACAAACACGTCCTGCAAAAACGACGCCATCAGTGAGCCTTATCATCAACTACTTTTGAAGTGTAAAGTTAATTGGATAACACTCACTATCTCCTTGAAGCAGATGCGGTAACCCTGTGAACAAGCAAAAAAATAGCATAAATGCTCGCAAAATGGAAGCTTTCTGTTCCCAACAAATCAAATGCCAATATCAAATTATATCGCCTAATGCATACTAAAATTTGATACCGCTCTTTAGTTTTGGTACCTTGATTTGGCATAAAAGCACAAAAAATTTAGTGTATATGCAAAACTATAGAGGCATAAAAATTCAGTATGCAATTGTGTATTTAATCCTCGAATATAATGAGCCATGAAAGAAGATACACACCTGCCCGGTGGCTTCACAGCAGGCTTTCCATTTGCAGATCCCTTGCTGACCCCATTGTTAACAACTGTAGATCTGGCTTCTAGACCATTCAGCTCTGGCAAGTTTTTAGATTTGCTTAAAATCTTCACATTTGTGCCTCCAGCAACACCTAAGTATATATACATAGTTAGGATACTGATTTGGGACTAATGATATAGGCATGAGAGATTCTAGAGTTTTACCGTCTGAGGATGAAACACCTTTTGGACGGTAAGTTTGTGCCATTGGTGTGACAGCTACAGAAGCTAAATTTGATGAATGCAGAGCAGGTGCCACGGCTGCAGCAGCAAACTTTGCAAGAGCTGCTTTTGCAGCTATCATCTCCTGTGCACCTTCTTGCAGTTGAATGTAGTCTCCATCGACCACAAATAACTGAGAAAAAGCATATTTAGATTCCAAGTTACCGATTACATTTTTTTCAAAAGAGAAAAAGAAGAGTAAGGTGCAGTTTATTTAGAACGAAGAAGACTCACTTCAGGATGGCTTCCAACAAAGTCCTCAAGTTTTCCATATTTCTTTTTGTAGTCATGCCAATGTAAAGGAGCAAGCATCTTTCCTAGTCTATTCGGTAGCTGTTCCCAACACAGAGAAGCAATCATTAAAGTAGATCAAGTTCTAGATATTCAATTATATACATTTGTAATCATCTCAAGAACAATCAAAAGCAGTACTGTTTTAGTATATAATGTACAAAAGCACTTACTGTAGAACTTATCCGGATTCTACCACCTGCAGGAATGGTGCGAACTATGCAAGCCAACAGTGATCTTTCATCAAGAAGATTGGTAATGGTTTCGAAAGTATTTGCAGCTGCCAAGTCACTAGGCTGCCCACTGGAGTTGACTAATTCAGATAGAGTAGCTGCTGATGAAGTATTGGTTGCAGTTTTCTTACTGTTTGAACTTGCTAGAGATGATACTTGAATAGAAGTAGGTTCATCTGCAGCGAATCTCTGGTTTTCTACTTGGGATGTATTTGAGTTCAAGACTCTCAGCTCCTGCTGCAGTCAAATTACAGAAACTTAGGATATCTATCCATAAAAAGAATCTTTACACCAGACAAGTCAGAGCTCTTTAAAATAAAGTAAATACAAACCCGAACCTTGGGTTCATGATTCTGATCCAAAATTAAAGAATGATGAAATTGAGAAGATGTTTGCTTTAAGCTCTGCTCAGTTTTGGATGAAATCAGATGGCTTCTCTCAAATGACTCAACCTAAAAATTCAAGAATTAGGTCCAGACTCTAGATAAGTATATACTACTCAACTCTTACTATCATGTGTTGAGTATAATATGTGCTTTAATAACCTCTGCTGCCTCATCAGAAGAGTGGTTTGCAGAATAATGCTCCACACCTTGGCTGACATGTGGATATTCTCTTCGAGAAGCTTGTCCATTAACAGCTACTTGATGATCAAGCTTGCTGTCTGAACCTGAGCTCACTGAATTTTGATCAGCTTCAGAATGTGGAAATTGACTGTGTGTTGGGACCTGAGCGCCTTCAGTCTTAGCCTGCATAATAAGAAACACGATGTTAAAAAATTCCTTTATTTGCTGCAAGGACGAGACACTCTCCAATGTATCATTACCTGAGCACTTTGCAACTCTTGGAAAGTTGATTCAAATGGGATTGCTTGAAAATGGCTGGGGTGTATCTGTGGAAGATTTGATGGCAAAGATTGTAGAGGCCCCTGCTGATGCATGATGAAAGGATGAACAGAATTCACTTGTCCTGGTGGCAATAAAGTGGGCAGCCCAAGTGGAACACCAGCCACATGATCGTTCTATTGCAGAAAATACATAACATAAACTAAGAATCAACTATATAATAGATGGGCTACCTATCCTAATTCAACGAAAATGCAAAATAAGAAAATATACAATACACATAAAGATGGCAGGTGTTGCTTAGCAACATACCACGTTGTCATTGGGCGCAATGGATGATCCGTCTAAACTGTCATTTGGAAGTACAGTAGATTTCCCATTACACCCACTGCTATCCGTTTTGTTTGAATCATTGTGTCCGAACTGAGAGGGATCTGAATTAATTTGCTGCATACGCTCGCCAGTGAGAGAGACACTTCTTTCTCTAGCATCAGCCAGCTCAAGTTGTAGTTGCTGAATAGTATGCAAATGAAACCTCTCCATCTCCATAAACTAAGATCAGAAAAAGGAAACTAGTTAGCACAGTAAACAAGGAAGAAACAATTTAGCGCGCTAAAAGCATACATGGCATCTACGCATAATGATAGGCCCCAGAGCTAAATTAAAGGTAAGTACCTGTCTCTGCCAACCAAGCCAAAGCTGGTGACACTGCTCTGTACGATCCCTCAATTCAGCTTGTAAGGATTGAGATTGCAAAGCATCCATTTCCTGTGTGCGTGAAATCCATGATTGTGCCTCCCTTAGTTGCTCATCCTTATAAAGAATTGTTTCTTGAGCAACTCTATGCTGTAAAATTATAAATGAACTCAGCAAAACACAGAATATAAAATCGATAAAGTGAGTTCTCAAATTGGATTATTGGAGTAACCCAAAATTCATTTTGGAATTATTAATTCACACCATAGAGATAATGTACCTGGTCCTGCATCTCATTAAGTTGCCTGTCTCTATCTTGAAGATGTTCTTGAAGATCGTGTATTTGGTTCATGTGTTGAAGCCTTTCAGCATCAGACTGCTCACGGTCTCTTCTACAAAATGAAGGGAAGTCTAAGCTATATACTGAGAGACTCAAGGGCTTTTTCAGCTTAATGTTTGTCGTCCCAAAGTTATTATCAACCTTTTTGAAACAAGACATTCAAAAAAAAGCTTGTATTCCAAATTATCTCCAAAAACACAATTATCAAGACACAAGAACATAACCTACCGGAACGTTGCTAGTTCCTTCTTTTGTTCTCTCAACATGTCTTCCTTAGCCCAAGCCTGGAAAATAAGAACAAGACAGCCATCCGGATTACTAAGAATAATTAAAGTAAGGAAAATAAAAATGGAGGAAACAGTCCACATACTGCTTCATTGTCTCGTTTCACAACAAGAAGTTCTTGATCTTTCTTTTCTATTTTGTTTTCCAAATCACATATCACCTGGTCTTTATCACAGAGTTGCTCCTGCAAAAAAGACCATCCCTCTAAGACAACAGAACAGAAGAAATTCCAAGACTGCAACAGTATGGTTGCTCTCTATATGCTGTATAACTATAACCTATTTCCAGTTGATAAAGTGCAACATTATTACACAAGGAAAAAATAGTGATTTTTATTAGTTTCCACTGGACGATGTCAAACATCATGAATTCATGATAAACATCCCCATTATTAAGATAGTAAGATAAACTTATGAAATGTGGATAACTGCATTTTCAATGTTAGAGATTTTCAATAAGATGAAAGATTATCAATCCATAATCTGCAGCTGAGTGATTCAGATAGCAAAAAGTGATTCGAGAAGTCCTGAATATAGATTAGGTTTCGTTTACCCATTAAGATGAACTTTGATCTTCTCTCAATTCAGAACATTGTACAGAAAAGGTTATCAGGTGAAAACAAAATCTAATTACATATCGACCTGCAATTTGACAAGAGCATCCCTATGCTCTTTGAGTTGGGTTTCAAAGCTGTTCCGCATGCCTGCAATCTCGGACATTACAATCATCCGGGCTCTAAGATCAATCTCCATCTGCTGCAGCTCATCCCTCTGTCTAGAAACATTATGAAGTTGCTGTTGCAAAAAGTCACCATCCAAGTTCCCATCAACCGAGATTGAAGAATAGTCCATTTCAAGTTGTTCTCTTCTCTGTTGTACGTGAGAAAATGAGCATTTCAAATGCTTCCTCTAATATATTAAATAATGACTACAATAGCAAGGGTTCCTCACCTCAAATATTGTTCTTTCCCCTGATTGACCAAAGTTAGACCCCTCCAGCTCCTGCATATAGAGCGTTTCAGTAAGGGAAAACTCAGTGAAAGATACGGCTTACAAAAATTTATAACATATTGAAACGAAGCAAACTTAGGGAATTATATGGCCACTTCATAGGACTAGCATCAAAGTGGCAGCATCTATGCCAAAGCTACAGCTTGCCATCTTATTCTATTATACGAGTTCCAAATAAAATTCCTCTAAGGCAAAACAATTACTTCCAATGGATAAGAGATATCCAAGAACCAAAATATAATGCATGATGAACTCAATAATAGCCTATGAGTGTGAATGCTAAAGCTAGTCTCAGTCCACAAATGGCATACACCTGACTGCATACTAACCCCTCGAGAAAGAAAAAACGCGCGCTAGAATTTTTTATTTTTACATAAACTAGTGTGATGTTGCTTTCCTCAACAAAGCAGTAACGAAATCGAGGCTCCAGAAACAATAGCTTCCCACATTATCCCAAAACCAAATGATCGAAACGAAAGAGTGCGAAAATCATAACCTCATCTACCGCTTTCTGAGCTGGATGATGCTCCGAAACCGCACGCCACTCCTTCCTGGATGATGGCATCGCCAGGGAACCACTGCGAGTGGCGGCGATACCAGCAGTCGCCTCCATTGAATCAACACTCTGTGGATGCTCCAACTCCCCGCTCCTTATAAAAACCCTAACTCCTTGTTGTGCGACCTAGAAATCCCAGATGCCGATGAAACAGTTATCAATCCCTGAGGCGATTGGGTGGGTACAGAGCCTGAGATTTGAAGAGAGGGTCCACGATTGAAGAGTCGGGGAAGAAGAAGAGAGGTTTTGAGATTCAGTGGTTTTTGGAGGGACTAGAGTGAAAGTGGGGTGAGAGAGGACGAAGAGAGGGAATGTTTGATTGGGCCAGCGAAGTTTCGACCCGGAGAAGACTCCCGCCATTTTATAGGGTAAAATATTGTCAAGTAGGGTTCGGCAGTAGTTTGCCCACGGACCTCGGTGGCGCGTGATATGAACGCTCTGGTGGATCGTACTCCGGGTAGACATGATTGTTGAGCAAGTCGAATGTGATGTGACATTTCTTTAAGTCGAATGTTTTTTCGTTAAAACTCGTATTGTTATCCCAACTTTGAGTATTTATTACATTATTATTCAAAATTTATTTATTTCTAAATTTTGATATATATGTTAAATTCCTATATCGTTAAATTTGAACATAAAATAAAATGACAACACATGATTAATTTATAATTTAAAAAAATAATTTTGTTTTACAAAAATAGAAAAGTATAGAAAAATTTAATATAATACTTTTATTAAAATATGAATTAAACAAAAAATAATAATTTAATAAAAACTATTATTTTCTCCCTTAATTTTCAATTTTTAAAAATTATATAATTTTTAAAATTATGTACCAATTATATGCATATGGTTGATGATTAAATATATTTCATCATATCAGATTATGTCACTTTGTTAGACACTACCTAGTCCCCAACACATGGATTCATATGTGTCGGTACAAAGTAAATAAAATTAAAATTAATGTAACTTTTCACTACAATTTTTATTTCATTGATAATAGAAAGTACAAGTGGTGAGTAAAATATATAATTAGACTATTAACCGATTTATAAGGTATATTCTATATATAATAATTACATAAATTATATTTTATACAAAATTGTAATTAAAATTGAAAAATATTATGAAAAAATAATCAAACTTAAAATAATGTATACTTCAATATCAATATGTTAATAATAGACAATGTTATATGTTAATTCAAAAAGAGGTATGTTTATAATTGACTAAGTAAATATAATTTTATATTATTTTAAGGTGGGCTAAAACTGAATTTAATATCATAGTCTTTTAGTATTATATTTTTATTTAGTTATTAAACAAGGAAAGGGACTTCAGTGTAACGTCTTAATTATTTTTAAAATTTTAGACTTTTTTAGAGTTAAGAAAACAAAATATTCAATATAACTCAAGAGTATTTTACACAAAATAATTTGTGAAACCTTATTTTTACCAAATAAAGAAAATTATACATTCTAATCTATTCCTTATCTTTATCCTATACAAGGTATGCACTATGCACGTAACATTCATCCTTAGAGGAAAAATGTTATATTCCATCATAGAATATTATTAGCCAATAATTACTAACCATCAATAGTGTTCTTACCAATAAATTTCAATTAAGTTATTTATTGGAACACGATCGAAAATCTGTGTCATGACATGTGAGACTTATCAAAAAACTTCAACACTTGTAAAAAATATATAGATAGATAGATAGATAATATATATATCATTTTCTGAAGTTTAAGTTAGTTTAGTATTTGACAAAATGTGTAGAGAAATATGAATATGAGAGTGTATCCTTTTATCGATATAATAGTATGTATATACCTATAAAACTTTTGTATTTAGTCGTCTTTGGGTGATTTTATTGAGTCGAACAACAACTTGTCATGAGTCAGCAGAGTTGATGTGCTCGATAGTACCTCAAATTGATTGGTATGATCATGTTAGTATTAGATAAATCTTTTCATATGTGATGTCCGTTTGTTCAGTTCAGTTTTTCTATGTTACGAGTCAACAAAGTTGATGTGCTCGAGACTCGAGAGTACCTCAAATTGATTGGTATGACCATGTTAGTATCAGATAAATATTTTTTCAGATGGGACGCTCGTCTGTTCAATTTTTCCCTCTAGTGAACTGTCAGTTTTTTACTGTTTAATTTTTCCCTGAATTGTCAATTTTAAAATGTTATTTTATACATTGTGCTGTTTAAAGATGTTGTTAAATGCACTCACTGTTATCTTTCTGTCTCGATTTTCCGTTAAATTACACGTGATTGTCTTGTGTGACCACATAGACACCTCTTCGTTTTACAAACTTCATAAGTCATAACCATGATTCAAATCAATTAAAATTTAGAACCATGTGATTATCACGTGACGAAAAAATATACGAAAGTAACGGTGAATGTGGATGTTGTGCAAATAACAACAATTCCAAACATACTGGTGCACAAAACAATAGGTGTGGTACATTTAACAACATATTCAAACATCACGGTACACAAAACAACACTTTAAAATAAGAAGGTGCATTTAACACCACTCAAACATCGAGTTAAGTGGATCAATTTACCCACTAAATTATGATTGTGGTCAATCTTGAAAGAGTATAAACGATCATTCCAATGTACTTGAATTAAGTCGGCATAAGCTCCCAATTATATTTATTTTCTTGTCCCAACAAGTATGGGGTGATAATAAGATTATAACAATGATTTTTAACACCTGGCCATAAAACCGTTTTAAATTTACAAGCGATTCATTACAATAACTAATACATAAGTACTTATTAAAAAGGCCTAAAGCGGGGATTTAAAAAAAATAAATGAATACAAACATAAGATTGTAATATCATAAATAATTTAATTCAATACTTTTAATCATTGATTAAAAATCTCAAATAAATTTATTTTCTTCCACTTATTCATTTTCAATACTTTTATAATTTGAAATTAATAAATACGTCACCATAAAACATGATTAACACCTATTTTTAAAACAAGTTTAAGAGTCATTACACTGGTCTAATCACAATTATAAAATATTTCCCGACGGCAAGCGATGAATGAAGGAAACCAAGGCGATACATTCAAAGGTTAAGCTTATTGTTAAATATCTAAACATAATTTTAATATTTATAAATATTAATTTATATTGTACTATTTAAAAAGTATCTACCTTTTAATAAGAATTCGTTTTTATCTTTTCACAAATACTCTTTAATAAATTTCAATATTTTTATTTAATCTCATGTGTCCGAAACGTCAGTTCACCTCATGCCTCTTTACGAAACTCTATAAAAATAAAAATAAAATGTAATATTTAATTATTTATGGACCATGGTTAATTGGTTATAATGATAAATTACCGTTTATTTAAGACTATCGTTATTTATGGTAGAAATATAATTTTAAAGGGAAAATAATAAATCCACTCAATTAATTATTTTTCATTCACTAGGACGCGCTTTTCTCTGTGATTTCCAAGTTGTCCCTTCCATTTTCTCTCACAGTTCCTTTTCGAAGAAACCTCCATTAACAACTGGTTGCTCGCTTAGTAGCTAGCTCCATTCGGTTGATCGATCTCTTCAACAACGACTAGTTGAAGCTCAGGCTGCTTCATAGACGCGAGAATTCTGATCAGTCAGTTAACGCGCGTGATCGGACCAGTTTGATGTTTTGAGCGTCGGAAGTTGACCAAAAATGGGCCAGCTATGCAGCAAGCACAACACAGTCGTCACCGTCGATGACCTTCCTAAACCTCTTTCTTCGACGGCTCCGTTAGATTCCCCATCAGGTCCTGCTGGAAGTGAAGTTAACTCACTTGCTTGCAGTCCGTTCCCGAACTCGCTCCCGGATGGCGTGGCGCCGTCTCCGTTTCCGGCGGAGACTCCGAAGAGGAAGTTCCGCTGGCCGCTTCCGCCTCCTTCTCCGGCGAAGCCAATCATGTCGGCGATCATGAAGCGGAGAGGTCCGAGCAGGATGAAGGAGGGACCGATTCTGGAGGAGGAGGAGTCGCGGCTAGACAAGGCGTTTGGGTATCCGAAGAATTTTGAGTCCAAATTCGAGGTGGGAGCGGAGGTCGGGCGTGGGCATTTTGGACACACGTGCCAAGCCAAGGGGAAGAAAGGTGAGCTGAAAGGTCAAACCGTGGCCGTGAAGATCATATCAAAAGCTAAGGTGTGTGGTATGTTCTATCCCCACTCTTTTCATCATCGGCAAACTCAAGCTGCTGTTTATTATATGCTTCATAGATCAAGTGCATCTATCATATATAATGATCTAGAACACCTGACGGTATCATACAATTATTGACTCAATTGAAGCTAAATTAGACAAAAGGATCTGATATCAATCATTGTTGTATGGGATTATTGCTCATTTTACTACCTGCACAGTAGAGTGAGTAGCTTTCTGATCAAAACTCAGTTACTTGTAAGTTGTGCTCTATTTCATGAATCGTGGCTCGGTGATTTCACTTCTTAGCCAAAATGCAAATGCATTTATATGTGGATCCTCTTGAAAGTTGTTGAAATTGTTAGAATCGTTAATTTGCAGATGACAACAGCCATATCAATTGAAGATGTTCGCCGTGAGGTGAAACTTTTGAAGGTCTTGTCAGGACATAAACACTTGATCCGGTTTCATGGTGCATTTGAAGATGCAAATAACGTCTATGTAGTCATGGAGTATGTGTTCTTTATTTCGTATATCATTTTTGGAGATCATAAACCATTTTCCAATTTATTTTCATCACTTCCTTAAACAACGCTACTTTTACACATGGGCTAGTTGAATAGTATTAATTTCCTTGAATTATACTAATCGTTTGTGCTCAGATGTTGGGTTTTGTTTTGTTTACTTTAACAGACTATGTGAAGGAGGAGAACTACTAGACAGAATTTTAGCCAAGTAACTGGCCTCCCCTCAAACTTCTAGTTTCATAATATGTCGAAATTCTGAATTTCATGTTCAAGATTTAATGTTATGCTCTCTTTGCACTATTTGCATAGAGGTGGAAGATACACAGAAGACGAGACAAAGGCAATTGTTGTCCAGATTCTGAGTGCTGTGTCTTATTTCCATTTGCAAGGTGTTGTGCACCGTGATCTGAAGCCAGAGGTTTGCCTTATAGTTATTCATACTTTTTAATCAACATTAGTTGTTGCTAGTTTTGATGGTTTCAGTGATGGCAATGTAATGATCTGCATATAAAAATAACTATCATCACTGTTCTATCTTGCTGTCAGAATTTTCTTTTTACCACAAAAGAGGACGATGCAGTAATGAAGATAATAGACTTTGGTCTGTCCGATTTCATTGGCCCAGGTAGTTTCTTCTTTCCACACCTATATCAATGCTTGATTGCTTGTAGCTTTGAAGAATTAATCCTGAATTTCTGGAAACAAACTATTTTTAGCAGTAAATATTCTCATGAATCCATTATTAGATTCATAATTTAAACAGTTGCAGATACAAGAAGTTAACTTTAATTAAGGGATACCATCAGTAATAGGAATCATTGCTAAGATGGGTTTGTTGCCATGAACGATGTTATGCATTGTAAGATCAAACTATTATCTCTCAATTTCTGAACCATGAAGAAGAAGGTTTCTTGGTGTGCAATTCATCTTTAATTTTTGAAAAATCCTACACATTTGCAGGACGCCGTCTCACTGATGTTGTTGGAAGCGCATACTATGTCGCTCCAGAAGTGCTTCACAGATCGTACGGACTCGAAGCAGATTTATGGAGTATTGGTGTCATAACATATATATTACTCTGTGGTAGTAGACCATTCTGGGCTAGAACTGAATCTGGAATTTTCCGATCAGTCTTAAGAGCTGATCCTAACTTTGATGACACTCCATGGCCCGTGGTTTCCCCTGAAGCCAAGGACTTTGTCAAGAGGCTACTGAATAAAGACAACAGGAAGAGAATGACAGCTGCCCAAGCACTATGTACGTTTGTCTATATTCAACTCCTTAAAGTTTCCAACAATGAATTTTCTAATACAAAGTTATCGTTGCATATACAGCTCATCCATGGCTTCGAGACACAAATTGTGATATTCCTTTGGATATTCTAATCTACAAGTTAGTCAAATCCTATATCCGTGCCTCACCATTTAAAAAAGCTGCATTGAAGGTAATTCTGATCGAAAATGCCAAAAAACAAAGATCTCAAAAGATTACAATTTGAGGTAGGGAATTTGATTTTTGTCTCTTTTTCATTTTTCTTCTTATTGATGTTCGAATAGGCTCTGTCAAAAGCATTACCAGAAGATGAACTTGAGTACCGTAGTGCTCAATTTCTTATTTTGGAGCCGAATAACGGCTATGTAACTCTTGATAACTTCAGAGGGGTCAGTGATCTGACAAATTGATACATCTCTATTTGCACCTTCATCCTTATTTTTACCTCATTGCTAACTTTTTACGATTTACTAATGGTAGGCTCTTACGAGAAACTCCACAGATGCTATGAAGGAGTCTAGAGTTACCGAAATTCTACAAATGGTAAGACATTTGTCTTTCCTTCCCCTTAATTAATGAGGATTTGATGGTTTAAGACACTAACAAATCAAACAATCAGTGCATTGGAATCTAGATCTCCTTGTTGCCTTCAGACAGAGTTAGTCTAGTTTCATGATCAAGATTTTATCATGAACTTGGATAAGATTCTGTCACCTTATTCAAAACTTCAAAAATTATGTGATATTCCGCATGAAAAAATGATAACGTGGCAACATTCTATCCATAGATCCGTAGTTCGGAATGTAGTCGCCTTTGTAGAATGTTTAGTCCAAGAATCTGAACCCAGTGGTGTCTTTTGATGAATTAATTGCAACTTTGGAATTGAACTTGAAGATGGAACCCTTGGCGTACAAGAAAATGGACTTTGAAGAGTTCTGCGCTGCAACAATCAGCGTGTACCAACTCGAGGCCCGTGAAGACTGGGACGAAACCGCCACTAAAGCGTTCGGACATTTTGAACTTGAAGGAAACAAGGTCACTTCGGTCGACGAATTAGCACAGGTTAGTAAAGTGAATCACATTTGTGAAACAAATTTAGGGAGGGTTAAACAGCAAAGTGCTAGCAGATGAACTAGCATTGAAGTGTAAAACTTGCTAGCTCCATCCAATTTTTTGTCCAATAATGTACTCGTGGCGCTCTAACCCGTCAGGAATGAAAGGGTAGGGTCAGGCTGACCCGTTGGACCTCTATGCCCCGCGTGTCAGTCTGACCAATTCAACCCGTGCATACCAAAATACATGTTATTTTAATATAATATAAAAATGTCACGGGTTGACCCGTAGGTCAAACCTTCATACCCAAACCTGACCCGTGTTATCACGGGTTATCTACGGGTTGGGTAAAAAATCCTTACCCAAACACGACCCGTGAACGGGTCACTTAGTGGTTGGGTCAGGTTTTGTCACCCCTAATATATATGTGCCTTTGACCTAGCAAATGGCATTGAAGTATTAGTTTAGTAACTAGTACATCGGCTATAAATTTATCAAACGATTTGGTCTTTATTCCATACTTAATTTGCTATCAACGTTTAATCCATACATTGATTTAAGCAGGGGATGAATCTGGATCCAAGAGCATACTCTGTGCTTAGGAGTTGCATCCGAGATTCGGATCGGAAGCTTAGCTTGCTCGGGTACACCAAATTTTTGCATGGGATTACGGTACGCAGCTCGAATTTGAGACACCAAATGCAATAGCCTGTCGTGCATACTCAAGGTATAGATGTGTTAGTAGATTTACAAATAGCCTGCTTGCCATGATCGTATTTTATTGATATGTTAATTTCTGTGAAGAGCTCTCGACTCCATAGCTTCTTACTGATTGCCCTTGCCCTTACATCAATTTGCACCAAGGAACATTGTATACATTCATATTTTTCTGTTATTTTATTATTATATTTATTTTGCAACGAAAAAATATTTTCCAAACCATAAAATTCCCAGGATTCTTTATGAGTTATACGTATACAAATACAAGATTGTTTGCATTGTGATTTGGGTGGGATTCGAATTCGATCCTTGCTTTATTTTTATATTATATATATATATATATATATTAAAATAATATGATTTGCATTAGCTATTACAATTAATAACTAGACATCTTGTATTGCCTAACACGGATGATAGATTATTAATTAAAATAAACAAACTATATCTTATAATTTCAAATTTTCAACGTTAATTCTTTACCAATTATTTTATATTATAAACTATATATTTCTGAAAATAATATAAAATATATACAACTTGGGAGTTCCCAACCAATCCTAGAAGCACCATCCATGGTGGCGATGGTGGAGGCCACTCCCACCGCTTTCCTTGTCGATTAAGTCCTGAACGGCACGAAACTCCTGCACGTAGCAAGGGATGACGATCGGCCCATCATTCCTAAACCCGAATTCCTCCTCCGTCTCCTTGAGCAGCTCCGCAAACCTCGGGTGGTTCAAGTACTCCACGGGAATCACGAACCGCCGCTGTTCCTCACCCCGACCTACCAGAATCCCCAAGCATCCTTTAGGAACTTCCCTGAATTCATCATCCTCGTCACTATCCTTCCGATTCCGATCGTGGTGGTGGAAGTGGAAGCTGATCAACGGACGGAGTTTGTCGTCGTTGGCTCCCATCACGGCGGCAGGATCCAATTAGAGGCGTTCCGATGAGAGAAATGACAATTCGGAGCCTGTTTACAGCTGAGAATCAACCGTTTCCGGTGTTATCGAAAGCGATTGGAATTGGACGTGAAGAAATTGGAGGAGGTAATGGTGTTTAAATACAGTTGCAGAAGAATTAGGGTTTCTTAGATAAGAGAGAAAGGAAGAAGAAAAGAGGAAATGGATTTATTACGGATGAGCTCATTCTAGTGAAGGGTTTATTCGCTTGCTCATGCCGCTAACTATTTTGACTTCGGCCCAATATAAAGCATCATTATAATTTATATCATTCGGTTAATTAGCAATTTGTTAGATAAAATTTGAAATATTGGTTGTTAATTTTGTTGTTTAAATTAATTACTAATTACACTTATGTAAAATAAAAAAATTACTCTGATATTGATCTTTATTTCAATTTGACTATTTTTCTATTTTGGAAAATATATTTTTCTCGATTTAATAAGATTTAAGTTCAGAACCAACATACTTTTTGTCATGACATTCTATTTTGGAAAATCAATAACACAATTATATATATATATATATTAGAATTGACATTGATATCTTATTTTTTTTACAGATAGATACACTAATATTATATTTTATATAAATTTATAAGAAAAAAACTAGCAGAAGAGGAATATTATTTTTTGTATAAAGACAAATTCAAGTTGTTTTGTGTAGAGCGGGACATTTCACATGTGAAATATGCGGTAATTGCTTCACCACGTGGGCGATTGTGGGGTCATTGACTTAAAACACCAGCTAGAAATCAACGTTTTAGCGCATCAGTGACGTCATCCCTTTTGTTTTGCTGATCCAAAATTAATGGGTTAAATTAAGAATAGTTAACTGAATCTTGAACGTTTTGTACTTGCCGAATTTTAAAAAATTAAAACGGGGTACCTCAATTTTTGCGAAAGTGCAACGAGGTACCTCCGTCCAAATTACCGTCAACTGTTGATAGAAATTTGTCAGAAATTTGTCAGAAATTCGTCAGAAATTGGACGAAGGTAGCTCGTTGCACCTTCGCCAAAGTTGAGGTAGTCCGTTTTGATTTTTTAAAGTTCAGGTAACTCGTTGCAAAACATCTTCCGGTAACTTCTTGATATTTAACCTAAATCCAATTTACAGTAGGCTCATATTTTGCAAAAATTCCTAATATAATAATGAACAAAACTTGACTAAGCAAATTATACTTAAGAACAAAACTCATCTTAAAAATAAAAATAAAAAACTCCCACTTTTGGGAAAATTATAATTATCTTTCGACAAGCAATTGATGCTAAAAAAGAATCTGATTCGTACATGAAAAAAAAAAGTAAATATTTATGGCATCATATACCCTCTCGTCCCAAAGACTCGCACTGCGTCCGAAAAGAATAACGAAACTCCTATGAATTCCCTATGGGCCCTAAAAATCTTAGGATGGGTCGGGCCACTCCAAGGGCCGCGGCTGATGGCCGGGAATCCATCTGTGACTGTCTCCTCCGGCGGAGATGGCGTCAGTTGTCGGCGCTATTATCAAAATGGTCTCTCCTGCCACCGCGCACACTAACGCCCCGAAAAATACGCCAAACTCGATTCCTGCGTATGCCGGCTGCTCCGGTGACCAAAACACCGACAGTACTAGGAGAAGGAGCTGCACCGGCAGTGGCAGCAAAACGCTGAGCCCTAGGGCGTAGATCCGCGCGCGGAGGTTCTTGTTGATGACGAGGGAGACGACCTTCCAGTAGGACACCATGAAGCAGAAGCAGTACCCGATGGCGAACACGGCGAAGACCGCAGTGCCGAGGAGGGGATACACGCAGAGTACGGTCTGCCGGCCGCCGGTTTCCTGAAGGAGAGCCGACGTCAGTGACAGAACCTGCGGGAAGCGGTCGTTAACGGGAGGGAAGAAAGCGAAGAAGGCCTGAAGTGACGTCAGCGGAAGGCAGACGAAGAGAATCTTGACTGCCGTCCGGCGACCCTCCGCCTTGCGCTGTCTTATGGACGCTCTGAGTAGGAACAGGACGGTGAGTAGGAATGCAGGTTCGAGGAAACCGAGGGAGGCGATCACTTGGACCTTGCAGAGCTCGGCCTGGAGAGACAAGGTCAGTGCTCGGGCTTGCAGCGGAACAGGGAAGCGGCGATCTCGGCGGAAGAGCTGGACACGTAGGATCTCCGCCGTGGACCAGAGCACGATGAGGGAGACAAGGATAAGTTTGACAGTCCAGAGGGTGGTGAAGTCGAGGAGGTGCGGCGCGGAGAGGGACTTGGTGCGGAGGTGGAAGATGAAGAAGAGGGAGACGGCAGATAGGAGAAGGAGGAAACAGGTCAGCGAGAGTGTCGCAATGTCAAGCGGCGAGTCAAGCAGTGGAGGCCGGAACATGTTCTCCCGCCGCCGTAGCGGCCTCTTCTAAGCGGCGGCAGCTTTTTGTCGAAATGGTGGCGGAGGAGAGGAAGGTCATGAGGCTAATGACGATGTTTGATTTGTTCTCTTCCTCTCCTTCCTAACTAATTACGGCAATTACAGCTAATCAATGTTTGACTTTTGACATTTCAAAGGAGAGAGAAAGACAGAGGAGGAGAGAGAAAGACAGAGGAGGAGAGAGATAGAAGGAGAAAGAGGGGTGACGGTGTCCTTAGATGTCGTGATTGTCCGAAGTTGTTTCAATGTTTGACTGTTTAGTCACTATGTGGATAAAATGATAGTTTCCATCGAATATTGACTATTTGCAATTTGCACCCTGATCTTTATTTGTTTGCACTTTACACTCCAAAATTTATAATCTATGTGTGTATTCTTTAATGTTCTAAGTATATATTTATTAGCTATACACAGTTTATTAATTGAATAAATTAATAATTGGTTCTACATAAAATTATAATTTACTATTTCAATCTAAATGGTTTTTAAATGGTGTCAGCAACTCACATATTTTTTTATTATCTCCACATAGAGCAATTTGAAATTTGAATAAACCTCATAATTCAATTTAGTAATTTCTACAATACTAGTAAAAATTATTCAGAAATGCAGTGTAAAATGTTACAATAATGAATAATCTAATGTTGAATTACGTTTTCTGGTATGACTCGGTTCAGAGTGTCTCGTGTCGGTCTCCTTGCTACTCTAATGATATGTACGAAAGAAAAGCTCGGGGGAGTTTCATTGTTTCCCCTCCGACGATCAAGTCAGTCAAAAATTTGTTAAAGGGGAAGTAAAATGGTGGAGAATAATGGAGGTTGGGTGTAATAAATGGCATTAAGAGCATAATAGAGGTGAGTGAGAGAATATTTATAACTCTCACATCTAACTTAGGTTGAGTCATTCTTGACTATGTTCATTCCAGGTGTCATCTGGTTAAGTGACCATAGTTAGAATTCATGCATTGTGTCTGGAGTACATCTTGTGTCTTGTGTCACCTTGTCTTCCATTGAGTCTTGCGTTTCAGCCTCTCATACCCCTCTTGTATGGAGCTAAGGGCGGGAGGAGTCGCTTTACTTGGTGGCGCGCCCCTTATGGATAATGCCCGAGATATCGGTGTGGTGCTCCAAGAGAAGTCGAGTGATCAGGAATCAGGATGGTCCAGGCCTGATGTCGGTTCAAGGTTGGGTCACCCGAGAGATGACGGGTTAATACCCAACACCTACTATATATTAATATTTACAATTATATTTTAGCCTCTCAAAATCGTTTAAAATCTTTAGTAGAGCTCCAATTCCTTTCTTCTTGCCTTCTAAAGCAATATCCAAATAGATGCTTTGTCTTGTCAGTCTCTTCCTACTTCCAACTCAGCTTTTGACCTACTGTGGCAGTGTTTCCATTAAAAATAAGACAAGAAAACTTGTCTTTTGACTAAAAAAACAAACAAAAAAAATACCTTCGGACATTTTGAACTTGAAGGAAACAAGGTCACTTCGGTCGACGAATTAGCACAGGTTAGTAAAGTGAATCACATTTGTGAAACAAATTTAGGGAGGGTTAAACAGCAAAGTGCTAGCAGATGAACTAGCATTGAAGTGTAAAACTTGCTAGCTCCATCTTCTGTCCAATAATGTACGCGACACGCGTGGCGCTCTAACCCGTCAGGAATGAAAAGGTTGGGTCAGGCTGACCCGTTGGACCTCTATGCCCCGCGTGTCAGTCTGACCAATTCGACCCGTGCATACCAAAATACATGTTATTTTAACATAATATAAAAATGTCACGGGTTGACCCGTAGGTCAAACTTTCATACCCAAACCTGACCCGTGTTATCACGGGTTATCTACGGGTTTGGTAAAACATCCTTACCCAAACACGACCCGTGAACGGGTCACTTAGTGGTTGGGTCAGATTTTGTCACCCCTAATATATATGTGCCTTTGACCTAGCAAATGGCATTGAAGTATTAGTTTATCAAAAAAACAAAAAAACTAGTACATAGGCTATAAATTTATCAAACGATTTGGTCTTTAATCCATACTTAATTTGCTATCAATGTTTAACCCATACATTGATTTAAGCAGGGGATGAATCTGGATCCAAGAGCATACTCTGTGCTTAGGAGTTGCATCCGAGATTCGGATCGGAAGCTTAGCTTGCTCGGGTACACCAAATTTTTGCATGGGATTACGGTACGCAGCTCGAATTTGAGACACCAAATGCAATAGCCTGTCATGCATACTCAAGGTATAGATGTGTTAGTAGATTTACAAATAGCCTGCCTGCCATGATCGTATTTTATTGATATGTTAATTTCTTTGAAGAGCTCTCGACTCCATAGCTTCTTACTGATTGCCCTTGCCCTTACATCAATTTGCACTAAGGAACATTGTATACATTCATATCTTTCTGTTATTTTATTATTATAATATTTTCCAAACCATAAAATTCCCAGGATTCTTTATGAGTTATACGTATACAAATACAAGATTGTTTGCATTGTGATTTGGGTGGGATTCGAATTCGATCCTTGCTTTTATTTTTATATTATATATATATATATATATATATATTAAAATAATATGATTTGCATTAGCTATTACAATTAATAACTCTAGACATCTTGTATTGCCTAACACGGATGATAGATTATTAATTAAAATAAACAAACTATATCTTATAATTTCAAATTTTCAACGTTAATTCTTTACCAATTATTTTATAAACTATATATTTCTGAAAATAATATAAAATATATACAACTTGGGAGTTCCCAGCCAATCCTAGAAGCACCATCCATGGTGGCGATGGTGGAGGCCACTCCCACCGCTTTCCTTGTCGATTAAGTCCTGAACGGCACGAAACTCCTGCACGTAGCAAGGGATGACGATCGGCCCATCATTCCTAAACCCGAACTCCTCCTCCGTCTCCTTGAGCAGCTCCGCAAACCTTGGGTGGTTCAAGTACTCCACGGGAATCACGAACCGCCGCTGCTCATCACCCCGACCTACCAGAATCCCCAAGCATCCTTTAGGAACTTCCCTGAATTCATCATCCTCGTCACTATCCTTCCGATTCCGATCGTGGTGGTGGAAGTGGAAGCTGATCAACGGACGGAGTTTGTCGTCGTTGGCTCCCATCACGGCGGCAGGATCCAATCAGAGGGATTCCGATGAGAGAAATGACAATTCGGAGCCTGTTTACAGCTGAGAATCAACCGTTTCCGGTGTTATCGAAAGCGATTGGAATTGGACGTGAAGAAATTGGAGGAGGTAATGGTGTTTAAATACAGTAGCAGAAGAATTAGGGTTTCTTAGATAAGAGATAAAGGAAGAAGAAAAGAGGAAATGGATTTATTACGGATGAGCTCATTCTAGTGAAGGGTTTATTCGCTTGCTCATGCCGCTAACTATTTTGACTTCGGCCCAATATAAAGCATCATTATAATTTATATCATTCGGTTAATTAGCAATTTGTTAGATAGAATTTGAAATATTGAAATACTGGTTGTTAATTTTGTTGTTTAAATTAATTACTAATTACACTTATGTAAAATAAAAAAATTACTCTGCTATTGATCTTTATTTCAATTTGACTATTTTTCTATTTTGGAAAATATATTTTTCTCGATTTAATAAGATTTAAGTTCAGAACCAACATACTTTTTGTCTTGACATTCTATTTTGGAAAATCAATAACACAATTATATATATATATATATTAGAATTGACATTGATATCTTATTTTTTTTACAGATAGATACACTAATATTATATTTTATATAAATTTATAAGAAAAAAACTAGCAGAAGAGGAATATTATTTTTTGTATAAAGACAAATTCAAGTTGTTTTGTGTAGAGCGGGACATTTCACATGTGAAATATGCGGTAATTGCTTCACCACGTGGGCGATTGTGGGGTCATTGACTTAAAACACCAGCTAGAATCAACGTTTTAGCGCATCAGTGACGTCATCCCTTTTGTTTTGCTGATCCAAAATGAATGGGTTAAATTAAGAGTATTACATGAATCTTGAACGTTTGGTAAAGACTTGCCGAATTTTAAAAAATTAAAACGGGATACCTCAATTTTGGCGAAAGTGCAACGAGCTACCTCGATCCAAATTACCGTCAACTGTTGACAGAAATTTATCAGAAATTCGTCAGAAATTGGACGAAGGTAGCTCGTTGCACCTTCGCCAAAGTTGAGGTAGTCCGTTTTGATTTTTTAAAGTTCAGGTAGCTCGTTGCAAAACATCTTCTGGTAACTTCTTGATATTTAACCTAAATCCAATTTACAGTGGCTCATATTTTGCAAAAATTCCTAATATAATAATCAACAAAATTTGACTAAGCAAATTATACTTAAGAACAAAACTCATCTTAAAAATAAAAATAAAAAACTCCCACTTTTGGGAAAATTATAATTATCTTTCGACAAGCAATTGATGCTAAAAATTAAAAAAGAATCTGATTCGTACATGAAAAAAAAAAAAAAAGTAAATATTTATGGCATCATATACCCTCTCGTCCCAGAGACTCGCACTGCGTCCGAAAAGAAGAACGAAACTCCTATGAATTCCCTATGGGCCCTAAAAATCTTAGGATGGGTCGGGCCACTCCAAGGGCCGCGGCTGATGGCCGGGAATCCATCTGTGACTGTCTCCTCCGGCGGAGATGGCGTCAGTTGTCGGCGCTATTATCAAAATGGTCTCTCCTGCCACCGCGCACACTAACGCCCCGAAAAATACGCCAAACTCGATTCCTGCGTATGTCGGCTGCTCCGGTGACCAAAACACCGACAGTACTAGGAGAAGAAGCTGCACCGGCAGTGGCAGCAAAACGCTGAGCCCTAGGGCGTAGATCCGCGCGCGGAGGTTCTTGTTGATGACGAGGGAGACGACCTTCCAGTAGGACACCATGAAGCAGAAGCAGTACCCGATGGCGAACACGGCAAAGACCGCAGTGCCGAGGAGGGGATACACGCAGAGTACGGTCTGCCGGCCGCCGGTTTCCTGAAGGAGAGCCGACGTCAGTGACAGAACCTGCGGGAAGCGGTCGTTAACGGGAGGGAAGAAAGCAAAGAAGGCCTGGAGTGACGTCAGCGGAAGGCAGACGAAGAGAATCTTGACTGCCGTCCGGCGACCTTCCGCCTTGCGCTGTCTTATCGACGCTCTGAGTAGGAACAGGACGGTGAGTAGGAATGCAGGTTCGAGGAAACCGAGGGAGGCGATCACTTGGACCTTGCAGAGCTCGGCCTGTAGAGACAAGGTCAGTGCTCGGGCTTGCAGCGGAAGAGGGAAGCGGCGGTCTCGGGGGAAGAGCTGGACACGTAGGATCTCCGCCGTGGACCAGAGCACGATGAGGGAGACAAGGATAAGTTTGACAGTCCAGAGGGTGGTGAAGTCGAGGAGGTGCGGCGCGGAGAGGGACTTGGTGCGGAGGTGGAAGATGAAGAAGAGGGAGACGGCAGATAGGAGGAGGAGGAAGCAGGTCAGCGAGAGTGTCGCAATGTCAAGCGGCGAGTCAAGCAGTGGAGGCCGGAACATGTTCTCCCGCCGCCGTAGCGGCCTCTTCTAAGCGGCGGCAGCTTTTTGTCGAAATGGTGGCGGAAGAGAGGAAGGACATGAGGCTAATGACGATGTTTGATTTGTTCTCTTCCTCTCCTTCCTAACTAATTACGGCAATTACAGCTAATCAATGTTTGACTTTTGACATTTCAAAGGAGAGAGAAAGACAGAGGAGGAGAGAGATAGAAGGAGAAAGAGGGGTGACGGTGTCCTTAGATGTCGTGATTGTCCGAAGTTGTTTCAATGTTTGACTGTTTAGTCACTATGTGGATAAAATGATAGTTTCCATCGAATATTGACTATTTGCAGTTTGCACCCTGATCTTTATTTGTTTGCACTTTACACTCCAAAATTTATAATCTATGTGTGTATTCTTTAATGTTCTAAGTATATATTTATTAGCTATACACAGTTTATTAATTGAATAAATTAATAATTGGTTCTACATAAAATTATAATTTACTATTTCAATCTAAATGGTTTTTAAATGGTGTCACCAACTCACATATTTTTTATTATCTCCACATAGAGCAATTTGAAATTTGAATAAACCTCATAATTCAATTTAGTAATTTCTACAATACTAGTAAAAATTATTCAGAAATGCAGTGTAAAATGTTACAATAATGAATAATCTAATGTTGAATTACGTTTTCCGATATGACTCGGTTCAGAGTGTCTCGTGTCGGCCTCCTTGCTACTCTGATGACATGTACGAAAGAAAAGCTCAGGGAGTTCCATTGTTTCCACTCTGACGATCAAGTCAGTCGAAAATTTGTTAAAGGGAAAGTAAAATAATGGAGGTTGGGTGTAATAAATGGCATTAAGAACATAATAAAGGTGGGTGGGAATATTTATAACTCTCACATCTAACTTAGGTTGAGTCACTCCTGACTATGTTCATTTCAGGTGTCATCTGGTTAAGTGACCATAGTTAAAATTTATGCATTGTTTCTTGTGCTGCATTGTGTCTTTGTGTCTGGAGTACATCTTGTGTCTTGTGTCACCTTGTCTTGCATTGAGTCTTGCGTTTCAGTCTCTCATACCCCTCTTGTGGAGCTAAGGGCGGGAGGAGTCGCTTTACTTGGTGGCACACCCCTTATGGATAATGCCTTAGATGTCGGTGTGGTGCTCCCAGAGAAGTCGGGTGATCAGGATGGTCCAGAGATGTCGGGTGCGCCTGGTGGCTTCTCTGGCATGGAGTTGGCGCGTCTGGTGTCGGTTCAAGGTCGGGTCACCCGAGAGATGACAGGTTAATACCCAACCCCTACTATTTTTTAATATTTACAATTATATTTTAGCCTCTTAAAATCGTTTAAAATCTTTAGTAGAGCTCCAATTCCTTTCTTCTTGCCTTCTAAAGCAATATCCAAACAGATGCTTTGTCTTGTCAGTCTCTTCCTACTTCCAACTCAGCTTTTGACCTACTGTGGCAGTGTCTCCATTAAAAATAAGACAAGAAAACTTGTCTTTTGACTAAAAAAACAAACAAAAAAAAACACCTTTAATCTAGAGTTATCTAACTCTATAAACATCTCCAAAAAAAAAAAATGAGAAGCTGTTCTTGGATAATGTGACCGTACTCCAGTCAGACAGTCTCAGTCATAAATATGTACATTTACATAGAGGAGGAGAAGGAGGTCGAAACGCGTTTCTGAAGTATATATACAGACTACAGAGGTAACTCGAGTTTCAAGTTTACTTGCCGTCAGATATATTCCATGGTTCTCTTCTCTCCTTCCTTCCTTCCTTCGTTCCACAGTAGCTTAGCTTTGCTGTAGATTCAATTCAGATTCTCCCTCAATGCTGTAAATGGGCAAGCTGCTGTGCTGTCTTGGAATCTGCGACGTCGTTTCAGAATCTCGTACTACCCTTACGTAAACCCATTAACTATACCTACCAAGTATGGGAGATGATGATAAGAAGAAGTAAATATGCAGTGATTTTACTTTTTACCCCTCCTTAACTGTAATAATTACATGGGTTTTTGTGAATCAGTGAAAATTTTGTCTTTTTCTTTTGCCGCATTAAATCCAACACCCGATCTGTTCTGCATCATGGGCTCTCACTTCGTAAGATTGTCAAGATCTTGATGATACATAAAATTGCAGATAAACATACAAAATGGGGAGAGTTAAGACCCAGAAGTGGATTCATCTTGCAACAAAGATGACAAACCGATATAAAACTGATGATGGCAAAAAAAGAAGGAAAAAAAAACTTTTTTTTTTTAAAATTTTACTGATAAAAAACCAAACTTGAGAACAGTAAATCCATTTATGCAGATTCCACTGCATGCATTATATATTGGTGGCGCCTTGTAATGAATCGGGAGTAGAGTCTATCTGATTAATGGCAATGATGGGTGTTTTTTTCAATGTCGAGAGTTTTGTTTGGTCGGAAATCAAAGACCCATCCACGTCAGCATGAAGATAGCAAATAACTCCATGATCTGCAGAAATGATCTGTGTTTCTTTATCAGATTAGATAGATTAGATTCTGAACTCAATGATTACTACCTACTATATATACTAATCAGCATCAACAACAACAAGATCAAAGGATTGCAAATAGAAACGACATTGAAATTATCGAGTGCTGACCTGGAAAAACAAGAAGGTAATTAATTCGGTGTCGATTGGCTGAGGTTTGATCGGAGAAGATGACGTGGAAGCAATAGTTGAGGGGAATGAAGCCTGGTCCGAGGACTGATATATATATATATATATGTGTGAAGCCAGCCTTGGACCAGGTAGCATTCCCCTCAAGAATGTAGCTTCCCTTTTCAAGTGATCTTCATCTTCTTCATCTCCTATATGTATATGTATTGTGAGAGAGGGAGAGAAAGAGAGAGAGAAGCCATGGATGGATGACAGTATCTGGAGACCAGCTGTTGGGAGAAGAAAGTGGGGTTGGGGAAGACAGACTTCTCTTTCCTTCATTCATTTTTATAGAAAGGGAAGGGAAAATGAATACGTGATTCTATTTTTCACTTCATGTTTCTTGTTTTTCCTTTTCTCTTTATTCTTTTCCATATATATATATATATATGTATACACATATAAATGTATATATTATATATTGAAAATGATTTAGTTAGTATTCCATCTTTTTTTTCCTATGATAATATATATATATATATATATATATATATATTGTTAGATATACCACATCTTAGTTAATTAGCTCATTTTTCTATAAATTCAAACTTGTTATTAATAATTAAATACATTATAATTCTCTTCCTAAATTAATGTTTGAAAGAGTACGTAAAATACGACATTACTCCCTAAAGTTTAAAGTTCCCATAATGTTTGGAAATGATAACAAACTTCATTGTCAGATGTTATTTAAAAGAGATTTTTCATCATTTTCAAACATTACGAAAAACTTTAAACTTTAAGATATAAATTTAAAATCGGCGTGTAAACTTTAGTGTGCAATGTCATATTTAACCCAATTTTGAATTTGTGTGTTTTGATAAAATAATTAAAATAAAATACATGTATTCTCATATTCTCGAATTTATAAATGAAATCTTCCTATAAACATATCTCAATATATGTAGATAGAAAGCCACCTTGGGACGAGGGATTCAACTTTGTTATTGTGTAATTTGTACCCTAAAAAATTAAATATTTAACTATTTTAAATCTTATATTTGTTCATATTTATATATATATATATATATATATAAACAATTATAACTTTGTCCTTATAAGTTATATCCATGGACGAAGCTATTAATTCATTTCATAGTGAAAATAATTAAAGTAGAGATAAATAATTAAATTATAAAATATATTAGAGGGAACTATAAATTTGTAAAGGGTTAATTTGAAAATAATTATATTTTTTAAGTTTAAAATTAAATATTAGAAAGAACAAAATCTCCACCCTAGTCTTCAAGTAGATCCCACCATATATATATATATACATATATATTTATAACTGAACCCTAAAATGTAAATATTTATGATAAAAAACAAGGTAATGAATAAGCATCTGAAGTTAGACTTGTAACATCATGAGACAGATATCCTAAGCAAGTAAAAATGGTGGTGAAGAAAAGCCATCAGTCTCTGGTCTCTGCAACTGGAAATTTCCTGAATTATGAAACACCTTTTTGAAGTTTCTACTTTTTGGGGGGATGCCATGGGAAACCGACATTTCTTCTAAATTACAAACCTTTCCACAAATTTAGATAAAAGGGGGGACCATTTTGAAAAACAAAACATGAAAAAGTAAACCTCTCTTGGTCCTTTTTTGGTCTTTACCACTCTGGTTGGTAATTAATTCTATTACTAAATACTAATACAATGATTTCCCATTCAACAAAAAGTGAAATCAAAATCATTGTAATGTGATGGATGCTCATTTTTCAAATCAACTTTGTTGACAAGGCCATCATGATATGCAACATCATTCTAAATACCCACCAATCATATTTTCAATTTTTTTTTTAAATGTTAAAATTGAATTAATTACATATTTGAAAAGTAATCTATAAAATCAACGAATTAGGAGAACACATTGAAATTATTAAGAGTCTAAGTAGGGTTGTCAAAAATTGAACAAATTCGTGGATGACTCGTCCACGAGTTATGTTTGGTTCAGACGTTTTGACTCACGAGTCATTTTGACACGATTCATGGATGACCCGTGAAAACACGGGTCATGGTTGAGTTAATAGTTTTGACTTATGGGTCAACTTGTGACTCATTGAATTATTATATATTATTAAATAAAATATTACAACTTATTATGGTTTGGGTCAACCCGCGACCCATGAGTCAAATTTACAGATGTATCTGGTTTTTTAACTGATGGTGGATCGAACGGGTCAGTCTGACCAATGCCTTTGTCCGTACTATTAATGACAGGCCAGTCTAACCCGCATGTCAGGTTTAAGTTTCAAAAATTGACTCATATAAATACATGGAGTGTGTTTGGGTTATGCGATTCCTGACACGATCTATGGATCGACACATGACACGAATTGACACCCCTAGGTCCAATGATGTATTATAAACAAATAATGGGATAAGAGAGGGTATATATTTCAAAATTTGATAGTTAAAGGAGTAATATAGAATTAATCCAACAACATAGGATCAAATAATTTATAATTTATAGTTTAGGGTGTATATTTGCAAACAGTAAATGATTAGGGTACGATGCGCTAATAGTGAAAAGAATTATTCAGTGCGCCTAGCGTACGCTATTATTATTCTTGTACTGCTAAGTGCTAAGTATCATTATAAATTTATAAGTTATAACTATAAGTTCAACTAAATCGGTCAGACAGTGTAACTTGAACGGTTTCGATGGCGGAGGCGGGACCCGGACGGAGAAATGTGTCGGTGCTGGATTCCGAGGACGATTTGGCGGTGGCGCTCGCTAAATACACGGCTGATCTCTCCGAAAGGTTTGTGAAAGAGAGGGGAGCATTCACTGTTGTCTTGTCCGGTGGTTATTTGATCCACTCTCTGAGGTATGATCGATTGACCTATCAGACTATCATGATATCATCTAGATGAGCTTATAATCCCGTTTATTGAAGACTCTTGCAGTTATTTCCTTCATGTTTAGCTCAATTGGAAAATTTACCGTTTCAATGATGTATGGATTGAAGAATCTGAATTTGAAAGTTGTTGCAGCGAGTTTTGTGTGTGCTTGGTTAATTGCTTGGTCGTCGAAGAGATAGGTCACTAGTAGGATGATGAAACTATAATCGATTAATCAGCTCAGTTTTTCCAAATTTGAATGCTAAAATAATGGAAGGTAATAGATGAATTTCTTCAGAGGAGACTCATTTGATCTCTTAATTAATGTTCTGCAAGTTTCATGTATAATCTTTCTAGGCTATGAATGAGCTGAAACTTTTGTGCGATGATCACAGATCAATGATCATAGCTGGATTTGGCATCTAAACAGTATCAATGCTTCTAAGAGTTACTTCTAGCTGATTATCATGCTACAAATGAGTTTAACTGCACGAAATCAATGAAAGTTGCTATTTGGTGCTGATGATATCGAGTTTGGTTCTGGATTTTTCAGGAAACTAGTGGAACCCCCATTCGTCGATTCAATCGACTGGTCTAGATGGAATGTTTTCTGGTTGGATGAGAGGGTCGTGCCAAAGGATCATGAAGACAGCAACTACAAACTTGCCTATGATGGCTTCCTCTCCAAGGTATCGTCCTACTTCTTTGCTGGTCTAATCCATCATTTCCCGTTACAAAAGAAAGAACTTTACAGTTAATGAGTTACGGATCTCAACATTGAATGACTCCAATTAACGTATTTGATCTTGTTGAAGAAATCTGTCATGGTTTTGCAACGAAGTTCAACTCTTTTTCTAGGAACACTGTAATTTCTCTTCAATAACTTCAGGTACCGATTCTTCCTGGCAATGTTTATGCAATCAACGATGCTCTATCAGCTGAGGGCGCAGCTGATGATTACGAAACCTGCATCAAGCAACTAGTCAAGAGCAGCCTAGTCGATTCATCATCAAAAACAGGGTTTCCAAGATTCGATCTTATGCTCCTCGGCATGGGTCCAGACGGCCACGTGGCATCTCTCTTCCCAGGGCACCCTCTTGTCCAAGAAAAAGAAAGGTGGGTCACCTTCATTAAGGACTCGCCCAAGCCCCCTCCACAGAGGATCACTTTCACATTTCCAGTGATCAATTCGTCTGCTTACATTGCTATGGTGGTGACTGGACCCGGGGAGGTTGATGCAGTGCAGACTGCACTTGGTGGTGGTGCGAGCTCGGGTAAGCTGTTGCCTGTGCAGATGGTTAAGCCTGAAGAAGAGTTAGCTTGGTTCTTGGACAAAGAGGCAGCTTCTAAGCTGTAGGAGGTTTATGGATTATCTGTATGTTCCAGTGGAATGGAATCCCTTGTTGGGTTCATCTTCTTTTATGTTTGTCTTACTTAAGAAATTTACAACATATTCAGAACTGGAAATTACATGACACTCAAAACTGTTTGGTAACACAACACAGAGGTAGCCACGTAAGAGGAGCATATTTAGTACAGTAAATATAAATATCTGCAGTAACTGACTGTAAATTTTTTGACTAAAAAAAACACTAAAAACTAACTGTAAGTCTAACTCATGGTTTATTTCACCCTTATTAAAACTTTCAAATAAATAAATTACCCCGATCTTCATGACTTCCCGGCGATGAAGTTCATACAGATCGGGGGATTAATCTTGAACATAGCAAGAACTGACGCAGGAAGAATCCACAGACCGTCCCCGCAGATGAGACCCGAAGCCACCGCCGGAACCATGAGAGCCGCCCGATCGCGGTACAGCTTGTGCCAGACAAACACGACCACGCTCCCGATGCACATGTCTATCGCGAAGTAGGCACCGACTAGGAACGGCACCGCCATGGCCATCGGGAGCGGGACCCACTTCCCGATATTATCAGGCGACAGGTCCCTGATGAGGTTGGCTAGGATGGCAAACGCGAAGAATCCGTAGCAGAGTTGGAGGCAGTGGTGAGGGAGCGCGGAGAAGCCTTCCACTCCCAGGATCGCCATGTTCCGGTAAACCAGCGCGTATGGCGCTTTGTACTTCCCGTCAGGGTTTCCGACATCGAAGGCCTTGTAGAAGAGGAAGAAGGTGAGTGGGCCCACGACGCAGCCAATGGCGGTTCCGATGGCCTGGCTCACAAGCATCGATCGTGGTGATGTTAGGGTTAGGTGTCCCGTCTTGAAATCGTGCATCAGATCGGAAGAGATCGACACGATTGATTTGATGAGACCGCAGCCGACGAGGCCCGCCATCACGCCGGTTTCGTTCCCGCTTAGAGCCGCCAGGACGAATAAAGCGACCTTCATTGGAGATAATAATAACCAATTTTGAAAACGCTACTAGTAGCAGAAGATTGTAATTCCATGGATTCCGAAAAGCACCTTTCCGTAGTTATACGCCATGTTCATGTCCGTCAGTCCGGCGCCGTACGCGTTGCAGAAGCTAAGAGACGGCGCGAAGGTGTACGCCGCGACTACGTAGTACCATTTCAGCTGCGGGAACATGATAGGGATGACGATGATGGAGACGATCGAGAAGAAGATGTAGCCGACGCATGCAAGCCACAACGGGATGCTTTCTCGGACGAACACTTCGTTCCTCTGAAGTTCGTCTGTGGAGCTGATCTGATCCTCTGGAACTGCAAAGAGAAAACACAGTAAGAACATCAGGAACGACGGGTTGATTGGCTGTGTAACGAAGATGAGGCAAGGGTTTGTTTGGTTACAGGTTTGTGTGTTCTTTTGTTTGGATTTGGATTTGGCGTGGATGCTTTTGGCGGTGAAGAACATGATTTTGAGGAAGTTGTAGAGTCCATCTCCTAGAATTAGAGCTATGGAGATGAACACCTGTGGAAGATAAAGATAAACATTTATTTTTATATTAAATAGAGTAAATTACGCTTCTTCTTTTTTTTATTTTTATATATTTTATTTTTGAGAACATTTTCAAAAAATTTAAAATTTTCATCCTAACAAATTTCCAGCTTTCTATTTTTGACAATTTTTATCCAACCTCAATAAAATATATATTTTAAAAAATTATTAAAATAGTATAAAAATCTTATATCTTAAGAAAAAATCTATATATTATACATTGGAGTTCTTATTTGATCCGAACTTAATTGAGTTTCAATGTTGACCCAAACCCTATAATTTCAGCTCTAACTTTTGAACATTTTGTTAACTTTTGTTCAATTAATTAACAAAAAAAACAAATCGAACTTTAAGGAAAATTCAACCAGCAAACTGAACTTTTTTTGACAATCAACAAACCAACCTCAAATTTTCATTATGTTTGAAAGTGTTTTTTTAATGTTTGAGCGAGTTATTAAGTCAACATTAGTTGAAATATAATATGGAAAGAGTATTACGACTTAATAACTCACTGAAACATTGAAAAAACCGTTCAAACATAATGGAAATTTGAGGTAGGTTTGTTGTTTGCTTAATTCCAAAAGTTTGGTTTATTGTCTGTCATAAAAAAACCTAATTTGATGTTTAATTTGTCATTAAAGTTCGGTTTGTTTTTTAATAATTAATCCTTCAGTTTTCACACGTTCCATCAATTTTTATAAAAAACTAACAAAATATTTTGTAAATTGAACCATAATATTTTAAAAATATCACAATTAAACTCTTCAAAAACATTTTATATATTAAAATGAAGTACCCCAAAACCCTAGATTTTATATATTATTTAATTTATTTTCTTACCTTGTAACCATTCAGACTCTTCATGCTGCTCTTTTCCAATGATGCAGGGAACCAATCGCCTTTAAGTCCGGCGATCAAAGGCCACATTACTCCCCAAGAAAGCACTGCTCCAAAGAGCAGAGACAAGTTGACGAGGTGAGAACATATCATCCCCGCTCCTATGTAAGTCATACTGAAGTCGAAGTAGAACCTGCAAAAAAGTAGGAATATTATTACATTAACCAATCCAAACATTAACATCGAAAAAACAACAAAAAGGATTGAATGGATTACGTGTTTTCCCAAGCTTTTAACCCGAATGTCGGAAACTGAGAGAAACCGCAGATGGCTCCACCGGAATAGAACCATTGGAAGAATGCCCAGAGGAAGCTATATGAGAAGTATTTGATAAACCCATGAACCTGCTTCCTGAAGGGAAACAAATCAGTAATTTTTAGATATCGAGGTTGATTGAGGAAGAACAAGAACAGCATAAGACAGGCTTTGTACCGTGCCATGTTGTCGCCTTTTGGAGTATGAAATCCATTGATGAGAACAGCGGTTGCAGTTCCACTGGGATAAGTTAGCTTGTAGTCTATTATCATGATCTGTGGGAGAGAAAGTAATTAAGATCAGTAAATCACTGTTTTAGCGTTCTTAATGATGCATTTTCCAACTAATGACTTTCCACTAAGAATCACAACACATTGGGTGGTGGAAGCTGTCTTCTCTTTTATCATGTGAAATGAATCTTTCCGAGGAAGCATTCATAGGAAAAGATAGATGATTGCATATTCCACTGGGAAAATAAATAGTAAAAATTGAATCTTTTAAAGTGTTGCCGTAAATACAAAGGGAGCTACCTAAACTTTGAACGTTTTGCAACGAGGTACCCGAACTTTAAAAATTCAAAACGGGCTATCTCAACTTGGATGAAGGTGCAAATAACTACATTTGTCCAATTTCTGACGAATTGCCGACGAAATTCTATCAACAGTTGATGGTAAATTGGACAGAGGTAGCTATTTGCACCTTCGTCCAAGTTGAGGTAACCCGTTTTGAATTTTTAAAGTCCGGGTAGCTCGTTGCAAAACGTTCGAAGTTCAGGTATCTTTTATATTTAACTCATTGTTTTATGGTATTTTACAAACATAGTGTCTAACTTCACATAAGCAATGCTGTACAATTTGAAACTTACAGATAAAAAAATGTTTTTTTTTTTTTTTTTAGTTTAAGAAATTGTTGGATATTCCTGAAAATGTTTTTTTTTTTCTCAGATACTTACATATTTATTGAAATTTCATTTTAAGGGGACATTTACTCTAAAAAAAATGAAACTGAAGAACATGCAAAGAACAAGGTACTTATCATAAACTGCAAGTGAGTTTCAATTACCTTCCTGAGAGGAACCAACGCAAGGATACCGACGAAGCTGCTGACAAAGAGGAATCCGATCATCCAACCGAGCCCGGGTTCCTTGATGCTCTTTGGATTATTCCCAGGTGTATCAACACCAGCTTGTTCATACGTTCTATGGTTCAAACCCAGAAGATACGATCCAAATCCACCTGCAAAAACAGCTAACCGAAGTAAGCACTAAGCAGAGTCGATTTCATGATTCTCAATTCTGCATATATAATTACTGTTTGTTACTGATCAAGACTTATTTTTTAGGAATCATGGAATAGAAACCGAACCTCCAACAGCAATGCTGTAGCAAGCGACAGCACAAGTTTGGATGATTGTGTTCTCTTGCCGAGTAAAAGGAGTACAGACGATTCCAGACTTGTGGAGTAGCTTCGTCCATGACTTGATGAACACATACGCCAACAGAGCAGCCGAGACATTAAGGTTAGGGACTAGACCTGTGGTCAGGTTGAGCTTCATCACTATTATGCTGTAAATTGTTCCAATTGCCAAACTCGCGAAAAGTCCTCTAATGGTGATTTGTTGTGTCCATGATTGCAGCCTCTTCACGGGTTCCGCGCCTGTTGGAACATCCTCTGCGTCACCCACAGCTTCAGCTCGATCAATCTCGTTGTTATCCTCCCTTACCATGTTATCCAAGCTTCAATCTAGCGTTGATCATCACCAAACAGATTCATAATCAGGAACCAAAACCAGTATTCTTGCTAATCCATATATGGAAACTGAATCTTACCTCAGACTTTCTTCTTCTCTGGAAGAGATCAGCTCAGACAGATGACAACTTTGGAGCTTAAACGTCCTCCTTCTCTCCCTCCTCAGCATGCAATTCAGAGGGAACACATAAAGAGGAAAAACATTACCGCGAACACTTGATGGGCGTAACCAAGATTCTCGAATCTCTCAGATTAAAGCTGAGTTGGTCTACACCGTAGATGAAGAATGTCGGGAATTTATACTAAGAAGTTGGTGGGTGAATAACCATCTTGAAAAGCCACACAACTTTACGATTACGACACCCATTTCCACCCTCCATTTCGAACCGTCATTTCCGCCATTGTACTGCAGAGTCGTACAACGCAGCTGTTCTTAATTTGCAGTACACTTGAAGCTGAAACACTCATATTTCAAACGACAATCTTGAAGAAGGAACGGAATACGTTGATGATCCCTTTCCAATTGGATCGAAGGTGAAAAGGCAAGTTGATTCAATTCAGATGCTGCCTTCAATTTGTAGTCAGTTTCTTGCATGCCCCAAATGTCCATTTTTACTAACGAGGATTCAGAGAGAGAAAATAGAACTCAACACTCAGCAGTGTGTCGAAATGAGGAAACAGCGGTATGGATCCTCTGCGGCAACCCTTCCCTAATGTTGTTGATCTCATGTCAAGATTTTACATGTTTGACTCATTCTGTGGCAGATAAAAGACTTGGGTTGATGAGCTGTAATCTTGACCGCAAACATCGTTAGAATCCAGGAAGAGTAATAGCAGAGGATCAGAGCTCATTAAGACATGGAGAAACACAATGAGGACATGATGGTTTTTAAGGTTTCACGAAAATAGTAAATTTATGAATTGGAAAGTTAATTATCATAAAAAAACAAAAAAGGAAAGTCAAATGTTATAACTTATAAGACTAATCCCAAAAATTATGGTGCGCGCCAAAAATAACATTCTCCCTGCAGTAAACTATGGTTATGAAAACGAGTAATTGGTCGATTCATGAGTCGTGTAGGTCTTTCGTGTCAGTGACCCCCTGACCCAAACATATCTCGTGTAATAGTATGAGTTAATTTTTCAAACACAAATTTGACCCGTCAGAAATGAAATGATTGGGTCAAGCTGACTCATTGAACCCCTTATGACTCGCGGGTCAGTCTGACCTGTTCGACCCATACATACCCAAAACACCCATTATTTTAATATAATATAAATATATTACGGGTCACGGGTTGACCCATGAGTCAAACCTTCAAACTCAAATCTAACTCGTGGTATCACGGATTGGGTCAAAAACTCTGACTCAAGCACAACTCGTGAGCGGGTCGCGCCACGGGTTGGGTCAGATTTTGCCACTCCTACATTAAAGTGATATTGCTAATAATAATAATTAAATTATATCATTTTGAACTGTATCTCTTGAACTAGTTTGACAAAATTGATTCAAAAGGTATATGATACTTTGAATAAAATATAAAATATGTATTTAATTGTTTACTCACTTAAATTTCAAAAAAGAATCTCGAGAAATTACCCTAACTTTGCATCTTACAAATAATCAAAGGTGTATAGGAATATAATGAAATGACATTGGAGTGATGGGCATTTTATATCTCCCCACATCTTTTGGATGGTATATATACCATTTACGTGTGGTATGGAGTTAGCTTACGTGCATTCTTCTTCCTTTTTTAGAGTAGGAACATGTATATATATATATATATATATAGGACTATTGGCCAATATATATATATATATAGGATACTCATACGTGTAATGATGACACGGTGGATCCAAAATTATGTAAATGAGATTATTAGTTTTTTAATTTTTTTTATATAAAATCTAAACAAATACCTTTTGTGGATTTTGAAAAGCAATCTTCTTAGATCTTCTCAATAATACATGTTAAGTTTATAATTACTTATTCTCATATTGATTTAGAAAATTGGACATAATATGTCTGCATGAATTGCTAGTATACCACATGCACATGCGAGTGGAAATTTGGCATATACATGTATTTATATATTATATATGATGTAACTGACCACCTTTTTAAAGACAGGCTAAATAAAGAATCTGGAGAATGGGATGTTGGAGAGGCAAAAGTGGTTTACGTATCAATTCAAATCATCCTTTTTAACTAGAATTTTTGAACTTGAACTCTAAGCATGAAAATTGTTCATGATAGGTACTCTAATTTCTAAAAATTACATAAGTTAGAGGTGACAATTTCTGACACGACACGATTAAACGATCTGTAATCTACACGTTTAGACACGGCACAATTACTAATCGTGTCTAAACAACTCTTATACGATTAAAAATTGTGTTTAAATACATCTAACATGCAAATACACGGCAAATGCATGTTTATACACAATTAATTAATCTACTAGTTCTAATTAGAATTTATTATTAAAAGAATACTCAAATTTAGTCTACTTATAACTTTTTGAGTTATAATTTATTATTATTTATAATTTCATGTTCAATATTCAATAAAATAACCAAAATTTGAGTACTACTTTTTTGTAATTAACCATTTTCCGAATAAGGTAATTTCTATAAATCCTCAATGTTGAAATATTGAAATACTCATTTACTTTTTAATATTGAATTTTGAAGACATTATTTTGTATATATGAATTTGTGTATATATATGCTTTATAGCGTATGTGAGTTTGACTTTAACGGATCACGTGTCTAAACAACTATATACGTTTAGACACGATTACCGACTTATATGTTTAGACACGATTACCGACTTATATGTTTAGACACGAGACATGTTTAGACACGTTTAAGATTTATCCGTTTAGACACGACACGATTGACACTCATACCTGAAATACAGATTCAAACACAAATTTGCATTTTTTATTCAAATTCAATTATTATGCATTTTGAAGTTGAATTTAGCGTTGAAGATATACACATTTTTATTTATTTATTATCATTTGACATATTTAATGGATAAATAGTTAACGGTCAATGCATTTAACAACTTCTTATAATTTAAAAGTGCAACGAACAACTCTTTTAAACATCATGGTAAGTGGTATATATAACAACAACAGTTAAACAATTAGAACTATTTACATTCATATATGTATATAAGTTAAATTAAGTTTTTATTCAACTTTTACGTCTACCTAGATTCAACAATATCTCTATGGAGTGTTTGTTAATTGTTAGGCATACATCAACATTAGTACATTACACTATTATTTCTTCATAGGCTTGACACTTGGTAGGGATCTGTCATTTTCAAAAGAAGATATGAACAATTATTTAAAAAATAATAATAATTTGTTCTCTATCCGACCCGACGTCGTTCATGTACAAGCCCATCTGTATTTGGTTTGGGCCACCCAGTTGATTACACTTTACACGTTACAATTTTCAAGTATTCTGATCAATAAAAAAACAAATATAGAAATTATTTAAAAAAAGTCAGTCTAAGTGTGCAACTATCATTACATCATCGAATAATATTCTTGATAAACCAAACATATAATAAAGAATATATTTCTTATGACTAAATATTAACAAATAGGGATGTACTATATTTTTTTGGGAGTAATTTCAATTTTTATTTCTTTTAATAAGACATTGAGTTTCCGGTTACACTTTTATTTTATTGAGATAATACTACTATCTAGTCTCAAACACACACAAACTACATATTCTCAAAAACTGATTGGTCTGTAAAAAAAAAAAAAACCACAAATAATGAATCGGAACCCGACCAAATTTGTTTAAAAGAAACAAACAATTCAACCAAATTTACTGTACAAAATGGATTTTTAACTGAACAAAACCGGACATGAGTGCAACGGATATGATTTTTTTTTTACCGTATAATTTCGTATATTGAAACTATAAAAATGGGGGCCGAGAAGGACCCGAGTACATCTCATCATCTATCGACAAAAATTGTAAGAGGAGGGGTGGGGGTTGTGAAACCCAAGCCGTATGTCCCAGCCCCCTATAGCATGTTTAGTTATCCAGTCCGCATATTGATTCGCGGATCTTGGGATCCTATACCATGACACATTACTCAAACTTCCCGCTAAAAAAATACAATTTGCCACTATATATAGTCTCTATTTGCCAAAAATGGACCAACCCTTTTAAGTGGTTGATCACGACCGCCGAATCCGACTCAAAAAATACTGAGTCCCAACCGGACTCGATGGCGAGCAACACACCTGCAAGTAAGGCTTTCGCCTCCAACACATCAACCGAGACAGCCCAATTCACGTGAAGCCTGCCTCCCACAACTCGGCCCAAATGGTCCCGAACCAAGACCCCAATGCTTCCATCTCCGGTTACACCGAGCGGATATGATATCACTTATATAAATAGATCAAATTTAGAGATATAAATATAAATAAATGGTGGTTGGCTTTTGGTGCACAGATAGATTGAAATAGTGGATGGTGGGGCCGGTCTCGATGAGCAGTTCCATGTTGTCAGCTTTAGTTAGTTAACACTTATGATTGCTCCTTCAACGATCGTAGCTGTCTTCGGCGGAATCATCCTTCCTAATACTCTTGGAAATTCATTTTTTTCTTTCCATTTAAATAATAAAAATAATTTCTAGATGTTAATAAAAATAATTGTTAGAATTTAATAAAAAAATGAATGTGCGATGTACAATTTATTTATTTTCTAACGTGCTCTATTTTACAATAGTTTTTAAATCCACTGAAAATGGAAATACAGTTAGTTTGCCGAGGAAAGCAAGTTATGACCGATTGATATATCATTATCAACTGTCATGTCGCTCTTTTCCAATGAACATAAAGACAAAAGTCACAAAACATATATGGGAACTGGGAAGGGACAACTTGGTTCACTGTCTTCTATGTCGTACATAAACCTTGAACCACCATATATATAATCTCTCAATACAGAATTTGGCAAAAAAAAAATCTCTCAATACAGAATGCCATCAATGATGTCAACCAATCAGGAAGTTAGAAAAATTACCGAGTGAGAATAAATATTAGAAGTAATAATAAATAGTTAAATTAAAAAAATTCAATATGAACAAATATATAATTTAAAAGGAATAAATTAAAAATTATTGCATTTTTAGGGTTAAATTTACACATAATTAAAAGTTGAGGGGTTAACATGGCTTTGTCTATGCTGCGAACACACACACACACATATATATATATTGACCACACAACATAACTGAGTGGACGACATTGAAAGAACTGTTAGATATTTTAGTGTAATTGAATTGACTAGTTGACCAATATAATCAAATAATATTTTATCAAACAAGTCGGGAGGGTGCGGAGTACACAATTGTTTGAGTTGATTATGATTAATGGTATGTGAACCTCGTCGGTTATTAGGAGCGAAGCCCCTAAGCAATGGGGGCTCCAAGGGGCAACGCCCCCTTGGCGAGGGTTCGGGGGCAGCGGCCATGTGCGGAGTCCAAGGGGCAAGAGCCTAGCTGGGGTCGAGTTAGCGGGTCAGTTAGGAAAAAAAATATTTTTGATAAAGTTACTATTTTAAAAATTCATTATAAAATTGATTTTTTTTTTGAATTAATCACTTGTTTATGACCCCAAAATCTCGGTTTTGACACTTACTTTCTTTGGCGCCAAGATTTGATCTGAAGTGGTGCAAGACTGCAAGTGTCTTTGACGTCAAGTTTGATGTGAAGAGGTGCAACATCTTTGGCGCTAAGTTTCGTCTAAAAGGGGTAAAACACTCTATAAATTGGTCATAAATTCTGGTTTGAAGATACACAACAAACAAACACATAATCAAATTCTTGTTCAGATTTTGATTTTATTCGATTGAAATTTTGTATGAACCATCAAATAGTTTCAATCTAAAAGTGTTGCCACGACATCATAGCAATCCAAGAAATCATCTCAAAATTCTATAAGAACCATGCAGGGACGACCTTCCCTGGGATTGGGATCGTAGACAAAACCCTAATAATATATAGGACACGAATTTCAGAAGTAATATCGCAATTTTGGATAATTTCGTAGAGGTAATTTGGGTAATATAATGTAGGTAAAAAGGGTACATATATATATTGTCAACGGCATAAAACTTGGAAGAGTGCATGAATTCTTCGAATTCATAATCGTCAAAGCACACAAAATCAACGACGTTGGAATTGGAACAGCACTATATGTTTGACGGTCCAATATTTCGTACTTACTTTTAGCCAACTTTATATGTGTTAAATTTCTATCTAAAAGAATTATTGAAATTGTGGATTTCAACGAGTATTATAATAACAATTAAAATATATATTAAATTGCAGCTATATCAAATGAGTCATCTCCCCTTGTAAGTATTAAGTATAGGCTTAACCGGTACCGGTTAACGATCGAGTTATAATCGTATGAAGTCGTACGAGAAATGCTAAGTGTAACCAAGTATTTTAATTGATCATCCACATAGGTGAAACCTATGACTAATTGATTCATATGGTTATTTATAAATTTGAGTTTGTGAAAAATTAATTTATGCATCGGTTTTATTTTTAAAATTTATTTAAGAGGTATGCAGGAATTTTAAGGTTCGTTTAAAATTGAAATATTCAATTAAAAGTGTTTATAATTAGTATTTTATTCTTTACGGTCACAGGTGTGTGTAAGGTATATGTTTCTTTAGTATTGAACATAATATATAATATATCAAAACAGGGACTTTGTCCAAGCAATTGAACTATAATACATCCTCCTCCATTAATGTCATTGTGTGTATCAGATATTATGAACTCTACTTATGATTAATGAAGTGATTTATTGGCAAAAAAAACAACATAATATATATATGAGAAAAATAATTTAAGGGTTAAATATCAATGAGCTACCTGGACTTTAGACGTTTTGCAATGAGCTACCTGAAGTTTGAAAATTCAAAACGGGTTACCTCAACTTTGAAGAAGGTGCAAATATCTATCTCTGTCCAATTTTTGACGAATTTCCAACGACTTTTCGACAATTTCTCAACGAATTTCCGTCAACAGTTGACGAAAATTTGGACGGAGATAACTATTTGCACATTCTTCAAATTTGAGGTAGCCTGTTTTAAATTTTCAAACTTCGGATAGCTCGTTACAAAACGTCTAAAGTTCAGTTAGTTCCTTAATATTTAACCATCTTATATAACCTTAACTGTCCATGTTAACTTTGCTCTATTTACCAAATATATTTTGTATACCTCGTTTTTATGAGTATTTAATAATTTTTCATCACTTAGTGATAACATATATTTTTATGAGTAACATATTATATTTAATAAGCAAATTAGGTGTTAACCCTTAACTCAAAAAAAAAAAAAATGTGTATCGTAGTCAAGGATAAACTTAGTTACTTTTGACACTAATGCTCAAACTTAAACAAAAACTAAAAACATTATCTTAAGTGCTCGTGTTTTATCTGAGTTTTCGCTCTTATTATTCAAATACTCAAATTTATATGAGAGCTTGCTCATATTTCTCCTAAATTAATGTCTCTACATTAGGTGTTACCTATTATTCAACAGTCCAGGGCCGTAACATTACGACGACCAGACAACTGCTCTATTTTTTTTGGGGGGGCCAATCTCTATTTAATATTGATATAGATAGATCTTAGATGTTGAATTTTCCTTTGTTAGTACATAAATAGAGGCTATGAGAATTGTTGGATATGAATCTCCTGAATGCTGACTTGACAGTTAATTGAATGTCAAAAGAAGGATGAAGATTGCTCTCGCCTTAGCGCCGGTGAACATGCATGAAGGGGATCGCACCAGAGGAGGTGTCTCTGGATCCCTCTTCGATGCTTAAATGAGTACTGTGTGTATATGAACTCAAAACGTAAGTGAACGTATGAAAAACATAGGTATTTATAGAGTAAAAAGATCAAACTGTTTGAGGCAATAGAATATCTTAGTGAATATTGTGTTGGTGAAGATTAGGATAGCAGATATTACGGTTATGACGTAATATTGCAGTTACCGTATGTAATCTTTAGAGAATATGTGCCCGAGATATGCGGGATATCGTGACCATATCTTTAGTAACGGTTGGAGGGATCAGAGATGAGAGGTTAGACTCTCTTGGACGAGCACTCCTATGGCGAGCGGTAGGAGTCTGCAACCTTGACTAATGACAACCGGTGATGGAGTCTTTGACGTTCATTTTGCCTTGAGTTCGATATTGAGCCGCTTTATGAGGGTCAGATCAACCTTAGCATGAGTCGGTCCGGTTCGAGTGACATGAATTTCACCCCTGCAAAGTTATTAGAGTATTTTTCTTATTGCGCTGTAAATATTCATACCCAACAAGAATTTATGTATTGCTACATATAAAGTATGAAGCAGTCCAAAGTCCACCAACAACATTAAATTGCTCTTCTCTAGGTTGAATTAAGGTAACCCTTGTCGGTAATGTAACGATAAAGCAACGTGTTAATTAAGTAAAAGAAAGAGGCAGCTTATATAATCACATAGCTTAAGGTGGATGAACTTCATTTGGGTGGTATATGAATTTTAATTGAGTAAATTTATTTTTTATTATAAAATATATAGAATACTAATTTAATTTGAGCATACGAAACAAAAGGAGTGTGAAATTGTGAATGTAATTTTATATTATGTAAAATTAGTAATTTAAGCAGTTAATTATTATGATTAATGTGACGTGTAACATTTAAAGAAAATCTACAACAAAGACACGTCCGATAAACCACATCAAATGCCGTGTTTGGTTAATACGGTTGAATAAGCACGACACTCATCGCTCATCAAACTGCCAACCAAACATAGTCTTATAAGTTGTAAGTGCTCTGTAAAACCAACAGCGCTCGGTCTCTCTCCACTCTCCTCTCCCATCCTTTTGACCAATTAATCGTAACCCTCCTCTTTGTTGCCGTCTCCCCTCAGCCGTCTTCGTCGAATTTCCCAACACCTCACCTTCCATTAATACGATCCTGATCTCTCTCTCTCTTTTTCTCCATATTCCGATTCGATCCGCCATGGTTGCAGAGGTGTTGATTCTTGGCGTTCTTCCTCTGTTCTTGATTCTGCGGATTCTGTTCAAGACGTCGCTTCTTCAAATTTTGGTTCAGCTATGGCGATCCGTGGAAGATAGATGCCATGTGTACCAGTTCTTCACCGTTCCGCAGTTCAACGAGCAGTTTCAGGAGAACCAGCTGTACCGTAAAGTCGCCGCATATCTGAGCGCGCTGCCGTCGCTGGACGACTCCAAGTTCACGCACCTCATGTCGGGATCCAAGCCAAACGACGTCGTCGTTCGATCGGACCCGGAAAGACCGGTCCTGGACCGGTTCCTCGGCGCCACCGTGTCATGGCAGACACAGAAGACTGCCGGCGGAAATGACGCTGCCTTCGTTCTGAAGATAAAGAAGCGCGACAAGCGGCGGATCATGAAACCGTACCTCCAGCACATCTTCGCCGTCTCCGATGAGGTTGAGCAGAAGGGGAAAGAGATCCGCCTTTTCATGAACATCGACGGCGGCGGCAAAGGCAGAGGCAGCGCCCGGTGGAGATCTGTTCCCTTCAACCACCCTGCAATGATAGATACAATCACCATGGACGCCGACTTGAAGAGCAAGGTAAAAGCCGATCTGGAATCGTTCCTCAAGTCGAAGCAGTTCTACCACCGCCTGGGCCGCGTCTGGAAGCGGAGCTACCTCCTCCACGGCGCCTCCGGCACCGGTAAAACTAGCTTCATCGCCGCCATGGCTAACCTCCTCCACTACGATCTCTACACCATCGACCTCCTACGTGTCTCGGACGACTCCGACCTGAAGCTCCTTCTCATGCAGACTACGAGCCGCTCCATCATCGTGGTCGAAGATCTCGACCGGTTCCTCTCTGAGAAGCCAACAAATCCGACGGCTCTGAGCCTCTCCGGCGTTCTGAACTTCATGGACGGTCTCGTTTCCTGCTGCGGGGATGAACGAGTCATGGTCTTCACAGTGAACGGTCAGGATCGAATTGACGAATCCGTGATGAGGCCCGGACGCATAGATGTCCACATACACTTTCCGCTATGTGACTTTGGCGCCTTCAAGAGCTTAGCCACTAGTTACTTGGGAGTCAAGGAACATAAGCTCTTTCCTCAAGTGGAGGAGATCTTCCAAACCGGAGCTAGCCTCAGCCCGGCACATATTGGGGAAATCATGATCTCAAACCGGGGCTCACCAAGCCGGGCCCTAAAGTCGATCATAACCGCCTTACAGACTGCCAATGTGCACCGAGTTGGACAAAGGCTCAGCGGTAGTGGGTCTGGACGATCCAGTGATGACTCGAGTGAACCAGGGTTTGGCCGTGAGAGCGGTCAACCCGTTCGAGATTTCAAAAAATTGTACGGATTATTGAAGATGGGAAGTCGGAGAAAAGAATCGATGGATCTGAGCTCGACAATTGAAAAGGAAGGTCTGAAAAACGACGCTTGAACATCAGTTTGCACCAATGGACATTTAGTCCAGCGGTATCACTCTTGCTTCAGAGCAAGAAGTCCCGAGATCGTTTCTTGGCATGTTCAAGATTACTTGGTTGGCCAAAAAAACATCAGTTTGCAATCAAAGGGTATTCATAGCCATTCAAATCTAATGAAGAACTTAGGCTATCAAATTGAACATTGTTACTTTGCATAGATATTTTATTTTCACATATATAGTTTTGTTTTTCTTTCTAATTAGGTTTTGCATTGGTTTGGTGTAACAATTCATTTGTTTCTTTCTTAGCCATGTAGTAATTCTTCCCGTTTTGCTACATCTTGTAACTTGTAAAAAACTTCCATAAGAAATAGGATTTTTAATCCATTTTTGGCAAATATTTTGTTCATAGTTAATTATTATATCATGAAGTCCTAATGTGTACAAAGATTACCATCACGTTTTTACAAATAGGTGTCTTATAATTTTTTTTATTAATTTCAGGCATCTTATAAATCATAAATGTATTTACTTTAATACTTCGGTCATGTGTCCGTCACGTATGTAATATTTTATTCCATTAATGAATTATACTTTATTTTACTGTTGCTTCCAGTTATTTTTAAGTTGTTTTATTTAACAATTGAATATATTTACTTTGTGTTTATTGAATTGTTTTTTTTTGTTAATTTCATATAGTCAATTAAAGTAGATACATTTATGACTTTTGAGATACCTGAATGTAATACATTTTTTATGAGGTATCTATTTGTAAAAACGTGACCTTTGAAGTACCTAAATGACTTTTATCCCTATGTACTATAATATGATTATTATTATTTTTTTATCATCTTGTTAGCTGTAAAAATTATAGACCAACATTCGTAAAATCATTTTCTTGTCCCTCTTCAATTTAGATTTGATTACAATAAATTACAAACTTTAGGATAATATTCAGGTAATTTTACAGATTTAAATTTTAGCATATATCATTATGCTTTACTATGTTGTTTAATACACTATATATGCATTCTCCATTACAATTAGACGTTTACTTAATATTATTAAATGCACCCTCCATTAGTTTTACTGTTAATTTATTTTCTTAAGAATATTGATAATGGTAAGGACAAATGTTTGCTGACCTTGGACTGCTAAATAAAGTAATAAACTATAGTAAATAAACAAATGTTGCCTTGATAATAACAATATTACCCCCTTAAAATATAAATCTGAGAATATATTTTTCGAATGTTATATGACAATAAAAATGTATAAAACTATAACACAAAATTCAAAAAATAAAATTGCAGAAAAATCGATCTGAAAAAAGATGGTGCTCGAGGGTTTGTAGTTTGGACCATTAAGATCGGATTGGCTCAGCCTAGTGGCTAACTCCAGTTTGAATAACATAAAAATTAACGGAATTAAATATTATGATTTTGTATAAATTTATTTTGAATAATTTTAACTAATAAAGAAAAATATTACATAAACTTGACATAGTTTATAAAATATTATTCAATTTTTTATTTTATTTTACTACTCGAACTTGCATAATTAATATGCAATAAATTACATCATTAATATTTAGGGTTAATTACAAAAACAATGTTAGTTATGTATATCAAATCTTACCTTTTGATAATTGCAATTTTTTTGCGTTGTTAAATTGTTGCTTATTTTGAAAGATTGTATTGTTTGGTTTAAAATCGTGTTTTTAGTCACTTATATTTAATAATACTACTTTTTGTTTAAATTATTAACTTTTGTTACGTTTAAAATTAAAACTTAATGTATAAAAAATGTCATTCTTTTCTTTTGCGTCTTGTGCCTTATTCTAAAGTTGAGTAGCCTATTTAGTAATCTGAATAAGACAGAGAAAAATGTAAAAAAAAAGAAGAGAATAATGATATTTTCAGTACATTTAGTTTTAATATTGGTATGTAAAACAACTAAGTAAAAGTAACAAAAACTAGTGATTTAATAAAAACAATAATATTATTAAATATAGTTAATTAAATAACACAAATTTAAACTAAAAATACCATAATCAAAATACAGTGAACAAACAGTTAAATAAAAGAAGAATTCCAAAACGCAAACAGGTAATTAACTACAACAAAGCTGCTAATTAACCTGAAACTTAAAAGTAAACGAGTCAAGCTTCCTCGTTGCGTCTAACTCGGCTACTCCTGCTTCAGAATCAATCGGCCCTTCTCGATCAAGGATCTTTTGTCCTTCTCTTGGCTCCATAAGCGCAAAACCCCCAATTGCCACTTCGTAGCTCTCTAGGGTTTGTCACTCGATAAATTATCATCTGGTGATCGAGGAAGAAGGTACATTTTCTGCGATCTCTTTGATTCGGGCTTGTTCGTAGTTGTTTACATTGATTAACTGCCGAATGGATTTAGTACTTTGAATTCCATGTTCTGTCTCTCTTTTCATGCATGCATTCATTTGATCTGTATCTGTCGCAGTTGTTTTACTTCTCTAATTTGCGTTATTCGGGCCTGCAAAAGCCATGATTGAGCCGAGGGAAACTCGGTGAATCGTGTCCAAGGCGTTGATTCGTGCAAGCAGATTCCAGCCTGACTCTCTTCTGCGAGGTACGTTTGATCCTTCAGTTGATAGTAATGATTTTAATCGGAGATTTCTGGATAATTGGAAGTAGTTTGACTTCGAGGAACATCTGACTCGTGGTGGTTCCATTTTATCCACTTTATATCATCTAACGATAAGCATTAGTACCAGTTAAATATATTCGTGGTCTCTGAAGAGTGATTTGATGAATTCATCACGTATCTACTTCAATTGTTGGTAAGGTTTGTACTCTGTATTTGGTATCTTCTAAGTTTATGGTCGATTAGCACCTTCAGTTCTAGGCCTTAACATAAGAAATCTGTAATTTCCTGCAAGTGGCACAAATCGGACGAGCTTAGTTTCTCAGTTCTATATTATTGTGTTGGATAAGCTACTCAGACTCCACTACGAGGGATTCTATCTTGTTTTTGGAATGTTCACTCCCCTTAGAATTCAGATTTAGATGGTAGCTTATCGCACAGGAACTTCATCTGTTTGTTTATAGTTTGTACCATTTTATCTCATCCTTCAACCATTTGCTTCTTCCTGTCTCTATACAACCAAAACACATTTGTTGCATCATTTGATTCAACTCCTTTGTATGTTTTTCTTTCTTTTGGAAGTTTATATGATCTCGTTTTACTTTAGTACAGGTCCTCAAGATAAGAGTAAGACCCTTGTTGCAGTTTGATAATTGAACACTATGGTGAGTATCCTTTAGCATTTCTTTTAATAAATATATTTTCCGGATCCACAGTTTGATAATTTGCAATTGTGACAATGTTGTCTCCCTTACAGAATTATCTTCTTGGAGCATTCAAACCATCATGCAACATCTTTATCACATTTGCCGACGGGAAAACCCGTAAGCAGGTACCATATATACTAGTATTTGAGTGGATTTATCAAAAGATGTTTACGAGAATATCATAACTATACAATAATATCTAGTTTGAAGTTAAATGCTTCTTTTTTTGTTTTTTTGAGATTTCAATCTCCATATTTGTATCAACAATTTTGTTTCATGGGAGATGCATTCTCCAGTTGATCTTATAATATCACTTGCAATTTCCTTTGCGAGTAGATTGACTACACTAGAGATCTTTGCTTTTCTACTACTTTCATCTTAGGTTCCTATGAAGAAGGAAAATGGCCAGACTGTAATGGTACCACTCTTCCAGAGTCAAGAAAATGTTGTTGGAAAGGTATTAGTTTCGTTTACATGCGAATGGGTTGCAGCGCACTCCTAGTTCCTATTACAGTATTAAGTAGTGTGTTTGCAGATCTCTATAGAACCACTTCAAGGGAAAAAGATTGAACACAATGGTGTAAAAGTCGAGCTGCTTGGTCAAATAGGTACTTCTTGGCTGCAAAGTTGCTTTGATATACTTTATATTTGGGAGACTAAATTTTCCTTGATGCATTTCTTAAAAAGAGAGTAGTATATATACACAAGAGTGGTAGTTTGTGGATCCTAAAGCATACTCTTCTAGATCTATAATAATTCACTTAGTTCTAGGCACACTCTCCTAAGTCTATGCATAATTAAAAAAATCCAGATATTTCTAAGCCTAGATAAATCTTATTAATTCTAGATATTTCTAACACTCCCCCTCAAGCTGGACCATACAAATCGTATGCACCAAGCTTGTTACACATGTACTGTTTTCGAGAGCCACTTAGTGCTTTTGTGAAAATATCTGCTAGTTGATTACTAGAACTAACTGACTCAGTTTCAATTTCCTTAGATATGATCTTTTCTTTGATGAAGTGACAATCGACCTCTACATGTTTTGTCCTCTCATGAACAACTGGATTTGATGTTATATGTAGAGTTGCTTGGTTATCACAACACAACATCTTCATTGGTTTATTATTTCCAATCCTCAACTCTTGAAAAAGTTGTTTAATCCAAATAAGTTCACACGTACCAACAACCATTGCTCTATACTCTGCTTCTGCACTAGAAAGAGCAACAACATTTTGCTTCTTACTTTTCCATGAGACTAGGTTTCCTCCAACAAAAACACAATATCCAAATGTAGACCGCCTGTCTATTGGAGATCCTACCCATTCAGTATCACTATACGCCACCACCTCTGTGTTTCCCTATCTTTATACACACCAATCTTGTCCTAGTGCCTTCTTGATACACCAGAGTATCCAAATAACGACATTCCAGTGTTCAACGCACGGAGTATGCATAAAATGACTGTCTGCACCTACAATGAATGAGATGCCAGGCCTAGTGATGGTGTGGTAGTTTAGTTTTCCACAAATTTTCTATATTTCTCTGGGTCGTCGTACAACTCCTCCTGATTTGACATAAGTTTACTGTTCGGATCCATGGGACTATCAACGGGTTTACAATACAACATGTTTGTGTCTTCCAGAATATCTAGTGCATATTTCTTTTGATAAATATAGATTTCAGTCGGTGACTGAGCGACTTCTATCACAAGGAAGTATTTAAGATTGCCTAAATCTTTGGTCTGGAATTGATTGAACAAGTGTTTCTTCAACTGCACAATCTTCTCATAATTGCTCCCCGTGATAATAATATCATCAACATAAACTATCAGATACACGCAGAGACCACAAGAGAAACGTGAGCAGAATTCAAAATGGTCAATGCTGTTTCTAATCATCCCAAATTCCTGAATAACCAAACTGAATTTGCCAAACCAAGCACATGGTGATTGCTTGAGTCCATATAAAGAGTAATATATTTTACAAACCAGTCTTGACTCCCTCTGAGGAACAAAACCAGGAGTTTGCTGCATATACATCTCTTCATTTGGCTCACAATGAAGAAAAACTTTTTTTTTTTTAATGTCTAACTGATATAAGGGTCATTGCTTGAGAGTTGCAATAGCAATAAGTAGCCGCACAGAAGGAATCTTCGCCATTGGAGAAAACGTATCACCTTAATACAATTCATAAAACGAATGTTTTGAGAACATACCTGAGAGATATTCTCAGGCATTATCATTGTGAAGTACTTGAATGTTTTGACCAAATTGAGTCGTAATTTCAACACAAAATGACTGGAAAATAGGGAACAACTTGGAACACTCTTTTATTAAATATATCCAAGTGCATCGAGAAAATTCATCAATAAACATGACAAAATAATTGTAACTCGAAAAGGTAAATACTCGACTCGGGCTCCAAATAACTGAGTATGACAAAGGAGAATCAACCCTAGTTTAACCATGACTTGGGAAGGTAAATTGAACATGTTTTCCGAGCTGACAAGATTCACAATGTAATGTTTTAGCGTGAATAACTTAGGAACCATTTGTTAAGTTTGGATAGACTGGGATGACCAAGACACTCATGAAGAAGACTTGGAGACTCTGCAGCACAGATAATTGGGTTTGGTTTGATTTGAGACAGTAGAGTCTTCTTGATTCATATTTCACAACAATCGACTGTCATGTCTCACGTTCCTGTATAATAAATGAGTATTAAAGGTCACTGAACAATTAAAGGAACCAGTTTGCTGACAGAAATTAGGTTGAAAGGACAACTAGGAATGTATAAGACAGATCCAGGGAATAAGTTTGAAATCGGTGAGGCGTTATCAATACCTTTTAGTGGTGACTCTGGAGCCACTTGCAAAAGTAATTTGGTGGTGGGTCGAATTTAATGAAGATATAGAGGTGAAAGAGGAAGGATTACCTGCAATGTGATCGTAAACACCTCAATCAATAATCCATCGACTATTACTAGAGTGGGAGATGCAAGCATTGAAACTGGTTGGTGCGTCTGTTTGAATTTGTCGCGCTCCTTTTGTCTTTAGAAATTCACGGTACTCATCTACTGACTCAATTGGTGTAGTGATTTCTGTTCGCTCAGTATGACTGATATTAGTTGTATACTCCATCGTAATTCCTTGTAGAGAATAACATTTGTCAATGGTATGTCCTATTCTTTTACAATTAAGAGCATTGGGGGCGAGTACATCCATGTACACTAATGCACCCTCTACAATCTCCGTTGCGACCTCCAATACCACCATAATTTTCATGTCCTCCTTGATTAGCGGTCATTGCAGAAGTTTCACCGACATGAGGAAATTATGTCTTGGGCAATGGAATTTTTAGCAACCGAGTAATTAAATTGTCCATAGTTGGAACGTCCATAGTTGTTAAAATTTGATCTCAAACATGTCATAATCTTGATGCACACCTCGGAGAATCATCATCATATAAAGATTATCAAATTTTTGTAAGAGCCCTTCAAGAGTGTCGGCTTGGAGGAACATTTTTAGTTCCCCAACAGCAGATTGCGCTTCAGACAATTAAGCACCCATATCTTGATTGGATTGCTTCATAGATGCGAGTTTTTGTGTGGCATCATACAACTGTTGGATGTCATTGGCGTAGACGCTCTTTATCTTCTTCCAGAAAAAGCAAGATGTCTTGAATTCTCTGGAGTTACTTAAAGTAGAAGGCCCAATTGATTGTCACAACAACACGCAAAGTTGATAGTTGAACTTCTCCCATTGTCTCCATTGATCCTCAGTGATATCAACAACCATTTTTTCAAGATGATCAGAATAACCTTGACTTAAACACCAAAGCTCTACGGAGGCTGACCATGCTAAATAATTCTTTCCATTGAACTTTTATGAAGCGATTGTGGGCGTTCCATAAAAGGCATACTAAACGGGAATAAAGGAATTCGAATTACCAGAAGAGATTGAGCCATCAGAATTTATGATGTAGAAAGGATTTGCTACCAAAACGATTAGAGGAATGATAACCCCTACTAGAATGATGTTGATTGGAAAGGTGACACTGACGCGTGATGGTGTGCGACGAATTTCAGGAATTGGACTTTCAGAGAGGAAGACTGATTTGTGAAAGAGAATGGAAGGATTTTGAATTTTGTTTGCTTGACCAGACGACAAACAAAAATAAGATAAGAGTATTTGCTCTGATATCAACTTGATTTTTAGGAGACTAAATTTTCTTTGATGCATTTCTTGAGGAGAGGAGTATATATACACAAGAGTGGTAACTTCTAGATCCTGAAACACACTCTTCTAGATCTATTATAATTCACCTAGTTCTAGGAACTCTCTTAAGTTTATGCATAATTAAATAATTCTAGATATTTCTAAGCTTAGATTAATCTCCTTAATTGTAGATACTTCTAACAGATACACACATATGTATTGCTGCAGTGTCTTGGTAGTTTTCGTTGCATTAATCATCTTTGTCAAACTGTTTCATATTAGTGTAATCAATGGCGAATCCATAGTATAATGAGTGGGGTCTTCCCACTTGACTCTTTTTTTCCTTTTAAATGTAAGCATATTTTCAATACTATTTATATAGAGCCCAATTAAGTTTTTATAATGATTAAGGATCCCACTTGACAACAAGAGATATGTAGCTCAATTGATTTTGCGCGGACCTTTTATAGGTGCGATCTGATGCATTTCTTTATAAAAACTATTAAGTGTTTTGATACTCATTGGATTTGCTAAAAAATTCTAAGCGTTTCGATACTTATTGGACTTGAGCTTCAAATTATTAGACTTAAGCTTCAAAGAATCAAAGTATAATGGTGAAGTGTTGATCATGCAAAACTTAGAAATATCTCGTATTGGTTTTCTTAGTGCAATGCTTGTACCACTTAAATGAAATATAAGAACTAAAAATGTTGACGTTTAGTTGTTTATTTTCAAAGGTAGTATTTAAATGATTTCATGTTAAATTGTTCACTTCTTGCAGTTAGTGTGTTCACTTCTTGCAGTTAGTTTGCTTTAAGGAGTTTTGAGTATTTGTATAATCGTAATTATTGTAGTTTTATTTTTGCAACATCCCAAAAGATATAGAGTACAAAGATTGAAAACAAATTTGTTGTCTGCTTTGAATGTCCGTGTAAAAATGTTATGGTGAAATGTTGCATTTGCTTGATCTTATCTTTTGTTTGGATGAACTTCGTTTTGGATATATAATTTAATTTTATGTATTAATACAATAAAAATGATAAGATAAGAATTTATATGTGATTAAAGAATATGAACATCTTTTACTGGATTAAATATTTAAATGTTTTCAAGTTTTTATCATTTTATTCTAAACTATTATATATATAGTTGAAATTTCATTATAAAGATACCTTTTCTTCTTCTAATACTGACGTTAAATGATATCGATCCGATTCGTTACTGATGATTACAGACAAAGGTCATATTAGTCACTCACTTATTTAGTTTCCTATATCCGCCGCTGAGTGTAATCCATATTAAGCACCCACTTTTCATTATAATGTAGTCAATACAAATTATTCTTGCTAGGACTGTTGAGAATGTCTAAGTATTGATTCATGTATAAATGTGGAAGCAGACAACCAGAATGATAGATCCTCTTGTTTATTCTCACAGAGATATACTTTGACAAGGGAAACTTCTACGATTTTACGTCTCTTGGTAGGTTGTATTGACCCTTGTCTTCCATGTTTATTTATTTTTGCCCTGTATACTCTAGTCGCATCTAATATGAATGAGTTATTGATTTACTAATTGTCTTGGTGTTGCCTGCAGTCCGTGAGTTGGATATTCCCGGAGATATATACGAAAGAAAAACATATTCATTTGAGTTTTCCACTGTTGAAATGCCATACGAAACATATAATGGGGTGAATGTGAGGCTTCGGTAAGTTTCTCAAAGGAATCTGCCTTTCTTACATGCTGTATAATATGTTTCAAATGTTGACACAAGTATATTTTGGGTACTATTTTTCTTTGTTTGGTCGAAATGAGCTTAAACATTTGAATAGTCAAAACAGGGAAAGATAATTTCTTCATTTCCATGGCTCCACTTTTGAGCAGATTCTTTTTGCTATCCATATTTGAGCAGACTCTATTTCTGTTTAGCATAATTTTGAAAAACGATAAGTTTGAATGAGTTTTAGTGTTCTATTCACATTTTAGTTAAATATCAAGAGAAAGCTATTAGTTGAGCGACATGAGCTTCCCTCTCTTGTTGAAGGTATGTCCTGAAAGTAACAATCAACCGTGGTTATGGTGGAACCATCACAGAATATCAGGACTTTGTGGTAATCATTCTTTCCTCTCTATCTTACAACGTGAACAAGAGCAATGATTCACGTACTGTTGAATACTTTGAACTCTTAAGGACTTAACTTATTGAAATATATGGGCCAAAAAAAAAACTTATTGAAATATACAGTTCATTGATACTTTGTTAACTAAACCTATCCTTTTTGCTAGTTAATTATAGCGAGTCCTTCTGTCTGCTTCTGCTTTATCTCGAGTGGAACTATGAACTAAAGTTTGCTATAGAGTTGTTCATTTCGTGGGTAATCTATTTGCAAAGATCTGTGGATGTTTCCACCTTCAATTGCAATCAGACTTTTTGATTTTTCAGTTTAATCATCCTTCATATTTATTCCATTCGATCCATCTACAATGACAGTTGTGCATACTATTTTTTTTTTCCAATTTTTTTGGCCTTAGTTCCGTAGGAACAAGTCAGAAAGATTCTAGGCCGTGGCCAAAAAAGAAGAAGAAAGATTCTAGGCTTCTGCAATTGTGTAGCTGAATGCTTACTAATATAAATCTATGTTATCTCAGAATGCTTACTAGGTTAAGAGTTTCATCTTTCTCGCTTATAAAACTTGCTTGCCTTAGAGAATCCGTCGGTTGTTCGTTACATTTAATATTATTTTTCTTGTTGGTATCAGGTTCACAACTACTCACCTGCCCCATCATTGAACAACAGTATTAAGGTGTTTAACCTTCTCCCATTGATTGGTTATAATATTTATCTTACACTAACCTCGTTCTAAGTTGAACCAACCAGAGATCCTTTTTTTTCCGCCAAAACTAACCAGAGATTCACTGTGTATTATTGTGCAGATGGAAGTTGGAATTGAAGACTGTCTGCATATTGAATTTGAGTACAACAAAAGCAAGTAAGTCTGCATCAATAACTCATAGAGTTACGATAAGTTTAAAACTCAATTGACAGTAGCTTCCATTAATTATTAAGCTAACAAATTTTTTTGTCATGTTAATGAAATAATGATGCAGGTATCATCTGAAGGATGTGATTATTGGGAAAATATATTTTCTTCTAGTGAGGATCAAGATTAAGAACATGGACCTCGAGATCAGGCGCCGAGAATCAACAGGTGCAGGTGCCAATACACACGTGGAGACAGAAACTCTTGCTAAATTTGAATTGATGGATGGCGCTCCGGTCCGAGGTATGCATTTATACTATTCTATACTTAATTACTATTTTTAAAGGGTAGATTCAACTCATATCTCTGCATTCAGAAGAAAAAAAATATCAACCACTATTTATGATTACTTAAATATATGGGTTAATAACCAAATAACAAACCGAACTTTGAGGAAAAACCAAACAGCGAACTGAACTTTTTTTGTTGACAAACAACAAACTTACCTTAAATTTTCATTATGTTTGAACGAATTTTTCAATATTTGATGGAGTTATTAAGTCGTAATAATCTTTCCTTAAAATACTCCCTTAAACATTGAAAAATTCATTCAAACATAATGAAAATTTGAGATAGGTTTGTTGATTGTCAACAAAATAAGTTCGGTTTACTGTTTGGTTTTTCCTCAAAGTTTGGTTTGTTTTTTGGTTATTAACCCTAAATATATTATAGTCTTGAAATGTATCCTAAAGACCATGATTTATATACATACCCAGGTGAATCACAGCGAACTGAACTTTTTTTGTTGACAAACAACAAACTTACCTTAAATTTTCATTATGTTTGAACGAATTTTTCAATATTTGATGGAGTTATTAAGTCGTAATAATCTTTCCTTAAAATACTCCCTTAAACATTGAAAAATTCATTCAAACATAATGAAAATTTGAGATAGGTTTGTTGATTGTCAACAAAATAAGTTCGGTTTACTGTTTGGTTTTTCCTCAAAGTTTGGTTTGTTTTTTGGTTATTAACCCTAAATATATTATAGTCTTGAAATGTATCCTAAAGACCATGATTTATATACATACCCAGGTGAATCACAGCGAACTGAACTTTTTTTGTTGACAAACAACAAACTTACCTTAAATTTTCATTATGTTTGAACGAATTTTTCAATATTTGATGGAGTTATTAAGTCGTAATAATCTTTCCTTAAAATACTCCCTTAAACATTGAAAAATTCATTCAAACATAATGAAAATTTGAGATAGGTTTGTTGATTGTCAACAAAATAAGTTCGGTTTACTGTTTGGTTTTTCCTCAAAGTTTGGTTTGTTTTTTGGTTATTAACCCTAAATATATTATAGTCTTGAAATGTATCCTAAAGACCATGATTTATATACATACCCAGGTGAATCACAGCGAACTGAACTTTTTTTGTTGACAAACAACAAACTTACCTTAAATTTTCATTATGTTTGAACGAATTTTTCAATATTTGATGGAGTTATTAAGTCGTAATAATCTTTCCTTAAAATACTCCCTTAAACATTGAAAAATTCATTCAAACATAATGAAAATTTGAGATAGGTTTGTTGATTGTCAACAAAATAAGTTCGGTTTACTGTTTGGTTTTTCCTCAAAGTTTGGTTTGTTTTTTGGTTATTAACCCTAAATATATTATAGTCTTGAAATGTATCCTAAAGACCATGATTTATATACATACCCAGGTGAATCAATACCCATCCGGCTATTTCTGACACCATACGAACTGACACCGACCCATCGAAATGTGAACAACAAGTTCAGCGTAAAGTATTTCTTGAACCTTGTCTTGGTCGATGAAGAGGACCGCCGATACTTCAAGCAGCAAGAAATCACACTATACAGGCTACAAGAAACATCTTGAAGAATCGCCCAATCTGAGTGCCATCGTACTGAGTCTTTTAAAGCATTGGAATTTCAGGGTTCTTTCAATAGCTGGGACATGCAGACTCTGCTTTCTGTTGCGAAATGGGGAAGGTTTTAATTATAGCGTAGAAGAGGAGTACATACTTCCGTGGGTGGTGTTTATGTTATAAAATGCGTGAAATGGTGATATCTTTTTTGTGTATTTATTATTGTTTACAGTTATTTATGCACTCTCTTATACCAATCAAGTCCTCGCTAATAATAATGGAAAACTACAAAGTAGACATTTTTGGTGTCGATCTTCAAAGTTCAAACAATAAACAATCCCTCCAAACTCCAAAGCGGCTCTAATTCTAAACCAATGAAGATCATTTTTTAGGCTGTGTTTGCAAGAGGGGTGTATGTAATATTGAAGAGAAACTGAGCACAGGAATATAAAATTGTGAAGAAAGAAGACAACTTTTACATGCACCGGGTCCTCAGATAACCATTCCAAAAATGGTTCAGAAACTGTAAAAAACGTCTTTTTTGGCTATGCATATGTATGCCGGGAGTATATACGCTAACCACAAAACTGAAGAATAATAGAGAAGTCTGTGGAGAAAGATGGTACAGTTTGCATGCACCGGGTGTACAGATAGCCCCTCCAAAATGGTCCTCAAACAATAAAAATCATCCATTTTGTGGTGTGTGATTGTGAGCCGGGCGTATCTAACTTTAGTGAAAAACTGAATAATTAGACAAATTATATTGAAGCATCCCTCCTTTTTTGCATGCACCGGGTCTTTGCACAACCCCTCCAAAATGGCTCTAAAACTGTGAAAATCATCTTTTTTTGTTCGAGTGTTGGTGAGCCGGGTGTATGCAATTCTAAGGAAACACTACAGTAGTAATTGAGACTAGGAAGAAAAAGGTGATTTTATGCGTGAACCCGGTGCATAATCGTTAGTACAAAAATAGCTCCAAAACCATTAAAAACATTTTTTTCAGGGGGGTTTGTTCGTCATCCCGGCCCATACATCTTTGTACATATCAACGTGACGCTGACGCTACACTTATGAATCTCTCCTTTTAACGAATTTTATGTTTCTTTTGATTAATGTTCTGTACAGACAACTGAAGATAGTTTTTTTTTTGTTTTTTTTTCCCCAAGAGCTAGCTCTGAATTTTCCAAAAAATAGCCTTCACAATTTTACTTTGCCGTTTAGGAAAATTGCTACTACCCTCTTCACTACATATTTACCTCCCCCAAAAAAAATTCCCAATCTTAATTTCGTCCATCTTTTATTTCTTCAGTCTCAGATACGGTGACACCCTACTGTGAAATGAGTCTGAAATAATTTATAAAATTTACAAAATTAACCATAAAGTTTTTCAAAAGGAAAAAAAAATAAGTACTTTCATAAACGTTTGAGTCGAGCTCCAAATCCGGTGAGTTGTAGAAGCAAACCCATGAATATTCTCACAAAATCAATAAACACTACATTAGGTAACTTCCTGGTAGAGTCAGACACCCCTGCAGTAAATTAAACAGCAACTAGATTGTTACATTTGATGCCCGTAAAACAACTTTTGATCGAATGAATACGTCGGACTTTATCATCACTCAAAACCGATAGAAGTTGTTGCTCGTTATTCACTCTTCGGAGACAGCAGGCAACTAACTCCTCGTTGAACCAGCAAGAGTGTCCTCCTTCAAGATAGAACACATCGTTGTATCCATTCTGCAGAAACAATGAATCAACCCCATTCCCATATGCAAAATGATATGATATCATTTATTCACCTTGATTGTTGATCTTGAAGCAGATTGTGTTGGTTTCATTGTACCACTGGACGAGCATGCCACGATGATCTTTGCGTCTTTCCTTATCTTAGACTCCACAACTGATGAAAAAAAGAATTTTCGGTGTCCAAACTTTCATATCATATATTTAGTTAATTTCGTAAGTATATACATATATATAATATGTTCCATACTTTGTATAAATTCAGGATTCTCTCTTCAGTGCCTGCAAATATACCAAAAAATGCAAATGCAGCACGCCTAGCAATGTCCCATGCTGTCATAAGTCTATTTGCACATTCATAGCCTCTTGTAGGGGTGATCAAAAAAGACTGTAGGACCGAATTCCCGACAAGACCGGCCCGACTAGGACCGATACCGAGCAGACGTTTTTTTTTCTTCAAGGGGTCTCGGTCTCGGGGTTTTCCCGAAAGCCAGTTTAGGACCGGCCCGGACCGAATGAATGTGGATTTGAGATTTTCATAATACCACACCGAAAAGAATGTGGATTTTAGAGGTATTCTATCTCTATAAAAGTTGGATCCTGATAAATTTACTAAAGAATATAGTGAGTTCATAGTGTTTTTTTGAGAGGGGAACTATTCTTTCGCCTTTTACTAAAGAATACCGTGAACTCATAGTTTTTTTTTCTTTTGGGTGTAGATTCGGTCCAGGACCGAGACCGGCCCGAGTCAAGAAAGACCGATTCGGGCGAGCTTTTTTGGCCGAGGTCGGTCTCGGTCCTCCAGAAGGCAAGACCGAAATTTCGATCTCGGTCTTGCCTTCAGGACCGGACCGGACCGCCCATGATCAACCCTAGCCTCTTGGGTGAGTTTGCCAAACCAATTAACTCATTTTACTAAAGTTGTTTGATTTTTATGAAATTAATGAGTGCAAGATGATGGTGCATATGTATATACCTCTTTGAATTCGGCAACGGGCCATACATCAAGGATGAAATATTTGTTTTCCCTCTAAAATCGAGTCAATATGCTTCCTTGGCATCAACACCTCTTACCTGAAACAAGGTAACCTTTTTTTAGTTTGATAAAATGAGAACAAATACACTTGATTTCTGAAGTAGCTCCCTTATCTAATGGAAATAACATTGGATGAAATGAAAAGTATGAAATTTACGTGAAGATTAATCTACTAAAATGCTTATTGATTAGCATAAAACTTAACTTATCATTGATTATCCAGAGGCAGAATTTTATTGCAAAATCATTCACGATTAGACCCTTTCAGTTTTTTTGTTCCAAAGCTTTGAGTGCTCCCTGCATGCATATCAGAGAAATGCGCAACAAAATGTAAAACTCATAGTGAAAATGAAATCTTTCCTATTTCAGGAAAATGATAATGATCTCATTCAATCATTTTTCTGTAAAAAAGGTTAAAAAAATCACATTTCATAAAGTTATAGTTCCCAGGATACTGCAGAGCAATGCTACGAAATGTAAAATTTAGACTGAATAAAATCTCTCGTCTCACTGTGATAGGCTACTCCCAGCCATGTTCCCGCTCGGTTTCAAGTCTACTCTGTAGCAACTGCCCCAGAAGAAAGTCACGACTAAACAGGGACACTGGTAAGCAAGATAACCTTGCCAAGTTTGATTGATATGGGTGCTAGAGTATAAGCTTGGACGGACCAACCAGGTCGCTGTCACCTTAAGTAGGAAGGCATAACTGGCGGCATTGTTGTGGTTGGCAGTAGCAGTGGCAGCAGCAGCCACCAGCAGGGTCACGTGTACCCTACCGCTTTTAAACTACGAGTTCTTAATTCCTGGTTGACTAACAAAGTGTTAGGCAGACATTGCCCTCACTTTCAAAATACTACTAAATCCGCAGCTCATCCATCATTTTTTCCTAATTAAGGTAAGTTCTTTTTTTCACTTTTAACGATGTTTCACTGTAACTTTCACAGTTTGTATACAGAGAGAGAGAACACCTTTTTTACAGTAGAGGATCCCTCTTTACTTTCCATTCTTCTTCAGCTGATATGATCCTCAAAATCAAAGAAAACAGTAGGCTTCAGACACCATGGGGGATAATTTACACTTTTATCATACATTTTTAAGAAAATAATGGAATCCACCAAATTATTCATACCTGATGATTTTGCAGTCTTGGTAGCTGCATTCTGGATTTTCAAACCTCTGTGAACAAAATTCGTGCATCCGTTTGGATGCTCCCAATGGTCTGAGTACCACGTAGCAGGAGGAAGTATGGTCATGGCTAGTTTTTGAGGAGATACAAAGAGGTGATGAAGATTGAAACTATGCATGTACAGAAGTACAAGTTGATTGTGGAGTAAAGGAAGCAAGACCCACCATTAATGCTTCCCAACTCAAAGCTTCCTACAATGAACAACAAAACCCAAAGAGAGGGGGGGGGGAGGAGGAAGGGAATTATACCACAATCTCCTATTTCTACTTATCTATCCTGTTGGAACTGCTGGATTCTTGGTTGGGTAATGCTTGTCTTGTTGCTGGGAGATATTTGAGTGGATTTCTTCAGTCAACAGGCTCATCCATTTCTTTTTTACTACAATTATTCTATCATTACTTTATATATGTAGTTGTGTGGAAGAAACTTCTAGGGAACAGCTAAAATGAGATCAACATTTTTTTTATTGAATTTTCAACTATTGGATTTAAAAATGTGACCTACTGTTATTCCTTCAGAATGAATCTCATATTCAGAAGTCAGATCTAATGTTCAAATTTACATAAAAAATGGTCAACCTCATTTTAGCCACAACTCTGTTCTGAAAAGTTATTGGATGCATCAGTCTTTTCCTAAAATAATTTTAATAGGGAAATAAAGTTAGAACATTAAAAACAAAAAAAGAAGAAGGAAGAAACAAAGCTGTATATTTATGAACTAATAATACATAGAAAATAAGATTTGAAAACGCTCTCTTGATTTGCACCTTCATGCAGACATACAACACTAATAATTTACGTAACATTGGATTTAAAGTAACCTAATGTCAGAAATTACCTGGAAATGTGGATAAAGCACCACGAATCATATCTCCCAACTTACCTCTTAAACTCAAAACCGAACCCTTCAACAAATCACACAAATTATCACTGAGACTTGACTCTTCATGCTCTAGTAGCTCGAGTTGTCCCTCGAGGTACCTTCGAAGACTAGCTTCTGCAGTATTTATCACCGATAGAGAAGGATTGATGTGCATATACTTTGTAAGGATAAGTCCAGCAAGAACATTCTGATTTTCCTTCACAAGCTCCGATACAAAGTACGGCAGCAGAATACGACTAAAAACAAAATCGACACATCCATCCTCACCATTCTTTGAAATCCGTGATTCTTGGCATTTACGAGCAAAAAACCCAACCAAATAGCAAAGATACGAAAAGGAAGCAGGCTTGGAAATGACGGTCGATATAATTCCGGAAGATAACATCAACAGCAGAATCTCAATATCAGTGCCTAGTTTGTCTAGTTCCAAACATTCTTCAAAAGCATCCAAACAATTCAACTGCAAATCCTCATAAGGAAGCAACAGCACGAATTTCAAAGCCAAGAGATTATTGGCCCCTGCTACTGTCTCAGTCAAGCTCCGAGCTTCATCTTTGTCGATCAACACTTCGGTCCGCTTTTGATCGAGGATCATCAGAATGTCTCGAAATCGAGAAAATGAAATGTACTTTTTGAGTAATTCCGTCCAACAGGCATGTAGAGGGTGAAGCGAAGGAGGGCTGATTTTGGTCGGTTCTTCTTGAAAGCTATCCCAACCATCGTCCCAACCATCGTTTCCCCAATCGTTTACTTGTTGGGCAGCCTCCTCCTTCTCTTTGGGAATTACGAAAAGCCCTTCCCACTCCCCCAAAACATTGAGCAATGGATTCAGATGTGTTTCTGCAGAAGCAGCTTTGGACAATTTCATGAAACAAGACACTGCAGACGATATATTGCTGAGGATGTCAGGGGTAATTTCTAAGGTTGGTGAAATGGCTGAGACAATCTGAGAAGATCTAAGGGCAACCAATGTGCTAGTGAAGTTACTAGAAGCATCAGAATGATCCAACGGTCCGGATTTAGCACTTTGTTCATCTGCAAAAATTGTCTCGTCAAACCCTTCCCATGGTAGAACCCTTGATTGGAGTTCAGCAGAGACCCCTTTCATTGGCTGACCGATAATCAATTGCATGATCTCGAGGACATAAACCCTAATTTGGCTTGGTAATTGTGACCCGTTTGAAAATTCCACTAGTTTTTTCCAAACCACATGCCTTACCTTTTCAAGACTTTTCATGTCTCGTTCTGATTTACTAAGAGACGACAACAAATTGCATAATCCCTGCTGTCCACGGAAATCATTGGCCAAGTCCACAAGAAGGGGACCCAACGTGTCAAGATAAATACTTGCGAGATCTTGTATCTCCTGATCCTCTATCATGTTTCCATATTGATATACCGCATCAGAAAATACTTCTGATATCACCCCAAAGCTGCAGCCACAGAAGATCATTGCCCTACAAAAAATGGGAACTTCGACAATAAAATCTCCCTTGAAGCCTGATTTGACGTAATAAACAAGAATCCCCCACCCTTGGCTCGGTGAAACGCTATCCTCCATTACCAATCTTACTAAGCTCTTAAAGAAGCTCACTAGGCATCGGGGTTCAAATTTGATGTTACCACCATGAGGAAGAGTTTCCTGCATTTCTTCAGCCAAACGGATAAAGAAGTTGATCAAAATGATGAGGCACTCCTGCCATGCGGAGGAATCTGGTACACCGCAGGTACTGGAATACGGTACACCCACTTGAAAGTACCGTTTGAATATTTCGGAAATATCTGTATCTGCCAACATTTTCATGTGATTTTGGCATCTATTATATGCTTCCTCGAGTTGGACGATCAATTCTTGGAACTTTTCGGGTCTCTGAATATCAAAATAGGTTGATGCTTTAGTTTCCAAAGATTCCAATATATTCAGAATGTAATGTTTGTAGATGCTCTGCCCCGATCCAAGACTTGTAGGAAGTGGATTTGTGTAGATATTTGCGAGATTCTCAACCATTTCAGCCAAGGCATCTAAGCAATCTTCATTGAGGTTTTGAGACAGTTCGGTGCTGAATGTACGCAGATTCAACCCATGTAATCCAGCAATGTTCTTGAAGTTAAAGTTCTCTATAAAGGAAATTTTCCTGCATTCTTGCTCAATGACCTTGTAGAATTGGGTGAATCCAAAGCTAGATTGGAGTTCTTGATGAGGTAAAGGAATTGGTGATTCACCTCTTTGCCCTTTCAATTCTGCGTAGCATTCAGCGAGAAGGCCATATATGTAAGCAAGGCGATCCTTGTTGCATCCATCAATAGCTGGAAATATTGTAGAGGAGATCATTTGAATGGCTTCCTCACTATACCCACCAATTATTTCTTCCTTTACTTCTGCAATCTCCGCATTGATGTCTTCGTTGGTCCAAATTGAGGACATGAGCAACGAGCTTAGGAACCTCAGCAGCACCTACAGTAAAATCCAATAGACAATTAATACCATGCTACGTAGAAGAGTAAATTTATTGAGCAATGCCACAAAGTGTAAATTGTGTGAAACTGGAGTTGTTTCCCATTTCTGGAAACAATTGACTATCTCACTCAAGACACTTTTTTCCTGAAAAGGTAACTTCCTATTCACTTTCACTCTAAATTTCACATTTTCTAGAATTTTTCATACATTTTTATCAAAATACAAGCAACGTGTATATCAGAGTACTAAGACCTTACCTCTACACGGTTCACACCATAAGTGTTTGACAATTCCAAGATGTCCTTCAAAATGTGTTTCTTTTCCATCTTCATAGAATCAATTATGGAGAAAATAACAGATTGAATGTAGTCAAAATCACCAGATAAAAATCGTGCAGTTTCAACACCAGGAATTATCTGCTCCAATACTCTAGTTTGATCAGCAATGCACTTTTGACCTTCTAGTTTCAGTTTCCAGTCCCTCCAAAATGTTGACTCTACTTTGCCAAATTTGTCCATTTCACCTGAGAAATATAGGCTGCTTGGGTAATGTCATTGCTCACAAGGTGCTAGTGGGAGATAATACAACATATTACATAGTACTGAAATCTGCACAAAAGGATAATGCCCATTTTCTTAAAAAATAAAATAACGATTTGTGGTTACCAGAGGTAAGTGGGATGTGCTTCTCCTTGAAGAACCGCAACAGAAGTTCCTTCCGCTCCTGCGAATTCTGGCAGTCAACTCCAGAGTTGTGCAATAAACCATATTTCATTCCTACATTAGTTATGCTGCTTATTTCTTGGTAGTCCTCCCTTATCTTCAGCTGTTCTTCAATTACTTGAACTCCATGAATAGCATCCATTAGATTTAAAAGAAATGAGCATCCTAATACATCCTCTTCTTCAGTGGCGGGAGATTGTAAAACCGAGTCTGCTAGAGAAACAATCACATCATCTCGCGGAGAAAAGTCATTCTTCACTATCCAAGACAGGATTGCAATCAAAGCCTGCGTCTTAATGCTCTTGTATCCCTTTCTAGAACTATCACCACCGTGGCTCAACTTTTTACCATGTTCTGGTGTGTGACTTAGTTCAATCAACCATGGAAGTTGTTGAAGAGCAAAGGAAAGAATCTTTTCATTCTCTGTAAGAAAAGATTCCCAGGTTTTTTCATATGCTAAAGGCAAATCCTTAGTGATAGCAGAAAGCATCTGTTTTGCTTTAGCAAGATTGGCATTATCATCATCCAAAACATGTGGAGTAGACGAGGAATGAAGTGAAAGATCAGGACAGGTCCCAGTCAACGAAATCATAGTCTCACATTGGACCTGTATGTCCAGATCTTTCCAAGCATGGAGCAGCTCAGAAATGGACTCCTCATCACAATGGCTCAGAGCAAAACCAATTAACACTTTTCGAGAACCTACGTCCATGTTTTCCAGTGTGGGACCCCTGGCTATTGCAGCACATAAGTCCCATATCAGACCGTGACCTTTTTTTACCAAACCAAGACATAAATCAGATGCCAAATGTAAATCGCCAGCAACTGCAGCTTCTCTAGCAATAGCTTCCTCAACAGATGATATATCATCCTTTGAGTTCAACCCAAGAAGCTTAGAGACTTCAATTAATTCATCTACGTGCAGATACGCGCCAGGTTGGCTCGTGATTGCCATTTTGATTATTTCCATTGGGTCTTTTATCTGTCTGAACTGCATTGGCAGTAGCGTCACTCCAAGTCTGGGAAGTTTATCCGTGAGTGCATCGATCATATCAGCCTCAGCTTTAATGTTACTACTACCCGGATACAAAGTTAGGCATTCCTTAGCTTTCCATATCTGTGCAGAAAGTTTAAAATTATTCATGAGAAATTTAAAGCAATAATCATAGATGAAAAAATAATACAAGGAAAAAAGAAACATGATGATCATGAAATAGCCCGCCGCAGTACAAAAACCGAGACAATCTAGGACATGATAAATAAATATCTCACGACTTACTTCAGAGGAAGCAAGACATGAAGCCGAAAAGAAGTACTCCCTTGCAGCTTGTATAATAAGGTTTTCTGCCTTATCAGGAGCCAAAACAACTGAGCTTGTGCCCTTTAAGTAATTTCTCGCCAGAGAAAATTTTCCTGCTTTTAGTAGTCCTCTGCAGAACTCGATTAGCATATATTCTGGGTCCAAAAAGGAAAAAACCTTCTCCCTCAAGGCCTGCATATCACGCCACATGCTTGCCCAATCAGCATCTGATTGGCCAGGTTGGCGACGAATAAATTTTGATAGTATAAGGCGAAAAATTTGCTTCACGCCCTTCTCATCTGTATGAGCCTCCGATAAAAAGCTCATTGGCTTTGGCACCTGAAGACAGATGATTAAAATCAAATTCCAGCTGTCTATATATACAGTAAAAGCTTAGATAGTCATGTAAAAGATTCTTCCTTGAAAACCTAGTGAAACCATGAAAAGTTCAAGTTATGTAAAGATATCTATTAAAAATGCTCATGCAAATTCATGTCACGTACAGATGATGCCAAACCATTAAATAAATAAATAATGGTGTTAACTGATGCTGTACAACTAAGCAACCTTCTGGATATGAACATATAAGAAAATACCAATTACCAATGAACTCCTTTCAGAAAATTGGCAGAAACGATTAAGATTAGTTCCTGATATAAAGAGTGTTTGACTGCCACCGAAGATTTAAACAACAACCTTTTACTAAACTACATAAGATCTGTGAGAAGTAATTAGTGAACATGCAACTTGTAAAAAACACAATGAATGAATCGACTTGTTGCTGCACTCAGACTGCTGCATATAAAAGATATATTCACAATATTACATCATGATGGGAAAGTCTGCATAGAAAAAAACTTAAATAAGGAGTAAAAGGCTAAATCATATCTGATTTTTTAAGGTAAACTGCAATCAATCATAAGCATGAGGAGAATATTGCACAGAATATGATACTGAACCTGGTAAAATGCCATGATCCTTCCTGCTTCAACATGTCCTTCTGCTGCTTTTAGCCTTCTCTCTAGAACAGCAAAACCTAGAACGGCACCAGTTAGAGTTAGATTTTGCTCAATCTTGCAGCTAAAATAGTATCATTCAAGCTTAGATCCTAAACCCATACTATATAGAACTCTCCAAGCCTTTTTACTTCATAACTGTTGGGGACATAAGATAGATAAAAAATGCATACTTAAAAAGCGCACCACACCTTTCACTTGTGGAAGCTTTGATAGTACGGTTGTCATGGTGCTCCACTTATCCGTACTACTACAAAGGTATAGACAGTGTAAAGCGCAATCCACAGCCTCGGGCTCATCTTTGAAAAATACTCTATTGTATTCAAAATCTTTGCATCCTTCGTCAAAGACCATCAAGCACATATCCAATTTGTTTCCGAGTGCAATCTCCTTTAGCCATCTCACCAGAAAAGACTCAACTTCGCTATCCATGGAAATAGGACCTTCGGTACTGCCATGCCCAGAATTCAAGTCCGTCCCTTGAAGCCGATTTTTCATAAACGGTATTGCTTTGTCCACCAATCTTCGAATAACTGTTTCTCCTTCAACACTCTGGAGCATCATCTTGAATTTCTCATAGTCAGCTAATTGTTCCCACTCAAAGAGACTCAGACTGATAACCGTTTGTCCATCAGTGTCACCCATATAAATAAGCTGGTTTAAGTATACTGTATCATCACGGAAGCGCTGCAACCCATTGATGCCTCTTTGCCAACCCATGTTAACTAAGCAGAGGGAGTTGTCAAGCTGTCCACTAAAACTATCAATACCTATAGCTCTGCGCTTGTACCATCTTGATAGTTTATCAGTTGATGGCCAAAAATATCCCAGGCAACGCTTAACAATTGGTTCTGTTCCAAGCTTAACAGGGATCTTTTCACCACTGGGCAATTTTTTTATAAAATCAACCATTTTATCACATTCAACCCAATCTTCTTCCCTAACCGCAACAATAGGAGGTGGGGAAGCACCAGGAAGAATCTGTACATATGTGTGTACTGGAACTGTTTCAGGAATGGCAGACAAAATTTCCAACATGAATGGAGCAACCGAATAAGGATGTCGCTTGAAAAGGAGATTAAGGGCACCAATTTTCCCACTTTCAGCTAGTCTGACTGCAGCTTCATTCACAGGCATGCTGCGAAATTTGCTATACTCCTGCACAGAGAACCTGAAAAACACTTGGTTGAGACAACATCAGTAAAAAGACATTGTAAAAGTTGCAACTTAGGGCAACAAAATCTTCGTAAACCCTGAATCTAAAGCCATTGCCATTATCAACTGCCTTTAGCTATTAAAAAGGGATCCACTTTAAAAAGGGTATTTGTACAAGAGAAATTAGAACGAACATGATACCTGCCCATGTTTATGCCCATAAATGTCTCCAACCTGTCTCTGTAATGCAATAACTTGAGTCTAGACATACGAGTTTCCCAGACACCACGACTTTCATCATTTGTAGAAGAAAAGAAATCTTTGTCAGTAAGTCGCAACCCAAAGTCAAGCAAAGCCTTCATAGAATCTTCTGTTGGTCCAACTTTCTCTAAACATTGTGAAAGTATGAAAACTCGGTCTTTAATGTTTGCCAAGATATCGTCTATTTCCATTTTCCCCTGGTTAGAGTGTAGCCATTGAGCCTTTATAACATGATCTTTATCCAACCCATACTGATCTGCAAACTCTAGAGCAGACTGAAAGCTTTGGCCAGAAATCAATACCCTATACATTTCCTGAATGGATCTCTCAGAGAAGGACGTCAAGTTCCACTTGAGCTTAGAACAGTCGAAAGAATTAAATGAGTATTCAGCAATCTGGCCTACGAACTGCAAGTCTCCTTGTTCTCTATTAACAGATAAACTTTCTCCGTTCACAGATGTTGTCTCCACAATAAACAGCTGCCCTCCGACCTCATTAACTCTTTCTAAAACAGGGAGAGAATACACATGACTTTTATCTTTTATTTTCAAACCACGGAGGACATCAACCATTATAAGAGCACCGTTCCGTTTTGCAAGAGCAAGAATTTGGTCAGACCACCACGTGAAATCTGCCACATCATTAAAGAGATTCCTATGATCCATCTTTCCGCTAAAAGTCACACTTACAATTGATAATCTGTCATAGTCTAGCTTAAAAATGTGCAAGTCCCCGTTCACATCCAAAGTAGCGACCAAAGTTCCTAGTGGTGAAATTACCACTTTTGGAAATGAGAGTGGACCCTTGAAACTTTCTGATTTTGAATAACAACCGTCGAACTCAGTGCCAAACAAATATTCCATATCTGACATACTATTTCTACGCCAGAAAGAAAGAGAACAGCATCCTGCATTTGAAGTCCAGGTATCAGGAAAGAGTAGAACTGCACAGTATCAACTATGAAATATTAAATTTCCCTTGAACTGGAACAAGTTTAGCATTGGACCACAAAATGAAATGGACCCATATCCATCTCAAAGCATAGCTAATAGGTGAATTCAACCTAATAACTATAGTTACTATACTACATACCTTTTCCTTATTAGTACTAATGTGGGACTCTAGGAACTGCTATAAGGGAGTAAACTATCAGTCTTGAGTTCTTTTACTTTTTACAGGTCGATCTTTTAGCAATTGACCTTGTTTAGGTATCAAATTCAAAGAATGAGTAGAGTAGACGTACTATCAATGGTGCAAAAGTGTGCAACTCATTGGCTCACGTATGGGATAAATCAGAGTATCGAGAACGCAAGTGCACCTCATGGTAAGTTCTAATCTAATTGTATGGCCGTGCTAAAAGCATAAGCGTCAAAGACAGTCGATGTTAAGTCTCGCATCAACATCGGTAAAATATAAGGAAAAAGAACGCAGTACCTAAGTATGAATATTTCAACTATCTAGTATCTTTTTGCTTAAACTTTTAGTTGGATAGGAGCCACTATAATTAGTAAACCCACTATTTAAATTTTGCACACATCTTGCCCTGCACTAGACTCTCATTTTGAAAGATGTTCACATGCAGACACCGAGGACTTACTTGGAACCGTTACATGCTAGAATGATACATATTTCCAACTTTAATAACATATAGATTCTAGGCGTAAAATGGGAGATCATCTGATGAGAAAAGTATCTTGGAAAAGTCATCACCAGTGGAGGGCCAAATTTGAGAAAGTCAAGCATACACATACAACAGATCATCCCTAGTATAACTCAAGATTTTATTTTCAAAATAAAGTCTGCATAGATAGCATGCCGGACTATACCTGAGTTTCCCTTGGAAGAGGCTCTTCCAGAACCACCAACAATGATGAACACAAAAAGCTTAGGATGGTAGTCAAGGCAAAAGATACTTTGGTACTGCCTCCTTAGAGTCGAGCCATCATTAGAGATGCACGCAGATGAGAAGGACGCCCCCGAGTCTTTACCAACCTCAATGTGTTGAAGAGAACCATCTGAGATAACAACCGTGAAGCCAGACCTGAAAATCTAGTTGTTAAACATTGAAATATTGAATGAAATTTTTCATGAAAAAGAGAAAAAAAAAATGAAACTTACAATGATGGCCTCTGAGAATCAGATTGAGCGGGCATTATTAGGCCCACTATTGACAAAGGAACTTTAACATTCTTCCTTGGAATTCTTGCAACCTCGTCACCATTTGCTTTGATCAAATAGATTGTTTCGGTGTCATCAGAAATTCCAAGAACATCATGATACTCTGACCAAGCTCCCACAGTATACGTACAGAGGCTTTTATCTACATGAATAGCATATCAGAACAATATTTTTATTTTAATGTTTAAGGGCAAGAACTTCATTAGTTACTCACTGAGAGAACAATCACATAAAAAAATATGGGTAACCAACAAACCCAAAATGTTAAAAAGAAATTCATGAGCATGCCATAACATCAATTGTGTCCTTGAACCTGCGTAGATCCCAATTGGGAAAAGAACATTATATTTAAGGTTGGAATGAAACCCCCATATCCATTTAAACTAACAATGTAATTAGCCTAACTGTGGAATTCTTATAGCAAACACATTTTTATAAAAGGAGTAAATCATTTACCCTACAATCCAGATTAAGACACAAGGCCATTCTAATTAAAGAAATGTAACAGGAAGAGTGATGCAAAAATTGTCTGAATTTCCTAGCTTTCAGGTAACAAAAACGACCTTCTTAACAGATGAAAAAAGGTCTACTGATCATAATACGAAATTAAAATAACATCACTCCAGAAAACTGAAATAAAACATCACATAACTCTAAATAGTAAGATAGGCTAGACTGCTTATAGTCAAATCATATCAGTAACCTTTAACATGACTTAATTAAAATATAAGCTTAGCACTCGCAAATATCGCCATTGTAAATTCACCAATGCGTCATACAACAAAGAATACAAGTGTAGTACAGTCCAACAGATCAGAAACACACTACTAGATCAAAATGCAAATTTTGGCCGGGATTTCTTACTGACGAAGACGCCACAGGGGTTCTGATAATCGTCATCCTTCTGCAGAAATGTAATCTGACTTCCAGCAGCTACAGCCACAAACTTTCCACTTGAGGAGATAAACAAAGATATCAGTTTCTTTAGTTTTCTTGGTTGCTTTGATTCATTCCATTTTTGTCTCAGTTGGCTCACACCTGCATACAGAAATATCAACACCTTAGAAGCTTTCTAAAACCAGGATACATATCTTCAAGCATATAAGATTTGAACAATAAGTCCCTTTTCATATTGCTCTTTATTTCTTACTGTACTCAGACTAATCAAGCCTCATCTGGCCTAAGGGAATGAATAGACCTACCAAATAAATGCAGGAGTATATCATGCACTCCAATAACCTAAAAGTGGAAGAAGAATTCATTGGGGCACCACGAACATGTCAAAACTCAGTAACTAACTAGGGTTCTTGTGGTAACTACACACAATTTTCCAGTTAACACCACGAATTGAGACGATAGTATATTTCTTGTTATATCATGGAGAATTTTGACCGTGCAGTATACCTATACTTCTATACATACAGTCACTGCTTCAGTTGTACCTTTGATTTCCATTTCATGTGAAAAATTATGATTGAAGATAAATTCAAAAGTAGCTTGAAAATCTTGCCAAAGTCAATTCAGCTTTGACCATCAAACAGTACCTCCAGAAATCCAAGGCGATATTATCAACACTTGAATCAACTAATCCACGGATAACTTATGTACCAATGACGAAGAATTGAAGGGAAAGCACCTGTAACCGAAAATTTCGACAAAAAACTCCCTGTAGAGACTCCAATTGCCTGAAAACCATCAGTGAGAGAGGAACTCCATCAGCAAGAGCGGACGAATTCTTTTCAAACGAAGTTACTCCAGATCCAAGTTAAGGAGATCACCTGTTGAGGAGGATAACGGGAGGTGTAAGGCCTGGAAGCGTGGTGGCGCGTCTCGTAGAGCACTTCCAGTTCTCCATTGGGATCCTCCATCGCCGATATTCTTGCGGGATCACAAAACTTGAGCCTCGATCGAATCACTCGTCAAACATTCGAGCAGAGACTCTGCGCGAACGTTGATCGTCAGTTCACGAAGAGTCGGAGAGACGAAATCTGACCGAGACGATTGAACTGGACCGATCGTTCGAGCTCATTTCAGTTAATCATCCATTGGGCCGTCATAGCCCAATTAACTCATCTTAGCCCATTAGGCCCAAACTAAACTAATTCTTTAGCCCATGGACTTTTAACAACAATAAATTACGGGATAAACACACCACCATTCTCTTAAATTCCCTAAACCCAAAAGGAATTAAAGGCATAAGATTCTTTTAAATAAATTAGGAGAGATATTCTGATCTACCCAAAAAGAATTCAAGGGATGAAATTTATAAAATTCAAGATATATACTCAAAAGGTCAAAATTAAATAAAACAATGATTAAATAATAGTAGGTAAGCTATTAAGAACAACTAGACTGAATAGATTGTAAAGCGTATATTCTTTAGACAAAAATTAAAATGTAAAACAATTAGTTTGACTTTTAAAATTATAACAAAAAAGGTGGAAGACAAATAAAAAAATCAAACGTTAAACATATGTTTAAGAATATAGTTTTTATATAAAATAATTATAAGAGAATAAATAATGAAAATAATAAAATTAAATAATAATAAATCGTAATTTAAAAATACTAAATATCTCAATTAATTTCATAGAAAAAGACAGTTGTACATGTGATTATTTTATATTTATGATTTGTTATTATATTTTATTTCTCAACATCTTTAAATGTACTCAATATTTTTCTTTAAAGAAGCTTTTATGCAAAAGTCCATAATATCATATTTTATGAAAAATATTTATGCACATGTTATCATTTTAATTTGGCTTAATAGGTTCAATAGTACCATAAGTTTGGGTCATGTGATCGGATGGTACCATATATGTTTTGATGTGGTTAAATGGTCTGTTATGTTTGGAGAGTGTTGTCATATGGTACTCTGTTAGTCAACCGTTAGATTTTTCTGTTAAAATGTCAATGTTAGCACCACGTCAACGCCACATCAGCGCCACGTAGATATATAATATAATATTTAATTAAAAAATAAAAATAAATAGGATTTAAAAAAAAAACACTAGGTTGGACCCTTGGGGTCCAATTGACCCAACCGAGGGTCGAACCCTGGGCTGGGTTGGACCCCCACCAGGTCGCCTGACCTGGGCGACCAGGTCTGGGTCTGACCCAGCCCTGGGTTCGACCCTGGCTGGGTCAATTGGACGCCAAGGGTCGAACTAACTTGGGGTCCAATTGACCCAGCCAAGGTCGAACCCAGGGCTGGGTTCGACCCAGACCTGGTCGCCCAGGTCAGGCGACCTGGTGGGGGTCCAACCCAGCCCAGGGTTCGACCCTTGACTGGGTCAATTGGACCCAAGGGTCCAACCCTATCTTTTTTTGTTTTTTTTTTCAATTTTCAATTTTTTATTTAAAATAAAATTATAAAAAATACATTTTATCAATATATAAAGTTTTAAATTATTTTTATAATTTTTTTCAATTTTCCCTATTTTTTCTATTTTTATTATATTTCCTATTTATTTGTATTTTCCAATTGCCACATCAGTGCCACTTCGGCGCCACGCCAGTGTCACGTCAGCATTCTGTTAGTTAACATTGACAGCATCAGTAATTTGGACAAAATAACAACATTGCGAAACTTATGGTACCATAAAATAACATAGGGGTATCATCCGATTACATAACCCAAACTTATGGTACCACCTATTAATCCAATTAATTTTTTATGAGTATTTTTAGCTTAAATTAGTGTTAAAACTTAGAATAGTATTTTTCATGATTTTTTACGGCATAATGATTAATAGCTGTCCATTAGTGTAGGTTTTTTTACGGCATTTCGTCGAACATCTTGTCTGCATCCTCGAAGCAGACGCACCTCCTATACATTTGAAGCATCTTAGCACCAACGAACTCATGTACGCAGAATCCACACTTGATGGCGTGGTCGTGGACTTGCCCTCCGAGATTTGGGCATCGACAGGCGTCAAGAATCGAAGCAAAAGTGGAGGAATCGATTAGCTTGCCGAGTATGGAGAGCTCTGCTTCCATGTGTCGGCGACTCTGTTTTGGCTTCCGTGTCGAAAGGGCTGCCGGAATTTGTGGGTTATGGGAGCCATGCTTGAGCAACCGAAGCTTCGGCGGTGGGATAGAGAGACGTAAGAGATGCGCAGACATTTTTTAGGTGGAATCGTACGCCTCTGGCCCAACCGCCCATTGCCCAAGTCTAGATTGTCCTACGTGGTGTGCCACGTAGGACGAATAGATTTTTACGCGGTAGAAGGAATGGATAATGAAATGCAGAAGAAGAGGATAGAGAAAGACCGTTCCAGACAGATTGATAATGGCGACTCTTCCACTTCCCTTGTCCCAACGCGGATTTTCTCTCCGTCGATCTTCCCTTCACCGCAATCGTATTCCGGTAGCGCCTCTGGGTTCTTCAGCGCGGATTATCTCTTCAGGTAAGAACGATTCTCTCTGTCCTGGGAACGTTCGAGCATTTGTGTCAGCTGCGATTTAGCTCAATCATCAGTGTGATGGCGTCTGAGTAGATAATTCCACGTAGTTTTCTTGATTCTTCCATCGGACAGTGAATTATCTTATTTCAATTTTCTTGGCGGTGTAGCTGCTAGAGAAGGGTCGGGCGTCGAGGAAAAGGCCTCTCCTTTGAAAGAGATTCGGAGCGTAGCTTGCGGAATACTCGCTGTTTGGGCTGTCAGTGCTGCATCGCCTGTAATCGCTGCTGGTCAGGTGAAATTGCTGAAATCCTCATTGATTCCCAGTTTGCTGTGATTTGTGAAGAATGACGACTAATAGCTAGGAAATGCCAATTCTGAAATATCATCATGTGTTTGTTGTATTTAAAGATATAGATATGATGATTCTATAGACTATACTTGATAGAAGCCGAATATCAAAGACTAATCTGCAAAAGGTGGAACATTAACTGTACATTTAGGACCTAGTAGATTCTTTTGCATAAGATCACGTTAAATACTAAATTACCAGTTGAACTTGTGTTCAATGAATAGTTGCTAGCTACTCTTTTTCTTTTGCAACTTTTCACTAGTTGAACTAATCTTAAAGTGCAACTTTCTAACTTGGACCATTTTCTCTTAATGTTTATGAAAAATGTACACCAAGACTCCTAGTTGGATACATTTGCGCCACCTATGGAATTTGCATTTGAAACTTAACAAAAAAAAGGATGGAGAGAGCAAGTTGCACTAACTTATTAGCTTAGCTAGGGAAACGTAAGAAGAAAGAAGTAACAAGCACATCAACCACAAATTTAGCTAGTAATTCGTGTAAAACTCTGAAATCCCCCAATTGCTGGTATTTCAGGAGCTGCTCTACTTTTTGATCAACTTTATACTAATCTTGGCAATATAAGTGAAAAATGTTTTACCTTTTCAGAGGTTGCCACCTTTATCGACAGACCCTAACCGATGCCAGGAAGCATTTGTGGGCAACACAATTGGGCAAGCCAATGGTGTTTATGACAAGCCAATCGATCTCCGGTTCTGTGACTATACAAATGATAAATCTAATCTGAAAGGCAAGTCTCTAGCAGCAGCACTCATGACAGGTGCCAAATTTGATGGCGCGGACATGTCTGAAGTGGTAATGTCAAAGGCTTATGCTGTTGGAGCTAGCTTCAAAGGTACCAAATTGAAAGTTGAACTGGTTATTAGCTGATTTTTTTTGGTAACTTTTCACTTGTTGAATTAATAATTAAGTGCAACTTGCTAGCTTGGTCCAATTGTTCAGTAAGTTACAACTAGCAATTTGGTATTTAACCATTGAAATAAAATGTAAAGTTTTGATTGTATATCATAATTTTAATGAATGGAAATTGCTTCTCATGGCCTTGTTTGCTGCTATAATCTATATGCAGGTGCTATGAACTGGTTCCTACCTTTTTTTTTTTTTAACTTTTCACTCGGGGTGATCAAAAAAGACTGTAGGACCGAATTCCCGACAAGACCAGCCCGAGACCGGCCCGACTAGGACCGAGCGGGCGGGTTTTTTTCTTCAAAGTCGGTCTCGGGCTCAGGTTTTTTCCCGAAAGCCCGTTTAGGACCGGACCGGACCGAAAAAAATGAATTTGAAATTTGCATAATACCACACCGAAAGGAATGTGGATTTTCTATCTTTATAAAAGTTACATCCTGATAAATTTACTAAATAATACCATGAGTTCATAGTTTTTTTTAGAGGTCAACTATTCTTTCGCCTTTTACTAAAGAATACCGTGAGCTCAATAGTTTTTTTGGGTGCAGATTCGGTCCAGGACCGAGACCGGCCCGAGTCAAGAAAGACCGACTCGGGCGGGCTTTTTTGGTCGATCTCGGTCTCGGTCCTCCATAAGGCAAGACCGAAATTTCGGTCTCGGTCTTGCCTTCAGGACCGGACCGGCCCACCCATGATCAGACCTACTTTTCACTAGCTAAACAGCCTAAACTAATAGTGAAGTGCAACTTGCTATCTCTCTGTCAATTTCTCTGTTTTTCAGCTAGCAAATTGGTATTTACCCTAGAAGAACATGTGAAAATTAACTTAGATTTCGCAATTTAATAAATGGAAACTGTTTCTCATGGCCCTGGTTGCTACTATATGCAGGTACTGACTTCTCAAATGCGGTGTTAGATAGAGTGAATTTTGGTAAAGCAAATCTCCGAGGAGCTAAGTTCAAGAACACGGTGTTATCGGGGTCCACATTCGTGGAAGCTGACTTGCAAGACGTTGATTTTGAGGACGTATTAATCGGTTACATTGATCTTCAGAAGTTATGTGTCAATACTTCCATTAATCCGGACACTAGGGCTGAGCTGGGATGTCGGTGAGCCGATTTCTTTCTCCTTCATTTGTCCATATAGAGGTAAAGAGTGGAGGATGCTATATATAATTTCTTCGGTTTCTCAAGTGAGATACAGTAACCAATGACAGATTGAGAAGTAAATCCTATTCTGTAATCCTGTATTTGTTCTGTGTTCATAAATCCAGTCATTCTGCAGAGTACCTAAATTTGCATCATTTTGAAACTTCCTGTGGCTTTTGCAGAAATGGTAGGTTTGGGTCTTCCTTGCACTTGCTATGCAAGTTTTGTGTAAATTTATACATTTCAAAAAGTTCAGGGATGGCAATTGTATCTCAAATTGTTTTGCAGTCGTCTAGTGGTGGTGGTGATGATTTGGTTCCAAAATTATGATGATTTTAATGGGTATTATTGGATTGTTCATTTTCATTGTTGCATTTGACTAAGGTTTATATTTTGTTGTATTTTAATTGGTATTATTGAATTTTAAAGGGTATTATTATTTAAGATTTATTTTTTGAAATATTACTCAAAATAAAAGCAAATATTGAAATATCCTCATTTTTAAATGTATATATATATATATATATATATATCAAAATATACCTACCCGCGAATCTCATTCGCGTATTGGTATAAAAAGTATCACCTGCGAATGGCATTTGCAGGTATAACTTTTTCTTCAGCCGCTATTGCCTTTCGCGACTAATTATTATTTTCTCTCTTTCTCCAATTAACTTTTATTTTTTTCCATCAAATGAAGCAAACCTCCTCCACCCACGAATCTCATTCGTGGGTGGAATTTAAATGTGCACTCACACGCGAATCTCATTCGCGGGTACGACTTATATGCTCACCCGTAAATTCCATTTGCAGATGACAAAAAAATAAATCTCTTTTTAAAAAAATTGAGAATATTTTCGTATTTATTTTTTCCGGATATGTTTGGGTCCAAAATTCATTATTTAACCGTGACTGGTTTTTTATAGGTGAATTACCACTTGCCAACAACATACAATTAATAGCTGTGATGAATGACATTTAAGGATTATGATATGAATGGACCTGCAACTTCCATATTATCTACCATATATATATATATATATGTGTGAGTGTTTGTTTATTTCATTGGAGGGAAAACAAATAATTTAAGGATTAAATAAAAAAAATAGAGGGGGATAAATTTAACATTCTAAAAGGTTAATTTGAAAATAATTACAATTATAGTTCTAAATTTGCACTAACTCCAAAAGTTATGTTCACTCTCAAATAGCTTTGTGTATGACTGTATGGTCGACTTAAAAGTTTAAACTCAGTGTAATTTTTTATATTAAAAAATCATAATTGAAAATTTTACATACTCTTTTTTAAGGGAAAAATGGGGTGTAAACATATAGCATGTTTTACTTATATTTCTAAATAATTGTTTTTAATACTTATTTTAAAAATATATATGTACTTTCTCTAAAAGACTCAAATAAAATAAATGAGAAATTTCAAATATATATTCATTAAAAATGAAAAAAAAAATATGAAAAGGTATAAGTGAAGATTTTCGGTTAGATTTGGGACGTTGAGTATTGGGAGATGGAGATGGACCTTGACCTTTAGCTGCCATTCCATTAACAACTACAATTCCCTTCTTTATATTATTTCGTAATTTCGTGTTCTTTATTTTATTTAACTACAATTAGGTGGTGGTTTAAATATTTTGTACAAGGAATATATCGACTATATGAAGAAAAAATATCCTTACAATTTTATAATTATGTAAAAATTGGTTAGGTATATTTTTATTTCTAAAAGTAATATTAAAGCGGACGTGTTTGAATTTTAAAAATTATGAATTCAAATGAAAAGTCTGATGTAAATCGATATTCCTTAAAACACTAATTTAAGGAAGTAGAAACAAGTGAAGATTATTTTAGTTGTATATATATTAATAATTAATTATTTTTATTCGCTAGAGTATATATAATCCGTTTTACTTATTTCACACCTAAACTTATAATAATAACCCTGTATTCGAGGCATATAATATATTGGTAAAAAGCTCCTTATTAAATTAATTAAAATGAAATGAAAATTCTATTTATATACTACTCATTACATTTTAAAAATCACAAATTATAAATATTCTCATTTTACCCTTAAGGCATATTATTTTATTCTAACAATAACATTTTTTTTTGTAAAATAACTAAAAGAGCAGGAAAAAATATTTGAAACAATCTTAATACAAATAAAATAATAACGAAAAGACAGTTTCTAAAGAAAAACCAACCCTTTAAGGTTTATCTTTTTATATTAAAAAAAAACAAATTTATTTTTATAAAAGTATATATTATATATATTTTTACACAATATTTTTGGGAATTTGTTCAAAACAAATAAATAAATTCATCTATTATTTTGTAGAATAAAAACTATTACAATTTAAAGAGTAAAATTATTAATTTTGTAATTATTAGAAAATAATGAATGTTTTTCGTACATACATTTTATAAAATAAATCAAACACTAGTGTATAAGCCACTCTGTCCATGTCGTAAGTCCTATATAATGATTCATTCATTGTAAACCATGAGATATGTCGGGAGTTGCATGGGTAGTTAGGTTTCCTCTGATAACATGGGGTTGAAATTTAAGTGAATCTTCTATTCTTTCCTAAGTCTACAACACATGACGTGGTAACATTTATTGAGTGTATCTATATGTTTGCCCTATATATATATATATATGTTAAATATGACATTGTCTCTTACATTTTACGTTAATTTTAAAATTTATCTTTAAAAAAATTTCTAATATTTAAAAATAACGAAAATTTCATCGGAAAGAACATCCGTTAAGAAGAGATTTTTCATCATTTTCATACACTTTAAAATTTAAGTGGACATTTTAAAATTAATATAAATTTTAGTGGACAATATATATATTATTTATGTAACCTGACAATTTCGTGGGGCCTTCGTACAGAAGCATTGTAAAGTGTAAACCATTCACGTGGACTTGTAACATGAATGACCTTAGGTAATACCTATAGAAGAAAGACAAATGAAACAAAAATGATTAGTCAATAATATTAATACAATTATGACGTAATTAAAAATGATTTCTGTCAGTATATAACTATATATATATTATAACCGGACCGGTTCTCGAACTGGCGAGAGGGGCAGTTCTCGGCTCGGTCATCATTGGTTTGCCGTGCGGTTCACTGTTCACAATAAAAAAATAATTTGAAAATACAATTACAAATTACACACATAATTACCTCAAAATACATGGTCTCAAACACACACAAACTATATAGTCTCAAACATACATACATTACTCTCAAACACAATATAACACAACATAATTACATCAAACTTTGAACATGCATAACACAATAGTCTCAAAGTCAAACACAATAGGTCTAAACTTTAAACATAACTTTTAAACCGAAGAAGTTGCTTGGTCGAACACAAAAAATCATTTTAAACCGAAGAGAGTCATCCATAAAAATTAGAACCGGAAGCTGTTGTTTTAAAAAAAGGGTGGTCCAACCCGATTCAAATAATGTTCATATGCATTTTAGTCTTTTAGCTGAATTAACCAAACCGGACAGATGTCTGATTCTCGATCGGACCATCGGATCGGTTTTGATAACACTGATATATATATATGCTTTTTCTCTGTCTGCCTTTCTTAAAATTAAAACAAAAATTACTGCTTAGATAATATAGATGGGTTGAAATCTTCCTTTTTTATTAGTTCATTTACAATAAATTGCTAATATAATATTCTTATGATGATTTCAACTCACCCCTCTCACTCGTTCCTCCATATATATAGAGAGACCTATCCAGAGCTTTGGTATCGTGAAAACCTCACCTCTCATGGCTTTCTCTTTGCACTGCATATCCTGCCTAACAGAGAGAGAAGAAGAGGAAGAAAGGAAGGAAGTCTTCAATTGATCTCTTGTAATGTTTCTTGCTCAAATGAGTATTCCAAACCCAGATAGATAGCAAAGTACGTATATATATATATATATATATATTGTCCATATATAACAGGAGGGCTATCAAGTATATATATATATACATATATATCATAGTTTTTGTATAATATATATATACCTTTGTTCGTGGTTTCTGTTTGGTAAAGCTATCGTTTCTGAGATACTCATTTGAGTAAGCAATGTTATGAAACATCAGCAAAACTAAAGCAATGAAGCTGCCATGGATCAATATATATCTTCGTCTAGTTCGGCATAAGGTAAATTCTCTCTATATATTTCATTTATATAGAAATTTTGAAGTTTGTTTTTGTTAGTTTTGTAGTATTGAGTCGTTCATGGGAGTATTTAAATCAATATGGCTTACGGATTCCGTAAGAAATTGTTTTTTTTTTTCGCGGAATTGCCAAAATCTGGCTTACGGATTCCGGGTGGGGTAGGCTTATGGATTCTGTTCCAAAACCTCGGAATTCTTAAATTAGGCGCGCTAGGAATGAGGAATAGGAGGTGAAATGACCGAAATGCCCTCATAAGCTTTTCTTAAGGCTGGAACTACCCTTCACTGCTTCTCATTCGGACCGAAGCTCTTCTCATCGTCTTCACTAAAGCTCTTCGTCTTCTAATCCTGCTCTTCTCCTCGTCTTCATCCCTCCCTGCTCAGGTATGCTTCGATTCCTCGTGACGATTCTTCATCAGGTGACGATTCTTCATCAGGTATGCTTCGATTCTTCATCAGAATTGACAAGGTGTGAAAAATAATTATTTTAAATATAAAATAAATATGTCAATAATATTAGCTATTGCCTATTTAACAAACCTTCGGCCCATGTGTCGGCCTTTGTGTTGCCCAATAACATCCTTCGGCCGTTAATAACTTAAGATACATTTTTTCGGCCTTCGGTTCACTATTTAAATTAGAGATATTACCTTAAGTTAGTACAGGTGCAGCCGGTGCCCGGTGGACAGATACCCGCAGAGGGAGGAGGGTAGATCCCACCGGTGGTGTATGTACGCCCGGTGCATATATAACTTCCAATAGGACGCCATCCACCGTCCTTCTCTGTTTCTCATCTAGATCTTCATATTCGAGGTTTCTGTCGGAGCTTTGCAACCCTGAAAATTTGTCGCAGCAGGTTTCCTTAACGAGACGACCATGGCGGACTGGCAACAGCTCGTGCAATCAGTCGTCTTAGGTCTCATCTTCTCTTACCTCCTTGCAAAACTGATATCCGTACTCGTCTCTTTCAAAGAAGACAACCTCTTCATTACCCGCGACGCCGTTTCACAACCGCCGGAAGCCTACTCTAGAGTAGAAACCTCTGAGCCTAAGGATCGCGGTGCTGAGGCGTGTGGTGGCTCACACGATACAGACTCGATTGTCGCTGAGCACGGAAGCGTGAGGAACGAGAGCCTTGTCCAGAGTGAGGACGATGATGGCAGTGACAGTGATTGGGAGGGAGTGGAGAGCACAGAGTTGGACGAGGCGTTCAGTGCCGCCACGGCGTTCGTAGCAGCGGCGGCCGCGGATCGACTTTCTCAGCGAGTGTCCAATGATGTGCAGTTGCAGCTCTACGGGTTGTACAAGATCGCCACGGAAGGGCCCTGCACTACTTCCCAACCATCCGCATTGAAAATGACGTCCAGAGCTAAGTGGTAGGTTTTAGATTTGAAATTCATGTTCTGATTTTTGGAATTATTCATATTAGTTAGAATCATCGAAATACTGTCCATCGTCATCTTCAACAAAGTAAATGCAAAAAATGATCTCTTGAGGAGAGAAACTGCTGACATCAATAGATATGAGCATATGTCCTCGCCGTGACATATATTCTTCAATTATGTGCCTCCATATTTGTAGTTAGCTGGAGTATAATTAGAATGTGTATATCCTGTCATTGAAATTGGATTTGCAGGGACTTCAAATTGAAAGAAAAGAATACCCAGGGATCTTATGCAAGTAAAATAAGGGGCATCAAATTAAAGAAAAGAACACCCAGGAAAATTTTCCATGGTTTTGTTCTGGATGATCTGATATTTGAAATGAAATGGCCAAGCCAGAAGCATTCATAATAGCAAGAGCATACAGTACGGAAAATGGGGAATGTTATGAAAAACTACTAAGGCTTTACTCCTTGTACTTGTTGATCATAAGTAGGTAGCGATTAGCAAACTCCTTACCATTCAGAGATAAAATGTTTAGGCGTTTTATTAACATGAACTAGATGATCATAGGCCAGAGTTGTCAGATTCCACAAGGATTATGAATTGGTTTAGGACGATCAGTTCTCGAGCAATGTAAATTATTTGTGATGATTGTTTTGTAGGCAAGCATGGAATAAGTTGGGTGCAATGCCTCCTGAAGCAGCAATGGAGAAGTATATTGACATTGTCACAGAGCTGTATCCTACATGGCTTTCTGGCTCGAGCATGGTAAGATAAAACTGTCTGTACATTGTTAGCTTCTGTTTTCTTGGTAGTTTAAACTTTAGAGTACCTTCGCTACTTGCTTTACTTTTTGTTTACATGTTTTTCCAGAAAAGAAGAGGAGGCGAGTCAAATGCAGAGGCTCATGGACCCATGGGACCAGTTTTTAGCACGTTTGTCTACGAGGAATCCGGTGATGAGTCGTAAGTTTCCCATAACTTATCATATCCAAAGAGATTTTTAACTTCAATCTGGTCCATGATTGATATATGGTTTCAAGAGATAGCATATCTCAGAAATGTGTAGTATATCAATTGCATTCTTAGTGAATGTGCTCAGATTTGGATATGCATGACGTGGGTAATGTAACATTTCTGTTCATGGTTATGTGTAGAAATGGATACATCATGCATGTCTTATGTTCAGGAAAATGGATGCCATCCATGGTTATGCAAGAGAAGGGGATGTTAGCAACTTGCTGAAAAGCATCGAAAGTGGTGTTCCGGTTGATGTGAAAGGTACTATTTCTTCCTTCATGTTATAACTTAACTGTGCTTCCACGTTATCATTCACAAACTGGATATGCTAGCTTGATGTGTTTACCCTTAAAAACGGTATATAAATTGGTAACATTTTTACAGTTTTGAGATAAATGATTGCAGATAGTGAGGGCCGAACTCCTTTGCATTGGGCGGTTGATCGTGGTCATTTAGAGGTTGCTGAGTTACTGGTTGGCAAGAACGCTGATATAAATGCTAAGGTATGTATCTATATTTCAACAAATTCTTCCATGCTTATAACATTACATGGCGTTTCTTTCATGGAATAAGGAATAGGGAATAGGGAATAGGGAATAGGGAATAGGGAATAGGGAATAGGGAATAGGGAATAGGGAATAGGGAATAGGGAATAGGGAATAGGGAATAGGGAATAGGGAATAGGGAATAGGGAATAGGGAATAGGGAATAGGGAATAGGGAATAGGGAATAGGGAATAGGGAATAGGGAATAGGAATAGGGAATAAGGAATAGGAGATAAGAATATGAAATTGTTTCTTGGGTGGAATGGAAAAAGGAATTCTGTTGTTTATTTGGTGGAATTGTATATGGAAATGGAATGGAATGTGGTAAAATGACATATTTGCCCCTCCTGGTATATGTATAATATATAATATATATAATTTGTATTAATTAATTTTAAAATTAAGAATAATAAAAATTTATAATATAATTAATTAATAATTAAAAAAATAAAATAACTTATTTAATTAATTATTAAGATAAAATTGTTGAATTAATATAAATTTTAAAGTAAGGGCATTTCGGTCATTTTGCCTCTTATTCCTCATTCCTAGCGCGCCCGGCTTAGGAATTCCGAGTTTTTCACACGGAATGTCTAAGCCTACCCCGTCCGGAATCCGTAAGCCAAATTTTTGCAATTCCGCGAAAAGAACAACTTCTTACGGAATCCGTAAGCCGAATTCCTTTTCCATTCCGTGAAAAGAACATGCCATTAGTAACAAAGTTTAAGTTTCATATTTTTATTTTTGGTAATGTATGTGTATGCAGGACAATGATGGACAGACAGCACTCCACTATGCTGTTGTGTGCGAGAGGGAAGGGATTGCAGAGTTTCTGGTGAAGCAAAACGCAAGTACTGACATTAAGGACAACGATGGCAGCGCTCCTTCAGATATGTGCAACGCAGACTGGTCCTTCATGGCTCGTGCCAAGTAATCCACGTAGCTTAATCACTGCTAATTTTATCGGTGCCAAGTAATCACGGGTAAAACTCTGTAGTTAAGATTGAGATTAAAACCTTGAAATGGAATTGCTGTTGGATATTGACTGTACATAACAATAGCTAGTAGTTCTGTGCTCTTATGCCTGCGATCTCGGGGCAAAAAGATGAAGTACTGTAACAGCTTTAATTGTCCCATGGTCCTCAGAGTTTTATAATCTCAGTAATGCGGGACTAGAGATTATGGTTTGTACCAATCGGTAATATATCAAAATAATCCACAAATAATGGAACGTAATCAGTAATCACCTTCTTAATAGATATCAAGGTCTAGTTTGGTAAGTAGTGTACTTACAATGAAGAAAGTAACGTAAGTATTTTACTTCAATTAAACTGGTTAATAATCATGGATTCACTGAAGTTCGAATCGACTTGCATTAACTGCTGAAACGAGTATTTGAGGGAAAACATTGCAAAAATGAGTTGAAATCTTTGTGAGCGAATTTAAACTAAGTTTTATTAAAAATAATTCACTAAGTATAGTTTTAATCTTCACACTTTCAATTTGAAAAATAAAAATAATCAATATTAATTTTTAAAATATTTTATATACATATAAAATATTGAAATTTCAGGTGAATACACTAAATATAAGAATGAAATAATGATATGTAAGGGTGTCAAAACGGGCCATGGGTCGACCCAACCCATGGGTCGACCCAACTCATGGGTCGTGTCAGGGACCCTCTGACCCAAACACGACCCGTGTAATAGTATGGGTAAGATTTTTAAACCCAAACCTTACCCGCCAGTAATGGTATGAGTTGGGTCAGACTGATTCGTTCGACCTCCATGACCCGCGGGTCAATCTGACCCGTTCGACCCACCATTTCAATAAAAGCAAAAAATAGACTAAAATATATAAATGGAACGGGTCATGGGTTGACCTGTGGGTCAAGGCTTCTGACCCAAACCTTATCCGTGTTTTCACGACTCATGGGTCAAAAACTCTGACCTAAACACGACCCGTGGGCGGGGCAACCATGGGTCACCCACGGGTTGGGTCAAATTTTGACACCCCTATATGTATCTAATTCAGGAATAAACTCAAAAAATATTATTATTTTCAAAATTTTATATTTACCTTAACTATTTCCCTTCATTATTTTTTCCATGAAATTCTGACTTCTGCCCCTGATACGGTCGAAATCGAAGAATATGCATGACTACTGTCATTCGTTATCATCTAACCACCCAACCCAAGCCACGGTTCCCTTTAACGACATCGTTTTCGTCTAGATTAGATTCTCTCTCTGACGCAGCAAAAATCAGACCTGACCTCCTTTGCCTTTTAAACGCCGTGGAAGTTTGGAACTGGAATGGTAGACGCCATTGAAGTGTACTGCAAAGCTCGAGCAGTTCTTCGTTCACTCTCCAGCTTCTGAATTCTTCACTGAGACGGTACAGATTCTTCGATTGAAGGAACTGGTGATCTGAATCATGCAAGGACAATGACGAGAAAACCCTAAATCTGTAATCAGGAAACTCTGATCATGCATGTTCTTTGATTTGTTGACGGAGGGAAGAAACACATAAACCATAAATATGGAGAGATCTAGATCCAAGAGAAGCTACTACTATGACCAGGATTTCGACTCGGAGAACATGGGGAGGTCTCGGCCCCGGTACAACAACAACAGCAACAGCAACAGCGGCAATTACCACCATTTTCCCCCTACAGCCGGCGTCCACCGCCACCGAGGCGGAGGCGGAGGTGGAGGCCGAGGAGGGCACAGGGAGGATAGGCAGGAAAGGCAGGATCCGTCGCTGTCTGTCACCACAAACTACCGCATTCTCTGCCACGACGCGAAAGCTGGTGGCGTTATTGGCAAGTCAGGGAGTATTATTAAGTACATCAGGCAGCACACCGGCGCGTGGATCAACGTTCACGAGCTCATGCCTGGTGACGTTGAGCGGATCATTGAGATTTCGGACACACGGAGACGGGACCCTGATGGGAGGATGCCGAGCTTCTCTCCTGCACAGGAGGCCTTGCTTCTGATACATGAGAGGATTATCGAGAGCGACGGAGGGTTTACTAACAATGGGGGCGGTTATCTGGGGGAGGACCCGGGGGGCAGACTGGTGACGAGGCTCGTCGTGTCGAGAGTTCATGTTGGAAGCTTATTGGGGAAGGGAGGGAAGATAATTGAGCAAATGAGGACAGAGACCAAGACCCAGATTAGGATTTTACCCAGAGATCACAATTTGCCTCGCTGCGTGACCATGGCGGATGAAGTCGTTCAGGTTTTGCCATTTACTTTCAACTTGGGAACTTCCTCTGCTGCAGAAAATGGAAATTTTGAACTTTAAACATAAATGGACAGTTACTACCTGATGATGGTTTTGGATGTTACTAACATTTAATCAACCCATTAAAAATCTTAAATTTTGACGTTTTTATTTGATGGTGGTGGTGTTTTTATCCAGTTCAATGTGGAGTAAGTGAAACAAGTAGGTTTACATTTTTTTTTGAGTAAAGATCATTGAGAGTTGGAGTCAGTTTATGGAGTGTCTGTGATGTTTTTTTAATCCAAATATAGTTTTACTCAAATGTAAGTAGTCTGTCATATCTTACTGGAATGTGAAACCTCTAAATTTGATGGAGAATAGGCTTTTAGATCTTCTCCACTAGAGGAGGCAAATTGCATGTAAATATAGTTGTTCTGTCATCACCTTTAACTGGTGTAGATGCAAAGGTTGGCTTTTTAAGGATCTATTGATTTTTGATAATTCGGCATTCATTGATGTGAATATGATCTGCTCAAGTGTTTTGGTCTATAACATTTGCCTCATTTCCTTCCCTTCTCAAACTGGTTGATGCCTAAATGCCTAGCTAGAATTTAATGTAGCCATTTCTGAACTTCCTGTGGTCAGGCAGAAAAAGAGAGCAAACTCAAACTATGAATTTGATTTCAACAGCCTCACTGTCAATTCTATCATTATGAAGATCACATGTCTTTATCTTTTAGTTATTTACCTTATTCCACATCTGTATGCAAGACTGTTTTTTTTTTGGTGGGTGGGTGGGTGGGGTGGGGTGGGGGGGGGGGGGGGGGGGGGAGTTACGTTTCACCCTCTGCTTTATGCATTTTAAATCTTCGTTATTGCTAACTTAATAGGTTTTCTTTTCCTCTCTTTTCTCTCTCTGATATCTAGTTGTTTCATTCTGGCAGGTTGTCGGTGAAGTACATGCCGTGAAGAATGCTTTAACAGCTATTTCTTCTCGACTGAGGGAGAGTCAACACCGTGAGCGCGCCCATTTTAATGGACGAGCTCATTCACCAGAACGTTTCTTTCCTCCTGGTGATGACTTCATTCCCCATTCCAACAATGGTCCTCGTCGCTCAATGGATGGAAATAATTTTGGGCCAAGGAGAGGCAATATCTATGGCCCTCGTCCCTCAGGATTTTCTTCTGAAGCAGATTCTGCTCGGATGGCTGACCATTCAATGTCTTTCGAAGGGGAGGAAATCATATTTCGAATACTTTGCCCAATTGGGAAGATGAAACGACTAGTTAGTGAATCAGAAGGCATCATAGATTTACTCCATAATGAAATTGGCGTAGATGTTAAAATCTGTGGGCCCGTGGCAGGCTCAGAGGAGCAAGTGATTATTGTTTCTTCTGAAGAGGTATTCATCATATTATGTACTCTGACTGCAGTATATTGTCTAAACCTGAAAAAATGCATTTTTCGAAATAATGTTTTTTTTTTTTAATTTCTTTTTGTGTATATGTAATATTGGGTACTCTGCTTGGTGTGAGAAAGTCTTGACTCGATTCTGTTATTCGTGAATGTTCATAGGGCCCTGACGATGAGTTATTTCCAGCTCAGGAAGCGCTATTACATATTCAGACACATATTGTCGATCTTTTCCCTGACAGAGATAATATTGTAACTACAAGGTTACTTGTCCCCGCTAGAGATATAGGATGCTTAGAGGGAAAAGAAGGATCCCTTTCTGAGATAAGGAAATTGACTGGTGCAAATGTACAGATTCTTCCTAGAGAACAACTCCCTGCATGTGCAGTGGGTCCAGATGAAGTTGTTCAGGTTTCTTGATTTTTCCCTCCATCATAATTTTATTTTTCTTGTTCCTGCAATCTTAATTTTGAGTAATTACGTTAAAAAAAATAGTTTTACTGTTATTTATTTCTCTTTTAGGTCAAAATATCAACAGCTTTCATTTATCTGCAGATTGTAGGTGAGATAAAAGCAGCTAGGGATGCTCTCGTTGAAGTTACCTCAAGACTACGAAGTCACTTATATAGGGACTTCTATGATAAAGAGTCGCCACCTCCTGTCTCATTTGATAGCGTCCCTTCAGATAACATTAATCATGCTCGTGAAGGTCCAATGGGGATGAGTGATTCTCAAACAACAACCCATCAAAGTATGCAAACAGCACAACTGCCAAAGGTTACAATCATGGCTTTGCCTTAGTGCTTCATGGTTTCTTCATTTTAAATATTATGTGTGTTGCTTATGTAGATTCTGCTGAGTTTGGTCTATTTTTACGGTTCATCAATAAATGCAAGCAACTACTTGTTATTCAGGTTGTTTGTCTATACTCTATAAGCAGCAAATACGTCACCTGATAAATAGATTTTTCTGTACCATGCTAATTCCCATTATCTGTTGAAGAACACTGCTTTCTGTATCATTTTTTTAAAAAAATATCTTTTATTGATTTTATCCTTAAAAACTTGCAGGAAAATGCTGGATCCAGCATCGAAACAAGCAAAGAGGATTTGTCTTTGTCTAGTGGAATGAGTCGGTAAGTGATCTTTATTCGTTTCTGCTCCAATGATGTTTCTACATAGACTGCTTCTGCATTGTCATGATTTTGACACTTACTCTGCTCTTCCATGTTCCTCTTCTCCATTAGAATTGCTGTGCCACTTATCACTAGGAGTACAATCGATATCATGATCCCAGAGCACGCCGTTCCAAAGCTTATAACGAAATCAAGAAATAAGCTCTTACAGATAAGTGAGGTGAGGCTGCTGAGCCATCTCAATTTATTTTTTTATTTTTTATTTTTAAATAAATTGAATAATTATCCGAGCCTTTTCTGTTGAACAGTTGTCTGGGGCAAATGTGTCCCTGCTAGAGGATAGACCCGACGCTACCCAAAAGACCATTCAAATATCGGGAACTCCTGAACAGGTCGAGCGAGCCCAGAGTCTTCTCCAAGGCTTCATTTTGAGCAGTAAAATTCCTCTCTGAGCCTCTGAAAATTGAAAAGATCGGGTTAAAATACGCAAATGCTAGCTGAACTTCTAGCCGTTATGCTGGTTGCTAGTTGAACTGCAATTTGCTAGCTCTTGTGCACACCCGGCATCCAGTCGAGGTGTCAAATATACATTTGACGAGGCTAGAAAATTGCAGTAATGTATTAATTCAGATAGCTACCACTTGATCAACCACAAGTTCAGCTAGAATTTGTATTTAACCAAGAAGAATTTGAGCTCGATGGGTTAACTGATACTGATTTTTCTTTGTTTTGGTCAGCGCAAGAAGAATAGACTGATTCCTCGAATGTTAAGTTATGGTTAGCAGTTGTGACAAGAATCATGGATGCAGTTCGATGATGTTCTTCGACTGATTGACGATGATTCAGTTTTGCCAATGTATGTATACTCTGTAGGGAGGTCACACTGTAGCGGTCTTAAGCTGTTGTTAGATTGTGTCGATATTATTACTTGTTGTGTAAGTAAGTGAAAGGGAATGTCTTCCCTGCCCTGCCCTGTACTCACTTTGTTAAAGACAAAGTCAACACCCTATGTTTCTAAAGTTATTACCGTTTGTCAAAAGTAGTGCAGTAGGTGGTCAGATATGACAAATACTATAACTATACAATATTTTTAAAGCACATATCATAATTATTATGGGTACAATTTTTAATATTATAACCATTAAAATAACTGTGTTTTACGGTTTTACCTGTATACCCATATACATTCCATACATGTAATATAATAAAATATCGAAAATTTTATTTTAAAAAATACATAAATTTATATTATAAACAATAAAAATATATATCACTACCATAATTCAATATTAACATAATGGTACGGCTAACCATATTAAATAGTTATAGATTTTACATTACTTGGAAATGGGATAAAAGTAAATCAATCCCAGCATTTGCCGAAAGGTTGGCTCAGGATTCGGTTTGAATTTAAAGATTTCAAATTAGGTAATTTGCTAAGCGATACCGTTGTATAAGTGTCCGTTGGTTTTTATTAGTTTAATTGATATGCTTGGTTTATTAAGCTGGACTTGTCTGTGAATAGAATACACTTCATCATACATTTATGTACGAAATTGCCCTTTGAAAATTCAACCACTGACAGCCAAGCGCGGGTACTTACTTGCTGCCACGTCGCCACCTTCCTTGCTCCTTCCTCCAAAAATTTCAATTTTCGCACCCAAATCTCTCTCTTCCAATTCTGGTACCTGAAAGGTGAAACCACCCACCGGCCACCACCCTGGAACGATGCCTTTATGCGAGCTCGGCAGCAATGGCGATCAGCTCTATTACCGCACTTACGGCCAAGGACCAGTCAAAGTACTTCTCATCATCGGTGCGTCTCTGTTCTTACTCTCCTTGTTAATTAATTTTTTCATGATTCAGTTTCATCATCTGGCTTCATACAGATTATGGAAATTGATTGTAATTGGCAGGATTGGCTGGAACGCACAAATCCTGGGCTCCACAAATCAGAGGACTAACGGGAACCGACCGGCCCAATGACGATGAATTACAAGCGGAGGCTGATCAGAGTTCTGAATTTGGCGGCGGAATTGAGGTGTGCGCGTTTGATAATCGTGGAATGGGTCGGAGTTCGATTCCAACGAAACGATCGTCCTACACGTGAGCTTCTTTCTTTTTTAAGAGAGCGGTGGAGTCTCTGATAGATTGATTTGTTTGAGGTTCTCCTACTTTTTCTTCAATTGCACGATTTGAATGCAGAACAGAAATCATGGCGAAAGATACAATTGAGCTGTTGGATCACCTGAGGTGGACAAAAGCACACGTATTTGGGCATTCGATGGGTAAATCTCCTCACCTTTTCTTGCAGAGCTTCCCATATTGTGTTACATTCAACGTTTCTTCTTCCGACAAAAGTTATCTGTAAATTCATGCTTGGCTGATGATAAATTCGTCTTCTCGTTTGGCATCAAACCTCAGGAGGTATGATAGCTTGCAAACTAGCAGCAATAGTGCCCGAGAGAGTTCTGTCGTTGGCCTTACTCAACGTAACCGGTGGTGGTTTTGAATGTTTTCCAAAGGTGATGAATGATGAAACAGCAGCAAAACCTTTCCTGAACTTAACATGCAAGCAATCATCACTTGGCTGTTTATTTAAATCTAAAGTACTGATCTGTATAATCACCATACACAGTTGTATTTTTCTTTTACTGCCAGTTCGAGAAGTACTAACTAAAGTAGTTTAAATTGGATTTGGAACTTATTGTTCCACCCTTATGAGTTATGAATATACTTGTGCATCATCAATCTGTGAAGATCATTAGTCCTTTTCCTAATAGCATTTTGAATACTCGTTACCTTTGACTCAATTTGAGATCTAACTGAGTTTTTTGTTTTGTTTTCATAGCTTGATCGCAAAAGTGTATCCATTGCTGTTCGGTTCTTAAGAGCTAAAACTCCGGAGCAGAGAGCAGATGTGGACTTGGACACCCATTACTCCGAGGTCTGACTCTTAAACTCATGTTAGTTGCCTTTACCCTGATATGAATATCAAAACCAATTGGAATGTCACGACACCCTTATTATTTTACTTGATTTATATGTTCGTTAATCTCTGTATTTCTCATGGAATCGCTCAACTGCAGGAATATCTTAAGGAATGTGTAGGATCTAGCACCCGCAGAGCAATTTTATACCAAGTAAGAAATACTCAACTTACTTGGGATATAGATGGAGTTAATCATACAAGTTAGGGTTGATTATGGGCGGGCCGGACCGGTTCTGAAGGCAAGACCGAGACCGAAATTTCGGTCTTGCCTTCTGGAGGACCGAGACCGACCTCCCAAAAAAAACAAAGCCTGAGTCGGTCTTTCCTGACTCGGGCCGGTCCCAGTCATGGACTGAATCTGCACAAAAAAAAAAACTATGACATCACGGTATTCTTTAGTAAAAGTCGAAAGAATAGTTCATTTCTCAAAAAAACACTATGAGCTCACGGTATTCTTTAGTAAATTTATCAGGATGTAGCTTTTATAGAGATAGAAAACCTTCAAAATCCACATTCTTTTCGGTATTGTATTATGAAAATCTCAAATCCACATTCCTTCGGGCCGGGCTGGTCCTAAACGGGCTTTCGGGAAAAAAGTCTGAGACCAACCTTGAAGAAAAAAACTCGCCCGCTCGGTCTCGGATCTAGTCGGGCCAGTCTTGTCGGGAATTCGGTCCAACAGTCTTTTTTGATCACCCCTAATACAAGTTATATTTGTAGTGCTGAATTTGATCATAGTACATGACATTTATTTCCACCGTCCATTTATTTTGAAATGCATCTTTGGCAGGAGTATGTAAAAGCAATATCTGCAACAGGCATGCAGTCGAATCATGGACTTGAGGGTCAAATCAATGCTTGCTGGACGCATAAGATGACGAAAATAGAGATTGAACGAATCCGTTCTACTGGATTTCTTGTCTCAATCATTCATGGCAGGTATATAAGCATATCAAACCAGTATACATATGAAAGACCTATATTAGAACTAACATGTGAAAATACACTCATCAGCTTGTAAACCATCATGTCTTGGAGTACCTGACTAAGACAGAATGTACGAATTCTAACCCACAAGTACACGGCTCGTAAACACTCTTTAATTGCAAGACAAGAGTATTTATATGTCGTCTTGATTCTCTTTATGTAATTATGTCAGATTTATTCTCTTTATTTCGTCTATTAGGGATGACGTTATTGCTCAGATATACCATGCAAGAAAACTTGCACAAAAGTTGTACCCTGTTGCCAGAATGGTAGACATCCATGGAGGGCATCTAGTGAGTCATGAAAGGACTGAAGAGGTACATTTGAACATACCACCTCTTTTTTTAAAAAAAAAACTGATTTTCCATAACTTTGCTTAATTTTTCCAGGTCAATCAAGCCCTTCTCGAGTTGATTAAGGCCTCGGAGAAGAAGATCATCCCTGATGATTGGACTAATTTACCCAAGAGAAGTCCAGGTTCAGCATCTCTGCTTTCCTATGTTTGCAGCTATTGGTTGTGTCGTAAATGAAATCTGCCTACTCATTCAATTATGCATATAATTATAATTTCCTAGGTTGGATTGAAAGAAGAAGCCATACCAATGGAAAAACCATTCTCCACTACTCGGCAGTAAGAGTGCAGATTTTTGTGTTGTACCTTTTGAGTATCTTCATGTTGGTGTTGGAGTATGGAAGGGCAGCTGCTAGAAGGCTTATGCCGAAACCCGTCAAAGTCAAAGCTTCCCTAACATCATAGCGTACAATCTGCAGTATTCCGAACTGGAGGTTGGTTAAGTTAAACTTTATACACTGAAACAGAAATGGAGCATTGGCATATATTTACACTTGTAAAATGAAACTGGACAAAGTTTCTTTTAAGGGTTAATTAACAAAAAAAAAAAAAACTTTGAGGAAAAACCAAACAACCAAACCAAACTTTTGGAATTTAGAAAACAACAAATCTACCTCAAATTTTCATTATGTTTGAATGGATTTTTCAATGTTTGAGATAGTTATTAAGTCGTAATACATTTTCCTTGGCATACTTCAACTAATGCTGATTTAATTACTTCCTCAAACATTGAAAAAACCGTTCAAATATAATGAAAATTTGAGATAGGTTTGCTGTTTGTCAAAAAAAAAGTTCGGTTTGCTGTTTGTTTTTTCCTCAAAGTTCGATTGTTGTTTTTATGATTAACCCTTCTTTTAAATAAATTGCAAAGGAAACATGCCATACCTGGTACTTGGTGTGGTGCTGCATGGCGTGTCGGAAGTAAGATGTCATTTTACAGATGGAGTTCAAGAGATGAATGGATGGCATAGAGAAACATAACACCAAGGAATCTTAGAATATTGCGCAATTTGATCTCTCAATAGAATCTGTGATATCCATGGAATATGCTCTTTTAGGGTACGAACTAACTAGGGACTAGCTGATGAATTATTTAGTAATTCTGTGAGAATATCCATTATTATTATTTATTTTTTTGCTAAACTATCAAATTTGGGCTTGATTGGAACAGTTGAAGAAGTTCTAAAGAGAAAAGGTCAGAGATAATGTAGCAAATTTTAAAAGTAACTGTGCGCAATTTATCTGCATGAGGGCACGGTGGAATCCCGGGAAAAAAAAGAGGGAAAAGATGGATACGAATATTTTTAAAGGGAGGAAACTGAAGCATGCAAATAGTTCAGGGGAGAAATCATAATTTTCCTTTATTATAAGGTAAAACTGTAAAAAAAAGTTTTTAAAAAACTAAACCCGGAAACCTTTTAATTTCCTTAAAATAATTTATTACAAGTAAAAATAATAATTATAATAATAATAATAAAGCTTACATAAAAAAAATGGTTTAACACGCAAATAAAAATCCTTGCGTGACGTAGCTTATGGTTATTCCCAGAAGCTGTATACACCAGGTTGATAAGAACTCCCACCTGAAAAATTAATTTTAGTTATTTTGGAGCTATTTTAATACAGTGAAGTATACGCCCGGTGTAGACAAAGTCGAGCCTTCCTTCTATAAAACTTCTATTACCTTTTTAGAGTTATGCTAGAGTTGCGTCCACCCGGCTCATATTCACACGTTCTCAAAATAACAATTTTCATTGTTTTAGAGCCATTTTGGAGGGGTCGTGTGAAGGACCGGTGCACCCAAAAACAACCTTTTGTTGATCGTGGTTCCTATGTTTGTCTCTAAACTAGCGGCTATTGATTTATTTCTATAGAATGATATGCAATTCCATTAAGCCATATATACGGTTATAACTGTTTGTAATATAGAAAAATTAAATTTGTAATTTAATAATATTTTAGAATTAAAATAATAAAAATATTAGAATAATATGTAACTTAACAAAATGACAAAATTGCCCCTTAAAAATAATTTTTGTTAGAAAAAATACCTAGTCATATAAAAACGGTTTCCTTAAGAGAATTTCGCCCCCCTCACCGTAATAGGTTCGTGTAAGATAATAAATTGGAACGATTCAAAAGGAAATGCAGATTTTTCAGAGCAACCATCGTATTTGCATTATGCGGACGCATACGTAGGTCAACCCAAACCGAAAAGGGTCAATGGGCATCACGCTCTCAAAAACTAATATTACATTTCACATGATACAAAGTAAAATATTTTTGTGAGACTATACAATTGACATCTTTTACAAATCATCTGAATTTTGGACTAATTCGATACTAGGCTTAACTGAAATAATTTAGAAGGTTAGTTTCTTTAAAAGCTGATTTATGGTTAATTATTTCTCAATTTTAATCCATATCCAATAATGATAGAGGAATCAAGACAAAATTGGCAGTAGTAAAAGGAAAGTTAAGATAGATTTTTAGGAACAAAAATGAAAATGGGTAAATAATACAGGGTAAATGAAATTATAATTTATCGTAAAGTTTTTTTTTATCAAATTTTTGTCGTAAAGTAAAAGTGAAAATAAAAAACTAACTTTAATTCCGTTGTCATTTTTTTAATGATAAAAAATAACACTGAATTGAAAATATCATAAATAGGATTATCAAATCGTTTCTTGCAATGTAAAGTAGTGTTGTGGTGAATTCCAAAGAGCTACGTGCACCAGGTTGACGCACAAAGCCCCCTGAAAAAATTAATTTGATTGTTTTTGGATGATTTTTATATGAACGAGTATACACCTGGTGTATTCAAATATGACCACCTTTCTTCGCAATTCTTATTACTGCATTCAATATTTCCCTAAACTTACGTACACCCGGCCCCATAAACACTTTATCTTAAAAAGATGAATTTTACTGTTTTGAAGCCATTTAGGGGGGATTGTGCGAAGGCCGGGTGCACTCAAAAAATACTATTTCATTATAGTTTTTCAATCTTGCCCCCTTAACCAAAAATAATAATAATAATAATCCCTCGGCACTTAATTTATTTTACTCGTGAATGATTTGCTAGTTCAATTAAATCATATACACGACTGGTTTGCACTTTGCAACATTTTTTTATCAGGAAAAAATAAAATTTATGCTAACCAAAAATCATAAAAGCATCTTAAGTAGGAAAAAAGCGTTCGGATCATTTTTTTTTAATAATTATTTTGATAAGATATTTATATTTTGTATAATAATATTTTTCATAAAAATTATCAGATAAAAAAGCGCACAAGAAAATAAAAAGTTTAATTATATTAATTTTTTCGATTTAAACCGAAAACCTAAAAAATACACAAACAAATTGAGCATTTAAAATAAAATTAAATAACAAAGTAACTTGATTAAATAATATTTATATAATCTTTTACTAGATCGATTAAAGAAATAAATTAATATTATTTAATTATATTAATATTAATATAGTATTAGTATATATAATTAGTAATGGTCTAAATAGTTAGGTTGTAATTCTTTTAAAAGTATTTTATTATTTTTAAACTGTTCAACACAAATTCCTATAAGTTTGGATGAAAAATCCGACGAAAAAGAAAAATCCGATAAATACAATTTTAAAAAACAAAACTTTAAGGACAAAAAATTGACTTCTATCTAAACATTATAGAGAAAATTTGTATTTTACACAAATTTTAAAATAATCCTAGTGCTATAAATTATTTAACCATTATTATATCTTGGCAGATTGCTCCCATCTATTTCTTGGTTGCATGCGACATACGTATTTAACTTGATGTCAATTTTTTTTTGTCTCAATGGACCTTAAAAATATATATATATATGCCACGTCATCATCCAATCTATAACTGTTCTTAGCCTCACACTAGAAAATGTGTATTCATGTGACGTAGAAGAGATCTTGAGAAACCAACTCTCACGCACAACAATATTCTTATTGATTTGACAAATAGGATAGGAAAGGTAGACGAGTGACACGATAATTAAAATATATGATAAAGTTGTGTTGAAAAAAATATTTTTTAAATACTTTATTGAATAAATATTATTTATTAGCTATCAATTTTGCATTACATATTTGTAAAATTCAATATATATATTGGTAGTTCTTATTATAAGACAAGATGTTTTATTATCTGATATATATTTTTTTTAATCTCACATATTAATATATAAAGATAACTAAACATAACATGATAACAATATAATCACATGTGTATCACATGTTATCAGAGGTACTTTAAAAAAAATTAGGTTAACCTATGCTACCCTATGTTTAAGAATCTTGTCTTTTAGTCTATCTTATAGTCTTCCGTTACATTTTTCTGTTAAATGGTTCACATTTCACACCATCCCTACGTCATTGTCACATAGATATATAATATAATATTTAATTTAAATAATACAAATATATATAAAAAAAAAACTAAAAAAAATTAGAAAATAATTTATCAAAAATAAAAATTATTTGGAAATTAAAAAATTAAGAACCATTAACTCTTATTATAATGATACGACCAATGTATTATGTATATTCATATATGGTATTATAACATATGGTGAAAATTGAAATAATATTTATGAGGAACTTTCATCACCTCATTTTTAATTTATTTTTAATAGAATTGCACTTTTTTTTATAATATATATTTATATATATATACTCCAAACTTCTATATTTACTTAAATAATAATAAGTAATTATTAATTTCTCAATATATGTCTAGGCAATGGTCATAAGAGGAGAAGCAAGTCATTATGCATTATTCAATGTCCATTAATTATGGGTAAAACATAGCTTATATATATCTTTATGATTGATTACAACATTTTGTTTTTGGCCAATATTACAACAATTAAAGAAGCTAGATAACAAATTAAGCAAACATGAAATGACATGAAAGTCCCTCTAATTCTTGGTAGGAAGACAAATATAGCAGGGGCAAATATTGAATTTCGATTAACACTATATAGAACATAGTGATAGTAACAATACTGTACACCAGTTATAGCGAGATAAATGAGGACCGACGTAAGCGGTTGGATAAATCAGACCCTAAAGTCGTCCAATCCGACGTCTGTCGATTGGGCTGACTTTTCCTCTGTTTTCCTTTGCCTGCGTCTCCATGGGACCACTTGCTTTATGCTCTCATAAATACTTGCCTGTCCCACCCACACACAAAAAATAATAATAAAAAGATTGTTTATTGTTTCAACATTAATAATATATAAAAATATACACAAAAAATAAAATTTGAAAGATAAAAATAATTGATTAAGGGGAAATAAATATTATTTCATAGTAGCGGGTCGACCTAGAGTCGTATCGACTTTGGGTCGTGTCAGAGACTCTTTGACCAAAACACGACCCGTGTAATAGTATATGAGTTAGTTTTTGAAACTCAAACCTGACTTGCGGGTCAGAATGACCCGTCAGGAATGGTAAGAGTTGGGTCAGACTGACTCGTTCGACCTCCATGACACGCGAGTCAACCCGTTCGAAGACCCACCATTTCAATAAAAACTAAAAAAAGACTTAAATATATAAATGGCACGGGTTATGGGTTGACTCGTGGGTCAATACTCCTGACACAAACTTGATCCGTGTTTTCACGAGTTATCCATGAGTCGTATCAAAATGACTCATGGGTCAAAAATTATGACTCAAACACGATCTGTGGCGCGGGTCACCCACGTGTTGGGTCAGATTTTGACACCCTAGTTGTTAATGTTGTTAATAGCCATAGTTCAATTTTTTTTCTTAATGATTTATATTTCTAGTGTTTATGTATATTCAATATCTCATGAAAAAATAATTACTATTATAATAAGTTGAATTTTCATTAAAAAAATATTTAGCATGTGTGATTTAAAGTTTGATCGTTGTTTTGGACATCATAAATAATTATTTGTTTTTGGGTGTTTTTTTTCTGTTATAATCTAACTAATTATTATTAATTATAGCCAAAAATGAAAATAATTCAGAGTTCTTACCCACAAGTGTGACTTTGACTTAGAATGTGAAGGGCTAAAAAAACTCCCTCTCCTCTTCACACGAGTTATCTTCACCTTCGTCTCCCCTCCTCCGCCGCCACAACCACCGTCATCGCCGAGGACGGAGCTCAAGATATCACCAAGGGACTCTTCTTCTTCCTCTTCTTCGCAGACCCTGCCGCCCTTGCTCCTCCCCTTCAAAATCCCCCACCTCGAAGACCCGAACCCCACCTTCTCCTTAACCTCAAACCTCTTGCTCTTCCCCTCCCCCACTCTGAACGACGACCACGTGCTTGAAAGCGACCTACCGCCTCCTCCAACGTCCGGACCATCGAGAACTGTCGTCGGAGACGGCGTGCTGGCGAGTTTCGCGGCGGAGTCGAAAATTAGCATTCGAGGTGGAAGGTCCAGGCACCTGGCGCTATTGGGCTTCGGGTATCCATGTCCTGGGGGCTTCGGCCGTCCGGGGGCTTCCTCCCACTGGAACGGAACCGCCGCCGCCGCCTGGAGCGGAGGCGTCAGCATCCCCGGTGCATGCTCCACCTGCTTCTTCGGAAGCGAGAACAGAGAGAGCTTCGGGGTTGAATTTGGTCGGACTGTGGATGATGACTCCATGTTGGTCTCTTCCTCGTCGGAGCTCATAGCTTTTATAGAGAGAGAAAGCTGGGATTTTGGGCTGTAGAGAGAGAAACAGAGGTGGTTATGAAACTGGTTACGCTCCTGCCGCTTGAGGTTCACATGAAAATGGCAGTGGCTTTAAGCTTTGCTTGCTCTTGTAGTATATACACTCATATACGCATATATGAATCTGTATGTATATATATATATATATACACTGATAAATAATGTGATGGTGCAATGAACAAATTTGGGTGAGTCATGCTTCTTGACTCGGTTCGAGTCAAGGTATGCGGGCCCACTTTAGGAAAATCATATTATCATTCGTCTCGTTAAATGTCAATGAACTACCTAAATTTTGGACGTTTTGCAACTAACTACCTAAATTTTAAAAATTCAAAACGGACTAACTCAACTTTGAACAAGGTGCAAATAGCTACCTCTGTCCAATTTTCGTCAACTGTTGACGGAAAGTCGTCATTAATTGGACTGAAATAACTATTTGCACCTTCTTCAAAGTTGAGGTAGCTCGTTTTGAATTTTCAAAGTTCGAGTAGCTTGTTGCAAAACGTCAAAAAATTAGTTAGCAAAATCGTTATTTGGCGGAAATTCTGTATTGTTATGTGGTATGGATGTCAACTGTGATGAGTAGATTAATTACTTCACCACGGGATGACTCTAATAAATATATAATTTATTATCTTAAAATGAAAAAAAAGGGTTAAAACTTAAAATACAATATAGACATTGTTAATTCAGAAAGTATGATTTAATTTTATTTATATTACATAATAATTTTTGAAATTTTTATTAATATATATATAGTAAGTTCTATATTTGTATAAAATATATAAATTCTGAATGGTTTGGCCCGTACTGCAATAATAATCATATTTGTTTTTGGTAATTAACGATAATAATTATATACTCTTACTAAATTCGCACTAAGGTATGGAAAAAATAATTAAAAAAATGATAATATAGGTTCAGAACTAATATTTTATGTCATATTTATATGTAAAATACATACAAAATATATGTAACATGCAAAAGGGACATTTTGGTATATTTTTTTTTTTTTTTTGGTTTCTATTAGATAAAATAACTTAAAAAATGAAGGCAAAGCAACTACCATTAATTAAGGAACCAATGTCGATCGTATGTGGGTAACATGCAATTCAATGGAGGGAAGTTTGTTCAAATAATACAGAAAGTATGATTATAAGTAGCTTTTGAGGGTGCATTTCAGCCGCAAATGGAAATACAGGGATAAACTACAATTACTAAAAATATAAAATGTAGTTGGATCATTCATACGTGATAAAGATCTTTAGGCAGTGTTTTTTTTTCGATGTATTAATAATACATATATCTATATTATTAAGGCTAAACATGATTATGTAACCGCCGCTTGTAAATTGATACAAATACCCTTTAATAATCTAATTAGTTTAAATTTATCATGACTATTTTGGTAATTTAAATGTTTTCTAAAAAATGTTATAAAAAATTATTTGTACGGAGACTTGAACCTATAACCTTATAAACTACACCCTTGCATTAATTAAATATTTCCAATAAGATCAATTTTATAAACTAAAAAATATATAAAAAAACTACTATTTTATAATGGAGATTTAAAACATAAACATCCTTATGATTACGAAATACAATGAAAGATAAGCATCGATTTTATAAGAGAAGATTATGTAATAAGTTGAGGTTCTCAAAGCTTTAAGTGTTGCGGGTCAAAATTCTTCTGATAAAAGATAAAGCGTCGAGGATTGCATGCTCACTTTTGATGTTCAAATATACATAGGAAACAATATATATATATATATATATATATATAATCTTATAGGTCATAGATAAATCACTTCATATTTGTGGGCATAGCATTTATGTTTTCGTAATATTTATTACAACTTCTTTAATTTATTTATAACTGTTTAGATTAATTAATAACTTATTATTGAAATTTTAAGGATTTTGTTTTTGATAAATTACTACTTAAGCTTATATGGAGGCGTAACACGATACCTCCAACTAATTTGGTATTAGATTGTGGTCGAGATGTATATTTTTATTACATTCAATATTAAAATTAGATGGAACTAATAAATTATAACTTCATATAAATTTTAATTAGTATTTATTCAAAAAATGGTTATCTAAAACAAATTGTTCTGATGTTAAAAATTTTAAGAGAAAATACTTAATTATTCTAATTTTTGTTATGCAATTGCATGTATCTATAATAATAATAATAATACATATTTTAAAGAATGCGTGCACGGCACACACACAAAAAAAGTAAAGGTGTAAGTAAATGAATGATAAAGAATTTGAAAGAGAAATTTTATGTATTTGAGTTAATCATATGTTTGGAAAATCTAAATTAAAAACTAACAAAATTCACACACACAAAAAAAAACTTTATTTTATTGCTATAACTATTCACAATATATATTATATTAAAATTAAAATATCCTCCCCTCCCCTCCAAAAAAACACACAATTTCTCTTGATGTTTTTTATGGTAGAAAAGTAATGTGATTCTCATGAAATTATGAGATAATGATAAGAACAGAATTGATATAAAAAATTCTTCCTTTTCCTTTCTTTATTTAATATATTCAATGACATGGATTTCTTATTATTTAACATATATTTTCATAAATCATGAGGCACTACACTTTTTTTATATGTTTTCTTTTTGCTTTAATTTCAATTTTGTATCCATTTCTTTTCAACTGAAGAAAAAAAAATGAAAAAGAGAGACCTAGGGAATATTTGGTGAGGTAAAGTCCCTCTTTATTTCTTACTTTGAGTTTAAATTCAAAACAATTAAAAGAAATTTATTAGTTTACACCAAAATAATATTTTTACTACTAGAAATAGTATGCCATGTAGACTTAGACTTTAGGAATATATAGATAGATTTCTAATATCTATTACCAGCTTAACATCTTCCTTACTAGGGATGCCCAAACCGGTATCGGAGGCAGGACCAAACCGAAATTTTGGTCTTGACATTTAAAGGATCGAGATCGAAAACGACTTTGGTCAAAAAAGTCTGTCCGAGTCAGTATTGATTGACTTGGACCGGTCTCGGTCTTGAACTAAATTTTTTGGTAAAAAAAAAAAACTTACTTGGATTGACAAAAAAAATTACCGAAATTTTGGTCTTGAACCTGCTCACTCCTTTTCTTAATCGCATTTTCCTTATGGAACCGATCTAAGGGTTGTTAAACACTTCAAGGTTATGAATTACTAGTGTTTTAAGGGTTACACCATGAATTTCTACGTTTTTCTTTAAGGTTGGTCTGGTCCGGTCCTAGTCGGACTTTTGGGGAAAAAGTCTGAGACTGACTTTGAAGAAAAAAACTCGTCTGTTCGGTCTCGATCTTAGTCAAACTCGGTCCTATTCGGTCCGGTCTTGTCGATAATTCGGTTCAACCAGTCTTTTTTTATCACCCATATTCCTTACATTGCCATTAGTTTAGTGTCTGACCTCAACCTTGTAAGGAGAGTGTTTTTATTTTTAAGGTAGATTTAAAACGTACGACTTAACTAACTATTTCATAAATCTGAATTAAATTCGAATTCAATATACTTTAATACATAGAAAATCATCTTTGATAAAAGATAAATTTTTAGAATTTAATTTTCAGAGCACACAGCACAGAAAGTAGCAGGTAGCTATTGTTGAAGAAGGGTCACATCTTACATCTACTTACCCCCATGTTAGCATGTTCTTCCCTTTATCCCTTCTGGATTCTGCATTAAATCTGCATTATGTGTATTGAACTGTAACATCAGTTCTTATATATATTATATAAATATGTGCACCATATATTACGGTTTGTATATATATAATTTATATTTGATACCATGGTGTAGCGGAAGATATTAAATAATAGATAATAGATAAATATCTCTATTATAAATAGGGTTAATTACCCAAAAACAAACCCAACTTTGGACCAAAACCAAAAAACAAACCGATTTTTTTTTTTCCAAAAGTCAAACCGAAGATTATAAAATGAGCAATTAGGAAACCCGACCCAAACAACCCTTAATTTCGACGAAAATTGTAACAGTTTTGAAGATTTGACGGTTCTGCCCTTCTAGGATTGTTCAATTAAGATTCTGCAACATGTATGCAAGACATCGGAGTCCTGGAAATGGGTTCAGGTCCAATTCGATGGGGTCGGGGATGGCTCGGATCTCCCTGGATGGTGGTTCTGTAAGAGGCCATGAGTTTTACAACTTCAAATGAAGAACCCTAGAAGGGCAGAACCGTCAAATCTTCAAAACGGTTACAATTTCCGTCGAAATTAACGTCTGTTTGGGTCGGGTTTCCTAATTGCTCATTTCATAATCTTCGGTTTGGCTTTTGGAAAAAAAAAAAAAGTTCGATTTGTTTTTTGGTTTTGGTCCAAAGTTGGGTTTGCTTTTTGGTAATTTATATATTTCAGAATTTTATTATTTATTTTTTGTGTCCAGATTAATTAATTGTTTAGGTTAAGTTGGAGTGAATAAGGTTGCACCAAAGTTTCGAACGATACAATAAATGAGAATGACCTAAAAAGAGAGGTTGACGTCCAAACAAATTTTGGTCACAACTGCATGCATGGGCGAGCCCATGCATGCATGGCTCTGTCTCACGTCTTATTATATTCTATATTTCTACATATAGCGTGTGTGTTTTTCCTCTCTTTTTTTCTAAATGATTTACGAAACTATTATGACAAAAATCACGAAACGAGACTTTATAAAATTACGCAATTTGCGAATCTGTTTCAAAATAATCAAAGCATTTGAAAAGCCCACTTATAAAAGCCCACGTATGAATGGGCTTGAGAAGATTCATGTATGGGCCTAAAGTAAGAAAAGCCCACTTACAAAAGCTCCATCATAATCGTTTTCACGTGGCAAAACAACGACCAGATGCAATCCTGTCGGCAGATATTCCGGTATGTTGTAATGTTTCCTAATTCTTTATTTTGCAACCGTCAATATAGCCTCACCATCAGCAACACCGATACGTTAGACGAAAGTCGTAAATCTTTTCCCTAAGTCAGAGTTTCTTCTTGTACACTTGGGGATTCAATCTCTTGAACCTGGAGTCAAACTCCTCACCAGCAGCATGTGTTTGAGAGACCGACCCGTTAGACGAAAGTCGTAAATCTTTTCCCTAAGTCAGAGTTTATTTTTGTGCACTTGGGGATTCAATCTCGTGAGAATCAACGCTCTCAACCACTAGACCACATATGTCAATGGTAAGTGGTTTCAATTGAAAACACCAAATTGATCGGTATTGTACATGGCACTTAGTAACTTAGAGTTGCCTGCTAACTAGTTGAGCATTTAACTCCCGGGACGAAGGCAAGAAGAGACTAGGGACAATTGTCCTCCCTCAACTTTTAACTTGATATAATTTTGACTCTAAAAAATATAATAATTTTTAATTTAGCTATTTTAAATCATATATTTGTATCGCTAAATTTTTTTTAGTTCAACTATTTACCTTTATTCTAATACTTACACCCCACTTAATCGTCCTCTTTATTTCGATTGCCGGAAATTGTTTCTAACCATACTGTATGGCAGCAGAACAACAGCTTAGTACAGAAAACTTGAATAGTCAAATGCAGTCTTCCATTGAAGATCGGAACTTGAGGAACAACACATCTTAAATCCAACAAGGTTAACATGTTCAAGCTCAAACGGCAGAGTGAACATATCTGTAAACGACTTTGTATTCAGAAGAAAAACAAACAATCACACAACTCAAATACATCAAACAAGATGATCATATTAAACATCAAACCTGTGTTAAAAAAATTCTCGGTCGTGTTCTGCCATTGAAAAACATTGTGAACTACTTATCATGGCGACTTGATCGACCTTCGAATCACAAACCACAGGCATGAAGAAGAAAACTACGAAGGGTTAACGATCGACACACCGAAATCCCCCACAAATTCGAAGCCAAACTACGAACAGAACTAAGCAGATGAACACGTCCACAGACAGAACCACCCAGACGTGCTTCTTCCAGACTTGCTTTGCCTTCTGCGGATCATTGAAGAACGGAATATTCTTCGGGAAGTTGGTGCAAGAGCCTTCCTTGTTTTCCAAGTTACCATATTCGTTTCCGGGTTCTCGATTGGACCTCTTCTTCTTTGTCAGCAACGGTGTGGAGACGACTCCGTTGGAGGAGTCCAAGCTAAGGTTTCTGCTATCTTCTGACAGTACCATCCGTGGAAGCGTAACGGATTCAGAATCGGAGAGCAATCCATGGAGGAGGAAGTCGAACTGAGTCTGCAGACCAAAATGATCGAAATTGGCAATGGATCCAGCTTCGATCAGCTTGCAAAATCCGAGCTTGACTCCGTTCAAGAACCGTAGACCCTCGGATTTCGCGAGAGTGTCATGAAACACTGCGAAGTACACAAAGGGATCGTCGATCAGGAAGGTGAATCTGCGCTGGCGAATGGTGTGGGAGAAGACGGAGTGGTACGGCGGTGCAAGGTCGATGCATTTCCGGCCCAAAAACGACAAATCTCTGTTCTGATCACCGTTGAGTTCACCGAGGATCGTGGTTCCCCTGGAAATGCAACTGTAGAGGATCAGCGAGGGGTCTGAGATGATTGGCATCGTTAGATCGGAGGAAATCAGTCTCTAATTCGTCTCTGCTTCGACGATGGATCATGGATCAACGGAGCGAGAGAACTTAAATTGACTTCCAGAGGGATCGATCCATTGAAGAGGAGATCAAGAACTCAATCTCGAGGACAGTGACACTGCTGTGCTGTCTCTGGTTGGACGACGAATAGAGAAGAGAACAGAATTTGATCCGTGGAGTGAACACCGAAGTTTACTTTGGCCGAAAAGATATGTGGGTGAAAATACGAAAATGCCCTTATCGTTAATGTGCATCAGCAAGGTCATGTCGAGCAAATCCGTCTGATGATTTTGCGTCCAATGGGATTCGCATTAAGGAACAATCTGTCCGTTGGTAATTACAGTCGAGCTATTAGTTAGCTAGCTGAACGTAGAAGACTTATCTTTGACTCCACTAAAAAGATGAATAAGTCAAATGTCTAGAAGCTCAATCGGAAGTGATTTCACTAATTGAGATGGTATTAGCACAAGCCTAACCAAAGGTTTGAGCCTTGATCGGACTAACTTCTATCGACTGTATAATGCAATTTATGTTGTTTGTCGACACAAATTACTACAAAATATGTAAATACTGTAAAATGATAATTAATGACAGACAAACTCGAGATAATTAAGGACACAAACTGGAGTCCACGATCGACAGCAAAAACCTTCCCTAGTGCATACCGTACATTTCCTACTGCAATAAATAACATCTAAACCTTTAGATTACACCCTTCTTCATCTCCGTGGAACAATTCTCTGCATCTCTCAGCTGACATAAGGTAGATCAAGAAATGGCCAACTGAAAAGAAAGACTCTTCACATTGGATTGTAGCTTAACTTCAGGATTCTTCAAGCCTTTGAATCAAGTGGACAAGACTATTCTGTATAATATTTGCTGCATAAGTAAAATCAAACATCTTAGTATACTGTGATTTATATCTTGGTTTTGTTTTTCTCAATTCTTCTGCGTTACCTCATTCGACATAAGGTGGATCAAGGAAGGCCCAACGGAAGACCTCTTCATACTGAACTGCAGCATTGTCCCACGTGTAATTCTTCTCCATGCCTCTCCTCATCAATCCCTCCCATGACGCTTTGTGCTCTTTGTATGTCTTGATGGCAGTTCTCAGTGCCTGGAAGAGCCACATTAGCGTGAGCTGGAATGGAAATAAATAGGTAGTTATTGGGATCGTGGAGTGGGAAACTAACTCACCGCGAGCATACTTTCTTTTGTCAGTGGAGAGAAAGCCCATCTGCCAATCCATCAAATACAAGTCATTTATTAGGCAGAATAGAAAGGCAAAAACCAACATTCTGAATCACTGCTCACTTTGTTATTTACAGGACAGTTCATGCGTCATGTAATTCATTCACTGTGTACAGGGTTGAATACCAAATTGCTAGTTGAACTTGGGGATGATAAGCTGGTTGCTATCTATACTTTTTGTTTTTTACTTTTCACTTTTCACTAGCTAAACTAATACTGATGTGCGGTTTGCTAGCTCCGTCAGGCATCAACTACCGACCAGCACATCGGCTATGAGTTCAACTAGCAATTTGATATTTTAAACCCCTAGGTAAAACAAATCAGATTTCCAACAACTATACCCGGTACCGGTGCCTTTGCCTTCTTGAGCAAATGGATTGAAGGTTTCTACAGTATCCTGAAAAAAAAAAGAAGTTAATGTGTGTAAGGAGAATTCATGAACAATGAGTTGCTATTACTACACTTTTGAAGCTGAACCCACTCTTAGTCCTCCAGTGGCGTGAACTACTGGGATAGTTCCGTATCTCATCGCATACAACTGATTTAGCCCACATGGTTCGAATCGTGATGGCATCAGTAGAACGTCACAGCTGTTGAGACAATCAGGGAAAAAAAATCAGCTATACCAACAGAAATGAACTTATCATATGCAAAAATAAAATTGTGATATTTGAACTGTTCAAGTTACCCTGCTGTAATTCTATGAGATATCGGGACATTAAATCCAACCCAACCACGGAACTTGTCTTTGTAAGTTGCCTCTGCTGCTCTCATCCAGTCCTCGTATTCTTGACCTCCAGATCCAAGCATAACCTGTAAAGCTCAGAAATTTGAAATATCTAGATTGGTACACAGAAGTCAAAATGAGCTAATAACCAGAAAGAAGAAGAAAGATTTTGAAAGCACTTACAAATTGCACATCCTCTTGCAAAAGTTCTGGAATTCCTGCCTGAATTAGGTCAATCCCTTTTTGATAGTCCAGTCTTCCAATGAATCCGATCTGCAAAATCAGTTTCGCATTAGAGAGTTGATGGAAAAGGTCAATAGTTTCATTTCCATGCATTATTATGTCAGAATTACCAATGGACAATCTGGTCTTATTGCAAAACCAAGCTCCTTCTGTAGAGCAGCCTTGCATTTCGCCTGGAATTCATATTCAGTTAGTTATATAAGACAATTTCTAAACCAAATCTGTCAGTTAAAAATTTAGCCACCTTTCCGGATAGGTCCTCTATGGAATAATGGAAAGGAAGATTTTCATCGTCAGAAGGGTTCCACTCATTCACATCAATCCCGTTTGTGATTCCTGTCACATTACCACAAGACAGACTAAGAGGAGCGGGGGTGGGGGTAGAGAGAGAGAGAGAGAGATTAACGTGACCTCTCTTCTTAAAGATGATCTTTTTTAATATAAGACATGGAATTTGTACTACCACGAGTTCTCCATCAATAAACTAACTCTCTATTTTATAGTCCTAATAAAGTTAATCAAACATTTGATGAAGATACAGAGGAAAAAGGAATCACAAGTGAAGAAAGTTACTTTGTCAGGTAAGCATATTATGATAAATCTGACCGATGTTAAATGTACTGGCAAAAATATATTGTAGGATATTTAGGAATATAACATGCTTGCTCAAAAAGCATACCATTGAGAACAAACTGGCGGCTGCTTAACAACTCATTAAGACCATATCCACCTTCAACTGTTGTTATCTCCCAAGAATATCCCTGTGTTTGCAAGGAAAACGTTTAAATATTTGAGCTTAAAAGTTTCTAGGCCTATACAAAGTTGATTTCCAACTGAACTATGTTTAAATTATTCGATCTTAAAAAAGTTTTAAAATCGATAATTAGAATCTCCAGTTTATACCTTACTAACTGTGAGTATCCTGTCGGATGTCACAATTGCACCCTTCAGAATATTAACAGCTTCACCAGTATCAAGAGCATGTGTTCTTGCCCAAGTGGGGAATACCCATCCAACTGCTCCATACCATTGAGGAGGCAGTCCCAAATTCTTATAAGTCACTGCAGCTTCGACTCCCTAGCAAGTCGAGGAAGTGTCCAAAAGTGAGTTCTACAAATTATGGACTTCATCTCCAAGTAGAGGATTTCTCTATTGGACTGAAAGCTATATAGAAGTCTGATTCCTTTCTGAGATTTCACTTGACCATTCCTACAGACCTAAACTTCATCTACTTTCTAGTTTGTGTGTTACAACTTACAAGGCCTAAAAATAATCCGATCCATGTAGCAGAAATAGGTAAATCCACAAAAGCACTTACCTGGTGTGCTAGGTTGTGAATTACTAGAACACTACGGGCGTCCTTATAAACGCCATATGGTCGATACTTAGCTGCTAGGAGCCTGAAACGAGATATTTTATTGCTAAGGATAATATAGTACAGCAAGTAAGAAAACAATGGAAATCCAAAAGAAAATATGTCACTTACATTGGGACGAGCCCTGCGTGCCAATCATTTACAAGAAAGATACATTTTTCCCCATATGTGAACCCTCCCAATGGGAGAACCAACGGGGCTTCAGTTGCTGCATGGCAAAGTAAAGTGAACCGAAACTGTAAAACCAGTGAGAAAAGAATGTCATTTGTCAAATAAACCATCAATTTACTATACAGATCTTAAGAGTAAAAGAGTGAGAAACAGAGAGGGTTTACCTGATTATCACCAAAAGCACCAAAACTATCACCATAAGGGTTTCCAGGGCGGTGGTAGGCAGGGTGATCCACAAATACCTAGTATGTGCATAAAAAATATCCAATTAATGCTTGTGAAATGAAAGTGGACAAGCGGACTCTCATAGAAGCTTCCAATTTCTAACAGACTAAATGTACGGACAATGTTCTTACCCAATCGACACCTTTCCTGTACTCGTGGAAGAAACCAACCTCCTGAACTCCTCCAAAGCAATAAAGCTTTGTTGGACAATTCATGTCAACAGCATCGGCAAATTTTTTATCTGCTGCGGTCCCATTGAGATATTTAGGAGATACGACCATAACACGATGGCCACGGGCAGCCAATGCAATTGGAAGTGAGCCACAAACATCTCCTAAGCCTCCGGTCTTAGAATATGGAGCTGCCTCAGAAGTAACGAAGACAATATTGTACTTTACTTTGGTAAGCTTTTCATCTTTAGTCTCAATGTCCTCCATTTCCTTCCCCTCAACGGTCTGCAATTCTTCCAGGTTGTTAGTAACTTCAACAATATCTGCAATTTCCATGACATGAAAATTATATAAAACCCTGTTCTTATTAATATAAAACGGATCATACCAACAATATACATGAACAGAAATTGATATATAACAATGGTAATAATTAATTATGTAACTAAAAACAAAATATTAGCATAATCCTATATAGCTACTCATGAAGTCTATGAATATGAGCTTGAAAATGTTAGAATTAAACAAAGAACTGCCGATCAGACCTCATAGACGACAGAATTGACAACTGCAGAATCAATAACTGAAAGTGCCATGATTTACCAGCAAGAAGGTACTATCCATCTGCGACATAATCCTATGCTGTACTAATCTGATACTTAAAACACAATATGGATCACTCCGTCGAGTTAAGGGATCACTGGGCAGAATCTTAGAACCAAATGCGGCCTATGATGTACTAATCTGATACTTAAAACACAATATGGATCCCTCCGTCGAGTTAAGGGATCACTGGGCAGAATCTTAGAACCAAATGCGGAGATGTTCCAGAATTGGAGCCACATGTAATAGTAATATTCAACAAAGTTGACATCCACATTCTACAGTAACTAGACATTAGAGTTTCAGCATACAATTTAATTGACTAATTAAGTGCTACCTTCATCAAAAGATTCCATCATGTATGTATTAACAAAATCAGAGTAGCATAGATACCAGCAGCAGCAGTGGCACCAGCAGCCAAAGAGTTTGGAACCAAGTGGAAACCAACCACCGCGCCGGAGCTGTCCCTCTCAGTATCAATCACAAATCCTTTCTTATCGTCCGGAGACGGAGAATTCTCGATCACATCACCGCTCTGATCCTTCACCGATCTCCTAATCGTCACAGCGCTGCCTCGTTTCCCTCTCTTCCAGAAAGTGGAAGGAAATGGTGGCAGGACGGTGGCATGAGGTTTGAGGCGTAGAGCTGATCGTCCGTGGAATGAAACCGGACGGTGGATGCTCAAAGTGTCCATGGATGGAAGGAAGGAGGAAGAAGAAGAGGTATGGAGTGGATAGCACTCTAGCAGAGCAGAGAGAGAGAGAGAGAGGGAGAGAGAAACAGAAGCTGGTATATATATATTAAAGAAAGGGATCCTCGTGAATGTAGCAGAGGAGAGAGAGAGAGAGACGGAGAGCACCGTCGTGAAGGCAACGAAAGAGAAGGCTTAAAGGTCGGAGAGAAGGGCGAGCTTTGTTCGTTGATTGTGAAGGGAGTCACCTACGCCTTTCAGCTGAGATCTAGATTGAGCGAATGGTATCATCCTATGTGGCATCCACGTGTCATTTTCCTCCTTAAAAAATCTTGTTTTATAAGTCAACTTACAACTCTGATTAATGAGTGCTTAGGATGTAAAGCCCACATCACTCCCTCTAAGACAGGATCAATTCTCGTTTGTGGAAGGGTTAAATTTTATATTTATTTTTGTAAATTTATGCATGTTATTAAGTATATATGATTTTTCGACCAAAAAAAATTAAGTATATATGATTTGGGCCTTATGCAGCCCATGAAAAGGAACACTAATTGGGCCTACTAAAAAAATTAAACAGGCTCAAGTTTGTCGACCCAAGACATAATGGTCGACAGTAGTGAGCTCAGGCTGGACGGACCGAGCTTTCGGGGAAGATCGAACCCAAAATTTTGAGTCTGACTTCTAGAGGACCAATATCGGTCTCTTAAAAAAAACGAGTTGGTTTTGATTGACTCGAGTCGGTCTTAATTTTTTATCGAAATGTTGAAAAATAAAATTACACAGATCATAAACAGCAAATCAGCAATGGAGAAGAAGAAGACGAAGATTTATATTGATCAAACAACAAACCAAAAAAACAGCACCAGACGAAGCAAACCAACAAATAGTAAACCAAATGGGAACCTAAGACGCATATGCACCTGAGACGCATATGGAGAAGAAGACGTGCTCGAGTGTAGAAGAAGACGCACCTGAGACGCAAACGGACGCCTGAGTATGATCAGAGGAACTATGAGTGAGAGCTGGAAAAGGAGAAGATAATAGAGAGAAACCCCCCAAAAGGAGAAGTTAGCAGGTCAAAGAAGATAGCAGGGAACGCGCTATGTCCAAATCCCAAGACTTTTAGTATAATATATCAGTATGTTTTATAATAAAGTTGGATCCGCTTGGGGCCATTCAGGCTTTTGGAAATGAAAAAAACGAGATCGAGTCTGACCTGGAGGAAAATAAAGTTGTTTGTTCGGCCTCGGGCTTAAGCTCAAACCGAGATATTCAAAATGATTTTCTCGGGAATTCAATCAGCTAGTCTTTCTACTCACCCCTAGTCGACAGGGAAGGAGTCGTACGATGTGCAACGTGGCATATGCCATGTGTACCATTACATGGGTCCTACATTTGGTGACAATAATTTTTTTTTTCCTTTTATTTATGGTTAATAACCAAATCGCTGCCCAAACTTTGAACATTTTATAAATTGTTACATGAATTTTGTTTTTTTTTCTTCAAATTTTGCTACCTATGCTCTCAGAGTTGGGACAAATTGCTACCTCATTTAAATTTTCCGTTAAATATGGATAGAAAATGACGTTATACACATGATTGTTCTTTGATTTAAAAAACTAATTGATTTTTTAAAAGTACCAAAAAAATATGAAAAGTAATAGAGAAAATAAGAGTTTCTAATATAATACTTTTATTGAAAATATGAAAGAAAAAAAAACTAATTATTTATTATTATTTTTAATAAAAGTATTATATTAAAAACTCACATTTCCCTTTTAATTTTCCATTTTTTTAAAAAAATTTCCATATATTTTTGGTATTTAAAAAAAAACATTTAGTTTTTTAAATCAGGGGTCAATCATGTGTTGGCTCATCATTTTTCGTCTATATTTAATAGAAAAGTTAATCGAGGTAGCAATTTGTCACAAGTGTCAAAGTTTAGGTAGCAGTTTTTGAAAATAAAGTTCAGGTAGTAATTTGTAAAGTGACCATAGTTGATGTAGCAATTTGGTTATTAACATTTTTCTCTACCAAAAAATTGTCAAAAATTATCCCTTTACAAAATATGTCCATTTCCGTACACGTGTGGTGCAATTTCGGCTTTCATTGACAAAACATCTCGAATTAAAGTTAATTTACTTGGAAAGAGAAGTCTTGTTGACTCATAAAATTATAATATCTGACACTACTAGTATTTCAAATTTAAATTAATGTCTATTATTGTGAATGGTAGAAAACTCATGTTGCAATCGAAAAATATGAAATTCAGACATATTTTTCGTGAAGTGAATGCACGTAGATTAAAAAAATTGGAACTCATTATTCGTTAAACTCATCAAAAAAAGAAGTAATGACGTTTGAAACAACACTGATTTCTATATTCAAAGAATGTAAAAATTAGTTTTATTTTTAATTTGGACTTGGTATTCTTCACCCGAGTTTGATTAGTTCCTTAATTATAAAAAACAAAAGCAGCCACGAGCAATATATTATTTCGTCTCTGATCAGAGCAACAGTGACGTTTCCACTCTAGTCTAGTGACTGTTCAGCTTCATTCTTCTTTCTTGCTGTGGATGCTTCTCTCGGCTACTGAAGGGACTAAATCCACAGCTTGACGATTCGGGTATAAAGCAGTTATTCAAGAAGACTTGTTTACTCTGGTCTGCTACTTCCTCATTCTGTGCAGCCGCCTGAGGTTCGGTTGTTCTTCTACTCGCAACTTTTTTCTACCAAAGGTTGTTTTGGGGTTTCAGTGATTGTAACTGACGTTCTATTCCACGTTATGCCATAGATGTTCGATCGTCACCTTTTGTATGTTCTACGTGACGTGAGAGACTCAGTAGTTCTTTTGTTGTAGTTTTTGTACGGTCAGGATTTTCTTCTCAGCAAATATCGTTGTTTAGAACTCCATAATTTGCTTCAAAGCGCTTGGTTATGAGCGACTTCGACTATGGAGCAAGGATGTTTTGAACTTTACTGCAGATTTGGCGAAATAAGTCGAGAAATGTTTTCAGCTAATTAAGGTTTGATCGTTTACTGTTAGAAGAGATTAAATAATTTATACAGGTTGTCTTGCTTATTATCAGGTTACTTCATGATTCTGGCCGACTGCATTGTGCATTAAGATGAAGCGTGCATTGGATATCAAGGATGTTGTTGTCTTCGAGAGTGCATCCAAGAGGCAGCTGGTTGAAGTCTCTGCCGATGGAGATACTACTATGAAAGGGAATTACAAGTTCAAGATTCTTCTTCCAAATGGGACCTCGGTTGGGATACTGATTAGGAACCCTGATTACAAGATGCAAATTGGAAACTTCATTGGGTACATTAGAGAAGAGTATGGTCGTGCTAAGCAAAAATTGCCGTCTTGGAGTCAGAAACCTCAGATAAGGTGGAAGAACAAGGAATTCTACCTCGAGGACACGACAAATGATAGAGAGATAAGAGAGGAAGTTCTTTTCAGGAATTTTAAGCCGAATGAATGCCATATCTTACGCCTTCATGTTAGCATCACTCAATTTTCTCATCCGCTTAAGCCATTATTTTCTTGGTTGAGTCAGATTGTTGATTTAGTTTCTTTTCTTATTCTCTACAAGGATGGTTCTGGCTCAGCCAATACTTTTGAGGTCAGTGCTTTTGTTTTGAGTTCTAATGAGCTTCAAGATTTTCAATGACTTTTCGATTTCCATTTTTTGATAAAGAATGTTTGTATTGATGTAGAATATGTGGGATATTACACCTGATACTGACCTGATAAGGGAGCTGCCAGAAGAATACACTTTTGAAACAGCTCTAGCAGATCTAATTGTACGTCTTGTGACTGCATTAGAATGTACATTCTGCATATGATTCATGAATATTGCCTTTTAAGTAGTTTTTCTTGTTACCAGGATAATTCTCTGCAAGCAGTGTGGGCCAATCCTGAAGGTTCTAGGAGGTGGATTAGGTAAGTACCAAGTTTATTAGGTATTTACCAATCCTGAAGGTTCAAGGTTAATTATAGTACAATCCTATGTTTTTTTTAAGGGTAAAATTAGATAGATTTTAATAAGGCTGGATATGAGGAAATGTTGATCATTCGTTGAACCAGTGATTAATCATATGTCTGCAATATTTATCTTCTACCTGGTGTCTAATGGTTGTATTGTGTGATCATAAATCAATCTTTCAGTGTGGATATCTCTGATGATAAGATTTCTATCTTTGACACTGGCCCTGGGATGGATGGAAGTGATGAAAATGGTATAGTGAAGTGGTATGCTCCTGCACCTTTTGGCTATTTTCAGGACACAACTTCATGAAAATTATAAGGATAAGCTCATTGCTTACTATAGGGCTTAGTCCATTTAATTGATGTTTTCAAGGTTTAGTTTAGGATAATGGTCTGTTATGAATTTTGAATTATGCTTCTATTTAAACACTGAACGTGAACCGATACTTCTGAGTTTTGGTAATTCTTTTATTCTACTTAGGGGAAAGATGGGTGCTTCACTTCATAGAGCATCTAAAAATAAAGCAATTGGAGGCAAACCTCCCTACCTTATGGTAACTCCTCTCTTTCTATATTTTTACTTGGAGTATCTTTATTTTTGTTATTTTCTCATCTCTATGTGCTTGATGCTTTCTACGATGTTGATTTTTGGATGGTGTTACTGTAGCCATTCTTTGGTTTGTTTGGATATGGAGGTCCTATCGCATCGATGCATTTGGGAAGGTAATTCTTGGGCACTTTTGTTTGTGTGACAAAATGTAAGACGCTATTGATGCAGGCCTGCTTTACAGGCGATGTGTAGTTTCATCAAAGACTGCAAAGTCCAAAGTATATGTGTTACATCTTGAAAGAGAAGAGTTACTGAAAAATTCTGGTTCAGAATATACTTGGAGGGTATGCAATTTTGTTTATTTGCAGCTTGATTGAATATGATTTTCTTCTGGATTCTCTGTGTTTTATGTCTTAATTGAGTTTCTTTGATTTTTTACTAGACCGGAGGTGACATTCGGAATCCTTCAGAAGATGAAAATGCTAGAACGAAAGGAAGCTTTACCCAGGTGAGCGCATTGCAAATTTGCAGAATCCTACACATCTTTATACAACCATTTTTTTTTTTTGGGGGTGTGTGTGTTCAAAATTTTATCTTATTTGTTATGTATCATTAATTTTCATTGTAAATTTGAAGGTTAAAATTTTCGAGCCGAGAATGAAAAATGTCAATATATCTCAGCTCCGGTGCAAGCTAAAGGACATCTACTTTCCATATATTCAGGTTTGCCTGCAAAAGGAATTACTACTTCTAAAATCACAATTGTAACAAGTTTCTATTATTGATGAGCGAAGGTCTTAATCTTTACCTACAATGGAGAAAATATGGTAATGGCTAGTCTACCATTTTTATGGTATTGGTTGTACCGTTTGTTCTAAATGAATATAGTAGATATAAAGTAGATGGTATCATGGAAGTGTCATAGTTTTGTAATGATAATTGGTTACTATATTCGGAATGCGTCTTCTTAAATTTTGGATGCTTAATGAAATATTTATTTAGATATTGAATGTTTGCTTGATGCAGTGTGATGAAATGTCCAAATCTGGAAAGACAAACCGGCCTATTGAATTTCAGGTTCTGCTTTATCACGATTTCTGGGGTTACCAATTCTATACTGAAACGTGAGAATTGTGTTGTTATTTACAGGTTGAAGGTGTCGATTTAGCTGAAATTTATAACAGTGAGGTAGCTGTCACAAACTTGCATTCAAGTAATGGTCCAAATTTTGTTCTCCAGCTTCACTTTTCGATGTCTCAAAGTTCAGGTAGCTTCAATCTCTTTCTTCTTCCCTCCTTTTGTCAAGGCATCTGTACACTTCTACGATTAACATTATACTTGTAGGTCCTCGAAAGGCTCAAGAAGCTAATGCACGTCTCACTTGTGTTTATTTCCCTATCGTTCAAGTAAGAAACATTTATGGCAAAAAAAAATGTCAAGGAACTGATTTGAAGACTTTCTTTTATAGCATATTTACCCATTTCATCCTTAAAATCTAGGGAAAGGAAAACATTGAGAAAATTCTAGAGAAATTAAAGGAAAAGGGTTTACGAACTGATGAAAACTTCGGATCCTTCAGTCGCGTTTCCATCCGTCGGCTTGGACGACTACTTCCAGATGCTCGCTGGGTAAGTTACTGGGGTTGTTGAATGATAAGATTTAGAAGAAATGTTTTTTTTTTTTTATTGTTGAATATGTTTATAGCACTTGGAACCAAGGATTGTTTGTAGATTTTTGATCTTTCGTTTTCATATTGTTATCTTCTTTAATAATTAAAGTTATGAGTTTAGATGCAATTATATTTGATCTTGGTAGTTTTTGTGGATACTCTTAAAGATGTTGTCTTGGTTTACTACAGGCATGTCTTCCATTCATGGATCCAGGGCCGAAAAGAGGCGACAGAGCTCTTATATTGAAGAGATGCTGCAAGAGAGTGAAGTGCTTTATTGGTATGATTCAGTTTGATCAATGTTGCTTGTGGATTCAACTTATATGCATTTCTTTAAGACAAGGATCACTTCAAAATGCCCCATTTCCAGAGACCGATGCTGGCTTTAATCCTACACCTTCAAAGACAGACCTCACACAACAAAGTCCTTTCACAACTGCTCTTAGGACCCTTGGCAGGTCTCCGGATGCCAATAAAGGTCCTCAGTTTACATCGCCTATCAAACCCATTGTCTGTTTTAGTTAAATTAGTCATTGTTTCTGAATTGAGTTCTTTAAATACACATGTAGAGATCAATGTTGAAATCTATAGAGAGGGAAAGCAGTTATCTCTTGCACAACTGGAGAAGGAGTACCATGAGTGGATTTTCCACATGCACTCCAAATATGATGGAGAAACTGATGATGGAGAGGATCAACCAGAATATATCCTTAATCCAACAAACAAGAAGGCTCTTGGCATATCAGCTGATGGTACGAAGATCATTTCAAATTACTTGATTTTGGACTTGCTAGACTCCTTGTTCTTATTAGTTCACTGAAAATACTAGTTGCAAGGGTGCATAAGTCTATGAAAAGGAAAGGCCAGTTATGGAGGCGTGGTCAGAATATAAAAATTTTGAAGGGTGCCTGTGCTGGATTCCATAATAACAATGTATATGGTACGATCGAGTATTTTTTGCTTGAAGGATTTCCAGACGATGCTGGGGGTAAGTTTTATGAATGGGTTTCTGGCTGATCCTAAATTGTAATTCATTTTATAGAGTATTTACTTCCAATAATTATTTATCCTTCTCTTTTTCTACAGGTGAGGGCCGAATAATTTTCAGGTAAAAAGTATCAATTTAATGCTATTGGAAAGTTCATTTTTTATTTTGATAAAAAAATTTCTTTAAAATCCAACACTATGTATGAGTTGTAATATTTTTCTTTTTCAATTTTCAATAGGCCAATAGAAATTCCTGAAGGGAAAGGGTCGAATCTGGTAGTCAGTAAGGGAAATCGGTGCCTGGATATTAATGATTCTCAATCTGTACAGATCAATGTGATTGATTCTGGAAAGGTTTATATCTACTTCTACATTTTCTTTTAGTTTAATTCACTATTTATTAGAGGAATGGACCCCATTCAATCTATTTCCAATTTTGAGTCCTATTGTTCATGCTAGTTGGTTGACGTTGCAAATAATGAATGGAATCATCAACTGGACAAACGACGTGACAAAGGTCTTTCATTCATTGAGTTGCTCAGCTTGGAAGATTGCGAAGAACTGAACATTCGTGGGGTGAGTAAATTCAGACTTTTGATTGGAAGTTGATTGGATATTGTTAAAAATAGATGGTTATTCTACAGTTGGATAGTAGTCACTTTCTCATGAATGGACTGAAAATATATACGGATTCATGTAACAAAAAATCTTTTTTTTCTTCATGGAAATATTGAATTTGTGTTTTGTTTCTTTTAAAGGTATTGCCTGATGGTGTATCAATTTGTGCTGGACAAGACCCACCGGAGGAAATTGTGGCTGTTCTTCGCCCAAATAATTATAGTTCCTCTAGTGCCTCAAGAAGCATAGATCCAAGGTTCATTGTTAAGAACAGCACAAAAATGTCCATGTTGGTCAAATTTAGTGCAAATGTAGGTAAAGGTAAAGATAGACCGATAGAAGCTCTTCTGCATGAAGAAGAAGTGGCACCTTCTTCACGTAAACAGGTTCATGGTCTTTATGTCTTTCCTCTGAGAAGCAAGATCCATCGTTTATTCAAGAAGGCAGGAGTTTATAGATTCACTTTCTCTACTGTAAGCAATACTTATCTCTCTTAGATTTAGTTTCTTGTGTTTGTTATTTACTTTATGAACTTGTGAAACCTTGCTTTTTCAACAGGAAGAGACAAACTGTGCAGACTGTGAAAAGGAAGTCCGTGTTCGTGCTTCACCAGAAATTCATAAGTGGAAACTTATCGATTGTGAAGACAACAATTCTCTTAGTGTAACGTGAGGATTTACCATCTTACTACTCTTTATGCTGTTTATATTGCATATGTTTTGTTAATTTACTTTCATATTGCAAATTCTTTCAATCTTTTTAATATCCTTAGTGGCATAGATGTATAACAAATGATGCCACATATTTCTTTTGTTTTTTTTATCACAGTGATTTGCTAACACTGGACAATGTTTTACAGGGTTGGAACATCTTTTCCTCAGTTGTTTATTGCATGCTACGACAGATATGAGAACAAGACCACATTCCCACGTATTCCACCAAAAATCTCGGTTAAACTCCACATGGGGACTGCTGTTGAATCTATAAGCAGAATGAAAGCTGAGCTTTCATCAAACAAGTCAATACTAAACATCAAGGTATTCTCTTTTCCTCTTTCTCATGAAAGGACATTAACATATAGCTAACTTATCAAGATATGGATTCTTTAATATGCATTTCTTGTTGCCTTATCTGCAGGATTTGCTACTTGAAAGCAGAAATTTGGACATGATTCGTCCTGCTTATTCAGCTAAATTGGTGATTAGTTCATCAAATAAATCAGTCCCAATCAACATACCATTTAAATGTACCCCATCAATTTTCTTTTCTTCCTTGCTTATAGTTAGAGGCTTAGAGCTTTTTTTTTTGGACCCCAGTGATTCCTGGAGATCCTCAAACCATATCAGCCGAGCCACCAGTCCTGCAAGACAAATTGCTTTCTGGTTCTGTTATTGAGGAGCTCAAGTTAGAGGTATTAATATATTCTGCCTACCTTCTCTAATCCTTGCTTGGACACGTCATAAACATACAAAATTTCGTCTTGTTCTGCTTTAACTTCTATATGATGATGCTGGTCTCTAGGTATTTGATGCTTATAGCAATCATGTATTGAATAATGTGGAATTCATTCTAAACCTGGAAGGATTATCCATCCAAGATCAGCATGGTCCAAGGCGTCAGGTGACAAGTTTTTCTACGATATTTCTTTACTTTGTAGATCCAGCATACTGTATCTAGAGTTAAGGAGATCATATTACCACCTAATTCAAAACTAAGTTGTGGTCTGTTCATACATAGCATTCAAATCCGTTAGAAATAGTCCTTTTTTTCTACTGAAATGCGGGGACATATGAGGAGACTATGCTGATTGATTCTAAAATATATTCATTATTTTCTCTTTCACTTGTTCTCCATTTCTAAAAGCTGTTCTTGGTTTTCAATGGCACCTTGTAAAGGTCAATGACAATGGTTTTATCGATCTAAGTGGTATCCTGAAGGTTGAGGCTAGACATGGTGAGAAAGGTAAGTTCATTCTATGTTTGTCGTAGTACTTTTAGCAATGAATTACTTCAAACCCATTATATTTCCATTAAAGCGTGATTTATTGCCTGGAAAATGTTCTTTATTTGCTTAATTAGGTTAAGAATGTTACTAATATTTCTTTGGTGATTAAGTGCAGTGTCCCTCTCTGTCTCATCAGGAGGCAAAGTATTGTACAGCTTTCAGTTACAGGCCATGGAGGACCCAATGCCCGCATCACCAGTTAGCAAAATCTTCTTTCTTTGAACATCACCAAAGTTACAGCAGTTAATTGATGATGATATAAAATATTCAGTAACAATATTTTATTATTTTACAGTGCCAGATTAATGGGGAGCCTGACACTATGATCAATGCTGAGAATCCAGCACTTGTATCGCCTGTTAGTAAAAATATTCATCTTTGAATAGCACTTAATTTACAGCAGTTATTTGTTAATGTTTCAATTCGCAGTAGCGATTGTTTTTTCTTTTTCAAATGTAGATTGTTGTGGAGCCTGTCACTGTGATGGATGCTGAGAATAGAAGACCTGCATCACCTGTTAATATCACTAAAATTACATTTTCGTTATTTGAAATCATTCGAAAATATTCAGTAACAATATTAATTACCTTTTTCATTTTTGAATGCAGATTGATGTCAAACCTGCCCGTAATATAGATACTGTGAACCATTCGCTTCACAATAAGGATTTGACACCCCGAACACCTAAGGATTACAATACCTTCCTCTTCACCGAGGTATCAATATTTTTATATGGTGATTATATTAATAACTGAAGCTGCAACAGTTAAGTAATTATTTTCTAAATGCATATTGATGTAAAGCCTTGCATCAATTATGATGAGAATCAATCCCAATGCTCAACTGGGAACAACATGCTGTCGAAGGTGGAATCTACTCCAACAACTCCTATGAACGACTTTAGCATCCTTTCCCTCCTGGATAATAAGGTATCAATTTGTGATCTATATTAACATTCAGTTGATCCAAGTTTTTATTATCAAGTGATACTGCCAAGTGTCAATACTGTAGGAGCTCGAACATGAAATTTGTATGGTTGGTGAACGAATTGGGCATGACGAGAAGGTGCTAAAGCTACTCAGTGATAAGAAGATTCAAATTTCGCAGTCCATCATGGCCTTGGATGGTATATGCTTTAGGGTGTTTTTTGTCATGATTTTTTTTTCAGTTGATAAAACTTTGAAAGTTCAGTATGCTGTTTGGAAATTCGCTCGAAAGTTATGGAAAATATTGTCCTTCGGTTTCCCATGTCCAAAGGTGTTATTATTCTGCTGTTAAACTTTACTCACATGTGCAGAATCATCTCCCTTGTCCATGATCATGAACTTGGACTCAATGTTCTTGCGGGAGGAAATAGTGGATCAAATCGAGAAGATCAGTCCATCAGCAGCAGCCTCTGTTCTTTGCCAACTACCCGAACAAAATAGTTTTGCTGATGATATCATAGGTATAGTTGCACTTCTTGCAACTGTTCCTTCTCCAGATCTTAGTAGGTAAATCTAAGTTTTTTCCCTATTCATTTAAATCTGTAAATGTAGAAAGAAAATCGTTCAAAACCAAAACTTACCAGTTTAGTTTGTACTGTCATCATGAAGAATCCTAGCTAAGTATCTCGGTGAAGATCAGATGCTTGCCATCGTCTGTAGATCCTATGAAACTGCATTGTGTCTTGAAAAATACAATGAAAATGGCGAAGTGGATCGAGCACATGCCCTTCATGCAAAAGCAGCAGAGCTTGGAACGTCAATAGACAAACACTTCCTTGTCATATGCCTTGAAGACATAAGGTCAGACTTTGGCATGCCTTAATTACAGTTTTGCAGACCAAACCTTCATACCTCTAAAAAATTGCATTATTAGTACCTGAAATTGTATGCTTTTAGGGCAAAGAAAGTAGGGGTGGCAAAACTTGACCCAACACCCGCCCACGTGTCGTGTTTGGGTCAGGTTTTTGACCCAACCCGTAGATGACCCGTGATAACACGGGTCAGATTTGGGTATGAAGGTTTGACCGTGACATTTTTATATTATATTAAAATAACAAGGTTTTTTGGTATGCGACTATGCGTGGGTCGAATGGGTCAGACTGACCCCGCGGGTCATAGGGGTCCAACGGGTCAGTCTGACCCAACCCCTTCATTTCTGACGGGTCAGGTTTAGGTTTGAAAAATTGACCCATACTATTACACGGGTCGTGTTTGGGTAGGGGGTCCCTGACACGACCCATGATTCCGTTTTCCCACCCCTAAAAGAAAGCCCTTTTCAGGGCAAAATGATCTTCCCCCCCTTCTCCTGATGATCAGTACCAGTTGAAATCATCATAGAATATATGAGAAAGTGAAACACTGGTAATTGCCCGTTTGTTGCAGAATTTATACTGGATATATCAAAAGAATTGGTGCTCAGAGATTGCTGGCGCTGCCTGATCCAACTTTGCCAACAGGAGAAATGCCTCAAGGTTTTCTAGGATACGCAGTTAACATGATCAATATCGTGTCTGAACACTTGGACACAATAACTTCTCAAGGCCAAGGACTGCGACAAACACTCTTTTACCAACTCTTTGGGGACCTTCAAGTGTATGACACAAGGAGGAACATGCACGAATCTCGGTTTGCCATCAGAAACGGCGCTGTATCTCTTGATGGAGGAATTCGTAGAGAGAACGGATTCATTTCTCTGGGGTGTTGGTAATCTCTTTGCTCCCTCCTCTCTCTTTCTGATAGAGCTGTTTTATACATGTCTTAGAACACAAGAAACCTAAAACAAGCATCGAAAACCAGGCCTTGCAGCCAAATGACTCCAAACGCCACCCATAAAGCCAATTTTTGCAAACTGTCAAATTTGATAGATTTTGTTAAAGTTTTTTCTTTTTTGAAATACCCTCATTCAATTTTAATTTTTAAAAAACACATTAAAATGGAAGAAAAATAAAATTCATCATCAATTAGTTGAACTGAATTATTTTTTGCACTTTATAGTCTTTAAAAAAGATGGTATTTCTGCTCTCTTTTTTTTAAAAACATAATTCATCAAAATTAATGGAAAAAGTGAATTAGTACTTGCATAAATTCCTTTTGTTATTTGTCAAAAATATAATTCCTTATGTTTCTTGCAATTCATTCAAAGTTGGGTGTGAATTTGGTACTTAATCTCTCAACAAACACAGAAATTATTCATTCTTTCATCTTGATTGTTACATCACTTGTCCCTCAGGCAACCGAAGATCTGCTTTCCAGTTGAAGTTCCTGAAGATCAACTCTATCTGACTCCAGCAAGCCAAGAACATGCAGCTCAAATTCAAGAAAATAAGTCTGAATTCTTTGCGACATTACTCAGTATAGGGAAGGTGAGGAGACTTCATGAGGATCATAAGAGGGAATTCAAAGAGAAGTCAGACAAATACAAAGAATTGTTGGACTTAGCAGAGCCTTTTGTGAAGAGACTCCATGGACATTCTTCCATGTCTAGCAAAAAGGTTGGTTCTTTTTCTATTCTGTCTCTTCCTGATTTTGTGAATTGAAATGTTTCTGCTGCATGGGATGGACCATGGTATGGCTAATATCAGTGCCTCTTTCTTTACATATCTGTAATAATTATTATAGAGGGGACAAGAGAAGAGGTGCAGGTACTCTGTATTTTAAGATGTGGCCAGAACAGGAAAAATGGAATTGGTAGTTTGTTTGATTAAGTCAAATAATAATATGGTTAGTGTCTAAAAATGGCTTGATGCAAATTTAATTTTTAATAATAATATTCATCACTTGTCACTTGGTTCAGTCAAATCAACGGTTTTAAAGTTCAAAATTAATTTTAAAAAAATGTGATCAAATTCTTATAAGGTAAAAATGGGTAATATGATATTACTAATATCAACCAATGTGAATTCCTTAAAATGTCCAATTATTATAAGATGAAAAAACCAATCCTTTCCTTGTTCTTTTTTTGGTTAAATACAATATTGTTCGCGTAAACTCTAAAGTTTAAGCTGATTTTAAAATTCTTTCTTAGAGTTTAAAGTACCCCTAATGTTTGGAAATGATGAAAATTTTTTACCTCAAAGAGCATCTGTTAAGGGGAGATTTTTTATCATTTCCAATCATTAGAGAAACCTTTAAATTTTAAGGGAAAATATTAAAATCTGCGTAAATTTTAGGGGACAATGTTGTATTTTAACCTTATTTTTTACAAAAATAAAAGCAACTGAACAGTTACTTTACAAAAATAAAAGCAATTGAACAGTTAATTTAGATCATATGCAAGTGATATTGGGGGCCCAGTGAAAGTAAGAACCCAACAATAGGCCCATAACCCAGTTGAGGATATTGTTCGAGAAGTCGTCTGCGTCTTTCCTTGTGCTCCGAAATTACTTGACGTCTCTGTCTTCCGATTCCAAATATCTCTGCTTCAAATCAGAGCTTCTTCCACCTAGAATCTCGAAATCGTGCAAGAATCCCTCACGATTCCATCTATCGAGCTCCGATTCCATGATCCTCGCAGCTTTCTCGATCTAACCCTATCTTTTACCTTCATTTCGCTTAAAAAACCATGGTTTCCGTGCTCAAATGCAAGTCGTCGAAGGAGATAGTCTCTCGCACGGCCACTCAGCTCCGTTACTTCGTCTCTGGGTCCCACCGTAGCAGCTGCTCCAGCTGGGACACTCTCTTCACTCACAGTCCCTACCACTTCACATCCTTCAAACCAGTTTCGCTTTGTGGCGATCTTGTCGAGAAGGGAAGGCGGTTTTTGGATGACAGGAAGCTCTCCATGAATACCGGTTATGAAAGGAGTAGCGTTTGTGGTAAAGGCGATGGGCATAATCCTTATTGGAATTGTTTTTATAATCGGAATTGGAGTCGAAATATTGGAGTCATGAGCTCTGGTGGGGATCCGCCAGAGGTGTGGCAGCCACCAGGAGGAGGGGTTACTGTGCAATTCAGTGATTCGGATTCTGTTCCTATAGGAAAGGTTGGTGGAGGTGGTTCTGGCTCCGATTTTGGGTCGAACTCGGAGGAGGATGGTTGGGGAGGGTCCAACTGGGGTCACAATTTTCCAACTCCAAAGGAGATTTGCAAGGGGCTTGATAAGTTTGTAATTGGACAGGAGAGAGCCAAAAAGGTAATATTTGCATGTCTTGTTTTTTCTTGAAGTGGCATTCCAGCATTTGATTGCTATGATACTACTAACTTCTTGTTCTATTAACTTTCAAGTTCAAATAACGTTTACTTCTCTTCGATTGTTATGGTTGAGATAATGCTACTGCCAGTGAAAATTCTGTGATATGGTATTTTTGTTATTAGTTCGTCATTAGAATCTTTATATTTTGTTAGGATGAGGTTATGATGGCTCAGTTAGTGCTTATGACATTCGTTATACCTTTTGTTTGCGTATAGGTGCTTTCTGTGGCAGTTTACAATCACTACAAGAGGATCTATCATGAATCTGGCCAAAGGTGATTCTCATATTTATGAGATTTTCCTTTTAGAAACTTACTGCTGCATTTCTAGAGCTAAAAAACTGCTTGATAGTAGAGTATTATTGAGAAACGGATCAAAATAGATTTTATGGTATGTTGAGTTTAAATGAGATGCGGGGGAGCTTCACAAATTTCTGTAGTAAATCATTTTACTGTATGCATTTCAAAGGGATTAAAGAGGCTTCACCGAGTAGTTTATACTTTGTACTTGCAATTGTAACTGCTGCTTCCATGAATAACACAAAATCTGGAGACAACTATTCCACAATCATATAGATGCATTAATATAGTTGTGACATTTTTTAGTTGTTAACTATATTATTGATGTAGAATTTAACCTCTGTATATAATAGGAAAAATTAACTATTTGGTACCTCAATTATAGGAGTTTTATTCAATAAATGGTAATTTAACTATTGTAAGTCTTGCTATGGTTACTTAAGTTCATTTTTTCGTCTACTGCTGATTGGAAAAGTCATGAGTGTACTATGTAACTTCATATTTACCCGAGATCTTAAAGTGTACCTCACACACACACTAAAAAGACACTCCCTCTATAGTTGAAGTGTCAATTACGTAATTTTCCCTATGTTATATTTGTGTGCCTTTTGTCCTTTCAAATGAATGATGATTTGTGTAGTGTGCACCTTTCTAGGTGTTTTAACATATCTTTGACAATATTTTATGTTAGGCCTGCAGGAGAGTTAGGAAGTGAAAGTGGGGATCCTGTGGATGATGATATTGTTGAACTTGAAAAGAGTAACATTCTTCTTATGGGTCCCACTGGGTCGGGTAATTTACTTTTACCCTATCTACAACAACTTCCTGATCAACAGAGTTAGCTACATCGCCAACCATGTTCATATGTTACACTACTCTTTAAAGTTGAAACTCGTGTACTAATGGACATGAGAAGTTGTAGTGTCTTTCTTTTTATATCTCCTAAGATCTGCTAAGGGTTCATTTGATTGGTTTATGGACCAGAGAGTTCTATACTTTACGAAGAACTCTCCTATAGTCATAGTTTTGCTCCTACTTATTCTCTTCCAATGTTTTGTCAGGGAAGACATTATTGGCAAAAACCTTGGCAAGATTTGTGAATGTTCCCTTCGTTATAGCTGATGCAACAACACTGACCCAGGCAAGTTGGAATTTCTTGTTAATTTAACTGTCTATAAAAAAATTTAACTGCTTCAGCGTATTTTCCTTGCAGAATGAAACTTACACTCTAGTTCTCATTAATTGCTTTTCCTTTAAAAGTTGGTTTTCTTGAACTTAAACCATTTGGAAAACTCATTGTTTCAGATTCTGGTTTATGATACAGTTTTTAAATCATAATGTGATTGCTTGTCACTTGCAGGCAGGATATGTCGGGGAAGATGTTGAATCCATATTGCACAAGCTTCTTACAGTAAGTTTTTGTTAGAAACAAGAAACAGCATTCTTCTATCACTGTTCTATTTGGGCATATACTGACGATGGAAATTTGTATCCATGTAAGTCTTGACTTGATGTAGTTCTATTCTGAATGCACCAGGTTGCTGATTATAATGTTGCAGCTGCACAACAGGGCATTGTTTACATTGACGAAGTAGACAAAATCACCAAAAAGGTTTTAATTTGACATTTTTTTTCTTCTTTTGGTCATTTGATTCTGATTATTTATTTTGAACTAAATAGTCTACTTCAAATTCTTTGCGCAGTCTGAGAGCATTAATCTTAGTAGAGATGTCTCCGGTGAGGGCGTGCAGCAGGCTTTACTAAAAATGCTAGAAGGAACAGTAAGTTAACTAGAGTACTTATTTACCGAAAAACTTAGTAAGAAATTGAAAAAGATTAGCCCAAGTAATCCATGAAAGTTGGAAAAATCTCTTGAGACATGCTTTTCATGTATGACTGATCCTTCTACTGTGATTTAATGACAAGGTTGTGAATGTTCCTGAGAAGGGAGCACGGAAGCACCCTAGAGGTGATAACATTCAGGTACAACATCTTTAGTATTCTGTTCTCATGAGAAAGTATTTAATGAGCAATGAGCATGGTAGAAGCTGAGTTGGTCTATAAAATCGATAAACTTTTTGACACAGTAAGGACCCAAATATTGATACTGCACATGCATGTTATATCAGTATTGCAGCTATATCATGCTCACATTACAGTTCTATTATTTTGTTTCCTTAATTCTTTATGAAGGTAATTTTTTTTCAATGTAGATTGACACAAAGGATATTCTCTTCATTTGTGGTGGTGCATTTATTGACTTGGAGAAGACGATCTCTGAGAGGTCATTACAACAGTACAATACCCCAACCCAAATAATGCAATTGCTCTTACTTAAAGTCGATCTATTCCTTGCAGGCGTCAAGATTCTTCTATTGGATTTGGCGCTCCAGTACGTGCTAACATGAGAGTGGGCGGTGTTACAGATGCCTCAATAACATCATCTCTATTAGAGACCGTAAGCTCATAGTCTAATAATTGCAGACTTAAGTATTTGGGTCTACCCTCATCCATATTTAGTTGAATCAAATTTTGACAGGTGGAAAGTAGTGATCTTGTTTCATATGGCTTGATACCCGAATTTGTTGGACGATTCCCCATCCTTGTTAGTTTGTCAGCTCTAACCGAAAATCAGCTGGTTGAGGTAATGAGTACATTCTTTTAAATCTTTTTTTAAACTATTAGCTGCTAATGTAATGAGCATAATTTGAATCCCTGAGTAACCTTTCGGTCTATTCACCTTCTGCTGCAATAATGTTTTGGTAGCGGAAATTGCGCATTCTTGCATGAGGTAGTAGAGTCTCATTCATCGATCCATCCCTGAACTAAGTCGTAGCTGTGAGAGGGGTGGATCCAAATCCAACATCTGTTCAATTTCATTTTATTTCCAGAGAATTGTGACTTATGACCCATGTTTGGACGTCACTAGGTGCTAACAGAGCCGAAAAATGCACTAGGGAAGCAATACAGGAAGATGTTCCGAATGAATGGAGTAAGTTATCTCCCTTATTTCTGTTGAGGTAGCTTGAGCTATTGAACCAAACACCACTCCATGATGAAACACTTATGTTTGTTTAGGTCAAGCTCCATTTCACCAGTAATGCTCTCCGATTAATCGCACAAAAGGCAATAGCAAAAAACACAGGAGCTCGTGGCTTACGATCTATTCTAGAAAGCATTTTGATGGACTCCATGTATGAGGTATTCACCACTGTCTTTCTCTTAATGGTTAACGTACCAAACAACATTCGAAACATTCAGTTTTTTGCAAAAAAAGCCTACTGAAGTTTAGAATAATTGCAAAAGGCAAACTCAGTCACTTTTTCTCTTTAATTTCACAATATTTGTCGAAAAATATTTATATACCCTTGTTAGTGTTAAAACAATGTTAAGATTTGCCTGTTACATGCTTAAATTTAGCTCAAATCCTAGTATGTGTTCTACTCTTACCCTTTCATGAGAAAAAACTGAAAATAATGAAATTTGCGCAGATTCCTGATATCAGAACTGGAGATGATATTATAGACGCCGTGGTGGTTGATGAAGAAGCTGTTGGTATAGATGGGAAAAGTCTTGGAGCGAAGATCCTGTATGGGAAGGATGCGCTAAGTCGCTACTTATCTCAGAACAAATCTAAGAATGACGAGGTTCGTGTCGTTCCATCGATATAACATCCAACTCCGTGATCTTACTCTGTATTGGCTAATCACAATACTTGATGCGATTTCTAATGCAGTCTGCTGCCGGATCGGATAGAGAACCCGAGGTGGAAGTCGAGGTCCAGAAGATCGTTGCGAGCATGTAAGAATGTATAACTTCATTCTGTTGTCTTAAATTACTGTACATAATGAAGCCTCTCTGTTGATTTAGAATAAGCAAAATATGTATCATAGTCCTCTCTCTCTCTCTCTCTCTCTCTCTCTCTCGTTTCATTATCTACTTCAATGATTCTAATCCAGATTTTTCTTATTTGGAGAGGCAACATGTTGCATTTCTGTTTCGTGTTCTTGATTATTAACTTGGCTGATGAGTAGGTTGACAGTTGTGCTATTTAATTTGGACGAAAAATGTATAGATATGCCATATGGTGTCTTAATTGAATGATAATTTGATATTTAAAACTACTTTGAGGGTCTAAATAATTTGTTAGGTGCTTTTCAACAAATTGCTAGTATTTTTTTAGGCCAATCACAAATTTTTAATTAACTTTACGAATGTATACACATATTTGTTTCATTTAACAAATTACAAACAAAGTGTCATTTTTTGTTTTTAAAAAATTCAGCTAAAAACTGCAACTTTATGAAAAGTTCAATTAGTAATTTGTCGAAAACATAGAGTAAGATGGTAATAAAAATGTAAAATAACAAGGAGCTACGTGAACTTTGAACATTTTGCAACGAGCTACCCGAATTTTAAAAATTCAAAACGGACTACTTCAACTTGAACAAAAGTGCAAATAGCTATCTCCGTCCAATTTACCGTCAACTGTTGATAGAATTTTGTCAAAAATTCATTAGAGATAGCTATTTGTACCTTCGTTCAAGTTGAGGTAGTCCGTTTTGAATTTTTAAAGTTCGGGTATCTCATTGCAAAACGTACAAAGTGCAAGTAGCTCCTTGGTATTTAACCTTTCATTTATTTGGACTAAATAGAAATTCTTTCATTTATTTGTCGAATTGGGACTAAATAGAAATAATTGTACAGGGTCTACCAAATGAAGAGGATAGATAATGAGATGCATTGTTTTAACTTTATATATATATATATATATATATATAAATGATGAGATGCGGTTGGAACTTGACGGTTAAAACAGTTGCCACTGCAAGAACACCATCCACAATCAAATCAAGTTCCGACCTTTAAATTAAATAAAATAAGAAAAATCCTTGGACTTGTTCTCACATCATCGTCTTCTATTTAAAGAACACTCTACCTGCAACTTCATGCTGTTGCAGAAGGTTCAGATACAATGGAAGCTTCTTCAACAACATCCCCCCCTTCCTTCTCCTCCGCTTTCTTCTTCGATGGAATCAGAGACTCAATAGCAATTCTTGCACTTCGCTTCTTAGCCTCAGCAGCCTCAATCTCCTTCGCCTTGGCCTCGGCCTTAACCCGCTCCTTCTCCTCCATAAGCTTTCCCAGATCATCTTCCCTACCTTCCTTCCTTAACTCCTCCTTCACAAACTCCTGCATCTCTTCATCGAAGTCAGCCCCTTCATCATCAATCATCTGATCTGCCATGTTCAGGACCTCGTCAAGCTTTCCTGCATTGCTTAGAGACTTCACCATGAATTTGTACCCTGACACGTCCATCTTCAGCTTCTTCACCATGAGGTCGAAGAAAGATTTTGCCTCTTCCACCTTCCCCACCTTAACTAATCCTTCAACCAGTTTATTGTAAACGGCCTGATTTGGCCTCAGGTCTGAATCAATCATTTTTTGGAAGTAATCTGCAGCATCATCGGGTCGGGAATTCTCGAAGCAGGCATCCATTAGTAGGACGTGAGTGAATTCGTCAGGATTCACCTTCTTCTCGATCATTTCTCCGAAGAGTTGTTCGGCTTCAGTCAGCATTCCATTTCTGCAGAGCTGATCGATCAAGTTATTGTAAGATAGAACATCGGCACTGCACCGATAGCTATCCATCTTCTTGAACACTTCAATGGCGTCCTGAAATCTGCCCTCTGCACAGTACCCATCGACCATCACGTTGAAGCTGCCCAGATTCAGAACCAGTTGCTTCGGAGGGTTATGCATCTCGAGCATTTTGTCGAACAGCTTGACTGCGTCACTGAATTTCCCATTCTTGCTCAAAGCATCCAGCACTGAGTTATACGCCACTGCATTCATCTTCAACTTTGAGTTTTCCGCCATGGCTTCTTCATAACACTCCATGGCAGCCTCCTCCATTCCTCTGATGAAATGCCCTTTCATCAATCCTCCATAGACAACTCCGTCTTCGACTGCTCCTCCCAGTTTCTCTTTCAATTCATCATAAAGCTTGAAAATTGTATCTGCATCTGAATTCTTAGCACAACCTACCATCAGATAATGATACACAAGGGGATCTGGAGCAAATCCTTTGGTTACCATTTCATCTTTCAGCTCCGAGGCTCGCTCAAGCTTGTTGTTGTCGACCAATCCTTTGATTAGGATCCGGTAAGTGGTCAGGGATGGATTGATCAGGGCATCGTTGGTGAATTGCTTGTAGTGCTCCAGAGCTGTGTCAGGTTTTCTACAATCGAGGTAGGTCTGGAAGAGCAGGTTGTAGGTGATCACGTTCGGGGCGAGACCTGCAATGGTGATGAAACGATGGAGGGAGAGGAAATCAGAGTACTTTGATTGGCGAACAAGAGCTTGGAGAACGGCGTTTGCTGTGTAGATCGTCGGCCTGCAGTTGGAGTAAATGGAATGGCGCGTTAGGAGAGTCGCCTCCTCGAGATCATTCTCTCGGATGAGTTTGAGGATTCTATTGTGGAGGTCAAGGCGTTTGCCTGCAAGGGCTGAGACAGGTTCGGGAAGTTTCGGGGAGTTCGGGTTTTGGGGTATTGCAGATGGAGGCTTCGCAGGGGCCGATTGAGGCGATCGGTTAAGGGAGGAGAGAGGAGGCTGGATTCGGAGGTCCCGCCTACGGCGCCGGCGCTCGGTTGCTGCTTCTTCGGGAGTCGCGAAGGAGAGGAATCGGAGTGAGGTGATGGGAAGCGTCTGGATGCGGCGGCGGTTGAAGGCGGGGTTCACAAGGGCACGAAGGTGAATAATGAAGGAAGGTTTGGAGAGCGCCATCGGAGAACTGCTGCTGCAAATTTTCAATGATAGGCTAGGGTTCAGTGAGGGGTTTAGCGTGGATGAAGAAGACAATGGTGAAGGGTAATTTAGTCAATTAAGCCAAGTGGTTAAGGCTCCAGAAATTGAGCCTTATTGGGCTCAAGGAAATTTCGGCCGCAAAATATAATAGTTGGGCCATAAAGTTAGTGTTTATGAAGCCCATTAGTCCTCTAACTATTAGTTCGGAAATTTAGGCCCTCGTACTTTAAATTTAGTTAAATGGGATCTATAACTTGTATAAGAGGTCGAAATTTGGACTCATCGTTGAGATTTCTGTTAAATAGTAACATATTGATGTGAATACGTATATAAAGGTAATAGAAATTTTTTAGGTGACCATCTTCTTATTTGCATATATTTAATGAAATATAATTATGCTTAACACGATATAAATTAATAATTTAAAGTCTCAAATTAAATTTAGAGTTTCTTAATACGTGATAATACAATGTGCAATTTTAAATTTTAAAAGTTCAAAAAAGTATATTATATTATTCTAATACTACAAAGATATTTACTTTTTTATTATAATATAAAAAATTAAATATCTTAGTTAAAGAGACAATATTTTTTCTATGGTAATTAAATTTATTATTTTTTAGGTGAAAATAATTGCAACACTTTTAATAATATATATAATATCATATACGTATATTACTATAATAAATTACTAACAAATAAGATGTCTATAGAATAATAACTTAGAAATAGATCCCTATATAAAGTACATATTATGATATTAATAAATATTATAACATAATAATTTTATAGCAAGTGTATATGTATATCAACTAATCTGCAGTGTGTAATATATGATTTTATATTTATTTTTTTTTACTATGGAATTTTACTTCCCAGAACTTGGCTAATGTTCTAGTTTTAGAATATCGTGTTTCAACTTTCAAGATAATATTTTATTTTACACACACACACACATATATATATATATATATATATAATATATAATATATACTCAATATTATCAATGTTTCCTCATGTTATAAAATAGCATATACATATTGCTACTTTTAAAATATATATAAATATATAATATTCTATAACATAAAGACTGATACGTCCATATGCACACTATATATATATTCACGATGACTTGCATTTTAAACAATTATCATCACTTCTTCTTTTTTTTTAACTCAAAACCATCCTCAAGTTTTAATTAATCATGGGTTTCTTGTCTCTTTTTCGTCGTTTGGATAATCCATTCATTATAATTGCTATAATTTCGGTGGCAGCAGTAATTTTATACTGCCTCATATCGTACTTCTGCGGCTGCTGCTTCTGGCAGAATAAGGAGATGGGAGGCCAGACGCCGGCGGCGGCGCCAGCGGCTAAGCGTGGAGATGGTGACAATGATTCAGGGTCCAGCCCCGTCGGCGACTGCGAGGACTGCAGAGCTCACCGGTGAAGACTTTTGGATCAATATAAAATAGTTTTGACCGCTTTATAATAATTAATTAAAATATCAATAAGGATTCACCGTTAGTGATGAATCATTAATTATGGCCATAGGCTTCTTAGTTCGTATTTTGTTATATGCTAATGTTATAAAAATAAATAAATAATTGTTTTTATTTGATTATTCTTATCTTATATTATGTTTTGTGTCCGTTTATATTGTTACCGAATGGAATTAATCTAAAATGGTATGTACTAAAAGTACAAATTATAACAACATAATTTTAAATATAACAGAACACGATATAATTTTAAATAATAACATATTGATGCGAATACATATATAAAGGTAATATAATTTTTTTAGGTGACCATCTTCTTATTTGCATATAGCTAATGAAATATAATTATGCTTAACACGATATAAATTAATAATTTAAAGTCTCAAATTAAATTTAGAGTTTCTTAATACGTGATAATACAATGTGCAATTTTAATTTAAAAGTTCAACAAATTATATTATATTATTCTAATACTACAAAGATATTTACTTTTTTTATTATAATATAAAATTTTAAATCTCTTAGTTAAAGAGACAATATTTTTTCTATAGTAATTAAATTTATTATTTTTTAGGTGAAAATAATTGCAACACACTTTTAATACTATATAATATCATATACTAACAAATAAGATGTCTATAGAATATTAACTTAGAAATAGATTCCTATATAAAGCACATACTAATAAATATTATAACATAATAATTTTATAGCAAGTGTATATGTATATCAATTAATCTGCAGTGTTTAATATATTATTTTATATATATTTTTTACTTGAATTTGGAATTTTACTTCCCAGAACTTGGTGGTGGTAGCAATCCTTATCGTACTTCTGCGTCTGACCATCGCCGGCGGACTTGTGCGGCTGTCCGCCGCCGACGCCAGCGTCTAGGCGTGAAGAATCTGAAGATAGTGACTCACATATAGTTTTTAGCACTATATAATTAATTAAAATTTCAATAAAGATTTACCGTTAATGATGAATCATTAATTATGGCCATAGGCTTCTTAGTTCGTATTTTGTTACATGCTAATGTTATAAAAACATATTTTGTTTTTATTTGATTATTCTTATATTATATTGTGTCTTGTGCCCGTTTATATTATTACCGAATGGAATTAATCTAAAATGGTATGTACAGTTATCGAGTTTGGTTAATATGTAATGTTAATTTATGTATTAATGTTCACGCGTCTCGCGGTTCAACCTCCGCGGTAAGGTTGTACTGTATTTTGTAATAGTAACCTATCATCAATATATTGTCAAAACACGTGGAGTTTGCTCTTAAGCGGTGTTACCACGAAAAACTTAATTCTCTCTCATTTTCGCTTGTTTCTCTTCTGGAGCTTTAATTTCAGTATGTGTGTTGAGAATCGATTCTAAAGCACACGGTATAGAATAAATACATTATATATTTAATAAAATAAGATCAATAAAAGAAAAATAAAATCCAAAATTTATAAATTATACTATATAACTATATTTATAAAGGGTTTAAGTATGAAAATAATGTAATATATTCTATTAAAAATACTTATGATAAATTATGTTTTATTGAATTAATTTTAAATGAAATCGTTAACTTTTCATACAACCGTTTTGTTAACATTGATGATTTTACAAAACTTTAAAGATGTGATGACACATGATTAGACTATGGTGTAATAAATAATAATATATATTATTTAAAACATGTTTTGCAAAAAAAAAATATTTTCTATATAGTATGTAATTAAAATATTACATTTAAAAATACTTTTTTCAACTAAGAAATAAAAAAACAAAACAATATTGAAAAAATGTTTAAATATGTAAAAATATATGAAATATATTTATATAATATAGTGTATAAACTATCAATATCAATAAATTAAAATTATTCTAAAAATTGGTGAAAATAATTTTTGAATTTTATTAAAAATATGAACGATGATATCCAAAATATTTATATATATATATATTTTTGTTCAAATTTAAGTATACTTTAATTTATTTAATATATTATATAAATATAATTAATATCTGTATATTTTTAGTATTACTCTATTTCATATATATATTTTTTTTAAAGTATATATCTTAATAAAATAATACAAAAAATCCACTATTTTTTAGGATATAACGTAATGGGTTGGGTATATTATAAATGTGGGATCTTTTTATATATGGACTAATATAAATATTTTTCAAAATAGAGTTATAGTACGCCTATTTTATGTCAGATGCTGCCAAATATCCCATGTGAAACAAACTACATAACATTTAAATAGGTAAAATCCGACTTGGGGATTTAATTACTTATCATAATTGGAAAATATTATATTTTTTGAAATATTTTCTATGAATATAATATTCTGTTGCATGAATATATAAACTTATATTATTCACCTTTTTCTTTAATGATAAATACTTCAATATATATATATATATATATATAATGTTAAAATGGAAGGTTAAAGAGAATATCAATAAATAAACTAACACATATATATATATATATATATTGGGGATTTAATTACTTGTCATAATAATATAAAGCACATATTATGATATTAATAAATATTATAACATAATAATTTTATAGCAAGTGTATATGTATATCAATTAATATGCAGTGTGTAACATATGATTTTATATATTTTTTTACTTTGGAATTTTACTTCCCAGAACTTGCTAATGTTCTAGTTTTAGAATATCATGTTTCAAGATACAATTTTATTTTACACACACACATATATATATATATATATATATAGGAAAAACTACCAAATTTGTACTCGAACTTATGAGTGATTATCAAATAGGTACCTAAACTTTCTTTTGTAGCAAATAAGTTGCTGAACTTTCTTAAATAAGCAAATAGGTACATACCGTTAATTTCCGTTAAGAATAAACGAAAAATATCACATGAGGAGAAAACATGTACCTGAACTTACACGAATGAGCAAGTAGGTACCTGAATCGGTTCAAAAACCAGTTCAGTCGAACTATTTTTATTTTTTTTAAAGTAGGGTTTATATACCAAACACATGCATGACTCAACTCCAGACGTTCTCGGAGAGTTTCTTGATGCACCGAGAACGTATGGAGTTGAGTCATGCATGTGTTTGGTATATAAACCCTAATTTTGTTTTAAAAAAATTAAAGTGGTTCGACTGAACCAATTCAGGTACCTACTTATTCATTCGTGTAAGTTCAAGTACATGTTTGCTCCTCACGTGATATTTTCCGTTTATTCTTAACAGAAATTGACGGTAGGTACCTATTTACTAATTTTCATAAGTTCGATTACTTAGTTACTACAAAAAAATATTTAACTACAATTAATCACTCACAAGTTTGGTAACCAATTTGATTGTTATCCCATATATATATATATAATATTTACTCAATATTTCATCATGTAAGAAAATAGCATATACATATTGCTATTTTTTAAATATATATATATAATATTCTATAACATAAAGACTGATACGTCCATGTGCACACTATATATATATTCACGATGACTTGCATTGGAACTTTTTCAAAAACTATTCACTTTTCAAAAAATATTTGAAAAAGTGTATATCGAAATTTTTTTTTTAGAAAAGTATGCATACGCGCGACGCGCCTACTGCAATAGGTGCACGCCAGGGGTGCGCCTACTGCCTAAATTTTTTTTTTTTTCGCAAAAACACCGGTCTATCAGAAACCACGTTGATTTTAAGTCTGCTTATGGTTTTCCTCCTAAATAGAAATTGAGAGATAGTCTCACGCGTTGCTTTATCTCAGTATTCACAGGTTTTCCTCCAAATTTTCCAACTTGTTCTGAACAACAATGAAACAAAGTTGTTTATTCACAAGTTTCTGAATGAGACTTTTCTTCAGATACACTAGCTAGTTTGACATTTTCAGGAATTACTCCTGCAAAAGAGCTCTTTGGGGTTACTTTAGGTTCCTGTCCTAAATTTTCCAACTTGTTCTGAACAACAATGAAACAAAGTTGTTTATTCACAAGTTTCTTAATCTTCCGAATATCTTCTTTTGGCTCAAGATACTCCATCAAGCAATTATGTTTCTCTTCCAACTCAGGGCTACCATTCTTTTCCATCTCCATCTGGAAATGCAGAAGCTTTCGTACTTCTACAAAGCCACTCCTCCCTGCCTCTCTCCACAGATATCTCACTACATATCTATATCTTTCATTAATGAGACAGAAAAATCGAACAGGGTATAGGCTAACTAACAGCTGCAACACATTAGAGGCAGGCATGCTAGAAAGGTCCTGCAGCTGCAATCTTCCGAATATCTTGTAAAGCTTCTCCAATGACTATAGCTTTTTATCTGAATTCAAGCCTGCTTATGGTTTTCCTCCTAAATAGAAATTGAGAGATACTCTCTCCAGTAAAGAAGAAAGGAAGTTCTAAGAAGAAATGGTTTTCCTCCTGAAAATGTCAAACTGGCTAGTGTATTTGAAGAAAAGTCTCATTTAGAAACTTGTGCATAAACAACTTTGTTTCAGTGTTTTACCTCGCGGATTTTGTTCAAAACAAGTTGGAGGGCAAACTATGTATACGCGCACCCCGGGGGCGCGCCTAACGGACATAGTTACTTTTTGAAATTTATCTAAAGTAACCCCAAAAGAGTTATTTTGCCGCAGTAATTCCTGAAAATGTCAAACTAGCTAGTGTATTTGAAGAAAAGTCTCATTCAGAAACTTGTGAATGAACAACTTTGTTTCAATGTTTGACATCGCGGATGTTGTTCAGAACAAGTTGGAAAATCTAGGGCAGGAACCTAAAGTATTTAACTTCTGAGAACTTCCTTTCTTCTTTATTGGAGAGACTATCTCTCAATTTCTATGTAGGGGGAAAACCGTATAAACAGGCTCAAAATCAGATGTTTTTCAAAAAGTAAGCATATAGTAGGAAAAAAAGCATACATGGAGGAATTTGGTGCGCGTAGAGGAATTTGGACTTGTGAATACTGGGATAAAGCAACGCGTGAGACAATCATCTCGGTGGTTTGTTAACAAATTGATTTTCTGTCCTCTTGATCCAAGACCCTTTTGTTAACAAATTGATCTTCTGTCCTCTTGATCCAAGACCCTTCCTAACCATTGGAAGGGGATCAGTTTTCTTCTGTCCTCACCGTACGACAGAAGATATTCGGAAGATTCAGAATCTCGTGAATAAACAACTTTGTTTCATTGTTGTTCAGAACAAGTTGGAAAATTTAGGACAGGAACCTAAAGTAACCCCAAAGAGCTCTTTTGCAGGAGTAATGCCTGAAAATGTCAAACTACCTAGTGTATCTGAAGAAAAGTCTCATTCAGAAACTTGTGAATAAACAACTTTGTTTCATTGTTGTTCAGAACAAGTTGGAAAATTTAGGACAGGAACCTAAAGTAACCCCAAAGAGCTCTTTTGCAGGAGTAATGCCTGATAATGTCAAACTACCTACTGTATCTGAAGAAAAGTCTCATTCAGAAACTTGTGAATAAACAACTTTGTTTCATTGTTGTTCAGAACAAGTTGGAACATTTAGGACAGGAACCTAAAGTAACCCCAAATAGCTCTTTTGCAGGAGTAATTCCTGAAAATGTCAAACTAGCTAGTGTATCTGAAGAAAAGTCTCATTCAGAAACTTGTGAATAAACAACTTTGTTTCATTGTTGTTCAGAACAAGTTGGAAAATTTGTAGTTTGGACCTATGAATACGCGTGAGACTATCTCTCAATTTCTATTTAGGAGGAAAACCATAAGCAGGCTTAAAATCAACGTGGTTTCTGATAGACCGGTGTTTTTGCGAAAAAAAAAAAAAATTTAGGCAGTAGGCGCACCCCTGGGATGCGCCTATTGCAATAGGCGCATCCCTAGGACGCGCCTACTGAGTAGGCGCATCCCAGGGACGCGCCTACTGAATAGGCGCGTCCTAGGGATGCGCCTATTCAATAGGCGCGTCGCGCGTATGCATACTTTTCTAAAAAAAAAATTTCGATATACACTTTTTCAAATATTTTTTAAAAAGTGAATAGTTTTTGAAAAATATCCTTGCATTGTTAAACAATTATCATCACTTCTTTTTATTTTATTTTAACTCTCAAAAGCATCCTCAAGTTTTAATTAATCATGGGTTTCTTGTCTGTTTTTCGTCGTTTGAATCTATTCATTATAATTGCTATAATTATGGCGGCAGCAGTAATCATATACTGCCTCGTATCGTACTTCTGCGGCTGCTGCTTCTGGCAATATAAGGAGAGGGGAGGCCAGCTGCCGGCGGCGGCGCCAGCGGCTAGGCGTGGAGATGGTGACAAAGATTCAGGGTCCAGCTCCAGCCCCGTCGGCGACTGCGAGGACTGCAGAGCTCACCGGTGAAGACTTCTGGATCAATATAAAATAGTTTTGACCGCTTTATAATAATTAATTAAAATATCAAATAAGGATTCACCGTTAGTGATGAATCATTAATTATGGCCATAGGCTTCTTAGTTCGTATTTAGTTATATGCTAATGTTATAAAAAAATATTTTGTTTTTATTTGATTATTCTTATATTATATTATGTTTTGTGTCCGTTTATATTATTACCGAATGGAATTAATCTAAAATGGTATGTACTAAAAGCACAAATTATAACAACATAATTTGTAAATTAAAATCCAAAATTTGTAAATTGTATTATATAACTATATTTATAAGTATTAAAAGAATGTAATATATTTGATTAATAATGCTTATGATAAAGTATGTTTTGTTCAATTAATTTTAAATGAAATCGTTAACTTTTCATTCGACCGTTTTGTTAACACTGATGATTCTACAAAACTTTACATATGTGATACATGATTAGACTATGGTGTAAAAAATAATAATATATATTATTTAAAACATGTTTGGCAAAAAGAAATTCAAGGAAAAAAATTGTTTTTCTATATAGTATTTAATTAAAATATTACATTTAAAAAAAAATAACTAAGAAATAAAAAGACAAAAAAATATCGAAAAATGTATAAATATGTTTAAAAAAACATATTTATATAATATAGTGTATCAATATCAATAAATTAAAATTATTCTAAAAATTGGGGAAAATAATTTATGAATTCTATATTTGACTAAAAATATGAACGATGATATCCAAAATAACATTTTTTTGATATATTATTGTTCAAATTTTAAGTATACTTTAATTTATTTAATATTTTTCTTTAATATATTATATAAATATAATTAATATATGTATAATTTTTGTATTTCTCTATTTCATATTTATATATATATATATATAATAATTTTGATATAATACATCTTTTTTTTTTAAGTATCTTAATTAATAAAATAACATAAAAAATCCACTATTTTTTAGGATACAACGTAATGGTTGAGTATATTATAAATGTGGGAACTTTTATATATGGACTAATATAAATATTTTTCAAAATAGAGTTATGTATGCGTATTTTATGTCAGATGCTGCCAAATATGAAATATCGAGTTTTTTCAAAAACTGTTCACTTTTGAAAAAATATTTGAAAAAGTGTATATCGAAATTTTTTTTTTAGAAAAGTATGTATACGCGCGACGCGCCTATTGAATAGGCGCAATTGCCTAAATTTTTTTTTTTTTTCGCAAAAACACTGGTCTATCAGAAAACACGTTGATTTTAAGTCTGCTTATGGTTTTCCTCCTAAATAGAAATTGAGAGATAGTCTCACGCGTTGCTTTATCTCAGTATTCACAGGTTTTCCTCCAAATTTTCCAACTTGTTCTGAACAACAATGAAACAAAGTTGTTTATTCACAAGTTTCTGAATGAGACTTTTCTTCAGATACACTAGCTAGTTTGACATTTTCAGGAATTACTCCTGCAAAAGAGCTCTTTGGGGTTACTTTAGGTTTCTGTCCTAAATTTTCCAACTTGTTCTGAACAACAATGAAGCAAAGTTGTTTATTCACAAGATTCTGAATCTTCCGAATATCTTCTGTCGTACGGTGAGGACAGAAGAAAACTGATCCCCTTCCAATGGTTAGGAAGGGTCTTGAATCAAGAGGACAGAAGATCAATTTGTTAACAAAAGAGTCTTGGATCAAGAGGACAGAAAATCAATTTGTTAACAAACCACCGAGATGATTGTCTCACGCGTTGCTTTATCCCAGTATTCACAAGTCCAAATTCCTCTACGCGCACCAAATTCCTCCATGTATGCTTTTTTCCTACTATATGCTTACTTTTTGAAAAACATCTGATTTTGAGCCTGCTTATACGGTTTTCCTCCTACATAGAAATTGAGAGATAGTCTCTCCAATAAAGAAGAAAGGAAGTTATCAGAAGTTAAATACTTTAGGTTCCTACCCTAAATTTTCCAACTTGTTCTGAACAACATCCGCGAGGTCAAACATTGAAACAAAGTTGTTTATTCACAAGTTTCTGAATGAGACTTTTCTTCAAATACACTAGCCAGTTTGACATTTTCAGGAGGAAAACCATTTCTTCTTAGAACTTCCTTTCTTCTTTACTGGAGAGAGTATCTCTCAATTTCTATTTAGGAGGAAAACCATAAGCAGGCTTGAACTCAGATAAAAAGCTATAGTCATTGGAGAAGCTTTACAAGATATTCGGAAGATTGCAGCTGCAGGACCTTTCTAGCATGCCTGCCTCTAATGTGTTGCAGCTGTTAGTTAGCCTATACCCTGTTCGATTTTTCTTGTTGAATGTTCAGGTCAAGTGTGAGGCAAACATACCATACATTTTTTCGTGTTATAACCGTGCTCCGGAGCTTATATTTGGAGCAACATAAATACACATCATCTACCAACAACATGAACTTTGTTTCATTGTTGTTCAGAACAAGTTGTTCAGAAAAAGGAAGTACCAATCAAGAAAAATGGAATTTGTTAGATGGGGATCGAGTAATCTCATCGAGTTTCTCAAATCGGTTGGTGTAGAGACGCATGATTAGATCTCTCAGCAAGATGTTGGAGCAATTATAGCGCGGTATATCAATGATAACAAACTGAATCACCCTACGAAGAAGAGAGTAGTTTGTGATGAAAGACTTCAATTTCTATTTAGGAGGAAAACCATAAGCAGACTTAAAATCAACGAGTACACTATGCAGAAAATCAAGAGTCTTCAGATGCCGAAGAAAAAGGCAGTGGAAACCCCAAAGAGCTCTTTTGCAGGAGTAATTCCTGAAAATGTCAAACTAGCTAGTGTATCTGAAGAAAAGTCTCATTCAGAAACTTGTGAATAAACAACTTTGTTTCATTGTTGTTCAGAACAAGTTGGAAAATTTGGAGTTTGGACCTATGAATACTGAGATGAAGCAACGCGTGAGACTATCTCTCAATTTCTATTTAGGAGGAAAACCATAAGCAGACTTAAAATCAACGTGGTTTCTGATAGACCGGTGTTTTTGCGAAAAAAAAAAAAATGTAGGCAATAGGCGCATCCCTAGGACGCGCCTACTGAATAGGCGCGTCCTAGGGATGCGCCTATTCAATAGGCGCGTCGCGCGTATACATACTTTTCTAAAAAAAAAAATTCGATATACACTTTTTCAAATACTTTTTCTAAACTAAACAGTTTTTGAAAAAATTCTGAAATATCCCATGTGAAACAAACTAAATAACTTAAACTTAAATAGGTAAAAAAACGACTTGGGGATTTAATTACTTATCATAATTGGAAAATATTATATTTTATGAAATATTTTCTGTGAATATAATATATATTGTTGCATGAATATATAAACATATATTATTCACCCTTTCTCTTTAATGATCAATACTTCAATATATATATATATATAATGTTAAAATGGAAGGTTAAAGAGATTAGCAATAAATAAACACACACACACATATATATATATATATATGGGGATTTAATTACTTATCATAATTGGAAAATATTAAATTTTTTGAAATATTTTCTATGAATATAATATTTTGTTGCATGAATATATAAATATATATTATTCACCCTTTCTCTTTAATGATCAATACTTCAATATATATATATATAATGTTAAAATGGAAGGTTAAAGAGAGTAGCAATAAATAAACACACACACACACATATATATATATATATATTGCTAACTCTTGTGAAACAAACTACATAATTACTTCCCATAATTATAATATTTCCTCTCAATATAATATTTCGTGGCATGTATATATAATTATATAAACATACATTATTCACTCTCTTTATTTAGTGCTATTCTCTTTAAGAAACATATATTATATATATTATTATACTATAAATAAATACTAACATAATTCATGTGTATATTATATATATATATATATATTGATGATGAATTGCTTATTTAAATATCTCTCTAATTATTTATTTTTCAAGGATTAGTATTTTTGCTTTATTAAATTAATTAACTCCCTGTAATATATCATCGTCCATCGATAAGTTAGTCAATCATCAATGGAGATCGGTTTCAACACTGTTATTTGGCTGATCCTTCCACCCGTTCTCATCTTCAACGGAATATGTGTCTACTTCTTCTGTTTCGTCCCTAACTTGAAGGAGAAGTTGAGGAGGCGATCGGAGAGGGCCAACAGACCACCACATAGGGCGGTGTGGCCACCACAGAGGGCGGCGACACAAGGAAACCACGGCTCTCCTCCGATGGTTTGATTATAGACTCTGATTAGTATCAATAAGGCTTTCGAGGCTTATTTAGGTTACCAATGAATAAATTAGGATCTATTTTTACATTTTCTTTATATTATTATATATATTAATGATTTTTTATTTTGCATAATTGTTACAATTTAAATTTTTACAGACATAATTATATATAATTGTCATATGTATTGAAAGTGAGACATAAGGAATGATGAAGTGTGGGCCACGCTACTAATCAATCGTTCCTATGGTCGGTCCACAGACCTTATTTTGTGGGCCCGAATAATATATTGTGGGCCTTCTCTTACCATCCCTGACTATGCATAAACCATTATGCAAAGCTACTTTAACACGTGGTGCAATCAGAGTGGAAGGAATTGGTGACAAATCACATTGTTTTATTATTATTTTTTTTGGCCAAGACAAATCACATTGGTAGGTATAGGCAATTTGCAGGGAAAAAAAAAGGATTGGGTGAACTGAAAAATCGTTCTGAGCCCGTTACGAATTTAAGATCGAGTACAAAAAGTTATTTTTTTAATCCCAAATTTGGGATCGGGTTCAATGTCGGTTTTTTTACCCAAAAGATTGATTAAACTGGTCTTACCCGAATATAAGTTGGAATCAACCTTTATTGTGTATTTTTAATTAGTTTATTGTGTGTTTATAGTTGCGTTTGAAATTTAAACTTTTTTGTATTGAATATTTGGTATAATATTTATATTTTGTTTTGTATTGGATACTTGGTATAATATTTGCATTGTGCTTTGTATTTAAAAACTTTGAATATTTTTTTAGTGAAAAAGTCGGTACAAGACTGAGACCGAACCGAGTCAAGAAAGACTGCCTCAATCATTTTTTAAAAATGAATTCGGTCTTAGTCCTCCAGGTATAAATCTCAAAATTTTGAATTTCAGACATTTTTTTAAGAAAAGTATGTCCCGAGCTCACCCCTAGCAATTTGGAATAATATGATATCATTAGGGGTTGAGGTAAAATTAACTTTAATTTAGTGTTTGGATTTTAATTCAGACTAACTCGTTATAGGTGATAATTGATTTAGGTCATGATTTAAATTATAGCTCAGTCGATTAAAATTTAATTGATTTTTGATCAAATTATGACTTAATTGTATTATTTAAAAATATTAATTCTGACTATTGAAAATATTTAATGTTATTTTATCAATATTTTAAACTTATTGCGTTAGATATTAATTAAAACAAAAAAAAAGCACAAAAAAAAAGGAAACTTAAAAACCTCTTACTTTGAGGATGTAAACTTGAAAAAAAAGAGGAGAAATTTTAAAATAAATATAAATATTAAGTGATAAAAAGCAATTTACCTTATTGTTATAATGTTTATAATACTCATACTAAATTTAAAATAATAATGCCATTATCTGTAGATTTTCTTCTATAGAGAGACCGAACGTGTTAATAATAAAAGGGAAAAGTATGGAATTGCACCCGGATGTTTGCCAGAATTGGTAACTGCACCCATGATGTTTGTTCTTGCACCCATATGTTTGCACTTGTTTGTAATTGAGCCTTTCCGTCTATTTGTCACAGTAACCGTTATACCTGACCTGGTATACCGAAAATACCCCCCAGCCTTATTATTGAATTTGCACAGCCAGGTCTCCTTTCATACCAGCCAACTCTTCCCATTTCACTTCTCACACACGCATCTTTGAAGCTCCCACGTCCGAATCTGTATGTCAATACATCATGGGTGGTAAATATGATGAATGCTTTTCTCGTTCTTCTTCCTCTTGGGCATCGAAGCCGAACATGACATCCATGGAACCTATGTGCTACTGCCAACTCCAATGCCGTGCGACAACAGCGTGGACGAATAAAAATTTCGGTCGGGTGTTCTTTGCATGTCCAAGATACCAGGTAATGAAGCCAATTTGTTGTGTTAATTGCGTTTATATGACCGATTGGTCTACGGTGAACAAATTTGGGATTTTTTGAAACCCTAATTTCTTGTTACTACTATGAAGCCATCAAGTTCTTTGAAGAGGAGTTGCGATTTCTTTGCTTGGGCAGATCCACCTATGTGTGTGTATGGAAGGAGAGCCATGACCAAGTTTATGTCAAAGGAATCCGAACTCAACAACCAAATTTCTGTGTTACGTAGCAGAAATCAGCAACATCTGTGTGTTATAGTGTTCTTAGTTTTCGTTGTTGCTGGACTTCTGTTGAAGATGTAGCTGTGTTTAACACTTTTGTTTTATAGTGTGTACGTTATGTACGTTGTCATTCAGTTGTACTTGATGAATGTTTAATGAAGACATTGTGGACCCATAAGTTGTATACGTAGTTATTCAGTTGTACCTTATGTTTGTTGTTTTGTTTGGTTTTCCACCCTTATGTTTGGCTAAAAATTGGTAAACGCACCCATATGTATTGACATACAGCATACAACCAACCTGTTATCCAACAGAACACAAACCAACAGAACGCCAACAAACCTGTTTTAACCTAATATCCAACAGAACACAGACCAACAGAACACACAATCCAACAGAACACAAACAACCCTGTGTTAACACAAACGAAGGTTCCACAGACCTAATATCCAACACAAAATGTAGTCACCCAACCTAACAAACCAAAATGTCACTGCAACATCAGCGCACCGAACGTATTACAAAATATCAGTGCACCTAACAAACATACTATCACTGAGTAGATCGTCGCCCAAACCGGGGTGAACTGCGAGTACCCTGAACTGGTGTCTTAGCAAGCTTGATTCCCTCACACACGTTCCACCTTTTCACATCGAAATTGAACCTCTTCTGTATCTCATCGGCTATGGTCTTACTCTTGATTCTCGGTTCGTTGCGGATGAGTTCCAAAAAGGTATCGGCAATCCACTTTCCGCCTATCTTCTTTGTGTGGTACGCTCGGCCACATTTATGTTCTGGTACCAACTTTCTGATCTGAAAAGTCTTCTCCTTATTCATTTTGGCACCAACAACGACGAACCCACAGTCTTGCTTGCAGAGAACGACTACACGGTCAGAGTTGTTTTTTTTGCTGAAATCGGGTTCGTACCCCTCCTCGATACTGTGTTCGATGACGTATTTCCGAAAGGATTGCCCGTCTATGAACCGCATCCCTAACTTCAGTTCGTGCTTTGGCCTCTGATTTCCCGTGCTTTCACCGTTCACTGCATCATCAAATATCTTGTACGTCCGTGTACTTGAGATGTCGCCTTCAACGTCTGAACCAATAGGGGTGGTTAGAGTGTCACTTCGGGCTTCTGTTAGCAAAACTGGTTCAACAACATGAACTTCCCTCGTCACGCTGTCATCAATGTTCTCCCCGTATAGGAGATCATCAAAACTGGTCTCATTTAAGGCGGTGGCAGTTGTTCTCCCCTCGGCCCGTCCAACACTAGCACTTGCACCCGCGGTGGCAGTTGTTGGTGTTTTCTTCACTGCGGACCTAACTTGGGGATGCAAATCATCCTCATCATCTTCATCATCTCCATCGTCGTCATCTCGACCCGCTTTCCAATTAGGATCGGATATAGCATCTGATAGTGAATCAGTTTCATCTGATGAAGAGTCTGTTTCCTCGGGTTGCATTGGCCTCTTTCCCTTGTCTACTGAAACTTGCCTCTCCAATTCCTCTTGTATCCGGATATTGACTTTTAGGCGAAGCCCCTCCATAAATGGATCCTTCTCACACACCTCGGGATCAAACGGTGCCACAACATACAATGCCAACTGCAGACTTCCATCTTGCTTCACCAACATCTCAGTAATGTCTTCGTTACTCTTCACAACCGTCAAATCTGATTTCACATCTCCATTAGGAGGGAGATAGAAAATACATCCCCCGGGGACTAAGCCGTAATAATCCATGAACACTTCGACTGTCTCATAACTTAGTATATCCCTCCGTAAAACAGTAACTTCGGACTTCCCAACCCACTTTCCATCAACAAAAACACCGTCGTAATGAATCGTCAAGTCGTAACTTTGGTTGTCCATTTTTTATCCTAACAAAACAGATCAACAGAAATGGAATCAGCCGTGTGAAATGAACATCAATGAATACAACTGAAATGAACAGCAACAGACCGATATGAAATGAAATCAACGAACTCAAATGACAGCTGTGTTCGTTTTGTAGGTGTCAAGACATACAATCTGCAGATTCTGTTTCTCTAGCTAGTTTAGGCGAAATACACATGTTGTTCAAGAATAGGTAATCAGATGCATCTTTGGTTGCACCAGTGTGTTCCAGTAAGCTATTTGCTTTCCAGGTAATTTTATCAAAGGAAACAATATCATCTTTAAATTCTTCCCATTGACCAACAGAATCAAACATTATGCTGGGCGTGGTTGTTCTTGTGCTTGTTAAGAATCAAACAATCAGCAACAAGGCAACCGAACTAACATTCTCAACCGAAGAGCAAACGAACAATCATACCGAACAGCAAACGAACATCACGGTGCAATCGTCAAGGCGAAATCACCAATCAATTAAACACAAAGGAAGGAAAAGCAGCAGAGAACGAACAGAATCACTTTTGGGAACAGAATCGGTTTAAATAACTTACCGAACGACGCGGGAGAGAAGAGCAGCAGTTACCGATCGGAGATGAAGCCACGCGCGGGAGAGAAGACCGACCAGCAGCAGTGTCTCGAGCAGAAAGCGGACGACGAACGACGGGAGGGAGAGGGAGATTAGGTTTATGTCGGGGCTTTTGGGAATCAAGAGAGACCGAGTTTGCCTTAGGGAGAGTAGGAGTAGGTTCCAGTTTCACACGTCAAAGGTGATGGTTTGCCTTAGGGGTAATTCGGTCATTTCACATGGCCTCGGTTCGAATTTAACGACAACACGTGCCAAGCACGTGAGACTTAACGGGATTTTTTAACGTTGGGTGCAATGACCAACAAAATGAAACATACGGGTGTAAATAATTGCGGCAAAAAACATATAGGTCCAACGACAAAAAAAGGCAAACATCCGGGTGCAATTCCATACTTTTCCCATAATAAAATCCATTAAAACACGTCAGCGTTGATACTTTCCTTCTTTATCCACAATAATTAATGACGTAATTTCTTTCATAGTTTTAATCGATTCTTTTCGTCGTCTCCCTCCTTTCCAATTGATTGAAATTGAATCTCCCACTAGGCCACTATCATACCAGTTCCCATTGTTTCTGGTCGGAAGTAGTAACGGCGAGCACAGAGGAAGGGAGAAGAAGAAACCAACCAACCAACACCATCATTTCCAGACATCATTCATCATCGCCGCGTCCATAGATTCACCTGAATCCGATTCTAAATCTGTTTCGCTTTGCGACACCAATCGATCACATCCGCTACCTTTCTATCTCTCTTTCGCTGAATATTCCAGGTTCTTCAGATTCTGCTCCTTTTGGGTTTTCTTTGCTTTATGGTCGACTTTGCGTTGACGTGATGTTGATCGGTGTTTTATGATCGGATGCAGGTGATTACTATGCCTAGCTGTTTCACTGTGTCTTTTAGCTGGTATGATTCCGTCAGTTTATGCTTTTGACCTTTGTTGTTGGATTTTGGTGTCCGCATGGTTGCTGAAAAAGTTGGGAAACTGCTGAAAGCATAGTTGGAAATTTGGTTCAATTGCTTTCTTATTATTGTTTTTAAAGGAGGAAAAAGGTCGAGTTATTGCATTTGGATTATCTGCTCCACTTAATTTTACTAGTTTATCTATAGTAAGGTAGCTCAACGAACAAATTAGAGGACAAAGAAACCTGCAGAAGATTAGGTTCCTTTTACCATTAGTGCCTGATGTTGATGCTGTAACGAATTGGTGATGCTATAACTATTTAGTTTGAAGTTTGATGCTATAAATAATCCTTGCTATGCTTTCCTGTGAATGAATGTAAGACCAATCACTGATGAGATAAGTAAGACCTCTTGAGTAATAGAAGTATATCATTTTTAGATTGATGATGCATACAGGAGAATTTCCAAAACGCTGATAATTTTGATTCATTTTCTCTTCTGGAAAAAAAACTATTCTTCCATGAAAAACTTGATCATTTTTTAACTAGCTGTCATTTGAAGTCAATCGACTAACATCATGATGTTATTTTTCAGCCGGCACTAGCTATTTATCTAATGCAATTAGCTGATGAGACAAGGAAGAAGTTGAAGACATCAAGTTCTATTTCATGCAACATGACTCTAACTGACAGCACAGCTGCACAAATCTTCGAGGACTGTAGTTCTTTCCCCATTGAGGAGATTGTTCAATACCCTTTACCTGGATATGTAGCCCCAACTTCATTCACTTTCAGCCCTGATGATAGTTTGGTGACTTATCTGTTCAGTCCAGACCAGACTTTGAATAGGAAGGTCTTTGCATTTGATATCAAAACATGCAAGCAGGAGATAATTTTTACTCCTCCTGATGGAGGACTAGATGAGAATAACATTTCACCTGAAGAGAAGTTGAGGAGGGAGAGATTAAGGGAGCGTGGCCTTGGCGTGACACGGTACGAATGGGTTAAGAGGACTTCAAAAAAGAAAACTATTATGGTGCCTTTACCAGCTGGGGTATGTTCTCTGCAGCTTTCCTTTTTGTGTATAATATTTCTGAAAGGAAGAAGTTCAAATGTACAAGATGCTTTATTTTTTGAATTACACTGGTTAACATTCACAATAACTTAGTAAGAAATTGGTATTATAATTAATTATTCTGTACTAATCTGCTACTAGCTAGAAAGAAAGCTATACTCAGTACATGCTACTAGCTTTCAAAGGAAAATGACACTTCATTCTTGTTAGCAGTCCTTGTCGAAATATCCGGTAGATTGGTCTTTGTAAGTTCAAGTTTTATGATTGATGTGTATAACTGTATATAGTACTGTTTCAGGGATACTATTGTGATCGTTCGGTTTCACCTGGGTAATGTATATCTTTTCCTGTGAATAGATTTATTTCCAGGACCTTTCTTCTCCGACGCCAGAGCTCAAACTCTCAACTACAGTTTCTGCACCAATAGTTGATCCACATATCTCACCAGATGGCAATATGATCGCTTTTGTCAGAAATTGTGACTTGCACGTTCTGAACCTTCTGTCCAATGAGCAGCATCAATTAACTAGCGGGGCTAAGGAAAATTCTGTGGTAAGCTCCATTTGGACATTCACATAGCTGTTCATTTTTTTTTTTGCAAGACACTTAACCTTTGCCCAGCTGCAAAGTTGTTGAAGCAGAAGGCATTTATTCTTATATTTATCTGTATTTTAATCTCTTACACTGATGGCATGTTTTCATGTTCTTCAGACTCATGGGATTGCTGAATTTATAGCTCAGGTAAGTCCTTTGCCAATCAAATCTTGGATTTCCAGTCAGTGTTGCAAATCTGGACTAAAATAGATTGTTTTTATCTGGTGTGAAGATAAGATTTGTTTTTTCCTTCCAGGAAGAAATGGACAGGAAAAACGGATACTGGTGGTCACTAGACAGCAAATATATTGCTTTCACTGAAGTCGATTCTTCTGAGATACCACTTTTCAGGATCATGCATCAAGGCAAAAGCTCGGTCGGCCAAGATGCACAAGAAGATCACCCTTATCCTTTTGCAGGAGCCTCAAATGTCAAAGTCCGCCTTGGGGTAGTACCGGCTAGTGGTGGGTCTGTCACCTGGATGGATCTCCTCTGTGGAGGATCTGATGACATAGACAATGAAGATGAGTATCTAGCTCGGGTTAATTGGATGCATGGGAACAGCCTCATGGTCCAAGTTTTAAACAGGACACATTCGAAGTTGAAGTTAATTAAATTTGATGCTAAAACAGGTCAAGGAAAAGTGATTTTGGTGGAGGAACAAGAGACATGGATTAATCTCCATGACTGCTTCACTCCTTTGGACAAAGGGGTAGTGAAATTCTCAGGAGGGTTCATATGGGCGAGCGAGAGATCGGGATTTAGGCATCTTTATTTATACGATGCAAATGGAACTTGCTTAGGACCAATCACGGAAGGTGAATGGATGGTAGAGCAAATTGCAGGGATAAACGAAGCTGCGGGTCTCATATACTTCACTGCAACTCTGGACAGTCCATTGGAACATCACCTATACTCAACAAAACTTGTCCCCAACAAGTTGTCTACTCCACAAAGGTTGACTCAAGGAAAGGGTAAACACGCCATTGCACTTGACCACCATTTACGCACCTTTGTGGACATTCATGATTCGTTGACTTCTCCTCCTCGAGTTTCGCTCTGCTCACTGAATGATGGAAGTGTCATTATGCCTTTATATGAACCACCCTTTACCACCCCGAGGTTGAAGAAGCTGCAGATCGAGCCTCCAGAGATAGTGCAGATTGAGGCCAGTGATGGAACTGTGTTATACGGGGCTTTGTATAAGCCTGATATGATGAAGCATGGACCACCTCCATATAGGACTATGGTTAGTGTCTATGGTGGCCCGTGCGTGCAACTTGTGCATGATTCGTGGATAAATACAGTCGACTTGAAAGCTCAGTATCTACGAAGCAAAGGCATCTTAGTGTGGAAGGTAATGTTTTTGTCTGTGATTACTAATTTCCAGTTTCATAGTTCATTATATGCAATATTTCAGTGCTAATTTGAACTTCTGCCTGTCTATGTTTTAAAGGGTTAATTACCAAATTGCTAGCCAACTTTATATAAAATTACAATTTGCTAGACATGCATGCACATGCTTATCTTCCTAAACCCCAAATTTTTCTCAAGTTCATCTATCAAATTGCACAAAAAATAAAGTAAAAAAATATAGCTTTCTATCATAATTTAATAGAAAATTAGAGTGTTTTAAAAAAAAATTGTTTTTTTTTGGCCAAGTTTAAAAAAAAAATGTTTAAGCACTCAAATTTCAGCTTAGTTAACCATTTTAAATTTTTTGAATGAGGTGGCAGAATTTCATATGTTCATCATGCCCAGAATTAAATCATGTCCTTGAGAAGATCCTGACTTCCTGAGTATTCAGCTAACTTACATTTAGAAGATTATTTAGTTGAGCACGGTTTTGATCTTGTCTCCGTCAATGCAGATGGACAATCGAGGATCAGCAAGGCGTGGCCTTAAATTCGAAGGCGCCGTAAAACACCACCTCGGCTACAACGACGCCGAGGACCAATTAACCGGTGCGGAGTGGCTCATCAAACAAGGGTTAGCCGAACCAGGACGAATCGGCCTGTACGGGTGGAGCTACGGCGGCTACCTCTCCGCCATGTCACTCGCAAGATTCCCTGATGTGTTCCGGTGCGCGGTCTCTGGTGCTCCCGTCACATCATGGGACGGCTACGACACTTTCTACACCGAGAAATTCATGGGCCACCCGGACCGAAACGTGTTAGGGTATGAGACGAGCTCTGTGATGCACCATATCAGCAAGATGAAAGGGAGGCTGCTCCTGGTGCATGGAATGATTGATGAGAACGTGCATTTCAGGCACACGGCAAGGCTGGTGAACGGCCTCGTGGTGGCGGGGAAGCCGTATGAGATGTTGATATTTCCCGATGAGAGGCACATGCCGAGGCGGCATAGGGACCGGGTTTATATGGAGGAGAGAATTTGGGAGTTTCTTGAGAGGAATCTATGAAATGAATGTGAAAAGAGTAAGGGCCTTTTTCTTTTACTGATTATTATGAACATGGTTAAATTCCAAACTATCTTAATTTTAAACGTTTTACTACGAACTACCTGAACTTTAAAAATTTAAAACATACTATCTCAACTTGGACGAATGTACAAATAGTTACCTCCGTCTAATTTATCACGAATTTTCGATGAATTTTTATCGGATTTCATACGAATTTTTGATGAAATTATGTTGACGAATTTTTTACGGTAAATTGAACGGAGGTAACTATTTGCACATTCGTCCAAGTTGAGGTAGCCCATTTTTAATTTTTAAAGTTCGGGTAGCTCGTTGCAAAACGTTCAAAGTTCAGATAGCTTATCGGTATTTAACCCTTAAGAATATGATATATGAATATTCCTCTGGCTTTCTCTTCTTCTACTTTTGGTTTGATTTATTTCCTAACTTTTTTTTTTGTAAAAAAAGAGAATAATATGTTAACTGAATAAAAGTTTTGGGTTCAATATTTTGTCAGAAAACGTTTGTGGGTTAACTTCCACTCTTGAAAACTACAGGGATGAAATTTGCTTTTCTTGGAGCTTTGAGCTTCCGTGTTGGGCTCTCTTTGGGGGGAGCGGGGGAAGCCTGTTAAATGGGTTTTGTATTTTCTTTTTTATTGGCCCAGTTTCGGATTTACTTAGCTGGTAGGAATAGGACAGGTGTTGGACTATTATTGGTTGTATTGCGTATTAGTGAGCCAGTTCCGGTTACAAAGAGAGGGCGAAGAAAAGGAAAAAAAATCGTTTTGACTTGGCAGACAAGCCTAAAGCACCGTCGCTTGACGCCGTCTATCCCTCTTTAATTCAAGCGGACATGCGTTCCGATCAAATTACGGTTCTGACCTTGCATAATTATAAAGGGTACTACAATTATTCAATTATTTTTTTCTTCTAAAATATATCTCATTTGAAAATTAAATACTTAAATAACCAGTTGAAAATTAAATACAAAAATATATCTATTCGTGGGTGGATGTAACTAATATTCATCTCGTGAATATTCATCTAAGTGGTCCTAAACTCTCATATTTTTTATTTTTTTATAATTGTTTAGCTAAATATAATTATATAGAATGCCTAATATAGTTATATTATTAATTAATATGTTTTTTTTTTCTTATCAAGTAGGTGTTAGTAAATATTTTCTATCACTTTCATTATGGCGGTAAAATCTCTCTAGACAATGAAGATGTTACTAATTATATTGATGGTCAAATCGCAATAGGTAACATTGAAACTGAAACAATCCTAAACACAGTTAAAAAAATTTGTTAATTCAGTATGTGGAATTGTGGATACGAAGGTCAAGTAAGTGATCGTGATTAGTTTTTTAAAAATGGGTAACAAATTTTATCCCATAAACAAACAATAAATATTGGATGAAATTATAAGAATATGAGGCAAATGCATGGAATTATATGTGAAGATAGGGATTAGAGTTTAGTCGATGAAAAACAAGTTCATGAAGACTAAGAGGAGGAAATAAGAGATTCATCCTTGGGAGATACTTGTATTAAAAAAATAAAGTATATTATTAATTATAGTTGAGAATGGTAATACTATGGTGAAAATTCAAAAATTGTAATTATAACTGTTATTTTTTTATATGGTTAACCGTATTATTATGACGATGGATTTTAATATTCATATATTAGTATATACTAATAATAGTAATTACTTTTTAAATTTTACAATAAAATTAATAAATACTTAAAAATTATTTCCGTAATGGGAATGATTATAATTGTTATAGTTATGACATCTAATTTAAAACCTAATTATAGTTATAGAGCCGTCGAGAAGGGCAGAAACTTAAAGGGCAATTTGGTCTCAGTGGAACGGAAAACATAACGACGTGTATCCACGCGTTAATGCCCATTTATTTATTTAATTAATCATCAATTCATTACTGTCTACTCCATATAAATATCGGGATAGCTTTCAGAAACACTCTCCTGCAGTCCTGCTTGTTTTCTCTCACTTCTCCAATGAATTATCGGGGAGGAAAACCCAAAATACCGACGACAAAACTTACTCGATCATCGAAGACTCGGAGAAGCGACAAAGCGCTCGAATTCTGACTGTTTTTTTCATCTCTTGATTGTGACGCGTTAGTGGAGGTCTATTCGATTCTCCGGTAAGTGTTTATTTTGATAGCATTTCGGAGATTGTTCGATTCGTCTTGTTTTGTTGATTGCGGTGAAGCAGATTAAGCATTTTGTTGTTGTGATGATCATGCATGAGGTATCTGTGCTCTCCCTGTATGCTAGAATTGGTAAATTAGGGTATTCCGAATTCAAATGTGAGCTGAGATTAGCTATTTGAGCTTCGGATGATGTTCGATTCTCTGTCTAAAATCAATTGAGCAATTAAAGGATTTTGTCTTAATTACGTTTTATTTAGTATTTACGATTAGGTTTTGGTTAGCATCTAATTCTGTTCCTTTTCCTTGTTTCTGCATGAAGAGCAATGCGTGCAAGGGTCTGAATTGTAAATGATCATGTCGGCTTTCTGGAAATTTCGATCAATAGGAGGCTTGCATTTTGGGGGCTATTTTTGGAGAGAATCAGTTAGAGATGTCTGTATGAATTGTTTGATGAAATGTCTAAGTCCTGAAATTTTTGTCTTCAGGGTTTACTCTCGACTTGGATTTGAAAAGGCTAATTCTATGAACTTGTAAGATGTGACCTGGATTGAAAACTTTTCGGTTTCTATTCTTGGTGTAAATGAATTTGATCAAAGTGTAATGAAGAACTGAAGTATATTGGAGCTCTAGTGTTCTTTGACTGACATAAGAGGAGAGGATCTAGAACTCAGAGCTGAAAGATGTCGCTTGCTGGTGTAGCCCTCAGTCCAGTGCAGGAAGAATTATTCAATTTTCCTGGCAATTTTACGAGCAGATGTGGTCTTCCTCTCTTAGATGACTCAATCTTAGTATACCTTTCTGTCGCTGGTTCTCTAATACCGATGCATATTATGAAATCAGACTCAATTGCCTCTGTAAAACTGAGGATTCAGTCGGTTAAAGGATTCTTTGTAAAAAAACAGAAACTTGTGTTTGAAGGTAGAGAACTTGCTCGGAGTAATTCCTTTGTTCGGGACTATGGGGTTGGGGATGGGAATGTACTGCACCTGGTTCTGAGGCTCTCAGATCTTCAGGCTATCACTGTTCATACTGCGTGTGGTAAGGAATTCGAATTCCAAGTGGAGAGAAGTAGGAACGTGGGTTATGTGAAGCAGCAAATTGCAAAAAAAAGAGGGAAAAGTATTGATCTCAACAATCGGGAGTTAGTATGTGATGGTGAAGAGCTTGAAGATCAAAAGCTCATATATGATATCAGCAGAAAGACCGATGCGGTAATTCACTTGCTTGTACAGAAATCTGCAAAAGTGAGGGCAAAACCTGTTAATAAGTACTTTGAAGTGTCTATTGATGCACCAATTGTTAAAAAGGTAGCAGCAAATAGTGAAGTGGCTTCATCTGTTGAACATAATACCTTAGTGAGGCAGCCATCAACCAGAGATTTACTATTAGAAGCTTTAGTTGCTGATGGAGGTATCGAGCTGCCTCCACGCATAAAAGAACTGATCAGCTCTACACTCAGAGGATTAGAGATGGGAAATGCACCAATCCAGTCTTCAGAGGGTTCAGGAGGAGCTTACTTGATGCAAGATTTTTCTGGACAAGGGTATGTATCTGTTTTTAAGCCTATTGACGAGGAGCCACTTGCTGTTAATAACCCTAGGGGCCTGCCATTGTCAGTGGATGGTCAAGGATTGAAGAAGGGGACTCGTGTCGGAGAAGGTGCTTTGAGGGAAGTTGCTGCTTACATCTTGGACCACCCACAAGGCGGTTCCCATTTATTTTATAAGGAAGAGAAGGGTTTTTCTGGGGTTCCACCCACTGTTATGGTCAAGTGCTTGCACAAAGGCTTCAACCATCCAGAAGGTTACCGAGCTGCATTTAAAAATGTGAAGATTGGATCACTACAGATGTACATGAAGAACAATGGAAGCTGCGAGGACATGGGACCACGTGATTTCCCCGTGCAGGAGGTGCACAAGATCTCCGTGCTGGACATAAGGCTAGCAAATGCAGATAGGCATTCCGGGAACATATTGATCAGCAGAGAAGGTGAAACTGGGGAAATTGTACTCATCCCTATTGATCACGGCTACTGCTTACCTGAAAATGTAAGTGTTTCATAGCTCATGCATTCAAGTTTTCATTTTCTTACATTTTAGTAGAGCATTTTTATTCACTTAACATACATTCTACTAGGCGGTATCAAAATATCAAAATCTCGTCACAGCCTTTTTAGTCTTCAATGCTTTAAAGTTTCGATTTTGGACATTTTAGTAGAAGTATTTCTATTCATCTATCTGCTTGAATCACGTTCTTGCTTTTCTGCTGGCCGGTTTACTTTTTTGTGCTAGAAAGATATCAAGTTCACGATTTTCTTATCCTCTTTTCAGTTTGAAGACTGCACATTTGATTGGCTATACTGGCCACAAGCCAAACAACCTTACTCCCCAGAAACCATTAACTACATTCAATCTTTGGATGCCGAACAAGACATTCAACTCTTAAGTTCCCATGGGTGGGATCTTCCTCTAGAATCCGCTCGAACCCTCAGAATCTCCACAATGCTTTTGAAGAAAGCTGCTTCGAGGGGATTCACTCCCTTCTTCATCGGGACCATGATGTGCAGAAGAACTTTGAAGGAAGAATCTGCAATCGAGCTGATTGTTCAGGAAGCAGAGGAGAAGGTCCTTCCTGGGGCTAGTGAAGCTGCATTTCTTGAAATGGTCGAATCAATAATGGATCGATACCTTGATGGACAGGCACCATAAGGGTATGACCACCATTTTCTGCAAGTTTTCTGGTTTTTGCATAGATGAAATTGCTACTATGAACGATCCCGGATCATCAAATGGCATGTTGCTTATTCTGCTTTATGTTTGGATGTGCTGTAGCTTTTGGCATTAGACTATGCTTCACTCTTCACCCTGTTGTTCTTTGATCATCTTACATTAAACAACATAAATAAAATTAATAAATAAATAAGTTTTGTTTTTTTTCTATCAAGGGTATATGCTTTATTGATTGATAGAAAATGGAACATTGTTATTGAAAAGGACTATATATCTGTGCTAGGAATTAAATTTGGAAGTTGGACAGTCGATGCCGTTTATGATTTTTTTTTGCTAGATATGCAAAAAAACAAAACAAAAACATAAAAAAGGACGTGGGTCCTCACCATTTGCCACGTAATCATTTGCTATAATTGCGGCTGAGATTTTGCCACGTAATCATTTGCTTTTGAAGAATATATATATATATATATATATGTATGGTGTGAGAATCTCATCCACTAATCAAAATGCCGACTTGTCTAAGCTCTTCTTTTTTTCCGAAAAAAAGGAATGGGTTAGGGCCTAGGTTTAGTTTTTTATTTATTTATTATTATTTATAATTATGAATTAAAAACTACTATAGTTGATAAACTTTTCATCCAATTTCAAAATTGCATAATCAAAATTAGCTAACTTTAACAATTCTCGAAACAGAATAACCGACGTCTTTTCACAGCGCGTTAGTAGTTTCCTTCGGAGGTGTAAACTATTAACGCGCTCCGAAAAGACGCTATTGATTATTCTGTTTCGAGAATTGTTAAAGCTATCTAATTTTGGTTGTCTCGATAGAGCGTGTTAGGAGCTCTGTTGGTTCTTCTGTTTCGGAGCACGTTAGAGGTTAGTTACTGCAACTCTATGTTCATCCCGCTATGTAATGTTAAGGCTTTTCTGTTTTGGGGTCACTATGGAGCTATTATCCCTCTGAACAATCAATACATGCACTAACCTCGTCAACGTAGTTTCACCAGCAGTGTAGTATAGTAAAGAATGCCGGAGTCAAACCAGTTAGCAGTAAGTGCTCTCAACCGCTAAAATGTATGTATGTCTAAGCTATCTTGACTGATGAATGAACTTAACTTCCATTCGAAACAATTAAGAATCCAACTCCCAAAAAAATATTACTCAGAATATTATGAACCATAATTCGTTCGTGTCTTAGCTAAACCGAAAGTCCTGAAACGAATGCAACGCCGGTGGACGGCAGCCACGACGATCCATATATGAATTGCGCGACTGTAAACCGGTTGGCTTCCGTTTCAGACTGTATGACTCGGTACCCGGGCCACTTGACCCGTTGACTCACACCTGCACCCGGACCCGAATTCATATACTCCCCATAGTAAAGCGTGTCGAGCGCAAAGGCGGAGGAGTTCCACTGGAGCCACCCTTGAGTGTGGACATGGTCCCCCATATAAGACACCATGTACACAACCCTAGAGTACATCTTCCATGGCCGACCGAGATAAGTCGAGAAGTTTCCTTTCGACGATTCGAGGTCCGACGTGGCTAAGATTCTGGAAGCATGGATCGAAATTCCCGTGTTTTGGTTTGGATCCTTCCTGTTCTGAGCAGTAATGGTGTTTTTCTGCTGCGCCATGGGTTTTCGAGCGTAGATGCTGCAGTTCTGAAGGACGACTGCTGCGTTTCCGAAGATGAAGTCGACTGTTCCGTAGATGTCGCATTCGCGGTAGAACTGTCGGTTCGAGTGGACGTACAAGGTGTCTTGGTATCCGATGATGTCGCACCGGTAGATCACTGCGTGGTCGGATCCGACACGGAGCGCCACCGCCTGGTGCTTGCTGGGTCCGGCGTAGTTCTCGAAGGTTATGTCACGGGCTATGAATCCTGATCCAGTCGCAGCTACATACAAGTAAAGAAAAAAAAAAACTTTCAAAAATTGTCAATTTTATTCTTAATAAATTTAGGGTTAATAATTAATTCGTTATCCCAACTTTGCCCACTTTTTAAATTACTATTTGAATTTTATTTATTGTTTGTTTAAGCGCTATTTCTGTTAAGTTTTTCGTTAAATATGGATGAAAAATGATGTAGAAGTTACAAAATTAATTAATAATTTAGAAAACTATATTATTTTTCTAAAAGTACTAAAAAAAATAGAAAAAAAGATAAGCTAATAAAGAAAATATGAGTTTTTAATATAATATTTGTATTAAACGTATACGATAAAAAATAATTAATTTTTTAAAATTTTGTTTTATATTTTTATTAAAAATAATATATTTAAAACTCTTATTTTTCTTTTTAATTTTTTAATTTTTTTAAAATTTCAAAAAAAATATTTACTTTTATAAATTATGGACTAATCATGTTGCAATATTATTTTTCATGAATAAGAAAATAATTTGCTCAAATTATGAAAGTATATGTAATAAAATTTAAAAAAGTAAAATTTAAATAATAATTTATAAAATGACAAAAAAATTGAGATAACGATATGATTATCAAGTAATAAATCAATAAAGTTTTATGGACAAATTTTGCGTCAATTACATTAGCATAGCTGTATTTTGATTTTTGAGTGAAGACAGAGGAACATGGTGTTCTGGCCATGTGTGCGGTGCTGATTTTTTGAACATCCTTTTAATTGCAAGGATCCAATTTTCTATGTCAGAAATTAATTAAGTAGAAAAATAATGCAGGGAGCGAAGAGTGTGGCCAATATTTGGCTTGTTATAGAGGGGCAGTAAGGTCATTTCGTTATTCCAAAAAGGTTTGGTGAAGCTATAAAAGTTTTACCAAAGGAGGCGGTGTGGAATGTAGTTATGTTGTCGGCGACACTTTTTCCACCGGTTATGACGGTATTGCCCTTCCCGTCTCCAATAAACATCAAGTTCGTCTTCTTCTTCCCTATCTTTAAAGTCTTCTCTTCGTACCTGAATCAATAATAACAAATAGACAAATAATTAGTTGTCAAAAATTAACCCAATTCATGGTTGATGGTTGGATGATCCGATCACGGGACATATTAAGATTTTTTTTGATTCACGAGTTATTTTGACATGACTTATACATGATCCGTGAAAACACGGATCAATAGTTTTGACTCATGGGTCAATCTGTGACATGTCCCGAATTATATATTATATTAAATATATATAATTCTGACTCATGAGTCAGTCTGTTTTTGGTTTCTTATGTATTGGTGGGTCGAATGAGTCAGTCTGACCCGCGAATCATGGAGGTCGAATGAGTCAGTCTGACACAAGCTTTATTAATCCTGACGGGTCAGGTTTGAGTTTCAAAAAATGACACATATGAGTCACTGTGCACGGGGCGTGTTTGGGTCATACGGTCCCTGACACGATCCATGGGTCGACTCATGACCCGTTTTTCCACCCCTATAAATAATTGGCATCATATAATTTATAATTCATTTTTCTATTTTAAAGAACATGAAAATATGATATTAGAAAATTCTACTATATATTAACAAAGAACACATTTGATATTTGAAAAAAGGTTAATTATAGATACTTTTAAATATTTACCAAAAAAAAAAATAGATACTTTTAAAAATGTCATATCATTTATACGCTGTCTTTTTCACATTAAAAAGCGTCAAATAATTCATTTAAAATGAAGAAGAATAAACTATAAATATTCAAAACCTCTTTATTATATTGCAAAAGGGAAATTAAAAAAAAAATGGAGTCAAAAACTGAATTATATTACCTCCCAGCTTTGACGTATATGATAATCCGCCGGCTGCTCCGCTCCGGCGCCTTCTTAATCGCCTCCGCTATGGTCTTGTACGTGCCGTTACCTCCGTCCTTAGACACCACTATATCAGCCTGAATCGCCGACGCCGGAATCTCCATCAACTGTCTCTCTCTCCTCCCTATCCACGCCGGAAACTCCATTCCCTCATCTTCAACCTCCATTAACCTCCTTTTGTTTTCTATCGGAATGCTGGAGAATTCCCCGCCGCTGTCTCCGACAGCTGAGAATATCGCTAAGCTGTTGCTGACGAGCTCGGACAGGTCGCGGAGCTTGTCTTCTATCTGGTCCCTCATGGCTCCGGTGATATCGCTGAGGCCTTCCCTGCATGTGTCGTGATTCGTCATCGCCGTACTCAGCCACGTGACAACGTCCTGGTTAGAGCCTCGGATGGTCTCCCTGCCACCACCACCGTCGTCGTCCGTCGGTACCACAGTGAAGAGCGCACTCGACAGTGTATGTACAGAGTCCTCCAACAGCTCCACGCAGTCGTCGTACGCGGACCTCGCCAGGTCGTCCATGTCGGCGTATCCGATCGAGGAAGAGAAGTAAAACGCCCTGCTGACGCGCTGCAACGTCATGTTAAATGACACGTGGACGAGATCCTTCTCCGTGGCCGCCGCCGTGGAGCCGGGGAAGTCGAGGAGTGAGTCGATGCAGAGAGTTGGGTAGAACGTGTGGCTGCACGCTCTGGAGATCGCTACCGTCGGCTTCCGTGATCCGACTCTGCCAGACGCCTTGGTGCGTAGCCCGACCACCAGCGCCGCTGAGATCGCCGACGCGACAATGAGAGCTAAAGAGACAATAGACAGAAGCACGACGATCCTCCTCCTGTCGTAACGTAAAGGTTTCGTAGAAGGTACTGTAACTGCGGTGGGTTCCTGGTCGGAGCTCCGATGGAGTCTACCGTAACCCATTCGGTGTTTTGACCTTTCTGACAGATGAAGAGAGAGAGAGAGAATCAGTTGAAGGCTTGAAGCTGAAGCTACTGATATGGAAAAGTAAGTTTATATATAGTGTTGGATTATGTAAAACATAATCACACATAATTAAGTTACATCTGAATTGATTGCCTTAGCGGAAGCGGATCTGTCTGAGGTTGGGATCACGGTCTGCCGGACGGGAGGACACGCCACAGATTAACGGGTAGTGACCTAGGTTTCCACAGCTGCTGACCTCCTGTCTAAATGTGGGTGACTATTAGGTTCTGATTTATCACTTAATTCTAAGGAGAGCACCCTATATATATATAGATATATAGAGGGATAGAATTTATGGTCAGTATCACATACCAGACTTACCTGAATGACTCCCACCTATGGGCAACCCATTAACCTAAATCCAACATATAGGAAGAAGGTGTTTGTAAGTAACTGCTGGTCGGGAGAAATTACAGATACTAATTCTAAGCTAGAAAAGTGTGTATAGTAATGGCGGTGGCCTCTCCATTGTAGAAGACGAAGGAAGAAGACGAAGTTGGTGTGAGGTCAGTATCAAAATTCCTCTCCTGCTAGTAAATATTAAGTGGAGCTGTATAAGTTTGTTGTATAGTTTTGGAGAAATTAAATGTATTGGGATAGTTTTTTTTTAATGGAAAATGATGGGAATGCTAGAAATTATATTTTTTTGTTATATATATTTATTAATAATTATATTTAAATATATATATATATATATTAATAAAAAAATTAATGATCATACATTAGTTATTTAATATATTATCAATATTTATTATATTATAAAGAATAAAAATTAATTACATTTTAGAAATTGTTGTTTTTGGTAAATGCATTTTAGAAATTGTTAATAAAATAGTAAAAATATTATTTTTACTAGTAATTACACTTATATTTTCATTACAGACTACAAAGTATAAAGATCAATTGTATTTTTTTATAAAATAATTGAAAAGTAGGTAAAAATAAGTTTTATGTTCACACTGTAAAATACGACTTTTTTTCCTTCTAATTTTTTATTTTTGAAACAATTTTTCGTTAACATCAAAGAGAAATTCCTGTGTAACGTAGTTAACGTTGCGGTGATGAGCAGTAGCTGTATACACCAGGTTGATGAGAACATCCACCTGAAAAAATAATTTTTGTCGTTTTGAAGCGATTTTAATACAGTAAAGTATACACCCGGTGTAGCCAAGTGGAGTCTTCCTTCTCCAGAAAGTCTTTACTGTTTGTTAGTATTATGGTAGAGTTGCGTACACCCGGCTCATAATCACACGTTTTGAAAATATCAATTTTCACTGTTTTAAAGCCATTTTGGAGGGGTTGTGTGAAGGTCCGGTGCACCCAAAAATGGTCATATTTTGTGTTCCCCGTGATTATATTTAGTCCAGTGGGCTTGTTGATTTGTTTCTGTAGAATGGTTTGTAGTCCGATTAAGCCCAATATACGGGTTTTATGGGCCGTAGCCCAATTTACGGTTACTTAATAACTTTCTACAATAGTAATTAGAGAAATATGAGGATTTGTTAATTATAAACACATTTTATTAATAAAAAATAATAATGGCAGAATCATTTAATGGAAAAAATATTACTGGTTCATATGTTATTACCACTAAAAATAATACAATACAACTCCATCCCACAAAATTGCTATTAAAAGAATGTTGATTTCATTTTTAAATTTAAATTAAAAAATGTCATATTATCATTATATAGACATTTGAATTTTATAAACAAGTTTTTTTGTTCTTTGTTCATTTTATAATTTGAATCATTAAAAAAATGATTATATCCTTGCATAAAAATATAATGTTAATGTAGCATCTGTAAATCAAGTTAGATTGAGTGTCACTAGATTTTCCACATGTTTTTTTTTCATAATAATTTTTTAAATCCAAGTTTTTACTCTAAAACTATGTTTTTTTTTATAAAGAATATATACTTTTTGAATTTGTTTATATATATTTTTAATATTTCATTAAATATTTTATAGCTTGATTATTTTCAAAAAATCTTTTATCCGATTTAGTTTGATATTAATATCACGTTGTCGAAACGTCTAGTTTAAAAAAATTAATTTAAATTAAATGTAACCAACATATTTTTGGGTTAATCGATATGAGGTTTTAATTGAAATAATTTGAAAGATTGTATCTTTAAAAGCAAATTTAGGGTTTATATTTCTATGTTTTGCATTTTTATCCATCAAGGGTAAATGATGATTTTATCTTATTATTATAAAGTAAAAGTGTAAAATAAAGTTTTTCAAAATAATAAAAAATAATGGTGAGAGGATATCAAATCGTTTATTGCAATGTAAAGTAGTTCTGTGGTGAATTCCAAAAAGCTACGTGCACCAGGTTGACGCACAAAGCCCCCTGAAAATATTAATTTGATTGTTTTTGGATGATTTTTATATGCACGAGTATACGCCTGGTGTATTCAAATATGACCATCTTTCTTCATAATTTCTATTACCGCATTCAGTATTTCCTTAAACCTACGTACACCCGGCCCACAATCAAACAGTCTAGAAAAATTAATTTTTACTGTTTTAGAGCCATTTTGGAGGGGTTGTGCGAAGGCCGGGTGCACCCAAAATTTACTATTTCATTATAGTTCCAATACTGCTTTTAATCTCTCGGCACTTTGATTTATTTTACTCGTCAATGATTTTCTAGTTCGATTAAATCATATATATGATTATAGACTTATAGTAACTTATATATATATTTTTATTTCTTACTTTTCATAAAATATAAAATTATATATTTAAGTATTCTATAAAATTTACTAAATAAAATAAATTTAAGAAAAAAAAATCATAAATGTACATAATAAAGAGTAAGATCGAATTGAACTTTTATAATTTTTTTGGAGAATGAAATAAATATCTTAGAAATTTTTAAACTATTTTACAAGACATGACGTATATCAACGAGAGTATGTTTGAGATAAATCAAATAACAGTTCTGAATTTAACATTAGAAATTAAAAATGTCTTTAAAAAACTTATTTATCACAGTTATATATAACCACCTAACCAAATTACTATATATATATATATAACCTAACCAAATTTAAAAATATAGAATAGATAATGTCACAAAAATGATGCGGCTACCTAATCAAGTTTGTAAATAAAAGAAGGGTTAAATACGACATTGCCCCCTAAAATTTACGTTGATTTTAAAATTTATCCTTAAAATTTAAAGTTTCCCTAAACATAATGTTTAGAAATGATAAAAAAAAATCTCCCCTTATCAATGACTGCCAAATGCTATTTCAGGAATTTTTTTATCATTTCTAAACATTATGTTTAGGGAAACTTTAAATTTTAAGGGGGAATTTTAAAATCGGCGTAAATTTTAGGAGGCAATGTCGTATTTTACTCATAAAAGAATGAGATTCATCTTGTACATCACCACAAGAGTAGGTATGAGAAGAGCATCTCTAACTGCTGCTTGCTATCCAAATATGCAGGTACTTCGGTTTGCCACAGTCGAAGATTGATTGATTGATCGATCGTTGGGTACTCCAACTGCGATTCGGTACTTCGTATGATCGATTCGGTATGTGTTTGTTAGAAAATCTACGGCATCTCATCAAACACCTGCACAGAAAGCTCCTGACGACCATGAAGAACAGCAGAACTTGCTGTCATCGATATACTTGGCATCAAGCCCGAGGAACCAAGAACCTGCAGTCACATCATCGTGTGCATAGGTGCGGAGAGTAGACCTGCAACCGCGATATTGTCAGGACCGGAGCATTAGAGATGGTAAATTGTTGAAAACATATGGAGGAGAAAGACAAAGACCTGTTTATCGATATGAATTTTGCTAGAGCTCGAGATATAACATACATTTCTCCAGAAGCATGTCGAAAGTATCTATGGGATAAGAAAGAAACCAGATATTACGATGTTCTCAAGCTTAGGAAATAACATGTCATAAACTTACGATTTTTTGTCACCGAATTTCCACCAGTCGGGTTCATACCATTTGTGATCTCTGCAACCCCAGCATGAAGCATGTGTAAGTTAGATAACATGAAGTCTGTATTGGCTGCTGAATGGTTATGGTTTCGCTCACAAAATTTGGCAAAGCTTACTTTTCGGAGAAAACTTCGCCTGATTTCATACACCCAATATAAAGACGAGGTTTGTCCAGGTGGGTTGCTAGTGTAGCAGCCAAGGGATCTGTTCACGGGAGAACAAAAAAAACAAAGAATTACACTCACTTGTAGGGCTGGCAATGGTTAGGGTATGACAAATACCATAACCATACCATATTTTTAAAACACATACCATAACCATAACAATTATGGTTACAATTTTCAATACCATAACCATTTAAATAACCGTGATTATTAACCATGATTTTATTTCACACATATTTATTTTACACATGGGTATACGGTATACCCATATTTATTTCACAAATGTAATATAATAAAATACCGATTTAAAAAAAAAAATACATAAATCTATATTATCAACAATAAAAATATATAAAACTAACATCATAGTTATTTATTACATGTATGTATATTAACTTCCATTATTTAGTATATATTAGTTTATTAATAATAATTAATTATTATATTTATATAATAACCATATTTATAACATGGGTATAGCTCAAATACCATAACCATAACCATTATGGGTAGAAAATTCATCACCATAACTGCACCACACCATAATGGTACAGTTAACCATTTTAAACAGTAATGGTTATAACCATGGCTATGGGTTTTTCACCGCACCATTGCCGGCCCTACTCACTTGTGATAACTTTTGTATATTTTTAGATATTCTTGTAATTTAAGCCATGTACCATTCTCAGTCTTTAGAAAGAAGGACCAAAGAGAAGTCACCATATACCATTGAGAAAGTAAGACCAAAATTCAGACATGAGTTTGGCCGCTAAAGCAATAGTTACACTTACCGATATATAGGTAAACATCGTCCTTGACTTTAGCATAGTACTCTGCATCCCATTTTTCAGCAGCATAAGCAAAGAACAACTTAGCTTTCTTTGGGGTCTCCTCTGGAGCCTCCACAAGGTCATCCTGTTAAGCACAGGTAAAATAATGGTTAACCGAAATTTCAAGAGTGAAACATTATTTCAACTAATGCGGAAACAGGGTACAAATATTGCTCTTAGTTGGTGCAAATAGCTAGAAGCATTAAACATCCATGCTAACTGCTAGATAGTCGATGTATGTCCATTATATGGTGAGTCTACGAGTCTACTCAATCTTTCCAAGGAGGCAAGGAATGCTATCACAAGATTTAATTCCACGAAAGTACTTAAAATTCACGTTTGCAGTAACAAGAGAAGCAGGTCTACTTTGACTCTAACCTTGCAATGCAGTGAATACTGTTGGCTTTACTACTACTCCTTTTTAATTTTTTCAGTAAATGGCACGAGTAAAGAACATTATCTTATACAATATTCAAAATCCATTTTGATTACTCACAAGAATGACAAAATCATTAGTTTGCTTGTTCTCAGTTTCAATGCCTCTGTCCAAGCTGTCCCCCTGATTTGCGCTGCATGAAAATGAAGAAAAGCCTTAACCAATAATACTTTTCAGCATCTAAACAAGATTATTAAGCAAGGAAGTACTTGAATGAATAGGGGGGAGCAAACCTCTTTCCAATCACAAATCGTGCGATGATGCCCTTTTCGTCCTCCATCTTCTTTAGAGCTTTTTCTGCAAGGAGAATATTCAGAGGAAATTTGGAAACTGAGTAGAACTCTACAAGTATGAAGACTTATACATGAAAGTTGAAACCTTGATGCAAGTCAATCTCAATCCATCATAAAGTTCAGAGTCCAATTTATTCCATTAAAATTAGGAAATTATGTAGGCAAGCTTGGAAATTTACACGTACCCATGGAGGTTAAGGGTGTAGAATGATCTACTAATGGTAATAGCATATAAGTTTTATAAAAAAAAAAAAAATCAAGAACCATATTCTTAGGACGTTGAAATTTGATAATATGCAATGCTTGCCAAACAAGATACAAGTTTCAGCCTTAACAAAATATCATTAAATGTCCGCAATAAACTAATAAAGCAAAAAGAAAGCTGTAGCTGTGAGATATTGCAAATTACCAGTTCCCATCCATGCCTTTCGAATTGCATTCCTGTTGTTTTTACGTCCGAATGCTGTAAATACTCCTATCACTAGAAGAGGCCTTCTCTTTGGCTTATCACCATTAGTTTCTATCAAATGCTTTGAAATGAATCCCCCTTGCCGAGCGAAAGCCAACTCCGTCTCCAGTGTTGCCAATCTTTTATGTTGTTCTCTAGAAGAGGCAAGTGCTAATTCAGAATGTTTTCTAAAATGTATATCAATTAGGCTATATGATCGCCTATAGATCGAGAAGTTTAAAACATCACAAATATATGCCAATTGACAGTTATTTTCACCTGCATGCTATGATTTTCAAGGTGTCATCTACTGATATGGCAGATTGACCCTGAAATGACATGTCATCATTAGCTAATTTGTTCATACTAGGTGCAGCAAAAATGTAACAAGTGATTCATAGAAGATATTAGTACGCATCATAGATGATCATAGCCCACCTAAATGTTCCGAAAGTTCAAAACCTAGGAACTGTTCTATCTATACTTTTTTCTGAATAGAGCAGTTCAAAATTCAAATGGAACGACCAAGAACATGCTGAAGCCGACTAAGATACAGCAGATAATGCTTGTTCTGTTTCTGATTCATCCTTCTGGCAACTTTAAAAGTAGATGGACTAAATATTAAGCAGTTACAAGTCACCGTAATGAAAGAATCGCAACCGACTTACTTGCCCAGTTATTCTATCCAGCTCCTTGATCAAATAAACCCTGCTCTGCGAATCCTGCCATATCCTAAACTCCAAAAACAACAAGCAAAGCTCAATACAACTCACTTGAAACGAAAGAAGAACTTAAAGATTAGCTCATCAAAAAGAAACGCAATCCAAGGATAGCGATCTGAACTTAATTAGACGGCAAAACAATGCCTTGACGGAGAGCAGACCTGCCAGCCACGTATATTGTAGCGAAAGTGGCTAACATGGAGAGTACCAGGTGGGAAATCCGCGTCCGGTACGCCATCCCCGCCAGGCGACTGCTTGATCCTCTGCTGTGCATCGCTCAATGAAATTCTAGATTGAATACAGAACCTCGCTGAAGATCTCAGGATCGGATTGTAGAGTGATGCTGCGGTTTCAGTAACCTAATTCTGTAGAGAAGAAGAAGAAACCAACTGAAGCGTTGATGCAGAGTCTATTATTGGATATGGAAGTTCATCGGTTTCGTCAGAGAGAGATGCAGTTTGGAATGAGCTGAGATCGCGGCGTCGCCGGTTGGTGGGAGTTGTCGATGGACGTTACTTTCAGTTTCGGTATCTGGTGGGCCCATCTGTTCTGGACGGGTCACTGCTTCGGTTCGGATCCAAAAGGCAAAAACTGATCCAATTTTTGCCCAATTACTAAGTCCGTGAATCGTTAGGTATTATACGGGTATAATAAATATCATAATCATACCATATTTTTAAACCACATATCATAACCATAAATTTTCAATACCATAACCATTCAAATAACTGTGGTTATTAACCACGGTTTTAACCGTATACTCATATCCATTCTACACATGTAATATAATAAAAAACCGAAAATCTTATTTAAAAAATATATAAAGCAATATTACCAACAATAAAAATATATAACACTAACGGTGGGGTGGAGGTACAAACTTAAATTATATTTAGTATATATTAGTTTATTATTAATAATTAATTATTATATTTATATAATAAATGTGGTTATAACTATGAGTATAACTCAAATACCATAACCATAATCATTATGAGTAGAAAAATCATCATTATAACTGCACCACACAATAATGGTACGGTAACAGTTATAACCATGGTTATGAATTTTTCAGCGCACCCCGACCCTACCGATTACAACATTTTATAACAAATAAACACAAAATAGGAAACAATGGTACGTGCACTGCCCACATGTTTGTGTTAATGCAATAAGTGCCCCCATTTTTTGTCTTATTTACTAAAAAGGACAGAATACATTAATACTAATATAATAGATCTCAGAACTTTGTTGTATGTTGGGTTATTTTTCTCTAAAAATATTATTTAGTTAATAAAAAAAATAAAACCATTTCACCAAATACAACATCTTTCATTTACTTGCTTGTATCATTAAACAGAGCCTTAGATATAGAACTGCACTGGCCACCAGAACCCTGATCAGCACTCCAATTTGCTCGTCCACCCGACCGTTTATTCTGAGTCATCGGAGTCTCGCAGACAACATCAGTCCGATGCCTTCTCTTTGATGCCTTCCGAGACAGATCCGGTTTCACCTTCACTGCCAACTTGGCGTTCTTTGGGGCCCACACACGCTGCAAATCGGGTTGCCAGGTCGTTAAGGATGCGAACCTCCGAGCCCTTTCCCGTTTATCTCGAGCTTCGGTTAGTCTCTGCACATACTCTCCTCTTTCTCGAGATGTCCTTTTATCACATCCTTCTTTCTTGTTGTGTCTCTGATCATTGTTTTCTTCGCTGTTAAGCAAGGAATTAGGCAGTTCGTCCTCACCATCAAACAGCAAATCCATTTTCGAGTATATTTGGTGAACCACTTCTTCAAGATCTTTGCAGTATCTGAAGATGAACAAGTTCAAACACAAAGAGATTGCAAAAAAACACAAGGAGATGTGCCCATTTACCTGCTTTTTATGGTCTTCTCCACATAATCATGAAGATTCCAGTCGCCAAAAAATCCTTCCAAGCGACACTGGATGCTCTCCAAAAGCAAGCAAATCTGCTTCACAAATCTCTGCTTTACAGAGCCCTTATATGCTGAAAGCTCCAATCGCATTATTTCCATTCTAAAAAATATTTGAAGTTCATATCTAGTTCATGTGTTAAAGAGTGCAACTTGCTAGTTCCATCTAAAAACCCTAAACCCAAAATAGCAAAATGCACTTATGCATTAATTAATAGATTGGAAAATGAAAACGAGTAAAAGGATACTCTCTAACTGCGTATGAATCTTCTGCCTGATCTGCATCTTTGTTCATCTCCTCCAAGTCCTTAGGGTCTCTCAATAGAAGTTGTATGAGTTCAGTAATAACCTTGCTGCCTGAACCTTCATCGGAAAGTGACTGATTCTCTGAAGCCAAACATTGAGTACATAACTTCACAAGGCGCTCAGCCAAAGCCACCAAGTCCACCCCCTCAGATTCAACTCCTAGTCGAATTTTATTCGGGATTTCACCAAGAACATCAGGTGAATTCTCTAACCCTTTATCAATTAGAACTTCATTCTCAACACTAAGATCTGCAGTGGTAGAATTTTCACCACATGAGGCTGATACAGAAGGTGGTTGTTCACTTACTTGATGGAGTTTATCCAGTCTATACTCCATGTTCTTCATCTGTTTGATCCAATACTTGATAAACAATAGTTTCTTTGACTTGTCAACTTCCCTAGCAAAATACAACTCCTCGAGTTCTATGTTTAAATCTTCGTATTTCCCCTTCTGAAATGCACTCCATGTCAGATTCTTAAGTTCAACCAAACTTTTCCGTGTCTTTTTCTTCTTGACGTAACCATCTGGATCATCACCAGTCTTCTCCTGCCGTGGTTGCACTCTTTCAATATTTTGCAGCCAGTTAACAGAGAATGATTTCTCCTTTTCAAGAGAAACTAAAGCAAAGGTACTTGTAAATGGCTTGAGAATGCCCAGCACTTTATCTGCATTCCCATTTGAAAGTGACACTAGAGCTGAATAACCTTCTCTGTACATAAAACCCAGGAAAATCTGCCATGTTGGAGGAGACTTCCTAACTGCTTCCCCCATTTCTGAAGCTAGTACTTCAAGAACCTTGTTTGCAAAGAACTCACTTTGAGAACCACTTAAGGATTTTTCACTAAATTCACGAACAATGAATGGTTCGGAAAATCTATGTTCTAACTTTGCAAATTTATCATGCTTCTGCACTGCCTCTACTTTTAGCATACCATCCATATGACTTTCTACGCAGGGATTTTTCTCATGATCTTCAAGATGTGGATTATTAGGTTCCGCAGATAACAAAAGACCACTGTCTATGTCAGGAGCTAAATTTTTCAAATTGATTAATTCAATCTCACAGCATTTGCATTCTAAAGGCTTTCCATTTGCATCTGAAATCTCAAGATCTAGATGAGTACGAATTCTCTTGCCATGGGTATTAAAGTCGAAAACTTTTGATGAGATACTGATACTGGGATAAATCAATCCAAAGGGCAACAGCATAGATCCTGAAACAATAGACTGTGTCGAACAAAAACCCCATCCAAGACTCCGAATCGCAATCTCAAAAAAATCTAGCTTCACAGATTCATCAGTCTCATTCTCCAGATTATCATTGTCCGGATCATATTTCACATCGATCCAGCTAAAATGAATAGCTTTACTAAGAAATGCATCACTCACACTTCTGAAAAAGCTGGAAAATTTACTGCAGAACAGATTCATAGCAGTAAACAAGCTTTCATCTGTCTCAGAATCCATGAACTGAGACACCCACTTCTTAGCTCTACAGATTGGAGAAAACATAACAACCAAATTAGGCTTTAATAGATTATGGCGCATCAATGGCGTACCTAGAGGGACGTCATCGTCCATGAACAGGTCCCATGAGTAATCGTGCAGTAGCTGGCGCATAGAGGTTGCGACATTAGCGGCCTGAGCGTGACCAAATGGTCCTGAAAATATCAATTTGGTGACAGATTCTAGGGTTTCGCATAGGGATTGCAAAGTGGAATCGGGGTCGTTGAAAGAGAGATTGAGTGGTAAATTACGGAGCTTAGAGGACGAGAGTATCGGAGATAGAGATGAGAAGAAGAATTTGAATGTGAACAGAGAGGAGGAGAGTGGAGCGAAGCTGAGCAGAAGCTTGGCGGACGAAAGGATGCAATTGAGGTAGGACTTACAGTTTTGGTGGTGGAGGAGAGGGTCTAGATCGATGAGGAAGACGATACGCTTAGTTAGAGAGTAGTCTGTCAAAGCCATCAGAATCGAATCCTCCGCCATTGAAGAATGAACAAGGTGAAAGAGGAAGATCCGAAGGAGAGCGGCGGTAATAGAAGAAATGGCGGGAGAAAAACTCATAAAACGTGGGGTCCCTGGTACTTTTTTTCTTCTTATTTAGCTCAAGTCCCTATACTTACATGCATAGGAGAGAAAACGTCTGAACTTTTAACTCCGACAATGTATTTTTTTAAAAAGGTAATTAACGACGTCATTTTAGGAAAATATACGAGGGGGTATTTAGCATAAAAACATAAATATGGGTAATCCTTACATCAGTACAAACATATGGGGGCAATGCACCAATTTTTCCTTTTCAAGAAACAATATCTTATTCGTATCCGTTTTTTGCAGTTTATCTGAAGCAGCTAAGCTCTGCTCCTCACCGTCCCTCCAAATTTCACCGGAAAATATGATCGGAATCGCGGTCTCTGCTTCGGGACTCATCCCCATCAAAACCAATTGTCAGTTACAGCACCAATCGAGATTTCCCTCTCCTCCGTTGTCTCTTCCCAATTACCCACAATGTCGACACCTTTCTCTCAGCTGCTGGAAAATCCGCGGCCTTGCTCCACCCTGCTCGAAGTCGTCGGAAGCAGAGCTTTCGGTGCCGGAAGACGACTGGCTGAAACGCCTCCCGGAGAAAACGAGGCCTCTGTACGCTCACAGTCTGCCTTGCATTGAGGCCTGGCTGAGGAATTTAGGGTTTCACCAGAGCAAAGAGGACCGCGCGGTGTGGTTCGTTGAGTTGCCGGAGTGGCACGCGCAGCTCTCTCTCGATATCACGGACCTCTACATAAGGTCCGCATCGATCAATTCTCCTTCGTTTATGACCAAAGCTCATATGTTTCTCTGCAATTGGGAACTTGACTCTGCCATTGCGTTCAAAAACTCGAAGTTTATCGAGTTTCTGCCTGGAATTTGTGAAGTTAAAATTAGCTAATTACAAGTCTCTGGAATTCATAGTTTGATCCGATGATTTAAGCATTTACTGAGTTTTTCTTGATGTTGAAACATGCTGGATCGTTGGAAGCTGATGGTATTGTTCTTCATCGTGTTGGATAAACCATGCATTGAAAGTAATTGTTGTTGCAGGTACCTGAAAACTGGACCAGGGAACCTGGAGAAGGATGTGGAGAGAAGATTCAGCTACGCATTGAGCAGAGAAGATATACAGAACGCCATTCTTGGGGGACCTTGAAGCCTTTAGATTAGCTGCAATGCAAGCAAGGGGGCTCATTGATGATCCAGTTTCCCCCCCAGATTGATTTTGGATCCAGTAAGTCGAGATGTATGTGAATTTTGAATTTTTGATCATCTATGTACTGCTAGCAAATTTCGATCCTAAGTCGATGAAAATCAAATGTGTCAAGATTGAGGACCTTTTGTCATATGTTAGGAAGTTGAGGATTAGTATGGGGCTATCTCAAACTCGAGCCGAGTTTGGTTGCGCCTGAATTCTTCAGGCTCGAGATCGGCTCAGTACAAAATTCAGTCTACAGGCTTTCCCTTGGTCGACCAAACCCAATGATAAGCTAACATAAATACCAGATTGAAAACAATATGATGGAATGCAATAATACCAAATGGAGTAAGGCAACACTTTTGATGACACCAAATGAACTACAAAGCAATCAATGAAATCATTAAATCAACATATCCATCACCTGTTTTTGTTGCTCTTCTAATCCGATAACAATCTAACCTTATATACAACACAAAACTGCAAAGTTGAACTGTGGTTGCGAACATTACTAGGTAAATAATAGGGTTAAATACCAAGGAGTTACCTGAACTTTGGATATTTTGCAACGAGCTACCCGAACTTTGAAAATTCAAAATAGGCTACCTCAACTTTAAAAAATGTGCAAATAGCTACCTTCGTTCAATTTTCGATGACTTTCCGACGATAGTTGACGGAAAATTGGACGGAGGTAGCTATTTGCACCTTCTTCAAAGTTGAGGTAGCCCGTTTTGAATTTTCAAAGTTCGGGTAGCTCGTTGCAAAACGTCCAAAGTTCAAATAGCTCCTTGGTATTTAACTCTAAATAATACGCTATGTATACCGTTTCACAAGAAGGAATGCTGCTTCGAGTATATCCTTAGCTGCTGTTAAGAAAGCGCGCCAATGCCTTATCGGTGTCGTTCTCATACAAAACCAAAGTGTCAGCAACAGCAGATGAAGAGAACCCCATTTCCCGCAGCAGAGTGTATCCATTGACAAACTCCCGAACCTAAGCACAAACGAAATGGGATAGAAACCGATCATAACCATAATATAACTACATCAAAATCTATCAAAAAATGTATGTTAAGTTGAATCTATTGTAGTACCATAGTTGGATTGTCCCCATATGCTGTAACAGCAAGGGGAACGGCTTCTCGGCTAAGGCCGGATGTAATGTATTTGTTTACAATAGGGTCTCCACTGTACCTTGGAGTCGGAGTCTGCAGTGAACATATGTTCATCAAATGAAGCAAACACCAATAATGCAACTAGATTTTATCAAATCAGCAGCTAAGGCATGGCAGAAAGCAGTTGATTCTGTTCATTCAGCACTTGCAAAAATCACCTTACAGGAAGAAGGAAAAAAAAATGGAAATAAGTTACTTACTGGGGAAGGAATAGGATCTGGGGTTCTCAGAGGAAGGTAGTCCACTGCAATACTTCCCCAGTTCTGGTTCTCTTTCTGTGCTTCAGCAAGGACTTTCTTTTCAAACTCACAATCAAACTGGAAATTACTCCTTGGGATCTCGCCCACTAGTGGTGACAGTTGAGGCTACATATTATATTAATGAACACAATACACAATTAGACATTGACATAACAAAGGACAAATGTGAATCAACATTAGTTCGTAAATTCAGTGATTTCGATGTTAAATCAGATTAAGTATCCTATATTTGGATCTTAAACACCGAGAAGAACGGTTATGGAATAAACTTCCCAATTCACCTGAACCTACGCAATGTAAATCGAGCAAACCACAAATATAGAAAACTATCATCACCGATTCAAAGAAAATAAATCTCACCGGAGGAGTAATTCGATACTCAGGCTTCATTACAACTCTTATCCCCAACGCTACAGATCAAAATTGAGAACAAAAATCGAATATTAATGTTAACAAAATGCAATTTCGCGGCGATCAACGAGATAATCGTAAGCAGGCAAACGACGACTAAATCGGTTAATTAGAATAAGTTTTCTTCCAGTAGTAAAGTGATAGCTTATGAAAGAGACAATAACTTACAAGAAGAGGAAAAGGGAGCAGCAGCTGCGTGGTCATAGGGAGACGGACGATTTGCCGGAGGGACCGAGACGTGGCCGTGGTGGCTCCCCACCCTAGGGTACATCGGCGACGAGGAAGAGGTCCTGTACATCGGATGCTGCGGGGTTTTCCTGTAATCGTAGTCCATTGACAATTCACAACACCTCAGAGAAGAAGAAACAATTGACAAGTTCGCGGCACTAGAGAAGCAGACGGAGGGAATATAAAACGGTATCGTGAAGTTCGTGACAATTTCGAAAGCGCAAACGGTGTCGTAATGCTGAAAGTTCATGTCAATTACGAAAAATAAAACTTTATCAAAGCCAGGTTTCGATCAGCAGCTAAGGCATGGCAGAAAGCAGTTGATTCTGTTCATTCAGCACTTGCAAAAATCACCTTACAGGAAGAAGGAAAAAAAAATGGAAATAAGTTACTTACTGGGGAAGGAATAGGATCTGGGGTTCTCAGAGGAAGGTAGTCCACTGCAATACTTCCCCAGTTCTGGTTCTCTTTCTGTGCTTCAGCAAGGACTTTCTTTTCAAACTCACAATCAAACTGGAAATTACTCCTTGGGATCTCGCCCACTAGTGGTGACAGTTGAGGCTACATATTATATTAATGAACACAATACACAATTAGACATTGACATAACAAAGGACAAATGTGAATCAACATTAGTTCGTAAATTCAGTGATTTCGATGTTAAATCAGATTAAGTATCCTATATTTGGATCTTAAACACCGAGAAGAACGGTTATGGAATAAACTTCCCAATTCACCTGAACCTACGCAATGTAAATCGAGCAAACCACAAATATAGAAAACTATCATCACCGATTCAAAGAAAATAAATCTCACCGGAGGAGTAATTCGATACTCAGGCTTCATTACAACTCTTATCCCCAACGCTACAGATCAAAATTGAGAACAAAAATCGAATATTAATGTTAACAAAATGCAATTTCGCGGCGATCAACGAGATAATCGTAAGCAGGCAAACGACGACTAAATCGGTTAATTAGAATAAGTTTTCTTCCAGTAGTAAAGTGATAGCTTATGAAAGAGACAATAACTTACAAGAAGAGGAAAAGGGAGCAGCAGCTGCGTGGTCATAGGGAGACGGACGATTTGCCGGAGGGACCGAGACGTGGCCGTGGTGGCTCCCCACCCTAGGGTACATCGGCGACGAGGAAGAGGTCCTGTACATCGGATGCTGCGGGGTTTTCCTGTAATCGTAGTCCATTGACAATTCACAACACCTCAGAGAAGAAGAAACAATTGACAAGTTCGCGGCACTAGAGAAGCAGACGGAGGGAATATAAAACGGTATCGTGAAGTTCGTGACAATTTCGAAAGCGCAAACGGTGTCGTAATGCTGAAAGTTCATGTCAATTACGAAAAATAAAACTTTATCAAAGCCAGGTTTCGATCCTGGGACCTGTGGGTTATGGGCCCACCACGCTTCCGCTGCGCCACTTTGATTTGTTATTTAATATTTATTAGATATTTATAAAGATATATACATATTTGTTTGGGCTAAGAATTGGCCCATTTTAGATACTACTAAGTACTAAAGCTCTGTACAATTATATTATAAGAACATGAAAGAAAAAACAAATTACGAAAAAACTGTATTTTTGAATATTTTCAATAATAACATAATAAAAGTGTATTGATAAGTCTAATTATTTAATATTACATAATAAAAAACTTGTTCCTGAGTTTTAGTCAAGTTGTTTGGAGATTTAATATATTAATTAATAATTTTAGTATTAGATATATTTTCTTATATATACATTTCCTTACACATATTATAATTAAACAATTAGATAATAATAACAATTAGCATGATACAAACACGAAGGTAAGTCACGATAATTTTTTATACGTATTTATATTTTATAAATATAACATAGTAAGTTTATAGTCTTTCCATTTTTATTCTTATTATTAGTGCTGAGAAAATTACTCAATAAATAGATAATTATTTTTCCCTGATTAATATATGATTATTCCTTCATTAATCTTTCCATGACGTAGCAACTTACATATTTTAATTAACAAAAAAAACTTACATTATTTGTATTCAACAAAAAAATTGACTTGAATATATTTATAGTGAGCATATTTGAATATTTTTCAATATAGCTCAACTAATATTTTCGTACAACGCAAAGTCAATAGCGTTATCAACTTGGTCTTCGAGTTAGGTAGAATATGTTCGCCCTTATATGACTTGAAGATCATATATACATAAATGTAGCATATGTATGCTCGATAATTTATAACACGACTAACATTTATATATATAGGTTTGACTTTGATATATATTGTATTAATTATATAATTTATATTTGTTTAGATACAATTAATAATATAATTTAATGTTTTAACTTGTAAATATATATTAGACATAATTGGTTATACGTGAGTAATTATATTTAAATTAGATATAAAATGTACTTATTTTTCTTTCTACTTATTATTTTTGAATTATAACTTGATTGTGAAACTGAATTTTGACCTTTGTAGCTGTTATGCTGTGTTTGTATTTTGAGTTTTAGACATCTTTAAAAATTATCTGTTTATATATGACATATTTAATAATAAGACACGATTGACTATGATACACATGAATTATAATATGAAAGAATTATAATATGAAATTAATTACTAATAATTAGAAATTAACTTCATGTGTACAATTGAATTCCATAATATAATTATTATAATATTATATATAATAATAATTAGTAGTAGTAGTAGTCTTGTAGTAGTTCAACTATATAAATTCACCTAATTTTCAATCAAATTAATAAAAAAAACGTCGCATTCACTCTCACGTCATTGATATAGATAAACATGGCATGGCATGGCACGTAACCGCCCATTTTGAATTGAATATCATACTTACCATACATATATAATAATGGAATTAATAATAATCAACCTTTGCACATTATTAATCACGTTACCTTATTATTAAACAAAATATGCACCACAAAACTAACATGGTAAGAATTTTACTACAAAACCGACACGTTACAAGTATTTAATATGGTCAAAGCTTTTAATTAAATTCAATAAATATTATCTCAAACTCCATATGATTTGATTGTTAACCAAAAATCATGGCCTGACAATAGAACGAAGGTCCATTATGTGGAAAACCTTCCGGGAGAAATGGAGAAAATGACTTTCCAACAATGGAAGAGAGTCGCCTGCCCAACTAAGTATGATGAACTGGTAAACATAGCGGATGACATATCCAATGTCACCTCTCAAATTAGGCGCATCTTCACGCTGGAGGACCCATATCAAGGATCTACAGCGGAGCAAGAGAGAGCTTGGGCAGACCTGGAAAGACTAACCTGCTCAGACATTAAGTATGTGTTCCAATTCATGGTCACATATCGGGAGTTAGCAACGAAGACAGGAAGGTTGTTCATCAACTCGGATTTGTCAGAGAAGTCTTTCAAAAAATTTCCACCAATATACGGGAAGGCCATAGCGTTACAAGTATTTAATATGGTCAAAGCTTTTAATTAAATTCAATAAATATTATCTCAAACTCCATATGATTTGATTAACTAGAATATATATATATATATATATACACTATTCAACCAACTGATAAAATAAGTTACCATCATTAAAATTTAAACGAAATAAATATTAGGATTGACTATCATTTACATTTACGGTACAAAGTTGCAGAAACAATACGTATATCAAAAACCTATATATATATATATATATATTATATTATACAATTTTCCAGATAGGTAGTGCCAAAAATAATATATTCCAGTGCCCTAGAGCTAACCTAACAGAGCACCCAGTTTTCCTCATCTTTGAGCTTCAACTTCTTCCATGGCAGAAACCCAGAGACCCCAGAATCTGTAATCAAATCATTAGCCAACCAAGTACACACAGTTAACAACATTAAATAAAATCCTGTTTGTCAGCTTCTATTCAGTTATACATAAAGATCCTCCCATTGTTCTTCGTTCCTTCTTCTTGTCTCCACATGCGTCTCCCTCTTTTTGCGCAATTTTATACTACAAATTCTGGGAGGGTTTATTTTGATGCATGTGATGCTGCTCTTGCAAGCAAACACCAGCTCACTTCCATCATTTCCAACCAATCATCATTGCTCTGACCAAACCGCACCAATTTATAGACCTTTTTTAGTGTGTTTTTGTCTGTCGTTTCAGCTGCTTCTGCTTCCTCAACTGCAACTTGGAGAAGCTACCATGGAAGAAGCTCAGCTGGAGAAGAAGAGTTCTTGAGTGGATGTTCAGTCAGTAAGTAGTAAGTTCATTGTTTCCTTCATTCAAGAACAATTTTCCGTCCTTTTTACCCAGAAAGGAAGTATTTCAATCATTGTTTTTAGTTTGAATCCAAGATTTGACAGATCTGCAACTTAAAAGTTTGATTTTTTTTTCATTCTACATGCAGATAATAAATTGCCATTGAGTCATCCAATCTGCAGAAGCAACAATGGAGACAAAGGTGTTAACTTTCCTGGCGATGCTCTTTGCGGCAGAAGCGATTTTCTCTCTGGTGGTCGCCGACATTGGTGAAGACAAGCAAGCTCTGCTCGATTTCATCGGAAACGTCTCCCATTCTCGGTCGCTCAATTGGAACAATGATTCCTCTGTCTGTCAAACTTGGATCGGAATCACCTGCAACTCCGACAAGTCCCAGGTTACTGCTCTCCGGTTACCGGCGGTCGGCCTCCGCGGCAGGATTCCGTCGAACAGCCTCAGCCGGCTGTCAGGACTACAGATTCTGAGTTTGCGGTTGAACAATCTGTCCGGTCTCTTCCCTTCGGATTTCTCAAAGCTCGGGAACTTGACGGCGATTTACCTCGAAAGGAACCATTTTTCCGGTCCCTTGCCGGAGAACTGGTCTCTGTGGAAGAACCTCAGCATTGTCGATTTCTCCGGTAACAGCTTCAACGGCAGCATTCCCTCCTCAATCTCGAACCTGACAGAACTGGTGACGTTGAACCTCGCGAACAACTCCCTGTCGGGTGAAATTCCAGATCTAGCTCTCCCCCAGCTGCAGCAGCTAAACTTGGAGTACAACAACCTCACCGGAGTTGTCCCGAAGTCGCTTCGACGGTTCCCGATGTCGCGCTTTGCCGGAAACAATGTGTCCTTCGCCGATAGTCCTTCTCCGAGCCCCGCCGTTCCGCTCGAACCTCCTCCCCTTTCGCATGGGAGTAAAATTTCGGGACCTGCAATTCTCGGTATCACGATCATCACATTTGTCGCGGGGTTCGTGGTAATCGCGGTGTTCATGATGATTTTCTGCTCGAGGAGCGATGACAATGACGCGGTGAAATCGGGTAAGAAAGAATCGGTTTCGTCGAAGAAGTCGAAATCGGCAGCTACGAGTGCGGAAATTTCAGACAAAGAGAAGCAGCTTGTGTTCTTCGAGGGATGCAATGATGGTTTCGACCTGGAGGACTTACTCACAGCCTCCGCCGAGGTGCTCGGGAAGGGGATATGTGGAACGACTTATAAGGCGGCCCTGATGGACACGACGACGGTGGTGGTGGTGAAGAGGCTGAAGGAGGTGGCGGTGGCTCGGAAGGAGTTCGAGCAGCAGATGGAGATGATTGGGAGGATTCGACACGAGAATGTCGCTCCGTTGAGGGCGTATTATTGTTCGAAGGACGAAAAACTCCTCGTTTACGATTACTTCAATCAAGGAAGCGTCTCGGCTCTTTTACACGGTACGATGAGGCCAATTCGGTCTCAAACACGATCCTAGGGTTATTACAAAAGTCATACCTAACATGTTTTCATGAATGTGTCGTATTTAACATGGTATCAGTGCTCAATTTATAGGTAGAGTCGAGGGTCGGGCACCCTTAGACTGGGTGAGTCGGGTCAAGATTGCGGTCGGCACCGCAAGAGGCCTCGCCGCTATTCACGATCAAAACAACGGAAAATTTGCCCATGGAAACCTAAAGGCCTCGAATATCTTCCTAAACCAAAGGGGGTTCGGTTGCATCTCCGATGTCTCCCTCGCACCCATGATGAACCCGATTCCGCCTCCTCTGATGCGTCTCGCAGGGTATCGAGCCCCCGAGATCAATGACTCCAGGAAGGTGACACAGACATCAGATATCTATAGCTTCGGAGTTCTGCTTCTAGAGCTTCTCACCGGGAAGTCCCCAGTCCATGCCACGGGAACCGACGAGGTGATCCACTTGGTCCGGTGGGTCCAATCGGTGGTCCGGGAGGAATGGACGGCTGAGGTCTTCGATGTTGTGCTTTTAAAGTACCCGAACATCGAGGAAGAGATGGTCGAGATGTTACAAATTGGAATGGCGTGCGTAGTGAAGGTCCCTGACCAACGACCGAAGATATCAGACGTGGTGAGAATGGTTGAGGAAATTCACCGGTCTGGGTCGAGCGATCAAGAAATTAGATCGGAGAGATCGAGCTCGACTGCCACGCCAGTGGCGGTCAATGTGGGACCCTCGTCTTCAAATTTCCAGGCTCAAGCAACTTCGACTTTAGCGATTCAGTCGCAAGTAGATTCCTCAACGACGCAGTCTCAAGCCGGACCGGAATTGACTACACATTGATAATTTACATTTTGACGCTCATCTTTACATATTTTCGAGTTTCGATTTCTTCGCATAGAGTTTCGTCCCGATTATTGTATCACCGACAGATTCCTAGGAAAGAAAGACACATTCATCGTTCTTGCTCATGTCGATTTGTTCTGTAATTGTTGAAATTGATTACTTTCTTGCCAACCAAGTTTCATCAAATTATATATTTAAAGCAATAAGCTTTCTTGTCGAACAAGTTTCATCTAAAAAATTCCATTGACGAAGACCAGATATAAAAGTCAATGCCTCAAAAGTCAACTCTCCATCTACATTATCATCCCTTGCTTTGTCCACCTCTTCTCCCATTGTGTTTCTTAGCTCGCAAGAAAACATCATGGTAAAATATTCTCTTCCACCGTGTCTCTCGAGTTGTTGAATCGGGTTTAACCGATGCAGTTTCTTCTCTGCAGGGTTCGGGATTGTCGCGAAAGAGGGAGATGGATAGACGAAGAAGAAGGTAATCTCCATCAAATTTTAGGCTTAAGCTGCATAAGATTAAGGGTTAAATACCAAGTAGCTACCTGAACTTTGAACGTTTTGCAGCGAGCTACCCGAACTCTGAAAATTCAAAACGGGCTACCTCAACTTTGAAGAAGGTGCAAATAGCTACCTCCGTCCAATTTTCCGTCAACTATCGTCGGAAAGTCGTCGGAAATTCGTTTGAAATTGGACGGATGTAACTATTTGCACCTTCTTCAAAGTTGAGGTAGCCCGTTTTGAATTTTCAAAATTCAGGTAGCTCGTTGCAAAACGTTCAAAGTTCAGGTAGCTCATTGCAAAACATCCAAAGTTCAGGTAGTTACTTGGTATATAACCCTAAGATTAACACTAATGATTTCTTTCAGAGGAGACTACACAGCGTTGCAGAAGGAACCAGAATCTTCCACAAAAGAAGCTACCAAGCTCGTGTTTTCGAACGAATACATCGGCCACAAGTTCGATTTGGAAGAGATGTTAGGGGCATCGGCAGAGGTGATCGGAAAAGGGAGCTATGGAACTGCTTATAAGGCGACTCTAAGCACGGGAGCCTCATTCGTGGTTAAAAGGTTAAATAGTGACGCTATGAAAGAAATCACTGAAACCGGCCTCGAATGGCTAATCAGAACGGATCGGCATCGGAATATTGTAGATTGGAACGCATATTATCACTCGAAAGACGAGACTCTGCTCATCTACGATTACTATCCGCAAAGTGTCTCCGATCTTTTAGAAGGTATGGACTTTAGTCACGAACACCGTTGCTAAAAGTCTAAAACAAACGTCGCTGATGCTTTTAGTGACGGAAGATCATATGTCGCTACTGTGGTATCTCATGAACTTTTGTTTCTACAGGCAAAAGAGGAAGTAGTCTCACTGATCTCGATTGGACGAGTCGATTGAATATCGCGGTCGGTGCGGCAAGAGCCATCGCCCACATCCACCAACAAAACGACTTGATTTTTTTTCACGGAAACATCAAACCGTCCAATATTTTTTTGAATTCTAAAGGATACGGGTGTGTTTCTGATCTGGGTTTATCCTCTTTAATCCGTGATATTCTTCCGTTATCGGTCACAAACTACCGTGCTCCAGAAGAAACCCGAAATTCCCAATCGTCGGATGTTTATAGCTTTGGAGTCTTGCTACTGCAGCTTCTTGTCCATAGGTTCGAGCCCGCCACGAGCGAAGGCGAGGTTAACGACTTTGTTCGGTGGGGAAGATCGGTGAATAAGGGTGTGGAGAACGGTGAGGTGTTCGATCGGGCTCTAAGGGACCCCGAATTGCGTGACGTACTTAAGGAGACATTCGATGTTGGAATCCAATGTGCGCATAAGATTCCTAGTACGAGACCGGACATGTTGGATGTGGTTGTGAAGTTGGAGCAGATCAAAGGAAAAAATGCAGAAAAAAAACCAACAAGTGTATAAATAAACTATAAGTTGCATTAATTGATTCCTTTTTTAGTGGAGAAACTATGATTCAAATGTTGTGTGGATTGTAACTTACAGAGACTACCACAAGAAGATCATCATTTTTGTTTGTGATGACACTTTCCCATCAATTATCGGAGTGGATTTTCAAACATAAATTGATTTTTGATATCATTACCCTAAATTTCTTTATCATATAGATTTCTAATAATAATTTTGTATGTATTATTTATTTATTTATTATACATCACGATCAATGGGCCCAAGAATTTGAATGGCTTCTTCTTTTAGAGGACTATATATTTATGTGTAAAAATATAGGTTTGTTCATTTAAATCGGTTCGATCGAACTGGTCTGGTTTGAATCGATTCGACCGAACTAGTTTTAAAACCAGACTAGTTTTTTAGGCTTCAAGTAGACCAATTCAAAATAGTAGTTTCAATTCGGTTCGAATATAACTTGTTTTTTATACTGGTTTATACTTAAATTTAAATCAAACCACTTTAAACTTATATAATTTTAGAACCGGTTTGAAGCAAAATAAACCAAACCGGTCTGAAATTAAACCAAACCTAGAGATGTCTTCAATAAACCAAACCTAGAGATGTATTGAAGTCTCGTATGTTGATATTGGATAGGATTTTAGTTGGTTGTGAAACATATTTTCAGTCGGTTCAGTGTGTTGAACATAATTTTCAGTCGGTGTGTTGGACGTGATTTTCAGTCGGTTCAGTTTCAGTTTGAACCATATTATTTCCTAACCAAAATTGTTATTAAAAAACTCATACCATAATAATTCGAACCGATTCAGAATCGGTTCGAATCATACCAATTTTTCTCTTATACCAAACCAGTTCTTTTAGTGACAAAAAATACTGATTTTATTAAAACCAAACTAGTTCAGTTCTGAACCAGTTCGAGGTCGAACCAATTCATGAACAAGCCTAGTAAAATACGACATTGACCCCTAAAGTTTACGTCAATTTTAAAACTCCCCCTTAAAGTTTAAAGTCCCTCCTAATGTTTGAAAATGTTGAAAAAAAATTTCTTATCGATGACTGATAGATGCTCTTTCAGGGGGAATTTTTCATCATTTCCAAATATTAGAGGTGACTTTAAACTTTAAAGAAATTTTTTGAAGTTTTATTGAATCATCGCGGTCAAATGCTATTTCAGGGAGAATTTTTCATTATTTCCAAACATTAGAGGTGACTTTAAACTTTAAATAAAAAATTTAAAATTGAGGTAAACTTTACAAGAAAATCGATTATATTTATTTAGGCTGCGTTGATTTTAAGCACCGAATGGGTCAATGAGGCCCACCGAATCCACTAACTCATCGAAACGAATCGTTCGAAACTCCCCTAAATTTAGACCAAAAAAAAAATCTCCCCTAAACCGCCATCAAACATATTTTCACGGCCCACTTTTGGCAATAAAGCATGCTTTTGTTTATTTATTTATTTTTCAATTTGGCAATAATTACCATTTAAGACCCAAAATTCGGCAATAAATAGAGAAAAAGAATAACTTAGCTTAAGAGATTTTTTTTCAATATATTATATTGCAGATGCTAATTATATTTATGTTAATCTGAGAAAATAATTTCACTTTTAAAATCTTAGAAACAATATTTATACATAAAAATATAATATACTGAATTACCCTATATGAGTTATTTTAACTGAAATATTTCCTAATATTGTGAGTTATTTCTTAAATTAATACATCCTTTACTTAAAATAAAAATAATTATGGAAATTTTGTGAGATTCACAAACTATGGCACTATGAAATTTATTTTCCCTCTGATTTTCTGTAATTTATTTATTTGAGAAAAAATATATATGGGAAAATAAATTTGGCGTTATCCAATCAGGAAAAATGTAAAATAATTATAATTCTTAAGAATTTCCAAAGTCGGCCCAGGCCAGGCAGTATTAAATCTCATCTCATCTCACCTCCCTGGAATCTCGATTTCCTTTCAACATCGTTTCTTCGTTCTTCCGTCGTCGCCGTCCTCCCTATTCCTCGTGCAGAAGAAAAGAAGCCCAACAAAGCAAGAAACCTCGAGGTATGAGCTTTTCCATCTGCACATGCCATCCATCTGCTCCACTTTTTGACCTTCTAGGCTAGGCTGTGTTTATCTTCGCTTGGTTGCATGTCTTCGCTTGTGTTTATCTTCGCTTGGTCCGATCCTGAACCTAGGTTATTGTGGTCTGAGCTCAGGGGATCGAGATGGCGTCGAAGAGGATTCTCAAGGAGCTGAAGGATTTGCAGAAGGATCCCCCGACGTCTTGTAGCGCAGGTAAATAACTGCTCTTCGTTCAATTATCCGTCGATTGTGATGGTTTGAGCGTGGTATAGATTGATCGGTGTTGGACCTGAAGCAAAAGCTGCTTTGGTGGGTCAATTGGCAAAATTGATCTGGATAAGTTGTAAAATCGGGGGACCATATATAATAATTGAGAGGCGATTAAGGTTTATGGACTGTAAAACCCAATTGACATGTTGATTTCCTTCCTTTACGAAGTAATTGAATGAAATTATGGGATGTGTTAACTTATGATTTTTGGCGCAGACGAGTTTAATGGAAAAGGAAGATCGTAATTCATTTCCTTTTTTAGTTCAATTACTTGGCAGTATCATTAATCAGCAGGATGGCAAACTTTGTATGTTTGCTGAATTTTTGGAAAAGTTTGGCCTTCAGAACGAGATTGAAGACCCAAGTTTCGCTAAGTGAATATGATGCTCATAAGTAGAATCCATCATACCTTGTACATCATGAAAGCAGTTTTGCTAATGATAGATATCCTAAATCCTTAATCTTAAAATTTTAAAAAATATTACGATGAAGGTATGTGAAATTTTGAAGCTGCAGTGTCGGATTTTCTTTTTCATCTTTACTTGCTCTTTATAGAACTTATGTGGGTCTTCTTGTTTGTGGTGAATTTGCAGGTCCAGTTGCAGAAGACATGTTCCACTGGCAAGCAACAATAATGGGACCTCCAGACAGCCCTTACTCGGGAGGTGTTTTTCTTGTTTCGATTCATTTCCCTCCAGATTATCCCTTCAAGCCCCCAAAGGTAAACTTAACTCAGATAATTTCTAGCATCTCGTCTCTAATCATTATGCAGTAACTATGTCATATGACACAATGCTGCAGTAGTATCGTATCCCCTTTAGTTCACAGCCTTGCTTGGTTAGCTTCCCTTTCCTTGTTGTCTTCACCTCGAGTATGTGTGTTTTGTTATTCAAAAGTTCAACTGCTATTGTTGTAGAGGTATTCAAGTGTTTAAATGGACATGCTTATTGTCACTCCCTGCCATGGTTCAAGGTTTATAATGAAGTTTTAACACCAGAGTGCTGTAATAAACGATGATTATAACTTAGGGATACTTCACCATTAACCCAGTTTAAAAATACTCATTAAAGTCCATCCTAATTGCTGATATTGAAACTGGATTCTGTATCTTCTTCTTTCAGGTGGCATTCCGGACAAAGGTATTTCACCCGAACATCAACAGCAACGGCAGCATTTGCCTCGACATCCTGAAGGAACAGTGGAGTCCTGCTCTTACCATCTCTAAGGTTAGGGTCCTCGCATTGTACCGTTAAACCGTGATTTGTTATTATCGTACACCAAATAATAAGCTTGTATAAATTTTGTCAGGTGTTGCTGTCGATCTGCTCCCTGTTGACTGACCCGAACCCTGACGACCCTTTGGTGCCAGAAATCGCCCACATGTACAAGACTGACCGAAACAAGTACGAGACCAATGCTAGAAACTGGACCCAGAAGTATGCCATGGGTTGAACCCGAGGCAGACATGTCGTGTTATTTGTTGTTGTCGGGCAAAGGTGCAATTTCTGTTTATTGTCTCAACTTAATTTACTACTACTATCTGAATGAATGAATGTGGAAACATTGGACTTGTCTGAAATGTATGTCTCTTGCTTTGTTATGTAATGTATGTTTGTGTTTCTTTCAAGTCCTCTCTAATTCATACGGCTCCAAGTCGATTCCAAGCTTGAGCCGAAATTTGGTCCCAAACACATAATCTAGCCTGTCGATCATGAGATCGGGTCGATATTTAGTCTTAAAGATATCATTTTGTTGAGCCGACTTTGAGTTTTTGAAGTATAGACGCCGAGTCTAGGGCCAACAATGGTGCGATAAAAATTCAAAACTATGGTTATAACCGTTATTTTTTTATATGGTTAACCGTACCATTATGGTATGGTATGACTATAGTGATGAATTTTCTATCCGTACTGGTTATGGTATTTTAGTCATACCCATGGTTATAACTATGATTATTATATAAATATAATTTTAATATATTAATAAATAATAATAACAGAAGTATGATTTTCACTTTTAGATTTCACGAATGTATAATTTCAGAGCGAATTTAATGATGTAGATGTTAAATGGTATTAGTGTTAATTTAAATGATGTTAATATTGAATATTTTTGTTGTTTATGACATAACTTTATGTATTTATTAAGATAACATTTATAATGTTTCATTACATTTTATATATGGTAATAAATACAAATATACGATTAAAACTGTAGTTAATAACCATGGTTATGATATTAAATATTGTACCCGTAATAGTTATGGTTATGATATGCAAATTAAAAATATGGTATGATTATGATATTTGTCATACTCGTACCGTACCCTAACCATCGTCAGCCCTACAGCCGACCCCAGCTTGAGGATGCCAACTAAGAATCCGGTCTAGCTCCGAGTTACCTTGATGGAGCACTCCAATGTTCGACTCGCTTCATTTAGGGCTTCTGAATCCGGCCTAGTCTTGCTGATCGACCCAATTGAGAAATTTATGCTTAGGCTAAATGGGCTAAGACTAGATGCCTTGAAGGAAGGATGTCTTACAAAGTCAACTTTGACGACAGCATTGACTGAAAGATACCTTCTAGGCTTCTACACTTGCACAGATATTTAGATTTTGTTCATTTTTCTAAAATTTATTTCATTATTTTACATAAATGTATTATATTTTTGGAATTATGTCATGTCCAACTGTGAGTGACGTATAAAATATTAATGTAGTTTTTAAATAGAGTTAATTACTTATCTTATTTGATCATTTAATTTGGTTAGTTTGAATACTTTATTTATTTTTGTAATAAATTATTAGCCAACTTTATAAAAAATTATAATTTTCTACCTCCATTTAGTTTGTTGTTAAATAGTGACATACATGTATAAGCAACTATCAAATTTTGTTTGTTTTTCAAAGTTCAATTAGTCAGTGCAAAATTTTGTAAAACTTATTTAGAAAAATTCAAATTTCTCCAAATTCAAAATAGCAATTTGCACAAAAAATCCAAATAATAAATAAAATACAAATTTTCATAACAATTTAATATTAAATTAAGACAGAATTAATAAATTATTACTTTATTTAAAGTTAACCATTAAAAAAAAAACTATCAAATTATTCCATTTTTTTAATATAATATCTATAATGATCCCTCCACGGCAACTATAAATTGGTGTCTATCTATTTTTTTTTTCCCAATAGAAACATCATATATCATTCAATAAGCGGAGATGAGTTCGTATACAAAATATTATCTGATACAATACATCTAAGTAAAGGGGTTGAGGGTGAAGATACCCAATCCGTAGGACACAACCCCACTAGAACATTCATCGCAATCCAATCCGCACACGAGGTATATGTTCCCAAGCGATTTCCCTAATCGAAAATGATAGAGTTACCGCATTTGACAAAATGGAATCTATCCTCCAAGCGAAGTCCTGTCGATGAATATGGTTGATGATATTCAAGGCGTCCGTCTCAATGATGACCTGCGGCCATCGGTTGTCGATGGCTAGGCGAACCGTGTGATGAACAGCATGGGCCTCGATCTCGTCCACCGACCCCGCTAGCATTACTTCGCAGCCTCCGCCTCGCACAACGCCCATCGAATCTCGCGCGATGACACCGAGCCCACCACAGAGCGAAGTGCTACACCAAGCTCCATCACAGTTGATCTTGATAACACCTGTGGGAGGTCCGATCCATGCCTGAATCAGCCCCTGTTGTCGCTGCGTCGGCTCAGGCGACACCATCTCCTGCAAAGTACGGGATATCTCCTGCGGGACGGATGGAACATGTGGTTGAACATTCTCATAGGCGAGCCTACACCGTGTTTTCCATATAACTCAACACACGACCATGAGCCGCCTCCACGAGGCAACCCGATTCCTCCTCTGAGCACCTGTCATATTTGTAGCCGCAGCAAGCCAGGTATCCATGGAGTTTAGACCCATCTCTAACCCCGGTCGATCAAAATGGTGATGCCATACCTGTTGGACCCACGGGCACGCAAACATCATATGCTCACGAGATTCAATCACAAGGCAAGTCGGGCATAAACAATCAATCATAACTCCCCTTCTCGCGAGCGTACCCCTAGTAGGCAACACATCATTTGCCAACTTCCACATAAATGCCTTAATCTTAGGTCACACACTCGCCGACCAAATAGCTGGCCAAACCGACGGGCTATCAACACTAGGGGTTCGGTTGAGATTCCAATTTACCTGTAGCCGAGTGTTTGAGCTGTGGATCCCGTGGTACACGGAACGTACCGTGGTATCTCCCGACCTGGAATGTGGCCATCGATGACGATCAGTTGTGTGGTTGATCGGTATTGGCAGCTGCAGGATGGCCTCAACATCGTCATGGTGCACAGCGTCGCGAACAGCCTCCTCATCCCAAGATCTCGAGTCGGCCCGAATCCAATTCGCCACCCTTGGAGATGCTAGTTGTTTGTCCTCAACCCTCGGTCGGATCCGAAGGTTTTGCATGGTGGGGATCCATGAATCCAAGAATGGTCGGATCGACCTCCCATCCCCAAGCATCCACACACCCTCTGATCGAATAACAGAGCGACCCTCGAGTAGGCTTGCCCACGCCCATGAGGCCCTACTCCCCGAAGAGGCCTGCAAGAATGAGCTATTCGGGAAGTAAAGACCTTTCATGAACCTTACCCAAAGTGCGTTTGGCTCCGATAGAATCTTGGACGCCATGTTAGCTAGGATAGCGCGGTTAAAGTCTTGCATGTCCCTGAATCCGTAACCACCATCTGACTTTGAATTAGTCATGGTATCTCAATTCTTCCAGTGAATCTTCATGTTGCCTTCCTGAGACCCCCACCAGAATTGGACTATAAGACCATTGATCTCATTACACCAAGTCACTGGGAGCTTAAAGATGTGCATGGCATATGCTGGAATTGCGCTTAGGACTAACTTGATAAGGACCTCCTTTTCCGCATGATTAAGTAGCTTGTTCCTCCAACACTGTATTTTGTCCCGAACTCTCTCCTTGAGGTAGTTCAGAGCTTCCCGCTTCGACCTTCCCCATACCGTCGGCAGCCCCAAGTAGAAACCGGGATAATAGTGTCTATCTAATTGAGTTTGAAGTTTGAACCGTGAAGGCTCACCATTTATTATCCCGTGCGACATTAATTTAAAAAAAGGTTTTTAAAATGTCCGTACAACAATAATTTAATTTATCATCACGTCTAACAATGTTAAATAATTGAGTACCCTACACTAGAAGGTGGCTAAAGCCTAAAAGCCTAAAAGAGAGTGAAGTGAGGTAGAACTTAGAAGAACCCATCCCTCGAAATTTCAACATATTATTATATTTAATTAATTTTCCTCCACTTATTTTAGTTCCCCATATAGAAAAATTATGATTAAATAAATCATATATAATTAATCCCCTAGGGTGTCTCTTGGGACATGGTGACCCATGTCGTATTAGTGTAAGTATATTTTTAATTAATGCAATTCCACGTGTCGAATCTACAACTATGTCAGAATCTGATTGTTACACTTCATAGGGATTAAAATAAGTTGGTCGTGCCTACGAATGGAGGATGAACGAAAGACATGGCCCCTGAAAATAAGCTTCTATTTATTTCTAAAGTTGGCCAAAAAAAAAAAAAAAAGGTTCTAAAATACTATTATTAATTAATAAAGAAATTTATAATCTCAGTTTCATGTACCTATGACCACATGATACAAATTTCATGTATATCTAGTAGGATGTTAGTAATAAAAATAAGGATTTTTAGTCATTTTTTTAAAATAATTTAGTTAACCAATTTTAACTAACGACTGAATTTTGAAGTAAAAACATTCAATATATTTTTAAACGTATATCAATATAGTCCAATGTGTATATATATATAATATTTAGTTATATTAGCTTTCACAGTGTAAATACCGTGTTCAACTTACCTTTATTATTTTACCCAAAAAATAAAATTACCCTTATTACATATATAACAACTTAAAACTCTGTCAAATTACAATATTATGGTCTCCAAAAATGTTTAAAGTACTATGGAAATTGGGTCACTAATTAATGTTATTAGTTGGGTGTTCATTCCTATAGAACCGTAAATCAGTGTGCGGATTGGTTAGCTAAACAAACTAAGCAGGGAACGTGTCCTTTGGAGTGGGTCCAGAGACCACCATCCTCTCTTGTATCTTTACTTATTTTGGATTTTCCTTTGTACTGTACTCAAACACTGTTATGATTAATCTCGGGTAAACCGGGTTTTTGGCTCCCCCCAAAAAAACAAAGAAAAGTTAAACATATATTAATATTAACTTATATACATATATATGTATGTATAGATTCAATTATTTTTTCACAATATATATATATATATATACATAAATGTTGAAGGAAGTTAGAAAAAGCAGTACTTATTAGAAATATTACTCGTAAAGTGTTGTAATAGTACAATAAGATAGTATGAATTATTGGTCAATGATGATTCCTGCAGTGTGACGTACCACTAGGATTTGCCGGACGGGATTTATATTTATTTAACTTTTTATTTTCTCTAAATATAGAGAATTCGAGACTAAATTAACAAGCATGAATTTATTATTTTACTATATATTTTTAAATTTACAGATATGTGAAATTATTTTTACAAACATGAAGTTATTATTTTAGGTTTCTATTATAATGTGTTTAGCTTTAATTTAAAAATGTTGCTTTAGGGTATGGAACAAATAAAAGGAAAAATAAATAACATTTCCTTTTTCCTATGTGAAACCCACAAATTAGGGGTATTAAATTGAATGCAGTTTCCCCCCAAAAAAAAACTTATTTCCCATATAATACACACCTACATTCGTAGCATTTTTTGGACTTCCAAGCCAATAAGAAACAAGTGCATTTATACACATAACATACGACCAAATAATAACACAATAAAAACTCCTATATCCATAAATATATAATAATAATAATGAGGATTAATTTATAAAATATCTCCAACAATAACATACATATTGAAGAAGGGTCTTAAAAATATTACACATTTTTTTAAAAAATTTATGATAAGTTTGTAATTTTTTTAGTGATGGTATTAGAGTATACATGTTTAAATTTGCAATATTTAAAAAAATTATATGATTTTTTAAAATATATTTCTTGTATATATAAGAGTATAAAGATTCTAAAGAAAATTTGACAGTTATCTATTTGTAATTATTTCTTAAGAGAAAAAAAAATGGATATGCGAAGGAAGCATAGAGGGCCACATCACCTCACATGGGGAAGCCCACGTGTCGGTCTTTGATCAGCGGGAGGGCGCGAACGTCGCCGGTGACCGGTTCGTCCAGACAGTGAAGCTCGTCAGTCAGAGAGGGAAGGGCCCCACGGGTTGAGCCGGCCGGTCACCCACTATCTTCAAGTCTCGGGACAAACCCGCCCGATGATCCTATTGAAACTTTCACTCTATACAATTAAACCTAGGGTTAAATACCAAGTAGTTTTATGAACTTTAGATGTTTTGCAACGAGCTACCCGAACTTTAAAAAATCAGAACGAACTACCTCAACTTTGGCGAAAGTGCAACGAACTACCTCCGTTCAATTTCTGACGAATTTCCGATGAATTTCTGTCAACAGTTGACAGTAATTTAGACGAAGGTACCTCGTTGCACCTTCGTCAAAGTTGAGGTAGCTCGTTTTGATTTTTTAAAGTTCGAGTAACTTCTTGGTATTTAACAATTAAACCTATATAAATAAATATATTAATATATATATATATATATAATTATATATAGTAATAAAATGTGAAGATTTCCATGCATGCACGTCCCTTACATGAATCTCTTTTTATATAAACATTTCAAATGGAATATTATTCCTCTTGACTGCTTAAAATCGATAACGAAAAGCATGTGCATTAAATTTGGTCTCTCATTAATATACCTTTTTTTTTACTACCTCCCGATAATATATAGTAAAATTTGAACTGTTTAATTAATTACTTTTTATTATATTCTTCAATCAATATCGTGCTAGTTGACAACTTGTGTTAGTTGTTTAATTAGTACTTCATTATCAGACGTATTAATATATAGGGAGAAAGAGTTTTAATCAAAATTAATTTTAAAAAATTATGGATTGAAATCCAACCCAAAAATGTTGTTATTTGTTAAAATTTAACTCATAAATGAAGTTCGAATTTCACTATAAACATGAATGTACGTATATACAAGTCTATATGTATGTCATTTCAAGTTAACGAAAAGCATAATAATAATAATAAATATAGGATGCAATTAAATCTTATTTTGACAGAGATTCTACATCCCCTAATTAATGTAATCCTTTCACAATGAGTCGGAGGCACGTCGAGAGTTTATTAATAATTTTAGCTATGCATGTAATATACATACGTGGGATTTGATTAGGGTTACAGAAGAATATAATTTTAATTTTATATTATGATGATGATGTGGCTATTCGGGTCTAGGGTTTGAATATTATGTAGAGGAAGACTACACATTTATAAATATTTGATGCATTTATTTATTTTAATTAATAGTGTTTTAAGGTGAATATGAATTAATCATCTTAATTAATAAGTTGTATATTTGTGATACGACACACGTTTTAACCGACTATCTTGTAAGTTTAAATTAAAATTAAAATTTATGTTATACTCTTAACATATATCTCAACATCCACAGCAAAAATCGATTTATACTAAACTTTTCACTCGATTTCATACTATGAGTTTCAGGTCAACCATATTATCACGATTCGAACCAGCACACTCTGATAACAACGTTAAACCGCACATAAAATTAACCTAGGATAATGTGAAGTTTAGGTACATAAAAGTTTGAGCTACTATTAATGTATACTTGTGAATTAAATTAATCAATATTTATTTTGTCGATGCAACGATCGATATATGAAGTAATAAAGCTTTGAAGGACGACGTGTTTTAGATATATTAAAATAATATTTCTATAAAATGCCATTTATTTATTTTGTTTCTTAGTATGTTGTGGTTGCTATTCTACCAACATAGAATCATCAAATTATTTAATCAACATTAACTTTAAAAAAAAATACGACCGATCACTCGAGATATAAGTCCATTTTTTTTCTTCATATATATATATATATATATATATAGGCAACAATTAGGGCTACCAAGTTATACATATGCCTAACTTTTTTTATGTGTTACTTAACAATCATACAAATGGATATGCCAAAAGCCACCACAATATGGTAAGCAAATATTTTGTCATGTCGTACCAAAATTATTATATATTTATTAATATACAAAAAGAAAAAGAAAAGACAATCACCAAATAATGTAATATATATTATACGACACGGTTGTTTTGTCGAGCTTTCTGTTCCTTTGCTCCCATGGCTTCACTACCCTCCACAAGAAGCTCCCCTCTATAAAAAAAAGTCTGGCTAGATCGAACTCCCAAAAATACCGGTATGAGACCGGCCCGAATAGGACCGGGACTGAGTAAACGATTTTTTTTCCTTCAAGGTCGGTTTCGAGTTTTTTCCCCAAAAGCCCGATTAGGATCGGACCAACCCGACCTTTAAGAAAAACCTAAAAATTCATGGTGTAACCATTGAAATACTAGTAATTCATGACCTTGAAACATTCAACAACTTTTGGATCAGTTCCATAAGAAAAATGCAATGGAAGACGAGAAGCGGGCGGGTTCAAGACCAAAACTTCGGTGTGTTTTTTTGTCAATCCAACTGTTTTTTTAACCAAAAAATACGGTCCAATGCCGAGACCGACTCGTTTTTTTTGTCAAAGTCGGTCTCGGTCCTCTAGATGTTAAAACCGAAATGGTCTCGGTTTTGCCTTCAAGAACGACCCAGCCCGCCCATAATCAACCCTAATCCTCACCATTGTCTCTCTTCATCTTGCTTCGATCAAACCCTAGACATACTTAAAAAAGGTAAATATTATCATGAAAACATCGTAGCTGGGGCGTCGATCGGGTCATTGAATCAGATATTATTTTATTTAGTTTAATTATTACTTATATCTTTATATATATATATATATATATATATATATATTGTGGATGTATGTGTATGTATGTATGTATTTAATTAATTGAAAGAACAAGTGAATGTTCAAGCAGGAGTGTGGCCTAATCATATACTAATCTCTAAACAGAAACAAATGACATATAAACCAAAATCTCCATGCATGGGAGTCCATCCAAAGACGGCGAATTTTTTTTATAATTCCCCTACAAAATTTGGAAGCCGTTGGATTCACACCAACCAATAATTAGGTGACACATAAACGACATTTTCTTCGCTGGACCAATGACAAAATTCTTCTTTTTGGAAACCATAATTAACTAAAAATTGGATCTAAAAAAATGTAGAAAAAATTGGAGATTAAGGAACAAATCGAGTCGGCTTCTTTTGTTGGATCCATCGTCTTATAACAAGTTTTACTTGCCTCCCAAGTCAACGGATAGTATCGACAAAACGAAAGGCCGGACATTGATCACCTCTTATGTGATCCGATCATCGACTTGTCCATCGAGGAATCGGGAATGATCTCTATCGACCCGGTTAAATGTGTCTTCGACCGATTTGTGTTTTTCTTCCTGAGTCTTTGGAGATTCGGACAAGATTAACTTAGGTTTTTTAGTACGAGGATAAACACAATTGAAATAAGACACATTTTGTGGAACCCTAACCTACTCTATTGGTGGCAAAAACATTTGGTCAAATTATAAAACCTGAAAGACATAACCATAATGATTAAAAATAGACAAAAATTGCTACCAGAATTTGAATATACGAGTTCTGATATCACGGTTAGAAAGAGATTAACGCTTAAACTAACTTTTTAACACAACGATGTCCCAAGAATTTTAACATAAATGTTTTAATAACACATTTAGGTAGATACTAAGACAGTAATTTAGTTCAGTGGGGTAAGAATTAAATTAAGGGCAAACAGTTGAACGAATTTTTTCAGAGGTAGACAAATATAAGAATTTAAAGGGCTGAAATATAAATAAATATATTTTTAAGACTAAATTTATACAAAATCAATAGTTGAGAGGGGAAATTGAACATTGAAGATTTTTTGTTGAATAAAATAGCAAAAACTTTTGCATGAAAGGTTATTTTTTCATGCACTTATAGTTTGATAGGACATTAGTTCTGCCGTGCTAGAGAGAGTAATTATTAATCTTTAACTTTTAACGTCTTGTAATTTTAAACCTAAAACTATAACTCTTTTCAAATTAGTCCTTTAAAACTTATATTTATCATCCTAATTTTTTTTTTCAGTTTAATTATTTACCTTTATTTTGATTTTTATTCAACTAGACATAAACTATTTTAATCTTTAAAATTAATTTAGAGTTCGTGAGATAAAATTCTTAACAATTTTGTACATAGTATAACAGATAACTTTGTAGTAACAAACGAACTAATAAAATTATATAATAAAATAATACCATATAATTTTTATATATATTGTATTATTTTAGTATGCATCGTTATATCAATAATCTTATTATTTGATTAATTACAATATTTTCTACTAATAAATATCGTATTAAAAGAGTTATATTTTATGATATTTAATTACGAATTGTTTTACATATAAGATAAGATGCCAAAAAAAATCTAATACCAAATAATGTCCTATATTTTTAAATATACATTATTGTAATAAATTAATAGCACAACATATTAACTCAAAATAATTTACTATGAATAACAACTATAATGTATTTTTTTATTGAAGTAAAAATTTAAACTGCGTGTAAGTTAATAATTATTATTTTTATATGTAATACATCCCAATATTCCAAAAAAATCAAAAGACACATTGTGCACTAGATATTTTACTTATTAACCGAGGTGCGTGGGTCATACGCTCGCATCGATCGCGTAAGAGAAGCATATCTCGGTAGTAGAACAGAAATAACCTTGAGACGTACAAGATCGAATTATAAATGGCGGCGAAACCTAGGCTGCTCGCCACGTTACTTCAAGCTGTAAAAAAAGTAAATTAATCTGCAAAAAAAATATTAATTGGTAAATATTTAAAAAGGGGACCCACTAAACCCACCGCGCCAGCTCGAGGTGAATTGTTAAGAACCCGTTATTACTAAAAAAACCTTACGGTAGTGACTTGTAATTTAGTTATTGTAAGGGTAGTTTAGGGTGTTTACTGTAGGTCAAACATAAAATATGTAGTTTTGACTGAGAGGGCCGGGTATCTTGGGCTTCACGTGAATGGAGACACGCAGTCCAATGGCTGACAGCAGAAGTGAGTCACTTCCACCTGGATGCCTCTCATTGGATCAACTTCGTGAGATGGCACGGTAGTGCCACGCGTCGTAAATTCGTTGGTTGACGTGGATGATACTCTTTTTTTTTTATCGGATGATACTCGAAGAGAAAATCGTCTTTTATTTATTTTTATATTATTATAAGTAATTTTATTAGAGGTGGGTTGAATGTGATATTTTTAAATATATCTTTAAAAATGATACTACTAGATGTATTAATTACGTTGGTGATAATTTACCAACAAAAAAAAAATTACCTTGGTGATTATTGGTAAAGTTTTATAGATGGAGATAATCATCATAAAAATTATTTTATTGGTAAAAAAATAATTTATTACCCTATTTGGTTATCCGCAGCTTTATAAAAATAAACATACTTTATAAAAATATATTCATTTGTATGGATTTAGTAGCCCAATGCTTATTAAGCTCTTATATAGGAAGTCAAAAACAAATTGCAACTAGGTTTATAGAGATGAAGATAATTATCATTAATAGTAATTTCTAATATATTTGATAATCTAATAGTTTATAAAAATGAAATATACTTTGACTACAAAAATAAATAATGCTTATAATGTATTTGTTTTGATGGTACAAAGTTAATATGGTGTAAAAGAATATATTACTTTGTTCAATATAATGAACATGGAAGAATGAAATTTTGATGGGTTAAAAATATTTTAGGTAATTAAAAAATCATATTATTATAAATAGGTATTTGAAGTAATTTTTATTTACTATTTCAAAGCGTTGCTCTTTTTTTTTTTTAACATTAATTTTGACGAATGTGAAAGCATGTGTTGTATCAAATTATTTGTTCCTTGTCTTATTATTAAGAAATTATTTATATATATATATATTATCTTAGTAATTTATATTTCATCCAGAACTAACAAATTAAAAAAATAAATAAACACTATATATATACCTAAAATTCAAACAATATTTTTCAAATATTTATTTGTAAATACTTATCCATTTTGTAACCTCCAACACTAAATAAAAGTTATTGCAAATATATATTAAAAAATGTAGCCACTAGGTTGACAGATGGAGATAAACATCATTAAATGTAGGTTTTGAACATGTTTGGTAATCCAGCGCTTTGTAAAAATAAGCCATATTTATAAAGAACTACACAAATGTGTGCATTATCCAATGTTTATTCAACTTGATTTTTAAAAAAAATATATATATATATAATGAATGAAAATAAAAACAAAAACTTGTGCGTCTTTGACTGATTCAAATATTATTGATTAATTACAAACAGTTTACCATTTTATATCATCATTATTTTTAAATTTAAACCTATTTTTCAATATTATATTAATCTCTAATAAAAGAAAATTAGTTGTAAATAATTCATTTTTGGTATGTACTTTAAATAGGCAGAAAATAATGAAATGTAAAATGACATTTTCAAAAATAAAATATTTGGATTTCCAATTCCGTGTGTGTTTGATCCTATAAAACAGCGATTTCAGTGATTCTTAGTCCTCACACTCTCCAACTGAACTCTGTCTCTCCCTCCTCACCAATCCCTCTCTCCTTCATCTTCATATGTCTGAATCTCTCAATCTGCAGAAAGGTTGAGCTTTTCTGGGCATCTTCTTCTTCACGACTATACACCTTTCTGGGGTTTCGCTTTCATCTTTATTCTCGTGCTGCTCTGATTCCATTCTTCATTCTCTCAATGCGAAGAAGAGATACCGCCTCCAAAGACAGAGAGCCACCGATGGAACAAAGCACCATTCTTGATCCGATCAAGTACACTGAGCACAGAACCACCTCAAAGATACACAGCAAAACATCCGACCGACGAAAGACGCCGGCGCCGAAAATCGTTCGTGTTTCATTCACAGATACATACGCCACAGACTCGTCCAGCGACGAGGAAGGCGACTTCTCAGGCCGACGGAGAGTCAAGCGGTACCTGAACGAGATCACCATAGAGAGCGGTTCTGCTGCTCCGATCAGCACTGGACGGAAACGGAGCTCCGGCGGAGCTGAGGTTGTAGCTGCAAGACGGCCACTCAAGGTTAAGAACTCAAGTACTGGGGAGAAGAAGTTCCGCGGCGTGAGGATGCGGCCGTGGGGGAAGTGGGCGGCGGAGATTAGGGATCCGGCCAGGCGGATCCGACTCTGGCTCGGGACCTATGAAACTGCGGAGGAAGCTGCCATGGTGTACGACAACGCGGCGATCAAGCTACGTGGGGCTGACGCGCTGACCAACTTCGTTACACCGCCGTCTAAGGACAAGCCCGAGGTGAACGGTGTGCCATCTGCGTCGGATTACGAGTCCGGGGAGGAGTCCCACAACCTGTCCTCCCCCACCTCTGTCCTCCGCTGCAGGACACAGTCCGGCGAAGAAGAAGCGCTGCCGGCGGAAGAAGCTTCGAAACCCACCGCCGCAGACGGAGAAGAGGTGCGAGAATGTCAGGGAGAGACAACGGCGGTGTTGTCAGAGGCTTCCTCAGAGTATCTCCAGATGGACATGGAGTTTCCCTGCATGGACGAGTTCTTCAACTTCGACCAGCCGGACTCTTCTCTCTTCGACGACTCCACCACCTCCCTGCAGAGCTCCCTGCTCGGTGGCGCAGACCACCTCTCCGACGTGTTTTTCGACACACCTGACGAGTTTGGCTCCCTTTCCATGGACATGTGCCAAGTGGACGACATCTTTCAAGACATTGGCGATTTCTTCGCATCAGACTCTCTCATCGCCGGCCACTGAACTATAAAGTGTCGACACAGTAGCCGCCGTTTGCTGCCGCTTCGTCGGCAGTTTTTGCACCGGCGGCGACTAAAGATTATCAGCCAGTTATTATAAATTTCTTTTTTTAAAAAAAATATATTTATTGGTTGGAAAAATGAAAATCTCCGTTCAAATTCAACGGAGATCTGAGTAGACTACAGAACCGTGTGATGAGAATAAATAAATGTGTAAAATTTTCTCCTTATTAATGAAAAAGATGTTACTTATAAAAAAGAATTTCCACGTGTCAAGTCCTTGTTATGACGTGGCATCCAGTCTAGCCTCCACTGTGGCATTCCTTTTGCCTCTCTTCTCAAAGAGAAGGTGCTATTTGCTGTTGGAGCGGTTCTATTTGATCGAGTCAAATCGCTTTTTAATATAATTACTTATTTCTAATGCATTGAAAATGTTGTGCACGTGATATGCACGTGAAGGGCCTGCACGTTTGGCCACTGAAGTATCTCTATTCTTTTAACACTCATCATTAACAAGTGCCATACCACGATACTTATCATCTAAGTAGCTATGAATTGGCTAATGGTTCGAATTAATATTATTATTATTCTGTAAATAATATGTAAAAGATATTATTTTTAAGAGACTAATATAATAGATAATGATGTGATTAGGAACCAGTGTTATCAGAACCGGACCGGTTCTTGAACTGGTGAAGTAGCCGATCCCGGTTCGGCCAGTCCAATCCGGTGAGGGGTCATATTCGGTTCAGCGTGCGGTTCACTGTTCACAAGAAAACAACAATTGAAAATACAATTACAAACTACGTAGTCTTAAACACACACATAATTACCTCAAACTACATAGTCTCATACACACAAAAAATACATAGTTTCAAACATACACATTACTCTCAAACACAATCTCAAACTTTGAACATACATAACACAAATACACAATAGTCTCAAAATCAAACACGTACAATAGGCCTAAACTTTAAACATAACTTCTAAACCGAAGAAGTTGCTCGGTCGAACCGAATAAATCGAAGAGAACCAGCAAAAGAATTTAAACCACCTCCAAAAAAATAGAATCGGAAACTGGTCTGTTTTTCAAAATTTGATAGGTCCAACCCGGTTCGAATACTGTTTATGTGCATTTCGATATTTTAGCTGAACCAAACCGAACAGGTGTCCGGTTCCCGATTGGACCGCCAGTCCGATTCTGAAAACACTGTTAGGAACTCATATTTATCAGGAATGTGACCAATTCAAGAGGTTGCCGGATTGTTGGGAACAACCATTTTCACAAGAAGACCATCTTAAAAGATTCTCCATCTCTCTATAACAAAAAAATACACACTTTTGTTTTTTTGGTCCACAACAACAACAAAAAATCTTCCCCTTCACATTCACTTCTATTTTGAGAAAATATTAGTTTTTTATTGAAACAATAAAAAAAAACTGATTTTCAACTTTTACATTATATTTATATGATATTTTTTACTAAGAATATATTTATGGCTTATAAATAAATATTTAATATTCAAAATAGTCTGACCTGTAACGCGTCAAGTACATATGAATTATATGGCTATTCATTAATTAGTTCACATTATTTATGTGAGCAATCATGTCTATCACCAAATTCTAAATGGTATGATTATTATTTCACAATTTGAGTTGTATCTTTCTAATACGAAGAGACGTATTCAATATTGATACTCAGATAATAAATAAAATGCCAATTTTGTTTAGAAAGATGAATAGTATTGTAAATAGTTATTTTTATATTAACAACATATTTCATTTCATTTCTAAATAAATATATATATATATTTTAAAATTATTTATAAAAGTTCATAACAGTTTAATTAAGTAGTTTCACTAAACATACACTATGTAGAACATTGAAAGCCCAAAACTCTGGTTCAATGTGTTGTTCATTGTTTATAAATAAAAAAAAAAACTGAAAATACAAGTTACAAACTACATAGTCTCAAACACATACGCAATTACCTCACACTACATAGTCTCAAACATACACATTACTCTCAAACACAATATAACACAATAAATGAAAAAAAATTGTCCGGTTGTTAAAAAACCTGGTGATTGATCTAATCAACCGAAAACCTAATAACTGAAAAATAATCAGTGTAAATCGGAAAAAAAAATCGATTAGTCTGTTATAAAGAATATCTCAAAAATGAAGCGGACTCCGGTCGGTTCACACCAGATTAAACACTGTTCACTTGCAAGTCAATCTTTTATCTGAACTAAACCTAACAGGGGTTCGGTTCCTAGTCGGACCGCAAATCCGGTTCTGATAACACTGATTTTAAGCACTATCTGTCTATCCAGAGATGTGTCACGTGCCATTTTGATGTATATATGATCATGAACATTAGGTTATATTAGACAGAGCTAGCTTGAACCCTAATCAACCTTAAATATCCCAACATTAACTAAAATTTGGCAAAGAATGTCTGTCTTGCCGCCATTCATGTCCCTCTGATCAAACAGAGACACAGACAGGACAGAGATAACTCTTTGTCAGCAGCAAAAAATACGTTATCTTCGCATGAAAACACCTCTCTAGATTTCATGTTCTTGCTTGGTTCTTACTCAATGAGGCATGAAACCCTGACACTTATTTAAAAGATGCCTAAAAGCATCCATAATTATGTCCAAGATTATTTATATATATATATATATATATATATATATTAGGGTTTCTGTAGTGATCAATGGAGGAGAAGAATGAGCAACGTGACACGATCCCACGCGCCATCTCCAGGAACAGAGGGTTGTAAGTTCATGATTATGCCTCATAGCCTATCGCATGAGAGTGTTAGATTTTGCCTTTTCTCTCGTGTAGATAGATACATAGATAAATACACAGTTTATAATTTTGTAAATTCATGCTTTTATATGAGTGATACATAGCATCATTATCGTGATAGGGACACGTATTCGAGTTTGAGTAATGATTCACTTAAAAGATTGACTATTCTTTTTATGGATGCCAAAACGGGTTATGAGTCGTGTCAGAGACTGTCTAATCCAAACACGACCAGTGTACTCTATGAGTAAGTTTTTGAAACTCAAACCTGACCCACGAGTTGATGGGTCAACCCTGCGGGTTAGAATGAACTGTCAGGAATAGTAAGGATTCAGTCAGATTGATCTCGTTCGACCTCCATGACCCATTCGACCCACCAGTACATAAAAAATCAGAAACAGACTCACTCATGGGTCAAGATTACTAACCTATGGTTCAGAATTATATATATTTAATACAAGATACAATTCGGGATGAGTCATGGGTTGATCTATGGATCAAAAATACTGACCCAAATTTGACCTGTGTTTTCACGTGTCATCCATGGATCGTGTCAAAATGATCTATGGATCAAAAAGTCTGACCCAAACACGAGCCGTGGGCGGGTCACCCACGAGTTGAGTTAATTTTTGACACCCCTAATTCTGGTGTGATAGAATTGATATTTTTTAACATAATATAATAGCATGATACAAATATATATAAAAGTTGTTTATGTTTGTGCATTAGAGAATGATAGCACAAAAATGAAAGAGTTTTCATATTGTGGTAGTATTTAGGTATTATAAGTTTAGAACACAACTAAATAATTTTTTTTTTTTTTTTTAAATTGATAGATCAATTTTTGAGTAATTATTTAAACAAAATTTCGTTTAGTATCAGACTATATTAAAGTTTAACCTAACCCTACCGAGCTGCCTGCCCCATTACTCTAGCAATGTACTACACAACCTAACATAATGGATACGAATTTATGTTATGTTAACCAGAAAAAATAGGTGCGTTAAATATATATATATATATAACCGAGATATTTCATATCAATGAGAAGGCTAATGTATGTACAAATATTATATATCTCTATTTTTTTTATTTAAATTGCGTTTAGAATGTTATAACAATAAAAGTAGGTTTAAATTGGTCGAACCATCGTCTTATTATATATATATATATTAATCATGGCATGTATGGCTAGACAAGAGAGGGGGGTACGTAGAAATCATCACATAATCATTGCCTTTCACAAAAGGCTTATTCCACCTTATTAAATACATTATCTTCCTTTATTTTCTAGGTTACTGTAATAATTATATGGGTCAATTTAATGTTTTAAAACAGATACAAAAATATACATATAAAACTAATTTTTTTTAATGTATTCCATCGTTATTATTATATAGTACATAAGAATTTATCAATAGAAAACTAAACCTAGCTTCATAAGTACCTTCGATCACTCATCAACATGCTCAAGTATTATGATACGTAATGATATAACATAAATAGGGTAGGGCGAAATGTCGGTTTGAAATTATATAATATGTATATAATTATCTGTACAAGATCTATCCAAATTAAATGGTAGAAAATATTTAATAGTATTTTCGATATTCACAAGGTTAAAGTGTTACGTATGGTAATTAGTAAAAATGTTCGTAACCAATAACCATCATGGCAGCAGGCTATTTCCATATAGAACGATCAAATCCCCGTCACTATTGGTGGAACGTTAACCCATACAGGCACGTGGCAGCGCGTACGGCACGCTCCGACAATGACCGAGGACCCACAGAATCAAATCAAAATTTTCACCGTTGAAATTATGTGGTCTGATCACTCGCACATGACAGCGAGACTTTACGGTACAGTCGTGTACTCAGGTCAGGTGGACAAAGCACGTGGCTCGTGTATGGGCCTGCTAGGGGTGAAAAAAAAATTGACCGGTCCGAATTTCCTACAACTTCGGTCCGACAAGGATCGAGACCGAGCGGACAATTTTTTTTATTTCAAGGTCGGTCTTGGTATTTTTTTTAAAAGACCGGACTGACCGACCTTAAAGAAAACCATCCTAGAAATTCATGGTTAACACTTGAAAAACACTAGTAATTTATGACGTTGAAGTATTCAACAATCCTTGAATCGGTTCCATACGGGAAGTGCGACATAAGACGAGAAACGAGAGAGTTCAATACCATAATCTCGGTGATTGTTTTTGGTCAATACAACTATTTTTTTTACCAAAACGTTTTGTCTGAGACTGACCCGAGTCAAGAAAGACCGACTCAGACATGCTTTTTTGGCCAAAGTTGGTATTGGTCCTCCAAATATCAAGACCAAAATTTTGGTGTCGATTTCGGTCCTGCCTCTAAGACCGGTCCGCACTGCCCATGATCAGCCCTAGGGGCTGCCGTGCGCATCCATTTTTATTTTTATATATAATATATTCTCTTACAATTTTTACTTTTTCATGAAAATTATAAATATATTGTGATGGATTGGATGGATATACCAATTCAAATTCATGTTTCAACTTTCAACCATCTTAATTGCTATATTATTAATACTCAAATGAGAAGACACTGTCTGTTAATATTTCACGGCTTACACTCAATGATAAATAGTACCGTCGATGGTTAAAGTTGGTTAAAGTATGATACGAGTATGACAAATACCATATTTTAAACTACATACCATAACCATAACCATTACGGGTAATGTTTTCAATACCATAATCATTAAAATAATGGTTAAATATCACGTAGCTACCTAAAGTTTGGACGTTTTGCAACGAGCTACCCGAACTTTGAAAATTTAAAACGGGCTACTTCAACTTTGAAGAATGTGCAAATAGCTACCTCCGTCCAATTTCTGATGAATTTCCAACGACTTTCCGATAACTTTCCGACAACAGTTGACGAAAAATTGTACGGAGGTAGCTATTTGCACATTCTTCAAAGTTGAGGTAGCCCGTTTTGATTTTTCAAAGTTCGGGTAGCTTGTTGCAAAACGTCCAAAGTTCAGGTAGCAACTTGATATTTAACCTTTAAAATAACTGTGGTTATTAACCATGATTTTACCTGTATTTATTCCACATGTAATATAATAAAAGACCGAAAATTTTATTTAAAAAATACATAAATCTATATTGCTAACAATAAAAATATATAAAACTAACATCATAGTTATTTATTACCTATATATCTATTAACTTTCATTATTTAGTATATATTAGTTTATTAATAATAAATAATTATCATATTTATATAATAACCATGAGTATAACTCAAATACCATAACCATGACCATAACCATTATGAGTAGAAAATTCATCATCATAACCGTACCACAACATAATGGTACGGTTATCATATTAAACAGTAACGGTTATAACCATGGTTATGAGTTTTTCACCGCACCATTGTCGACCCTAATGATTAAGTTATTTTACAATACAAATAGAGCTAGCTAAGTACCAAGTTGCTAGCATAATAACATGAAAACTCCTAAACTCTCCATTGAAATGACATTAACATCCTTCTAAGAAACGACTAGATGATCAGGTTTGGTCGAACCCAATACTATCCTATGCAAATCCCGACTCGTCTCGGGGCGAACTTGTCCCTATAGTAGAAAAGATCTCAGAAAGATGGTCGGAGTTTGATTTTCCCACATTATTCTGACCATTGCCGCATTCAAAGCTACTTCCAGGGTCCACAGATGGCATGCAAAGTGAGGGGAATGACCCAATAATGTTTTCAAGTAGTCCAGATGAGTGATCTGTTGGTTGAACATGGTTCGTGAATGGCTCAGAAATGAAGTTAAATGGGTGGTGTTCATTGATTTGAAAGGGGTCCATGGCTAAGGCGATGGTTTGATCTCGATTATTCGCTGGTTGGTTGCATGTGTGCCTTGCACGGTATGTGATCTCGTAGACGTTTGGATCATCATTGGATCGTTGCACTTGCTTGGTTGCTAAGCAACCTTGGTTGTTTCGATTTGTGCATTTGTAGTACCCTCTAGAAGTAAGTGAAAGAAGCATAAAACTTTGCATTAGGTACGAAACTTTGGAACTTTGGTAAAATACACCATTGCCTCCTAAAATTTAGGTCGATTTTAAAATTTCTCCTTAAAGTTTAAAGTCTCTTTTAATGTTTGGACATTATGAAAAATCTCTTCATGAAAGAGCATCTATGAGTCATTCGGTAAGAGATGATTTTTCATCATATTCAAACATTAGAGAGACTTTAAACTTTAAGCTAAAAAAATTAAATCGGCGTAAACTTTAGAGGGCAATGTCGTATTTTATCATGTTAGGTAAAGACTGAGTACGTACCTCGAATACTTGGCTCCAAGGATGTCTTTCTGCCCGTACTTTCGCCAATTGTATCCGTCATCTAGATGACCCTCTAACCCTAACCTACTAGGGTTAACTAAGACTTGCTTAGTCCACCTTGGTATTGTTTTCCTGCTATATGCGTAGATCAGTTAATTTTCAATCCGACCCGAAAATGATACGAAACTGACCATAAACATAATTAGTCGTGCATTTGCTACATTATTCAACAACTTAAAAAATTATACCGTAAACTAACATAAGACAATCATAATTTACGATTTATACTATATTTTATTAAGTTGTATCAAGTGAAATTAAATCGTGTCTTATATAAGGACTCATATTTAGAGGTGACAATTCGTGTGCATTTCGTATTTAATTGTGCGAGTGTCATTAAATCGTGTTATGAATAAACGAATAGGTGTTAAACGTGTCTCCAATCCCAAAATACAAATACAATACAGTTATTCAACCGATTACGCATACGCACGAATAATACAATTAACTTTTTAAATATATTTTTTATATATACATGATATATACAAGTCGTGTTACACAGAAATATTACAAAATCACACCACACACGAATTTCACAATTTTCTTTCACACAACCAAGATTCAATGTCTACAAGTGATTCAAAAATAAGTACAAAAACAAATTCAAACATTATATATATATATATATAATTATGCATGTATTTGCTGATCAAAAATTTTAGACACAATTATTAATAATCATGTATAAACGTATATGAGTCGTTTAAATATAAGATGTGTGTTAATGTCAAACACGTGTACATATCAATACAAATTATTTAAATTATTTAATCGTGTGAGCGTAAGATATTATCATTCTACGTATCCCACCAAAACTTTGGTATTTTATCTTCTTCCATGTACTGGATGTGGCATTCTTTTAACGATTTTTTCAGTTATATCAGCTAATCTCAACACGTACCTCTTTTTAGTGGCATCCCTAGTTTCTTGTTCCTTGTCGGAATCTCCACTCTGTTGTGGACTTCGGACCAAGGAAGGCGGCAACTCCGACATTCCGGCGTCTTCCTCTACCACCGATCTGCTCCAGTTGAGCATTGACAACGCATTTTCATACGACGCCACGATCCTCGAAGCAAGAATTTGCCGAATTTCATGCGAAGAAGATGAACTAAGGTGGAGTTGGAGCTGCCTTGTTAGGTCCATCCCCTGAAGCAGCTCACTGATCAGATTCTTCCTCTCCCACTCTCCCAAGGACTCCATTACTAAATTAGGGTTTTTGTTGTTGTGAGATGCTTACAGTTACAGGTGTGGGGAAGAAGAAGGGTTTGTGTTGGAGTTTAATGGAAGGCAACGTAGAGGAAAAGGGGATGGTTTGACTTGACTGGTAAGGAGAAGAAGACGAGTGGGATTGCCACGGTCTTCGTCATTGGATTTCTTTCTTCAAATAGTAAATTCAAGGAAAACTCCATTAATTGACTCCATTATCACTAACTCAAGTCAACTCATTATGGTTAAACTTGTAGCTTGAGTAATACTTTTTCTCATTCATAAAGAATTCTTATCAATTTTTTTTTACGACATACCACAAATTAGTTACAATCCATTATTGTTAAAACATGTAACGTTTTCATTGACCTAATTTATAATATTTGCCTTAAGTAGGTAATTAAGACTTAAAACGTACGCTTTAACCAACTGTTTCAAAAATTCGAACTTATGAGTGAAGACATTCAGTTACTCTTAAGCAGTGTTATCAAAATCGGGCCAACACTCGAACCGGCGAGGGGGTCGGTTTCTGTTTCGGTCGGTCGTATCCAGTTTGACGTGCGATTCACTATTCACAAGCAAAAACAACAACTGAAAATACAATTATAAACTACATAGTCTCAAACACACACATAATTACCTTAAAGTACATAGCCTCAAACACACACAAACTACATAGTCTCAAACATACACATTACTCTCAAACACAATATAACACAACATAATTACCTCAAACTTTAAACATACGTAACACAATAGTCTCAAAATCAAACACAATATGTCTAAACTTTAAACATAACTTCTAAACTGAAGAAGTTGCTCGGTCGAACCGAAGAAGTCGGTTTAAACCGAAGAGAACCACACAAAAAATTTAAACCACCCCCAAAAAATTAGAACCGAAAACCGTTCGGTCAAACCCAGTTCATATGCATTTCGGTCTCTTAGCTGATCCAAACCGGACAGAGTCCGATTTCCAGTCGGACCACTGATCTGGCCCGGTTCTGATAATACTGCTCTTAAGTTATCTTAACATTCTCACATAAACTGATGTTTATCAATTAACATTGTAGGTTTAGTGCCCGACTTTAGTTTAATATGAGTATCTTTATTTTTGCATCACCAAAATTCTAACTACATTCAATATATTATTAAGTACCTTTAACTTAAATGTGAAGGTGCATCAAGTGGCCTGACTTTTACAAAAAAAAAATTGGCCCCCCAAAAAATCAAGTGGCCTGACTTTTACAAAAGGTTATGTTGGAAGAAGAAGACGAGCAGGAATGTTCATGCTGTATTCCGCGTTGTTACACAACCACTAACACGTCGTTTGCTTTGCTCCTTAAAGTAAAACACGACAAGATTCCCCGAAAACCGTAATTTACGGTTATGGTCATACATCTTTAAATCTTCGTTTACGAGGGGACATGACTTCAAATGCTTCGGATCCTTCACGTATATGTCGGCATTGGGAGCGTATGGACGAAGTTAGAATTGTAGCTACTAGGGATATTCAGAACATTTCACCAAAATATACCTCATTTAATAAATATATACCAAAATATTATCGGATAAAAAATAAATATGAATCTATACTTACCCGCGAATAAGAGTCACGGCTGGAACTAAGGGTTCAGTTCCACCCGCGAATGTCATTTGAGGGTGGAACTGACAGAAAAAAAAAATAGACTCGCGACTCCCATTCGCGTGTGGATAGGTATATATTCGTATTTATTTTTTACCCGAGTAAATTTTGGTATATATTTATTTAATGAGGGTATATTTTTGTGAAATATTGGGATAATTAGAGTATAATTAAATAATTATAGTAATTTTTTAAAATAATTGTAAGGGTATGATATTTTATGTGATTAATTTAATATTTTAGAGGACAAGTTAAATATATTCATAAATTTATAGATGTATATATATATTACAACATTTTCTCTCTTAACATATACATGTTTGGACGAGACTAAAATTATACTATTTATCTCCGACACGTCTGTCATCTAGAAGATGATGTCTTCTTCTTGCTGGAACATGTCTTACGCTTCCCCATTCGGTGCTTCTAAGCCTTTATTTACAGCAAAAACTCCATTTTTACATTCATAAGAGAGCTCCACACAGTTATCTAAACCAAACCCTAAATATGTAGTATGTACCCTCAAAGTCTGCAGCTGTGGATAAAAACTGAAAGTTTGAAGAGAAATAATAAAGAAAGAGGAACACTTTTTAGCTACACCGGGTGCGTAATTATCCACATCAAAATTTCTCCAAAACCAAAACTGTAATGTTTATTTTTTGGTTAATACCAACGAACTACCTAAACTTTGGACGTTTTGCAACGAGCTTCCTGAACTTTAAAAATTCAAAACGAAAATTGCTCCAAAACCAAAACTATAATGTTTATTTTTTGGTTAAATACCAATGAGCTACCTGAATTTTGGACGTTTTGCAACGAGCTACCCAAACTTTAAAAATTCATAATGTACTACCTCAACCTTGACGAAGATGCAAATAGCTACCTCCGTCCAATTTACCGTTAACTGGTGACAGAATTTCGTCGGAAAGTCGTCGGAAATGGGACGGAGGTAGCTATTTGCACCTTCGTCCAAGTTGAAGTAACCCATTTTGAATTTTTAAAGTTCGGGTAGCTCATGACGAAACGTCCCAAATTAAAATAGCTATTTGGTATTTAACCCTTATTTTTTTTTTGAGAGCATTGTTCCTGTGGGTGTACAGAGTTTGTTTGCTTTTTTCCCCCTAAACTAAATAATAACACTTTTGTAAATTTTTTAATTTTAAAACTAGATTTTGTTTTAAATTAAAAAAGGTACGTAGTGGAAAGTTCAAATATCAGAAGCTTCCTCAAAATACGGACGACTAGGGAGTTGCACCCCCATGCATGCCACCACGTGTCCCTACAACACTTCCATCGAACACAAAGAAACCTCAGACCCCCTCCTCTCTCTCCTTGATCAGAATCCAAGATGGTGAAGCTAGCGTCGGCCAGAGACAGCCGCATGTACGGCCTCATACATGGTCGGAACCGCTGCGAGTACATGAACTCTGGCCTCTACGTCTTCTCCGTCATCATATTACTCGGTGGCTTCTTCGCCCAGCTGTCAAAGGAGCCCAAATCGGGCCTTGTTCTCCTCCTGATCTCCCTAGCGATCATCGCCGCCGTCAATGTCCATGATCTCGTCGCCCACCTCGCCGGAATCCAGTGGCGTCTGCCGTTGGTGGAGTTCGACGTCCAGCTCCTGTTCGTTGAGTTTGCAGCTCCGCTGGTGCAGGCCGTTGGGTCTCTGCTCTCCTTTTTGGGGATTCTTTTCTTATTCATTCAGGTAAGTAATTAGGTATTAACCAAATTAGTTAGACTAAATTTATATTGATCATCAACTTAGTATCCTGGTTAATCGAATTTGATTACCATATGTATGAACAGGGCAAAGCTTGTAATTTACTTTAAGTGAGGGACAAATAGTATAATATTAATAGGGTTAAATATCACATTGTTACCTCATATTTGTCAAGATTTTCAGCCTAACCCCTAAACTTTATAACCAAAAGTTTAGAACATGTTTAAATCGTAAAATTTCATCATCTTGTTTGTTTGACCAAAGTGCAAGTTGCTCCCAACGTCAAACTTTTTCAAATATTACAATTGACTAGGAGACTTGAATCTGTGTCTTGATCCAGACCCTCATGAGTAGGGGACCAAATCCAGACCCTCGTGAGTAGGGGACCAGGTTTGGGACAAAACCCAATTTTGAGTCCCAATCGGGTATCTAAGATCTGAATCTTGACTAAGACCTGATCGCCCACACATGGGGTAGGTCTTTACCTTATTGCCAAACATCTCAACCACAAATATAATATTTTAAAGGATTAAATTGAGAATACTTAGAATACATTCTCCATTTTACTTAAATCGATTGGATGAACTGTTGTAATGTTGTCGGACTATGATTTAAAATGCAGGCCGAAAAAGGTTATGGTTACTTCAAGCTAGAAAGGCACGCGTTGAACTTGTTAATCGCTGGCCCCGTTCTATGGCTGCTCGGGTCGATCCATAACTCATGTCAAGTCTACGAGAGAGCCGATGGACATGTTCAGATACTACAACAAAGCGTTCACATCCCGTTTCTAATGGCAAGCCTTTTGTTTACGGTCGGGGCTATCATGAATATGCAAGAAAAATCCGAAACAACACACCACGGCACGAAACTACTGGTACATTATTTATCAAAATCTCTTCGAGTTATATGATCTAAATGATATATGATACAATGTTTCGTATCGAACACGAAGTGGTACCGATCGTTATAAGTTCTCTTCGGCTTATATTTGATCCCGAATCTTATAGCTTGTTGATCTTATATGGTTAGGCTTGTTCATTTAAAACGGTTCAGCCGAATTGGTCTGGGTCTGGTCTGGTTTGAACTAGTTCGACCGAACTAGTTTCATAACTAGACTAGTTTTTAGGCTTCAAGTAGACCCGTTCAAAATAGTAGTTTCAATTCAGTTTGAATCGGTTTGAATCGACTCGTTTTTTTTGTACTGGTTTATACTTCAATTTAAATCAAACCACGTTAAATGTATATAATTTTAGAACCGTTTTGAAGCAAAATAAACTACACCAGTCTGAAATTAAACCAAATCTAGAGATGTCTTCAATAAACCAAACCTAGAGATGTATTGGACTCTCGTATGTTGATGTTGGAAAGTATTTCAGTTGGTTGTCGAACATATTTTTAGTCGGTTTAGTGTGTTTTTCAGTCGGTTCAGTGTGTTGGACATGATTTTCAGTTGGTTCAATTTTGGTTTGAAACAAATTATTTTCTAACCAAAATTGTTATTAAAAAAACCAAACCAAACTGTTCGAACCATACCATTTTGGTCTAAACCATACCAGTTTTTTTAGTGATAAAAAATACTGGTTTTTTAAAAAAAGATTAGTTCAATTCGGATCGAACCAGTTCATGAACAATCCTGTATATGGTACGGAACCATGCGTGGACTAGGGGCAACCTCAATTTTTAATTATGCGTAAATTTAACACTAAAAAAACAATATTTTTCAATTGAACTTTTTTAAATACTATATTTGCCCCACTTAATTGTTTTTAGTTCAACTATTTTTTGTTGTTCTAATATTATAATTTTTTTGGCTTTGTCATGATTGTAATAGCCTAAGAAACCTGTTCTTTTTCTCAGGGAAAGACCTACATATGGTTCGGGATTTTCGGCGGCATGGTGCTACTGTTCGGGGGTCTAGCGAACCTAGTTAAAGTGGTTCGGTTGCAACAAGGTGAGCATCGACTCGAGAAGCTACGAGGAGAGGCTCACGAGCTTCTGATCCAAGAGAGGGAAGGGCTAGCCCCGTTGGTCGTGGAGGAGCAGAGGTGGCTAAGGCAGCGACAGGTCGAGGAGATAACAGCCAAAACGCATGCGTCCATGGGTGCACCCTCGGAGGCTACTCCTTACAAGGATGCGCTTGTTGGAGAGAACCGGTGAACCACAGATTTCGTGGTTTAAATATTTCATATTTGTATGTTTAAGCGATTTTTTTCAACATATATACAATAAAAATAATATTTATTTGGGTATATAATAGGGATATTATGTTATAAATATTTTTATTAATAACTAAAATTACATTATATGAGCAATGAAATTTTAAAGTTGACTTATATATATTAGGGTTAATTACTTGAAACGTTACATATGTTTGACCAATGTGTTTTTTCGCACGACTGAATGGTTACACATGTTTCAGCATGTGACTAATTGGTTACTCCGTCACTGAACTGTTAAAGTTTTCCGTCAGTTTTGCATGTGTCATTCACGTGATCATTCTGAAATGACCTAAGTACCCTTCCTTCTGATGAACATTGAACATACCTTTCACACATTCTATTCTTCTATTCGAAATCTATTCTTCAACATTAAAACAACACTGTTCTTGGACACCGCAATACTCTTTTTCGTTCACCACCGCAACAAGGTTATCACCACCGCAGCAAGGTTATCAAGGTTTGTTGCTGTGGTACCAGTTCGACTCGTCGATTCTGATTCCAGTTCGACTCGCCTTTCTCTCTCTAAGATACACACAACACACACATACACAGAATAGATGGTACCCATTAAGCACAAAATGATGATCTGCTGACTCTAAGCCTTTAATTGCAGTACAATGCTCAGTTCAAGGTGTTCGAGCCCTTGTAGTACAAATACGATGTGTGTGAGGCAACCCCTTTGTGGGAACATGTTAGTGTTGTCTCGTTGTGATTGACTTGTTTAACCATGCAGAGATAATATAGGTACCTGGTTTCAGGACCCCAGTACTGTAACATGACCACAGTGCTCACCAGAGAGTATCTTGATGCTCGACCAGATGGATGGTTAGACTATGCGCTAAAGAGAATAGCACAACTGTAAATATCCCAATTTTTCAACATTTGAGTTTGGATTCAGCTTGAGTTAATGGTGGGTCACAAATGTGAGCATGTCTTTATTGTTAAGAGGTGCAGATAAGTGTTATAATCAAACACTTTGTGAAGAACACCTCAATATCCTTCTCCCAGCGAAATCCCCTTCTATCCTCGACAATTTCGCACATGTGCAGTTGTTGGAAATTCTGGAGATTTACGGAAGACAAAATTTGGAGAAGAAATCGATGGTCATGATGCTTTATGTCAATTGACAAATCTTGGTGAATTGAAATATATAAGATTTTGCAGTATTTGGGATAATTGAAAATCTGGGTTTAGTTTTTCATGGATTAACACTACTCTTTTTAACCTCAGTAATAATGCTTAATTTTAACGTATTAATCACATTTTAAGAAAACATACGTAATCATTTAATCACATTACAAGGAACATACGTAACCAATTAATCACATTCTAGGATAACATATGTAACCATTTAATCAAATTTCACGTTATAATGAATTCTTTAATTTAGATACTATGCAATGAAACCCATGATCTGCATAACTAAAACCCAGAATTCGAAGAACTTAAATCCATTTCAACAACAAATTTAAATTTAACAACAAATACATAAAAACATCTTCTTCTCATCGAAATTTTCGATTCGATGCATCTCTTCCACTCTCACCTCGGTCTGTTTTCCAATTTTGAGATCTCCCTTATTAGGGTTCTTCACAAAATTAGAGTATTTTCACAATCGAAGTAAAAATTGGGACGAAATACTCAAAATGCTTGCAATTACCTCAAAATTGGAACAACCATGGAACCATGAAACCTTCATACTCACGACCCAATGTCTTCGAAGAACCAAATTAAAGTCATGGTCGATCAGTTCTTCAAGTGATGACTTCTAGAGGATGAAGAAGTGGTCTTCATCTTCTTTTTCCTTTGAGTGTACTTAAGTAATGAATGTAAGAGTAATTTGATCATTTTATGTACTCAAATAATGACTTAACAGTGATTTTTAACGATGAACAATAAAAATGACCAATTAGTCACATGCTGAAACATGTGTAACCATCCTGCACAAATTATAACCAATTAGTCACATGCACAAACATGTGTAACGTTTCAAGTAATTAACACTATATATTATAGTAAATAAATATATTAAACTATTATTGAACTATGTGTTTTTGTAATGTTATTAGAGCATTAAAATGGTTTATAATACTGTATAGCAAATTAATATAAAATAATATAAATTATTGATAGTGTGATTACTATGTATGTCATGATTATCATGCAATCATACATAACTACATTTTCTAAGCTACACAAATGGAAACAACTAAAAATAGAGTTTTTTTAAAAAGTAGTTACTGTGCAATTTTTTTCTTTTTTAAAAAAAAGTAAGTATTCAAAAATAATATTTAGAAATATGTATATAAGCTCTACCCACGGTATAACTTATCTATTAAAAAAATTATAGTTTGTAGATATTTTAATTACAATTCAAATGATGCGAAAAATATTAAATTTGGACATACGAATTGACTGTACGCTATGTCGCGTCGTAAGTTGAGATATGAAAATTTTACTTAAAAAATATAACTTAGACACTTCAAGTCCAAACTCATCATTTTTATTATTTTTTGAAAATTGCAAAAATAATAAAATAATTTGAAGGATTTTACAATTAAATTATTCAAAATTTTATTATATATTACACTTAACTATAAACTTGAAGGAGAATCAATTGAGCTCCTCAGTTGAGATTGGTTTAACTCTAGTTCTATTAGAGCTTACTCGAGTTTCAATTCAATTGTAACGTATTTAAGAAAAATAAATTATTTAATTGTGATATTTTAAAAATAATTTTGTTATTTTAAATTATTTAATTGTGACATTTTTGAAATAATTTTGTTATTTTTGCAAGTTTTAAAACATATTACGCTAAATTGAAATAGAAAGGAAAAACTGAACAAACTGATATATTCGAAAGGGTAGACAATAAAAGTTTAAAAACAAACATTGAAAAATTAAAATTGTGCCCACAACGTCGTATTTTACCCAAATAATAATCAGTGGAGAAGTGATTTGTCATATTTGTCCTTAGGGTCCTCCAGCTGCGCCAGATTGTCTAGAACACGCCGTTCTCGCTCGCTCGCTCAGATCTATATTTGTATGCTATCATGCGCCAGGGCGACATCTACGCACAGAAACTGCTCAAAAAATCTCTCCTTTAACCGCAGTCTGGATTGGCTCCAACCCTCAATCCTCCTCTACAGTTTCCTCTTCGTCCCCGGTGAACCTTGTCACCTACTACTCTAGCTAGGTCTCCTTCCGTCCATCAGATTCGTAGGTAAGAGTTTCCATCGCAATTTCTTGTTGTAGATAGAATTGATTCTCACGCTTACGACACAGACTAGTGTCTCCGGCGTTTCTGTTTTGATAGAGGAGTTGTTATTTCATGGATCTTACGCGCATTAGCTTTGAATGTTCGTATGATTTGATCGTTAAATAGTCGGATGTCTGATGGATACTCTTTTGATGGCTTTGTACTTTAATTTCGAAGTTTTATTCGTCCAATACTCAACTTGGTACTTTATGTATGAGTTGAAGTGGCGCATGAGTTTCTTAATACGTACTTCAGTGGATGTCCATATGTGTGGAATAGAAAAAGGATATGATCTGTAAAGAAAAGTTGGCATCCTATTGCTATTGTTTTGATGGATAATGGTTGCTCAGAAATAGCTGAAGTGAGTTTTTTTTTATATGTGTAAATTGCCCTATAGATTGATTTCGTGCTATTCTGCTGAGCTGCAGGCCACGGATTGGGACTTTGTGTTGTTTTGTTGAGATGTCATCTGTTTCAAGTCAGCCGCAGTTTCGTTACACACAACCTCCTTCAAAGGTGCTCCATTTGAGGAATTTACCTTGGGAATGCACAGAAGAGGAGCTAATTGAGTTGGGGAAGCCATTTGGGAAAGTTATCAACACTAAATGCAATGTCGGAGCAAACAAAAATCAAGCCTTCATTGAATTTGTGGGTTTCATTAATTTGGGATTCAATGATTCTTTCTAGCATTTAAGACCATATACTTACTGTTTTTTCCTCTTGATTTTATTTCATTTTGGTTATTCAGGCTGATCTAAACCAAGCTATTGCGATGATATCATATTATGCATCATCTTCAGAGCCTGCCCAAGTTCGTGGGAAAACTGTTTACCTACAGTATTCAAATAGGCAGGAGATAGTGAACAATAAGACCACTGCTGATGTTGCTGGAAATGTCTTGCTGGTGACAATTGAGGGACCAGATGCACGGCTTGTCAGTATTGATGTTTTACATTTGGTGAGTACTTTCCCGGTTTTCTTTTTGAAAAATGATAGGTAAAATTGCCGATCTGAGGATGTCACTATTAAGTTGTAGATTGGGTTGAGTTTGTCATGATCAAGTGAAATTTTCTTTGACATGAATGTCAATGGATTAGCAGGACCATGTCAAGAGAATAGCTTCGATGGCAGCTTAGTACATCGGGAGAAAGAGCATATCTGTGTTTGTCTTCGTTCTCCTTTCCTAACCTCGCCTCTTTCTTTCCTACTTTTCCTCCATACCTTCCTCTCCCTACCTTTGTTTTTTAAAGATAATGTAGGATGTTTCTACTCTTTTTAGCTTCTCTTACCTTTCTGCTTATGCATACTCGTGGGGTCTAAGTTTTGGTAGCAGATTTCTTACTGTTGCTGCTCTTGCATAAAGGGAAAATACTATGATTTAGCTAGCTGTCTGTATGAAGTAACTCACAGTAATAATATTTTGTTGTAAATTGTAATTGATTTATTCTTCTTTTCTTGTGCTACCATTTATCTCTTGTTTAATTGAGATCTTCAGAGTTTGAACCTTTTTTTTTCTTATTAGCTTAAAGAGTTTTTTATTTTTATTGACTATTCACCTTCTATGAGCTCTAATTACATCAATTGGATGTTGAGAAGATTTCTATGAGAAGGGGCAAGAAACTTAGAAAAGATTACCAAAGAATTAGTATGTCCTTCATTCTGCAGCGACTCAATTAGAGTCCCACACAAGCTCTTCTCTTCTAGTTTTTTTTATTAAGTATATTTCTTCATTGTGGATGTTCTACAAATACAAATATCTCATGAGTTCTCTCAGCATGTGCATTGTATAGAATTTCTTGGGTTTGTTGACGATACACAGTAATTGACATCTGCTCAGCACGCTACTTATCTTTAGGTCTCCCTAGGAAACACTTGTTAGCATACACTAGACAAGGACTCAAGGCTTGTTTGGTTAAAAGCATTCTCCATTCTCCAGTAGAATTTTATTCCTGAACTAGTGGAGAAAATTTCCTAGGTTAAGATTAAGTTACCTTCAAATTCAACATGTGATTCCATTGGACTTTAATATTTTATGCTGTTTCCAAGAACTCTTAAGTTTTTTACCTATTTCTGATTTGAGTTTTGTTTCTTGAATGCAGGTGTTTTCTGCCTTTGGTTTTGTTCATAAAATTACAACTTTTGAGAAGACAGCAGGATTTCAGGTCTATTAGCACCCATACTTCTTATTATCTATCTTTACCTCTCAGCCTGTTAACTCATGATAATAACTATGGTTTGCTAATTTTAATTAGGCGCTAGTCCAATTTTCTGATTCTGAGACAGCTGGTTCTGCAAAAAATGCTCTTGATGGACGATTCATTCCAAGGTGACTCCTCTGCTTTTCTTCTCTCTTATTTTTATTCTTCCTGAGCATGCTCTATGTTACGTGAGTAGAATCATCAAAGAAATCTACATTAAATGCATATAAAACTTTTTAATTTGTTTAAAAAACTAAACTGATACCCAGTTCTTCCTTTTATTGGTTACTGACTTTTATTCTTTGAAACCAGCTACTTGATTCCGGAAATGCAGCCATGTACCCTCAGGATCACATATTCTGCACATACAGATCTAAGTGTGAAATTCCAGAGCCACAGGAGCAGGTATCTCAAGATTTATTTAACAGATTTTCTTTCACCATTTGTTATTTACAATTATTATTGTAAATCACAAATCTTTTCTGGGTTGAAGTTGCTTCAACTCTTCTTTATTCTTCAATCATATGATAGTTACCATTTTGAACGTTCAGGGATTACACAAATCCTTACCTTCCTGTTGCGCCATCAGCAATGGATGCAAATGGTCAGGTAAATAATTTAAACTAACATGTTGGTATTTGCTTGTTCTATAATGACTAAATTTTGCTGAACTGGGAAAATCCGGCAATCATTTACAGTTGACCGTTGGTCTTGATGGAAAGAAACTAGAAGCAGAGTGTAATGTGCTTCTTGCATCAATTGAGAACATGCAGTATGCTGTCACTCTCGACGTTCTTCACACTGTATGTACATTAGCATCTATACTATAAGATTATTTGTTATGTATTATTCAGGCTTATGGAAGAAAATGTTACCGTCCTTTCTGTTACTCATATATTTTGAATGACAGGTTTTTTCTACATTTGGAACAGTACAGAAAATTGCCATGTTTGATAAGAATGGAACACTTCAAGCTCTGATTCAGTACCCTGGTAATACTTGAACATGGATTACTTTAAAAAATAATAATAATAATAATAAAATAAATCTGAAGTTATGGAGAAAATGGGTGAATGGAAAATGCAGATGTTCAAACGGCTGTAGTGGCAAGGGAGGCCTTAGAGGGGCACAGCATATACGATGGAGGGTTTTGCAAGCTTCATCTTTCGTACTCTCGCCATACTGATCTCAGCATTAAGGTCGCTAATGTTAATTTTTTTACTGCATTGGGCTGTCAATACTTCACATTTTGAGGATTATACCCAGAAAAAAAGAGTAAATTTTGAGTAAATTCATGTTTTTCTTCAGGTGAACAACGATCGAAGCAGAGACTACACCATTCCAAGCACTCCAGTAGTTGTAGCACCCACCCAGCAATCTATCCTCGGGCAGCAACCCCCCATTTCAGGAGCAGGTCCCACTCAGTACAGCATGAACAATGTTCATCATGGTTTCCCCACTTCCTCTGGGCAGCAACAACCAATGATGCACCAGCAGCAGCCAGGGTGGGGCTCACAAGGTCCACAATCCATGCCGATGCAAGTCTATGGTGGGAACCCTTACGGACCACATCAAGGGACCACGCCTTACCAAATGGGACCCGGGATGATGCGTGGACCAAACCCAGGTGCTATGCCTCCACAACATGGTGGACCCAGAAGCCCTTATGGTCCTCAATAGTGCACTTTTTTCAATTGTTTTCTTTAACTTGCAAATTCTGCAATTTGTGGAGTTGGCAATCGCACTGGTGAACTTTATTACAGCAGTCAACGAAACCCGACATTATCATATCTTTACAGGAGACCAGTAACAAATGAAAATCCGATACTCAACAATGTGCTCAAAACAAGAATGTCGGCCGGTTCTGTGGAAGACGTAATTTAGGGCCCATTTATAATCGTATTAATATATTACAGATGTAAACATATTTATACGTAGTTATGGTTTTAATATGATTATAAACTAAATGACGTAATGGTTATAATAATCATAGGTAGAAAATAATGGTGAAAATTATGATTTTTGATTTTATTGTATCGACTAATAGTTGAGTTGTCTTGATCTGTAATTTACTAATTTACAAAATCACAATTGGAGGCCCAATACATGGGCAAAATAAGAATGTAGGAGGCCCAAATATATGGGCTCAAAATAAAAATGTCGAAGGCCTAAATACATGGGCTCAAAATAAGAACGTCAGAGCCCAAATACCTGGGCTCAAAACAAGAATGTACGGGCCCAAATACATGGGCTCAAAACAAAAATTTAGGAGGCCCAAATACATGGGCTCAAAATAAGAACGTAGGAGGCCCAAATAGATGGTCTCAAGACTAAAATGTAGGAGGCTCAAATATATGAGCTCAAAACAAGAATGTAAGAGGCCCAAGTATATTGGCTCAAAACAAGAATTAAGGAGGCCCAATACATGGGCTTAACATAAGAATATAGGAGGCCCAAATACATTGGCTCGAAATAAGAATGTCGGGTGTCCAAATACATGGGCTCAAAACAAGAAAGTTGGCCGGTTCTGTGGAAGACGTAATTTTGGGCCCATTTATAAATATATATATGATAATTTCATTCTTACCGACTTATCTTCATCTACAGTAAAAGTAAGTGCCACAGGAGTCGCAGGATTTTCCATTACTTGTCCCCTCTATACAGAGAAGAAACACAAAACAGATGGGATTCTGCAGAAAGAATTTACTGCATATTCATATATATATTTTTATTAATATATCTACCCATAAACTTAATAATAATTTATTAAATAATATCAGGAAATGTAAATATAAACAGATATATGACAATTTCTGACACGACACGATTAAACGATCTGCAAACAATCTGCAATTTACACGTTTAGACACGACACGATTACTAAGCGTGTCTAAACAACTCTTATACGTTTAGACACGATTAATAATCGTGTCTAAACACATCTAACCTGTAAATACACGACAAACACACGATTAGTAATCTATAACATGTATGAACAAGCATGAACAAGTATTATATACTATATAGACTAAAATATATAATATTATATTTGATGGATAATAAGTAGGAACATATAAATATTTGTAATTAAAAATTAAATATATTATTTAAGTATAAATATAGATTATGGGAGTGTATAAACATTTTTGGGAGTGTATCAACTTTGAAGATTGTACTTTGTATATATGTATTTGTGTATATATCTGCTTTAAAGCATATATGAGTTTGGCCTTAACGGATCCTGTGTCTAAATAACTCTATACGTTTAGACACGATTAACGACTTATACGTTTAGACACGAAACATGTTTAGACACGTTTAAGATTTATCCGTTTAGACACGAGAAATGTTTAGACACGGCACGATTACCACCCCTAGATATCTTATATACATTGCCATACAAAATTACAAATACAATACAATACAATATCATCTCCTTCCCCAAGAGAAGGCACGGGGCTCTAACTTCTCACACTAACTCACAACCTCCTTCCCTTCCTTATTCTGCTAATCTACTCAGCTCAGTTGATATCTCTACTATGAACTCAACTACTCATCACTCTTCTGCATCTACACATTCAAAACTAACTCATTGCTTCTTAAAAGCATCCGCCATCTCTTCAGTTTTTGCAAATCTTCCTCGGAATCGAGGTTGGCTATCTGCAAGTGCCTTCCTACAAGCATACTGAAACACCCAAACACAGATTATACCAACTATAGATTATATACGACTAAAAAGAAGGATTTTTCTGTGTGTGATCACATATATATATACCTTGATCTTCCTTCCAAAGTTCCTCTTTGTCTTCTTGTGTTTGTACCTAGAGAGCTTTTCCTTGCGTTCTTCACTGCTGCAGTTGCTGATGATGGTTCGATATTCACCAGGAGAACGGATCAGGTTTATATTACCATTACCATTACCAAGAGTCTGTCATAAAAACTCATTATCAATGATCCTGTAGAGATAATATGACCAGAAACCATCTAAAAGTTTCCTTTCTGGTCAAGATCAGGATCTAACGTTTGCTGGCTTGTTCCATCAGTATGATCATAAATTATATGATACGATTATGCAAGAAATAACTAACCAAATTTGCAGCAACAGAAAGGAAAAAAAAAAGACCTTTATATCTCCTTCACTGAATGCCCTCCTCATCCCATAAGCTTCAAAATCAACCCCAGTAAAGTCCAGAAAATTCGGCTTAACAGGAGGCCATTCCGTTGGTCTAAAGCATTCTGAACTCGTACTCTTTGGAAACGACGAGTTGAAAGGAAATTCATCAATTGGAGGATTTTGAATGTCCAAGACCTTAGCACTTAACGTCCCGGTTGCTGCTTTTTCCATGAGATCCTTCTGACACTCGTAAAAAACTTCATTGTAGAGCTGTTCGCTCTGAAGGGAGGAGACATCTGCAACCTTCAGTTCTTGAGGCAAAATTGCAGCATCCCCACATGATATCATAGAAATGGCTGCTTCCATTGGGTCAAGTCCCACCATTGGCGGTTCTTCGAGAATAATGGGTTCGGGAGCTTTGAACAGATCGCCTTCTCCGCCCAAGTCATATTCTGTTATGGTGGAGCACTGCAGCAGCTTCCCCTGAGGAACCGAATCATAACATAAGAAAAAAGTAAAAACTTTGCTCTGTATAAAAATCATGAATACCATTGTGTTCAAATGTTTGAATGATATGATGGTCACTCGATAGAATAAGTTATATTGTACTTATTATTGGAAGGAAGATGAGAAAAGGGTTGTGGGTGGTAAAGTGAAAAGGTGGTCATGAATTTCTAAATGGAAGTAACCAAGTTAGGTCGTTTCAAAAAACAGCAAAACTTCACTAGCCAAATCAATACACAATTGCCAGAACCAAATTTGCTCGAAAGTCCCTCTTGGGAGGCTACGGATTCAGTAATTCCAGCACTAATAAAAGTTAGTCACCACTACACTTCAGCAAAAGGTGATTTCAGAGCTGTATTTCAGCCTAATCTTGCTTTTTCTACATACAGGTAGAATTTCTCGAAGCTAGGATACGAATAAAAGCAAACAAACTACTAATTTTTCGAATGTTATAACTAAAATTTTAGTTCTTTCAGAAAAAACAAAAACAAAAACTTCAGTAGCCAAGCCAATACAGTTGCCAATCAAGATATTTTCCCGGACTAAACATGCTCGAAAGTCTAGCACTAACAAAAGTTAGTCACTAGGATACAATACACTACAGCAAAAGGTAATTTCAAAGTTTGTCTCAGCTTAACTTTTTTTTTTTCTTCCAAATATAGATAAAATTTCTTGAAATGAAAATCACTACTAGTTTTAAAATGCTATAACTCAGAAAGTTTAGTAAGAACACTAGTTTTTGCATTTAAATAACCATTGAGTTCAAGTTCCGTGTTTATCCAGAACACTAATCGCTTCTTTTATGTCAGGAACTTGGATGAACAGGAAAGATGCTCCATTCATGTTGTCCTCTTCTCTCCCATTATCCACCATGTGAAGTGATATCTTCATTCCGAAGTTAAAGCTTAACGTTTCTACCAAAAAACAAGAAGAGATATCTAACTAGCTCCATTTTTGCTCTGAAATGGATGAATAAGTTAAAGGTGGACTCTCCAGCCTTTTTTTGGGTAAAATATCTTAAAATTCCTCTTCTTTTATGGAAAGTATAGTACTTTCAGCTTCATCTTGATAAGCTGACTAACAAAATTCCAATAAGTTTTCAAAACTATTCTACATTTCCCAGAACCAAGCAGGTGATACCTCCAAAATCTGTACATTTTCCTTTATATTAAAGGTTTCAGAGCCCTCATCAGTTAAATTCTTGTCTAATTGATAGTTCATAACTCCACGAAGGAGATTTCCAATTTTCCTGCTCTTCATTGTCAAAAGATACAAATTCCGCAGCAAATTGGCACAAATTCGAGACAGAAGGTTCAAACTGAGCTGTGTATAGAGAGAAGAAGAGTACCGAGCAAGCATTGAAGTTGGACAATCTGCAGAAATCATCAAAGTGCTGAACATCCAGATGGAAGTTCTGGAAGCAAGGGAAGGCGAAACCTGTGTCTGCGACTGCGTACATTTCTCCTTACTTTCCTCGGAAGGAAGAAGTTTTCCACCACGTAGTTCTTGAATTTCAGCTGAAAATGGAGTCTTTTCTTCGAGCTCTGTAGCTTAGTAGCACTGACAGCGCCGCCTAATGAACTAGAGAGTGGAGAGAGACAGAAAGAGAAGTATGTTGTCCAGTTGTACTGATGAAGATGCTGAATGAGAGGGAATTCATATTTATATTGACTCTATGTGAAATATATAATTATTTATTATTAAAATATATAATGATTCTCATAATGATTTATAAGACAATTAATTAGTTGTAGGTTATTACCTTCATTTAAAATTTTAAATAGGAGATAGAATATAATTTATTAATTTAATAATTTTAAAAAAATTATCGCTTATACTAGTTCAAAACACTTATTTTTATCCGATGTATGACAAATATCACAATTAATTTATCATTCTTAAAGTGTCCGACTTCCTCATTGCATGACTCAGTCTAGAATCTTTGTCATCGGTAGGTGTCGAACTTGTAAATCCTATACTTTTTAGACACCCTCCTGAGTTTGACCAACTATTTTCTCCCGTTGGCACGAGCCTTCAACCTTGCAAGCACGATCACGGTTCCAGGTCGACTCTGATACCATTTGTAACACCCCAACCTCGAGTGTCTGTCCTCACTAGTTTAATCTAACCTGACTAAACCCATTGTCCTCACTTGAATAAAAAAAATGTGAAATTCTTGTTAGACTTGAGTAGTACAATTTTGCTTATATGAGCTTGAAATCCTGTCTTCCTATCCGTTGTGGGACGAAGTATCATAATAAATAGTTGGCCAAACTCGAAGGGTATTTGAAAAATATAAGATTTGCAAGACTGGGTAGTCTGGGTAACCTATTGGGGCAAACATTCCGAACTAGGCCGCGACGAGAACGTTGTGCGTCTTAAGGAGAGTAAATTGTTATACTTCATCCTACATGGAATAGGAAGAAAGGATTCCGAACTCATATAAACGGAGATGTACTACTCAAATTTAACATTAATTCCTCATTGTTCTGGGTCAAGTGAGGACGACAAACTTAATTAGTTTGAGTTGAGTTAGTAATGACAATTGTTTCGACTTAAAGTGTTACAAATAAAGTTTTTAGTGGATTTCTTAAAGGAGAGAATAGTGGCGAAGCTTCAAGGTTGGCGCTCAAAGCTCCTATATAATGTCGGGAAGGAAGTCTTGATCAAGGCGGTCATCTCGGCCATTCCGTCCTACGCGATGAGTGTATTCAAGCTGCCCAAGACGTGGTGCAGCAAAATCAATGCAAGGACAACTCAGTTCTGGTGGGGCCCCCAAACGGTGATCGAAAAATACATTGGCTCCGTTGGGACGAAATGACGAGATCGAAGAAGGAAGGAGGATTGGGCTTTAGGGAGTTGGAATCCTTCAATGGGCTTTTTTGGCAAGATGACAACAAGGATTATGACTGAACCAAACGCCTTATGGGTCCAGGTCATTAAAGGGGTCTACTTCCCAAACACGAGTTTCCTTCAAGCGGGTAAAGGAAGTAGGTCCTCTTGGGCGTGGTCGAGTTTACTGACAGGTCGGGCGGTCATATCCGCAGGAGCTGTATGGGCAATTGGTGTTGGGAGGACAATCTGGCCTTTCATGGATCCGTGGATCCCGGGCAGACACGAACATAGACTAGGGGAGCGTCCAGTTACATTGGCTCAAGCTCAAGCTGGAACAGTCCTGGCAGATTGGATCGATCGACCATCTAAGGAATGGAAGGTAAATGAGGTATGTTCTGTCCTTTCTCCCTCTGATGCTCAGTTGGTGCTAGCTGTTCCAATACCACTGATTGAGGTTGAGGATTCGCTAAGATGGCCCTATGAGCGGGATGGTAGGGTGACTGTCAAGTCCGCCTACCACCATATTCGGGCTCAGGAGGGAAGGGACAACCACAGGGACCTGCTCAGTGTTCGGGGTGGTCTGAATCTGTGGGACATCGTATGGAAGGCCAAAGTGCAGCCGAAGGTCCGGGTTTTCGCATGGAAGCTTCTGTCAGGTGCAGTGGTTGTCCAGGAAGGTCTGGCCAGAAGAGGATTACATGTTCCAGTAGGGTGTCTCATGTGTAACCAAGCTGAATCTGTTGAACACCTAATTCTGGGGTGTCAATGGGTCAAGCAAGTCTGGGATGACCTCGTGGGACTGCAGGATGCAATGGATGAGTGCAGCTCGATCAAGGATTGGTTATTGAAGCGGGCATCAGACCAGTCGGGATCACGAGCGGCTAAGGAGTTCAGATGGCAGACCACCTTGTTTGCCTGCTGGTCTATATGGAAGTGTAGGTGTGCAATGGTTTTTGATGGAATAGTACCAGACTCGAGTCGGTTGACGAATAACGTGAGGAATGTGGTCTATGAATTCAGAAATCTGTAGCAAAGGACCGATCTGCAGAGGACCCAAGATCTGGGGAGCTGTCAACCAGGGGAGCCATCCAGTAGTGGAGGGCAGTCTTGGGTGAGGCCGTTATTGGGGACCATTACAATCAATTGTGAAGCGACTTGGATCCAATCCGAAGGTATAGGTGGGATAGGTGTCCTCGCCCGGAACCATGAAGGGCATGTGGTGGGTGGGTTCCAAGCTAGGGAGATGTCTAGCTCGATAGATTTCCTTGAGGCTAGGGCTGTGCTTGAAGGGGTCAAGTTGGCCATTAAGCATAGGTGAGAGTCTGTGGTTATCGAGTCGGATTCGGAAGTGGTTATTAACAACATTTTTGGGATACTTAAATTTTGGCGTTTAGAGACTATTTTTCAAAATAGTCTTCACCTAGGTAGGTCAATTATAAACCTGTCCTGGGTTAGGATACCGCGAACCGCTAACCAATGTGCGGATTGGGTAGCTAAACAAGCAATAAGGGGGATGTGTCTTAGTGATTGAGTTCTCCAACCCCTCTTTTACACCTTTTACGGATATATACAGATATGTATCGGGAGCTTAATTACACCCAATTTTGTGAGTAATACATGAATTTCCTTTGAAAAAAAAAAGTCCTTAGTGGATACTGAATACTTGGATAGTACCATGAGCAAAGCAAACTTCCTTATATATTAAGTATCTAATTTGTACATTCCGATAAATTAACATTTTAAAAAATTCTTTTAAATTTTTTTATAAAGTAATAAAACACTAAATTCCATGTTCATATCCAACTCCTTCTCGTGTGTGTTAGTGACACCAATCATACACCTCCACGTAGCATGTTTCTGACATCATTTGTCGGCTGCAAGTGGACATTGTCTATGTCGAAAGAATTATATTTTTTTTACTCATTCAACATAATAGTAAATATTATTATTAATAATAGAAGAATAAAATGGTGACATTATATGCTTTTAAAAAATTTCATCTCTGATTTTCTTTCATCACTACAGAGTTAGTCATCAAGTATAATAGATGCACCTACTATAGCATTATTAAAAAGAAAATATAATTACAAGATAGATAGATACGTATGGAATGAAGTTATAAATTATTACACTAAATTAAAATTGCACAATATTAAATTTTAGATGGGAAATAGTCCCTCTCATCATTATGGCCGAAAATGGTGAAGTGAAAAACTCATAACCATGATTATAACCGTTAATATTTAATATGGTTAAATGTACCATTATGGTGCGGTGCGATTATGATGATAAATTTTCTAGCCATAATGTTATGGTTATGATATTTGAGTTATAATCATGGTTATTATATAAATATAATAATTATTTATTATTAATAAATTAATAGATACTGAATATAATTGAAGTTGTTGTTATTATTAATATACTTAATGATGTTAATGTTGAATTTTAATGTTAAGAGGTGTGAATGTTAATATCGAATAATTTTAGTTTTATATATTTTTATTGCTGCTAATATAGATTTGTGTATTTTTAAATAAGATTTTCAGTCTTTTATTATATTACATGTGTGGAATGGATATGAGTATACGAGTAAAACTGTGATTAATAACCACATTTATTTTAATGGTTATGATATTGAAAATTATACCTGCAATTATTATAATTATGATATGTAGTTTAAAATTATGATATGACTATGATATTTGTCATACACATATAGGATAATCCTAGTGGTCATTCCTTTTCCCTACATTATCTATTTATTTCTACAAGTCAATTTTATATGATATGATTGATAGATAGATCCGATAGAGATGTGGATCAAGTAGTACAACTTCATGCAAACTGACAATTCATGTCGTCTTTCAATAATGCAAGTGGTGAAATTTATATATTTTATGTAATAAATTAATGAATATATCCAATGAGGAAAAGTGGAAAACAGCAAGAAAATAGTATAAAGGTTAAATGCTAAATTTATCGTGGAACTTTATATAGTGTATATATATGTTTTTTTAAAAAGGAATAATTTGCTAATTGAAGTTTCTAGGTTAACTCCGTTTTTTTTGTTAAACTTAGATGAAAAATATTTTAAAAATCTAATCCCTAATATTTTATCATAATTTTAAATGAACCTCAATTTTTATATAAAGATAAATAAAATTCTAAAAAATTAAAAATTATTTTTATTTAAAATTTCTAAACGATTTATATATATATATATATTTTTAAAAATATTTCATTTTTAATAGTTTTGAGTTATATTTTTTATTGCATGAGTTAATAAATTTTTATATGTAAATCACTTTAATTTTAGCCCATAAAATCTTACCAATTTTTATATTAAAAAATTGAAAAAATGCACAAAAATAATTCAACATAAGAATTATGTTGAAAATGAGTGTCGAGTTCTTCTTTACATGATTACGATTAATATAGCTATTCGAAATTCGAATAAATTAACTTTTAATATAATAACCTCTGCCACAAATGTAGAAATTTAATTTATTTACTTGCCATGTTATATTTCTAATTGCATCGCGTTAGCTTCCTTTTTCTTCTCATTCGTAACTTCATTGGAGACCCGAACCCTTGAGCTCGATCCTGTCAGTGTCTCGACAACTCTAGCCGTCACCGAACCTTTCGTAACCGCGGCAGCCTTGATCGTGTTAAGAGACTCCTCAAGATCATCACATAGAAGGTACGGGTCGGGAATCACGTCTGGGTCCACGGCTAAAGATATGATCATCTTATCGACATAGCTTTGAAAATGTATCGTTATTGCCTACAACAATACGATAGGACTGTTAATATATCTTAAAAGTATACTGAAAGTATTCACTTACAAGTTCAGACTTAATATGAGACAGTTTGTTAAGACGTACGTTTTAAATCTCCCAAGGTCCACTATTACATGATCAAGTTGGTAAGTGAATTCGTGGTTTAACATTATTTACCTGAGGATGACCGTACACGCTAGGCACAAGATAAGCGATCGGGTGTCCGTAAAAGCTTATTTCCTCGATCGGGCCGACCACATTCGAGAATGCCAAGGTGGTATGCGTGAGAATTCTATGCGCTATCGCACCCGCGATCTATTTTAAGGATGCATATTAGAAGTCGATAATGCATTACGTGTATGCAAAACCTTAGTATTGATTCGATATTCACATGTTACCTCGACACCGAAAATCTTGAGCAGGATTTGTGCCATCGTGAATGTGATAACGGGTTCTAAAGAGAGCTTTTTCCGATCAATGTTGGCTTTAGCTCGGCGAACATACTCTAACGGATCCTCTTGAGGGGTGATGGAGAAGGGAAGTAAGATGTATCCTATCGAATTCCCCCATATCGTCTTCGATTTCTTACTCATCATTTCGCTCAAAGCCTGCTCGATAATCATATGAAGCAACCATCGTATTTAGGGTTCAGGATTTAGGGTTTACTCGTGTCATAATCATAAATGAAACCCACCTGGATTCCAACTGCGGGTCTAAGGTTGACGAGTATAGTCGCGCTGAGGCGCATACGTTTCCGAAACCGAGATTTCTTCTTGTGATCCTCATTGTTCGCCTCGGCAGCTGAATTGTGAAACGGATTAAATTGCGGGGAGAATGGGAGATCGAACACTGAAAAATGAAAATGATGTTTGCTAATATGATGCAGGAATTAATGGAATGAACTTACCATATATACGGTTTGTGTACCTCGAAAGTCCAGCTTGTGTCACACCTAATAGTACATCATTGATAGTCTAAAATACAGTGAAATAGGGTAATGTTACAAAATACTAAAATTGTGCGAAAAAATGAATAAAATAATCTTCCACTGTTCTTTATGTGTTTCATCTTCAATATTTTCTTCCTCGATTCGAACCCAAAATCTGATTTCGAACCCAGAATTGCAGATTTGGATTCAATTCGAACCAAAATCTGTGTTTCTGGGTTAGATTTGAACCTACAAATGCGAATCTGGGTTCAATTTGAACCCACGAATGCGAATCTGGGTTCGATTTTCGTTTCTGGGTTCGACTCAAACCTATATTTTCGTTTCTGGGCTCGATTGAATTCAAATTTGGGCAAATCTGTGTTCGAAATCAGATTTCGGACATGAAGAAACAAGGGGAATTGTAAAAATATCATTTTTGTGACCATTTCATTACATTTTTCAAATATATGTGACTGAACATAACACGTTTAACAAAAAAATCACATTTTTTAAACATATATGATCCTTCAGCTACAAAAAAGAAATATAAGTAACCATTTAGTCACATAGTGACAACATAAGTTACTGTTAAACTGGTTTATCCTAAAATTTTACTATAAATTTCAAACATTGTACAACTTTTCCGGGTAAAATTTGTTGAGATTTTGTAGAATAATTACCATATTGAGTTCATTTTTCACCAACTTTACATCGTGGAGGCTAACCGACCGGTGTACGAACCGCTTCGTCGTCTGTCCGACTCCAGGCTTCCCCTTGATCGGAGTCTCGGTGTCCGTCAGGAAACATAACGTCCCCACGAACACAATTGTATCGACCACCGAGTTCCAAATCATCCTCAAAACCATCCAAACCACCAATACGAACCACCATAGTCCACTTGAACCCGACCCTACCGGAGTCCCGGCCCGCTTATGGTCAGGCACGGTCGGAAGCGCTTCTGGGTCAGACGTCTTCCGGGTGCACGCAAGTAAGAGGGAAATCAGAGATGCACCGTCCCCCATCGAGTGGTGGACTCGGAAAACCCCTACCGATTCTGCGTCGGAGGTTTTGATGCTTAGAAGGTGGAGCTCCCATAAGGGCCGGGACATGTCGAGAGGGGATGTCGTAATGTACGAGATGTAGTCCTCGACAAACCGGTCCGGTGAGTCCTGGTTTGGGTCGATGTCGGGGACAATGACGTGGTCATCTAAGTTCACTGTCGTCGGAACCCACTTCATTTCCCCGCTTCTCTTTACATTCCCCACCTATAAAGGTGTTGCCATGTTGAAGTAAACTAGATGTACTTAATGATAAGATTTAGAAATGTTAGGACTACATTTGCAATTCTATCAAAGTTTGAGGTGCAAACATGGTTAAGTTAAGGAACGAGAAAAGAAGAATCGAATACCATCTTGCTCGAGAAACGAGGATGTTGGAGCAGAGTTTCCGACAGCCCCAACTTGATGTTTTTAGGGTTTATGCATGTTTTGAATCCGAAGATTGCTAGTATGTTGCAGTTGAACTTCGGCGAATGGAACAGACGAGCCGCCGGGCTGAGCTTCTTCCTTGACGTCATCCCGTTGGGCACCTCTCCGGCAGCGGCGGCGGCACAGCCTTCCTCGACATCTCTGTCGTCGACCTCATTAGATTCAGTTGCCATGGGAGAGAGAGAGAGAGGTGATTAGTTGTCGATCGATTGGAGGAGGCAGACTTTGAAAAGGGCAACCTACTGCAAATTGATGTGCTTTATCAACAATAATGCGTCTACTCTAAATATCAAGATTCCAGCTCCGACATTTCAATTTTCATATACTTTTATTTAATATATATAATAATAATTAGTGCAGTGATTTTATAGAGAGAAAAATTGACTCTCAAATAACTACTATTTAAAATAAAATAAAAATGACAGAACCGAGTCATGTTCATAATAAGTCATGTAAACCGAATGCATGCATGTTCTTTTGTTGGTACATATTAAATTAGGGTTGATCATGGGCGGGCCGGTCCTGAAGACAAGACCGAGATCGAATTTTTGGTCTTGCCTTCTGAAGGACTGAGACTGACCTCGGCCAAAAAAGCCCGTTCGAGTCGGTCTTTATTGACTCGGGTCAGTCTCGGTCCTGGACCGAATCTTACACACACAAAAAAAACTGAATTTGTCCAAATACAAACATCATTGGAATCAAAGTAACAACATTACAAACTACAAATCAACCAAGTAATAAACACACAAAATTCTAAACAAAGTTCATTTTTTCCCATAGTTCCAAACATACATCATTGATTTTTAGGGGTTGTATAGGAATTTCAGTCCGGGTCGGTTCTAAACGAGTTTTCGGGAAAAAAGTCCGAGACCGAGACCGACCTTGAAGAAAAAAACTCGCCCGCTTGGTCTCGGTCCTAGTCGGCCTCGGTCCTAGTCGGGCCGGTCTCGGACCGATCTTGTCGGGAATTCGGTCCTACAATCTTTTTTGATCACCCCTATATTAAATTGTTTGCAAACTTGTCAGGAGTTGATTCCTATTACGAACATGTAATATTGTTGGTACATAGTAAATTGTTTGCAAACTTGTCGGGAGATCTTACCTGATGTCAGTTAATCCAAACAACTAAAAAAAAGGACGGGTGGAAGAGTTCTTTTAGTGAATGTAATATATAAGTATACATATATTGTTGGATTGTTGGATCTCGGCTTGTCACTTCGTCCTGCATTCGTCCTCTTCAAGCTTTCGTAGGGCGCTCCGAAGACCTGCACGAAAGGAAATTTCAGGGTATTTCCGCTGTTTCTCATCCAATGATAACAACCAAAGTCTAGTGATAAATGGAGAGGAAATGTAGTTGGGTGTGTTGAATGTAAGTTGTAGAAAATTGAATTTAAGTTGAAAGGTATGTGATATTTATAGAGGTACCTTGGGAACTTGAGCATGGTTAAATTCTTACCATAGTTGCTCCTGAATTTCCGACGAGGCAACCGTGGTTACCTGCCAGTTGAGTGATAGGGGTCATACCTGTTATTTCGTTCAGGATATCCGGGATAGAGAGCTCCCGAAATCCCTCCACCTAATTCGATTTTGTCTCCACATACGGTGAGTAAGTGAGTGTTTCATGGATGTCGTCTTTTAGGGGTGCATCCTATTGGACATTTCATTAATGGCGTGCCAATACATATGTTGTATTTTAGGGCGAGTTGAATGTGGTGCGAGGTTCATTCCAGAGTGATCCAATGGGCAGACAACAACGTATCTTCTTCAAGAGTGTCGCCAATAAATGATACGGGTCTGGATCACTCTAATGTCTGGGCTTGACCCCTTCATGGGCCTGATCCAAAAGTGCTAATACCCAAAATGCTAGAACCCATCATATATGAATGTAAAAACGGTAGGATGTAAAATATGTTATGTGTATTTATTTGTGGAACCCTAACGCTCATATCAAACAATTATGACCTTAGTATTTTCAATTATAAATTGAGAAAAAAATCATATCTTCCCATTTAGACTTTAGGATGTTTCATTTTATATAGGGTTAACTGTCAATTTCCCCCCTAAAGTTTGGACCGAATTTGAGATTTCCCCTTAATGTTTAAAATTTTAAATTTTAGTCATAATGTTTGGACAAAATGAAAATTGCCCCCATTCCGTCACTTAGTTGTTTAACACTAACGGAATCTGATCATGTGCGTGACACATGCTCTTTTAGTGACCAAATTGCCTTTCTTTTAAGGCATCAATCTGTCCAATTATTTGCTGAGCATCTGGAAGGAGATCTGGAAGGAGATCTGGAAGGAGATGGGGTTTCCGACGAGAGAAGGGTCCACGCCTTGGAAGGAGTAATCACGCTCTAAGGGATCTGTCCTCGACACTCCCTCTAAATGACCATAAATATGGGATCTGTGTCTCCTCTAAGGCTTCTGCTAGGGCAATAAGTTCATGGGGCGGTGGAGTAATCACGCTCCCGAAGCTTATGTAGACGACGGAGTTAGGGTTTTGCTTGTCCAACCATGACAGGCAGCCGTGACAATCTGGGGATGGCGACGGGGTTGCAGATAGAATAAGGGGCCCCACATTGAGTACCTTAATTTTAAGATGAATGGATAGTTGTTCAACTAGGCAAGGCACCACGTGACAATATGGGCAAGGCACCACCTCATAAAAATCTTGCTAGAGAAGAGGAGTAAAGTAGTGGTGTCGGTGATGTTCAACTTGATGATTGACTTCGTCAAACAAGAGTTGGTCGAAGAACATATCAGATTCTACAGAATAAAGAAAACCAGTTCATCGAAGACCAGTTCTACAGAACCGTATTCTACAGAATACAGAATAAACCGGTTCTACAGAAGAAGAAGAAACCAGTTCTGCAGAATGACAACTTGGTCACTAAAAGAGCATGCGCCACGCACATGATCAGATTCCATTAAAAATAAACGGTTAAGTGACAGAATGAGAGGATTTTTCATCCGAGCCAAACATTAGGACTAAAATTTAAAATTTAAATTATTAAAGATGATTCTTAAATTCAGTCCAAACTTTAGGGGGAAAATTGACAATTAACCCTTTTATATACAAAAACAAGGAAAATATCGGTCTTTGAAATTGATTGCGTCATGAATGGTGATTGACAAATCGATATATAGCTACAACTGCTGATGTTGTCGATGGCCATAAAAATAACATACAAAAAGGTATGTTTTTGCATTTATGATTGTTATAATTTGCATGAAAAGATCGGTTCTTGCATTTATATAGGGTTAATTATCAATTTGTTATTCAACTTTAATAATTAAAACAATTTCTTAGTTCATTGTTTGTTAACTCTATACAAAATTATAATTGATTAATTCTATTTAATTTTGCTATTAAATGGTAATAGATTTATGTACATATTTGTCAGGTTTAATCTACTAACATTTTAAAAGTTTGGCTAAAAAGTGTACATTACAAAATTTAGCTAGTAAATTACATATTTCTACAAATTTTATTTAGAAATTTGCATAAAAAATACAGTAATATATAATATAAAAATGAAAGTTTTTTTTCCAGATGAGATATTGACAAAACCACGATATCGGATGAAACTAATATAGTGCCACCTAGGAAAAAACTATTTAACGTCTTATATAAAAATGAAAACATAAAACATTTGATCTTATATTTCGAGTAATAATGTTAAGAATATATATTTGATCGAGTACGGAAGAAAACAAAATTTATTTCATCGAAAATAGAGTTCCGATTGAGAAGAAATTCAAAAAACAACAAAATCACTCGAATAAGTTACCACCTAGGAAACAAATATTTAATGTCTTACATACAAGTGATAAGAGAACACATTTCATCTTATATTTTGATTAAGAATGTTTAGAATATATATTTGATCGAGTATGGAGGAAAACAAAATTTATTTCATCAAAAATAGAGTTCCGCTTCAGTAAAAATTCAAAAGACAACAAAATCAGTTGAAACTCAAAGGGGTACCATCACGGAAAATAGTTAATTTCGGTCCCACAAATATGTATTATATTAACATTACTAACTCAATATATATCGAGTTAGAATGCGAACAAAGTTAATTTCACTGAAAACGAAGTTGTGAATGATGAGATATTGACAAAACTACGAAATCAGATGAAACTAATAAGGTGCCACCTAAAAAAATGTATTTAACGTTTTATATACAAGTGATAACAGAAACACATGATCTTCTATTTTCATTACGAATGTTTAGAACATATATTTGATCGAGTACGGATGATAACAAAATATATTTCATCGAACATAGAGTTCCGATTGAGTAGAAATTCAAAAAACTACAAAATCAGTCGAAACTCAAAGGGGTACCATCACAAAATATAGTTGATTTCGGTCCCAAAAATATGTATTATACTAACATTAATACCTCAATATATATTGAGTTAGAATGCTAATAAAACTTATTTCACTGAAAACAAAGTTGTGAGTGATGAGATATTGACAACACTACGAAATCGGACGAAACAATAATGCCCCATCTAGGAAAAACGTATTTAATGTTTTATATACAAGTGATACCAGCAAACATGTGATCTTATATTTTGATTAATAATTTTTAGAACATATATTTTATCGAGTACGGAAAAATACAAAATTTATTTCATCGAAAATAGAGTTTCGGTTGAGGAGTAATTACAAAAACAACAAAATCACTCGAAACTAAAAGGGGTACCATCGCAGAAAATAGTTGATTTCGGTCCCAAAAATATGTAATAATTTAAATTACTACCTCAATATAGACTGAGTTAGAATGCGAATAAAATTAATTTTAGTGAAAACGAAGTTGTGAGTGATGATATATTGACAAAACTACGAAATCAGACGAAACTAATATGGCGCCAAGATAGGAAAGGCGTATTTGATGTCTTATATACAAGTGCTACTAGCAAACATGTGAGATTATATTTTCATTAATAATTTTTAGAATATATATTTGATCGAGTACGGAAAATAAAAAATTTATTTCATTGAAAATAGAGTTCCTATTGAAGAGAAATTCAAAAAACAACAAAATCAGTCGAATCTCAAAGGGGTACCATCACAGAAAATAGTTGATTTCGGGCCCAAAAATATGTATTATATTAACATTAGTACCTCAATATATATCGAGTTAGAATGCGAATAAAACTAATTAAATTGAAAGCGAAGTTGTGAGAGATGAGATATTGACAAAACTACGAAATCAGACGAAATAATAAGGCCCTACCTAAGAGAAACGTATTTAACGTCTTATATACTAGTGATAAAAAAAAAACTTGATATTATATTTTTATTAAGAATGTTTAGAATATATATTTGATCGAGTACATAAGAAATTCATCGAAAATAGAGTTCCTATTGAGGAGAAATTCAAAAAACAACAAAATCAATCGAAACTCAAAAGGGTACCATCACAGAAAATAGTTAATTTCGGTCCCAAAAATATGTATTTTATTAAATTACTACCTCAATATAGATCGAGTTAGAATGCGAATAAAACTAATTTCACTGAAAACGAAGTTGTGAGTGGTGAGATATTGAGAAAACTACGAAATCGGACGAAACTAATATGGTGCCACCTTCGAAAAACGTATTTAACGTCTTATATACAAGTGATAAAAACAAACATGTGATCTTATATTTTTATTAAGAACTTTTACAATATATATTTGATCGAGTACGAAATTACAAAATTTATTTCATTGAAAATAGAGTTCCGGTTGAGGAGAAATTCAATAAACAACAAAATCAGTCGAAGCTCAAAGGGGTGTACCATCACAGAAAAGAGTTGATTTCGAGCCCAAAAATATGTATTATATTAAATTACTAACTTAATATAGATCGATTTAGAATTCGAATAAATCTAATTTCACTGAAAACGAAGTTGTGAGTGATGAGATATTGACAAAATTACAAAATCGGACGAAACTAATATGGTGCCACCTTGGAAAAAATATTTAACATATTATATACAAGTGATAAAAGCAAACATTTGATCTTATATTTTGATTAAGAATGTTTAGAATATAGATTTTATCGAGTACAGAAGAAAACAAAATTTATTTCATCGAAAATAGAGTTCCAGTTGAGGAGAAATTCAAAAAACAACAAAATCAGTCGAAACTCAAAGGGGTACCATCACAGAAATTAGTTGATTTCGGTCACAAAAATATGTATTATATTAATATTAGTACTTCAATATATATCGAGTTAGAATGCGAATAAAATTAATTTCATTGAAAACGAAGTTGTGAGTGATTAGATATTGACAAAACTACGAAATCGGACGAAACAATAAGGCCTCACCTAGGAAAAACGTATTTAACGTCTTATATACAAGTTCTACCAGTAAACATGTGATCTTATATTTTGATTAAGAACTTTTAGAATATATATTTGATCGAGTACGAAAACTTCAAAATTTATTTCATCGAAAATAGAGTTCTGATTTAGAGGTAATTCAAGAAACAACAAAATCAGTCGAAACTCAAAGGGGTACCATCACAGAAAAGAGTTGATTTCGGTCCCAAAAATATGTATTATATTAAATTACTACCTCAATATAGACCGAGTTTGAATTCGAATAAAACTAATTTCACTGAAAATGAAGTTGTGAGTGATGAGATATTGACAAAACTACGAAATCGGACGAAACTAACATGGTTCCACCTTGGAAAAAAGTATTTAACGTCTTATATACAAGTGATAAAACCAAACATTTTATCTTATATTTTGATTCAGAATGTTTAGAATATATATTTGATTGAGTACGGAAGAAAACAAAATTTATTTCATCGAAAATAGAGTTCCGGTTGAGGAGAAATTCAAAAAACAACAAAATCAGTCGAAACTCAAAGGGGTACCATCACAGAAAATAGTTGATTTCGGTCCCAAAAATATGTATTATATTAACATTATTACTTCAATATATATCGAGTTAGAATGCGAATAAAATTAATTTAACTGAAAACGAAGTTGTGAGTGATTAGATACCGACAAAACTACGAAATCAAACGAAATAATAAGGCTCCACCTAGGAAAAACGTATTTAACGTCTTGTATACAAGTGATAAAAGCAAACATTTGATCTTATATTTTGATTAAGAATGTTTAGAATATATATTTGATCGAGTATGGAAGAAAACAAATTTATTTAATCGAAAATAGAGTTCCTACTAAGGAGAAATTCAAAAAACAACAAAATGAGTCGAAACTCAAAGGGGTACCATCACAAAAAAGAGTTGATTTCGGTCCCAAAAATATGTATTATATAAAAATTAGTACCTCAATATATATCGAGTTAGAATGCGACTAAAACTATTTTCACTGAAAACAAAGTTGTGAGTGATGAGATAGTGACAAAACTACGAAATTGGACCAAACAATAATACCCCACCTAGGAAAAACGTATTTGACGTCTTATATACAAGTGCTAGCAGCAAAAATGTGATCTTATATTTTGATTAAGAATGTTTAGAATATATATTTGATCCAGTACGGATGAAAACAAAATTTATTTCATCGAAAATAGTGTTCCTATTGAGGAGAAATTCAAAAAACAACAAAATCAGTCGAAACTCAAAGGGGAACCATCACAGAAAATAGTTAATTTCGGTCCCAAAAATATGTATTTTATTAAATTACTACCTCACTATAGATCGAGTTAGAATGCCAATAAAACTAATTTCACTAAAAACGAAGTCGTGAGTGATGAGATATTTACAAAACTACGAAATCGGACGAAACTAATATGGTGTCACCTTGGAAAAAAGTATTTAACGTCTTATATACAATATATATAAAGCAAACATTTGATATTATATTTTGATTAAGAACTTTTACAATATATATTTGATCGATTATGAAAAATACAAAATATATTTCATCGAAAATAGAGTTCCGGTTGAGGAGAAATTCAATAAACAACAAAATCAATCGAAACTCAAAGGGGTACCATAAGAGAAAATAGTTGATTTCGGTCCCAAAAATATGTATTATATTAAATTACTACCCTAATATAGATCGAGTTAGAATGCGAATAAAACTAATTTCACTGAAAAGGAAGTTGCGAGTGATGAGATATTGACAAAACTATGAAATCGTACGAAATTAATATGGTTCCACCTTGGAAAAAAGTATTTAACGTCTTATATACAAGTGATAAAGTAAACATTTGATCTTATATTTTGATTAAGAATGTTTAGAATATGTATTTGATCGAGTACGGAAGAAAACAAAATTTATTTCATCGAAAATAGAGTTCCGGTTGAGGAGAAATTCAAAAAACAACAAAATCAGTCGAAACTCAAAGGGGTACCATCAGAGAAAATAGTTGATTTCGGTGCGAAAAATATGTATTATATTAAATTACTAACTTAATATAGATCGAGTGAGAATGCAAATAAAACTAATTTCACTGAAATGAAGTAGTGAGTAATGAGATTTTAACAAAACTACGAAATCAGACGAAACTAATATGGTGCCACCTTGGAAAAAAGTATTTAACGTCTTATATACAAGTGATAAACCAAACATTTGATCTTATACTTTGATTAAGAATGTTTAGAATATAGATTTTATCGAGTACGGAAGAAAACAAAATTTATTTCATCGAAAATAAAGATCCTATTGAAGAGAAATTCAAAAAACAACAAAATCAGTCGAAACTCAAAGGGGTACCATCACATAAAATAGTTGATTTCGGTCCCAAAATTATGTATTATACTAACATTACTACCTCAATATATATCGAGTTAGAATGCGAATAAAACTAATTTAACTGAAAACGAAGTTGTGAGTGATTAGATATTGACAAAACTACAAAATCGGACGAAACAATAAGGCCCCACCTAGGAAAAACGTATTTAACGTCTTGTATACAAGTGATAAAAGCATAAATTTGATCTTACATTTTGACTAAGAATGTTTAGAATATATATTTGATCGAGTACGGAAGAAAACAAAATTTATTTAATCGAAAATAGAGTTCATAATGAGGAGAAATTCAAAAAACAACAAAATGAGTCGAAACTCAAAGGGGTACCATCACAGAAAAGAGTTGATTTCGGTCCCAAAAATATGTATTATATAAAAATTAGTACCTCAATATATATCGAGTTAGAATGCGAATAAAACTAATTTCACTGAAAACGAAGTTGTGAGTGATTAGATATTGACAAAACTACGAAATCGGACGAAACAATAAGGCGTCACCTAGGAAAAACGTATTTAACGTCTTATATGCTTGTTCTACCACAAAACATGTGTTCTTATATTTTGATTAAGAACTTTTAGAATATATATTTGATCGAGTACAAAAAATACAAAATTTATTTCATCGAAAATAGAGTTCCGGTTGAGGAGTAATTCAAAAATTAACAAAATCAGTCGAAACTCAAAGGGGTACCATCACATAAAAGAGTTGATTTCGGTCCCAAAAAAAAGTATTATATTAATAACTACCTCAATATAGACCTAGATTGAATTCGAATAAAACTAATTTCACTGAAAATGAAGTTGTGAGTGATTAGATATTGACAAAACTACGAAATCGGACGAAACTAACATGGTGCCACCTTGGAAAAAAGTATTTAACGTCTTATATACAAGTGATAAAACCAAACATTTGATCTTATATTTTGATTCAGAATGTTTAGAATATATATTTGATTGAGTACGGAAGAAAACAAAATTTATTTCATCGAAAATAGAGTTCCGGTTGAGGAGAAATTCAAAAAACAACAAAATCAGTCGAAACTCAAAGGGGTACCATCAGAGAAAATAGTTGATTTCGGTGCGAAAAATATGTATTATATTAAATTACTAACTTAATATAGATCGAGTGAGAATGCAAATAAAACTAATTTCACTGAAATGAAGTAGTGAGTAATGAGATTTTAACAAAACTACGAAATCAGACGAAACTAATATGGTGCCACCTTGGAAAAAAGTATTTAACGTCTTATATACAAGTGATAAACCAAACATTTGATCTTATACTTTGATTAAGAATGTTTAGAATATAGATTTTATCGAGTACGGAAGAAAACAAAATTTATTTCATCGAAAATAAAGATCCTATTGAAGAGAAATTCAAAAAACAACAAAATCAGTCGAAACTCAAAGGGGTACCATCACATAAAATAGTTGATTTCGGTCCCAAAATTATGTATTATACTAACATTACTACCTCAATATATATCGAGTTAGAATGCGAATAAAACTAATTTAACTGAAAACGAAGTTGTGAGTGATTAGATATTGACAAAACTACAAAATCGGACGAAACAATAAGGCCCCACCTAGGAAAAACGTATTTAACGTCTTGTATACAAGTGATAAAAGCATAAATTTGATCTTACATTTTGACTAAGAATGTTTAGAATATATATTTGATCGAGTACGGAAGAAAACAAAATTTATTTAATCGAAAATAGAGTTCATAATGAGGAGAAATTCAAAAAACAACAAAATGAGTCGAAACTCAAAGGGGTACCATCACAGAAAAGAGTTGATTTCGGTCCCAAAAATATGTATTATATAAAAATTAGTACCTCAATATATATCGAGTTAGAATGCGAATAAAACTAATTTCACTGAAAACGAAGTTGTGAGTGATTAGATATTGACAAAACTACGAAATCGGACGAAACAATAAGGCGTCACCTAGGAAAAACGTATTTAACGTCTTATATGCTTGTTCTACCACAAAACATGTGTTCTTATATTTTGATTAAGAACTTTTAGAATATATATTTGATCGAGTACAAAAAATACAAAATTTATTTCATCGAAAATAGAGTTCCGGTTGAGGAGTAATTCAAAAATTAACAAAATCAGTCGAAACTCAAAGGGGTACCATCACATAAAAGAGTTGATTTCGGTCCCAAAAAAAAGTATTATATTAATAACTACCTCAATATAGACCGAGATTGAATTCGAATAAAACTAATTTCACTGAAAATGAAGTTGTGAGTGATTAGATATTGACAAAACTACGAAATCGGACGAAACTAACATGGTGCCACCTTGGAAAAAAGTATTTAACGTCTTATATACAAGTGATAAAACCAAACATTTGATCTTATATTTTGATTCAGAATGTTTAGAATATATATTTGATTGAGTACGGAAGAAAACAAAATTTATTTCATCGAAAATAGAGTTCCGGTTGAGGAGAAATTCAAAAAACAACAAAATCAGTCGAAACTCAAAGGGGTACCATCACAGAAAATAGTTGATTTCGGTCCCAAAAATATGTATTGTATTAACATTATTACTTCAATATATATCGAGTTAGAATGCGAATAAAATTAATTTCACTAAAAACGAAGTTGTGAGTGATTAGATACTGACAAAACTACGAAATCAAACGAAATAATAAGGCCCCACCTAGGAAAAACGTATTTAACGTCTTGTATACAAGTGACAAAAGCAAACATTTGATCTTATATTTTGATTAAGAATGTTTAGAATATATATTTGATCGAGTATGGAAGAAAACAAATTTATTTAATCGAAAATAGAGTTCCTACTAAGGAGAAATTCAAAAAACAACAAAATGAGTCGAAACTCAAAGGGGTACCATCACAGAAAAGAGTTGATTTCGGTCCCAAAAATATGTATTATATAAAAATTAGTACCTCAATATATATCGAGTTAGAATGCGACTAAAACTATTTTCACTGAAAACAAAGTTGTGAGTGATGAGATAGTGACAAAACTACGAAATTGGACCAAACAATAATACCCCACCTAGGAAAAACGTATTTGACGTCTTATATACAAGTGCTAGCAGCAAAAATGTGATCTTATATTTTGATTAAGAATGTTTAGAATATATATTTGATCCAGTACGGATGAAAACAAAATTTATTTCATCGAAAATAATGTTCCTATTGAGAAGAAATTCAAAAAACAACAAAATCAGTCGAAACTCAAAGGGGAACCATCACAGAAAATAGTTAATTTCGGTCCCAAAAATATGTATTTTATTAAATTACTACCTCACTATAGATCGAGTTAGAATGCCAATAAAACTAATTTCACTAAAAACGAAGTCGTGAGTGATGAGATATTTACAAAACTACGAAATCGGACGAAACTAATATGGTGCCACCTTGGAAAAAAGTATTTAACGTCTTATATACAATATATATAAAGCAAACATTTGATATTATATTTTGATTAAGAACTTTTACAATATATATTTGATCGAGTATGAAAAATACAAAATTTATTTCATCGAAAATAGAGTTCCGGTTGAGGAGAAATTCAATAAACAACAAAATCAATCGAAACTCAAAGGGGTACCATAAGAGAAAATAGTTGATTTCGGTCCCAAAAATATGTATTATATTAAATTACTACCCTAATATAGATCGAGTTAGAATGCGAATAAAACTAATTTCACTGAAAAGGAAGTTGCGAGTGATGAGATATTGACAAAACTATGAAATCGTACGAAATTAATATGGTTCCACCTTGGAAAAAAGTATTTAACGTCTTATATACAAGTGATAAAGTAAACATTTGATCTTATATTTTGATTAAGAATGTTTAGAATATGTATTTGATCGAGTACGGAAGAAAACAAAATTTATTTCATCGAAAATAGAGTTCCGGTTGAGGAGAAATTCAAAAAATAACAAAATCAGTCGAAACTCAAAGGGGTACCATCAGAGAAAATAGTTGATTTCGGTGCGAAAAATATGTATTATATTAAATTACTAACTTAATATAGATCGAGTGAGAATGCAAATAAAACTAATTTCACTGAAATGAAGTAGTGAGTAATGAGATTTTAACAAAACTACGAAATCAGACGAAACTAATATGGTGCCACCTTGGAAAAAAGTATTTAACGTCTTATATACAAGTGATAAACCAAACATTTGATCTTATACTTTGATTAAGAATGTTTAGAATATAGATTTTATCGAGTACGGAAGAAAACAAAATTTATTTCATCGAAAATAAAGATCCTATTGAAGAGAAATTCAAAAAACAACAAAATCAGTCGAAACTCAAAGGGGTACCATCACAGAAAATAGTTGATTTCGGTCCCAAAATTATGTATTATACTAACATTACTACCTCAATATATATCGAGTTAGAATGCGAATAAAACTAATTTAACTGAAAACGAATTTGTGAGTGATTAGATATTGACAAAACTACGAAATCGGACGAAACAATAAGGCCCCACCTAGGAAAAACGTATTTAACGTCTTGTATACAAGTGATAAAAGCATAAATTTGATCTTACATTTTGACTAAGAATGTTTAGAATATATATTTGATCGAGTACGGAAGAAAACAAAATTTATTTAATCGAAAATAGAGTTCATAATGAGGAGAAATTCAAAAAACAACAAAATGAGTCGAAACTCAAAGGGGTACCATCACAGAAAAGAGTTGATTTCGGTCCCAAAAATATGTATTATATAAAAATTAGTACCTCAATATATATCGAGTTAGAATGCGAATAAAACTAATTTCACTGAAAACGAAGTTGTGAGTGATTAGATATTGACAAAACTACGAAATCGGACGAAACAATAAGGCGTCACCTAGGAAAAACGTATTTAACGTCTTATATGCTTGTTCTACCACAAAACATGTGTTCTTATATTTTGATTAAGAACTTTTAGAATATATATTTGATCGAGTACAAAAAATACAAAATTTATTTCATCGAAAATAGAGTTCCGGTTGAGGAGTAATTCAAAAAATAACAAAATCAGTCGAAACTCAAAGGGGTACCATCACATAAAAGAGTTGATTTCGGTCCCAAAAAAAAGTATTATATTAATTACTACCTCAATATAGACCGAGATTGAATTCGAATAAAACTAATTTCACTGAAAATGAAGTTGTGAGTGATGAGATATTGACAAAACTACGAAATCGGACGAAACTAACATGGTGCCACCTTGGAAAAAAGTATTTAACGTCTTATATACAAGTGATAAAACCAAACATTTGATCTTATATTTTGATTCAGAATGTTTAGAATATATATTTGATTGAGTACGGAAGAAAACAAAATTTATTTCATCGAAAATAGAGTTCCGGTTGAGGAGAAATTCAAAAAACAACAAAATCAGTCGAAACTCAAAGGGGTACCATCACAGAAAATAGTTGATTTCGGTCCCAAAAATATGTATTGTATTAACATTATTACTTCAATATATATCGAGTTAGAATGCGAATAAAATTAATTTCACTGAAAACGAAGTTGTGAGTGATTAGATACTGACAAAACCACGAAATCAAACGAAATAATAAGGCCCCACCTAGGAAAAACGTATTTAACGTCTTGTATACAAGTGACAAAAGCAAACATTTGATCTTATATTTTGATTAAGAATGTTTAGAATATATATTTGATCGAGTATGGAAGAAAACAAATTTATTTAATCGAAAATAGAGTTCCTACTAAGGAGAAATTCAAAAAACAACAAAATGAGTCGAAACTCAAAGGGGTACCATCACAGAAAAGAGTTGATTTCGGTCCCAAAAATATGTATTATATAAAAATTAGTACCTCAATATATATCGAGTTAGAATGCGACTAAAACTATTTTCACTGAAAACAAAGTTGTGAGTGATGAGATAGTGACAAAACTACGAAATTGGACCAAACAATAATACCCCACCTAGGAAAAACGTATTTGACGTCTTATATACAAGTGCTAGCAGCAAAAATGTGATCTTATATTTTGATTAAGAATGTTTAGAATATATATTTGATCCAGTACGGATGAAAACAAAATTTATTTCATCGAAAATAATGTTCCTATTGAGAAGAAATTCAAAAAACAACAAAATCAGTCGAAACTCAAAGGGGAACCATCACAGAAAATAGTTAATTTCGGTCCCAAAAATATGTATTTTATTAAATTACTACCTCACTATAGATCGAGTTAGAATGCCAATAAAACTAATTTCACTAAAAACGAAGTCGTGAGTGATGAGATATTTACAAAACTACGAAATCGGACGAAACTAATATGGTGCCACCTTGGAAAAAAGTATTTAACGTCTTATATACAATATATATAAAGCAAACATTTGATATTATATTTTGATTAAGAACTTTTACAATATATATTTGATCGAGTATGAAAAATACAAAATATATTTCATCGAAAATAGAGTTCCGGTTGAGGAGAAATTCAATAAACAACAAAATCAATCGAAACTCAAAGGGGTACCATAAGAGAAAATAGTTGATTTCGGTCCCAAAAATATGTATTATATTAAATTACTACCCTAATATAGATCGAGTTAGAATGCGAATAAAACTAATTTCACTGAAAAGGAAGTTGCGAGTGATGAGATATTGACAAAACTATGAAATCGTACGAAATTAATATGGTTCCACCTTGGAAAAAAGTATTTAACGTCTTATATACAAGTGATAAAGTAAACATTTGATCTTATATTTTGATTAAGAATGTTTAGAATATGTATTTGATCGAGTACGGAAGAAAACAAAATTTATTTCATCGAAAATAGAGTTCCGGTTGAGGAGAAATTCAAAAAATAACAAAATTAGTCGAAACTCAAAGGGGTACCATCACAGAAAATAGTTGATTTCGGTCCCAAAATTATGTATTATACTAACATTACTACCTCAATATATATCGAGTTAGAATGCGAATAAAACTAATTTCACTGAAAACGAAGTTGTGAGTGATTAGATATTGACAAAACTACGAAATCGGACGAAACTAATATGGTGCCACCTTGGAAAAAAGTATTTAACGTCTTATATACAAGTGATAAACCAAACATTTGATCTTATACTTTGATTAAGAATGTTTAGAATATAGATTTTATCGAGTACGGAAGAAAACAAAATTTATTTCATCGAAAATAAAGATCCTATTGAAGAGAAATTCAAAACTACGAAATCAAACGAAATAATAAGGCCCCACCTAGGAAAAACGTATTTAACGTCTTGTATACAAGTGACAAAAGCAAACATTTGATCTTATATTTTGATTAAGAATGTTTAGAATATATATTTGATCGAGTATGGAAGAAAACAAATTTATTTAATCGAAAATAGAGTTCCTACTAAGGAGAAATTCAAAAAACAACAAAATGAGTCGAAACTCAAAGGGGTACCATCACAGAAAAGAGTTGATTTCGGTCCCAAAAATATGTATTATATAAAAATTAGTACCTCAATATATATCGAGTTAGAATGCGACTAAAACTATTTTCACTGAAAACAAAGTTGTGAGTGATGAGATAGTGACAAAACTACGAAATTGGACCAAACAATAATACCCCACCTAGGAAAAACGTATTTGACGTCTTATATACAAGTGCTAGCAGCAAAAATGTGATCTTATATTTTGATTAAGAATGTTTAGAATATATATTTGATCCAGTACGGATGAAAACAAAATTTATTTCATCGAAAATAATGTTCCTATTGAGAAGAAATTCAAAAAACAACAAAATCAGTCGAAACTCAAAGGGGAACCATCACAGAAAATAGTTAATTTCGGTCCCAAAAATATGTATTTTATTAAATTACTACCTCACTATAGATCGAGTTAGAATGCCAATAAAACTAATTTCACTAAAAACGAAGTCGTGAGTGATGAGATATTTACAAAACTACGAAATCGGACGAAACTAATATGGTGCCACCTTGGAAAAAAGTATTTAACGTCTTATATACAATATATATAAAGCAAACATTTGATATTATATTTTGATTAAGAACTTTTACAATATATATTTGATCGAGTATGAAAAATACAAAATATATTTCATCGAAAATAGAGTTCCGGTTGAGGAGAAATTCAATAAACAACAAAATCAATCGAAACTCAAAGGGGTACCATAAGAGAAAATAGTTGATTTCGGTCCCAAAAATATGTATTATATTAAATTACTACCCTAATATAGATCGAGTTAGAATGCGAATAAAACTAATTTCACTGAAAAGGAAGTTGCGAGTGATGAGATATTGACAAAACTATGAAATCGTACGAAATTAATATGGTTCCACCTTGGAAAAAAGTATTTAACGTCTTATATACAAGTGATAAAGTAAACATTTGATCTTATATTTTGATTAAGAATGTTTAGAATATGTATTTGATCGAGTACGGAAGAAAACAAAATTTATTTCATCGAAAATAGAGTTCCGGTTGAGGAGAAATTCAAAAAATAACAAAATTAGTCGAAACTCAAAGGGGTACCATCACAGAAAATAGTTGATTTCGGTCCCAAAATTATGTATTATACTAACATTACTACCTCAATATATATCGAGTTAGAATGCGAATAAAACTAATTTAACTGAAAACGAAGTTGTGAGTGATTAGATATTGACAAAACTACGAAATCGGACGAAACTAATATGGTGCCACCTTGGAAAAAAGTATTTAACGTCTTATATACAAGTGATAAACCAAACATTTGATCTTATACTTTGATTAAGAATGTTTGGAATATAGATTTTATCGAGTACGGAAGAAAACAAAATTTATTTCATCGAAAATAAAGATCCTATTGAAGAGAAATTCAAAAAACAACAAAATCAGTCGAAACTCAAAGGGGTACCATCACAGAAAATAGTTGATTTCGGTCCCAAAATTATGTATTATACTAACATTACTACCTCAATATATATCGAGTTAGAATGCGAATAAAACTAATTTAACTGAAAACGAAGTTGTGAGTGATTAGATATTGACAAAACTACGAAATCGGACGAAACAATAAGGCCCCACCTAGGAAAAACGTATTTAACGTCTTGTATACAAGTGATAAAAGCATAAATTTGATCTTACATTTTGACTAAGAATGTTTAGAATATATATTTGATCGAGTACGGAAGAAAACAAAATTTATTTAATCGAAAATAGAGTTCATAATGAGGAGAAATTCAAAAAACAACAAAATGAGTCGAAACTCAAAGGGGTACCATCACAGAAAAGAGTTGATTTCGGTCCCAAAAATATGTATTATATAAAAATTAGTACCTCAATATATATCGAGTTAGAATGCGAATAAAACTAATTTCACTGAAAACGAAGTTGTGAGTGATTAGATATTGACAAAACTACGAAATCGGACGAAACAATAAGGCGTCACCTAGGAAAAACGTATTTAACGTCTTATATGCTTGTTCTACCACAAAACATGTGTTCTTATATTTTGATTAAGAACTTTTAGAATATATATTTGATCGAGTACAAAAAATACAAAATTTATTTCATCGAAAATAGAGTTCCGGTTGAGGAGTAATTCAAAAAATAACAAAATCAGTCGAAACTCAAAGGGGTACCATCACATAAAAGAGTTGATTTCGGTCCCAAAAAAAAGTATTATATTAATTACTACCTCAATATAGACCGAGATTGAATTCGAATAAAACTAATTTCACTGAAAATGAAGTTGTGAGTGATGAGATATTGACAAAACTACGAAATCGGACGAAACTAACATGGTGCCACCTTGGAAAAAAGTATTTAACGTCTTATATACAAGTGATAAAACCAAACATTTGATCTTATATTTTGATTCAGAATGTTTAGAATATATATTTGATTGAGTACGGAAGAAAACAAAATTTATTTCATCGAAAATAGAGTTCCGGTTGAGGAGAAATTCAAAAAACAACAAAATCAGTCGAAACTCAAAGGGGTACCATCACAGAAAATAGTTGATTTCGGTCCCAAAAATATGTATTGTATTAACATTATTACTTCAATATATATCGAGTTAGAATGCGAATAAAATTAATTTCACTGAAAACGAAGTTGTGAGTGATTAGATACTGACAAAACCACGAAATCAAACGAAATAATAAGGCCCCACCTAGGAAAAACGTATTTAACGTCTTGTATACAAGTGACAAAAGCAAACATTTGATCTTATATTTTGATTAAGAATGTTTAGAATATATATTTGATCGAGTATGGAAGAAAACAAATTTATTTAATCGAAAATAGAGTTCCTACTAAGGAGAAATTCAAAAAACAACAAAATGAGTCGAAACTCAAAGGGGTACCATCACAGAAAAGAGTTGATTTCGGTCCCAAAAATATGTATTATATAAAAATTAGTACCTCAATATATATCGAGTTAGAATGCGACTAAAACTATTTTCACTGAAAACAAAGTTGTGAGTGATGAGATAGTGACAAAACTACGAAATTGGACCAAACAATAATACCCCACCTAGGAAAAACGTATTTGACGTCTTATATACAAGTGCTAGCAGCAAAAATGTGATCTTATATTTTGATTAAGAATGTTTAGAATATATATTTGATCCAGTACGGATGAAAACAAAATTTATTTCATCGAAAATAATGTTCCTATTGAGAAGAAATTCAAAAAACAACAAAATCAGTCGAAACTCAAAGGGGAACCATCACAGAAAATAGTTAATTTCGGTCCCAAAAATATGTATTTTATTAAATTACTACCTCACTATAGATCGAGTTAGAATGCCAATAAAACTAATTTCACTAAAAACGAAGTCGTGAGTGATGAGATATTTACAAAACTACGAAATCGGACGAAACTAATATGGTGCCACCTTGGAAAAAAGTATTTAACGTCTTATATACAATATATATAAAGCAAACATTTGATATTATATTTTGATTAAGAACTTTTACAATATATATTTGATCGAGTATGAAAAATACAAAATATATTTCATCGAAAATAGAGTTCCGGTTGAGGAGAAATTCAATAAACAACAAAATCAATCGAAACTCAAAGGGGTACCATAAGAGAAAATAGTTGATTTCGGTCCCAAAAATATGTATTATATTAAATTACTACCCTAATATAGATCGAGTTAGAATGCGAATAAAACTAATTTCACTGAAAAGGAAGTTGCGAGTGATGAGATATTGACAAAACTATGAAATCGTACGAAATTAATATGGTTCCACCTTGGAAAAAAGTATTTAACGTCTTATATACAAGTGATAAAGTAAACATTTGATCTTATATTTTGATTAAGAATGTTTAGAATATGTATTTGATCGAGTACGGAAGAAAACAAAATTTATTTCATCGAAAATAGAGTTCCGGTTGAGGAGAAATTCAAAAAATAACAAAATTAGTCGAAACTCAAAGGGGTACCATCACAGAAAATAGTTGATTTCGGTCCCAAAATTATGTATTATACTAACATTACTACCTCAATATATATCGAGTTAGAATGCGAATAAAACTAATTTAACTGAAAACGAAGTTGTGAGTGATTAGATATTGACAAAACTACGAAATCGGACGAAACTAATATGGTGCCACCTTGGAAAAAAGTATTTAACGTCTTATATACAAGTGATAAACCAAACATTTGATCTTATACTTTGATTAAGAATGTTTAGAATATAGATTTTATCGAGTACGGAAGAAAACAAAATTTATTTCATCGAAAATAAAGATCCTATTGAAGAGAAATTCAAAACTACGAAATCAAACGAAATAATAAGGCCCCACCTAGGAAAAACGTATTTAACGTCTTGTATACAAGTGACAAAAGCAAACATTTGATCTTATATTTTGATTAAGAATGTTTAGAATATATATTTGATCGAGTATGGAAGAAAACAAATTTATTTAATCGAAAATAGAGTTCCTACTAAGGAGAAATTCAAAAAACAACAAAATGAGTCGAAACTCAAAGGGGTACCATCACAGAAAAGAGTTGATTTCGGTCCCAAAAATATGTATTATATAAAAATTAGTACCTCAATATATATCGAGTTAGAATGCGACTAAAACTATTTTCACTGAAAACAAAGTTGTGAGTGATGAGATAGTGACAAAACTACGAAATTGGACCAAACAATAATACCCCACCTAGGAAAAACGTATTTGACGTCTTATATACAAGTGCTAGCAGCAAAAATGTGATCTTATATTTTGATTAAGAATGTTTAGAATATATATTTGATCCAGTACGGATGAAAACAAAATTTATTTCATCGAAAATAATGTTCCTATTGAGAAGAAATTCAAAAAACAACAAAATCAGTCGAAACTCAAAGGGGAACCATCACAGAAAATAGTTAATTTCGGTCCCAAAAATATGTATTTTATTAAATTACTACCTCACTATAGATCGAGTTAGAATGCCAATAAAACTAATTTCACTAAAAACGAAGTCGTGAGTGATGAGATATTTACAAAACTACGAAATCGGACGAAACTAATATGGTGCCACCTTGGAAAAAAGTATTTAACGTCTTATATACAATATATATAAAGCAAACATTTGATATTATATTTTGATTAAGAACTTTTACAATATATATTTGATCGAGTATGAAAAATACAAAATATATTTCATCGAAAATAGAGTTCCGGTTGAGGAGAAATTCAATAAACAACAAAATCAATCGAAACTCAAAGGGGTACCATAAGAGAAAATAGTTGATTTCGGTCCCAAAAATATGTATTATATTAAATTACTACCCTAATATAGATCGAGTTAGAATGCGAATAAAACTAATTTCACTGAAAAGGAAGTTGCGAGTGATGAGATATTGACAAAACTATGAAATCGTACGAAATTAATATGGTTCCACCTTGGAAAAAAGTATTTAACGTCTTATATACAAGTGATAAAGTAAACATTTGATCTTATATTTTGATTAAGAATGTTTAGAATATGTATTTGATCGAGTACGGAAGAAAACAAAATTTATTTCATCGAAAATAGAGTTCCGGTTGAGGAGAAATTCAAAAAATAACAAAATTAGTCGAAACTCAAAGGGGTACCATCACAGAAAATAGTTGATTTCGGTCCCAAAATTATGTATTATACTAACATTACTACCTCAATATATATCGAGTTAGAATGCGAATAAAACTAATTTAACTGAAAACGAAGTTGTGAGTGATTAGATATTGACAAAACTACGAAATCGGACGAAACTAATATGGTGCCACCTTGGAAAAAAGTATTTAACGTCTTATATACAAGTGATAAACCAAACATTTGATCTTATACTTTGATTAAGAATGTTTGGAATATAGATTTTATCGAGTACGGAAGAAAACAAAATTTATTTCATCGAAAATAAAGATCCTATTGAAGAGAAATTCAAAAAACAACAAAATCAGTCGAAACTCAAAGGGGTACCATCACAGAAAATAGTTGATTTCGGTCCCAAAATTATGTATTATACTAACATTACTACCTCAATATATATCGAGTTAGAATGCGAATAAAACTAATTTAACTGAAAACGAAGTTGTGAGTGATTAGATATTGACAAAACTACGAAATCGGACGAAACAATAAGGCCCCACCTAGGAAAAACGTATTTAACGTCTTGTATACAAGTGATAAAAGCATAAATTTGATCTTACTTTTTGACTAAGAATGTTTAGAATATATATTTGATCGAGTACGGAAGAAAACAAAATTTATTTAATCGAAAATAGAGTTCATAATGAGGAGAAATTCAAAAAACAACAAAATGAGTCGAAACTCAAAGGGGTACCATCACAGAAAAGAGTTGATTTCGGTCCCAAAAATATGTATTATATAAAAATTAGTACCTCAATATATATCGAGTTAGAATGCGAATAAAACTAATTTCACTGAAAACGAAGTTGTGAGTGATTAGATATTGACAAAACTACGAAATCGGACGAAACAATAAGGCGTCACCTAGGAAAAACGTATTTAACGTCTTATATGCTTGTTCTACCACAAAACATGTGTTCTTATATTTTGATTAAGAACTTTTAGAATATATATTTGATCGAGTACAAAAAATACAAAATTTATTTCATCGAAAATAGAGTTCCGGTTGAGGAGTAATTCAAAAAATAACAAAATCAGTCGAAACTCAAAGGGGTACCATCACATAAAAGAGATGATTTCGGTCCCAAAAAAAAGTATTATATTAATTACTACCTCAATATAGACCGAGATTGAATTCGAATAAAACTAATTTCACTGAAAATGAAGTTGTGAGTGATGAGATATTGACAAAACTACGAAATCGGACGAAACTAACATGGTGCCACCTTGGAAAAAAGTATTTAACGTCTTATATACAAGTGATAAAACCAAACATTTGATCTTATATTTTGATTCAGAATGTTTAGAATATATATTTGATTGAGTACGGAAGAAAACAAAATTTATTTCATCGAAAATAGAGTTCCGGTTGAGGAGAAATTCAAAAAACAACTAAATCAGTCGAAACTCAAAGGGGTACCATCACAGAAAATAGTTGATTTCGGTCCCAAAAATATGTATTGTATTAACATTATTACTTCAATATATATCGAGTTAGAATGCGAATAAAATTAATTTCACTGAAAACGAAGTTGTGAGTGATTAGATACTGACAAAACTACGAAATCAAACGAAATAATAAGGCCCCACCTAGGAAAAACGTATTTAACGTCTTGTATACAAGTGACAAAAGCAAACATTTGATCTTATATTTTGATTAAGAATGTTTAGAATATATATTTGATCGAGTATGGAAGAAAACAAATTTATTTAATCGAAAATAGAGTTCCTACTAAGGAGAAATTCAAAAAACAACAAAATGAGTCGAAACTCAAAGGGGTACCATCACAGAAAAGAGTTGATTTCGGTCCCAAAAATATGTATTATATAAAAATTAGTACCTCAATATATATCGAGTTAGAATGCGACTAAAACTATTTTCACTGAAAACAAAGTTGTGAGTGATGAGATAGTGACAAAACTACGAAATTGGACCAAACAATAATACCCCACCTAGGAAAAACGTATTTGACGTCTTATATACAAGTGCTAGCAGCAAAAATGTGATCTTATATTTTGATTAAGAATGTTTAGAATATATATTTGATCCAGTACGGATGAAAACAAAATTTATTTCATCGAAAATAATGTTCCTATTGAGAAGAAATTCAAAAAACAACAAAATCAGTCGAAACTCAAAGGGGAACCATCACAGAAAATAGTTAATTTCGGTCCCAAAAATATGTATTTTATTAAATTACTACCTCACTATAGATCGAGTTAGAATGCCAATAAAACTAATTTCACTAAAAACGAAGTCGTGAGTGATGAGATATTTACAAAACTACGAAATCGGACGAAACTAATATGGTGCCACCTTGGAAAAAAGTATTTAACGTCTTATATACAATATATATAAAGCAAACATTTGATATTATATTTTGATTAAGAACTTTTACAATATATATTTGATCGAGTATGAAAAATACAAAATATATTTCATCGAAAATAGAGTTCCGGTTGAGGAGAAATTCAATAAACAACAAAATCAATCGAAACTCAAAGGGGTACCATAAGAGAAAATAGTTGATTTCGGTCCCAAAAATATGTATTATATTAAATTACTACCCTAATATAGATCGAGTTAGAATGCGAATAAAACTAATTTCACTGAAAAGGAAGTTGCGAGTGATGAGATATTGACAAAACTATGAAATCGTACGAAATTAATATGGTTCCACCTTGGAAAAAAGTATTTAACGTCTTATATACAAGTGATAAAGTAAACATTTGATCTTATATTTTTATTAAGAATGTTTAGAATATGTATTTGATCGAGTACGGAAGAAAACAAAATTTATTTCATCGAAAATAGAGTTCCGGTTGAGGAGAAATTCAAAAAATAACAAAATTAGTCGAAACTCAAAGGGGTACCATCACAGAAAATAGTTGATTTCGGTCCCAAAATTATGTATTATACTAACATTACTACCTCAATATATATCGAGTTAGAATGCGAATAAAACTAATTTAACTGAAAACGAAGTTGTGAGTGATTAGATATTGACAAAACTACGAAATCGGACGAAACTAATATGGTGCCACCTTGGAAAAAAGTATTTAACGTCTTATATACAAGTGATAAACCAAACATTTGATCTTATACTTTGATTAAGAATGTTTGGAATATAGATTTTATCGAGTACGGAAGAAAACAAAATTTATTTCATCGAAAATAAAGATCCTATTGAAGAGAAATTCAAAAAACAACAAAATCAGTCGAAACTCAAAGGGGTACCATCACAGAAAATAGTTGATTTCGGTCCCAAAATTATGTATTATACTAACATTACTACCTCAATATATATCGAGTTAGAATGCGAATAAAACTAATTTAACTGAAAACGAAGTTGTGAGTGATTAGATATTGACAAAACTACGAAATCGGACGAAACAATAAGGCCCCACCTAGGAAAAACGTATTTAACGTCTTGTATACAAGTGATAAAAGCATAAATTTGATCTTACTTTTTGACTAAGAATGTTTAGAATATATATTTGATCGAGTACGGAAGAAAACAAAATTTATTTAATCGAAAATAGAGTTCATAATGAGGAGAAATTCAAAAAACAACAAAATGAGTCGAAACTCAAAGGGGTACCATCACAGAAAAGAGTTGATTTCGGTCCCAAAAATATGTATTATATAAAAATTAGTACCTCAATATATATCGAGTTAGAATGCGAATAAAACTAATTTCACTGAAAACGAAGTTGTGAGTGATTAGATATTGACAAAACTACGAAATCGGACGAAACAATAAGGCGTCACCTAGGAAAAACGTATTTAACGTCTTATATGCTTGTTCTACCACAAAACATGTGTTCTTATATTTTGATTAAGAACTTTTAGAATATATATTTGATCGAGTACAAAAAATACAAAATTTATTTCATCGAAAATAGAGTTCCGGTTGAGGAGTAATTCAAAAAATAACAAAATCAGTCGAAACTCAAAGGGGTACCATCACATAAAAGAGATGATTTCGGTCCCAAAAAAAAGTATTATATTAATTACTACCTCAATATAGACCGAGATTGAATTCGAATAAAACTAATTTCACTGAAAATGAAGTTGTGAGTGATGAGATATTGACAAAACTACGAAATCGGACGAAACTAACATGGTGCCACCTTGGAAAAAAGTATTTAACGTCTTATATACAAGTGATAAAACCAAACATTTGATCTTATATTTTGATTCAGAATGTTTAGAATATATATTTGATTGAGTACGGAAGAAAACAAAATTTATTTCATCGAAAATAGAGTTCCGGTTGAGGAGAAATTCAAAAAACAACTAAATCAGTCGAAACTCAAAGGGGTACCATCACAGAAAATAGTTGATTTCGGTCCCAAAAATATGTATTGTATTAACATTATTACTTCAATATATATCGAGTTAGAATGCGAATAAAATTAATTTCACTGAAAACGAAGTTGTGAGTGATTAGATACTGACAAAACTACGAAATCAAACGAAATAATAAGGCCCCACCTAGGAAAAACGTATTTAACGTCTTGTATACAAGTGACAAAAGCAAACATTTGATCTTATATTTTGATTAAGAATGTTTAGAATATATATTTGATCGAGTATGGAAGAAAACAAATTTATTTAATCGAAAATAGAGTTCCTACTAAGGAGAAATTCAAAAAACAACAAAATGAGTCGAAACTCAAAGGGGTACCATCACAGAAAAGAGTTGATTTCGGTCCCAAAAATATGTATTATATAAAAATTAGTACCTCAATATATATCGAGTTAGAATGCGACTAAAACTATTTTCACTGAAAACAAAGTTGTGAGTGATGAGATAGTGACAAAACTACGAAATTGGACCAAACAATAATACCCCACCTAGGAAAAACGTATTTGACGTCTTATATACAAGTGCTAGCAGCAAAAATGTGATCTTATATTTTGATTAAGAATGTTTAGAATATATATTTGATCCAGTACGGATGAAAACAAAATTTATTTCATCGAAAATAATGTTCCTATTGAGAAGAAATTCAAAAAACAACAAAATCAGTCGAAACTCAAAGGGGAACCATCACAGAAAATAGTTAATTTCGGTCCCAAAAATATGTATTTTATTAAATTACTACCTCACTATAGATCGAGTTAGAATGCCAATAAAACTAATTTCACTAAAAACGAAGTCGTGAGTGATGAGATATTTACAAAACTACGAAATCGGACGAAACTAATATGGTGCCACCTTGGAAAAAAGTATTTAACGTCTTATATACAATATATATAAAGCAAACATTTGATATTATATTTTGATTAAGAACTTTTACAATATATATTTGATCGAGTATGAAAAATACAAAATATATTTCATCGAAAATAGAGTTCCGGTTGAGGAGAAATTCAATAAACAACAAAATCAATCGAAACTCAAAGGGGTACCATAAGAGAAAATAGTTGATTTCGGTCCCAAAAATATGTATTATATTAAATTACTACCCTAATATAGATCGAGTTAGAATGCGAATAAAACTAATTTCACTGAAAAGGAAGTTGCGAGTGATGAGATATTGACAAAACTATGAAATCGTACGAAATTAATATGGTTCCACCTTGGAAAAAAGTATTTAACGTCTTATATACAAGTGATAAAGTAAACATTTGATCTTATATTTTGATTAAGAATGTTTAGAATATGTATTTGATCGAGTACGGAAGAAAACAAAATTTATTTCATCGAAAATAGAGTTCCGGTTGAGGAGAAATTCAAAAAATAACAAAATTAGTCGAAACTCAAAGGGGTACCATCACAGAAAATAGTTGATTTCGGTCCCAAAATTATGTATTATACTAACATTACTACCTCAATATATATCGAGTTAGAATGCGAATAAAACTAATTTAACTGAAAACGAAGTTGTGAGTGATTAGATATTGACAAAACTACGAAATCGGACGAAACTAATATGGTGCCACCTTGGAAAAAAGTATTTAACGTCTTATATACAAGTGATAAACCAAACATTTGATCTTATACTTTGATTAAGAATGTTTGGAATATAGATTTTATCGAGTACGGAAGAAAACAAAATTTATTTCATCGAAAATAAAGATCCTATTGAAGAGAAATTCAAAAAACAACAAAATCAGTCGAAACTCAAAGGGGTACCATCACAGAAAATAGTTGATTTCGGTCCCAAAATTATGTATTATACTAACATTACTACCTCAATATATATCGAGTTAGAATGCGAATAAAACTAATTTAACTGAAAACGAAGTTGTGAGTGATTAGATATTGACAAAACTACGAAATCGGACGAAACAATAAGGCCCCACCTAGGAAAAACGTATTTAACGTCTTGTATACAAGTGATAAAAGCATAAATTTGATCTTACTTTTTGACTAAGAATGTTTAGAATATATATTTGATCGAGTACGGAAGAAAACAAAATTTATTTAATCGAAAATAGAGTTCATAATGAGGAGAAATTCAAAAAACAACAAAATGAGTCGAAACTCAAAGGGGTACCATCACAGAAAAGAGTTGATTTCGGTCCCAAAAATATGTATTATATAAAAATTAGTACCTCAATATATATCGAGTTAGAATGCGAATAAAGCTAATTTCACTGAAAACGAAGTTGTGAGTGATTAGATATTGACAAAACTACGAAATCGGACGAAACAATAAGGCGTCACCTAGGAAAAACGTATTTAACGTCTTATATGCTTGTTCTACCACAAAACATGTGTTCTTATATTTTGATTAAGAACTTTTAGAATATATATTTGATCGAGTACAAAAAATACAAAATTTATTTCATCGAAAATAGAGTTCCGGTTGAGGAGTAATTCAAAAAATAACAAAATCAGTCGAAACTCAAAGGGGTACCATCACATAAAAGAGATGATTTCGGTCCCAAAAAAAAGTATTATATTAATTACTACCTCAATATAGACCGAGATTGAATTCGAATAAAACTAATTTCACTGAAAATGAAGTTGTGAGTGATGAGATATTGACAAAACTACGAAATCGGACGAAACTAACATGGTGCCACCTTGGAAAAAAGTATTTAACGTCTTATATACAAGTGATAAAACCAAACATTTGATCTTATATTTTGATTCAGAATGTTTAGAATATATATTTGATTGAGTACGGAAGAAAACAAAATTTATTTCATCGAAAATAGAGTTCCGGTTGAGGAGAAATTCAAAAAACAACTAAATCAGTCGAAACTCAAAGGGGTACCATCACAGAAAATAGTTGATTTCGGTCCCAAAAATATGTATTGTATTAACATTATTACTTCAATATATATCGAGTTAGAATGCGAATAAAATTAATTTCACTGAAAACGAAGTTGTGAGTGATTAGATACTGACAAAACTACGAAATCAAACGAAATAATAAGGCCCCACCTAGGAAAAACGTATTTAACGTCTTGTATACAAGTGACAAAAGCAAACATTTGATCTTATATTTTGATTAAGAATGTTTAGAATATATATTTGATCGAGTATGGAAGAAAACAAATTTATTTAATCGAAAATAGAGTTCCTACTAAGGAGAAATTCAAAAAACAACAAAATGAGTCGAAACTCAAAGGGGTACCATCACAGAAAAGAGTTGATTTCGGTCCCAAAAATATGTATTATATAAAAATTAGTACCTCAATATATATCGAGTTAGAATGCGACTAAAACTATTTTCACTGAAAACAAAGTTGTGAGTGATGAGATAGTGACAAAACTACGAAATTGGACCAAACAATAATACCCCACCTAGGAAAAACGTATTTGACGTCTTATATACAAGTGCTAGCAGCAAAAATGTGATCTTATATTTTGATTAAGAATGTTTAGAATATATATTTGATCCAGTACGGATGAAAACAAAATTTATTTCATCGAAAATAATGTTCCTATTGAGAAGAAATTCAAAAAACAACAAAATCAGTCGAAACTCAAAGGGGAACCATCACAGAAAATAGTTAATTTCGGTCCCAAAAATATGTATTTTATTAAATTACTACCTCACTATAGATCGAGTTAGAATGCCAATAAAACTAATTTCACTAAAAACGAAGTCGTGAGTGATGAGATATTTACAAAACTACGAAATCGGACGAAACTAATATGGTGCCACCTTGGAAAAAAGTATTTAACGTCTTATATACAATATATATAAAGCAAACATTTGATATTATATTTTGATTAAGAACTTTTACAATATATATTTGATCGAGTATGAAAAATACAAAATATATTTCATCGAAAATAGAGTTCCGGTTGAGGAGAAATTCAATAAACAACAAAATCAATCGAAACTCAAAGGGGTACCATAAGAGAAAATAGTTGATTTCGGTCCCAAAAATATGTATTATATTAAATTACTACCCTAATATAGATCGAGTTAGAATGCGAATAAAACTAATTTCACTGAAAAGGAAGTTGCGAGTGATGAGATATTGACAAAACTATGAAATCGTACGAAATTAATATGGTTCCACCTTGGAAAAAAGTATTTAACGTCTTATATACAAGTGATAAAGTAAACATTTGATCTTATATTTTGATTAAGAATGTTTAGAATATGTATTTGATCGAGTACGGAAGAAAACAAAATTTATTTCATCGAAAATAGAGTTCCGGTTGAGGAGAAATTCAAAAAATAACAAAATTAGTCGAAACTCAAAGGGGTACCATCACAGAAAATAGTTGATTTCGGTCCCAAAATTATGTATTATACTAACATTACTACCTCAATATATATCGAGTTAGAATGCGAATAAAACTAATTTAACTGAAAACGAAGTTGTGAGTGATTAGATATTGACAAAACTACGAAATCGGACGAAACTAATATGGTGCCACCTTGGAAAAAAGTATTTAACGTCTTATATACAAGTGATAAACCAAACATTTGATCTTATACTTTGATTAAGAATGTTTGGAATATAGATTTTATCGAGTACGGAAGAAAACAAAATTTATTTCATCGAAAATAAAGATCCTATTGAAGAGAAATTCAAAAAACAACAAAATCAGTCGAAACTCAAAGGGGTACCATCACAGAAAATAGTTGATTTCGGTCCCAAAATTATGTATTATACTAACATTACTACCTCAATATATATCGAGTTAGAATGCGAATAAAACTAATTTAACTGAAAACGAAGTTGTGAGTGATTAGATATTGACAAAACTACGAAATCGGACGAAACAATAAGGCCCCACCTAGGAAAAACGTATTTAACGTCTTGTATACAAGTGATAAAAGCATAAATTTGATCTTACTTTTTGACTAAGAATGTTTAGAATATATATTTGATCGAGTACGGAAGAAAACAAAATTTATTTAATCGAAAATAGAGTTCATAATGAGGAGAAATTCAAAAAACAACAAAATGAGTCGAAACTCAAAGGGGTACCATCACAGAAAAGAGTTGATTTCGGTCCCAAAAATATGTATTATATAAAAATTAGTACCTCAATATATATCGAGTTAGAATGCGAATAAAACTAATTTCACTGAAAACGAAGTTGTGAGTGATTAGATATTGACAAAACTACGAAATCGGACGAAACAATAAGGCGTCACCTAGGAAAAACGTATTTAACGTCTTATATGCTTGTTCTACCACAAAACATGTGTTCTTATATTTTGATTAAGAACTTTTAGAATATATATTTGATCGAGTACAAAAAATACAAAATTTATTTCATCGAAAATAGAGTTCCGGTTGAGGAGTAATTCAAAAAATAACAAAATCAGTCGAAACTCAAAGGGGTACCATCACATAAAAGAGATGATTTCGGTCCCAAAAAAAAGTATTATATTAATTACTACCTCAATATAGACCGAGATTGAATTCGAATAAAACTAATTTCACTGAAAATGAAGTTGTGAGTGATGAGATATTGACAAAACTACGAAATCGGACGAAACTAACATGGTGCCACCTTGGAAAAAAGTATTTAACGTCTTATATACAAGTGATAAAACCAAACATTTGATCTTATATTTTGATTCAGAATGTTTAGAATATATATTTGATTGAGTACGGAAGAAAACAAAATTTATTTCATCGAAAATAGAGTTCCGGTTGAGGAGAAATTCAAAAAACAACTAAATCAGTCGAAACTCAAAGGGGTACCATCACAGAAAATAGTTGATTTCGGTCCCAAAAATATGTATTGTATTAACATTATTACTTCAATATATATCGAGTTAGAATGCGAATAAAATTAATTTCACTGAAAACGAAGTTGTGAGTGATTAGATACTGACAAAACTACGAAATCAAACGAAATAATAAGGCCCCACCTAGGAAAAACGTATTTAACGTCTTGTATACAAGTGACAAAAGCAAACATTTGATCTTATATTTTGATTAAGAATGTTTAGAATATATATTTGATCGAGTATGGAAGAAAACAAATTTATTTAATCGAAAATAGAGTTCCTACTAAGGAGAAATTCAAAAAACAACAAAATGAGTCGAAACTCAAAGGGGTACCATCACAGAAAAGAGTTGATTTCGGTCCCAAAAATATGTATTATATAAAAATTAGTACCTCAATATATATCGAGTTAGAATGCGACTAAAACTATTTTCACTGAAAACAAAGTTGTGAGTGATGAGATAGTGACAAAACTACGAAATTGGACCAAACAATAATACCCCACCTAGGAAAAACGTATTTGACGTCTTATATACAAGTGCTAGCAGCAAAAATGTGATCTTATATTTTGATTAAGAATGTTTAGAATATATATTTGATCCAGTACGGATGAAAACAAAATTTATTTCATCGAAAATAATGTTCCTATTGAGAAGAAATTCAAAAAACAACAAAATCAGTCGAAACTCAAAGGGGAACCATCACAGAAAATAGTTAATTTCGGTCCCAAAAATATGTATTTTATTAAATTACTACCTCACTATAGATCGAGTTAGAATGCCAATAAAACTAATTTCACTAAAAACGAAGTCGTGAGTGATGAGATATTTACAAAACTACGAAATCGGACGAAACTAATATGGTGCCACCTTGGAAAAAAGTATTTAACGTCTTATATACAATATATATAAAGCAAACATTTGATATTATATTTTGATTAAGAACTTTTACAATATATATTTGATCGAGTATGAAAAATACAAAATATATTTCATCGAAAATAGAGTTCCGGTTGAGGAGAAATTCAATAAACAACAAAATCAATCGAAACTCAAAGGGGTACCATAAGAGAAAATAGTTGATTTCGGTCCCAAAAATATGTATTATATTAAATTACTACCCTAATATAGATCGAGTTAGAATGCGAATAAAACTAATTTCACTGAAAAGGAAGTTGCGAGTGATGAGATATTGACAAAACTATGAAATCGTACGAAATTAATATGGTTCCACCTTGGAAAAAAGTATTTAACGTCTTATATACAAGTGATAAAGTAAACATTTGATCTTATATTTTGATTAAGAATGTTTAGAATATGTATTTGATCGAGTACGGAAGAAAACAAAATTTATTTCATCGAAAATAGAGTTCCGGTTGAGGAGAAATTCAAAAAATAACAAAATTAGTCGAAACTCAAAGGGGTACCATCACAGAAAATAGTTGATTTCGGTCCCAAAATTATGTATTATACTAACATTACTACCTCAATATATATCGAGTTAGAATGCGAATAAAACTAATTTAACTGAAAACGAAGTTGTGAGTGATTAGATATTGACAAAACTACGAAATCGGACGAAACTAATATGGTGCCACCTTGGAAAAAAGTATTTAACGTCTTATATACAAGTGATAAACCAAACATTTGATCTTATACTTTGATTAAGAATGTTTGGAATATAGATTTTATCGAGTACGGAAGAAAACAAAATTTATTTCATCGAAAATAAAGATCCTATTGAAGAGAAATTCAAAAAACAACAAAATCAGTCGAAACTCAAAGGGGTACCATCACAGAAAATAGTTGATTTCGGTCCCAAAATTATGTATTATACTAACATTACTACCTCAATATATATCGAGTTAGAATGCGAATAAAACTAATTTAACTGAAAACGAAGTTGTGAGTGATTAGATATTGACAAAACTACGAAATCGGACGAAACAATAAGGCCCCACCTAGGAAAAACGTATTTAACGTCTTGTATACAAGTGATAAAAGCATAAATTTGATCTTACTTTTTGACTAAGAATGTTTAGAATATATATTTGATCGAGTACGGAAGAAAACAAAATTTATTTAATCGAAAATAGAGTTCATAATGAGGAGAAATTCAAAAAACAACAAAATGAGTCGAAACTCAAAGGGGTACCATCACAGAAAAGAGTTGATTTCGGTCCCAAAAATATGTATTATATAAAAATTAGTACCTCAATATATATCGAGTTAGAATGCGAATAAAACTAATTTCACTGAAAACGAAGTTGTGAGTGATTAGATATTGACAAAACTACGAAATCGGACGAAACAATAAGGCGTCACCTAGGAAAAACGTATTTAACGTCTTATATGCTTGTTCTACCACAAAACATGTGTTCTTATATTTTGATTAAGAAATTTTAGAATATATATTTGATCGAGTACAAAAAATACAAAATTTATTTCATCGAAAATAGAGTTCCGGTTGAGGAGTAATTCAAAAAATAACAAAATCAGTCGAAACTCAAAGGGGTACCATCACATAAAAGAGTTGATTTCGGTCCCAAAAAAAAGTATTATATTAATTACTACCTCAATATAGACCGAGATTGAATTCGAATAAAACTAATTTCACTGAAAATGAAGTTGTGAGTGATGAGATATTGACAAAACTACGAAATCGGACGAAACTAACATGGTGCCACCTTGGAAAAAAGTATTTAACGTCTTATATACAAGTGATAAAACCAAACATTTGATCTTATATTTTGATTCAGAATGTTTAGAATATATATTTGATTGAGTACGGAAGAAAACAAAATTTATTTCATCGAAAATAGAGTTCCGGTTGAGGAGAAATTCAAAAAACAACTAAATCAGTCGAAACTCAAAGGGGTACCATCACAGAAAATAGTTGATTTCGGTCCCAAAAATATGTATTGTATTAACATTATTACTTCAATATATATCGAGTTAGAATGCGAATAAAATTAATTTCACTGAAAACGAAGTTGTGAGTGATTAGATACTGACAAAACTACGAAATCAAACGAAATAATAAGGCCCCACCTAGGAAAAACGTATTTAACGTCTTGTATACAAGTGACAAAAGCAAACATTTGATCTTATATTTTGATTAAGAATGTTTAGAATATATATTTGATCGAGTATGGAAGAAAACAAATTTATTTAATCGAAAATAGAGTTCCTACTAAGGAGAAATTCAAAAAACAACAAAATGAGTCGAAACTCAAAGGGGTACCATCACAGAAAAGAGTTGATTTCGGTCCCAAAAATATGTATTATATAAAAATTAGTACCTCAATATATATCGAGTTAGAATGCGACTAAAACTATTTTCACTGAAAACAAAGTTGTGAGTGATGAGATAGTGACAAAACTACGAAATTGGACCAAACAATAATACCCCACCTAGGAAAAACGTATTTGACGTCTTATATACAAGTGCTAGCAGCAAAAATGTGATCTTATATTTTGATTAAGAATGTTTAGAATATATATTTGATCCAGTACGGATGAAAACAAAATTTATTTCATCGAAAATAATGTTCCTATTGAGAAGAAATTCAAAAAACAACAAAATCAGTCGAAACTCAAAGGGGAACCATCACAGAAAATAGTTAATTTCGGTCCCAAAAATATGTATTTTATTAAATTACTACCTCACTATAGATCGAGTTAGAATGCCAATAAAACTAATTTCACTAAAAACGAAGTCGTGAGTGATGAGATATTTACAAAACTACGAAATCGGACGAAACTAATATGGTGCCACCTTGGAAAAAAGTATTTAACGTCTTATATACAATATATATAAAGCAAACATTTGATATTATATTTTGATTAAGAACTTTTACAATATATATTTGATCGAGTATGAAAAATACAAAATATATTTCATCGAAAATAGAGTTCCGGTTGAGGAGAAATTCAATAAACAACAAAATCAATCGAAACTCAAAGGGGTACCATAAGAGAAAATAGTTGATTTCGGTCCCAAAAATATGTATTATATTAAATTACTACCCTAATATAGATCGAGTTAGAATGCGAATAAAACTAATTTCACTGAAAAGGAAGTTGCGAGTGATGAGATATTGACAAAACTATGAAATCGTACGAAATTAATATGGTTCCACCTTGGAAAAAAGTATTTAACGTCTTATATACAAGTGATAAAGTAAACATTTGATCTTATATTTTGATTAAGAATGTTTAGAATATGTATTTGATCGAGTACGGAAGAAAACAAAATTTATTTCATCGAAAATAGAGTTCCGGTTGAGGAGAAATTCAAAAAATAACAAAATTAGTCGAAACTCAAAGGGGTACCATCACAGAAAATAGTTGATTTCGGTCCCAAAATTATGTATTATACTAACATTACTACCTCAATATATATCGAGTTAGAATGCGAATAAAACTAATTTAACTGAAAACGAAGTTGTGAGTGATTAGATATTGACAAAACTACGAAATCGGACGAAACTAATATGGTGCCACCTTGGAAAAAAGTATTTAACGTCTTATATACAAGTGATAAACCAAACATTTGATCTTATACTTTGATTAAGAATGTTTGGAATATAGATTTTATCGAGTACGGAAGAAAACAAAATTTATTTCATCGAAAATAAAGATCCTATTGAAGAGAAATTCAAAAAACAACAAAATCAGTCGAAACTCAAAGGGGTACCATCACAGAAAATAGTTGATTTCGGTCCCAAAATTATGTATTATACTAACATTACTACCTCAATATATATCGAGTTAGAATGCGAATAAAACTAATTTAACTGAAAACGAAGTTGTGAGTGATTAGATATTGACAAAACTACGAAATCGGACGAAACAATAAGGCCCCACCTAGGAAAAACGTATTTAACGTCTTGTATACAAGTGATAAAAGCATAAATTTGATCTTACTTTTTGACTAAGAATGTTTAGAATATATATTTGATCGAGTACGGAAGAAAACAAAATTTATTTAATCGAAAATAGAGTTCATAATGAGGAGAAATTCAAAAAACAACAAAATGAGTCGAAACTCAAAGGGGTACCATCACAGAAAAGAGTTGATTTCGGTCCCAAAAATATGTATTATATAAAAATTAGTACCTCAATATATATCGAGTTAGAATGCGAATAAAACTAATTTCACTGAAAACGAAGTTGTGAGTGATTAGATATTGACAAAACTACGAAATCGGACGAAACAATAAGGCGTCACCTAGGAAAAACGTATTTAACGTCTTATATGCTTGTTCTACCACAAAACATGTGTTCTTATATTTTGATTAAGAACTTTTAGAATATATATTTGATCGAGTACAAAAAATACAAAATTTATTTCATCGAAAATAGAGTTCCGGTTGAGGAGTAATTCAAAAAATAATAAAATCAGTCGAAACTCAAAGGGTACCATCACATAAAAGAGTTGATTTCGGTCCCAAAAAAAAGTATTATATTAATTACTACCTCAATATAGACCGAGATTGAATTCGAATAAAACTAATTTCACTGAAAATGAAGTTGTGAGTGATGAGATATTGACAAAACTACAAAATCGGACGAAACTAACATGGTGCCACCTTGGAAAAAAGTATTTAACGTCTTATATACAAGTGATAAAACCAAACATTTGATCTTATATTTTGATTCAGAATGTTTAGAATATATATTTGATTGAGTACGGAAGAAAACAAAATTTATTTCATCGAAAATAGAGTTCCGGTTGAGGAGAAATTCAAAAAACAACAAAATCAGTCGAAACTCAAAGGGGTACCATCACAGAAAATAGTTGATTTCGGTCCCAAAAATATGTATTGTATTAACATTATTACTTCAATATATATCGAGTTAGAATGCGAATAAAATTAATTTCACTGAAAACGAAGTTGTGAGTGATTAGATACTGACAAAACTACGAAATCAAACGAAATAATAAGGCCCCACCTAGGAAAAACGTATTTAACGTCTTGTATACAAGTGACAAAAGCAAACATTTGATCTTATATTTTAATTAAGAATGTTTAGAATATATATTTGATCGAGTATGGAAGAAAACAAATTTATTTAATCGAAAATAGAGTTCCTACTAAGGAGAAATTCAAAAAACAACAAAATGAGTCGAAACTCAAAGGGGTACCATCACAGAAAAGAGTTGATTTCGGTCCCAAAAATATGTATTATATAAAAATTAGTACCTCAATATATATCGAGTTAGAATGCGACTAAAACTATTTTCACTGAAAACAAAGTTGTGAGTGATGAGATAGTGACAAAACTACGAAATTGGACCAAACAATAATACCCCACCTAGGAAAAACGTATTTAACGTCTTATATTCAAATGCTACCAGAAAACATGTGATCTTATATTTTGATTAAGAATGTTTAGAATATATATTTGATCCAGTACGGATGAAAACAAATTTATTTCATCGAAAATAGAATTCCTATTCAGGAGAAATTCAAAAAAAAAAACAAAATCAGTCGAAACTCAAAGGGGAACCATCACATAAAGTAGTTGATTTCGGTCCCAAAAATATGTATTTTATTAAATTTCTACCTCACTATAGATCGAGTTAGAATGCGAATAAAACTAATTTCACTAAAAACGAAGTTGTGAGTGATGAGATATTTACAAAACTACGAAATCGGACGAAACTAATATGGTGTCACCTTGGAAAAAAGTATTTAACGTCTTATATACAATATATATAAAGAAAACATTTGATATTATATTTTGATTAAGAACTTTTACAATATATATTTGATCGATTACAAAAAATACAAAATTTATTTCATCGAAAATAGAGTTCCGGTTGAGGACAAATTCAATAAACTACAAAATCAGTCGAAACTCAAAGGGGTCACATAAGAGAAAATAGTTGATTTCGGTCCCAAAAATATGTATTATATTAAATTACTACCTTAATATAGACCGAGTTTGAAAATAGAGTTCCTATTGAGGAGAAATTCAAAAAACAACAAAATCAGTCGACACTCAAAGGGGTACCATCACAGAAAATAGTTGATTTCAGTCCCAAAAATATTTATTTTATTAAATTACTACCTCAATATTGATCGGGTTAGAATGAGAATAAAACTAATTTCACTGTAAACGAAGGAATGAGTGATGAGATATTGATAAAACTACGAAATCAGACGAAACTAATATGGTACCACCTTGGAAAAAGTATTTAATGTCTTATATACAAATGATAAAGCAAACATTTGATATTATATTTTGATCAAGAAGGTTTAAAATGTATATTTGATCCAGTACAGAACAAAACAAAATTTATTTCATCGAAAATAGAGTTCTGGTTGAGGAGAAATTCAAAAAACAACAAAATTAGTTGAAACTCAAAGGGGTTCCATCAGAGAAAATAGTTGATTTCGGTACGGAAAATATATATTATATTACATTACTAACTTAATATAAATCGAGTTACAATGCGAATAATACTAATTTCACTGAGAACGAAGTTGTGAGTGATGAGATATTGACAAAACTTCGAAATCGGACGAAACTAATATGCTGCCACCTTGGAAAAAAGTATTTACGGTCTTATATCCAATTGATAAAGCAAACATTTGATCTTATATTTAGATTAAGAATATATATTTGATCGAGTACGGAAGAAAAAATAATTTATTTCATCGAAAATAGAGTTCCTATTGAGGAGAAACTCCAAAAACAACAAAATGAGTCGAAACTCAAAGGGGTACCATCACAGAAAATAGTTGATTTCGGTCCCAAAAATATGTATTATATTAACATTACTACCTCAATATATATCGAGTTAGAATGCGAATAAAACTAATTTCACTGAAAACGAAGTTGTGAGTGATTAGATATTGACAAAACTACTAAATCGAACGAAATAATAAGGCCCCACCTAGGAAAAACGTATTTAACAATGTGTTCTTATATTGAGGAGAAATTCAAAAAACAACAAAATCAGTCGAAACTCAAAGGGGTACCATCACAGAAAATAGTTAATTTCGGTCCCAAAAATATGTATTATATTAACATTAGTATCTCAATATATATCGAGTTAGAATGCGAATAAAACTAATTTCACTGAAAACGAAGTTGTGAGTGAATAGATATTGACAAAACTACGAAATCGGACGAAACAATAAGGCGTCACCTAGGAAAAACGTATTTAACGTCTTATATGCAAGTTCGAACAGAAAACATGTGTTCTTATATTTTGATTAAAAACTATTAGAATATATATTTGATCGAGTACGAAAAATTCAAAATTTATTTCATCGAAAATAGAGTTCCTGTTTAGGAATAATTCAAGAAACAACAAAATCAGTCGAAACTCAAAGGGGTACCATAACAGAAGAGAGTTGATTTCGGTCCCAAAAAAATGTATTATATTAATTACTACCTCAATATAGACCGAGTTTGAATTCGAATAAAACTAATTTCACTGAAAACGAAGTTGTGAGTGATGAGATATTGACAAAAGTACGAAATCGGACGAAACTAACATGGTGCCACATTGGAAAAAAGTATTTAACGTCATATATACAAGTGATAAAACCAAACATTTGATCTTATATTTTGATTCAGAATGTTTAGAATATATATTTGATTGAGTATGGAAGAAAACAAAATTTATTTCATCGAAAATAGAGTTCCGGTAGAAGAGAAATTCAAAAAACAACAAAATCAGTCGAAACTCAAAGGGGTACAATCACAGAAAATAGTTGATTTCGGTTCCAAAAATATGTATTATATTAATATTAGTACTTCAATATATAACGAGTTAGAATGCGAATAAAATTAATTTCATTGAAAACGAAGTTGTGAGTGAATAGATATTGACAAAACTACGAAATCGGACGAAACAATAAGGCCTCACCTAGGAAAAACGTATTTAACGTCTTATATACAAATCTACCAGAAAACATGTGTTCTTATATTTTGATTAAGAACTTTTAGAATATATATTTGATCGAGTACAAAAAATACAAAATTTATTTCATCGAAAATAGAGTTCTGGTTGAGGAGTAATTCAAAAAACAACAAAATCAGTCGAAACTCAAAGGGGTACCATCACATAAAAGAGTTGATTTCGGTCCCAAAAAAAAGTATTATATTAATTACTACCTCAATATAGACCGAGTTTGAATTCGAATAAAACTAATTTCACTGAAAATGAAGTTGTGAGTGATGAGATATTGACAAAACTACGAATTCGGACGAAACTAACATGGTGCCACCTTGGAAAAAAGGATTTAACGTCTTATATACAAGTGATAAAACCAAAAATTTGATCTTATATTTTGATTCAGAATGTTTAGAATATATATTTGATTGAGTACGGAAGAAAACAAAATTTATTTCATCGAAAATAGAGTTCCGGTTGAGGAGAAATTCAAAAAACAACAAAATCAGTCGAAACTCAAAGCGGTACCATCACAGAAAATAGTTGATTTCGGTCCGAAAAATATGTGTTATATTAAATTACTACCTTAATATTGATCGAGTTAGAATGCGAATAAAACTTATTTCACTGAAAACGAAGTTGTGAGTGATGAGATATTGACAAAACTACGAAATCGGACGAAACTAACATGGTGCCACCTTGGAAAAAAGTATTTAACGTCTTATATACAAGTGATAAAAATAAACATTTGATCTTATATTTTGATTCAGAATGTTTAGAATATATATTTGATTGAGTACGGAAGAAAAAAATAATTATTTCATCGAAAATAGAGTTCCGGTTGAGGAGAAATTCAAAAAACAACAAAATCAGTCGAAACTCAAAGGGGTACCATCACAGAAAATAGTTGATTTCAGTCCCAAAAATATGTATTATATTAATATTAGTACTTCAATATATATCGAGTTAGAATGCGAATAAAACTAATTTCACTGAAAACGAAGTTGTGAGTGATTAGATATTGACAAAACTACTATATCGAACGAAATAATAAGGCCCCACCTAGGAAAAACGTATTTAACAATGTGTTCTTATATTGAGGAGAAATTCAAAAAACAACAAAATCAGTCGAAACTCAAAGGGGTACAATCACAGAAAATAGTTAATTTCGGTCCCAAAAATATGTATTATATTAACATTAGTATCTCAATATATATCGAGTTAGAATGCGAATAAAACTAATTTCACTGAAAACGAAGTTGTGAGTGAATAGATATTGATAAAACTACGAAATCGGACGAAACAATAAGGCGTCACCTAGGAAAAACGTATTTAACGTCTTATATGCAAGTTCGACCAGAAAACATGTGTTCTTATATTTTGATTAAAAACTATTAGAATATATATTTGATCGAGTACGAAAAACTCAAAATTTATTTCATCGAAAATAGAGTTCCTGTTTAGGAATAATTCAAGAAACAACAAAATCAGTCGAAACTCAAAGGGGTACCATAACAGAAGAGAGTTGATTTCGGTCCCAAAAAAATGTATTATATTAATTACTACCTCAATATAGACCGAGTTTGAATTCGAATAAAACTAATTTAACTGAAAACGAAGTTGTGAGTGATGAGATATTGACAAAACTACGAAATCGGACGAAACTAACATGGTGCCACCTTGGAAAAAAGTATTTAACGTCTTATATACAAGTGATAAAACCAAACATTTGATCTTATATTTTGATTCAGAATGTTTAGAATATATATTTGATTGAGTATGGAAGAAAACAAAATTTATTTCATCGAAAATAGAGTTCCGGTTGAAGAGAAATTCAAAAAACAACAAAATCAGTCGAAACTCAAAGGGGTACCATCACAGAAAATAGTTGATTTCGGTTCCAAAAATATGTATTATATTAATATTAGTACTTCAATATATAACGAGTTAGAATGCGAATAATATAATTTCATTGAAAACGAAGTTGTGAGTGAATAGATATTGACAAAACTACGAAATCGGACGAAACAATAAGGCCTCACCTAGGAAAAACGTATTTAACGTCTCTATACAAATCTACCAGAAAACATGTGTTCTTATATTTTGATTAAGAACTTTTAGAATATATATTTGATCGAGTACAAAAAATACAAAATTTATTTCATCGAAAACAGAGTTCTGGTTGAGGAGTAATTCAAAAAACAACAAAATCAGTCGAAACTCAAAGGGGTACCATCACATAAAAGAGTTGATTTCGGTCCCAAAAAAAAGTATTATATTAATTACTACCTCAATATAGACCGAGTTTGAATTCGAATAAAACTAATTTCACTGAAAATGAAGTTGTGAGTGATGAGATATTGACAAAACTACGAATTCGGACGAAACTAACATGGTGCCACCTTGGAAAAAAGTATTTAACGTCTTATATACAAGTGATAAAACCAAAAATTTGATCTTATATTTTGATTCAGAATGTTTAGAATATATATTTGATTGAGTACGGAAGAAAACAAAATTTATTTCATCGAAAATAGAGTTCCGGTTGAGGAGAAATTCAAAAAACAACAAAATCAGTCGAAACTCAAAAATCACAGAAAATAGTTGATTTCGGTCCGAAAAATATGTGTTATATTAAATTACTACCTTAATATAGATCAAGTTAGAATGCGAATAAAACTAATTTCACTGAAAACGAAGTTGTGAGTGATGAGATATTGACAAAACTACGAATTCGGACGAAACTAACATGGTGCCACCTTGGAAAAAAGTATTTAACGTCTTATATACAAGTGATAAAAATAAACATTTGATCTTATACTTTGATTCAGAATGTTTAGAATATATATTTGATTGAGTACGGAAGAAAACAAAATTTATTTCATCGAAAATAGAGTTCCGATTGAGGAGAAATTCAAAAAACAACAAAATCAGTCGAAACTCAAAGGGGTACCATCACAGAAAATAGTTGATTTCAGTCCGAAAAATATGTGTTATATTAAATTACTACCTTAATATAGATCGAGTTAGAATGCGATTAAAACTAATTTCACTGAAAACGAAGTTGTGAGTGATGAGATATTGACAAAACTACGAAATCGGACGAAACTAACATGGTGCCACCTTGGAAAAAAGTATTTAACGTCTTATATACAAGTGATAAAAATAAACATTTGATCTTATATTTGGATTCACAATGTTTAGAATATATATTTGATTGAGTACGGAAGAAAAAAATAATTATTTCATCGAAAATAGAGTTCCGGTTGAGGAGAAATTCAAAAAACAACAAAATCAGTCGAAACTCAAAGGGGTACCATCACAGAAAATAGTTGATTTCAGTCCCAAAAATATGTATTATATTAATATTAGTACTTCAATATATATCGAGTTAGAATGCGAATAAAACTAATTTCACTGAAAACGAAGTTGTGAGTGATGATATATTGACAAAACTACGAAATCGGACGAAACTAATATGGTGCCACCTTCGAAAAACGTATTTAACGCCTTATATACAAGTGATAAAAACAAACATGTTTTCTTAAATTTTGGTTAAGAACTTTTACACTATATATTTGATTGAGTACGAAAATAAAAAATTTATTTCATCGAAAATAGAGTTCCGGTAGAGAAGTAATTCAAAAAACAACAAAATCAGTCGAAAATCAAAGGGGTACCATCACAGAAAATAGTTGACTTCGGTCCCTAAAATATGTATTAAATTAAATTACTACCTCAATATAGATCGAGTTAGAATGCGAAAAATACTATTTTCACTAAAAATGAAGTTGTGAGTGATGAGATATTGACAAAACTACGAAATCGGACGAAACTAGTATGGTGCTACCTTGGGAAAAAGTATTTAACGTCTTATATACAAGTGATAAAAGAAAAAATTTGATCTTATATTTTGATTCAGAATGTTTAGAATATATATTTGATTGAGTACGGAAGAAAACAAAATTTATTTCATCGAAAATAGAGTTCCGGTTGAGGAGAAATTCAAAAAACAACAAAATCAGTCGAAACTCAAAGGGGTACCATCACAGAAAATAGTTGATTTCGGTCCGAAAAATATGTGTTATATTAAATTACTACCTTAATATAGATCGAGTTAGAATGCGAATAAAACTAATTTCACTGAAAACGAAGTTGTGAGTGATGAGATATTGACAAAACTACGAAATCGGACGAAACTAACATGGTGCCACCTTGGAAAAAAGTATTTAACGTCTTATATACAAGTGATAAAAATAAACATTTGATCTTATATTTTGATTCAGAATGTTTAGAATATATATTTGATTGAGTACGGAAGAAAAAAATAATTATTTCATCGAAAATAGAGTTCCGGTTGGGGAGAAATTCAAAAAACAACAAAATTAGTCGAAACTCAAAGGGGTACCATCACAGAAAATAGTTGATTTCGGTCCCAAAAATATGTATTATATTAATATTAGTACTTCAACATATATCGAGTTAGAATGCGAATAAAATTAATTTCATTGAAAACGAAGTTGTGAGTGATTAGATATTGACAAAACTACGAAATCGGACGAAACAATAAGGCCTCACCTATGAAAAACGTATTTAACGTCTTATATACAAGTTCTACCAGAAAACATGTGATCTTATATTTTGATTAAGAACTTTTATAATATATATTTGATCGAGTACGAAAAATTCAAAATTTATTTCATCGAAAATAGAGTTCCGATTTAGGAGTAATTCAAAAACTAACAAAATCAGTCGAAACTCAAAGGGGTACCATCACAGAAAATAGTTGATTTCGGTCCCAAAAAAAAGTATTATATTAATTACTACCTCAATATAGACCGAGTTTGAATTCGAATAAAACTAATTTCACTGAAAATGAAGTTGTGAGTGATGAGATATTGACAAAACTACGAATTCGGACGAAACTAACATGGTGCCACCTTGGAAAAAAGTATTTAACGTCTTATATACAAGTGATAAAACCAAAAATTTGATCTTATATTTTGATTCAGAATGTTTAGAATATATATTTGATTGAGTACGGAAGAAAACAAAATTTATTTCATCGATAATAGAGTTCCGGTTGAGGAGAAATTCAAAAACTAACAAAATCAGTCGAAACTCAAAGGGGTACCATCACAGAAAATAGTTGATTTCGGTCCGAAAAATATGTGTTATATTAAATTACTACCTTAATATAGATCGAGTTAGAATGCGAATAAAACTAATTTCACTGAAAACGAAGTTGTGAGTGATGAGATATTGACAAAACTACGAAATCGGACGAAACTAACATGGTGCCACCTTGGAAAAAAGTATTTAACGTCTTATATACAAGTGATAAAAATAAACATTTGATCTTATATTTTGATTCAGAATGTTTAGAATATATATTTGATTGAGTACGGAAGAAAACAAAATTTATTTCATCGATAATAGAGTTCCGGTTGAGGAGAAATTCAAAAAACAACAAAATCAGTCGAAACTCAAAGGGGTACCATCACAGAAAATAGTTGATTTCAGTCCCAAAAATATGTGTTATATTAAATTACTACCTTAATATAGATCGAGTTAGAATGCAAATAAAATTAATTTCATTGAAAACGAAGTTGTGAGTGATTAGTTATTGACAAAACTACGAAATCGGACGAAACAATAAGGCCTCACCTAGGAAAAACGTATTTAACGTCTTATATACAAGTTCTACCAGAAAACATGTGATCTTATATTTTGATTAATAATTTTTATAATATGTATTTGATCGAGTACGAAAAATTCAAAATTTACTTCATCGAAAATAGAGTTCCGATTTAGGAGTAATTCAAGAAACAACAAAATCAGTCGAAACTCAAAGGGGTACCATCACAGAAAATAGTTGATTTCGGTCCCAAAAAAAAGTATTATATTAATTACTACCTCAATATAGACCGAGTTTGAATTCGAATAAAACTAATTTCACTGAAAATGAAGTTGTGAGTGATGAGATATTGACAAAACTACGAATTCGGACGAAACTAACATGGTGCCACCTTGGAAAAAAGTATTTAACGTCTTATATACAAGTGATAAAACCAAAAATTTGATCTTATATTTTGATTCAGAATGTTTAGAATATATATTTGATTGAGTACGGAAGAAAACAAAATTTATTTCATCGAAAATAGAGTTCCGGTTGAGGAGAAATTCAAAAAACAACAAAATCAGTCGAAACTCAAAGGGGTACCATCACAGAAAATAGTTGATTTCGGTCCGAAAAATATGTGTTATATTAAATTACTACCTTAATATAAATCGAGTTAGAATGCGAATAAAACTAATTTCACTGAAAACGAAGTTGTGAGTGATGAGATATTGACAAAACTACGAATTCGGACGAAACTAACATGGTGCCACCTTGGAAAAAAGTATTTAACGTCTTATATACAAGTGATAAAACCAAAAATTTGATCTTATATTTTGATTCAGAATGTTTAGAATATATATTTGATTGAGTACGGAAGAAAACAAAATTTATTTCATCGAAAATAGAGTTCCGGTTGAGGAGAAATTCAAAAAACAACAAAATCAGTCGAAACTCAAAGGGGTACCATCACAGAAAATAGTTGATTTCAGTCCGAAAAATATGTGTTATATTAAATTACTACCTTAATATAGATCGAGTTAGAATGCGATTAAAACTAATTTCACTGAAAACGAAGTTGTGAGTGATGAGATATTGACAAAACTACGAAATCGGACGAAACTAACATGGTGCCACCTTGGAAAAAAGTATTTAACGTCTTATATACAAGTGATAAAAATAAACATTTGATCTTATATTTGGATTCACAATGTTTAGAATATATATTTGATTGAGTACGGAAGAAAAAAATAATTATTTCATCGAAAATAGAGTTCCGGTTGAGGAGAAATTCAAAAAACAACAAAATCAGTCGAAACTCAAAGGGGTACCATCACAGAAAATAGTTGATTTCAGTCCCAAAAATATGTATTATATTAATATTAGTACTTCAATATATATCGAGTTAGAATGCGAATAAAACTAATTTCACTGAAAACGAAGTTGTGAGTGATGATATATTGACAAAACTACGAAATCGGACGAAACTAATATGGTGCCACCTTCGAAAAACGTATTTAACGCCTTATATACAAGTGATAAAAACAAACATGTTTTCTTAAATTTTGGTTAAGAACTTTTACACTATATATTTGATTGAGTACGAAAATAAAAAATTTATTTCATCGAAAATAGAGTTCCGGTAGAGAAGTAATTCAAAAAACAACAAAATCAGTCGAAAATCAAAGGGGTACCATCACAGAAAATAGTTGACTTCGGTCCCTAAAATATGTATTAAATTAAATTACTACCTCAATATAGATCGAGTTAGAATGCGAATAATACTATTTTCACTAAAAATGAAGTTGTGAGTGATGAGATATTGACAAAACTACGAAATCGGACGAAACTAGTATGGTGCTACCTTGGGAAAAAGTATTTAACGTCTTATATACAAGTGATAAAAGAAAAAATTTGATCTTATATTTTGATTCAGAATGTTTAGAATATATATTTGATTGAGTACGGAAGAAAACAAAATTTATTTCATCGAAAATAGAGTTCCGGTTGAGGAGAAATTCAAAAAACAACAAAATCAGTCGAAACTCAAAGGGGTACCATCACAGAAAATAGTTGATTTCGGTCCGAAAAATATGTGTTATATTAAATTACTACCTTAATATAGATCGAGTTAGAATGCGAATAAAACTAATTTCACTGAAACGAAGTTGTGAGTGATGAGATATTGACAAAACTACGAAATCGGACGAAACTAACATGGTGCCACCTTGGAAAAAAGTATTTAACGTCTTATATACAAGTGATAAAAATAAACATTTGATCTTATATTTTGATTCAGAATGTTTAGAATATATATTTGATTGAGTACGGAAGAAAAAAATAATTATTTCATCGAAAATAGAGTTCCGGTTGGGGAGAAATTCAAAAAACAACAAAATTAGTCGAAACTCAAAGGGGTACCATCACAGAAAATAGTTGATTTCGGTCCCAAAAATATGTATTATATTAATATTAGTACTTCAACATATATCGAGTTAGAATGCGAATAAAATTAATTTCATTGAAAACGAAGTTGTGAGTGATTAGATATTGACAAAACTACGAAATCGGACGAAACAATAAGGCCTCACCTATGAAAAACGTATTTAACGTCTTATATACAAGTTCTACCAGAAAACATGTGATCTTATATTTTGATTAAGAACTTTTATAATATATATTTGATCGAGTACGAAAAATTCAAAATTTATTTCATCGAAAATAGAGTTCCGATTTAGGAGTAATTCAAGAAACAACAAAAGCAGTCGAAACTCAAAGGGGTACCATCACAGAAAATAGTTGATTTCGGTCCCAAAAAAAAGTATTATATTAATTACTACCTCAATATAGACCGAGTTTGAATTCGAATAAAACTAATTTCACTGAAAATGAAGTTGTGAGTGATGAGATATTGACAAAACTACGAATTCGGACGAAACTAACATGGTGCCACCTTGGAAAAAAGTATTTAACGTCTTATATACAAGTGATAAAACCAAAAATTTGATCTTATATTTTGATTCAGAATGTTTAGAATATATATTTGATTGAGTACGGAAGAAAACAAAATTTATTTCATCGAAAATAGAGTTCCGGTTGAGGAGAAATTCAAAAAACAACAAAATCAGTCGAAACTCAAAGGGGTACCATCACAGAAAATAGTTGATTTCAGTCCGAAAAATATGTGTTATATTAAATTACTACCTTAATGTAGATCGAGTTAGAATGCGAATAAAATTAATTTCATTGAAAACGAAGTTGTGAGTGATTAGATATTGACAAAACTACGAAATCGGACGAAACAATAAGGCCTCACCTAGGAAAAACGTATTTAACGTCTTATATACAAGTTCTACCAGAAAACATGTGATCTTATATTTTGATTAAGAACTTTTATAATATATATTTGATCGAGTACGAAAAATTCAAAATTTATTTCATCGAAAATAGTTGATTTCGGTCCCAAAAAAAAGTATTATATTAATTACTACCTCAATATAGACCGAGTTTGAATTCGAATAAAACTAATTTCACTGAAAATGAAGTTGTGAGTGATGAGATATTGACAAAACTACGAATTCGGACGAAACTAACATGGTGCCACCTTGGAAAAAAGTATTTAACGTCTTATATACAAGTGATAAAACCAAAAATTTGATCTTATATTTTGATTCAGAATGTTTAGAATATATATTTGATTGAGTACGGAAGAAAACAAAATTTATTTCATCGATAATAGAGTTCCGGTTGAGGAGAAATTCAAAAAACAACAAAATCAGTCGAAACTCAAAGGGGTACCATCACAGAAAATAGTTGATTTCAGTCCGAAAAATATGTGTTATATTAAATTACTACCTTAATATAGATCGAGTTAGAATGCGATTAAAACTAATTTCACTGAAAATGAAGTTGTGAGTGATGAGATATTGACAAAACTACGAATTCGGACGAAACTAACATGGTGCCACCTTGGAAAAAAGTATTTAACGTCTTATATACAAGTGATAAAAATAAACATTTGTTCTTATATTTTGATTCAGAATGTTTAGAATATATATTTGATTGAGTACGGAAGAAAAAAATAATTATTTCATCGAAAATAGAGTTCCGGTTGAGGAGAAATTCAAAAAACAACAAAATCAGTCGAAACTCAAAGGGGTACCATCACAGAAAATAGTTGATTTCAGTCCCAAAAATATGTATTATATTAATATTAGTACTTCAATATATATCGAGTTAGAATGCGAATAAAACTAATTTCACTGAAAACGAAGTTGTGAGTGATGATATATTGACAAAACTACGAAATCGGACGAAACTAATATGGTGCCACCTTCGAAAAACGTATTTAACGCCTTATATACAAGTGATAAAAACAAACATGTTTTCTTAAATTTTGGTTAAGAACTTTTACACTATATATTTGATTGAGTACGAAAATAAAAAATTTATTTCATCGAAAATAGAGTTCCGGTAGAGAAGTAATTCAAAAAACAACAAAATCAGTCGAAAATCAAAGGGGTACCATCACATAAAATAGTTGACTTCGGTCCCTAAAATATGTATTAAATTAAATTACTACCTCAATATAGATCGAGTTAGAATGCGAATAATACTATTTTCACTAAAAATGAAGTTGTGAGTGATGAGATATTGACAAAACTACGAAATCGGACGAAACTAGTATGGTGCTACCTTGGGAAAAAGTATTTAACGTCTTATATACAAGTGATAAAAGAAAAAATTTGATCTTATATTTTGATTCAGAATGTTTAGAATATATATTTGATTGAGTACGGAAGAAAACAAAATTTATTTCATCGAAAATAGAGTTCCGGTTGAGGAGAAATTCAAAAAACAACAAAATCAGTCGAAACTCAAAGGGGTACCATCACAGAAAATAGTTGATTTCGGTCCGAAAAATATGTGTTATATTAAATTACTACCTTAATATAGATCGAGTTAGAATGCGAATAAAATTAATTTCATTGAAAACGAAGTTGTGAGTGATTAGATATTGACAAAACTACGAAATCGGACGAAACAATAAGGCCTCACCTAGGAAAAACGTATTTAACGTCTTATATACAAGTTCTACCAGAAAACATGTGATCTTATATTTTGATTAAGAACTTTTATAATATATATTTGATCGAGTACGAAAAATTCAAAATTTATTTCATCGAAAATAGAGTTCCGATTTAGGAGTAATTCAAGAAACAACAAAAGCAGTCGAAACTCAAAGGGGTACCATCACAGAAAATAGTTGATTTCGGTCCCAAAAAAAAGTATTATATTAATTACTGTTAGGATATAAGTGTGTCTAACACTTATGTTTAGGATCAATATGTAAATATTGTTGCTTGAGGCCCAAGCATCAATTAGTTTAGTATTAGGGACTTAGTTGCAATTCTCGGACAGTACTGTTTTGTCTGTTCTCGCCTTCGTTACCTTATATCTGCTGCACTGTTGAACAATTCCAATAATCAAGTTATCATCTTTGATTCAGAGAGCTTTCTTCATCTTCTTCCTCGCCTTACCTTTCTTCTTCTCAAACCCTAAATCCAAACATGGTATCAGAGCTCGATCGAGCCTGAAATCTTCTCTTTTCAACCTTCCTTCTTGATTCATGGAAGAATCTAGCCCTGCCTTCGCCAACAAGAAAGTAGCTCAGCTACTTGGTGAGGAGAATTTCCAGCAATGGAAACAGCAGGTTCTACTATCTGTAAGAGGGTATAACCTGGAAAGCCATCTCCATGGAGCTAACGTACCGCAGTTTCTGGAAGATGAAACTCGGGCTGCTGTCCCAAATCCTGCATACACGAAGTTCCTCCAGCAGGACAGCTCCCTCGCGTCTTGGCTTCTTGCCTCTGTCTCCTCTCAGGTCAGTAGGGGTCTTATAGGGTGTATGTCAGCTGCTGCCATTTGGCAAAAGCTTCATAGAGATTTTTCATCTTCGTCCACCACCAGAATCATGCATTTATATGATAGACTTAAGGTTAGGAAGCATGTTCATCAACCTATGAGAGACTACCTCACTGAAATACAAACCACATGTGATAGTTTAGCTAGTTGTGGTCACCCTATAGAAGAGATGCAACAAATCTCGATTATTTTGAATGGGGTAAAGGGTCAATATGATAATGTCATTGCTGTCATTCATGCTAGCCAAAATCCTTACACTATCGCTTCTGTGAGTTCTGTGTTATTAGATGCTGAGTCTAGGCAGTCTGACCTCTTATTTGATGCTAGTGCTAGTGTCAACATAGCTTCTGCTAAGGTTCCCAATCCCAGTAAGCCCCCTGTGTCATATGCTGAAAACAACTCTGGTAGTATGTCTGGTCTCCTCCCCTCACCCCAACCCACAAACCAAAATGCTCAGTCATTTTCCTATGGTCCCCCACCATTTGGTAATCAACAATCTGGGAGGGGTAGGGGGCGTGGTAGGGGCTTTGGAAATAGCAGACTCCAATGCCAGCTGTGTGGAAAATTTGGGCATTTGGTGCACAGATGTTTCCACAGGTTTAATGTACAATTTACTGGTGTGACTGATCCTCAGTCCAACTCTCCTACACCTTCAGCAAACCTCGCTGCTTATGACACTGAGCCTGACCCTTACCAACATCAACAACTGAACCAACCCTACCCTCCACCTCAGCTGCACAAAGTTCAGAATCAATCTCAACCACCTCAGACCACAACCATCCATCCTCCCAACACCCAAACACACTCTGTCTTGCAGTACTCACCCTATCCATCACCCTTACCACCTATCTACCCCTACATGATGGCCCCCCCATGTTACCCACCTCAGCCATATCAAGGCTTTCCAAATCCTCAGCCTCAACTGAACCCCATCCCTACTCAATCAGCATCACCTCAACCCCCTCAAGCCAATCACCTGTTATCCAGCAGCCATAACCCAGCCACCTCTGACGGCAGCTGGTTCCCTGATTCAGGAGCCACGAACCACCTGACGAATGCTCAGCCTTTCCAGAACATGACTTCTCCTTATTCTGGCCCAGGTAAGGTCTTAGTAGGAAATGGCTCTACTCTTGATATTTCTGCTATTGGTTCTTCTACTTTACCTTCCACTGGAAAACCATTACTCCTAAATAACTTACTTTACACTCCTGCTGTCACTAAAAACCTGCTTTCTGTATCTCAGTTTTCAAAGGATAATCAGGTTTATTTTGAATTCCACCCATCGCATTGCCTGATCAAGGATTCACTCTCCAACAAGGTGCTGCTCAAGGGTTATGAGTCTGGGGGTCTTTATCGTTTAGACTTCTCTAGTTTTAGGTCTAAGTCTAATAATTTAGTCGAGTCTGCTACTGTTAGTCCAGATCAGTGTTTGAACCTTTCTACTGAATTTCAGTCTTTTTGTAATAATGCAGTCTTATCTGCTCAAAACTCTGCCTTTCCGGTTATTAATAATGACAATTCTGCTGCATGTGATGTTTATCATGGTACCTCTGTTTCTTTTCCTGCTTATAATAATGATGTCTCTGATGATTCTTCTGCTGTCACATGTTTTAATAGTGCATCCTCTAATGCATTACCTGATTTTGAAATAAGCTGCTTTCTCAGCTCTTTGAAAACAACTGATCCTTCTCACCTATGGCACATGAGGTTAGGCCACCCATCTAGGAATATTCTTGTTAACTTCTTGAGATTACAAAATCTGCCCACTAAACACATATCCTCTGAGTGTACTGCTTGTGCAGTGGGTAAGAGTAAGACCCTCCCTTATCAACCTTCAGAAACTGTCTACTCTCGTCCACTCGAAATGGTTCAGGTAGATCTCTGGGGTCCTGCCCCTTTCTCCTCTAGTAACTGCAATTACTATCTTAGTATTGTTGATGTCTTTTCTAGATTTACTTGGATTTACTTTCTGAACCGTAAGTCTGATGCTACTAAAGCCTTCTGTGAGTTTCATCTCTTAGCAGAAAAGCAGCTTGGCATGAAGCTCAAGGCTGTGCAATCTGATGGAGGAGGTGAGTTCCACTTTCTTACTACATACTTAGCTCAGTATGGTATAGTTCATAGGATCACCTGCCCATATTCAAGCCAACAAAATGGCATGGTGGAGCGTAAGCACCGCCATATTGTTGAATTAGGTCTGACACTGCTTGCACAGTCATCCGTCCCTCTTCACTACTGGACGGATGCCTTCTCCACTGCTGTTTTTCTAATTAATCGCTTGCCTTCCAAGACTCTGGAGAACTGTTCTCCTCATGAGCTTATTTTCAATACCAAGCCTGACTACTCCTTTCTGAGAGTCTTTGGCTGCTTATGCTTTCCCCACCTGAGACCTTACAGGTCTCACAAGCTGTCCTTTAGATCAGAACCTTGTGTATTCATTGGGTTCTGTTCTGACCACCATGGCTATAAGTGTCTCTCTTCATCTGGAAGAGTTTATGTGTCACGAAATGTTGTCTTTCATGAAACAACATTTCCTTTCTGTGACACCACAGGACCTTTCTATGCTTCAAACACACCAAAAGCCTCCACTCCTTCCAAACCATTTTTCATACCCTGTGACCCATTCTTCCAAAAACCCACCTCTGTTCCCTCTACTATCACTCATTCCTCGGGACCTCCTGTGCATGCCCACACGTCGGGGGAGTCTAGCTTACCCTCCACCACACCCTCCCAAAACTTTACCTCTACTCAGCCTCCCTCTGCACCTGTTCCTACTCCTGACCTTAGCTCCCCTACGGAGGTCTGTAGATATGTCCCTTCTGGTTCTACCCTTGTTCCCATTTCTGACCCGTTTTCCTCTACGCCACCACCACCAGCTCACTCTGATCAGTCCTTCCCCACCTCCCCACAAGCCCATCCACCCTCATCCTCTCGGCCCTCTCGCCCCAAATCTTCCACCAATATACATCCTATGCAGACCAGGTCTAAATCTTCCCTTCATGAGATGTCCACTTCACTTGCCCTATCCACAGACCTAACTAACTCTGAGCCTCGTAGCATTCACGAAGCTCTTCAGTCACCTCATTGGTTTAAGGCTGTGCAGGAAGAGCTTACAGCTCTTACTGCCAACAACACCTGGACTCTTGTTTCCCTACCTACAGGTCGTATACCTATAGGTTGTAAATGGATCTTTAAAATCAAAAGAAATGCAGATGGGGCTGTTGTCAGATACAAGGCCCGTCTTGTTGCCAAAGGTTTTTCCCAAAAACCAGGCTTTGATTTTCAGGAAACCTTCAGTCCTGTCATTAAATCTGCCACTGTTCGCATTGTTCTGTCCTTAGCTCTCACTCATAAATGGTGTATCAGACAGGTGGATATTAACAATGCTTTTCTTCATGGTGACCTCCAAGAGGAGGTCTACATGACACAGCCTCCTGGTTTTGAGGTTCACTCTAATACTCCTAACCTGGTTTGCAAACTTCAAAAAGCTTTATATGGTCTTAAACAGGCTCCCAGAGCCTGGTTTGAAAAACTGAAGTTTTTTCTCCTGAACTCCCTTGGTTTTCATGTTTCAACCTCAGATAGTTGCCTCTTTATCAAATCTGCCTCTGATTCTTTCGTGTTACTTCTTGTTTATGTGGATGACATTGTTATAACTGGCACTTCTGTTAATCTTGTTTCTAAAATTGTTGACTCTATAAATGCTCAGTTTCAGCTGAAAGATCTGGGAAACCTGAACTACTTCCTTGGCATGGAAGTAGTTTCAGGTGATGACTTTATTCTGTTAAATCAGAAAAAGTACATTCAGGAACTCCTGGATAAGGTAGGTCTGAAAGATGAATCTGAATTTCCCACTCCAATGACAGGTACTTGTTTGTCTAAGTCAGGTATGTCTTCCTGTTCTGATCTCTTTCATGATGAAACTCTATATAGGAGCACAATAGGTGCTCTACAACATGTCTGTGTCACTCGACCAGACATTCACTTTTCAGTGAACAAACTGAGTCAGTTTATGCAGGCACCAAATAACAGCAACTGGAAGGCTGTTATTCATGTGCTGAGATACCTCAAAGGCACTCTCAATCATGGTCTGTTGTTCAGACCAACACCCTCGCCTGTCACAGACATCACTCTTACCTCCTTCTCTGATGCTGACTGGGGTGGTGATCAAACTGATCGCCGCTCCATCTCAGGGCATTATCTTCTCCTGAATGGTAATCCCATAATATGGAGCTCTAAGAAACAGACAGTAGTCTCTAGGTCGAGTGCAGAGGCTGAATTTAGGGCCATTGCCAATGCCATGTGTGAGATCATGTGGGTCCAATCCCTTCTCAAGGAAATTGGACTTCACACACCCACTGCACCTGTCATCTGGACAGACAACACAAGTGCTGTAGCTTTGTCTGAGAACCCCATCCATCACTCCAAGATGAAACATGTAGAGATTGATCTCTTCTTCATCAGAGAGAAAGTTCAAAATGGGGATGTCTTAGTCAACTTTATTCCAGCTTCAGAACAGACAGCTGATATCTTGACCAAGCCTCTGACAGAAAAAAATTTCATTCCCTGCAGGAAAAAGCTTGGAGTCTTCTCACTGGAGGAACTGGAGGATCGTGGTGTCTCCCCATTCCTTCAGCTTGGTTCCACTGCTCAATGAACTTCCCACACAGTCTGTACGTTTATTCTTTCTCTGTTTACTTAGTAACTTGCCTTGTTCTATGAGCTTTTGGACAGCCATATGTTTTGTTATCTGAGTTTTCCTGTTGACTGCACCTTTGTAATTTTTTGAACCTCTGTCTGTCCTTATGCATGATTGATCAACTCTATCTTGTTTCAATTAAGTGCTTGTAATCTTGGTATGTTCTCGTCTGATTTCCATGTCTAGCATATACCTGAGTATCGCCTGTCATGTGTGCATTTCTCTCTTCTCTGATCATAAGCCTTGCCTTTGTGCATCATTGAATATATCTCTGAAAAAAATAACTGCTGCATTAACCATGGCATAGGGTATGGCTTGAGTCCAAAAACAGAGTGAAATCAAATATTAAATGACAAAGTCATACTGAGTTTTTCACTCTTGAGGATGAAAAGATCAAGGCTCAAACCTTGCAGTCATACTGGTAAGATAGGAGCTCAAACTCCTCTGTCATGTTATGAATATCTCAATTTTCAAGACATTCCAAATGAATGAATAAAGCAGCAGTTAAAATGATTATATTAGTATGTCTGATGCACTTTGGCAACAGTTTACTGATCTGGAATAGAGAGAATCATGCATATGATTGTGAATACTTGGTACTGCTTTTCGTGTTTTTCAGACTTGTTCATGATCTTAGATTACAGACATTAATCGCCCTATGATCAGAGTTCTGATTACCCATACTAAAGACAGCACAGATGCTAAATCAATTGCATAGTGCATCTCAGCTAGGAGAACTCAGCTATACTACGTATTCTGCTCAGATGTGTCAATAAGGAACAGGAAAGTACTTCGTTCCAGAGAATGGATTTACTGCAGACTGTCAAATTTTAGGATATATTTTGAAGATTTGGCGACCACGAGTACAGTTGGCGACCACAATGACAAGATTAAGTTCATTTGGCGACCAAATGTTCATTTGGCGACTACAATAACAATATCAAGGTCAGTTGGCGACCACGAGTGCTTTTGGCGACCAAAGATCAAGTTTCAAAGACAAGATCAAGCATAGGGAATGTTAGGATATAAGTGTGTCTAACACTTATGTTTAGGATCAATATGTAAATATTGTTGCTTGAGGCCCAAGCATCAATTAGTTTAGTATTAGGGACTTAGTTGCAATTCTCGGACAGTACTGTTTTGTCTGTTCTCGCCTTCGTTACCTTATATCTGCTGCACTGTTGAACAATTCCAATAATCAAGTTATCATCTTTGATTCAGAGAGCTTTCTTCATCTTCTTCCTCGCCTTACCTTTCTTCTTCTCAAACCCTAAATCCAAACAATTACTACCTCAATATAGACCGAGTTTGAATTCGAATAAAACTAATTTCACTGAAAATGAAGTTGTGAGTGATGAGATATTGACAAAACTACGAATTCGGACGAAACTAACATGGTGCCACCTTGGAAAAAAGTATTTAACGTCTTATATACAAGTGATAAAACCAAAAATTTGATCTTATATTTTGATTCAGAATGTTTAGAATATATATTTGATTGAGTACGGAAGAAAACAAAATTTATTTCATCGAAAATAGAGTTCCGGTTGAGGAGAAATTCAAAAAACAACAAAATCAGTCGAAACTCAAAGGGGTACCATCACAGAAAATAGTTGATTTCAGTCCGAAAAATATGTGTTATATTAAATTACTACCTTAATGTAGATCGAGTTAGAATGCGAATAAAATTAATTTCATTGAAAACGAAGTTGTGAGTGATTAGATATTGACAAAACTACGAAATCGGACGAAACAATAAGGCCTCACCTAGGAAAAACGTATTTAACGTCTTATATACAAGTTCTACCAGAAAACATGTGATCTTATATTTTGATTAAGAACTTTTATAATATATATTTGATCGAGTACGAAAAATTCAAAATTTATTTCATCGAAAATAGTTGATTTCGGTCCCAAAAAAAAGTATTATATTAATTACTACCTCAATATAGACCGAGTTTGAATTCGAATAAAACTAATTTCACTGAAAATGAAGTTGTGAGTGATGAGATATTGACAAAACTACGAATTCGGACGAAACTAACATGGTGCCACCTTGGAAAAAAGTATTTAACGTCTTATATACAAGTGATAAAACCAAAAATTTGATCTTATATTTTGATTCAGAATGTTTAGAATATATATTTGATTGAGTACGGAAGAAAACAAAATTTATTTCATCGATAATAGAGTTCCGGTTGAGGAGAAATTCAAAAAACAACAAAATCAGTCGAAACTCAAAGGGGTACCATCACAGAAAATAGTTGATTTCAGTCCGAAAAATATGTGTTATATTAAATTACTACCTTAATATAGATCGAGTTAGAATGCGATTAAAACTAATTTCACTGAAAACGAAGTTGTGAGTGATGAGATATTGACAAAACTACGAAATCGGACGAAACTAACATGGTGCCACCTTGGAAAAAAGTATTTAACGTCTTATATACAAGTGATAAAAATAAACATTTGTTCTTATATTTTGATTCAGAATGTTTAGAATATATATTTGATTGAGTACGGAAGAAAAAAATAATTATTTCATCGAAAATAGAGTTCCGGTTGAGGAGAAATTCAAAAAACAACAAAATCAGTCGAAACTCAAAGGGGTACCATCACAGAAAATAGTTGATTTCAGTCCCAAAAATATGTATTATATTAATATTAGTACTTCAATATATATCGAGTTAGAATGCGAATAAAACTAATTTCACTGAAAACGAAGTTGTGAGTGATGATATATTGACAAAACTACGAAATCGGACGAAACTAATATGGTGCCACCTTCGAAAAACGTATTTAACGCCTTATATACAAGTGATAAAAACAAACATGTTTTCTTAAATTTTGGTTAAGAACTTTTACACTATATATTTGATTGAGTACGAAAATAAAAAATTTATTTCATCGAAAATAGAGTTCCGGTAGAGAAGTAATTCAAAAAACAACAAAATCAGTCGAAAATCAAAGGGGTACCATCACAGAAAATAGTTGACTTCGGTCCCTAAAATATGTATTAAATTAAATTACTACCTCAATATAGATCGAGTTAGAATGCGAATAATACTATTTTCACTAAAAATGAAGTTGTGAGTGATGAGATATTGACAAAACTACGAAATCGGACGAAACTAGTATGGTGCTACCTTGGGAAAAAGTATTTAACGTCTTATATACAAGTGATAAAAGAAAACATTTGATCTTATATTTTGATTCAGAATGTTTAGAATATATATTTGATTGAGTACGGAAGAAAACAAAATTTATTTCATCGAAAATAGAGTTCCGGTTGAGGAGAAATTCAAAAAACAACAAAATCAGTCGAAACTCAAAGGGGTACCATCACAGAAAATAGTTGATTTCGGTCCGAAAAATATGTGTTATATTAAATTACTACCTTAATATAGATCGAGTTAGAATGCGAATAAAATTAATTTCATTGAAAACGAAGTTGTGAGTGATTAGATATTGACAAAACTACGAAATCGGACGAAACTAACATGGTGCCACCTTGGAAAAAAGTATTTAACGTCTTATATACAAGTGATAAAAATAAACATTTGATCTTATATTTTGATTCAGAATGTTTAGAATATATATTTGATTGAGTACGGAAGAAAAAAATAATTATTTCATCGAAAATAGAGTTCCGGTTGGGGAGAAATTCAAAAAACAACAAAATTAGTCGAAACTCAAAGGGGTACCATCACAGAAAATAGTTGATTTCGGTCCCAAAAATATGTATTATATTAATATTAGTACTTCAACATATATCGAGTTAGAATGCGAATAAAATTAATTTCATTGAAAACGAAGTTGTGAGTGATTAGATATTGACAAAACTACGAAATCGGACGAAACAATAAGGCCTCACCTATGAAAAACGTATTTAACGTCTTATATACAAGTTCTACCAGAAAACATGTGATCTTATATTTTGATTAAGAACTTTTATAATATATATTTGATCGAGTACGAAAAATTCAAAATTTATTTAATCGAAAATAGAGTTCCGATTTAGGAGTAATTCAAGAAACAACAAAAGCAGTCGAAACTCAAAGGGGTACCATCACAGAAAATAGTTGATTTCGGTCCCAAAAAAAAGTATTATATTAATTACTACCTCAATATAGACCGAGTTTGAATTCGAATAAAACTAATTTCACTGAAAATGAAGTTGTGAGTGATGAGATATTGACAAAACTACGAATTCGGACGAAACTAACATGGTGCCACCTTGGAAAAAAGTATTTAACGTCTTATATACAAGTGATAAAACCAAAAATTTGATCTTATATTTTGATTCAGAATGTTTAGAATATATATTTGATTGAGTACGGAAGAAAACAAAATTTATTTCATCGATAATAGAGTTCCGGTTGAGGAGAAATTCAAAAAACAACAAAATCAGTCGAAACTCAAAGGGGTACCATCACAGAAAATAGTTGATTTCGGTCCGAAAAATATGTGTTATATTAAATTACTACCTTAATATAGATCGAGTTAGAATGCGAATAAAATTAATTTCATTGAAAACGAAGTTGTGAGTGATTAGATATTGACAAAACTACGAAATCGGACGAAACAATAAGGCCTCACCTAGGAAAAACGTATTTAACGTCTTATATACAAGTTCTACCAGAAAACATGTGATCTTATATTTTGATTAAGAACTTTTATAATATATATTTGATCGAGTACGAAAAATTCAAAATTTATTTCATCGAAAATAGAGTTTCGATTTAGGAGTAATTCAAGAAACAACAAAATCAGTCGAAACTCAAAGGGGTACCATCACAGAAAATAGTTGATTTCGGTCCCAAAAAAAAGTATTATATTAATTAGTACCTCAATATAGACCGAGTTTGAATTAGAATAAAACTAATTTCACTGAAAATGAAGTTGTGAGTGATGAGATATTGACAAAACTACGAATTCGGACGAAACTAACATGGTGCCACCTTGGAAAAAAGTATTTAACGTCTTATATACAAGTGATAAAACCAAAAATTTGATCTTATATTTTGATTCAGAATGTTTAGAATATATATTTGATTGAGTACGGAAGAAAACAAAATTTATTTCATCGATAATAGAGTTCCGGTTGAGGAGAAATTCAAAAAACAACAAAATCAGTCGAAACTCAAAGGGGTACCATCACAGAAAATAGTTGATTTCAGTCCGAAAAATATGTGTTATATTAAATTACTACCTTAATATAGATCGAGTTAGAATGCGATTAAAACTAATTTTACTGAAAACGAAGTTGTGAGTGATGAGATATTGACAAAACTACGAAATCGGACGAAACTAACATGGTGCCACCTTGGAAAAAAGTATTTAACGTCTTATATACAAGTGATAAAAATAAACATTTGATCTTATATTTTGATTCAGAATGTTTAGAATATATATTTGATTGAGTACGGAAGAAAACAAAATTTATTTCATCGATAATAGAGTTCCGGTTGAGGAGAAATTCAAAAAACAACAAAATCAGTCGAAACTCAAAGGGGTACCATCACAGAAAATAGTTGATTTCAGTCCGAAAAATATGTGTTATATTAAATTACTAGCTTAATATAGATCGAGTTAGAATGCGATTAAAACTAATTTCACTGAAAACGAAGTTGTGAGTGATGAGATATTGACAAAACTACGAAATCGGACGAAACTAACATGGTGCCACCTTGGAAAAAAGTATTTAACGTCTTATATACAAGTGATAAAAATAAACATTTGATCTTATATTTTGATTCAGAATGTTTAGAATATATATTTGATTGAGTACGGAAGAAAAAAATAATTATTTCATCGAAAATAGAGTTCCGGTTGAGGAGAAATTCAAAAAACAACAAAATCAGTCGAAACTCAAAGGGGTACCATCACAGAAAATAGTTGATTTCAGTCCCAAAAATATGTATTATATTAATATTAGTACTTCAATATATATCGAGTTAGAATGCGAATAAAACTAATTTCACTGAAAACGAAGTTGTGAGTGATGATATATTGACAAAACTACGAAATCGGACGAAACTAATATGGTGCCACCTTCGAAAAACGTATTTAACGCCTTATATACAAGTGATAAAAACAAACATGTTTTCTTAAATTTTGGTTAAGAACTTTTACACTATATATTTGATTGAGTACGAAAATAAAAAATTTATTTCATCGAAAATAGAGTTCCGGTAGAGAAGTAATTCAAAAAACAACAAAATCAGTCGAAAATCAAAGGGGTACCATCACAGAAAATAGTTGACTTCGGTCCCTAAAATATGTATTAAATTAAATTACTACCTCAATATAGATCGAGTTAGAATGCGAATAATACTATTTTCACTAAAAATGAAGTTGTGAGTGATGAGATATTGACAAAACTACGAAATCGGACGAAACTAGTATGGTGCTACCTTGGGAAAAAGTATTTAACGTCTTATATACAAGTGATAAAAGTAAAAATTTGATCTTATATTTTGATTCAGAATGTTTAGAATATATATTTGATTGAGTACAGAAGAAAACAAAATTGATTTCATCGAAAATAGAGTTCCGGTTGAGGAGAAATTCAAAAAACAACAAAATCAGTCGAAACTCAAAGGGGTACCATCACAGAAAATAGTTGATTTCGGTCCGAAAAATATGTGTTATATTAAATTACTACCTTAATATAGATCGAGTTAGAATGCGAATAAAACTAATTTCACTGAAAACGAAGTTGTGAGTGATGAGATATTGACAAAACTACGAAATCGGACGAAACTAACATGGTGCCACCTTGGAAAAAAGTATTTAACGTCTTATATACAAGTGATAAAAATAAACATTTGATCTTATATTTTGATTCAGAATGTTTAGAATATATATTTGATTGAGTACGGAAGAAAAAAATAATTATTTCATCGAAAATAGAGTTCCGGTTGGGGAGAAATTCAAAAAACAACAAAATTAGTCGAAACTCAAAGGGGTACCATCACAGAAAATAGTTGATTTCGGTCCCAAAAATATGTATTATATTAATATTAGTACTTCAACATATATCGAGTTAGAATGCGAATAAAATTAATTTCATTGAAAACGAAGTTGTGAGTGATTAGATATTGACAAAACTACGAAATCGGACGAAACAATAAGGCCTCACCTAGGAAAAACGTATTTAACGTCTTATATACAAGTTCTACCAGAAAACATGTGATCTTATATTTTGATTAAGAACTTTTATAATATATATTTGATCGAGTACGAAAAATTCAAAATTTATTTCATCGAAAATAGAGTTTCGATTTAGGAGTAATTCAAGAAACAACAAAATCAGTCGAAACTCAAAGGGGTACCATCACAGAAAATAGTTGATTTCGGTCCCAAAAAAAAGTATTATATTAATTACTACCTCAATATAGACCGAGTTTGAATTCGAATAAAACTAATTTCACTGAAAATGAAGTTGTGAGTGATGAGATATTGACAAAACTACGAATTCGGACGAAACTAACATGGTGCCACCTTGGAAAAAAGTATTTAACGTCTTATATACAAGTGATAAAACCAAAAATTTGATCTTATATTTTGATTCAGAATGTTTAGAATATATATTTGATTGAGTACGGAAGAAAACAAAATTTATTTCATCGATAATAGAGTTCCGGTTGAGGAGAAATTCAAAAAACAACAAAATCAGTCGAAACTCAAAGGGGTACCATCACAGAAAATAGTTGATTTCAGTCCGAAAAATATGTGTTATATTAAATTACTACCTTAATATAGATCGAGTTAGAATGCGATTAAAACTAATTTTACTGAAAACGAAGTTGTGAGTGATGAGATATTGACAAAACTACGAAATCGGACGAAACTGGTATGGTGCTACCTTGGGAAAAAGTATTTAACGTCTTATATACAAGTGATAAAAGAAAAAATTTGATCTTATATTTTGATTCAGAATGTTTAGAATATATATTTGATTGAGTACAGAAGAAAACAAAATTTATTTCATCGAAAATAGAGTTCCGGTTGAGGAGAAATTCAAAAAACAACAAAATCAGTCGAAACTCAAAGGGGTACCATCACAGAAAATAGTTGATTTCGGTCCGAAAAATATGTGTTATATTAAATTACTACCTTAATATAGATCGAGTTAGAATGCGAATAAAACTAATTTCACTGAAAACGAAGTTGTGAGTGATGAGATATTGACAAAACTACGAAATCGGACGAAACTAACATGGTGCCACCTTGGAAAAAAGTATTTAACGTCTTATATACAAGTGATAAAAATAAACATTTGATCTTATATTTTGATTCAGAATGTTTAGAATATATATTTGATTGAGTACGGAAGAAAAAAATAATTATTTCATCGAAAATAGAGTTCCGGTTGGGGAGAAATTCAAAAAACAACAAAATTAGTCGAAACTCAAAGGGGTACCATCACAGAAAATAGTTGATTTCAGTCCCAAAAATATGTATTATATTAATATTAGTACTTCAATATATATCGAGTTAGAATGCGAATAAAACTAATTTCACTGAAAACGAAGTTGTGAGTGATGATATATTGACAAAACTACGAAATCGGACGAAACTAATATGGTGCCACCTTCGAAAAACGTATTTAACGCCTTATATACAAGTGATAAAAACAAACATGTTTTCTTAAATTTTGGTTAAGAACTTTTACACTATATATTTGATTGAGTACGAAAATAAAAAATTTATTTCATCGAAAATAGAGTTCCGGTAGAGAAGTAATTCAAAAAACAACAAAATCAGTCGAAAATCAAAGGGGTACCATCACAGAAAATAGTTGACTTCGGTCCCTAAAATATGTATTAAATTAAATTACTACCTCAATATAGATCGAGTTAGAATGCGAATAATACTATTTTCACTAAAAATGAAGTTGTGAGTGATGAGATATTGACAAAACTACGAAATCGGACGAAACTAGTATGGTGCTACCTTGGGAAAAAGTATTTAACGTCTTATATACAAGTGATAAAAGAAAAAATTTGATCTTATATTTTGATTCAGAATGTTTAGAATATATATTTGATTGAGTACAGAAGAAAACAAAATTTATTTCATCGAAAATAGAGTTCCGGTTGAGGAGAAATTCAAAAAACAACAAAATCAGTCGAAACTCAAAGGGGTACCATCACAGAAAATAGTTGATTTCGGTCCGAAAAATATGTGTTATATTAAATTACTACCTTAATATAGATCGAGTTAGAATGCGAATAAAACTAATTTCACTGAAAACGAAGTTGTGAGTGATGAGATATTGACAAAACTACGAAATCGGACGAAACTAACATGGTGCCACCTTGGAAAAAAGTATTTAACGTCTTATATACAAGTGATAAAAATAAACATTTGATCTTATATTTTGATTCAGAATGTTTAGAATATATATTTGATTGAGTACGGAAGAAAAAAATAATTATTTCATCGAAAATAGAGTTCCGGTTGGGGAGAAATTCAAAAAACAACAAAATTAGTCGAAACTCAAAGGGGTACCATCACAGAAAATAGTTGATTTCAGTCCCAAAAATATGTATTATATTAATATTAGTACTTCAATATATATCGAGTTAGAATGCGAATAAAACTAATTTCACTGAAAACGAAGTTGTGAGTGATGATATATTGACAAAACTACGAAATCGGACGAAACTAATATGGTGCCACCTTCGAAAAACGTATTTAACGCCTTATATACAAGTGATAAAAACAAACATGTTTTCTTAAATTTTGGTTAAGAACTTTTACACTATATATTTGATTGAGTACGAAAATAAAAAATTTATTTCATCGAAAATAGAGTTCCGGTAGAGAAGTAATTCAAAAAACAACAAAATCAGTCGAAAATCAAAGGGGTACCATCACAGAAAATAGTTGACTTCGGTCCCTAAAATATGTATTAAATTAAATTACTACCTCAATATAGATCGAGTTAGAATGCGAATAATACTATTTTCACTAAAAATGAAGTTGTGAGTGATGAGATATTGACAAAACTACGAAATCGGACGAAACTAGTATGGTGCTACCTTGGGAAAAAGTATTTAACGTCTTATATACAAGTGATAAAAGAAAAAATTTGATCTTATATTTTGATTCAGAATGTTTAGAATATATATTTGATTGAGTACAGAAGAAAACAAAATTTATTTCATCGAAAATAGAGTTCCGGTTGAGGAGAAATTCAAAAAACAACAAAATCAGTCGAAACTCAAAGGGGTACCATCACAGAAAATAGTTGATTTCGGTCCGAAAAATATGTGTTATATTAAATTACTACCTTAATATAGATCGAGTTAGAATGCGAATAAAACTAATTTCACTGAAAACGAAGTTGTGAGTGATGAGATATTGACAAAACTACGAAATCGGACGAAACTAACATGGTGCCACCTTGGAAAAAAGTATTTAACGTCTTATATACAAGTGATAAAAATAAACATTTGATCTTATATTTTGATTCAGAATGTTTAGAATATATATTTGATTGAGTACGGAAGAAAAAAATAATTATTTCATCGAAAATAGAGTTCCGGTTGGGGAGAAATTCAAAAAACAACAAAATTAGTCGAAACTCAAAGGGGTACCATCACAGAAAATAGTTGATTTCAGTCCCAAAAATATGTATTATATTAATATTAGTACTTCAATATATATCGAGTTAGAATGCGAATAAAACTAATTTCACTGAAAACGAAGTTGTGAGTGATGATATATTGACAAAACTACGAAATCGGACGAAACTAATATGGTGCCACCTTCGAAAAACGTATTTAACGCCTTATATACAAGTGATAAAAACAAACATGTTTTCTTAAATTTTGGTTAAGAACTTTTACACTATATATTTGATTGAGTACGAAAATAAAAAATTTATTTCATCGAAAATAGAGTTCCGGTAGAGAAGTAATTCAAAAAACAACAAAATCAGTCGAAAATCAAAGGGGTACCATCACAGAAAATAGTTGACTTCAATCCCTAAAATATGTATTAAATTAAATTACTACCTCAATATAGATCGAGTTAGAATGCGAATAAAACTAATTTCACTAAAAATGAAGTTGTGAGTGATGAGATATTGACAAAACTACGAAATCGGACGAAACTAGTATGGTGCTACCTTGGGAAAAAGTATTTAACGTCTTATATACAAGTGATAAAAGAAAAAATTTGATCTTATATTTTGATTCAGAATGTTTAGAATATATATTTGATTGAGTACAGAAGAAAACAAAATTTATTTCATCGAAAATAGAGTTCCGGTTGAGGAGAAATTCAAAAAACAACAAAATCAGTCGAAACTCAAAGGGGTACCATCACAGAAAATAGTTGATTTCGGTCCGAAAAATATGTGTTATATTAAATTACTACCTTAATATAGATCGAGTTAGAATGCGAATAAAACTAATTTCACTGAAAACGAAGTTGTGAGTGATGAGATATTGACAAAACTACGAAATCGGACGAAACTAACATGGTGCCACCTTGGAAAAAAGTATTTAACGTCTTATATACAAGTGATAAAAATAAAAATTTGATCTTATATTTTGATTCAGAATGTTTAGAATATATATTTGATTGAGTACGGAAGAAAAAAATAATTATTTCATCGAAAATAGAGTTCCGGTTGGGGAGAAATTCAAAAAACAACAAAATTAGTCGAAACTCAAAGGGGTACCATCACAGAAAATAGTTGATTTCAGTCCCAAAAATATGTATTATATTAATATTAGTACTTCAATATATATCGAGTTAGAATGCGAATAAAACTAATTTCACTGAAAACGAAGTTGTGAGTGATGATATATTGACAAAACTACGAAATGGGACGAAACTAATATGGTGCCACCTTCGAAAAACGTATTTAACGCCTTATATACAAGTGATAAAAACAAACATGTTTTCTTAAATTTTGGTTAAGAACTTTTACACTATATATTTGATTGAGTACGAAAATAAAAAATTTATTTCATCGAAAATAGAGTTCCGGTAGAGAAGTAATTCAAAAAACAACAAAATCAGTCGAAAATCAAAGGGGTACCATCACAGAAAATAGTTGACTTCGGTCCCTAAAATATGTATTAAATTAAATTACTACCTCAATATAGATCGAGTTAGAATGCGAATAATACTATTTTCACTAAAAATGAAGTTGTGAGTGATGAGATATTGACAAAACTACGAAATCGGACGAAACTAGTATGGTGCTACCTTGGGAAAAAGTATTTAACGTCTTATATACAAGTGATAAAAGAAAAAATTTGATCTTATATTTTGATTCAGAATGTTTAGAATATATATTTGATTGAGTACAGAAGAAAACAAAATTTATTTCATCGAAAATAGAGTTCCGGTTGAGGAGAAATTCAAAAAACAACAAAATCAGTCGAAACTCAAAGGGGTACCATCACAGAAAATAGTTGATTTCGGTCCGAAAAATATGTGTTATATTAAATTACTACCTTAATATAGATCGAGTTAGAATGCGAATAAAACTAATTTCACTGAAAACGAAGTTGTGAGTGATGAGATATTGACAAAACTACGAAATCGGACGAAACTAACATGGTGCCACCTTGGAAAAAAGTATTTAACGTCTTATATACAAGTGATAAAAATAAACATTTGATCTTATATTTTGATTCAGAATGTTTAGAATATATATTTGATTGAGTACGGAAGAAAAAAATAATTATTTCATCGAAAATAGAGTTCCGGTTGGGGAGAAATTCAAAAAACAACAAAATTAGTCGAAACTCAAAGGGGTACCATCACAGAAAATAGTTGATTTCAGTCCCAAAAATATGTATTATATTAATATTAGTACTTCAATATATATCGAGTTAGAATGCGAATAAAACTAATTTCACTGAAAACGAAGTTGTGAGTGATGATATATTGACAAAACTACGAAATCGGACGAAACTAATATGGTGCCACCTTCGAAAAACGTATTTAACGCCTTATATACAAGTGATAAAAACAAACATGTTTTCTTAAATTTTGGTTAAGAACTTTTACACTATATATTTGATTGAGTACGAAAATAAAAAATTTATTTCATCGAAAATAGAGTTCCGGTAGAGAAGTAATTCAAAAAACAACAAAATCAGTCGAAAATCAAAGGGGTACCATCACAGAAAATAGTTGACTTCAATCCCTAAAATATGTATTAAATTAAATTACTACCTCAATATAGATCGAGTTAGAATGCGAATAATACTATTTTCACTAAAAATGAAGTTGTGAGTGATGAGATATTGACAAAACTACGAAATCGGACGAAACTAGTATGGTGCTACCTTGGGAAAAAGTATTTAACGTCTTATATACAAGTGATAAAAGAAAAAATTTGATCTTATATTTTGATTCAGAATGTTTAGAATATATATTTGATTGAGTACAGAAGAAAACAAAATTTATTTCATCGAAAATAGAGTTCCGGTTGAGGAGAAATTCAAAAAACAACAAAATCAGTCGAAACTCAAAGGGGTACCATCACAGAAAATAGTTGATTTCGGTCCGAAAAATATGTGTTATATTAAATTACTACCTTAATATAGATCGAGTTAGAATGCGAATAAAACTAATTTCACTGAAAACGAAGTTGTGAGTGATGAGATATTGACAAAACTACGAAATCGGACGAAACTAACATGGTGCCACCTTGGAAAAAAGTATTTAACGTCTTATATACAAGTGATAAAAATAAACATTTGATCTTATATTTTGATTCAGAATGTTTAGAATATATATTTGATTGAGTACGGAAGAAAAAAATAATTATTTCATCGAAAATAGAGTTCCGGTTGGGGAGAAATTCAAAAAACAACAAAATTAGTCGAAACTCAAAGGGGTACCATCACAGAAAATAGTTGATTTCAGTCCCAAAAATATGTATTATATTAATATTAGTACTTCAATATATATCGAGTTAGAATGCGAATAAAACTAATTTCACTGAAAACGAAGTTGTGAGTGATGATATATTGACAAAACTACGAAATCGGACGAAACTAATATGGTGCCACCTTCGAAAAACGTATTTAACGCCTTATATACAAGTGATAAAAACAAACATGTTTTCTTAAATTTTGGTTAAGAACTTTTACACTATATATTTGATTGAGTACGAAAATAAAAAATTTATTTCATCGAAAATAGAGTTCCGGTAGAGAAGTAATTCAAAAAACAACAAAATCAGTCGAAAATCAAAGGGGTACCATCACAGAAAATAGTTGACTTCGGTCCCTAAAATATGTATTAAATTAAATTACTACCTCAATATAGATCGAGTTAGAATGCGAATAATACTATTTTCACTAAAAATGAAGTTGTGAGTGATGAGATATTGACAAAACTACGAAATCGGACGAAACTAGTATGGTGCTACCTTGGGAAAAAGTATTTAACGTCTTATATACAAGTGATAAAAGAAAAAATTTGATCTTATATTTTGATTCAGAATGTTTAGAATATATATTTGATTGAGTACAGAAGAAAACAAAATTTATTTCATCGAAAATAGAGTTCCGGTTGAGGAGAAATTCAAAAAACAACAAAATCAGTCGAAACTCAAAGGGGTACCACCACAGAAAATAGTTGATTTCGGTCCGAAAAATATGTGTTATATTAAATTACTACCTTAATATAGATCGAGTTAGAATGCGAATAAAACTAATTTCACTGAAAACGAAGTTGTGAGTGATGAGATATTGACAAAACTACGAAATCGGACGAAACTAACATGGTGCCACCTTGGAAAAAAGTATTTAACGTCTTATATACAAGTGATAAAAATAAACATTTGATCTTATATTTTGATTCAGAATGTTTAGAATATATATTTGATTGAGTACGGAAGAAAAAAATAATTATTTCATCGAAAATAGAGTTCCGGTTGGGGAGAAATTCAAAAAACAACAAAATTAGTCGAAACTCAAAGGGGTACCATCACAGAAAATAGTTGATTTCAGTCCCAAAAATATGTATTATATTAATATTAGTACTTCAATATATATCGAGTTAGAATGCGAATAAAACTAATTTCACTGAAAACGAAGTTGTGAGTGATGATATATTGACAAAACTACGAAATCGGACGAAACTAATATGGTGCCACCTTCGAAAAACGTATTTAACGCCTTATATACAAGTGATAAAAACAAACATGTTTTCTTAAATTTTGGTTAAGAACTTTTACACTATATATTTGATTGAGTACGAAAATAAAAAATTTATTTCATCGAAAATAGAGTTCCGGTAGAGAAGTAATTCAAAAAACAACAAAATCAGTCGAAAATCAAAGGGGTACCATCACAGAAAATAGTTGACTTCAATCCCTAAAATATGTATTAAATTAAATTACTACCTCAATATAGATCGAGTTAGAATGCGAATAATACTATTTTCACTAAAAATGAAGTTGTGAGTGATGAGATATTGACAAAACTACGAAATCGGACGAAACTAGTATGGTGCTACCTTGGGAAAAAGTATTTAACGTCTTATATACAAGTGATAAAAGAAAAAATTTGATCTTATATTTTGATTCAGAATGTTTAGAATATATATTTGATTGAGTACAGAAGAAAACAAAATTTATTTCATCGAAAATAGAGTTCCGGTTGAGGAGAAATTCAAAAAACAACAAAATCAGTCGAAACTCAAAGGGGTACCATCACAGAAAATAGTTGATTTCGGTCCGAAAAATATGTGTTATATTAAATTACTACCTTAATATAGATCGAGTTAGAATGCGAATAAAACTAATTTCACTGAAAACGAAGTTGTGAGTGATGAGATATTGACAAAACTACGAAATCGGACGAAACTAACATGGTGCCACCTTGGAAAAAAGTATTTAACGTCTTATATACAAGTGATAAAAATAAACATTTGATCTTATATTTTGATTCAGAATGTTTAGAATATATATTTGATTGAGTACGGAAGAAAAAAATAATTATTTCATCGAAAATAGAGTTCCGGTTGAGGAGAAATTCAAAAAACAACAAAATCAGTCGAAACTCAAAGGGGTACCATCACAGAAAATAGTTGATTTCAGTCCCAAAAATATGTATTATATTAATATTAGTACTTCAATATATATCGAGTTAGAATGCGAATAAAACTAATTTCACTGAAAACGAAGTTGTGAGTGATGATATATTGACAAAACTACGAAATCGGACGAAACTAATATGGTGCCACCTTCGAAAAACGTATTTAACGCCTTATATACAAGTGATAAAAACAAACATGTTTTCTTAAATTTTGGTTAAGAACTTTTACACTATATATTTGATTGAGTACGAAAATAAAAAATTTATTTCATCGAAAATAGAGTTCCGGTAGAGAAGTAATTCAAAAAACAACAAAATCAGTCGAAAATCAAAGGGGTACCATCACAGAAAATAGTTGACTTCGGTCCCTAAAATATGTATTAAATTAAATTACTACCTCAATATAGATCGAGTTAGAATGCGAATAATACTATTTTCACTAAAAATGAAGTTGTGAGTGATGAGATATTGACAAAACTACGAAATCTGACGAAACTAGTATGGTGCTACCTTGGGAAAAAGTATTTAACGTCTTATATACAAGTGATAAAAGAAAACATTTGATCTTATATTTTGATTCAGAATGTTTAGAATATATATTTGATTGAGTACGGAAGAAAACAAAATTTATTTCATCGAAAATAGAGTTCCGGTTGAGGAGAAATTCAAAAAACAACAAAATCAGTCGAAACTCAAAGGGGTACCATCACAGAAAATAGTTGATTTCGGTCCGAAAAATATGTGTTATATTAAATTACTACCTTAATATAGATCGAGTTAGAATGCGAATAAAACTAATTTCACTGAAAACGAAGTTGTGAGTGATGAGATATTGACAAAACTACGAAATCGGACGAAACTAACATTGTGCCACCTTGGAAAAAAGTATTTAACGTCTTATATACAAGTGATAAAAATAAACATTTGATCTTATATTTTGATTCAGAATGTTTAGAATATATATTTGATTGAGTACGGAAGAAAAAAATAATTATTTCATCGAAAATAGAGTTCCGGTTGGGGAGAAATTCAAAAAACAACAAAATTAGTCGAAACTCAAAGGGGTACCATCACAGAAAATAGTTGATTTCGGTCCCAAAAATATGTATTATATTAATATTAGTACTTCAACATATATCGAGTTAGAATGCGAATAAAATTAATTTCATTGAAAACGAAGTTGTGAGTGATTAGATATTGACAAAACTACGAAATCGGACGAAACAATAAGGCCTCACCTAGGAAAAACGTATTTAACGTCTTATATACAAGTTCTACCAGAAAACATGTGATCTTATATTTTGATTAAGAACTTTTATAATATATATTTGATCGAGTACGAAAAATTCAAAATTTATTTCATCGAAAATAGAGTTCCGATTTAGGAGTAATTCAAGAAACAACAAAATCAGTCGAAACTCAAAGGGGTACCATCACAGAAAATAGTTGATTTCGGTCCCAAAAAAAAGTATTATATTAATTACTACCTCAATATAGACCGAGTTTGAATTCGAATAAAACTAATTTCACTGAAAATGAAGTTGTGAGTGATGAGATATTGACAAAACTACGAATTCGGACGAAACTAACATGGTGCCACCTTGGAAAAAAGTATTTAACGTCTTATATACAAGTGATAAAACCAAAAATTTGATCTTATATTTTGATTCAGAATGTTTAGAATATATATTTGATTGAGTACGGAAGAAAACAAAATTTATTTCATCGATAATAGAGTTCCGGTTGAGGAGAAATTCAAAAAACAACAAAATCAGTCGAAACTCAAAGGGGTACCATCACAGAAAATAGTTGATTTCAGTCCGAAAAATATGTGTTATATTAAATTACTACCTTAATATAGATCGAGTTAGAATGCGATTAAAACTAATTTCACTGAAAACGAAGTTGTGAGTGATGAGATATTGACAAAACTACGAAATCGGACGAAACTAACATGGTGCCACCTTGGAAAAAAGTATTTAACGTCTTATATACAAGTGATAAAAATAAACATTTGATCTTATATTTTGATTCAGAATGTTTAGAATATATATTTGATTGAGTACGGAAGAAAAAAATAATCATTTCATCGAAAATAGAGTTCCGGTTGGGGAGAAATTCAAAAAACAACAAAATTAGTCGAAACTCAAAGGGGTACCATCACAGAAAATAGTTGATTTCGGTCCCAAAAATATGTATTATATTAATATTAGTACTTCAACATATATCGAGTTAGAATGCGAATAAAATTAATTTCATTGAAAACGAAGTTGTGATTGATTAGATATTGACAAAACTACGAAATCGGACGAAACAATAAGGCCTCACCTAGGAAAAACGTATTTAACGTCTTATATACAAGTTCTACCAGAAAACATGTGATCTTATATTTTGATTAAGAACTTTTATAATATATATTTGATCGAGTACGAAAAATTCAAAATTTATTTCATCGAAAATAGAGTTCCGATTTAGGAGTAATTCAAGAAACAACAAAATCAGTCGAAACTCAAAGGGGTACCATCACAGAAAATAGTTGATTTCGGTCCCAAAAAAAAGTATTATATTAATTACTACCTCAATATAGACTGAGTTTGAATTCGAATAAAACTAATTTCACTGAAAATGAAGTTGTGAGTGATGAGATATTGACAAAACTACGAATTCAGACGAAACTAACATGGTGCCACCTTGGAAAAAAGTATTTAACGTCTTATATACAAGTGATAAAACCAAAAATTTGATCTTATATTTTGATTCAGAATGTTTAGAATATATATTTGATTGAGTACGGAAGAAAACAAAATTTATTTCATCGATAATAGAGTTCCGGTTGAGGAGAAATTCAAAAAACAACAAAATCAGTCGAAACTCAAAGGGGTACCATCACAGAAAATAGTTGATTTCAGTCCGAAAAATATGTGTTATATTAAATTACTACCTTAATATAGATCGAGTTAGAATGCGATTAAAACTAATTTCACTGAAAACGAAGTTGTGAGTGATGAGATATTGACAAAACTACGAAATCGGACGAAACTAACATGGTGCCACCTTGGAAAAAAGTATTTAACGTCTTATATACAAGTGATAAAAATAAACATTTGATCTTATATTTTGATTCAGAATGTTTAGAATATATATTTGATTGAGTACGGAAGAAAAAAATAATCATTTCATCGAAAATAGAGTTCCGGTTGGGGAGAAATTCAAAAAACAACAAAATTAGTCGAAACTCAAAGGGGTACCATCACAGAAAATAGTTGATTTCGGTCCCAAAAATATGTATTATATTAATATTAGTACTTCAACATATATCGAGTTAGAATGCGAATAAAATTAATTTCATTGAAAACGAAGTTGTGATTGATTAGATATTGACAAAACTACGAAATCGGACGAAACAATAAGGCCTCACCTAGGAAAAACGTATTTAACGTCTTATATACAAGTTCTACCAGAAAACATGTGATCTTATATTTTGATTAAGAACTTTTATAATATATATTTGATCGAGTACGAAAAATTCAAAATTTATTTCATCGAAAATAGAGTTCCGATTTAGGAGTAATTCAAGAAACAACAAAATCAGTCGAAACTCAAAGGGGTACCATCACAGAAAATAGTTGATTTCGGTCCCAAAAAAAAGTATTATATTAATTACTACCTCAATATAGACTGAGTTTGAATTCGAATAAAACTAATTTCACTGAAAATGAAGTTGTGAGTGATGAGATATTGACAAAACTACGAATTCAGACGAAACTAACATGGTGCCACCTTGGAAAAAAGTATTTAACGTCTTATATACAAGTGATAAAACCAAAAATTTGATCTTATATTTTGATTCAGAATGTTTAGAATATATATTTGATTGAGTACGGAAGAAAACAAAATTTATTTCATCGATAATAGAGTTCCGGTTGAGGAGAAATTCAAAAAACAACAAAATCAGTCGAAACTCAAAGGGGTACCATCACAGAAAATAGTTGATTTCAGTCCGAAAAATATGTGTTATATTAAATTACTACCTTAATATAGATCGAGTTAGAATGCGATTAAAACTAATTTCACTGAAAACGAAGTTGTGAGTGATGAGATATTGACAAAACTACGAAATCGGACGAAACTAACATGGTGCCACCTTGGAAAAAAGTATTTAACGTCTTATATACAAGTGATAAAAATAAACATTTGATCTTATACTTTGATTCAGAATGTTTAGAATATATATTTGATTGAGTACGGAAGAAAAAAATAATTATTTCATCGAAAATAGAGTTCCGGTTGAGGAGAAATTCAGAAAACAACAAAATCAGTCGAAACTCAAAGGGGTACCATCACAGAAAATAGTTGATTTCAGTCCCAAAAATATGTATTATATTAATATTAGTACTTCAATATATATCGAGTTAGAATGCGAATAAAACTAATTTCACTGAAAACGAAGTTGTGAGTGATGATATATTGACAAAACTACGAAATCGGACGAAACTAATATGGTGCCACCTTCGAAAAACGTATTTAACGCCTTATATACAAGTGATAAAAACAAACATGTTTTCTTAAATTTTGGTTAAGAACTTTTACAATATATATTTGATTGAGTACGAAAAATAAAAAATTTATTTCATCGAAAATAGAGTTCCGGTAGAGAAGTAATTCAAAAAACAACAAAATCAGTCGAAAATCAAAGGGGTACCATCACAGAAAATAGTTGATTTCGGTCCCTAAAATATGTATTAAATTAAATTACTACCTCAATATAGATCGAGTTAGAATGCGAATAATACTATTTTCACTAAAAATGAAGTTGTGAGTGATGAGATATTGACAAAACTACGAAATCGGACGAAACTAGTATGGTGCTACCTTGGGAAGAAGTATTTAACGTCTTATATACAAGTGATAAAAGAAAACATTTGATCTTATATTTTGATTAAGAATTTTTATAACTTTATTTTATCTAGTACGGAAAATACAAAATTTATTTCATCGAAAATAGAGTTCCGGTTGAGGAGAAATTCAAAAACTAACAAAATCAGTCGAAACTCAAAGGGGTACCATCACAGAAAATAGTTGATTTCGGTCCGAAAAATATGTGTTATATTAAATTACTACCTTAATATAGATCGAGTTAGAATGCGAATAAAACTAATTTCACTGAAAACGAAGTTGTGAGTGATGAGATATTGACAAAACTACGAAATCGGACGAAACTAACATGGTGCCACCTTGGAAAAAAGTATTTAACGTCTTATATACAAGTGATAAAAATAAACATTTGATCTTATATTTTGATTCAGAATGTTTAGAATATATATTTGATTGAGTACGGAAGAAAACAAAATTTATTTCATCGATAATAGAGTTCCGGTTGAGGAGAAATTCAAAAAACAACAAAATCAGTCGAAACTCAAAGGGGTACCATCACAGAAAATAGTTGATTTCAGTCCGAAAAATATGTGTTATATTAAATTACTACCTTAATATAGATCGAGTTAGAATGCGAATAAAATTAATTTCATTGAAAACGAAGTTGTGAGTGATTAGATATTGACAAAACTACGAAATCGGACGAAACAATAAGGCCTCACCTAGGAAAAACGTATTTAACGTCTTATATACAAGTTCTACCAGAAAACATGTGATCTTATATTTTGATTAAGAACTTTTATAATATATATTTGATCGAGTACGAAAAATTCAAAATTTATTTCATCGAAAATAGAGTTCCGATTTAGGAGTAATTCAAGAAACAACAAAATCAGTCGAAACTCAAAGGGGTACCATCACAGAAAATAGTTGATTTCGGTCCCAAAAAAAAGTATTATATTAATTACTACCTCAATATAGACCGAGTTTGAATTCGAATAAAACTAATTTCACTGAAAATGAAGTTGTGAGTGATGAGATATTGACAAAACTACGAATTCGGACGAAACTAACATGGTGCCACCTTGGAAAAAAGTATTTAACGTCTTATATACAAGTGATAAAACCACAAATTTGATATTATATTTTGATTCAGAATGTTTAGAATATATATTTGATTGAGTACGGAAGAAAACAAAATTTATTTCATCGATAATAGAGTTCCGGTTGAGGAGAAATTCAAAAAACAACAAAATCAGTCGAAACTCAAAGGGGTACCATCACAGAAAATAGTTGATTTCAGTCCGAAAAATATGTGTTATATTAAATTACTACCTTAATATAGATCGAGTTAGAATGCGAATAAAATTAATTTCATTGAAAACGAAGTTGTGAGTGATTAGATATTGACAAAACTACGAAATCGGACGAAACAATAAGGCCTCACCTAGGAAAAACGTATTTAACGTCTTATATACAAGTTCTACCAGAAAACATGTGATCTTATATTTTGATTAAGAACTTTTATAATATATATTTGATCGAGTACGAAAAATTCAAAATTTATTTCATCGAAAATAGAGTTCCGATTTAGGAGTAATTCAAGAAACAACAAAATCAGTCGAAACTCAAAGGGGTACCATCACAGAAAATAGTTGATTTCGGTCCCAAAAAAAAGTATTATATTAATTACTACCTCAATATAGACCGAGTTTGAATTCGAATAAAACTAATTTCACTGAAAATGAAGTTGTGAGTGATGAGATATTGACAAAACTACGAATTCGGACGAAACTAACATGGTGCCACCTTGGAAAAAAGTATTTAACGTCTTATATACAAGTGATAAAACCACAAATTTGATATTATATTTTGATTCAGAATGTTTAGAATATATATTTGATTGAGTACGGAAGAAAACAAAATTTATTTCATCGATAATAGAGTTCCGGTTGAGGAGAAATTCAAAAAACAACAAAATCAGTCGAAACTCAAAGGGGTACCATCACAGAAAATAGTTGATTTCAGTCCGAAAAATATGTGTTATATTAAATTACTACCTTAATATAGATCGAGTTAGAATGCGAATAAAATTAATTTCATTGAAAACGAAGTTGTGAGTGATTAGATATTGACAAAACTACGAAATCGGACGAAACAATAAGGCCTCACCTAGGAAAAACGTATTTAACGTCTTATATACAAGTTCTACCAGAAAACATGTGATCTTATATTTTGATTAAGAACTTTTATAATATATATTTGATCGAGTACGAAAAATTCAAAATTTATTTCATCGAAAATAGAGTTCCGATTTAGGAGTAATTCAAGAAACAACAAAATCAGTCGAAACTCAAAGGGGTACCATCACAGAAAATAGTTGATTTCGGTCCCAAAAAAAAGTATTATATTAATTACTACCTCAATATAGACCGAGTTTGAATTCGAATAAAACTAATTTCACTGAAAATGAAGTTGTGAGTGATGAGATATTGACAAAACTACGAATTCGGACGAAACTAACATGGTGCCACCTTGGAAAAAAGTATTTAACGTCTTATATACAAGTGATAAAACCACAAATTTGATATTATATTTTGATTCAGAATGTTTAGAATATATATTTGATTGAGTACGGAAGAAAACAAAATTTATTTCATCGATAATAGAGTTCCGGTTGAGGAGAAATTCAAAAAACAACAAAATCAGTCGAAACTCAAAGGGGTACCATCACAGAAAATAGTTGATTTCAGTCCGAAAAATATGTGTTATATTAAATTACTACCTTAATATAGATCGAGTTAGAATGCGAATAAAATTAATTTCATTGAAAACGAAGTTGTGAGTGATTAGATATTGACAAAACTACGAAATCGGACGAAACAATAAGGCCTCACCTAGGAAAAACGTATTTAACGTCTTATATACAAGTTCTACCAGAAAACATGTGATCTTATATTTTGATTAAGAACTTTTATAATATATATTTGATCGAGTACGAAAAATTCAAAATTTATTTCATCGAAAATAGAGTTCCGATTTAGGAGTAATTCAAGAAACAACAAAATCAGTCGAAACTCAAAGGGGTACCATCACAGAAAATAGTTGATTTCGGTCCCAAAAAAAAGTATTATATTAATTACTACCTCAATATAGACCGAGTTTGAATTCGAATAAAACTAATTTCACTGAAAATGAAGTTGTGAGTGATGAGATATTGACAAAACTACGAATTCGGACGAAACTAACATGGTGCCACCTTGGAAAAAAGTATTTAACGTCTTATATACAAGTGATAAAACCACAAATTTGATATTATATTTTGATTCATAATGTTTAGAATATATATTTGATTGAGTACGGAAGAAAACAAAATTTATTTCATCGATAATAGAGTTCCGGTTGAGGAGAAATTCAAAAAACAACAAAATCAGTCGAAACTCAAAGGGGTACCATCACAGAAAATAGTTGATTTCAGTCCAAAAAATATGTGTTATATTAAATTACTACCTTAATATAGATCGAGTTAGAATGCGAATAAAATTAATTTCATTGAAAACGAAGTTGTGAGTGATTAGATATTGACAAAACTACGAAATCGGACGAAACAATAAGGCCTCACCTAGGAAAAACGTATTTAACGTCTTATATACAAGTTCTACCAGAAAACATGTGATCTTATATTTTGATTAAGAACTTTTATAATATATATTTGATCGAGTACGAAAAATTCAAAATTTATTTCATCGAAAATAGAGTTCCGATTTAGGAGTAATTCAATAAACAACAAAATCAGTCGAAACTCAAAGGGGTACCATCACAGAAAATAGTTGATTTCGGTCCCAAAAAAAAGTATTATATTAATTACTACCTCAATATAGACCGAGTTTGAATTCGAATAAAACTAATTTCACTGAAAATGAAGTTGTGAGTGATGAGATATTGACAAAACTACGAATTCGGACGAAACTAACATGGTGCCACCTTGGAAAAAAGTATTTAACGTCTTATATACAAGTGATAAAACCACAAATTTGATATTATATTTTGATTCAGAATGTTTAGAATATATATTTGATTGAGTACGGAAGAAAACAAAATTTATTTCATCGATAATAGAGTTCCGGTTGAGGAGAAATTCAAAAAACAACAAAATCAGTCGAAACTCAAAGGGGTACCATCACAGAAAATAGTTGATTTCAGTCCAAAAAATATGTGTTATATTAAATTACTACCTTAATATAGATCGAGTTAGAATGCGAATAAAATTAATTTCATTGAAAACGAAGTTGTGAGTGATTAGATATTGACAAAACTACGAAATCGGACGAAACAATAAGGCCTCACCTAGGAAAAACGTATTTAACGTCTTATATACAAGTTCTACCAGAAAACATGTGATCTTATATTTTGATTAAGAACTTTTATAATATATATTTGATCGAGTACGAAAAATTCAAAATTTATTTCATCGAAAATAGAGTTCCGATTTAGGAGTAATTCAAGAAACAACAAAATCAGTCGAAACTCAAAGGGGTACCATCACAGAAAATAGTTGATTTCGGTCCCAAAAAAAAGTATTATATTAATTACTACCTCAATATAGACCGAGTTTGAATTCGAATAAAACTAATTTCACTGAAAATGAAGTTGTGAGTGATGAGATATTGACAAAACTACGAATTCGGACGAAACTAACATGGTGCCACCTTGGAAAAAAGTATTTAACGTCTTATATACAAGTGATAAAACCACAAATTTGATATTATATTTTGATTCAGAATGTTTAGAATATATATTTGATTGAGTACGGAAGAAAACAAAATTTATTTCATCGATAATAGAGTTCCGGTTGAGGAGAAATTCAAAAAACAACAAAATCAGTCGAAACTCAAAGGGGTACCATCACAGAAAATAGTTGATTTCAGTCCAAAAAATATGTGTTATATTAAATTACTACCTTAATATAGATCGAGTTAGAATGCGAATAAAATTAATTTCATTGAAAACGAAGTTGTGAGTGATTAGATATTGACAAAACTACGAAATCGGACGAAACAATAAGGCCTCACCTAGGAAAAACGTATTTAACGTCTTATATACAAGTTCTACCAGAAAACATGTGATCTTATATTTTGATTAAGAACTTTTATAATATATATTTGATCGAGTACGAAAAATTCAAAATTTATTTCATCGAAAATAGAGTTCCGATTTAGGAGTAATTCAAGAAACAACAAAATCAGTCGAAACTCAAAGGGGTACCATCACAGAAAATAGTTGATTTCGGTCCCAAAAAAAAGTATTATATTAATTACTACCTCAATATAGACCGAGTTTGAATTCGAATAAAACTAATTTCACTGAAAATGAAGTTGTGAGTGATGAGATATTGACAAAACTACGAATTCGGACGAAACTAACATGGTGCCACCTTGGAAAAAAGTATTTAACGTCTTATATACAAGTGATAAAACCACAAATTTGATATTATATTTTGATTCAGAATGTTTAGAATATATATTTGATTGAGTACGGAAGAAAACAAAATTTATTTCATCGATAATAGAGTTCCGGTTGAGGAGAAATTCAAAAAACAACAAAATCAGTCGAAACTCAAAGGGGTACCATCACAGAAAATAGTTGATTTCAGTCCGAAAAATATGTGTTATATTAAATTACTACCTTAATATAGATCGAGTTAGAATGCGAATAAAATTAATTTCATTGAAAACGAAGTTGTGAGTGATTAGATATTGACAAAACTACGAAATCGGACGAAACAATAAGGCCTCACCTAGGAAAAACGTATTTAACGTCTTATATACAAGTTCTACCAGAAAACATGTGATCTTATATTTTGATTAAGAACTTTTATATTATATATTTGATCGAGTACGAAAAATTCAAAATTTATTTCATCGAAAATAGAGTTCCGATTTAGGAGTAATTCAAGAAACAACAAAATCAGTCGAAACTCAAAGGGGTACCATCACAGAAAATAGTTGATTTCGGTCCCAAAAAAAAGTATTATATTAATTACTACCTCAATATAGACCGAGTTTGAATTCGAATAAAACTAATTTCACTGAAAATGAAGTTGTGAGTGATGAGATATTGACAAAACTACGAATTCGGACCAAACTAACATGGTGCCACCTTGGAAAAAAGTATTTAACGTCTTATATACAAGTGATAAAACCACAAATTTGATATTATATTTTGATTCAGAATGTTTAGAATATATATTTGATTGAGTACGGAAGAAAACAAAATTTATTTCATCGATAATAGAGTTCCGGTTGAGGAGAAATTCAAAAAACAACAAAATCAGTCGAAACTCAAAGGGGTACCATCACAGAAAATAGTTGATTTCAGTCCGAAAAATATGTGTTATATTAAATTACTACCTTAATATAGATCGAGTTAGAATGCGAATAAAATTAATTTCATTGAAAACGAAGTTGTGAGTGATTAGATATTGACAAAACTACGAAATCGGACGAAACAATAAGGCCTCACCTAGGAAAAACGTATTTAACGTCTTATATACAAGTTCTACCAGAAAACATGTGATCTTATATTTTGATTAAGAACTTTTATAATATATATTTGATCGAGTACGAAAAATTCAAAATTTATTTCATCGAAAATAGAGTTCCGATTTAGGAGTAATTCAAGAAACAACAAAATCAGTCGAAACTCAAAGGGGTACCATCACAGAAAATAGTTGATTTCGGTCCCAAAAAAAAGTATTATATTAATTACTACCTCAATATAGACCGAGTTTGAATTCGAATAAAACTAATTTCACTGAAAATGAAGTTGTGAGTGATGAGATATTGACAAAACTACGAATTCGGACGAAACTAACATGGTGCCACCTTGGAAAAAAGTATTTAACGTCTTATATACAAGTGATAAAACCACAAATTTGATATTATATTTTGATTCAGAATGTTTAGAATATATATTTGATTGAGTACGGAAGAAAACAAAATTTATTTCATCGATAATAGAGTTCCGGTTGAGGAGAAATTCAAAAAACAACAAAATCAGTCGAAACTCAAAGGGGTACCATCACAGAAAATAGTTGATTTCAGTCCAAAAAATATGTGTTATATTAAATTACTACCTTAATATAGATCGAGTTAGAATGCGAATAAAATTAATTTCATTGAAAACGAAGTTGTGAGTGATTAGATATTGACAAAACTACGAAATCGGACGAAACAATAAGGCCTCACCTAGGAAAAACGTATTTAACGTCTTATATACAAGTTCTACCAGAAAACATGTGATCTTATATTTTGATTAAGAACTTTTATAATATATATTTGATCGAGTACGAAAAATTCAAAATTTATTTCATCGAAAATAGAGTTCCGATTTAGGAGTAATTCAAGAAACAACAAAATCAGTCGAAACTCAAAGGGGTACCATCACAGAAAATAGTTGATTTCGGTCCCAAAAAAAAGTATTATATTAATTACTACCTCAATATAGACCGAGTTTGAATTCGAATAAAACTAATTTCACTGAAAATGAAGTTGTGAGTGATGAGATATTGACAAAACTACGAATTCGGACGAAACTAACATGGTGCCACCTTGGAAAAAAGTATTTAACGTCTTATATACAAGTGATAAAACCACAAATTTGATATTATATTTTGATTCAGAATGTTTAGAATATATATTTGATTGAGTACGGAAGAAAACAAAATTTATTTCATCGATAATAGAGTTCCGGTTGAGGAGAAATTCAAAAAACAACAAAATCAGTCGAAACTCAAAGGGGTACCATCACAGAAAATAGTTGATTTCAGTCCGAAAAATATGTGTTATATTAAATTACTACCTTAATATAGATCGAGTTAGAATGCGAATAAAATTAATTTCATTGAAAACGAAGTTGTGAGTGATTAGATATTGACAAAACTACGAAATCGGACGAAACAATAAGGCCTCACCTAGGAAAAACGTATTTAACGTCTTATATACAAGTTCTACCAGAAAACATGTGATCTTATATTTTGATTAAGAACTTTTATAATATATATTTGATCGAGTACGAAAAATTCAAAATTTATTTCATCGAAAATAGAGTTCCGATTTAGGAGTAATTCAAGAAACAACAAAATCAGTCGAAACTCAAAGGGGTACCATCACAGAAAATAGTTGATTTCGGTCCCAAAAAAAAGTATTATATTAATTACTACCTCAATATAGACCGAGTTTGAATTCGAATAAAACTAATTTCACTGAAAATGAAGTTGTGAGTGATGAGATATTGACAAAACTACGAATTCGGACGAAACTAACATGGTGCCACCTTGGAAAAAAGTATTTAACGTCTTATATACAAGTGATAAAACCACAAATTTGATATTATATTTTGATTCAGAATGTTTAGAATATATATTTGATTGAGTACGGAAGAAAACAAAATTTATTTCATCGATAATAGAGTTCCGGTTGAGGAGAAATTCAAAAAACAACAAAATCAGTCGAAACTCAAAGGGGTACCATCACAGAAAATAGTTGATTTCAGTCCAAAAAATATGTGTTATATTAAATTACTACCTTAATATAGATCGAGTTAGAATGCGAATAAAATTAATTTCATTGAAAACGAAGTTGTGAGTGATTAGATATTGACAAAACTACGAAATCGGACGAAACAATAAGGCCTCACCTAGGAAAAACGTATTTAACGTCTTATATACAAGTTCTACCAGAAAACATGTGATCTTATATTTTGATTAAGAACTTTTATAATATATATTTGATCGAGTACGAAAAATTCAAAATTTATTTCATCGAAAATAGAGTTCCGATTTAGGAGTAATTCAAGAAACAACAAAATCAGTCGAAACTCAAAGGGGTACCATCACAGAAAATAGTTGATTTCGGTCCCAAAAAAAAGTATTATATTAATTACTACCTCAATATAGACCGAGTTTGAATTCGAATAAAACTAATTTCACTGAAAATGAAGTTGTGAGTGATGAGATATTGACAAAACTACGAATTCGGACGAAACTAACATGGTGCCACCTTGGAAAAAAGTATTTAACGTCTTATATACAAGTGATAAAACCACAAATTTGATATTATATTTTGATTCAGAATGTTTAGAATATATATTTGATTGAGTACGGAAGAAAACAAAATTTATTTCATCGATAATAGAGTTCCGGTTGAGGAGAAATTCAAAAAACAACAAAATCAGTCGAAACTCAAAGGGGTACCATCACAGAAAATAGTTGATATCAGTCCAAAAAATATGTGTTATATTAAATTACTACCTTAATATAGATCGAGTTAGAATGCGAATAAAATTAATTTCATTGAAAACGAAGTTGTGAGTGATTAGATATTGACAAAACTACGAAATCGGACGAAACAATAAGGCCTCACCTAGGAAAAACGTATTTAACGTCTTATATACAAGTTCTACCAGAAAACATGTGATCTTATATTTTGATTAAGAACTTTTATAATATATATTTGATCGAGTACGAAAAATTCAAAATTTATTTCATCGAAAATAGAGTTCCGATTTAGGAGTAATTCAAGAAACAACAAAATCAGTCGAAACTCAAAGGGGTACCATCACAGAAAATAGTTGATTTCGGTCCCAAAAAAAAGTATTATATTAATTACTACCTCAATATAGACCGAGTTTGAATTCGAATAAAACTAATTTCACTGAAAATGAAGTTGTGAGTGATGAGATATTGACAAAACTACGAATTCGGACGAAACTAACATGGTGCCACCTTGGAAAAAAGTATTTAACGTCTTATATACAAGTGATAAAACCACAAATTTGATATTATATTTTGATTCAGAATGTTTAGAATATATATTTGATTGAGTACGGAAGAAAACAAAATTTATTTCATCGATAATAGAGTTCCGGTTGAGGAGAAATTCAAAAAACAACAAAATCAGTCGAAACTCAAAGGGGTACCATCACAGAAAATAGTTGATTTCAGTCCAAAAAATATGTGTTATATTAAATTACTACCTTAATATAGATCGAGTTAGAATGCGAATAAAATTAATTTCATTGAAAACGAAGTTGTGAGTGATTAGATATTGACAAAACTACGAAATCGGACGAAACAATAAGGCCTCACCTAGGAAAAACGTATTTAACGTCTTATATACAAGTTCTACCAGAAAACATGTGATCTTATATTTTGATTAAGAACTTTTATAATATATATTTGATCGAGTACGAAAAATTCAAAATTTATTTCATCGAAAATAGAGTTCCGATTTAGGAGTAATTCAAGAAACAACAAAATCAGTCGAAACTCAAAGGGGTACCATCACAGAAAATAGTTGATTTCGGTCCCAAAAAAAAGTATTATATTAATTACTACCTCAATATAGACCGAGTTTGAATTCGAATAAAACTAATTTCACTGAAAATGAAGTTGTGAGTGATGAGATATTGACAAAACTACGAATTCGGACGAAACTAACATGGTGCCACCTTGGAAAAAAGTATTTAACGTCTTATATACAAGTGATAAAACCACAAATTTGATATTATATTTTGATTCAGAATGTTTAGAATATATATTTGATTGAGTACGGAAGAAAACAAAATTTATTTCATCGATAATAGAGTTCCGGTTGAGGAGAAATTCAAAAAACAACAAAATCAGTCGAAACTCAAAGGGGTACCATCACAGAAAATAGTTGATTTCAGTCCGAAAAATATGTGTTATATTAAATTACTACCTTAATATAGATCGAGTTAGAATGCGAATAAAATTAATTTCATTGAAAACGAAGTTGTGAGTGATTAGATATTGACAAAACTACGAAATCGGACGAAACAATAAGGCCTCACCTAGGAAAAACGTATTTAACGTCTTATATACAAGTTCTACCAGAAAACATGTGATCTTATATTTTGATTAAGAACTTTTATATTATATATTTGATCGAGTACGAAAAATTCAAAATTTATTTCATCGAAAATAGAGTTCCGATTTAGGAGTAATTCAAGAAACAACAAAATCAGTCGAAACTCAAAGGGGTACCATCACAGAAAATAGTTGATTTCGGTCCCAAAAAAAAGTATTATATTAATTACTACCTCAATATAGACCGAGTTTGAATTCGAATAAAACTAATTTCACTGAAAATGAAGTTGTGAGTGATGAGATATTGACAAAACTACGAATTCGGACAAAACTAACATGGTGCCACCTTGGAAAAAAGTATTTAACGTCTTATATACAAGTGATAAAACCACAAATTTGATATTATATTTTGATTCAGAATGTTTAGAATATATATTTGATTGAGTACGGAAGAAAACAAAATTTATTTCATCGATAATAGAGTTCCGGTTGAGGAGAAATTCAAAAAACAACAAAATCAGTCGAAACTCAAAGGGGTACCATCACAGAAAATAGTTGATTTCAGTCCGAAAAATATGTGTTATATTAAATTACTACCTTAATATAGATCGAGTTAGAATGCGAATAAAATTAATTTCATTGAAAACGAAGTTGTGAGTGATTAGATATTGACAAAACTACGAAATCGGACAAAACAATAAGGCCTCACCTAGGAAAAACGTATTTAACGTCTTATATACAAGTTCTACCAGAAAACATGTGATCTTATATTTTGATTAAGAACTTTTATAATATATATTTGATCGAGTACGAAAAATTCAAAATTTATTTCATCGAAAATAGAGTTTCGATTTGGGAGTAATTCAAGAAACAACAAAATCAGTCGAAACTCAAAGGGGTACCATCACAGAAAATAGTTGATTTCGGTCCCAAAAAAAAGTATTATATTAATTACTACCTCAATATAGACCGAGTTTGAATTCGAATAAAACTAATTTCACTGAAAATGAAGTTGTGAGTGATGAGATATTGACAAAACTACGAATTCGGACGAAACTAACATGGTGCCACCTTGGAAAAAAGTATTTAACGTCTTATATACAAGTGATAAAACCAAAAATTTGATCTTATATTTTGATTCAGAATGTTTAGAATATAGATTTGATTGAGTACGGAAGAAAACAAAATTTATTTCATCGATAATAGAGTTCCGGTTGAGGAGAAATTCAAAAAACAACAAAATCAGTCGAAACTCAAAGGGGTACCATCACAGAAAATAGTTGATTTCAGTCCGAAAAATATGTGTTATATTAAATTACTACCTTAATATAGATCGAGTTAGAATGCGATTAAAACTAATTTCACTGAAAACGAAGTTGTGAGTGATGAGATATTGACAAAACTACGAAATCGGACGAAACTAACATGGTGCCACCTTGGAAAAAAGTATTTAACGTCTTATATACAAGTGATAAAAATAAACATTTGATCTTATATTTTGATTCAGAATGTTTAGAATATATATTTGATTGAGTACGGAAGAAAAAAATAATTATTTCATCGAAAATAGAGTTCCGGTTGAGGAGAAATTCAAAAAACAACAAAATCAGTCGAAACTCAAAGGGGTACCATCACAGAAAATAGTTGATTTCAGTCCGAAAAATATGTATTATATTAATATTAGTACTTCAATATATATCGAGTTAGAATGCGAATAAAACTAATTTCACTGAAAACGAAGTTGTGAGTGATGATATATTGACAAAACTACGAAATCGGACGAAACTAATATGGTGCCACCTTCGAAAAACGTATTTAACGCCTTATATACAAGTGATAAAAACAAACATGTTTTCTTAAATTTTGGTTAAGAACTTTTACAATATATATTTGATTGAGTACGAAAAATAAAAAATTTATTTCATCGAAAATAGAGTTCCGGTAGAGAAGTAATTCAAAAACCAACAAAATCAGTCGAAAATCAAAGGGGTACCATCACAGAAAATAGTTGATTTCGGTCCCTAAAATATGTATTAAATTAAATTACTACCTCAATATAGATCGAGTTAGAATGCGAATAATACTATTTTCACTAAAAATGAAGTTGTGAGTGATGAGATATTGACAAAACTACGAAATCGGACGAAACTAGTATGGTGCTACCTTGGGAAAAAGTATTTAACGTCTTATATACAAGTGATAAAAGAAAACATTTGATCTTATATTTTGATTAAGAATTTTTATAACTTTATTTTATCTAGTACGGAAAATACAAAATTTATTTCATCGAAAATAGAGTTCCGGTTGAGGAGAAATTCAAAAACTAACAAAATCAGTCGAAACTCAAAGGGGTACCATCACAGAAAATAGTTGATTTCGGTCCGAAAAATATGTGTTATATTAAATTACTACCTTAATATAGATCGAGTTAGAATGCGAATAAAACTAATTTCACTGAAAACGAAGTTGTGAGTGATGAGATATTGACAAAACTACGAAATCGAACGAAACTAACATGGTGCCACCTTGGAAAAAAGTATTTAACGTCTTATATACAAGTGATAAAAATAAAAATTTGATCTTATATTTTGATTCAGAATGTTTAGAATATATATTTGATTGAGTACGGAAGAAAACAAAATTTATTTCATCGATAATAGAGATCCGGTTGAGGAGAAATTCAAAAAACAACAAAATCAGTCGAAACTCAAAGGGGTACCATCACAGAAAATAGTTGATTTCAGTCCGAAAAATATGTGTTATATTAAATTACTACCTTAATATAGATCGAGTTAGAATGCGAATAAAATTAATTTCATTGAAAACGAAGTTGTGAGTGATTAGATATTGACAAAACTACGAAATCGGACAAAACAATAAGGCCTCACCTAGGAAAAACGTATTTAACGTCTTATATACAAGTTCTACCAGAAAACATGTGATATTATATTTTGATTAAGAACTTTTATAATATATATTTGATCGGGTACGAAAAATTCAAAATTTATTTCATCGAAAATAGAGTTCCGATTTAGGAGTAATTCAAGAAACAACAAAATCAGTCGAAACTCAAAGGGGTACCATCACAGAAAATAGTTGATTTCGGTCCCAAAAAAAAGTATTATATTAATTACTACCTCAATATAGACCGAGTTTGAATTCGAATAAAACTAATTTCACTGAAAATGAAGTTGTGAGTGATGAGATATTGACAAAACTACGAATTCGGACGAAACTAACATGGTGCCACCTTGGAAAAAAGTATTTAACGTCTTATATACAAGTGATAAAACCAAAAATTTGATATTATATTTTGATTCAGAATGTTTAGAATATATATTTGATTGAGTACGGAAGAAAACAAAATTTATTTCATCGATAATAGAGTTCCGGTTGAGGAGAAATTCAAAAAACAACAAAATCAGTCGAAACTCAAAGGGGTACCATCACAGAAAATAGTTGATTTCAGTCCGAAAAATATGTGTTATATTAAATTACTAGCTTAATATAGATCGAGTTAGAATGCGATTAAAACTAATTTCACTGAAAACGAAGTTGTGAGTGATGAGATATTGACAAAACTACGAAATCGGACGAAACTAACATGGTGCCACCTTGGAAAAAAGTATTTAACGTCTTATATACAAGTGATAAAAATAAACATTTGATCTTATATTTTGATTCAGAATGTTTAGAATATATATTTGATTGAGTACGGAAGAAAAAAATAATTATTTCATCGAAAATAGAGTTCCGGTTGAGGAGAAATTCAAAAAACAACAAAATCAGTCGAAACTCAAAGGGGTACCATCACAGAAAATAGTTGATTTCAGTCCCAAAAATATGTATTATATTAATATTAGTACTTCAATATATATCGAGTTAGAATGCGAATAAAACTAATTTCACTGAAAACGAAGTTGTGAGTGATGATATATTGACAAAACTACGAAATCGGACGAAACTAATATGGTGCCACCTTCGAAAAACGTATTTAACGCCTTATATACAAGTGATAAAAACAAACATGTTTTCTTAAATTTTGGTTAAGAACTTTTACAATATATATTTGATTGAGTACGAAAAATAAAAAATTTATTTCATCGAAAATAGAGTTCCGGTAGAGAAGTAATTCAAAAAACAACAAAATCAGTCGAAAATCAAAGGGGTACCATCACAGAAAATAGTTGATTTCGGTCCCTAAAATATGTATTAAATTAAATTACTACCTCAATATAGATCGAGTTAGAATGCGAATAATACTATTTTCACTAAAAATGAAGTTGTGAGTGATGAGATATTGACAAACCTACGAAATCGGACGAAACTAGTATGGTGCTACCTTGGGAAGAAGTATTTAACGTCTTATATACAAGTGATAAAAGAAAACATTTGATCTTATATTTTGATTAAGAATTTTTATAACTTTATTTTATCTAGTACGGAAAATACAAAATTTATTTCATCGAAAATAGAGTTCCGGTTGAGGAGAAATTCAAAAACTAACAAAATCAGTCGAAACTCAAAGGGGTACCATCACAGAAAATAGTTGATTTCGGTCCGAAAAATATGTGTTATATTAAATTACTACCTTAATATAGATCGAGTTAGAATGCGAATAAAACTAATTTCACTGAAAACGAAGTTGTGAGTGATGAGATATTGACAAAACTACGAAATCGGACGAAACTAACATGGTGCCACCTTGGAAAAAAGTATTTAACGTCTTATATACAAGTGATAAAACCAAAAATTTGATATTATATTTTGATTCAGAATGTTTAGAATATATATTTGATTGAGTACGGAAGAAAACAAAATTTATTTCATCGATAATAGAGTTCCGGTTGAGGAGAAATTCAAAAAACAACAAAATCAGTCGAAACTCAAAGGGGTACCATCACAGAAAATAGTTGATTTCAGTCCGAAAAATATGTGTTATATTAAATTACTAGCTTAATATAGATCGAGTTAGAATGCGATTAAAACTAATTTCACTGAAAACGAAGTTGTGAGTGATGAGATATTGACAAAACTACGAAATCGGACGAAACTAACATGGTGCCACCTTGGAAAAAAGTATTTAACGTCTTATATACAAGTGATAAAAATAAACATTTGATCTTATATTTTGATTCAGAATGTTTAGAATATATATTTGATTGAGTACGGAAGAAAAAAATAATTATTTCATCGAAAATAGAGTTCCGGTTGAGGAGAAATTCAAAAAACAACAAAATCAGTCGAAACTCAAAGGGGTACCATCACAGAAAATAGTTGATTTCAGTCCGAAAAATATGTATTATATTAATATTAGTACTTCAATATATATCGAGTTAGAATGCGAATAAAACTAATTTCACTGAAAACGAAGTTGTGAGTGATGATATATTGACAAAACTACGAAATCGGACGAAACTAATATGGTGCCACCTTCGAAAAACGTATTTAACGCCTTATATACAAGTGATAAAAACAAACATGTTTTCTTAAATTTTGGTTAAGAACTTTTACAATATATATTTGATTGAGTACGAAAAATAAAAAATTTATTTCATCGAAAATAGAGTTCCGGTAGAGAAGTAATTCAAAAACCAACAAAATCAGTCGAAAATCAAAGGGGTACCATCACAGAAAATAGTTGATTTCGGTCCCTAAAATATGTATTAAATTAAATTACTACCTCAATATAGATCGAGTTAGAATGCGAATAATACTATTTTCACTAAAAATGAAGTTGTGAGTGATGAGATATTGACAAAACTACGAAATCGGACGAAACTAGTATGGTGCTACCTTGGGAAAAAGTATTTAACGTCTTATATACAAGTGATAAAAGAAAACATTTGATCTTATATTTTGATTAAGAATTTTTATAACTTTATTTTATCTAGTACGGAAAATACAAAATTTATTTCATCGAAAATAGAGTTCCGGTTGAGGAGAAATTCAAAAACTAACAAAATCAGTCGAAACTCAAAGGGGTACCATCACAGAAAATAGTTGATTTCGGTCCGAAAAATATGTGTTATATTAAATTACTACCTTAATATAGATCGAGTTAGAATGCGAATAAAACTAATTTCACTGAAAACGAAGTTGTGAGTGATGAGATATTGACAAAACTACGAAATCGGACGAAACTAACATGGTGCCACCTTGGAAAAAAGTATTTAACGTCTTATATACAAGTGATAAAAATAAACATTTGATCTTATATTTTGATTCAGAATGTTTAGAATATATATTTGATTGAGTACGGAAGAAAACAAAATTTATTTCATCGATAATAGAGTTCCGGTTGAGGAGAAATTCAAAAAACAACAAAATCAGTCGAAACTCAAAGGGGTACCATCACAGAAAATAGTTGATTTCAGTCCGAAAAATATGTGTTATATTAAATTACTACCTTAATATAGATCGAGTTAGAATGCGAATAAAATTAATTTCATTGAAAACGAAGTTGTGAGTGATTAGATATTGACAAAACTACGAAATCGGACGAAACAATAAGGCCTCACCTAGGAAAAACGTATTTAACGTCTTATATACAAGTTCTACCAGAAAACATGTGATCTTATATTTTGATTAAGAACTTTTATAATATATATTTGATCGAGTACGAAAAATTCAAAATTTATTTCATCGAAAATAGAGTTCCGATTTAGGAGTAATTCAAGAAACAACAAAATCAGTCGAAACTCAAAGGGGTACCATCACAGAAAATAGTTGATTTCGGTCCCAAAAAAAAGTATTATATTAATTACTACCTCAATATAGACCGAGTTTGAATTCGAATAAAACTAATTTCACTGAAAATGAAGTTGTGAGTGATGAGATATTGACAAAACTACGAATTCGGACGAAACTAACATGGTGCCACCTTGGAAAAAAGTATTTAACGTCTTATATACAAGTGATAAAACCAAAAATTTGATATTATATTTTGATTCAGAATGTTTAGAATATATATTTGATTGAGTACGGAAGAAAACAAAATTTATTTCATCGATAATAGAGTTCCGGTTGAGGAGAAATTCAAAAAACAACAAAATCAGTCGAAACTCAAAGGGGTACCATCACAGAAAATAGTTGATTTCAGTCCGAAAAATATGTGTTATATTAAATTACTAGCTTAATATAGATCGAGTTAGAATGCGATTAAAACTAATTTCACTGAAAACGAAGTTGTGAGTGATGAGATATTGACAAAACTACGAAATCGGACGAAACTAACATGGTGCCACCTTGGAAAAAAGTATTTAACGTCTTATATACAAGTGATAAAAATAAACATTTGATCTTATATTTTGATTCAGAATGTTTAGAATATATATTTGATTGAGTACGGAAGAAAAAAATAATTATTTCATCGAAAATAGAGTTCCGGTTGAGGAGAAATTCAAAAAACAACAAAATCAGTCGAAACTCAAAGGGGTACCATCACAGAAAATAGTTGATTTCAGTCCCAAAAATATGTATTATATTAATATTAGTACTTCAATATATATCGAGTTAGAATGCGAATAAAACTAATTTCACTGAAAACGAAGTTGTGAGTGATGATATATTGACAAAACTACGAAATCGGACGAAACTAATATGGTGCCACCTTCGAAAAACGTATTTAACGCCTTATATACAAGTGATAAAAACAAACATGTTTTCTTAAATTTTGGTTAAGAACTTTTACAATATATATTTGATTGAGTACGAAAAATAAAAAATTTATTTCATCGAAAATAGAGTTCCGGTAGAGAAGTAATTCAAAAAACAACAAAATCAGTCGAAAATCAAAGGGGTACCATCACAGAAAATAGTTGATTTCGGTCCCTAAAATATGTATTAAATTAAATTACTACCTCAATATAGATCGAGTTAGAATGCGAATAAAACTATTTTCACTAAAAATGAAGTTGTGAGTGATGAGATATTGACAAACCTACGAAATCGGACGAAACTAGTATGGTGCTACCTTGGGAAGAAGTATTTAACGTCTTATATACAAGTGATAAAAGAAAACATTTGATCTTATATTTTGATTAAGAATTTTTATAACTTTATTTTATCTAGTACGGAAAATACAAAATTTATTTCATCGAAAATAGAGTTCCGGTTGAGGAGAAATTCAAAAACTAACAAAATCAGTCGAAACTCAAAGGGGTACCATCACAGAAAATAGTTGATTTCGGTCCGAAAAATATGTGTTATATTAAATTACTACCTTAATATAGATCGAGTTAGAATGCGAATAAAACTAATTTCACTGAAAACGAAGTTGTGAGTGATGAGATATTGACAAAACTACGAAATCGGACGAAACTAACATGGTGCCACCTTGGAAAAAAGTATTTAACGTCTTATATACAAGTGATAAAAATAAACATTTGATCTTATATTTTGATTCAGAATGTTTAGAATATATATTTGATTGAGTACGGAAGAAAACAAAATTTATTTCATCGATAATAGAGTTCCGGTTGAGGAGAAATTCAAAAAACAACAAAATCAGTCGAAACTCAAAGGGGTACCATCACAGAAAATAGTTGATTTCAGTCCGAAAAATATGTGTTATATTAAATTACTACCTTAATATAGATCGAGTTAGAATGCGAATAAAATTAATTTCATTGAAAACGAAGTTGTGAGTGATTAGATATTGACAAAACAACGAAATCGGACGAAACAATAAGGCCTCACCTAGGAAAAACGTATTTAACGTCTTATATACAAGTTCTACCAGAAAACATGTGATCTTATATTTTGATTAAGAACTTTTATAATATATATTTGATCGAGTACGAAAAATTCAAAATTTATTTCATCGAAAATAGAGTTCCGATTTAGGAGTAATTCAAGAAACAACAAAATCAGTCGAAACTCAAAGGGGTACCATCACAGAAAATAGTTGATTTCGGTCCCAAAAAAAAGTATTATATTAATTACTACCTCAATATAGACCGAGTTTGAATTCGAATAAAACTAATTTCACTGAAAATGAAGTTGTGAGTGATGAGATATTGACAAAACTACGAATTCGGACGAAACTAACATGGTGCCACCTTGGAAAAAAGTATTTAACGTCTTATATACAAGTGATAAAACCAAAAATTTGATATTATATTTTGATTCAGAATGTTTAGAATATATATTTGATTGAGTACGGAAGAAAACAAAATTTATTTCATCGATAATAGAGTTCCGGTTGAGGAGAAATTCAAAAAACAACAAAATCAGTCGAAACTCAAAGGGGTACCATCACAGAAAATAGTTGATTTCAGTCCGAAAAATATGTGTTATATTAAATTACTAGCTTAATATAGATCGAGTTAGAATGCGATTAAAACTAATTTCACTGAAAACGAAGTTGTGAGTGATGAGATATTGACAAAACTACGAAATCGGACGAAACTAACATGGTGCCACCTTGGAAAAAAGTATTTAACGTCTTATATACAAGTGATAAAAATAAACATTTGATCTTATATTTTGATTCACAATGTTTAGAATATATATTTGATTGAGTACGGAAGAAAAAAATAATTATTTCATCGAAAATAGAGTTCCGGTTGAGGAGAAATTCAAAAAACAACAAAATCAGTCGAAACTCAAAGGGGTACCATCACAGAAAATAGTTGATTTCAGTCCGAAAAATATGTATTATATTAATATTAGTACTTCAATATATATCGAGTTAGAATGCGAATAAAACTAATTTCACTGAAAACGAAGTTGTGAGTGATGATATATTGACAAAACTACGAAATCGGACGAAACTAATATGGTGCCACCTTCGAAAAACGTATTTAACGCCTTATATACAAGTGATAAAAACAAACATGTTTTCTTAAATTTTGGTTAAGAACTTTTACAATATATATTTGATTGAGTACGAAAAATAAAAAATTTATTTCATCGAAAATAGAGTTCCGGTAGAGAAGTAATTCAAAAACCAACAAAATCAGTCGAAAATCAAAGGGGTACCATCACAGAAAATAGTTGATTTCGGTCCCTAAAATATGTATTAAATTAAATTACTACCTCAATATAGATCGAGTTAGAATGCGAATAATACTATTTTCACTAAAAATGAAGTTGTGAGTGATGAGATATTGACAAAACTACGAAATCGGACGAAACTAGTATGGTGCTACCTTGGGAAAAAGTATTTAACGTCTTATATACAAGTGATAAAAGAAAACATTTGATCTTATATTTTGATTAAGAATTTTTATAACTTTATTTTATCTAGTACGGAAAATACAAAATTTATTTCATCGAAAATAGAGTTCCGGTTGAGGAGAAATTCAAAAACTAACAAAATCAGTCGAAACTCAAAGGGGTACCATCACAGAAAATAGTTGATTTCGGTCCGAAAAATATGTGTTATATTAAATTACTACCTTAATATAGATCGAGTTAGAATGCGAATAAAACTAATTTCACTGAAAACGAAGTTGTGAGTGATGAGATATTGACAAAACTACGAAATCGGACGAAACTAACATGGTGCCACCTTGGAAAAAAGTATTTAACGTCTTATATACAAGTGATAAAAATAAACATTTGATCTTATATTTTGATTCAGAATGTTTAGAATATATATTTGATTGAGTACGGAAGAAAACAAAATTTATTTCATCGATAATAGAGTTCCGGTTGAGGAGAAATTCAAAAAACAACAAAATCAGTCGAAACTCAAAGGGGTACCATCACAGAAAATAGTTGATTTCAGTCCGAAAAATATGTGTTATATTAAATTACTACCTTAATATATATCGAGTTAGAATGCGAATAAAATTAATTTCATTGAAAACGAAGTTGTGAGTGATTAGATATTGACAAAACTACGAAATCGGACGAAACAATAAGGCCTCACCTAGGAAAAACGTATTTAACGTCTTATATACAAGTTCTACCAGAAAACATGTGATCTTATATTTTGATTAAGAACTTTTATAATATATATTTGATCGAGTACGAAAAATTCAAAATTTATTTCATCGAAAATAGAGTTCCGATTTAGGAGTAATTCAAGAAACAACAAAATCAGTCGAAACTCAAAGGGGTACCATCACAGAAAATAGTTGATTTCGGTCCCAAAAAAAAGTATTATATTAATTACTACCTCAATATAGACCGAGTTTGAATTCGAATAAAACTAATTTCACTGAAATTGAAGTTGTGAGTGATGAGATATTGACAAAACTACGAATTCGGACGAAACTAACATGGTGCCACCTTGGAAAAAAGTATTTAACGTCTTATATACAAGTGATAAAACCAAAAATTTGATATTATATTTTGATTCAGAATGTTTAGAATATATATTTGATTGAGTACGGAAGAAAACAAAATATATTTCATCGATAATAGAGTTCCGGTTGAGGAGAAATTCAAAAAACAACAAAATCAGTCGAAACTCAAAGGGGTACCATCACAGAAAATAGTTGATTTCAGTCCGAAAAATATGTGTTATATTAAATTACTACCTTAATATAGATCGAGTTAGAATGCGATTAAAACTAATTTCACTGAAAACGAAGTTGTGAGTGATTAGATATTGACAAAACTACGAAATCGGACGAAACAATAAGGCCTCACCTAGGAAAAACGTATTTAACGTCTTATATACAAGTTCTACCAGAAAACATGTGATCTTATATTTTGATTAAGAACTTTTATAATATATATTTGATCGAGTACGAAAAATTCAAAATTTATTTCATCGAAAATAGAGTTCCGATTTAGGAGTAATTCAAGAAACAACAAAATCAGTCGAAACTCAAAGGGGTACCATCACAGAAAATAGTTGATTTCGGTCCCAAAAAAAAGTATTATATTAATTACTACCTCAATATAGACCGAGTTTGAATTCGAATAAAACTAATTTCACTGAAATTGAAGTTGTGAGTGATGAGATATTGACAAAACTACGAATTCGGACGAAACTAACATGGTGCCACCTTGGAAAAAAGTATTTAACGTCTTATATACAAGTGATAAAACCAAAAATTTGATATTATATTTTGATTCAGAATGTTTAGAATATATATTTGATTGAGTACGGAAGAAAACAAAATATATTTCATCGATAATAGAGTTCCGGTTGAGGAGAAATTCAAAAAACAACAAAATCAGTCGAAACTCAAAGGGGTACCATCACAGAAAATAGTTGATTTCAGTCCGAAAAATATGTGTTATATTAAATTACTACCTTAATATAGATCGAGTTAGAATGCGATTAAAACTAATTTCACTGAAAACGAAGTTGTGAGAGATGAGATATTGACAAAACTACGAAATCGGACGAAACTAACATGGTGCCACCTTGGAAAAAAGTATTTAACGTCTTATATACAAGTGATAAAAATAAACCTTTGATCTTATATTTTGATTCACAATGTTTAGAATATATATTTGATTGAGTACGGAAGAAAAAAATAATTATTTCATCGAAAATAGAGATCCGGTTGAGGAGAAATTCAAAAAACAACAAAATCAGTCGAAACTCAAAGGGGTACCATCACAGAAAATAGTTGATTTCAGTCCCAAAAATATGTATTATATTAATATTAGTACTTCAATATATATCGAGTTAGAATGCGAATAAAATTAATTTCATTGAAAACGAAGTTGTGAGTGATTAGATATTGACAAAACTACGAAATCGGACGAAACAATAAGGCCTCACCTAGGAAAAACGTATTTAACGTCTTATATACAAGTTCTACCAGAAAACATGTGATCTTATATTTTGATTAAGAACTTTTATAATATATATTTGATCGAGTACGAAAAATTCAAAATTTATTTCATCGAAAATAGAGTTCCGATTTAGGAGTAATTCAAGAAACAACAAAATCAGTCGAAACTCAAAGGGGTACCATCACAGAAAATAGTTGATTTCGGTCCCAAAAAAAAGTATTATATTAATTACTACCTCAATATAGACCGAGTTTGAATTCGAATAAAACTAATTTCACTGAAAATGAAGTTGTGAGTGATGAGATATTGACAAAACTACGAATTCGGACGAAACTAACATGGTGCCACCTTGGAAAAAAGTATTTAACGTCTTATATACAAGTGATAAAACCAAAAATTTGATCTTATATTTTGATTCAGAATGTTTAGAATATATATTTGATTGAGTACGGAAGAAAACAAAATTTATTTCATCGATAATAGAGTTCCGGTTGAGGAGAAATTCAAAAAACAACAAAATCAGTCGAAACTCAAAGGGGTACCATCACAGAAAATAGTTGATTTCAGTCCGAAAAATATGTGTTATATTAAATTACTAGCTTAATATAGATCGAGTTAGAATGCGATTAAAACTAATTTCACTGAAAACGAAGTTGTGAGTGATGAGATATTGACAAAACTACGAAATCGGACGAAACTAACATGGTGCCACCTTGGAAAAAAGTATTTAACGTCTTATATACAAGTGATAAAAATAAACATTTGATCTTATATTTTGATTCACAATGTTTAGAATATATATTTGATTGAGTACGGAAGAAAAAAATAATTATTTCATCGAAAATAGAGTTCCGGTTGAGGAGAAATTCAAAAAACAACAAAATCAGTCGAAACTCAAAGGGGTACCATCACAGAAAATAGTTGATTTCAGTCCCAAAAATATGTATTATATTAATATTAGTACTTCAATATATATCGAGTTAGAATGCGAATAAAACTAATTTCACTGAAAACGAAGTTGTGAGTGATGATATATTGACAAAACTACGAAATCGGACGAAACTAATATGGTGCCACCTTCGAAAAACGTATTTAACGCCTTATATACAAGTGATAAAAACAAACATGTTTTCTTAAATTTTGGTTAAGAACTTTTACACTATATATTTGATTGAGTACGAAAATAAAAAATTTATTTCATCGAAAATAGAGTTCCGGTAGAGAAGTAATTCAAAAAACAACAAAATCAGTCGAAAATCAAAGGGGTACCATCACAGAAAATAGTTGATTTCGGTCCCTAAAATATGTATTAAATTAAATTACTACCTCAATATAGATCGAGTTAGAATGCGAATAATACTATTTTCACTAAAAATGAAGTTGTGAGTGATGAGATATTGACAAAACTACGAAATCGGACGAAACTAGTATGGTGCTACCTTGGGAAAAAGTATTTAACGTCTTATATACAAGTGATAAAAGAAAAAATTTCATCTTATATTTTGATTCAGAATGTTTAGAATATATATTTGATTGAGTACGGAAGAAAACAAAATTTATTTCATCGAAAATAGAGTTCCGGTTGAGGAGAAATTCAAAAAACAACAAAATCAGTCGAAACTCAAAGGGGTACCATCACAGAAAATAGTTGATTTCGGTCCGAAAAATATGTGTTATATTAAATTACTACCTTAATATAGATCGAGTTAGAATGCGAATAAAACTAATTTCACTGAAAACGAAGTTGTGAGTGATGAGATATTGACAAAACTACGAAATCGGACGAAACTAACATGGTGCCACCTTGGAAAAAAGTATTTAACGTCTTATATACAAGTGATAAAAATAAACATTTGATCTTATATTTTGATTCAGAATGTTTAGAATATATATTTGATTGAGTACGGAAGAAAAAAATAATTATTTCATCGAAAATAGAGTTCCGGTTGGGGAGAAATTCAAAAAACAACAAAATTAGTCGAAACTCAAAGGGGTACCATCACAGAAAATAGTTGATTTCGGTCCCAAAAATATGTATTATATTAATATTAGTACTTCAATATATATCGAGTTAGAATGCGAATAAAATTAATTTCATTGAAAACGAAGTTGTGAGTGATTAGATATTGACAAAACTACGAAATCGGACGAAACAATAAGGCCTCACCTAGGAAAAACGTATTTAACGTCTTATATACAAGTTCTACCAGAAAACATGTGATCTTATATTTTGATTAAGAACTTTTATAATATATATTTGATCGAGTACGAAAAATTCAAAATTTATTTCATCGAAAATAGAGTTCCGATTTAGGAGTAATTCAAGAAACAACAAAATCAGTCGAAACTCAAAGGGGTACCATCACAGAAAATAGTTGATTTCGGTCCCAAAAAAAAGTATTATATTAATTACTACCTCAATATAGACCGAGTTTGAATTCGAATAAAACTAATTTCACTGAAATTGAAGTTGTGAGTGATGAGATATTGACAAAACTACGAATTCGGACGAAACTAACATGGTGCCACCTTGGAAAAAAGTATTTAACGTCTTATATACAAGTGATAAAACCAAAAATTTGATATTATATTTTGATTCAGAATGTTTAGAATATATATTTGATTGAGTACGGAAGAAAACAAAATATATTTCATCGATAATAGAGTTCCGGTTGAGGAGAAATTCAAAAAACAACAAAATCAGTCGAAACTCAAAGGGGTACCATCACAGAAAATAGTTGATTTCAGTCCGAAAAATATGTGTTATATTAAATTACTACCTTAATATAGATCGAGTTAGAATGCGATTAAAACTAATTTCACTGAAAACGAAGTTGTGAGAGATGAGATATTGACAAAACTACGAAATCGGACGAAACTAACATGGTGCCACCTTGGAAAAAAGTATTTAACGTCTTATATACAAGTGATAAAAATAAACCTTTGATCTTATATTTTGATTCACAATGTTTAGAATATATATTTGATTGAGTACGGAAGAAAAAAATAATTATTTCATCGAAAATAGAGATCCGGTTGAGGAGAAATTCAAAAAACAACAAAATCAGTCGAAACTCAAAGGGGTACCATCACAGAAAATAGTTGATTTCAGTCCCAAAAATATGTATTATATTAATATTAGTACTTCAATATATATCGAGTTAGAATGCGAATAAAATTAATTTCATTGAAAACGAAGTTGTGAGTGATTAGATATTGACAAAACTACGAAATCGGACGAAACAATAAGGCCTCACCTAGGAAAAACGTATTTAACGTCTTATATACAAGTTCTACCAGAAAACATGTGATCTTATATTTTGATTAAGAACTTTTATAATATATATTTGATCGAGTACGAAAAATTCAAAATTTATTTCATCGAAAATAGAGTTCCGATTTAGGAGTAATTCAAGAAACAACAAAATCAGTCGAAACTCAAAGGGGTACCATCACAGAAAATAGTTGATTTCGGTCCCAAAAAAAAGTATTATATTAATTACTACCTCAATATAGACCGAGTTTGAATTCGAATAAAACTAATTTCACTGAAAATGAAGTTGTGAGTGATGAGATATTGACAAAACTACGAATTCGGACGAAACTAACATGGTGCCACCTTGGAAAAAAGTATTTAACGTCTTATATACAAGTGATAAAACCAAAAATTTGATCTTATATTTTGATTCAGAATGTTTAGAATATATATTTGATTGAGTACGGAAGAAAACAAAATTTATTTCATCGATAATAGAGTTCCGGTTGAGGAGAAATTCAAAAAACAACAAAATCAGTCGAAACTCAAAGGGGTACCATCACAGAAAATAGTTGATTTCAGTCCGAAAAATATGTGTTATATTAAATTACTAGCTTAATATAGATCGAGTTAGAATGCGATTAAAACTAATTTCACTGAAAACGAAGTTGTGAGTGATGAGATATTGACAAAACTACGAAATCGGACGAAACTAACATGGTGCCACCTTGGAAAAAAGTATTTAACGTCTTATATACAAGTGATAAAAATAAACATTTGATCTTATATTTTGATTCACAATGTTTAGAATATATATTTGATTGAGTACGGAAGAAAAAAATAATTATTTCATCGAAAATAGAGTTCCGGTTGAGGAGAAATTCAAAAAACAACAAAATCAGTCGAAACTCAAAGGGGTACCATCACAGAAAATAGTTGATTTCAGTCCCAAAAATATGTATTATATTAATATTAGTACTTCAATATATATCGAGTTAGAATGCGAATAAAACTAATTTCACTGAAAACGAAGTTGTGAGTGATGATATATTGACAAAACTACGAAATCGGACGAAACTAATATGGTGCCACCTTCGAAAAACGAATTTAACGCCTTATATACAAGTGATAAAAACAAACATGTTTTCTTAAATTTTGGTTAAGAACTTTTACAATATATATTTGATTGAGTACGAAAAATAAAAAATTTATTTCATCGAAAATAGAGTTCCGGTAGAGAAGTAATTCAAAAAACAACAAAATCAGTCGAAAATCAAAGGGGTACCATCACAGAAAATAGTTGATTTCGGTCCCTAAAATATGTATTAAATTAAATTACTACCTCAATATAGATCGAGTTAGAATGCGAATAATACTATTTTCACTAAAAATGAAGTTGTGAGTGATGAGATATTGACAAAACTACGAAATCGGACGAAACTAGTATGGTGCTACCTTGGGAAAAAGTATTTAACGTCTTATATACAAGTGATAAAAGAAAACATTTGATCTTATATTGTGATGAAGAACTTTTAGAATATATATTTGATTGAGTACGGAAGAAAACAAAATTTATTTCATCGAAAATAGAGTTCCGGTTGAGGAGAAATTCAAAAAACAACAAAATCAGTCGAAACTCAAAGGGGTACCATCACAGAAAATAGTTGATTTCGGTCCGAAAAATATGTGTTATATTAAATTACTACCTTAATATAGATCGAGTTAGAATGCGAATAAAACTAATTTCACTGAAAACGAAGTTGTGAGTGATGAGATATTGACAAAACTACGAAATCGGACGAAACTAACATGGTGCCACCTTGGAAAAAAGTATTTAACGTCTTATATACAAGTGATAAAAATAAACATTTGATCTTATATTTTGATTCAGAATGTTTAGAATATATATTTGATTGAGTACGGAAGAAAAAAATAATTATTTCATCGAAAATAGAGTTCCGGTTGGGGAGAAATTCAAAAAACAACAAAATTAGTCGAAACTCAAAGGGGTACCATCACAGAAAATAGTTGATTTCGGTCCCAAAAATATGTATTATATTAATATTAGTACTTCAATATATATCGAGTTAGAATGCCAATAAAATTAATTTCATTGAAAACGAAGTTGTGAGTGATTAGATATTGACAAAACTACGAAATCGGACGAAACAATAAGGCCTCACCTAGGAAAAACGTATTTAACGTCTTATATACAAGTTCTACCAGAAAACATGTGATCTTATATTTTGATTAAGAACTTTTATAATATATATTTGATCGAGTACGAAAAATTCAAAATTTATTTCATCGAAAATAGAGTTCCGATTTAGGAGTAATTCAAGAAACAACAAAATCAGTCGAAACTCAAAGGGGTACCATCACAGAAAATAGTTGATTTCGGTCCCAAAAAAAAGTATTATATTAATTACTACCTCAATATAGACCGAGTTTGAATTCGAATAAAACTAATTTCACTGAAAATGAAGTTGTGAGTGATGAGATATTGACAAAACTACGAATTCGGACGAAACTAACATGGTGCCACCTTGGAAAAAAGTATTTAACGTCTTATATACAAGTGATAAAACCAAAAATTTGATCTTATATTTTGATTCAGAATGTTTAGAATATATATTTGATTGAGTACGGAAGAAAACAAAATATATTTCATCGATAATAGAGTTCCGGTTGAGGAGAAATTCAAAAAACAACAAAATCAGTCGAAACTCAAAGGGGTACCATCACAGAAAATAGTTGATTTCAGTCCGAAAAATATGTGTTATATTAAATTACTACCTTAATATAGATCGAGTTAGAATGCGATTAAAACTAATTTCACTGAAAACGAAGTTGTGAGTGATGAGATATTGACAAAACTACGAAATCGGACGAAACTAACATGGTGCCACCTTGGAAAAAAGTATTTAACGTCTTATATACAAGTGATAAAAATAAACATTTGATCTTATATTTTGATTCACAATGTTTAGAATATATATTTGATTGAGTACGGAAGAAAAAAATAATTATTTCATCGAAAATAGAGATCCGGTTGAGGAGAAATTCAAAAAACAACAAAATCAGTCGAAACTCAAAGGGGTACCATCACAGAAAATAGTTGATTTCAGTCCCAAAAATATGTATTATATTAATATTAGTACTTCAATATATATCGAGTTAGAATGCGAATAAAACTAATTTCACTGAAAACGAAGTTGTGAGTGATGATATATTGACAAAACTACGAAATCGGACGAAACTAATATGGTGCCACCTTCGAAAAACGAATTTAACGCCTTATATACAAGTGATAAAAACAAACATGTTTTCTTAAATTTTGGTTAAGAACTTTTACAATATATATTTGATTGAGTACGAAAAATAAAAAATTTATTTCATCGAAAATAGAGTTCCGGTAGAGAAGTAATTCAAAAAACAACAAAATCAGTCGAAAATCAAAGGGGTACCATCACAGAAAATAGTTGATTTCGGTCCCTAAAATATGTATTAAATTAAATTACTACCTCAATATAGATCGAGTTAGAATGCGAATAATACTATTTTCACTAAAAATGAAGTTGTGAGTGATGAGATATTGACAAAACTACGAAATCGGACGAAACTAGTATGGTGCTACCTTGGGAAAAAGTATTTAACGTCTTATATACAAGTGATAAAAGAAAACATTTGATCTTATATTTTGATTAAGAATTTTTATAACTTTATTTTATCTAGTACGGAAAATACAAAATTTATTTCATCGAAAATAGAGTTCCGGTTGAGGAGAAATTCAAAAACTAACAAAATCAGTCGAAACTCAAAGGGGTACCATCACAGAAAATAGTTGATTTCGGTCCGAAAAATATGTGTTATATTAAATTACTACCTTAATATAGATCGAGTTAGAATGCGAATAAAACTAATTTCACTGAAAACGAAGTTGTGAGTGATTAGATATTGACAAAACTACGAAATCGGACGAAACTAACATGGTGCCACCTTGGAAAAAAGTATTTAACGTCTTATATACAAGTGATAAAAATAAACATTTGATCTTATATTTTGATTCAGAATGTTTAGAATATATATTTGATTGAGTACGGAAGAAAAAAATAATTATTTCATCGAAAATAGAGTTCCGGTTGAGGAGAAATTCAAAAAACAACAAAATCAGTCGAAACTCAAAGGGGTACCATCACAGAAAATAGTTGATTTCGGTCCCAAAAATATGTATTATATTAATATTAGTACTTCAATATATATCGAGTTAGAATGCCAATAAAATTAATTTCATTGAAAACGAAGTTGTGAGTGATTAGATATTGACAAAACTACGAAATCGGACGAAACAATAAGGCCTCACCTAGGAAAAACGTATTTAACGTCTTATATACAAGTTCTACCAGAAAACATGTGATCTTATATTTTGATTAAGAACTTTTATAATATATATTTGATCGAGTACAAAAAATTCAAAATTTATTTCATTGAAAATAGAGTTCCGATTTAGGAGTAATTCAAGAAACAACAAAATCAGTCGAAACTCAAGGGGTACCATCACAGAAAATAGTTGATTTCGGTCCCAAAAAAAAGTATTATATTAATTACTACCTCAATATAGACCGAGTTTGAATTCGAATAAAACTAATTTCACTGAAAATGAAGTTGTGAGTGATGAGATATTGACAAAACTACGAATTCGGACGAAACTAACATGGTGCCACCTTGGAAAAAAGTATTTAACGTCTTATATAAAAGTGATAAAACCAAAAATTTGATCTTATATTTTGATTCAGAATGTTTAGAATATATATTTGATTGTGTACGGAAGAAAACAAAATTTATTTCATCGATAATAGAGTTCCGGTTGAGGAGAAATTCAAAAAACAACAAAATCAGTCGAAACTCAAAGGGGTACCATCACAGAAAATAGTTGATTTCAGTCCGAAAAATATGTGCTATATTAAATTACTACCTTAATATAGATCGAGTTAGAATGCGATTAAAACTATTTTCACTGAAAACGAAGTTGTGAGTGATGAGATATTGACAAAACTACGAAATCGGACGAAACTAACATGGTGCCACCTTGGAAAAAAGTATTTAACGTCTTATATACAAGTGATAAAAATAAACATTTGATCTTATATTTTGATTCACAATGTTTAGAATATATATTTGATTGAGTACGGAAGAAAAAAATAATTATTTCATCGAAAATAGAGTTCCGGTTGAGGAGAAATTCAAAAAACAACAAAATCAGTCGAAACTCAAAGGGGTACCATCACAGAAAATAGTTGATTTCAGTCCCAAAAATATGTATTATATTAATATTAGTACTTCAATATATATCGAGTTAGAATGCGAATAAAACTAATTTCACTGAAAACGAAGTTGTGAGTGATGATATATTGACAAAACTACGAAATCGGACGAAACTAATATGGTGCCACCTTCGAAAAACGTATTTAACGCCTTATATACAAGTGATAAAAACAAACATGTTTTCTTAAATTTTGGTTAAGAACTTTTACACTATATATTTGATTGAGTACGAAAATAAAAAATTTATTTCATCGAAAATAGAGTTTCGGTAGAGAAGTAATTCAAAAAACAACAAAATCAGTCGAAAATCAAAGGGGTACCATCACAGAAAATAGTTGATTTCGGTCCCTAAAATATGTATTAAATTAAATTACTACCTCAATATAGATCGAGTTAGAATGCGAATAATACTATTTTCACTAAAAATGAAGTTGTGAGTGATGAGATATTGACAAAACTACGAAATCGGACGAAACTAGTATGGTGCTACCTTGGGAAAAAGTATTTAACGTCTTATATACAAGTGATAAAAGAAAAAATTTGATCTTATATTTTGATTCAGAATGTTTAGAATATATATTTGATTGAGTACGGAAGAAAACAAAATTTATTTCATCGAAAATAGAGTTCCGGTTGAGGAGAAATTCAAAAAACAACAAAATCAGTCGAAACTCAAAGGGGACCATCACAGAAAATAGTTGATTTCGGTCCGAAAAATATGTGTTATATTAAATTACTACCTTAATATAGATCGAGTTAGAATGCGAATAAAACTAATTTCACTGAAAACGAAGTTGTGAGTGATGAGATATTGACAAAACTACGAAATCGGACGAAACTAACATGGTGCCACCTTGGAAAAAAGTATTTAACGTCTTATATACAAGTGATAAAAATAAACATTTGATCTTATATTTTGATTCAGAATGTTTAGAATATATATTTGATTGAGTACGGAAGAAAAAAATAATTATTTCATCGAAAATAGAGTTCCGGTTGGGGAGAAATTCAAAAAACAACAAAATTAGTCGAAACTCAAAGGGGTACCATCACAGAAAATAGTTGATTTCGGTCCCAAAAATATGTATTATATTAATATTAGTACTTCAATATATATCGAGTTAGAATGCCAATAAAATTAATTTCATTGAAAACGAAGTTGTGAGTGATTAGATATTGACAAAACTACGAAATCGGACGAAACAATAAGGCCTCACCTAGGAAAAACGTATTTAACGTCTTATATACAAGTTCTACCAGAAAACATGTGATCTTATATTTTGATTAAGAACTTTTATAATATATATTTGATCGAGTACGAAAAATTCAAAATTTATTTCATCGAAAATAGAGTTCCGATTTAGGAGTAATTCAAGAAACAACAAAATCAGTCGAAACTCAAAGGGGTACCATCACAGAAAATAGTTGATTTCGGTCCCAAAAAAAAGTATTATATTAATTACTACCTCAATATAGACCGAGTTTGAATTCGAATAAAACTAATTTCACTGAAAATGAAGTTGTGAGTGATGAGATATTGACAAAACTACGAATTCGGACGAAACTAACATGGTGCCACCTTGGAAAAAAGTATTTAACGTCTTATATACAAGTGATAAAACCAAAAATTTGATCTTATATTTTGATTCAGAATGTTTAGAATATATATTTGATTGAGTACGGAAGAAAACAAAATTTATTTCATCGATAATAGAGTTCCGGTTGAGGAGAAATTCAAAAAACAACAAAATCAGTCAAAACTCAAAGGGGTACCATCACAGAAAATAGTTGATTTCAGTCCGAAAAATATGTGTTATATTAAATTACTAGCTTAATATAGATCGAGTTAGAATGCGATTAAAACTAATTTCACTGAAAACGAAGTTGTGAGTGATGAGATATTGACAAAACTACGAAATCGGACGAAACTAACATGGTGCCACCTTGGAAAAAAGTATTTAACGTCTTATATACAAGTGATAAAAATAAACATTTGATCTTATATTTTGATTCACAATGTTTAGAATATATATTTGATTGAGTACGGAAGAAAAAAATAATTATTTCATCGAAAATAGAGTTCCGGTTGAGGAGAAATTCAAAAAACAACAAAATCAGTCGAAACTCAAAGGGGTACCATCACAGAAAATAGTTGATTTCAGTCCCAAAAATATGTATTATATTAATATTAGTACTTCAATATACATCGAGTTAGAATGCGAATAAAACTAATTTCACTGAAAACGAAGTTGTGAGTGATGATATATTGACAAAACTACGAAATCGGACGAAACTAATATGGTGCCACCTTCGAAAAACGTATTTAACGCCTTATATACAAGTGATAAAAACAAACATGTTTTCTTAAATTTTGGTTAAGAACTTTTACACTATATATTTGATTGAGTACGAAAATAAAAAATTTATTTCATCGAAAATAGAGTTCCGGTAGAGAAGTAATTCAAAAAACAACAAAATCAGTCGAAAATCAAAGGGGTACCATCACAGAAAATAGTTGATTTCGGTCCCTAAAATATGTATTAAATTAAATTACTACCTCAATATAGATCGAGTTAGAATGCGAATAATACTATTTTCACTAAAAATGAAGTTGTGAGTGATGAGATATTGACAAAACTACGAAATCGGACGAAACTAGTATGGTGCTACCTTGGGAAAAAGTATTTAACGTCTTATATACAAGTGATAAAAGAAAAAATTTGATCTTATATTTTGATTCAGAATGTTTAGAATATATATTTGATTGAGTACGGAAGAAAACAAAATTTATTTCATCGAAAATAGAGTTCCGGTTGAGGAGAAATTCAAAAAACAACAAAATCAGTCGAAACTCAAAGGGGGACCATCACAGAAAATAGTTGATTTCGGTCCGAAAAATATGTGTTATATTAAATTACTACCTTAATATAGATCGAGTTAGAATGCGAATAAAACTAATTTCACTGAAAACGAAGTTGTGAGTGATGAGATATTGACAAAACTACGAAATCGGACGAAACTAACATGGTGCCACCTTGGAAAAAAGTATTTAACGTCTTATATACAAGTGATAAAAATAAACATTTGATCTTATATTTTGATTCAGAATGTTTAGAATATATATTTGATTGAGTACGGAAGAAAAAAATAATTATTTCATCGAAAATAGAGTTCCGGTTGGGGAGAAATTCAAAAAACAACAAAATTAGTCGAAACTCAAAGGGGTACCATCACAGAAAATAGTTGATTTCGGTCCCAAAAATATGTATTATATTAATATTAGTACTTCAATATATATCGAGTTAGAATGCCAATAAAATTAATTTCATTGAAAACGAAGTTGTGAGTGATTAGATATTGACAAAACTACGAAATCGGACGAAACAATAAGGCCTCACCTAGGAAAAACGTATTTAACGTCTTATATACAAGTTCTACCAGAAAACATGTGATCTTATATTTTGATTAAGAACTTTTATAATATATATTTGATCGAGTACGAAAAATTCAAAATTTATTTCATCGAAAATAGAGTTCCGATTTAGGAGTAATTCAAGAAACAACAAAATCAGTCGAAACTCAAAGGGGTACCATCACAGAAAATAGTTGATTTCGGTCCCAAAAAAAAGTATTATATTAATTACTACCTCAATATAGACCGAGTTTGAATTCGAATAAAACTAATTTCACTGAAAATGAAGTTGTGAGTGATGAGATATTGACAAAACTACGAATTCGGACGAAACTAACATGGTGCCACCTTGGAAAAAAGTATTTAACGTCTTATATACAAGTGATAAAACCAAAAATTTGATCTTATATTTTGATTCAGAATGTTTAGAATATATATTTGATTGAGTACGGAAGAAAACAAAATTTATTTCATCGATAATAGAGTTCCGGTTGAGGAGAAATTCAAAAAACAACAAAATCAGTCAAAACTCAAAGGGGTACCATCACAGAAAATAGTTGATTTCAGTCCGAAAAATATGTGTTATATTAAATTACTAGCTTAATATAGATCGAGTTAGAATGCGATTAAAACTAATTTCACTGAAAACGAAGTTGTGAGTGATGAGATATTGACAAAACTACGAAATCGGACGAAACTAACATGGTGCCACCTTGGAAAAAAGTATTTAACGTCTTATATACAAGTGATAAAAATAAACATTTGATCTTATATTTTGATTCACAATGTTTAGAATATATATTTGATTGAGTACGGAAGAAAAAAATAATTATTTCATCGAAAATAGAGTTCCGGTTGAGGAGAAATTCAAAAAACAACAAAATCAGTCGAAACTCAAAGGGGTACCATCACAGAAAATAGTTGATTTCAGTCCCAAAAATATGTATTATATTAATATTAGTACTTCAATATATATCGAGTTAGAATGCGAATAAAACTAATTTCACTGAAAACGAAGTTGTGAGTGATGATATATTGACAAAACTACGAAATCGGACGAAACTAATATGGTGCCACCTTCGAAAAACGTATTTAACGCCTTATATACAAGTGATAAAAACAAACATGTTTTCTTAAATTTTGGTTAAGAACTTTTACACTATATATTTGATTGAGTACGAAAATAAAAAATTTATTTCATCGAAAATAGAGTTCCGGTAGAGAAGTAATTCAAAAAACAACAAAATCAGTCGAAAATCAAAGGGGTACCATCACAGAAAATAGTTGATTTCGGTCCCTAAAATATGTATTAAATTAAATTACTACCTCAATATAGATCGAGTTAGAATGCGAATAATACTATTTTCACTAAAAATGAAGTTGTGAGTGATGAGATATTGACAAAACTACGAAATCGGACGAAACTAGTATGGTGCTACCTTGGGAAAAAGTATTTAACGTCTTATATACAAGTGATAAAAGAAAAAATTTGATCTTATATTTTGATTCAGAATGTTTAGAATATATATTTGATTGAGTACGGAAGAAAACAAAATTTATTTCATCGAAAATAGAGTTCCGGTTGAGGAGAAATTCAAAAAACAACAAAATCAGTCGAAACTCAAAGGGGTATCATCACAGAAAATAGTTGATTTCGGTCCGAAAAATATGTGTTATATTAAATTACTACCTTAATATAGATCGAGTTAGAATGCGAATAAAACTAATTTCACTGAAAACGAAGTTGTGAGTGATTAGATATTGACAAAACTACGAAATCGGACGAAACTAACATGGTGCCACCTTGGAAAAAAGTATTTAACGTCTTATATACAAGTGATAAAAATAAACATTTGATCTTATATTTTGATTCAGAATGTTTAGAATATATATTTGATTGAGTACGGAAGAAAAAAATAATTATTTCATCGAAAATAGAGTTCCGGTTGAGGAGAAATTCAAAAAACAACAAAATCAGTCGAAACTCAAAGGGGTACCATCACAGAAAATAGTTGATTTCGGTCCCAAAAATATGTATTATATTAATATTAGTACTTCAATATATATCGAGTTAGAATGCCAATAAAATTAATTTCATTGAAAACGAAGTTGTGAGTGATTAGATATTGACAAAACTACGAAATCGGACGAAACAATAAGGCCTCACCTAGGAAAAACGTATTTAACGTCTTATATACAAGTTCTACCAGAAAACATGTGATCTTATATTTTGATTAAGAACTTTTATAATATATATTTGATCGAGTACAAAAAATTCAAAATTTATTTCATTGAAAATAGAGTTCCGATTTAGGAGTAATTCAAGAAACAACAAAATCAGTCGAAACTCAAGGGGTACCATCACAGAAAATAGTTGATTTCGGTCCCAAAAAAAAGTATTATATTAATTACTACCTCAATATAGACCGAGTTTGAATTCGAATAAAACTAATTTCACTGAAAATGAAGTTGTGAGTGATGAGATATTGACAAAACTACGAATTCGGACGAAACTAACATGGTGCCACCTTGGAAAAAAGTATTTAACGTCTTATATAAAAGTGATAAAACCAAAAATTTGATCTTATATTTTGATTCAGAATGTTTAGAATATATATTTGATTGTGTACGGAAGAAAACAAAATTTATTTCATCGATAATAGAGTTCCGGTTGAGGAGAAATTCAAAAAACAACAAAATCAGTCGAAACTCAAAGGGGTACCATCACAGAAAATAGTTGATTTCAGTCCGAAAAATATGTGCTATATTAAATTACTACCTTAATATAGATCGAGTTAGAATGCGATTAAAACTATTTTCACTGAAAACGAAGTTGTGAGTGATGAGATATTGACAAAACTACGAAATCGGACGAAACTAACATGGTGCCACCTTGGAAAAAAGTATTTAACGTCTTATATACAAGTGATAAAAATAAACATTTGATCTTATATTTTGATTCACAATGTTTAGAATATATATTTGATTGAGTACGGAAGAAAAAAATAATTATTTCATCGAAAATAGAGTTCCGGTTGAGGAGAAATTCAAAAAACAACAAAATCAGTCGAAACTCAAAGGGGTACCATCACAGAAAATAGTTGATTTCAGTCCCAAAAATATGTATTATATTAATATTAGTACTTCAATATATATCGAGTTAGAATGCGAATAAAACTAATTTCACTGAAAACGAAGTTGTGAGTGATGATATATTGACAAAACTACGAAATCGGACGAAACTAATATGGTGCCACCTTCGAAAAACGTATTTAACGCCTTATATACAAGTGATAAAAACAAACATGTTTTCTTAAATTTTGGTTAAGAACTTTTACACTATATATTTGATTGAGTACGAAAATAAAAAATTTATTTCATCGAAAATAGAGTTCCGGTAGAGAAGTAATTCAAAAAACAACAAAATCAGTCGAAAATCAAAGGGGTACCATCACAGAAAATAGTTGATTTCGGTCCCTAAAATATGTATTAAATTAAATTACTACCTCAATATAGATCGAGTTAGAATGCGAATAATACTATTTTCACTAAAAATGAAGTTGTGAGTGATGAGATATTGACAAAACTACGAAATCGGACGAAACTAGTATGGTGCTACCTTGGGAAAAAGTATTTAACGTCTTATATACAAGTGATAAAAGAAAAAATTTGATCTTATATTTTGATTCAGAATGTTTAGAATATATATTTGATTGAGTACGGAAGAAAACAAAATTTATTTCATCGAAAATAGAGTTCCGGTTGAGGAGAAATTCAAAAAACAACAAAATCAGTCGAAACTCAAAGGGGACCATCACAGAAAATAGTTGATTTCGGTCCGAAAAATATGTGTTATATTAAATTACTACCTTAATATATATCGAGTTAGAATGCGAATAAAACTAATTTCACTGAAAACGAAGTTGTGAGTGATGAGATATTGACAAAACTACGAAATCGGACGAAACTAACATGGTGCCACCTTGGAAAAAAGTATTTAACGTCTTATATACAAGTGATAAAAATAAACATTTGATCTTATATTTTGATTCAGAATGTTTAGAATATATATTTGATTGAGTACGGAAGAAAAAAATAATTATTTCATCGAAAATAGAGTTCCGGTTGGGGAGAAATTCAAAAAACAACAAAATTAGTCGAAACTCAAAGGGGTACCATCACAGAAAATAGTTGATTTCGGTCCCAAAAATATGTATTATATTAATATTAGTACTTCAATATATATCGAGTTAGAATGCGAATAAAATTAATTTCATTGAAAACGAAGTTGTGAGTGATTAGATATTGACAAAACTACGAAATCGGACGAAACAATAAGGCCTCACCTAGGAAAAACGTATTTAACGTCTTATATACAAGTTCTACCAGAAAACATGTGATCTTATATTTTGATTAAGAACGTTTATAATATATATTTGATCGAGTACGAAAAATTCAAAATTTATTTCATCGAAAATAGAGTTCCGATTTAGGAGTAATTCAAGAAACAACAAAATCAGTCGAAACTCAAAGGGGTACCATCACAGAAAATAGTTGATTTCGGTCCCAAAAAAAAGTATTATATTAATTACTACCTCAATATAGACCGAGTTTGAATTCGAATAAAACTAATTTCACTGAAAATGAAGTTGTGAGTGATGAGATATTGACAAAACTACGAATTCGGACGAAACTAACATGGTGCCACCTTGGAAAAAAGTATTTAACGTCTTATATACAAGTGATAAAACCAAAAATTTGATCTTATATTTTGATTCAGAATGTTTAGAATATATATTTGATTGAGTACGGAAGAAAACAAAATTTATTTCATCGATAATAGAGTTCCGGTTGAGGAGAAATTCAAAAAACAACAAAATCAGTCGAAACTCAAAGGGGTACCATCACAGAAAATAGTTGATTTCAGTCCGAAAAATATGTGTTATATTAAATTACTAGCTTAATATAGATCGAGTTAGAATGCGATTAAAACTAATTTCACTGAAAACGAAGTTGTGAGTGATGAGATATTGACAAAACTACGAAATCGGACGAAACTAACATGGTGCCACCTTGGAAAAAAGTATTTAACGTCTTATATACAAGTGATAAAAATAAACATTTGATCTTATATTTTGATTCACAATGTTTAGAATATATATTTGATTGAGTACGGAAGAAAAAAATAATTATTTCATCGAAAATAGAGTTCCGGTTGAGGAGAAATTCAAAAAACAACAAAATCAGTCGAAACTCAAAGGGGTACCATCACAGAAAATAGTTGATTTCAGTCCCAAAAATATGTATTATATTAATATTAGTACTTCAATATACATCGAGTTAGAATGCGAATAAAACTAATTTCACTGAAAACGAAGTTGTGAGTGATGATATATTGACAAAACTACGAAATCGGACGAAACTAATATGGTGCCACCTTCGAAAAACGTATTTAACGCCTTATATACAAGTGATAAAAACAAACATGTTTTCTTAAATTTTGGTTAAGAACTTTTACACTATATATTTGATTGAGTACGAAAATAAAAAATTTATTTCATCGAAAATAGAGTTCCGGTAGAGAAGTAATTCAAAAAACAACAAAATCAGTCGAAAATCAAAGGGGTACCATCACAGAAAATAGTTGATTTCGGTCCCTAAAATATGTATTAAATTAAATTACTACCTCAATATAGATCGAGTTAGAATGCGAATAATACTATTTTCACTAAAAATGAAGTTGTGAGTGATGAGATATTGACAAAACTACGAAATCGGACGAAACTAGTATGGTGCTACCTTGGGAAAAAGTATTTAACGTCTTATATACAAGTGATAAAAGAAAAAATTTGATCTTATATTTTGATTCAGAATGTTTAGAATATATATTTGATTGAGTACGGAAGAAAACAAAATTTATTTCATCGAAAATAGAGTTCCGGTTGAGGAGAAATTCAAAAAACAACAAAATCAGTCGAAACTCAAAGGGGACCATCACAGAAAATAGTTGATTTCGGTCCGAAAAATATGTGTTATATTAAATTACTACCTTAATATAGATCGAGTTAGAATGCGAATAAAACTAATTTCACTGAAAACGAAGTTGTGAGTGATGAGATATTGACAAAACTACGAAATCGGACGAAACTAACATGGTGCCACCTTGGAAAAAAGTATTTAACGTCTTATATACAAGTGATAAAAATAAACATTTGATCTTATATTTTGATTCAGAATGTTTAGAATATATATTTGATTGAGTACGGAAGAAAAAAATAATTATTTCATCGAAAATAGAGTTCCGGTTGGGGAGAAATTCAAAAAACAACAAAATTAGTCGAAACTCAAAGGGGTACCATCACAGAAAATAGTTGATTTCGGTCCCAAAAATATGTATTATATTAATATTAGTACTTCAATATATATCGAGTTAGAATGCGAATAAAATTAATTTCATTGAAAACGAAGTTGTGAGTGATTAGATATTGACAAAACTACGAAATCGGACGAAACAATAAGGCCTCACCTAGGAAAAACGTATTTAACGTCTTATATACAAGTTCTACCAGAAAACATGTGATCTTATATTTTGATTAAGAACGTTTATAATATATATTTGATCGAGTACGAAAAATTCAAAATTTATTTCATCGAAAATAGAGTTCCGATTTAGGAGTAATTCAAGAAACAACAAAATCAGTCGAAACTCAAAGGGGTACCATCACAGAAAATAGTTGATTTCGGTCCCAAAAAAAAGTATTATATTAATTACTACCTCAATATAGACCGAGTTTGAATTCGAATAAAACTAATTTCACTGAAAATGAAGTTGTGAGTGATGAGATATTGACAAAACTACGAATTCGGACGAAACTAACATGGTGCCACCTTGGAAAAAAGTATTTAACGTCTTATATACAAGTGATAAAACCAAAAATTTGATCTTATATTTTGATTCAGAATGTTTAGAATATATATTTGATTGAGTACGGAAGAAAACAAAATTTATTTCATCGATAATAGAGTTCCGGTTGAGGAGAAATTCAAAAAACAACAAAATCAGTCGAAACTCAAAGGGGTACCATCACAGAAAATAGTTGATTTCAGTCCGAAAAATATGTGTTATATTAAATTACTAGCTTAATATAGATCGAGTTAGAATGCGATTAAAACTAATTTCACTGAAAACGAAGTTGTGAGTGATGAGATATTGACAAAACTACGAAATCGGACGAAACTAACATGGTGCCACCTTGGAAAAAAGTATTTAACGTCTTATATACAAGTGATAAAAATAAACATTTGATCTTATATTTTGATTCACAATGTTTAGAATATATATTTGATTGAGTACGGAAGAAAAAAATAATTATTTCATCGAAAATAGAGTTCCGGTTGAGGAGAAATTCAAAAAACAACAAAATCAGTCGAAACTCAAAGGGGTACCATCACAGAAAATAGTTGATTTCAGTCCCAAAAATATGTATTATATTAATATTAGTACTTCAATATACATCGAGTTAGAATGCGAATAAAACTAATTTCACTGAAAACGAAGTTGTGAGTGATGATATATTGACAAAACTACGAAATCGGACGAAACTAATATGGTGCCACCTTCGAAAAACGTATTTAACGCCTTATATACAAGTGATAAAAACAAACATGTTTTCTTAAATTTTGGTTAAGAACTTTTACACTATATATTTGATTGAGTACGAAAATAAAAAATTTATTTCATCGAAAATAGAGTTCCGGTAGAGAAGTAATTCAAAAAACAACAAAATCAGTCGAAAATCAAAGGGGTACCATCACAGAAAATAGTTGATTTCGGTCCCTAAAATATGTATTAAATTAAATTACTACCTCAATATAGATCGAGTTAGAATGCGAATAATACTATTTTCACTAAAAATGAAGTTGTGAGTGATGAGATATTGACAAAACTACGAAATCGGACGAAACTAGTATGGTGCTACCTTGGGAAAAAGTATTTAACGTCTTATATACAAGTGATAAAAGAAAAAATTTGATCTTATATTTTGATTCAGAATGTTTAGAATATATATTTGATTGAGTACGGAAGAAAACAAAATTTATTTCATCGAAAATAGAGTTCCGGTTGAGGAGAAATTCAAAAAACAACAAAATCAGTCGAAACTCAAAGGGGACCATCACAGAAAATAGTTGATTTCGGTCCGAAAAATATGTGTTATATTAAATTACTACCTTAATATAGATCGAGTTAGAATGCGAATAAAACTAATTTCACTGAAAACGAAGTTGTGAGTGATGAGATATTGACAAAACTACGAAATCGGACGAAACTAACATGGTGCCACCTTGGAAAAAAGTATTTAACGTCTTATATACAAGTGATAAAAATAAACATTTGATCTTATATTTTGATTCAGAATGTTTAGAATATATATTTGATTGAGTACGGAAGAAAAAAATAATTATTTCATCGAAAATAGAGTTCCGGTTGGGGAGAAATTCAAAAAACAACAAAATTAGTCGAAACTCAAAGGGGTACCATCACAGAAAATAGTTGATTTCGGTCCCAAAAATATGTATTATATTAATATTAGTACTTCAATATATATCGAGTTAGAATGCGAATAAAATTAATTTCATTGAAAACGAAGTTGTGAGTGATTAGATATTGACAAAACTACGAAATCGGACGAAACAATAAGGCCTCACCTAGGAAAAACGTATTTAACGTCTTATATACAAGTTCTACCAGAAAACATGTGATCTTATATTTTGATTAAGAACGTTTATAATATATATTTGATCGAGTACGAAAAATTCAAAATTTATTTCATCGAAAATAGAGTTCCGATTTAGGAGTAATTCAAGAAACAACAAAATCAGTCGAAACTCAAAGGGGTACCATCACAGAAAATAGTTGATTTCGGTCCCAAAAAAAAGTATTATATTAATTACTACCTCAATATAGACCGAGTTTGAATTCGAATAAAACTAATTTCACTGAAAATGAAGTTGTGAGTGATGAGATATTGACAAAACTACGAATTCGGACGAAACTAACATGGTGCCACCTTGGAAAAAAGTATTTAACGTCTTATATACAAGTGATAAAACCAAAAATTTGATCTTATATTTTGATTCAGAATGTTTAGAATATATATTTGATTGAGTACGGAAGAAAACAAAATTTATTTCATCGATAATAGAGTTCCGGTTGAGGAGAAATTCAAAAAACAACAAAATCAGTCGAAACTCAAAGGGGTACCATCACAGAAAATAGTTGATTTCAGTCCGAAAAATATGTGTTATATTAAATTACTAGCTTAATATAGATCGAGTTAGAATGCGATTAAAACTAATTTCACTGAAAACGAAGTTGTGAGTGATGAGATATTGACAAAACTACGAAATCGGACGAAACTAACATGGTGCCACCTTGGAAAAAAGTATTTAACGTCTTATATACAAGTGATAAAAATAAACATTTGATCTTATATTTTGATTCACAATGTTTAGAATATATATTTGATTGAGTACGGAAGAAAAAAATAATTATTTCATCGAAAATAGAGTTCCGGTTGAGGAGAAATTCAAAAAACAACAAAATCAGTCGAAACTCAAAGGGGTACCATCACAGAAAATAGTTGATTTCAGTCCCAAAAATATGTATTATATTAATATTAGTACTTCAATATACATCGAGTTAGAATGCGAATAAAACTAATTTCACTGAAAACGAAGTTGTGAGTGATGATATATTGACAAAACTACGAAATCGGACGAAACTAATATGGTGCCACCTTCGAAAAACGTATTTAACGCCTTATATACAAGTGATAAAAACAAACATGTTTTCTTAAATTTTGGTTAAGAACTTTTACACTATATATTTGATTGAGTACGAAAATAAAAAATTTATTTCATCGAAAATAGAGTTCCGGTAGAGAAGTAATTCAAAAAACAACAAAATCAGTCGAAAATCAAAGGGGTACCATCACAGAAAATAGTTGATTTCGGTCCCTAAAATATGTATTAAATTAAATTACTACCTCAATATAGATCGAGTTAGAATGCGAATAATACTATTTTCACTAAAAATGAAGTTGTGAGTGATGAGATATTGACAAAACTACGAAATCGGACGAAACTAGTATGGTGCTACCTTGGGAAAAAGTAGGGGTGAGCGAGAAGACCACGAAGACCGAGACCAAACCGAGACCGACCGAAACCAAACCAAAAAGACCGAACCATTTGTGGACCGAGACCAATGGTCTTGACTTATGGTCTTTTTTGGTCTTGGTCTTATTTCGGTCCTAGACCGTTAAGACCATGGGGACCATTGGAGACCATTACCTATTTTTTAGTGAATTTATTAGAAATGTCTTATTTCGATAGAATTAACTATAAAAGACGCTCGATTAAAAATATAATATAATTTAAATGAAAAAAGTTTAGATCAATAATAAATTATTATAAAATTAATAAATTATATTATATACTATCATGTTATAGTAATTTATATAATTATATATTATGATATTAAATTATATTGGATAATATAGTTATTTTGATTTTGAAATGATTTTTAAAAAGTCGGTCTAATCGGATGATTTCAATTTAGAACGAAATTATGTCAATTTTATGTCAATTGAATAAAATATTATTTTGATATATTACATATTTTATAAAGAAGTAATAAAATTAGTTTTTTATATTGTGTTTTTGTATAGCGATATACATACATAATAGAGATATACTATTGAAACGATGATTACATATATGCACGGTCACGATTTTTGCAATACGATTTTTGCACGGTCACGATTTTTGAAACTATGTTTTTAAATCACAATGCATAACAATATTTATTTTATTTTACTCTAAAAAGTAACAAAAAAATATTGTTTATACAGAAAACATTGTTTTCAAAATAAAAAGGTTTACCCGTAGGAGTTTTTTTTATAAATAATTTCAGTTTTAAAAAGAACCTATATTTTCAAAATATTGTTTTCTTTACATTTAAACAAAATATTTAGAATATTTGTTTTAGGAAAAAGTGTAAAAGTCTAAAGGACTCGAGTGAATATTACAAGAAGTCTTACTTGTACATATATTTTGTTGATTAATTTAATTTTGTTTTATTTGATTAATATTTTTGGTAAAATATAAAAGTATATAAAAATTATGTCTAATGGTCCAAACGGTCCAATTGGTCTAGACCAAACCAAAACCGAAAAAACCAAGACCATATAAACGGTCCAAACGGTCTCGGTTTCGGTCTCAAGACCGAAATCAATGGACCGAAATTTTCGGTCTCGGTTCTAAGACCGAACCAGACCGAACCAGACCGGTTTTTGCTCACCCCTAGGAAAAAGTATTTAACGTCTTATATACAAGTGATAAAAGAAAAAATTTGATCTTATATTTTGATTCAGAATGTTTAGAATATATATTTGATTGAGTACGGAAGAAAACAAAATTTATTTCATCGAAAATAGAGTTCCGGTTGAGGAGAAATTCAAAAAACAACAAAATCAGTCGAAACTCAAAGGGGTACCATCACAGAAAATAGTTGATTTCGGTCCGAAAAATATGTGTTATATTAAATTACTACCTTAATATAGATCGAGTTAGAATGCGAATAAAACTAATTTCACTGAAAACGAAGTTGTGAGTGATGAGATATTGACAAAACTACGAAATCGGACGAAACTAACATGGTGCCACCTTGGAAAAAAGTATTTAACGTCTTATATACAAGTGATAAAAATAAACATTTGATCTTATATTTTGATTCAGAATGTTTAGAATATATATTTGATTGAGTACGGAAGAAAAAAATAATTATTTCATCGAAAATAGAGTTCCGGTTGGGGAGAAATTCAAAAAACAACAAAATTAGTCGAAACTCAAAGGGGTACCATCACAGAAAATAGTTGATTTCGGTCCCAAAAATATGTATTATATTAATATTAGTACTTCAATATATATCGAGTTAGAATGCGAATAAAATTAATTTCATTGAAAACGAAGTTGTGAGTGATTAGATATTGACAAAACTACGAAATCGGACGAAACAATAAGGCCTCACCTAGGAAAAACGTATTTAACGTCTTATATACAAGTTCTACCAGAAAACATGTGATCTTATATTTTGATTAAGAACTTTTATAATATATATTTGATCGAGTACGAAAAATTCAAAATTTATTTCATCGAAAATAGAGTTCCGATTTAGGAGTAATTCAAGAAACAACAAAATCAGTCGAAACTCAAAGGGGTACCATCACAGAAAATAGTTGATTTCGGTCCCAAAAAAAAGTATTATATTAATTACTACCTCAATATAGACCGAGTTTGAATTCGAATAAAACTAATTTCACTGAAAATGAAGTTGTGAGTGATGAGATATTGACAAAACTACGAATTCGGACGAAACTAACATGGTGCCACCTTGGAAAAAAGTATTTAACGTCTTATATACAAGTGATAAAACCAAAAATTTGATATTATATTTTGATTCAGAATGTTTAGAATATATATTTGATTGAGTACGGAAGAAAACAAAATATATTTCATCGATAATAGAGTTCCGGTTGAGGAGAAATTCAAAAAACAACAAAATCAGTCGAAACTCAAAGGGGTACCATCACAGAAAATAGTTGATTTCAGTCCGAAAAATATGTGTTATATTAAATTACTACCTTAATATAGATCGAGTTAGAATGCGATTAAAACTAATTTCACTGAAAACGAAGTTGTGAGAGATGAGATATTGACAAAACTACGAAATCGGACGAAACTAACATGGTGCCACCTTGGAAAAAAGTATTTAACGTCTTATATACAAGTGATAAAAATAAACATTTGATCTTATATTTTGATTCACAATGTTTAGAATATATATTTGATTGAGTACGGAAGAAAAAAATAATTATTTCATCGAAAATAGAGTTCCGGTTGGGGAGAAATTCAAAAAACAACAAAATTAGTCGAAACTCAAAGGGGTACCATCACAGAAAATAGTTGATTTCGGTCCCAAAAATATGTATTATATTAATATTAGTACTTCAATATATATCGAGTTAGAATGCGAATAAAATTAATTTCATTGAAAACGAAGTTGTGAGTGATTAGATATTGACAAAACTACGAAATCGGACGAAACAATAAGGCCTCACCTAGGAAAAACGTATTTAACGTCTTATATACAAGTTCTACCAGAAAACATGTGATCTTATATTTTGATTAAGAACTTTTATAATATATATTTGATCGAGTACGAAAAATTCAAAATTTATTTCATCGAAAATAGAGTTCCGATTTAGGAGTAATTCAAGAAACAACAAAATCAGTCGAAACTCAAAGGGGTACCATCACAGAAAATAGTTGATTTCGGTCCCAAAAAAAAGTATTATATTAATTACTACCTCAATATAGACCGAGTTTGAATTCGAATAAAACTAATTTCACTGAAAATGAAGTTGTGAGTGATGAGATATTGACAAAACTACGAATTCGGACGAAACTAACATGGTGCCACCTTGGAAAAAAGTATTTAACGTCTTATATACAAGTGATAAAACCAAAAATTTGATCTTATATTTTGATTCAGAATGTTTAGAATATATATTTGATTGAGTACGGAAGAAAACAAAATATATTTCATCGATAATAGAGTTCCGGTTGAGGAGAAATTCAAAAAACAACAAAATCAGTCGAAACTCAAAGGGGTACCATCACAGAAAATAGTTGATTTCAGTCCGAAAAATATGTGTTATATTAAATTACTAGCTTAATATAGATCGAGTTAGAATGCGATTAAAACTAATTTCACTGAAAACGAAGTTGTGAGTGATGAGATATTGACAAAACTACGAAATCGGACGAAACTAACATGGTGCCACCTTGGAAAAAAGTATTTAACGTCTTATATACAAGTGATAAAAATAAACCTTTGATCTTATATTTTGATTCACAATGTTTAGAATATATATTTGATTGAGTACGGAAGAAAAAAATAATTATTTCATCGAAAATAGAGATTCGGTTGAGGAGAAATTCAAAAAACAACAAAATCAGTCGAAACTCAAAGGGGTACCATCACAGAAAATAGTTGATTTCAGTCCCAAAAATATGTATTATATTAATATTAGTACTTCAATATATATCGAGTTAGAATGCGAATAAAACTAATTTCACTGAAAACGAAGTTGTGAGTGATGATATATTGACAACACTACGAAATCGGACGAAACTAATATGGTGCCACCTTCGAAAAACGAATTTAACGCCTTATATACAAGTGATAAAAACAAACATGTTTTCTTAAATTTTGGTTAAGAACTTTTACAATATATATTTGATTGAGTACGAAAAATAAAAAATTTATTTCATCGAAAATAGAGTTCCGGTAGAGAAGTAATTCAAAAAACAACAAAATCAGTCGAAAATCAAAGGGGTACCATCACAGAAAATAGTTGATTTCGGTCCCTAAAATATGTATTAAATTAAATTACTACCTCAATATAGATCGAGTTAGAATGCGAATAATACTATTTTCACTAAAAATGAAGTTGTGAGTGATGAGATATTGACAAAACTACGAAATCGGACGAAAATAGTATGGTGCTACCTTGGGAAAAAGTATTTAACGTCTTATATACAAGTGATAAAAGAAAACATTTGATCTTATATTTTGATTAAGAATTTTTAGAATATATATTTGATTGAGTACGGAAGAAAACAAAATTTATTTCATCGAAAATAGAGTTCCGGTTGAGGAGAAATTCAAAAAACAACAAAATCAGTCGAAACTCAAAGGGGTACCATCACAGAAAATAGTTGATTTCGGTCCGAAAAATATGTGTTATATTAAATTACTACCTTAATATAGATCGAGTTAGAATGCGAATAAAACTAATTTCACTGAAAACGAAGTTGTGAGTGATGAGATATTGACAAAACTACGAAATCGGACGAAACTAACATGGTGCCACCTTGGAAAAAAGTATTTAACGTCTTATATACAAGTGATAAAAATAAACATTTGATCTTATATTTTGATTCAGAATGTTTAGAATATATATTTGATTGAGTACGGAAGAAAAAAATAATTATTTCATCGAAAATAGAGTTCCGGTTGGGGAGAAATTCAAAAAACAACAAAATTAGTCGAAACTCAAAGGGGTACCATCACAGAAAATAGTTGATTTCGGTCCCAAAAATATGTATTATATTAATATTAGTACTTCAATATATATCGAGTTAGAATGCGAATAAAATTAATTTCATTGAAAACGAAGTTGTGAGTGATTAGATATTGACAAAACTACGAAATCGGACGAAACAATAAGGCCTCACCTAGGAAAAACGTATTTAACGTCTTATATACAAGTTCTACCAGAAAACATGTGATCTTATATTTTGATTAAGAACTTTTATAATATATATTTGATCGAGTACGAAAAATTCAAAATTTATTTCATCGAAAATAGAGTTCCGATTTAGGAGTAATTCAAGAAACAACAAAATCAGTCGAAACTCAAAGGGGTACCATCACAGAAAATAGTTGATTTCGGTCCCAAAAAAAAGTATTATATTAATTACTACCTCAATATAGACCGAGTTTGAATTCGAATAAAACTAATTTCACTGAAAATGAAGTTGTGAGTGATGAGATATTGACAAAACTACGAATTCGGACGAAACTAACATGGTGCCACCTTGGAAAAAAGTATTTAACGTCTTATATACAAGTGATAAAACCAAAAATTTGATATTATATTTTGATTCAGAATGTTTAGAATATATATTTGATTGAGTACGGAAGAAAACAAAATATATTTCATCGATAATAGAGTTCCGGTTGAGGAGAAATTCAAAAAACAACAAAATCAGTCGAAACTCAAAGGGGTACCATCACAGAAAATAGTTGATTTCAGTCCGAAAAATATGTGTTATATTAAATTACTACCTTAATATAGATCGAGTTAGAATGCGATTAAAACTAATTTCACTGAAAACGAAGTTGTGAGAGATGAGATATTGACAAAACTACGAAATCGGACGAAACTAACATGGTGCCACCTTGGAAAAAAGTATTTAACGTCTTATATACAAGTGATAAAAATAAACCTTTGATCTTATATTTTGATTCACAATGTTTAGAATATATATTTGATTGAGTACGGAAGAAAAAAATAATTATTTCATCGAAAATAGAGATCCGGTTGAGGAGAAATTCAAAAAACAACAAAATCAGTCGAAACTCAAAGGGGTACCATCACAGAAAATAGTTGATTTCAGTCCCAAAAATATGTATTATATTAATATTAGTACTTCAATATATATCGAGTTAGAATGCGAATAAAACTAATTTCACTGAAAACGAAGTTGTGAGTGATGATATATTGACAACACTACGAAATCGGACGAAACTAATATGGTGCCACCTTCGAAAAACGAATTTAACGCCTTATATACAAGTGATAAAAACAAACATGTTTTCTTAAATTTTGGTTAAGAACTTTTACAATATATATTTGATTGAGTACGAAAAATAAAAAATTTATTTCATCGAAAATAGAGTTCCGGTAGAGAAGTAATTCAAAAAACAACAAAATCAGTCGAAAATCAAAGGGGTACCATCACAGAAAATAGTTGATTTCGGTCCCTAAAATATGTATTAAATTAAATTACTACCTCAATATAGATCGAGTTAGAATGCGAATAATACTATTTTCACTAAAAATGAAGTTGTGAGTGATGAGATATTGACAAAACTACGAAATCGGACGAAACTAGTATGGTGCTACCTTGGGAAAAAGTATTTAACGTCTTATATACAAGTGATAAAAGAAAAAATTTGATCTTATATTTTGATTCAGAATGTTTAGAATATATATTTGATTGAGTACGGAAGAAAACAAAATTTATTTCATCGAAAATAGAGTTCCGGTTGAGGAGAAATTCAAAAAACAACAAAATCAGTCGAAACTCAAAGGGGTACCATCACAGAAAATAGTTGATTTCGGTCCGAAAAATATGTGTTCTATTAAATTACTACCTTAATATAGATCGAGTTAGAATGCGAATAAAACTAATTTCACTGAAAACGAAGTTGTGAGTGATGAGATATTGACAAAACTACGAAATCGGACGAAACTAACATGGTGCCACCTTGGAAAAAAGTATTTAACGTCTTATATACAAGTGATAAAAATAAACATTTGATCTTATATTTTGATTCAGAATGTTTAGAATATATATTTGATTGAGTACGGAAGAAAAAAATAATTATTTCATCGAAAATAGAGTTCCGATTGGGGAGAAATTCAAAAAACAACAAAATTAGTCGAAACTCAAAGGGGTACCATCACAGAAAATAGTTGATTTCAGTCCCAAAAATATGTATTATATTAATATTAGTACTTCAATATATATCGAGTTAGAATGCGAATAAAATTAATTTCATTGAAAACGAAGTTGTGAGTGATTAGATATTGACAAAACTACGAAATCGGACGAAACAATAAGGCCTCACCTAGGAAAAACGTATTTAACGTCTTATATACAAGTTCTACCAGAAAACATGTGATCTTATATTTTGATTAAGAACTTTTATAATATATATTTGATCGAGTACGAAAAATTCAAAATTTATTTCATCGAAAATAGAGTTCCGATTTACGAGTAATTCAAGAAACAACAAAATCAGTCGAAACTCAAAGGGGTACCATCACAGAAAATAGTTGATTTCGGTCCCAAAAAAAAGTATTATATTAATTACTACCTCAATATAGACCGAGTTTGAATTCGAATAAAACTAATTTCACTGAAAATGAAGTTGTGAGTGATGAGATATTGACAAAACTACGAATTCGGACGAAACTAACATGGTGCCACCTTGGAAAAAAGTATTTAACGTCTTATATACAAGTGATAAAACCAAAAATTTGATATTATATTTTGATTCAGAATGTTTAGAATATATATTTGATTGAGTACGGAAGAAAACAAAATTTATTTCATCGATAATAGAGTTCCGGTTGAGGAGAAATTCAAAAAACAACAAAATCAGTCGAAACTCAAAGGGGTACCATCACAGAAAATAGTTGATTTCAGTCCGAAAAATATGTGTTATATTAAATTACTAGCTTAATATAGATCGAGTTAGAATGCGATTAAAACTAATTTCACTGAAAACGAAGTTGTGAGTGATGAGATATTGACAAAACTACGAAATCGGACGAAACTAACATGGTGCCACCTTGGAAAAAAGTATTTAACGTCTTATATACAAGTGATAAAAATAAACATTTGATCTTATATTTTGATTCACAATGTTTAGAATATATATTTGATTGAGTACGGAAGAAAAAAATAATTATTTCATCGAAAATAGAGTTCCGGTTGAGGAGAAATTCAAAAAACAACAAAATCAGTCGAAACTCAAAGGGGTACCATCACAGAAAATAGTTGATTTCAGTCCCAAAAATATGTATTATATTAATATTAGTACTTCAATATATATCGAGTTAGAATGCGAATAAAACTAATTTCACTGAAAACGAAGTTGTGAGTGATGATATATTGACAAAACTACGAAATCGGACGAAACTAATATGGTGCCACCTTCGAAAAACGTATTTAACGCCTTATATACAAGTGATAAAAACAAACATGTTTTCTTAAATTTTGGTTAAGAACTTTTACACTATATATTTGATTGAGTACGAAAATAAAAAATTTATTTCATCGAAAATAGAGTTCCGGTAGAGAAGTAATTCAAAAAACAACAAAATCAGTCGAAAATCAAAGGGGTACCATCACAGAAAATAGTTGATTTCGGTCCCTAAAATATGTATTAAATTAAATTACTACCTCAATATAGATCGAGTTAGAATGCGAATAATACTATTTTCACTAAAAATGAAGTTGTGAGTGATGAGATATTGACAAAACTACGAAATCGGACGAAACTAGTATGGTGCTACCTTGGGAAAAAGTATTTAACGTCTTATATACAAGTGATAAAAGAAAAAATTTGATCTTATATTTTGATTCGGAATGTTTAGAATATATATTTGATTGAGTACGGAAGAAAACAAAATTTATTTCATCGAAAATAGAGTTCCGGTTGAGGAGAAATTCAAAAAACAACAAAATCAGTCGAAACTCAAAGGGGTACCATCACAGAAAATAGTTGATTTCGGTCCGAAAAATATGTGTTATATTAAATTACTACCTTAATATAGATCGAGTTAGAATGCGAATAAAACTAATTTCACTGAAAACGAAGTTGTGAGTGATGAGATATTGACAAAACTACGAAATCGGACGAAACTAACATGGTGCCACCTTGGAAAAAAGTATTTAACGTCTTATATACAAGTGATAAAAATAAACATTTGATCTTATATTTTGATTCAGAATGTTTAGAATATATATTTGATTGAGTACGGAAGAAAAAAATAATTATTTCATCGAAAATAGAGTTCCGGTTGGGGAGAAATTCAAAAAACAACAAAATTAGTCGAAACTCAAAGGGGTACCATCACAGAAAATAGTTGATTTCGGTCCCAAAAATATGTATTATATTAATATTAGTACTTCAATATATATCGAGTTAGAATGCGAATAAAATTAATTTCATTGAAAACGAAGTTGTGAGTGATTAGATATTGACAAAACTACGAAATCGGACGAAACAATAAGGCCTCACCTAGGAAAAACGTATTTAACGTCTTATATACAAGTTCTACCAGAAAACATGTGATCTTATATTTTGATTAAGAACTTTTATAATATATATTTGATCGAGTACGAAAAATTCAAAATTTATTTCATCGAAAATAGAGTTCCGATTTAGGAGTAATTCAAGAAACAACAAAATCAGTCGAAACTCAAAGGGGTACCATCACAGAAAATAGTTGATTTCGGTCCCAAAAAAAAGTATTATATTAATTACTACCTCAATATAGACCGAGTTTGAATTCGAATAAAACTAATTTCACTGAAAATGAAGTTGTGAGTGATGAGATATTGACAAAACTACGAATTCGGACGAAACTAACATGGTGCCACCTTGGAAAAAAGTATTTAACGTCTTATATACAAGTGATAAAACCAAAAATTTGATCTTATATTTTGATTCAGAATGTTTAGAATATATATTTGATTGAGTACGGAAGAAAACAAAATATATTTCATCGATAATAGAGTTCCGGTTGAGGAGAAATTCAAAAAACAACAAAATCAGTCGAAACTCAAAGGGGTACCATCACAGAAAATAGTTGATTTCAGTCCGAAAAATATGTGTTATATTAAATTACTACCTTAATATAGATCGAGTTAGAATGCGATTAAAACTAATTTCACTGAAAACGAAGTTGTGAGAGATGAGATATTGACAAAACTACGAAATCGGACGAAACTAACATGGTGCCACCTTGGAAAAAAGTATTTAACGTCTTATATACAAGTGATAAAAATAAACATTTGATCTTATATTTTGATTCAGAATGTTTAGAATATATATTTGATTGAGTACGGAAGAAAAAAATAATTATTTCATCGAAAATAGAGTTCCGGTTGGGGAGAAATTCAAAAAACAACAAAATTAGTCGAAACTCAAAGGGGTACCATCACAGAAAATAGTTGATTTCGGTCCCAAAAATATGTATTATATTAATATTAGTACTTCAATATATATCGAGTTAGAATGCGAATAAAATTAATTTCATTGAAAACGAAGTTGTGAGTGATTAGATATTGACAAAACTACGAAATCGGACGAAACAATAAGGCCTCACCTAGGAAAAACGTATTTAACGTCTTATATACAAGTTCTACCAGAAAACATGTGATCTTATATTTTGATTAAGAACTTTTATAATATATATTTGATCCAGTACGAAAAATTCAAAATTTATTTCATCGAAAATAGAGTTCCGATTTAGGAGTAATTCAAGAAACAACAAAATCAGTCGAAACTCAAAGGGGTACCATCACAGAAAATAGTTGATTTCGGTCCCAAAAAAAAGTATTATATTAATTACTACCTCAATATAGACCGAGTTTGAATTCGAATAAAACTAATTTCACTGAAAATGAAGTTGTGAGTGATGAGATATTGACAAAACTACGAATTCGGACGAAACTAACATGGTGCCACCTTGGAAAAAAGTATTTAACGTCTTATATACAAGTGATAAAACCAAAAATTTGATCTTATATTTTGATTCAGAATGTTTAGAATATATATTTGATTGAGTACGGAAGAAAACAAAATATATTTCATCGATAATAGAGTTCCGGTTGAGGAGAAATTCAAAAAACAACAAAATCAGTCGAAACTCAAAGGGGTACCATCACAGAAAATAGTTGATTTCAGTCCGAAAAATATGTGTTATATTAAATTACTAGCTTAATATAGATCGAGTTAGAATGCGATTAAAACTAATTTCACTGAAAACGAAGTTGTGAGTGATGAGATATTGACAAAACTACGAAATCGGACGAAACTAACATGGTGACACCTTGGAAAAAAGTATTTAACGTCTTATATACAAGTGATAAAAATAAACCTTTGATCTTATATTTTGATTCACAATGTTTAGAATATATATTTGATTGAGTACGGAAGAAAAAAATAATTATTTCATCGAAAATAGAGATTCGGTTGAGGAGAAATTCAAAAAACAACAAAATCAGTCGAAACTCAAAGGGGTACCATCACAGAAAATAGTTGATTTCAGTCCCAAAAATATGTATTATATTAATATTAGTACTTCAATATATATCGAGTTAGAATGCGAATAAAACTAATTTCACTGAAAACGAAGTTGTGAGTGATGATATATTGACAACACTACGAAATCGGACGAAACTAATATGGTGCCACCTTCGAAAAACGAATTTAACGCCTTATATACAAGTGATAAAAACAAACATGTTTTCTTAAATTTTGGTTAAGAACTTTTACAATATATATTTGATTGAGTACGAAAAATAAAAAATTTATTTCATCGAAAATAGAGTTCCGGTAGAGAAGTAATTCAAAAAACAACAAAATCAGTCGAAAATCAAAGGGGTACCATCACAGAAAATAGTTGATTTCGGTCCCTAAAATATGTATTAAATTAAATTACTACCTCAATATAGATCGAGTTAGAATGCGAATAATACTATTTTCACTAAAAATGAAGTTGTGAGTGATGAGATATTGACAAAACTACGAAATCGGACGAAAATAGTATGGTGCTACCTTGGGAAAAAGTATTTAACGTCTTATATACAAGTGATAAAAGAAAACATTTGATCTTATATTTTGATTAAGAATTTTTAGAATATATATTTGATTGAGTACGGAAGAAAACAAAATTTATTTCATCGAAAATAGAGTTCCGGTTGAGGAGAAATTCAAAAAACAACAAAATCAGTCGAAACTCAAAGGGGTACCATCACAGAAAATAGTTGATTTCGGTCCGAAAAATATGTGTTATATTAAATTACTACCTTAATATAGATCGAGTTAGAATGCGAATAAAACTAATTTCACTGAAAACGAAGTTGTGAGTGATGAGATATTGACAAAACTACGAAATCGGACGAAACTAACATGGTGCCACCTTGGAAAAAAGTATTTAACGTCTTATATACAAGTGATAAAACCAAAAATTTGATCTTATATTTTGATTCAGAATGTTTAGAATATATATTTGATTGAGTACGGAAGAAAAAAATAATTATTTCATCGAAAATAGAGTTCCGGTTGGGGAGAAATTCAAAAAACAACAAAATTAGTCGAAACTCAAAGGGGTACCATCACAGAAAATAGTTGATTTCGGTCCCAAAAATATGTATTATATTAATATTAGTACTTCAATATATATCGAGTTAGAATGCGAATAAAATTAATTTCATTGAAAACGAAGTTGTGAGTGATTAGATATTGACAAAACTACGAAATCGGACGAAACAATAAGGCCTCACCTAGGAAAAACGTATTTAACGTCTTATATACAAGTTCTACCAGAAAACATGTGATCTTATATTTTGATTAAGAACTTTTATAATATATATTTGATCGAGTACGAAAAATTCAAAATTTATTTCATCGAAAATAGAGTTCCGATTTAGGAGTAATTCAAGAAACAACAAAATCAGTCGAAACTCAAAGGGGTACCATCACAGAAAATAGTTGATTTCGGTCCCAAAAAAAAGTATTATATTAATTACTACCTCAATATAGACCGAGTTTGAATTCGAATAAAACTAATTTCACTGAAAATGAAGTTGTGAGTGATGAGATATTGACAAAACTACGAATTCGGACGAAACTAACATGGTGCCACCTTGGAAAAAAGTATTTAACGTCTTATATACAAGTGATAAAACCAAAAATTTGATATTATATTTTGATTCAGAATGTTTAGAATATATATTTGATTGAGTACGGAAGAAAACAAAATATATTTCATCGATAATAGAGTTCCGGTTGAGGAGAAATTCAAAAAACAACAAAATCAGTCGAAACTCAAAGGGGTACCATCACAGAAAATAGTTGATTTCAGTCCGAAAAATATGTGTTATATTAAATTACTACCTTAATATAGATCGAGTTAGAATGCGATTAAAACTAATTTCACTGAAAACGAAGTTGTGAGAGATGAGATATTGACAAAACTACGAAATCGGACGAAACTAACATGGTGCCACCTTGGAAAAAAGTATTTAACGTCTTATATACAAGTGATAAAAATAAACCTTTGATCTTATATTTTGATTCACAATGTTTAGAATATATATTTGATTGAGTACGGAAGAAAAAAATAATTATTTCATCGAAAATAGAGATCCGGTTGAGGAGAAATTCAAAAAACAACAAAATCAGTCGAAACTCAAAGGGGTACCATCACAGAAAATAGTTGATTTCAGTCCCAAAAATATGTATTATATTAATATTAGTACTTCAATATATATCGAGTTAGAATGCGAATAAAACTAATTTCACTGAAAACGAAGTTGTGAGTGATGATATATTGACAACACTACGAAATCGGACGAAACTAATATGGTGCCACCTTCGAAAAACGAATTTAACGCCTTATATACAAGTGATAAAAACAAACATGTTTTCTTAAATTTTGGTTAAGAACTTTTACAATATATATTTGATTGAGTACGAAAAATAAAAAATTTATTTCATCGAAAATAGAGTTCCGGTAGAGAAGTAATTCAAAAAACAACAAAATTAGTCGAAAATCAAAGGGGTACCATCACAGAAAATAGTTGATTTCGGTCCCTAAAATATGTATTAAATTAAATTACTACCTCAATATAGATCGAGTTAGAATGCGAATAATACTATTTTCACTAAAAATGAAGTTGTGAGTGATGAGATATTGACAAAACTACGAAATCGGACGAAACTAGTATGGTGCTACCTTGGGAAAAAGTATTTAACGTCTTATATACAAGTGATAAAAGAAAACATTTGATCTTATATTTTGATTAAGAATTTTTAGAATATATATTTGATTGAGTACGGAAGAAAACAAAATTTATTTCATCGAAAATAGAGTTCCGGTTGAGGAGAAATTCAAAAAACAACAAAATCAGTCGAAACTCAAAGGGGTACCATCACAGAAAATAGTTGATTTCGGTCCGAAAAATATGTGTTATATTAAATTACTACCTTAATATAGATCGAGTTAGAATGCGAATAAAACTAATTTCACTGAAAACGAAGTTGTGAGTGATGAGATATTGACAAAACTACGAAATCGGACGAAACTAACATGGTGCCACCTTGGAAAAAAGTATTTAACGTCTTATATACAAGTGATAAAAATAAACATTTGATCTTATATTTTGATTCAGAATGTTTAGAATATATATTTGATTGAGTACGGAAGAAAAAAATAATTATTTCATCGAAAATAGAGTTCCGGTTGGGGAGAAATTCAAAAAACAACAAAATTAGTCGAAACTCAAAGGGGTACCATCACAGAAAATAGTTGATTTCGGTCCCAAAAATATGTATTATATTAATATTAGTACTTCAATATATATCGAGTTAGAATGCCAATAAAATTAATTTCATTGAAAACGAAGTTGTGAGTGATTAGATATTGACAAAACTACGAAATCGGACGAAACAATAAGGCCTCACCTAGGAAAAACGTATTTAACGTCTTATATACAAGTTCTACCAGAAAACATGTGATCTTATATTTTGATTAAGAACTTTTATAATATATATTTGATCGAGTACGAAAAATTCAAAATTTATTTCATCGAAAATAGAGTTCCGATTTAGGAGTAATTCAAGAAACAACAAAATCAGTCGAAACTCAAAGGGGTACCATCACAGAAAATAGTTGATTTCGGTCCCAAAAAAAAGTATTATATTAATTACTACCTCAATATAGACCGAGTTTGAATTCGAATAAAACTAATTTCACTGAAAATGAAGTTGTGAGTGATGAGATATTGACAAAACTACGAATTCGGACGAAACTAACATGGTGCCACCTTGGAAAAAAGTATTTAACGTCTTATATACAAGTGATAAAACCAAAAATTTGATCTTATATTTTGATTCAGAATGTTTAGAATATATATTTGATTGAGTACGGAAGAAAACAAAATATATTTCATCGATAATAGAGTTCCGGTTGAGGAGAAATTCAAAAAACAACAAAATCAGTCGAAACTCAAAGGGGTACCATCACAGAAAATAGTTGATTTCAGTCCGAAAAATATGTGTTATATTAAATTACTAGCTTAATATAGATCGAGTTAGAATGCGATTAAAACTAATTTCACTGAAAACGAAGTTGTGAGTGATGAGATATTGACAAAACTACGAAATCGGACGAAACTAACATGGTGCCACCTTGGAAAAAAGTATTTAACGTCTTATATACAAGTGATAAAAATAAACATTTGATCTTATATTTTGATTCACAATGTTTAGAATATATATTTGATTGAGTACGGAAGAAAAAAATAATTATTTCATCGAAAATAGAGATCCGGTTGAGGAGAAATTCAAAAAACAACAAAATCAGTCGAAACTCAAAGGGGTACCATCACAGAAAATAGTTGATTTCAGTCCCAAATATATGTATTATATTAATATTAGTACTTCAATATATATCGAGTTAGAATGCGAATAAAACTAATTTCACTGAAAACGAAGTTGTGAGTGATGATATATTGACAAAACTACGAAATCGGACGAAACTAATATGGTGCCACCTTCGAAAAACGAATTTAACGCCTTATATACAAGTGATAAAAACAAACATGTTTTCTTAAATTTTGGTTAAGAACTTTTACAATATATATTTGATTGAGTACGAAAAATAAAAAATTTATTTCATCGAAAATAGAGTTCCGGTAGAGAAGTAATTCAAAAAACAACAAAATCAGTCGAAAATCAAAGGGGTACCATCACAGAAAATAGTTGATTTCGGTCCCTAAAATATGTATTAAATTAAATTACTACCTCAATATAGATCGAGTTAGAATGCGAATAATACTATTTTCACTAAAAATGAAGTTGTGAGTGATGAGATATTGACAAAACTACGAAATCGGACGAAACTAGTATGGTGCTACCTTGGGAAAAAGTATTTAACGTCTTATATACAAGTGATAAAAGAAAACATTTGATCTTATATTTTGATTAAGAATTTTTATAACTTTATTTTATCTAGTACGGAAAATACAAAATTTATTTCATCGAAAATAGAGTTCCGGTTGAGGAGAAATTCAAAAACTAACAAAATCAGTCGAAACTCAAAGGGGTACCATCACAGAAAATAGTTGATTTCGGTCCGAAAAATATGTGTTATATTAAATTACTACCTTAATATAGATCGAGTTAGAATGCGAATAAAACTAATTTCACTGAAAACGAAGTTGTGAGTGATTAGATATTGACAAAACTACGAAATCGGACGAAACTAACATGGTGCCACCTTGGAAAAAAGTATTTAACGTCTTATATACAAGTGATAAAAATAAACATTTGATCTTATATTTTGATTCAGAATGTTTAGAATATATATTTGATTGAGTACGGAAGAAAAAAATAATTATTTCATCGAAAATAGAGTTCCGGTTGAGGAGAAATTCAAAAAACAACAAAATCAGTCGAAACTCAAAGGGGTACCATCACAGAAAATAGTTGATTTCGGTCCCAAAAATATGTATTATATTAATATTAGTACTTCAATATATATCGAGTTAGAATGCCAATAAAATTAATTTCATTGAAAACGAAGTTGTGAGTGATTAGATATTGACAAAACTACGAAATCGGACGAAACAATAAGGCCTCACCTAGGAAAAACGTATTTAACGTCTTATATACAAGTTCTACCAGAAAACATGTGATCTTATATTTTGATTAAGAACTTTTATAATATATATTTGATCGAGTACAAAAAATTCAAAATTTATTTCATTGAAAATAGAGTTCCGATTTAGGAGTAATTCAAGAAACAACAAAATCAGTCGAAACTCAAGGGGTACCATCACAGAAAATAGTTGATTTCGGTCCCAAAAAAAAGTATTATATTAATTACTACCTCAATATAGACCGAGTTTGAATTCGAATAAAACTAATTTCACTGAAAATGAAGTTGTGAGTGATGAGATATTGACAAAACTACGAATTCGGACGAAACTAACATGGTGCCACCTTGGAAAAAAGTATTTAACGTCTTATATAAAAGTGATAAAACCAAAAATTTGATCTTATATTTTGATTCAGAATGTTTAGAATATATATTTGATTGTGTACGGAAGAAAACAAAATTTATTTCATCGATAATAGAGTTCCGGTTGAGGAGAAATTCAAAAAACAACAAAATCAGTCGAAACTCAAAGGGGTACCATCACAGAAAATAGTTGATTTCAGTCCGAAAAATATGTGTTATATTAAATTACTACCTTAATATAGATCGAGTTAGAATGCGATTAAAACTATTTTCACTGAAAACGAAGTTGTGAGTGATGAGATATTGACAAAACTACGAAATCGGACGAAACTAACATGGTGCCACCTTGGAAAAAAGTATTTAACGTCTTATATACAAGTGATAAAAATAAACATTTGATCTTATATTTTGATTCACAATGTTTAGAATATATATTTGATTGAGTACGGAAGAAAAAAATAATTATTTCATCGAAAATAGAGTTCCGGTTGAGGAGAAATTCAAAAAACAACAAAATCAGTCGAAACTCAAAGGGGTACCATCACAGAAAATAGTTGATTTCAGTCCCAAAAATATGTATTATATTAATATTAGTACTTCAATATATATCGAGTTAGAATGCGAATAAAACTAATTTCACTGAAAACGAAGTTGTGAGTGATGATATATTGACAAAACTACGAAATCGGACGAAACTAATATGGTGCCACCTTCGAAAAACGTATTTAACGCCTTATATACAAGTGATAAAAACAAACATGTTTTCTTAAATTTTGGTTAAGAACTTTTACACTATATATTTGATTGAGTACGAAAATAAAAAATTTATTTCATCGAAAATAGAGTTTCGGTAGAGAAGTAATTCAAAAAACAACAAAATCAGTCGAAAATCAAAGGGGTACCATCACAGAAAATAGTTGATTTCGGTCCCTAAAATATGTATTAAATTAAATTACTACCTCAATATAGATCGAGTTAGAATGCGAATAATACTATTTTCACTAAAAATGAAGTTGTGAGTGATGAGATATTGACAAAACTACGAAATCGGACGAAACTAGTATGGTGCTACCTTGGGAAAAAGTATTTAACGTCTTATATACAAGTGATAAAAGAAAAAATTTGATCTTATATTTTGATTCAGAATGTTTAGAATATATATTTGATTGAGTACGGAAGAAAACAAAATTTATTTCATCGAAAATAGAGTTCCGGTTGAGGAGAAATTCAAAAAACAACAAAATCAGTCGAAACTCAAAGGGGTACCATCACAGAAAATAGTTGATTTCGGTCCCAAAAATATGTATTATATTAATATTAGTACTTCAATATATATCGAGTTAGAATGCCAATAAAATTAATTTCATTGAAAACGAAGTTGTGAGTGATTAGATATTGACAAAACTACGAAATCGGACGAAACAATAAGGCCTCACCTAGGAAAAACGTATTTAACGTCTTATATACAAGTTCTACCAGAAAACATGTGATCTTATATTTTGATTAAGAACTTTTATAATATATATTTGATCGAGTACAAAAAATTCAAAATTTATTTCATTGAAAATAGAGTTCCGATTTAGGAGTAATTCAAGAAACAACAAAATCAGTCGAAACTCAAGGGGTACCATCACAGAAAATAGTTGATTTCGGTCCCAAAAAAAAGTATTATATTAATTACTACCTCAATATAGACCGAGTTTGAATTCGAATAAAACTAATTTCACTGAAAATGAAGTTGTGAGTGATGAGATATTGACAAAACTACGAATTCGGACGAAACTAACATGGTGCCACCTTGGAAAAAAGTATTTAACGTCTTATATAAAAGTGATAAAACCAAAAATTTGATCTTATATTTTGATTCAGAATGTTTAGAATATATATTTGATTGTGTACGGAAGAAAACAAAATTTATTTCATCGATAATAGAGTTCCGGTTGAGGAGAAATTCAAAAAACAACAAAATCAGTCGAAACTCAAAGGGGTACCATCACAGAAAATAGTTGATTTCAGTCCGAAAAATATGTGTTATATTAAATTACTACCTTAATATAGATCGAGTTAGAATGCGATTAAAACTATTTTCACTGAAAACGAAGTTGTGAGTGATGAGATATTGACAAAACTACGAAATCGGACGAAACTAACATGGTGCCACCTTGGAAAAAAGTATTTAACGTCTTATATACAAGTGATAAAAATAAACATTTGATCTTATATTTTGATTCACAATGTTTAGAATATATATTTGATTGAGTACGGAAGAAAAAAATAATTATTTCATCGAAAATAGAGTTCCGGTTGAGGAGAAATTCAAAAAACAACAAAATCAGTCGAAACTCAAAGGGGTACCATCACAGAAAATAGTTGATTTCAGTCCCAAAAATATGTATTATATTAATATTAGTACTTCAATATATATCGAGTTAGAATGCGAATAAAACTAATTTCACTGAAAACGAAGTTGTGAGTGATGATATATTGACAAAACTACGAAATCGGACGAAACTAATATGGTGCCACCTTCGAAAAACGTATTTAACGCCTTATATACAAGTGATAAAAACAAACATGTTTTCTTAAATTTTGGTTAAGAACTTTTACACTATATATTTGATTGAGTACGAAAATAAAAAATTTATTTCATCGAAAATAGAGTTTCGGTAGAGAAGTAATTCAAAAAACAACAAAATCAGTCGAAAATCAAAGGGGTACCATCACAGAAAATAGTTGATTTCGGTCCCTAAAATATGTATTAAATTAAATTACTACCTCAATATAGATCGAGTTAGAATGCGAATAATACTATTTTCACTAAAAATGAAGTTGTGAGTGATGAGATATTGACAAAACTACGAAATCGGACGAAACTAGTATGGTGCTACCTTGGGAAAAAGTATTTAACGTCTTATATACAAGTGATAAAAGAAAAAATTTGATCTTATATTTTGATTCAGAATGTTTAGAATATATATTTGATTGAGTACGGAAGAAAACAAAATTTATTTCATCGAAAATAGAGTTCCGGTTGAGGAGAAATTCAAAAAACAACAAAATCAGTCGAAACTCAAAGGGGACCATCACAGAAAATAGTTGATTTCGGTCCGAAAAATATGTGTTATATTAAATTACTACCTTAATATAGATCGAGTTAGAATGCGAATAAAACTAATTTCACTGAAAACGAAGTTGTGAGTGATGAGATATTGACAAAACTACGAAATCGGACGAAACTAACATGGTGCCACCTTGGAAAAAAGTATTTAACGTCTTATATACAAGTGATAAAAATAAACATTTGATCTTATATTTTGATTCAGAATGTTTAGAATATATATTTGATTGAGTACGGAAGAAAAAAATAATTATTTCATCGAAAATAGAGTTCCGGTTGGGGATAAATTCAAAAAACAACAAAATTAGTCGAAACTCAAAGGGGTACCATCACAGAAAATAGTTGATTTCGGTCCCAAAAATATGTATTATATTAATATTAGTACTTCAATATATATCGAGTTAGAATGCGAATAAAATTAATTTCATTGAAAACGAAGTTGTGAGTGATTAGATATTGACAAAACTACGAAATCGGACGAAACAATAAGGCCTCACCTAGGAAAAACGTATTTAACGTCTTATATACAAGTTCTACCAGAAAACATGTGATCTTATATTTTGATTAAGAACTTTTATAATATATATTTGATCGAGTACGAAAAATTCAAAATTTATTTCATCGAAAATAGAGTTCCGATTTAGGAGTAATTCAAGAAACAACAAAATCAGTCGAAACTCAAAGGGGTACCATCACAGAAAATAGTTGATTTCGGTCCCAAAAAAAAGTATTATATTAATTACTACCTCAATATAGACCGAGTTTGAATTCGAATAAAACTAATTTCACTGAAAATGAAGTTGTGAGTGATGAGATATTGACAAAACTACGAATTCGGACGAAACTAACATGAAAAAAGTATTTAACGTCTTATATACAAGTGATAAAACCAAAAATTTGATCTTATATTTTGATTCAGAATGTTTAGAATATATATTTGATTGAGTACGGAAGAAAACAAAATATATTTCATCGATAATAGAGTTCCGGTTGAGGAGAAATTCAAAAAACAACAAAATCAGTCGAAACTCAAAGGGGTACCATCACAGAAAATAGTTGATTTCAGTCCGAAAAATATGTGTTATATTAAATTACTAGCTTAATATAGATCGAGTTAGAATGCGATTAAAACTAATTTCACTGAAAACGAAGTTGTGAGTGATGAGATATTGACAAAACTACGAAATCGGACGAAACTAACATGGTGCCACCTTGGAAAAAAGTATTTAACGTCTTATATACAAGTGATAAAAATAAACATTTGATCTTATATTTTGATTCAGAATGTTTAGAATATATATTTGATTGAGTACGGAAGAAAAAAATAATTATTTCATCGAAAATAGAGTTCCGGTTGAGGAGAAATTCAAAAAACAACAAAATCAGTCGAAACTCAAAGGGGTACCATCACAGAAAATAGTTGATTTCAGTCCCAAAAATATGTATTATATTAATATTAGTACTTCAATATATATCGAGTTAGAATGCGAATAAAACTAATTTCACTGAAAACGAAGTTGTGAGTGATGATATATTGACAAAACTACGAAATCGGACGAAACTAATATGGTGCCACCTTCGAAAAACGTATTTAACGCCTTATATACAAGTGATAAAAACAAACATGTTTTCTTAAATTTTGGTTAAGAACTTTTACAATATATATTTGATTGAGTACGAAAATAAAAAATTTATTTCATCGAAAATAGAGTTTCGGTAGAGAAGTAATTCAAAAAACAACAAAATCAGTCGAAAATCAAAGGGGTACCATCACAGAAAATAGTTGATTTCGGTCCCTAAAATATGTATTAAATTAAATTACTACCTCAATATAGATCGAGTTAGAATGCGAATAATACTATTTTCACTAAAAATGAAGTTGTGAGTGATGAGATATTGACAAAACTACGAAATCGGACGAAACTAGTATGGTGCTACCTTGGGAAGAAGTATTTAACGTCTTATATACAAGTGATAAAAGAAAACATTTGATCTTATATTTTGATTAAGAATTTTTATAACTTTATTTTATCTAGTACGGAAAATACAAAATTTATTTCATCGAAAATAGAGTTCCGGTTGAGGAGAAATTCAAAAACTAACAATATCAGTCGAAACTCAAAGGGGTACCATCACAGAAAATAGTTGATTTCGGTCCGAAAAATATGTGTTATATTAAATTACTACCTTAATATAGATCGAGTTAGAATGCGATTAAAACTAATTTCACTGAAAACGAAGTTGTGAGTGATGAGATATTGACAAAACTACGAAATCGGACGAAACTAACATGGTGCCACCTTGGAAAAAGGTATTTAACGTCTTATATACAAGTGATAAAAATAAACATTTGATCTTATATTTTGATTCAGAATGTTTAGAATATATATTTGATTGAGTACGGAAGAAAAAAATAATTATTTCATCGAAAATAGAGTTCCGGTTGAGGAAAAATTCAAAAAACAACAAAATCAGTCGAAACTCAAAGGGGTACCATCACAGAAAATAGTTGATTTCAGTCCCAAAAATATGTATTATATTAATATTAGTACTTCAATATATATCGAGTTAGAATGCGAATAAAACTAATTTCACTGAAAACGAAGTTGTGAGTGATGATATATTGACAAAACTACGAAATCGGACGAAACTAATATGGTGCCACCTTCGAAAAACGTATTTAACGCCTTATATACAAGTGATAAAAACAAACATGTTTTCTTAAATTTTGGTTAAGAACTTTTACAATATATATTTGATTGAGTACGAAAAATAAAAAATTTATTTCATCGAAATTAGAGTTTCGGTAGAGAAGTAATTCAAAAAACAACAAAATCAGGCGAAAATCAAAGGGGTACCATCACAGAAAATAGTTGATTTCGGTCCCTAAAATATGTATTAAATTAAATTACTACCTCAATATAGATCGAGTTAGAATGCGAATAATACTATTTTCACTAAAAATGAAGTTGTGAGTGATGAGATATTGACAAAACTACGAAATCGGACGAAACTAGTATGGTGCTACCTTGGGAAGAAGTATTTAACGTCTTATATACAAGTGATAAAAGAAAACATTTGATCTTATATTTTGATTAAGAATTTTTATAACTTTATTTTATCTAGTACGGAAAATACAAAATTTATTTCATCGAAAATAGAGTTCCGGTTGAGGAGAAATTCAAAAACTAACAAAATCAGTCGAAACTCAAAGGGGTACCATCACAGAAAATAGTTGATTTCGGTCCGAAAAATATGTGTTATATTAAATTACTACCTTAATATAGATCGAGTTAGAATGCGATTAAAACTAATTTCACTGAAAACGAAGTTGTGAGTGATGAGATATTGACAAAACTACGAAATCGGACGAAACTAACATGGTGCCACCTTGGAAAAAAGTATTTAACGTCTTATATACAAGTGATAAAAATAAACATTTGATCTTATATTTTGATTCACAATGTTTAGAATATATATTTGATTGAGTACGGAAGAAAAAAATAATTATTTCATCGAAAATAGAGTTCCGGTTGAGGAGAAATTCAAAAAACAACAAAATCAGTCGAAACTCAAAGGGGTACCATCACAGAAAATAGTTGATTTCAGTCCCAAAAATATGTATTATATTAATATTAGTACTTCAATATATATCGAGTTAGAATGCGAATAAAACTAATTTCACTGAAAACGAAGTTGTGAGTGATGATATATTGACAAAACTACGAAATCGGACGAAACTAATATGGTGCCACCTTCGAAAAACGTATTTAACGCCTTATATACAAGTGATAAAAACAAACATGTTTTCTTAAATTTTGGTTAAGAACTTTTACAATATATATTTGATTGAGTACGAAAATAAAAAATTTATTTCATCGAAAATAGAGTTTCGGTAGAGAAGTAATTCAAAAAACAACAAAATCAGTCGAAAATCAAAGGGGTACCATCACAGAAAATAGTTGATTTCGGTCCCTAAAATATGTATTAAATTAAATTACTACCTCAATATAGATCGAGTTAGAATGCGAATAATACTATTTTCACTAAAAATGAAGTTGTGAGTGATGAGATATTGACAAAACTACGAAATCGGACGAAACTAGTATGGTGCTACCTTGGGAAGAAGTATTTAACGTCTTATATACAAGTGATAAAAGAAAACATTTGATCTTATATTTTGATTAAGAATTTTTATAACTTTATTTTATCTAGTACGGAAAATACAAAATTTATTTCATCGAAAATAGAGTTCCGGTTGAGGAGAAATTCAAAAACTAACAATATCAGTCGAAACTCAAAGGGGTACCATCACAGAAAATAGTTGATTTCGGTCCGAAAAATATGTGTTATATTAAATTACTACCTTAATATAGATCGAGTTAGAATGCGATTAAAACTAATTTCACTGAAAACGAAGTTGTGAGTGATGAGATATTGACAAAACTACGAAATCGGACGAAACTAACATGGTGCCACCTTGGAAAAAGGTATTTAACGTCTTATATACAAGTGATAAAAATAAACATTTGATCTTATATTTTGATTCAGAATGTTTAGAATATATATTTGATTGAGTACGGAAGAAAAAAATAATTATTTCATCGAAAATAGAGTTCCGGTTGAGGAAAAATTCAAAAAACAACAAAATCAGTCGAAACTCAAAGGGGTACCATCACAGAAAATAGTTGATTTCAGTCCCAAAAATATGTATTATATTAATATTAGTACTTCAATATATATCGAGTTAGAATGCGAATAAAACTAATTTCACTGAAAACGAAGTTGTGAGTGATGATATATTGACAAAACTACGAAATCGGACGAAACTAATATGGTGCCACCTTCGAAAAACGTATTTAACGCCTTATATACAAGTGATAAAAACAAACATGTTTTCTTAAATTTTGGTTAAGAACTTTTACAATATATATTTGATTGAGTACGAAAAATAAAAAATTTATTTCATCGAAATTAGAGTTTCGGTAGAGAAGTAATTCAAAAAACAACAAAATCAGGCGAAAATCAAAGGGGTACCATCACAGAAAATAGTTGATTTCGGTCCCTAAAATATGTATTAAATTAAATTACTACCTCAATATAGATCGAGTTAGAATGCGAATAATACTATTTTCACTAAAAATGAAGTTGTGAGTGATGAGATATTGACAAAACTACGAAATCGGACGAAACTAGTATGGTGCTACCTTGGGAAGAAGTATTTAACGTCTTATATACAAGTGATAAAAGAAAACATTTGATCTTATATTTTGATTAAGAATTTTTATAACTTTATTTTATCTAGTACGGAAAATACAAAATTTATTTCATCGAAAATAGAGTTCCGGTTGAGGAGAAATTCAAAAACTAACAAAATCAGTCGAAACTCAAAGGGGTACCATCACAGAAAATAGTTGATTTCGGTCCGAAAAATATGTGTTATATTAAATTACTACCTTAATATAGATCGAGTTAGAATGCGATTAAAACTAATTTCACTGAAAACGAAGTTGTGAGTGATGAGATATTGACAAAACTACGAAATCGGACGAAACTAACATGGTGCCACCTTGGAAAAAAGTATTTAACGTCTTATATACAAGTGATAAAAATAAACATTTGATCTTATATTTTGATTCACAATGTTTAGAATATATATTTGATTGAGTACGGAAGAAAAAAATAATTATTTCATCGAAAATACAGTTCCGGTTGAGGAGAAATTCAAAAAACAACAAAATCAGTCGAAACTCAAAGGGGTACCATCACAGAAAATAGTTGATTTCAGTCCCAAAAATATGTATTATATTAATATTAGTACTTCAATATATATCGAGTTAGAATTCGAATAAAACTAATTTCACTGAAAACGAAGTTGTGAGTGATGATATATTGACAAAACTACGAAATCGGACGAAACTAATATGGTGCCACCTTCGAAAAACGTATTTAACGCCTTATATACAAGTGATAAAAACAAACATGTTTTCTTAAATTTTGGTTAAGAACTTTTACAATATATATTTGATTGAGTACGAAAAATAAAAAATTTATTTCATCGAAAATAGAGTTCTGGTAGAGAAGTAATTCAAAAAACAACAAAATCAGTCGAAAATCAAAGGGGCATCACAGAAAATAGTTGATTTCGGTCCCTAAAATATGTATTAAATTAAATTACTACCTCAATATAGATCGAGTTAGAATGCGAATAATACTATTTTCACTAAAAATGAAGTTGTGAGTGATGAGATATTGACAAAACTACGAAATCGGACGAAACTAGTATGGTGCTACCTTGGGAAAAAGTATTTAACGTCTTATATACAAGTGATAAAAGAAAAAATTTGATCTTATATTTTGATTCAGAATGTTTAGAATATATATTTGATTGAGTACGGAAGAAAACAAAATTTATTTCATCGAAAATAGAGTTCCGGTTGAGGAGAAATTCAAAAAACAACAAAATCAGTCGAAACTCAAAGGGGTACCATCACAGAAAATAGTTGATTTTGGTCCGAAAAATATGTGTTATATTAAATTACTACCTTAATATAGATCGAGTTAGAATGCGAATAAAACTAATTTCACTGAAAACGAAGTTGTGAGTGATGAGATATTGACAAAACTACGAAATCGGACGAAACTAACATGGTGCCACCTTGGAAAAAAGTATTTAACATCTTATATACAAGTGATAAAAATAAACATTTGATCTTATATTTTGATTCAGAATGTTTAGAATATATATTTGATTGAGTACGGAAGAAAAAAATAATTATTTCATCGAAAATAGAGTTCCGGTTGGGGAGAAATTCAAAAAACAACAAAATTAGTCGAAACTCAAAGGGGTACCATCACAGAAAATAGTTGATTTCGGTCCCAAAAATATGTATTATATTAATATTAGTACTTCAATATATATCGAGTTAGAATGCGAATAAAATTAATTTCATTGAAAACGAAGTTGTGAGTGATTAGATATTGACAAAACTACGAAATCGGACGAAACAATAAGGCCTCACCTAGGAAAAACGTATTTAACGTCTTATATACAAGTTCTACCAGAAAACATGTGATCTTATATTTTGATTAAGAACTTTTATAATATATATTTGATCGAGTACGAAAAATTCAAAATTTATTTCATCGAAAATAGAGTTCCGATTTAGGAGTAATTCAAGAAACAACAAAATCAGTCAAAACTCAAAGGGGTACCATCACAGAAAATAGTTGATTTCGGTCCCAAAAAAAAGTATTATATTAATTACTACCTCAATATAGACCGAGTTTGAATTCGAATAAAACTAATTTCACTGAAAATGAAGTTGTGAGTGATGAGATATTGACAAAACTACGAATTCGGACGAAACTAACATGGTGCCACCTTGGAAAAAAGTATTTAACGTCTTATATACAAGTGATAAACCAAAAATTTGATCTTATATTTTGATTCAGAATGTTTAGAATATATATTTGATTGAGTACGGAAGAAAACAAAATATATTTCATCGATAATAGAGTTCCGGTTGAGGAGAAATTCAAAAAACAACAAAATCAGTCGAAACTCAAAGGGGTACCATCACAGAAAATAGTTGATTTCAGTCCGAAAAATATGTGTTATATTAAATTACTACCTTAATATAGATCGAGTTAGAATGCGATTAAAACTAATTTCACTGAAAACGAAGTTGTGAGTGATGAGATATTGACAAAACTACGAAATCGGACGAAACTAACATGGTGCCACCTTGGAAAAAAGTATTTAACGTCTTATATACAAGTGATAAAAATAAACATTTGATCTTATATTTTGATTCACAATGTTTAGAATATATATTTGATTGAGTACGGAAGAAAAAAATAATTATTTCATCGAAAATACAGTTCCGGTTGAGGAGAAATTCAAAAAACAACAAAATCAGTCGAAACTCAAAGGGGTACCATCACAGAAAATAGTTGATTTCAGTCCCAAAAATATGTATTATATTAATATTAGTACTTCAATATATATCGAGTTAGAATTCGAATAAAACTAATTTCACTGAAAACGAATTTGTGAGTGATGATATATTGACAAAACTACGAAATCGGACGAAACTAATATGGTGCCACCTTCGAAAAACGTATTTAACGCCTTATATACAAGTGATAAAAACAAACATGTTTTCTTAAATTTTGGTTAAGAACTTTTACAATATATATTTGATTGAGTACGAAAAATAAAAAATTTATTTCATCGAAAATAGAGTTCTGGTAGAGAAGTAATTCAAAAAACAACAAAATCAGTCGAAAATCAAAGGGGCATCACAGAAAATAGTTGATTTCGGTCCCTAAAATATGTATTAAATTAAATTACTACCTCAATATAGATCGAGTTAGAATGCGAATAATACTATTTTCACTAAAAATGAAGTTGTGAGTGATGAGATATTGACAAAACTACGAAATCGGACGAAACTAGTATGGTGCTACCTTGGGAAAAAGTATTTAACGTCTTATATACAAGTGATAAAAGAAAAAATTTGATCTTATATTTTGATTCAGAATGTTTAGAATATATATTTGATTGAGTACGGAAGAAAACAAAATTTATTTCATCGAAAATAGAGTTCCGGTTGAGGAGAAATTCAAAAAACAACAAAATCAGTCGAAACTCAAAGGGGTACCATCACAGAAAATAGTTGATTTTGGTCCGAAAAATATGTGTTATATTAAATTACTACCTTAATATAGATCGAGTTAGAATGCGAATAAAACTAATTTCACTGAAAACGAAGTTGTGAGTGATGAGATATTGACAAAACTACGAAATCGGACGAAACTAACATGGTGCCACCTTGGAAAAAAGTATTTAACATCTTATATACAAGTGATAAAAATAAACATTTGATCTTATATTTTGATTCAGAATGTTTAGAATATATATTTGATTGAGTACGGAAGAAAAAAATAATTATTTCATCGAAAATAGAGTTCCGGTTGGGGAGAAATTCAAAAAACAACAAAATTAGTCGAAACTCAAAGGGGTACCATCACAGAAAATAGTTGATTTCGGTCCCAAAAATATGTATTATATTAATATTAGTACTTCAATATATATCGAGTTAGAATGCGAATAAAATTAATTTCATTGAAAACGAAGTTGTGAGTGATTAGATATTGACAAAACTACGAAATCGGACGAAACAATAAGGCCTCACCTAGGAAAAACGTATTTAACGTCTTATATACAAGTTCTACCAGAAAACATGTGATCTTATATTTTGATTAAGAACTTTTATAATATATATTTGATCGAGTACGAAAAATTCAAAATTTATTTCATCGAAAATAGAGTTCCGATTTAGGAGTAATTCAAGAAACAACAAAATCAGTCGAAACTCAAAGGGGTACCATCACAGAAAATAGTTGATTTCGGTCCCAAAAAAAAGTATTATATTAATTACTACCTCAATATAGACCGAGTTTGAATTCGAATAAAACTAATTTCACTGAAAATGAAGTTGTGAGTGATGAGATATTGACAAAACTACGAATTCGGACGAAACTAACATGGTGCCACCTTGGAAAAAAGTATTTAACGTCTTATATACAAGTGATAAACCAAAAATTTGATCTTATATTTTGATTCAGAATGTTTAGAATATATATTTGATTGAGTACGGAAGAAAACAAAATATATTTCATCGATAATAGAGTTCCGGTTGAGGAGAAATTCAAAAAACAACAAAATCAGTCGAAACTCAAAGGGGTACCATCACAGAAAATAGTTGATTTCAGTCCGAAAAATATGTGTTATATTAAATTACTACCTTAATATAGATCGAGTTAGAATGCGATTAAAACTAATTTCACTGAAAACGAAGTTGTGAGTGATGAGATATTGACAAAACTACGAAATCGGACGAAACTAACATGGTGCCACCTTGGAAAAAAGTATTTAACGTCTTATATACAAGTGATAAAAATAAACATTTGATCTTATATTTTGATTCACAATGTTTAGAATATATATTTGATTGAGTACGGAAGAAAAAAATAATTATTTCATCGAAAATAGAGTTCCGGTTGAGGAGAAATTCAAAAAACAACAAAATCAGTCGAAACTCAAAGGGGTACCATCACAGAAAATAGTTGATTTCGGTCCCAAAAATATGTATTATATTAATATTAGTACTTCAATATATATCGAGTTAGAATGCGAATAAAATTAATTTCATTGAAAACGAAGTTGTGAGTGATTAGATATTGACAAAACTACGAAATCGGACGAAACAATAAGGCCTCACCTAGGAAAAACGTATTTAACGTCTTATATACAAGTGATAAAAACAAACATGTTTTCTTAAATTTTGGTTAAGAACTTTTACAATATATATTTGATTGAGTACGAAAAATAAAAAATTTATTTCATCGAAAATAGAGTTCCGGTAGAGAAGTAATTCAAAAAACAACAAAATCAGTCGAAAATCAAAGGGGTACCATCACAGAAAATAGTTGATTTTGGTCCCTAAAATATGTATTAAATTAAATTACTACCTCAATATAGATCGAGTTAGAATGCGAATAATACTATTTTCACTAAAAATGAAGTTGTGAGTGATGAGATATTGACAAAACTACGAAATCGGACGAAACTAGTATGGTGCTACCTTGGGAAGAAGTATTTAACGTCTTATATACAAGTGATAAAAGAAAACATTTGATCTTATATTTTGATTAAGAATTTTTATAACTTTATTTTATCTAGTACGGAAAATACAAAATTTATTTCATCGAAAATAGAGTTCCGGTTGAGGAGAAATTCAAAAACTAACAAAATCAGTCGAAACTCAAAGGGGTACCATCACAGAAAATAGTTGATTTCGGTCCGAAAAATATGTGTTATATTAAATTACTACCTTAATATAGATCGAGTTAGAATGCGAATAAAACTAATTTCACTGAAAACGAAGTTGTGAGTGATGAGATATTGACAAAACTACGAAATCGGACGAAACTAACATGGTGCCACCTTGGAAAAAAGTATTTAACGTCTTATATACAAGTGATAAAAATAAACATTTGATCTTATATTTTGATTCAGAATGTTTAGAATATATATTTGATTGAGTACGGAAGAAAACAAAATTTATTTCATCGATAATAGAGTTCCGGTTGAGGAGAAATTCAAAAAACAACAAAATCAGTCGAAACTCAAAGGGGTACCATCACAGAAAATAGTTGATTTCAGTCCGAAAAATATGTGTTATATTAAATTACTACCTTAACATAGATCGAGTTAGAATGCGAATAAAATTAATTTCATTGAAAACGAAGTTGTGAGTGATTAGATATTGACAAAACTACGAAATCGGACGAAACAATAAGGCCTCACCTAGGAAAAACGTATTTAACGTCTTATATACAAGTTCTACCAGAAAACATGTGATCTTATATTTTGATTAAGAACTTTTATAATATATATTTGATTGAGTACGAAAAATTCAAAATTTATTTCATCGAAAATAGAGTTCCGATTTAGGAGTAATTCAAGAAACAACAAAATCAGTCGAAACTCAAAGGGGTACCATCACAGAAAATAGTTGATTTCGGTCCCAAAAAAAAGTATTATATTAATTACTACCTCAATATAGACCGAGTTTGAATTCGAATAAAACTAATTTCACTGAAAATGAAGTTGTGAGTGATGAGATATTGACAAAACTACGAATTCGGACGAAACTAACATGGTGCCACCTTGGAAAAAAGTATTTAACGTCTTATATACAAGTGATAAAACCAAAAATTTGATCTTATATTTTGATTCAGAATGTTTAGAATATATATTTGATTGAGTACGGAAGAAAACAAAATTTATTTCATCGATAATAGAGTTCCGGTTGAGGAGAAATTCAAAAAACAACAAAATCAGTCGAAACTCAAAGGGGTACCATCACAGAAAATAGTTGATTTCAGTCCGAAAAATATGTGTTATATTAAATTACTACCTTAATATAGATCGAGTTAGAATGCGATTAAAACTAATTTCACTGAAAACGAAGTTGTGAGTGATGAGATATTGACAAAACTACGAAATCGGACGAAACTAACATGGTGCCACCTTGGAAAAAAGTATTTAACGTCTTATATACAAGTGATAAAAATAAACATTTGATCTTATATTTTGATTCACAATGTTTAGAATATATATTTGATTGAGTACGGAAGAAAAAAATAATTATTTCATCGAAAATAGAGTTCCGGTTGAGGAGAAATTCAAAAAACAACAAAATCAGTCGAAACTCAAAGGGGTACCATCACAGAAAATAGTTGATTTCAGTCCCAAAAATATGTATTATATTAATATTAGTACTTCAATATATATCGAGTTAGAATGCGAATAAAACTAATTTCACTGAAAACGAAGTTGTGAGTGATGATATATTGACAAAACTACGAAATCGGACGAAACTAATATGGTGCCACCTTCGAAAAACGTATTTAACGCCTTATATACAAGTGATAAAAACAAACATGTTTTCTTAAATTTTGGTTAAGAACTTTTACAATATATATTTGATTGAGTACGAAAAATAAAAAATTTATTTCATCGAAAATAGAGTTCCGGTAGAGAAGTAATTCAAAAAACAACAAAATCAGTCGAAAATCAAAGGGGTACCATCACAGAAAATAGTTGATTTCGGTCCCTAAAATATGTATTAAATTAAATTACTACCTCAATATAGATCGAGTTAGAATGCGAATAATACTATTTTCACTAAAAATGAAGTTGTGAGTGATGAGATATTGACAAAACTACGAAATCGGACGAAACTAGTATGGTGCTACCTTGGGAAAAAGTATTTAACGTCTTATATACAAGTGATAAAAGAAAACATTTGATCTTATATTTTGATTAAGAATTTTTATAACTTTATTTTATCTAGTACGGAAAATACAAAATTTATTTCATCGAAAATAGAGTTCCGGTTGAGGAGAAATTCAAAAACTAACAAAATCAGTCGAAACTCAAAGGGGTACCATCACAGAAAATAGTTGATTTCGGTCCGAAAAATATGTGTTATATTAAATTACTACCTTAATATAGATCGAGTTAGAATGCGAATAAAACTAATTTCACTGAAAACGAAGTTGTGAGTGATGAGATATTGACAAAACTACGAAATCGGACGAAACTAACATGGTGCCACCTTGGAAAAAAGTATTTAACGTCTTATATACAAGTGATAAAAATAAACATTTGATCTTATATTTTGATTCAGAATGTTTAGAATATATATTTGATTGAGTACGGAAGAAAACAAAATTTATTTCATCGATAATAGAGTTCCGGTTGAGGAGAAATTCAAAAAACAACAAAATCAGTCGAAACTCAAAGGGGTACCATCACAGAAAATAGTTGATTTCAGTCCGAAAAATATGTGTTATATTAAATTACTACCTTAATATAGATCGAGTTAGAATGCGAATAAAATTAATTTCATTGAAAACGAAGTTGTGAGTGATTAGATATTGACAAAACTACGAAATCGGACGAAACAATAAGGCCTCACCTAGGAAAAACGTATTTAACGTCTTATATACAAGTTCTACCAGAAAACATGTGATCTTATATTTTGATTAAGAACTTTTATAATATATATTTGATTGAGTACGAAAAATTCAAAATTTATTTCATCGAAAATAGAGTTCCGATTTAGGAGTAATTCAAGAAACAACAAAATCAGTCGAAACTCAAAGGGGTACCATCACAGAAAATAGTTGATTTCGGTCCCAAAAAAAAGTATTATATTAATTACTACCTCAATATAGACCGAGTTTGAATTCGAATAAAACTAATTTCACTGAAAATGAAGTTGTGAGTGATGAGATATTGACAAAACTACGAATTCGGACGAAACTAACATGGTGCCACCTTGGAAAAAAGTATTTAACGTCTTATATACAAGTGATAAAACCAAAAATTTGATCTTATATTTTGATTCAGAATGTTTAGAATATATATTTGATTGAGTACGGAAGAAAACAAAATTTATTTCATCGATAATAGAGTTCCGGTTGAGGAGAAATTCAAAAAACAACAAAATCAGTCGAAACTCAAAGGGGTACCATCACAGAAAATAGTTGATTTCGGTCCGAAAAATATGTGTTATATTAATATTAGTACTTCAATATATATCGAGTTAGAATGCGAATAAAATTAATTTCATTGAAAACGAAGTTGTGAGTGATTAGATATTGACAAAACTACGAAATCGGACGAAACAATAAGGCCTCACCTAGGAAAAACGTATTTAACGTCTTATATACAAGTTCTACCAGAAAACATGTGATCTTATATTTTGATTAAGAACTTTTATAATATATATTTGATCGAGTACGAAAAATTCAAAATTTATTTCATCGAAAATAGAGTTCCGATTTAGGAGTAATTCAAGAAACAACAAAATCAGTCGAAACTCAAAGGGGTACCATCACAGAAAATAGTTGATTTCGGTACCAAAAAAAAGTATTATATTAATTACTACCTCAATATAGACCGAGTTTGAATTCGAATAAAACTAATTTCACTGAAAATGAAGTTGTGAGTGATGAGATATTGACAAAACTACGAATTCGGACGAAACTAACATGGTGCCACCTTGAAAAAAAGAATTTAACGTCTTATATACAAGTGATAAAACCAAAAATTTGATCTTATATTTTGATTCAGAATGTTTAGAATATATATTTGATTGAGTACGGAAGAAAACAAAATTTATTTCATCGATAATAGAGTTCCGGTTGAGGAGAAATTCAAAAAACAACAAAATCAGTCGAAACTCAAAGGGGTACCATCACAGAAAATAGTTGATTTCAGTCCGAAAAATATGTGTTATATTAAATTACTAGCTTAATATAGATCGAGTTAGAATGCGATTAAAACTAATTTCACTGAAAACGAAGTTGTGAGTGATGAGATATTGACAAAACTACGAAATCGGACGAAACTAACATGGTGCCACCTTGGAAAAAAGTATTTAACGTCTTATATACAAGTGATAAAAATAAACATTTGATCTTATATTTTGATTCACAATGTTTAGAATATATATTTGATTGAGTACGGAAGAAAAAAATAATTATTTCATCGAAAATAGAGTTCCGGTTGAGGAGAAATTCAAAAAACAACAAAATCAGTCGAAACTCAAAGGGGTACATCACAGAAAATAGTTGATTTCAGTCCCAAAAATATGTATTATATTAATATTAGTACTTCAATATATATCGAGTTAGAATGCGAATAAAACTAATTTCACTGAAAACGAAGTTGTGAGTGATGATATATTGACAAAACTACGAAATCGGACGAAACTAATATGGTGCCACCTTCGAAAAACGTATTTAACGCCTTATATACAAGTGATAAAAACAAACATGTTTTCTTAAATTTTGGTTAAGAACTTTTACAATATATATTTGATTGAGTACGAAAAATAAAAAATTTATTTCATCGAAAATAGAGTTCCGGTAGAGAAGTAATTCAAAAAACAACAAAATCAGTCGAAAATCAAAGGGGTACCATCACATAAAATAGTTGATTTCGGTCCCTAAAATATGTATTAAATTAAATTACTACCTCAATATAGATCGAGTTAGAATGCGAATAATACTATTTTCACTAAAAATGAAGTTGTGAGTGATGAGATATTGACAAAACTACGAAATCGGACGAAACTAGTATGGTGCTACCTTGGGAAGAAGTATTTAACGTCTTATATACAAGTGATAAAAGAAAACATTTGATCTTATATTTTGATTAAGAATTTTTATAACTTTATTTTATCTAGTACGGAAAATACAAAATTTATTTCATCGAAAATAGAGTTCCGGTTGAGGAGAAATTCAAAAACTAACAAAATCAGTCGAAACTCAAAGGGGTACCATCACAGAAAATAGTTGATTTCGGTCCGAAAAATATGTGTTATATTAAATTACTACCTTAATATAGATCGAGTTAGAATGCGAATAAAACTAATTTCACTGAAAACGAAGTTGTGAGTGATGAGATATTGACAAAACTACGAAATCGGACGAAACTAACATGGTGCCACCTTGGAAAAAAGTATTTAACGTCTTATATACAAGTGATAAAAATAAACATTTGATCTTATATTTTGATTCAGAATGTTTAGAATATATATTTGATTGAGTACGGAAGAAAACAAAATTTATTTCATCGATAATAGAGTTCCGGTTGAGGAGAAATTCAAAAAACAACAAAATCAGTCGAAACTCAAAGGGGTACCATCACAGAAAATAGTTGATTTCGGTCCGAAAAATATGTGTTATATTAATATTAGTACTTCAATATATATCGAGTTAGAATGCGAATAAAATTAATTTCATTGAAAACGAAGTTGTGAGTGATTAGATATTGACAAAACTACGAAATCGGACGAAACAATAAGGCCTCACCTAGGAAAAACGTATTTAACGTCTTATATACAAGTTCTACCAGAAAACATGTGATCTTATATTTTGATTAAGAACTTTTATAATATATATTTGATCGAGTACGAAAAATTCAAAATTTATTTCATCGAAAATAGAGTTCCGATTTAGGAGTAATTCAAGAAACAACAAAATCAGTCGAAACTCAAAGGGGTACCATCACAGAAAATAGTTGATTTCGGTACCAAAAAAAAGTATTATATTAATTACTACCTCAATATAGACCGAGTTTGAATTCGAATAAAACTAATTTCACTGAAAATGAAGTTGTGAGTGATGAGATATTGACAAAACTACGAATTCGGACGAAACTAACATGGTGCCACCTTGAAAAAAAGTATTTAACGTCTTATATACAAGTGATAAAACCAAAAATTTGATCTTATATTTTGATTCAGAATGTTTAGAATATATATTTGATTGAGTACGGAAGAAAACAAAATTTATTTCATCGATAATAGAGTTCCGGTTGAGGAGAAATTCAAAAAACAACAAAATCAGTCGAAACTCAAAGGGGTACCATCACAGAAAATAGTTGATTTCAGTCCGAAAAATATGTGTTATATTAAATTACTAGCTTAATATAGATCGAGTTAGAATGCGATTAAAACTAATTTCACTGAAAACGAAGTTGTGAGTGATGAGATATTGACAAAACTACGAAATCGGACGAAACTAACATGGTGCCACCTTGGAAAAAAGTATTTAACGTCTTATATACAAGTGATAAAAATAAACATTTGATCTTATATTTTGATTCAGAATGTTTAGAATATATATTTGATTGAGTACGGAAGAAAAAAATAATTATTTCATCGAAAATAGAGTTCCGGTTGAGGAGAAATTCAAAAAACAACAAAATCAGTCGAAACTCAAAGGGGTACCATCACAGAAAATAGTTGATTTCAGTCCCAAAAATATGTATTATATTAATATTAGTACTTCAATATATATCGAGTTAGAATGCGAATAAAACTAATTTCACTGAAAACGAAGTTGTGAGTGATGATATATTGACAAAACTACGAAATCGGACGAAACTAATATGGTGCCACCTTCGAAAAACGTATTTAACGCCTTATATACAAGTGATAAAAACAAACATGTTTTCTTAAATTTTGGTTAAGAACTTTTACAATATATATTTGATTGAGTACGAAAAATAAAAAATTTATTTCATCGAAAATAGAGTTCCGGTAGAGAAGTAATTCAAAAAACAACAAAATCAGTCGAAAATCAAAGGGGTACCATCACAGAAAATAGTTGATTTCGGTCCCTAAAATATGTATTAAATTAAATTACTACCTCAATATAGATCGAGTTAGAATGCGAATAATACTATTTTCACTAAAAATGAAGTTGTGAGTGATGAGATATTGACAAAACTACGAAATCGGACGAAACTAGTATGGTGCTACCTTGGGAAGAAGTATTTAACGTCTTATATACAAGTGATAAAAGAAAACATTTGATCTTATATTTTGATTAAGAATTTTTATAACTTTATTTTATCTAGTACGGAAAATACAAAATTTATTTCATCGAAAATAGAGTTCCGGTTGAGGAGAAATTCAAAAACTAACAAAATCAGTCGAAACTCAAAGGGGTACCATCACAGAAAATAGTTGATTTCGGTCCGAAAAATATGTGTTATATTAAATTACTACCTTAATATAGATCGAGTTAGAATGCGAATAAAACTAATTTCACTGAAAACGAAGTTGTGAGTGATGAGATATTGACAAAACTACGAAATCGGACGAAACTAACATGGTGCCACCTTGGAAAAAAGTATTTAACGTCTTATATACAAGTGATAAAAATAAACATTTGATCTTATATTTTGATTCAGAATGTTTAGAATATATATTTGATTGAGTACGGAAGAAAACAAAATTTATTTCATCGATAATAGAGTTCCGGTTGAGGAGAAATTCAAAAAACAACAAAATCAGTCGAAACTCAAAGGGGTACCATCACAGAAAATAGTTGATTTCAGTCCCAAAAATATGTGTTATATTAAATTACTACCTTAATATAGATCGAGTTAGAATGCGAATAAAATTAATTTCATTGAAAACGAAGTTGTGAGTGATTAGATATTGACAAAACTACGAAATCGGACGAAACAATAAGGCCTCACCTAGGAAAAACGTATTTAACGTCTTATATACAAGTTCTACCAGAAAACATGTGATCTTATATTTTGATTAAGAACTTTTATAATATATATTTGATTGAGTACGAAAAATTCAAAATTTATTTCATCGAAAATAGAGTTCCGATTTAGGAGTAATTCAAGAAACAACAAAATCAGTCGAAACTCAAAGGGGTACCATCACAGAAAATAGTTGATTTCGGTTCCAAAAAAAAGTATTATATTAATTACTACCTCAATATAGACCGAGTTTGAATTCGAATAAAACTAATTTCACTGAAAATGAAGTTGTGAGTGATGAGATATTGACAAAACTACGAATTCGGACGAAACTAACATGGTGCCACCTTGGAAAAAAGTATTTAACGTCTTATATACAAGTGATAAAACCAAAAATTTGATCTTATATTTTGATTCAGAATGTTTAGAATATATATTTGATTGAGTACGGAAGAAAACAAAATTTATTTCATCGATAATAGAGTTCCGGTTGAGGAGAAATTCAAAAAACAACAAAATCAGTCGAAACTCAAAGGGGTACCATCACAGAAAATAGTTGATTTCAGTCCGAAAAATATGTGTTATATTAAATTACTACCTTAATATAGATCGAGTTAGAATGCGATTAAAACTAATTTCACTGAAAACGAAGTTGTGAGTGATGAGATATTGACAAAACTACGAAATCGGACGAAACTAACATGGTGCCACCTTGGAAAAAAGTATTTAACGTCTTATATACAAGTGATAAAAATAAACATTTGATCTTATATTTTGATTCAGAATGTTTAGAATATATATTTGATTGAGTACGGAAGAAAAAAATAATTATTTCATCGAAAATAGAGTTCCGGTTGAGGAGAAATTCAAAAAACAACAAAATCAGTCGAAACTCAAAGGGGTACCATCACAGAAAATAGTTGATTTCAGTCCCAAAAATATGTATTATATTAATATTAGTACTTCAATATATATCGAGTTAGAATGCGAATAAAACTAATTTCACTGAAAACGAAGTTGTGAGTGATGATATATTGACAAAACTACGAAATCGGACGAAACTAATATGGTGCCACCTTCGAAAAACGTATTTAACGCCTTATATACAAGTGATAAAAACAAACATGTTTTCTTAAATTTTGGTTAAGAACTTTTACAATATATATTTGATTGAGTACGAAAAATAAAAAATTTATTTCATCGAAAATAGAGTTCCGGTAGAGAAGTAATTCAAAAAACAACAAAATCAGTCGAAAATCAAAGGGGTACCATCACAGAAAATAGTTGATTTCGGTCCCTAAAATATGTATTAAATTAAATTACTACCTCAATATAGATCGAGTTAGAATGCGAATAATACTATTTTCACTAAAAATGAAGTTGTGAGTGATGAGATATTGACAAAACTACGAAATCGGACGAAACTAGTATGGTGCTACCTTGGGAAGAAGTATTTAACGTCTTATATACAAGTGATAAAAGAAAACATTTGATCTTATATTTTGATTAAGAATTTTTATAACTTTATTTTATCTAGTACGGAAAATACAAAATTAATTCATCGAAAATAGAGTTCCGGTTGAGGAGAAATTCAAAAACTAACAAAATCAGTCGAAACTCAAAGGGGTACCATCAGAGAAAATAGTTGATTTCGGTCCGAAAAATATGTGTTATATTAAATTACTACCTTAATATAGATCGAGTTAGAATGCGAATAAAACTAATTTCACTGAAAACGAAGTTGTGAGTGATGAGATATTGACAAAACTACGAAATCGGACGAAACTAACATGGTGCCACCTAGGAAAAAAGTATTTAACGTCTTATATACAAGTGATAAAAATAAACATTTGATCTTATATTTTGATTCAGAATGTTTAGAATATATATTTGATTGAGTACGGAAGAAAACAAAATTTATTTCATCGATAATAGAGTTCCGGTTGAGGAGAAATTCAAAAAACAACAAAATCAGTCGAAACTCAAAGGGGTACCATCACAGAAAATAGTTGATTTCAGTCCGAAAATTATGTGTTATATTAAATTACTACCTTAATATAGATCGAGTTAGAATGCGAATAAAATTAATTTCATTGAAAACGAAGTTGTGAGTGATTAGATATTGACAAAACTACGAAATCGGACGAAACAATAAGGCCTCACCTAGGAAAAACGTATTTAACGTCTTATATACAAGTTCTACCAGAAAACATGTGATCTTATATTTTGATTAAGAACTTTTATAATATATATTTGATTGAGTACGAAAAATTCAAAATTTATTTCATCGAAAATAGAGTTCCGATTTAGGAGTAATTCAAGAAACAACAAAATCAGTCGAAACTCAAAGGGGTACCATCACAGAAAATAGTTGATTTCGGTCCCAAAAAAAAGTATTATATTAATTACTACCTCAATATAGACCGAGTTTGAATTCGAATAAAACTAATTTCACTGAAAATGAAGTTGTGAGTGATGAGATATTGACAAAACTATGAATTCGGACGAAACTAACATGGTGCCACCTTGGAAAAAAGTATTTAACGTCTTATATACAAGTGATAAAACCAAAAATTTGATCTTATATTTTGATTCAGAATGTTTAGAATATATATTTGATTGAGTACGGAAGAAAACAAAATTTATTTCATCGATAATAGAGTTCCGGTTGAGGAGAAATTCAAAAAACAACAAAATCAGTCGAAACTCAAAGGGGTACCATCACAGAAAATAGTTGATTTCAGTCCGAAAAATATGTGTTATATTAAATTACTACCTTAATATAGATCGAGTTAGAATGCGATTAAAACTAATTTCACTGAAAACGAAGTTGTGAGTGATGAGATATTGACAAAACTACGAAATCGGACGAAACTAACATGGTGCCACCTTGGAAAAAAGTATTTAACGTCTTATATACAAGTGATAAAAATAAACATTTGATCTTATATTTTGATTCAGAATGTTTAGAATATATATTTGATTGAGTACGGAAGAAAAAAATAATTATTTCATCGAAAATAGAGTTCCGGTTGAGGAGAAATTCAAAAAACAACAAAATCAGTCGAAACTCAAAGGGGTACCATCACAGAAAATAGTTGATTTCAGTCCCAAAAATATGTATTATATTAATATTAGTACTTCAATATATATCGAGTTAGAATGCGAATAAAACTAATTTCACTGAAAACGAAGTTGTGAGTGATGATATATTGACAAAACTACGAAATCGGACGAAACTAATATGGTGCCACCTTCGAAAAACGTATTTAACGCCTTATATACAAGTGATAAAAACAAACATGTTTTCTTAAATTTTGGTTAAGAACTTTTACAATATATATTTGATTGAGTACGAAAAATAAAAAATTTATTTCATCGAAAATAGAGTTCCGGTAGAGAAGTAATTCAAAAAACAACAAAATCAGTCGAAAATCAAAGGGGTACCATCACAGAAAATAGTTGATTTCGGTCCCTAAAATATGTATTAAATTAAATTACTACCTCAATATAGATCGAGTTAGAATGCGAATAATACTATTTTCACTAAAAATGAAGTTGTGAGTGATGAGATATTGACAAAACTACGAAATCGGACGAAACTAGTATGGTGCTACCTTGGGAAGAAGTATTTAACGTCTTATATACAAGTGATAAAAGAAAACATTTGATCTTATATTTTGATTAAGAATTTTTATAACTTTATTTTATCTAGTACGGAAAATACAAAATTAATTCATCGAAAATAGAGTTCCGGTTGAGGAGAAATTCAAAAACTAACAAAATCAGTCGAAACTCAAAGGGGTACCATCAGAGAAAATAGTTGATTTCGGTCCGAAAAATATGTGTTATATTAAATTACTACCTTAATATAGATCGAGTTAGAATGCGAATAAAACTAATTTCACTGAAAACGAAGTTGTGAGTGATGAGATATTGACAAAACTACGAAATCGGACGAAACTAACATGGTGCCACCTAGGAAAAAAGTATTTAACGTCTTATATACAAGTGATAAAAATAAACATTTGATCTTATATTTTGATTCAGAATGTTTAGAATATATATTTGATTGAGTACGGAAGAAAACAAAATTTATTTCATCGATAATAGAGTTCCGGTTGAGGAGAAATTCAAAAAACAACAAAATCAGTCGAAACTCAAAGGGGTACCATCACAGAAAATAGTTGATTTCAGTCCGAAAATTATGTGTTATATTAAATTACTACCTTAATATAGATCGAGTTAGAATGCGAATAAAATTAATTTCATTGAAAACGAAGTTGTGAGTGATTAGATATTGACAAAACTACGAAATCGGACGAAACAATAAGGCCTCACCTAGGAAAAACGTATTTAACGTCTTATATACAAGTTCTACCAGAAAACATGTGATCTTATATTTTGATTAAGAACTTTTATAATATATATTTGATTGAGTACGAAAAATTCAAAATTTATTTCATCGAAAATAGAGTTCCGATTTAGGAGTAATTCAAGAAACAACAAAATCAGTCGAAACTCAAAGGGGTACCATCACAGAAAATAGTTGATTTCGGTCCCAAAAAAAAGTATTATATTAATTACTACCTCAATATAGACCGAGTTTGAATTCGAATAAAACTAATTTCACTGAAAATGAAGTTGTGAGTGATGAGATATTGACAAAACTATGAATTCGGACGAAACTAACATGGTGCCACCTTGGAAAAAAGTATTTAACGTCTTATATACAAGTGATAAAACCAAAAATTTGATCTTATATTTTGATTCAGAATGTTTAGAATATATATTTGATTGAGTACGGAAGAAAACAAAATTTATTTCATCGATAATAGAGTTCCGGTTGAGGAGAAATTCAAAAAACAACAAAATCAGTCGAAACTCAAAGGGGTACCATCACAGAAAATAGTTGATTTCAGTCCGAAAAATATGTGTTATATTAAATTACTACCTTAATATAGATCGAGTTAGAATGCGATTAAAACTAATTTCACTGAAAACGAAGTTGTGAGTGATGAGATATTGACAAAACTACGAAATCGGACGAAACTAACATGGTGCCACCTTGGAAAAAAGTATTTAACGTCTTATATACAAGTGATAAAAATAAACATTTGATCTTATATTTTGATTCAGAATGTTTAGAATATATATTTGATTGAGTACGGAAGAAAAAAATAATTATTTCATCGAAAATAGAGTTCCGGTTGAGGAGAAATTCAAAAAACAACAAAATCAGTCGAAACTCAAAGGGGTACCATCACAGAAAATAGTTGATTTCAGTCCCAAAAATATGTATTATATTAATATTAGTACTTCAATATATATCGAGTTAGAATGCGAATAAAACTAATTTCACTGAAAACGAAGTTGTGAGTGATGATATATTGACAAAACTACGAAATCGGACGAAACTAATATGGTGCCACCTTCGAAAAACGTATTTAACGCCTTATATACAAGTGATAAAAACAAACATGTTTTCTTAAATTTTGGTTAAGAACTTTTACAATATATATTTGATTGAGTACGAAAAATAAAAAATTTATTTCATCGAAAATAGAGTTCCGGTAGAGAAGTAATTCAAAAAACAACAAAATCAGTCGAAAATCAAAGGGGTACCATCACAGAAAATAGTTGATTTCGGTCCCTAAAATATGTATTAAATTAAATTACTACCTCAATATAGATCGAGTTAGAATGCGAATAATACTATTTTCACTAAAAATGAAGTTGTGAGTGATGAGATATTGACAAAACTACGAAATCGGACGAAACTAGTATGGTGCTACCTTGGGAAAAAGTATTTAACGTCTTATATACAAGTGATAAAAGAAAACATTTGATCTTATATTTTGATTAAGAATTTTTATAACTTTATTTTATCTAGTACGGAAAATACAAAATTTATTTCATCGAAAATAGAGTTCCGGTTGAGGAGAAATTCAAAAACTAACAAAATCAGTCGAAACTCAAAGGGGTACCATCAGAGAAAATAGTTGATTTCGGTCCGAAAAATATGTGTTATATTAAATTACTACCTTAATATAGATCGAGTTAGAATGCGAATAAAACTAATTTCACTGAAAACGAAGTTGTGAGTGATGAGATATTGACAAAACTACGAAATCGGACGAAACTAACATGGTGCCACCTAGGAAAAAAGTATTTAACGTCTTATATACAAGTGATAAAAATAAACATTTGATCTTATATTTTGATTCAGAATGTTTAGAATATATATTTGATTGAGTACGGAAGAAAACAAAATTTATTTCATCGATAATAGAGTTCCGGTTGAGGAGAAATTCAAAAAACAACAAAATCAGTCGAAACTCAAAGGGGTACCATCACAGAAAATAGTTGATTTCAGTCCGAAAATTATGTGTTATATTAAATTACTACCTTAATATAGATCGAGTTAGAATGCGAATAAAATTAATTTCATTGAAAACGAAGTTGTGAGTGATTAGATATTGACAAAACTACGAAATCGGACGAAACAATAAGGCCTCACCTAGGAAAAACGTATTTAACGTCTTATATACAAGTTCTACCAGAAAACATGTGATCTTATATTTTGATTAAGAACTTTTATAATATATATTTGATTGAGTACGAAAAATTCAAAATTTATTTCATCGAAAATAGAGTTCCGATTTAGGAGTAATTCAAGAAACAACAAAATCAGTCGAAACTCAAAGGGGTACCATCACAGAAAATAGTTGATTTCGGTCCCAAAAAAAAGTATTATATTAATTACTACCTCAATATAGACCGAGTTTGAATTCGAATAAAACTAATTTCACTGAAAATGAAGTTGTGAGTGATGAGATATTGACAAAACTATGAATTCGGACGAAACTAACATGGTGCCACCTTGGAAAAAAGTATTTAACGTCTTATATACAAGTGATAAAACCAAAAATTTGATCTTATATTTTGATTCAGAATGTTTAGAATATATATTTGATTGAGTACGGAAGAAAACAAAATTTATTTCATCGATAATAGAGTTCCGGTTGAGGAGAAATTCAAAAAACAACAAAATCAGTCGAAACTCAAAGGGGTACCATCACAGAAAATAGTTGATTTCAGTCCGAAAAATATGTGTTATATTAAATTACTACCTTAATATAGATCGAGTTAGAATGCGATTAAAACTAATTTCACTGAAAACGAAGTTGTGAGTGATGAGATATTGACAAAACTACGAAATCGGACGAAACTAACATGGTGCCACCTTGGAAAAAAGTATTTAACGTCTTATATACAAGTGATAAAAATAAACATTTGATCTTATATTTTGATTCAGAATGTTTAGAATATATATTTGATTGAGTACGGAAGAAAAAAATAATTATTTCATCGAAAATAGAGTTCCGGTTGAGGAGAAATTCAAAAAACAACAAAATCAGTCGAAACTCAAAGGGGTACCATCACAGAAAATAGTTGATTTCAGTCCCAAAAATATGTATTATATTAATATTAGTACTTCAATATATATCGAGTTAGAATGCGAATAAAACTAATTTCACTGAAAACGAAGTTGTGAGTGATGATATATTGACAAAACTACGAAATCGGACGAAACTAATATGGTGCCACCTTCGAAAAACGTATTTAACGCCTTATATACAAGTGATAAAAACAAACATGTTTTCTTAAATTTTGGTTAAGAACTTTTACAATATATATTTGATTGAGTACGAAAAATAAAAAATTTATTTCATCGAAAATAGAGTTCCGGTAGAGAAGTAATTCAAAAAACAACAAAATCAGTCGAAAATCAAAGGGGTACCATCACAGAAAATAGTTGATTTCGGTCCCTAAAATATGTATTAAATTAAATTACTACCTCAATATAGATCGAGTTAGAATGCGAATAATACTATTTTCACTAAAAATGAAGTTGTGAGTGATGAGATATTGACAAAACTACGAAATCGGACGAAACTAGTATGGTGCTACCTTGGGAAGAAGTATTTAACGTCTTATATACAAGTGATAAAAGAAAACATTTGATCTTATATTTTGATTAAGAATTTTTATAACTTTATTTTATCTAGTACGGAAAATACAAAATTAATTCATCGAAAATAGAGTTCCGGTTGAGGAGAAATTCAAAAACTAACAAAATCAGTCGAAACTCAAAGGGGTACCATCACAGAAAATAGTTGATTTCGGTCCGAAAAATATGTGTTATATTAAATTACTACCTTAATATAGATCGAGTTAGAATGCGAATAAAACTAATTTCACTGAAAACGAAGTTGTGAGTGATGAGATATTGACAAAACTACGAAATCGGACGAAACTAACATGGTGCCACCTTGGAAAAAAGTATTTAACGTCTTATATACAAGTGATAAAAATAAACATTTGATCTTATATTTTGATTCAGAATGTTTAGAATATATATTTGATTGAGTACGGAAGAAAACAAAATTTATTTCATCGATAATAGAGTTCCGGTTGAGGAGAAATTCAAAAAACAACAAAATCAGTCGAAACTCAAAGGGGTACCATCACAGAAAATAGTTGATTTCAGTCCGAAAATTATGTGTTATATTAAATTACTACCTTAATATAGATCGAGTTAGAATGCGAATAAAATTAATTTCATTGAAAACGAAGTTGTGAGTGATTAGATATTGACAAAACTACGAAATCGGACGAAACAATAAGGCCTCACCTAGGAAAAACGTATTTAACGTCTTATATACAAGTTCTACCAGAAAACATGTGATCTTATATTTTGATTAAGAACTTTTATAATATATATTTGATTGAGTACGAAAAATTCAAAATTTATTTCATCGAAAATAGAGTTCCGATTTAGGAGTAATTCAAGAAACAACAAAATCAGTCGAAACTCAAAGGGGTACCATCACAGAAAATAGTTGATTTCGGTCCCAAAAAAAAGTATTATATTAATTACTACCTCAATATAGACCGAGTTTGAATTCGAATAAAACTAATTTCACTGAAAATGAAGTTGTGAGTGATGAGATATTGACAAAACTACGAATTCGGACGAAACTAACATGGTGCCACCTTGGAAAAAAGTATTTAACGTCTTATATACAAGTGATAAAACCAAAAATTTGATCTTATATTTTGATTCAGAATGTTTAGAATATATATTTGATTGAGTACGGAAGAAAACAAAATTTATTTCATCGATAATAGAGTTCCGGTTGAGGAGAAATTCAAAAAACAACAAAATCAGTCGAAACTCAAAGGGGTACCATCACAGAAAATAGTTGATTTCAGTCCGAAAAATATGTGTTATATTAAATTACTACCTTAATATAGATCGAGTTAGAATGCGATTAAAACTAATTTCACTGAAAACGAAGTTGTGAGTGATGAGATATTGACAAAACTACGAAATCGGACGAAACTAACATGGTGCCACCTTGGAAAAAAGTATTTAACGTCTTATATACAAGTGATAAAAATAAACATTTGATCTTATATTTTGATTCAGAATGTTTAGAATATATATTTGATTGAGTACGGAAGAAAAAAATAATTATTTCATCGAAAATAGAGTTCCGGTTGAGGAGAAATTCAAAAAACAACAAAATCAGTCGAAACTCAAAGGGGTACCATCACAGAAAATAGTTGATTTCAGTCCCAAAAATATGTATTATATTAATATTAGTACTTCAATATATATCGAGTTAGAATGCGAATAAAACTAATTTCACTGAAAACGAAGTTGTGAGTGATGATATATTGACAAAACTACGAAATCGGACGAAACTAATATGGTGCCACCTTCGAAAAACGTATTTAACGCCTTATATACAAGTGATAAAAACAAACATGTTTTCTTAAATTTTGGTTAAGAACTTTTACAATATATATTTGATTGAGTACGAAAAATAAAAAATTTATTTCATCGAAAATAGAGTTCCGGTAGAGAAGTAATTCAAAAAACAACAAAATCAGTCGAAAATCAAAGGGGTACCATCACAGAAAATAGTTGATTTCGGTCCGAAAAATATGTGTTATATTAAATTACTACCTTAATATAGATCGAGTTAGAATGCGAATAAAACTAATTTCACTGAAAACGAAGTTGTGAGTGATGAGATATTGACAAAACTACGAAATCGGACGAAACTAACATGGTGCCACCTTGGAAAAAAGTATTTAACGTCTTATATACAAGTGATAAAAATAAACATTTGATCTTATATTTTGATTCAGAATGTTTAGAATATATATTTGATTGAGTACGGAAGAAAACAAAATTTATTTCATCGATAATAGAGTTCCGGTTGAGGAGAAATTCAAAAAACAACAAAATCAGTCGAAACTCAAAGGGGTACCATCACAGAAAATAGTTGATTTCAGTCCGAAAATTATGTGTTATATTAAATTACTACCTTAATATAGATCGAGTTAGAATGCGAATAAAATTAATTTCATTGAAAACGAAGTTGTGAGTGATTAGATATTGACAAAACTACGAAATCGGACGAAACAATAAGGCCTCACCTAGGAAAAACGTATTTAACGTCTTATATACAAGTTCTACCAGAAAACATGTGATCTTATATTTTGATTAAGAACTTTTATAATATATATTTGATTGAGTACGAAAAATTCAAAATTTATTTCATCGAAAATAGAGTTCCGATTTAGGAGTAATTCAAGAAACAACAAAATCAGTCGAAACTCAAAGGGGTACCATCACAGAAAATAGTTGATTTCGGTCCCAAAAAAAAGTATTATATTAATTACTACCTCAATATAGACCGAGTTTGAATTCGAATAAAACTAATTTCACTGAAAATGAAGTTGTGAGTGATGAGATATTGACAAAACTACGAATTCGGACGAAACTAACATGGTGCCACCTTGGAAAAAAGTATTTAACGTCTTATATACAAGTGATAAAACCAAAAATTTGATCTTATATTTTGATTCAGAATGTTTAGAATATATATTTGATTGAGTACGGAAGAAAACAAAATTTATTTCATCGATAATAGAGTTCCGGTTGAGGAGAAATTCAAAAAACAACAAAATCAGTCGAAACTCAAAGGGGTACCATCACAGAAAATAGTTGATTTCAGTCCGAAAAATATGTGTTATATTAAATTACTACCTTAATATAGATCGAGTTAGAATGCGATTAAAACTAATTTCACTGAAAACGAAGTTGTGAGTGATGAGATATTGACAAAACTACGAAATCGGACGAAACTAACATGGTGCCACCTTGGAAAAAAGTATTTAACGTCTTATATACAAGTGATAAAAATAAACATTTGATCTTATATTTTGATTCAGAATGTTTAGAATATATATTTGATTGAGTACGGAAGAAAAAAATAATTATTTCATCGAAAATAGAGTTCCGGTTGAGGAGAAATTCAAAAAACAACAAAATCAGTCGAAACTCAAAGGGGTACCATCACAGAAAATAGTTGATTTCAGTCCCAAAAATATGTATTATATTAATATTAGTACTTCAATATATATCGAGTTAGAATGCGAATAAAACTAATTTCACTGAAAACGAAGTTGTGAGTGATGATATATTGACAAAACTACGAAATCGGACGAAACTAATATGGTGCCACCTTCGAAAAACGTATTTAACGCCTTATATACAAGTGATAAAAACAAACATGTTTTCTTAAATTTTGGTTAAGAACTTTTACAATATATATTTGATTGAGTACGAAAAATAAAAAATTTATTTCATCGAAAATAGAGTTCCGGTAGAGAAGTAATTCAAAAAACAACAAAATCAGTCGAAAATCAAAGGGGTACCATCACAGAAAATAGTTGATTTCGGTCCCTAAAATATGTATTAAATTAAATTACTACCTCAATATAGATCGAGTTAGAATGCGAATAATACTATTTTCACTAAAAATGAAGTTGTGAGTGATGAGATATTGACAAAACTACGAAATCGGACGAAACTAGTATGGTGCTACCTTGGGAAGAAGTATTTAACGTCTTATATACAAGTGATAAAAGAAAACATTTGATCTTATATTTTGATTAAGAATTTTTATAACTTTATTTTATCTAGTACGGAAAATACAAAATTAATTCATCGAAAATAGAGTTCCGGTTGAGGAGAAATTCAAAAACTAACAAAATCAGTCGAAACTCAAAGGGGTACCATCACAGAAAATAGTTGATTTCGGTCCGAAAAATATGTGTTATATTAAATTACTACCTTAATATAGATCGAGTTAGAATGCGAATAAAACTAATTTCACTGAAAACGAAGTTGTGAGTGATGAGATATTGACAAAACTACGAAATCGGACGAAACTAACATGGTGCCACCTTGGAAAAAAGTATTTAACGTCTTATATACAAGTGATAAAAATAAACATTTGATCTTATATTTTGATTCAGAATGTTTAGAATATATATTTGATTGAGTACGGAAGAAAACAAAATTTATTTCATCGATAATAGAGTTCCGGTTGAGGAGAAATTCAAAAAACAACAAAATCAGTCGAAACTCAAAGGGGTACCATCACAGAAAATAGTTGATTTCGGTCCGAAAAATATGTGTTATATTAATATTAGTACTTCAATATATATCGAGTTAGAATGCGAATAAAATTAATTTCATTGAAAACGAAGTTGTGAGTGATTAGATATTGACAAAACTACGAAATCGGACGAAACAATAAGGCCTCACCTAGGAAAAACGTATTTAACGTCTTATATACAAGTTCTACCAGAAAACATGTGATCTTATATTTTGATTAAGAACTTTTATAATATATATTTGATCGAGTACGAAAAATTCAAAATTTATTTCATCGAAAATAGAGTTCCGATTTAGGAGTAATTCAAGAAACAACAAAATCAGTCGAAACTCAAAGGGGTACCATCACAGAAAATAGTTGATTTCGGTACCAAAAAAAAGTATTATATTAATTACTACCTCAATATAGACCGAGTTTGAATTCGAATAAAACTAATTTCACTGAAAATGAAGTTGTGAGTGATGAGATATTGACAAAACTACGAATTCGGACGAAACTAACATGGTGCCACCTTGGAAAAAAGTATTTAACGTCTTATATACAAGTGATAAAACCAAAAATTTGATCTTATATTTTGATTCAGAATGTTTAGAATATATATTTGATTGAGTACGGAAGAAAACAAAATTTATTTCATCGATAATAGAGTTCCGGTTGAGGAGAAATTCAAAAAACAACAAAATCAGTCGAAACTCAAAGGGGTACCATCACAGAAAATAGTTGATTTCAGTCCGAAAAATATGTGTTATATTAAATTACTACCTTAATATAGATCGAGTTAGAATGCGATTAAAACTAATTTCACTGAAAACGAAGTTGTGAGTGATGAGATATTGACAAAACTACGAAATCGGACGAAACTAACATGGTGCCACCTTGGAAAAAAGTATTTAACGTCTTATATACAAGTGATAAAAATAAACATTTGATCTTATATTTTGATTCAGAATGTTTAGAATATATATTTGATTGAGTACGGAAGAAAAAAATAATTATTTCATCGAAAATAGAGTTCCGGTTGAGGAGAAATTCAAAAAACAACAAAATCAGTCGAAACTCAAAGGGGTACCATCACAGAAAATAGTTGATTTCAGTCCCAAAAATATGTATTATATTAATATTAGTACTTCAATATATATCGAGTTAGAATGCGAATAAAACTAATTTCACTTAAAACGAAGTTGTGAGTGATGATATATTGACAAAACTACGAAATCGGACGAAACTAATATGGTGCCACCTTCGAAAAACGTATTTAACGCCTTATATACAAGTGATAAAAACAAACATGTTTTCTTAAATTTTGGTTAAGAACTTTTACAATATATATTTGATTGAGTACGAAAAATAAAAAATTTATTTCATCGAAAATAGAGTTCCGGTAGAGAAGTAATTCAAAAAACAACAAAATCAGTCGAAAATCAAAGGGGTACCATCACAGAAAATAGTTGATTTCGGTCCCTAAAATATGTATTAAATTAAATTACTACCTCAATATAGATCGAGTTAGAATGCGAATAATACTATTTTCACTAAAAATGAAGTTGTGAGTGATGAGATATTGACAAAACTACGAAATCGGACGAAACTAGTATGGTGCTACCTTGGGAAGAAGTATTTAACGTCTTATATACAAGTGATAAAAGAAAACATTTGATCTTATATTTTGATTAAGAATTTTTATAACTTTATTTTATCTAGTACGGAAAATACAAAATTAATTCATCGAAAATAGAGTTCCGGTTGAGGAGAAATTCAAAAACTAACAAAATCAGTCGAAACTCAAAGGGGTACCATCACAGAAAATAGTTGATTTCGGTCCGAAAAATATGTGTTATATTAAATTACTACCTTAATATAGATCGAGTTAGAATGCGAATAAAACTAATTTCACTGAAAACGAAGTTGTGAGTGATGAGATATTGACAAAACTACGAAATCGGACGAAACTAACATGGTGCCACCTTGGAAAAAAGTATTTAACGTCTTATATACAAGTGATAAAAATAAACATTTGATCTTATATTTTGATTCAGAATGTTTAGAATATATATTTGATTGAGTACGGAAGAAAACAAAATTTATTTCATCGATAATAGAGTTCCGGTTGAGGAGAAATTCAAAAAACAACAAAATCAGTCGAAACTCAAAGGGGTACCATCACAGAAAATAGTTGATTTCGGTCCGAAAAATATGTGTTATATTAATATTAGTACTTCAATATATATCGAGTTAGAATGCGAATAAAATTAATTTCATTGAAAACGAAGTTGTGAGTGATTAGATATTGACAAAACTACGAAATCGGACGAAACAATAAGGCCTCACCTAGGAAAAACGTATTTAACGTCTTATATACAAGTTCTACCAGAAAACATGTGATCTTATATTTTGATTAAGAACTTTTATAATATATATTTGATCGAGTACGAAAAATTCAAAATTTATTTCATCGAAAATAGAGTTCCGATTTAGGAGTAATTCAAGAAACAACAAAATCAGTCGAAACTCAAAGGGGTACCATCACAGAAAATAGTTGATTTCGGTACCAAAAAAAAGTATTATATTAATTACTACCTCAATATAGACCGAGTTTGAATTCGAATAAAACTAATTTCACTGAAAATGAAGTTGTGAGTGATGAGATATTGACAAAACTACGAATTCGGACGAAACTAACATGGTGCCACCTTGGAAAAAAGTATTTAACGTCTTATATACAAGTGATAAAACCAAAAATTTGATCTTATATTTTGATTCAGAATGTTTAGAATATATATTTGATTGAGTACGGAAGAAAACAAAATTTATTTCATCGATAATAGAGTTCCGGTTGAGGAGAAATTCAAAAAACAACAAAATCAGTCGAAACTCAAAGGGGTACCATCACAGAAAATAGTTGATTTCAGTCCGAAAAATATGTGTTATATTAAATTACTACCTTAATATAGATCGAGTTAGAATGCGATTAAAACTAATTTCACTGAAAACGAAGTTGTGAGTGATGAGATATTGACAAAACTACGAAATCGGACGAAACTAACATGGTGCCACCTTGGAAAAAAGTATTTAACGTCTTATATACAAGTGATAAAAATAAACATTTGATCTTATATTTTGATTCAGAATGTTTAGAATATATATTTGATTGAGTACGGAAGAAAAAAATAATTATTTCATCGAAAATAGAGTTCCGGTTGAGGAGAAATTCAAAAAACAACAAAATCAGTCGAAACTCAAAGTGGTACCATCACAGAAAATAGTTGATTTCAGTCCCAAAAATATGTATTATATTAATATTAGTACTTCAATATATATCGAGTTAGAATGCGAATAAAACTAATTTCACTGAAAACGAAGTTGTGAGTTATGATATATTGACAAAACTACGAAATCGGACGAAACTAATATGGTGCCACCTTCGAAAAACGTATTTAACGCCTTATATACAAGTGATAAAAACAAACATGTTTTCTTAAATTTTGGTTAAGAACTTTTACAATATATATTTGATTGAGTACGAAAAATAAAAAATTTATTTCATCGAAAATAGAGTTCCGGTAGAGAAGTAATTCAAAAAACAACAAAATCAGTCGAAAATCAAAGGGGTACCATCACAGAAAATAGTTGATTTCGGTCCCTAAAATATGTATTAAATTAAATTACTACCTCAATATAGATCGAGTTAGAATGCGAATAATACTATTTTCACTAAAAATGAAGTTGTGAGTGATGAGATATTGACAAAACTACGAAATCGGACGAAACTAGTATGGTGCTACCTTGGGAAAAAGTATTTAACGTCTTATATACAAGTGATAAAAGAAAACATTTGATCTTATATTTTGATTAAGAATTTTTATAACTTTATTTTATCTAGTACGGAAAATACAAAATTTATTTCATCGAAAATAGAGTTCCGGTTGAGGAGAAATTCAAAAACTAACAAAATCAGTCGAAACTCAAAGGGGTACCATCACAGAAAATAGTTGATTTCGGTCCGAAAAATATGTGTTATATTAAATTACTACCTTAATATAGATCGAGTTAGAATGCGAATAAAACTAATTTCACTGAAAACGAAGTTGTGAATGATGAGATATTGACAAAACTACGAAATCGGACGAAACTAACATGGTGCCACCTTGGAAAAAAGTATTTAACGTCTTATATACAAGTGATAAAAATAAACATTTGATCTTATATTTTGATTCAGAATGTTTAGAATATATATTTGATTGAGTACGGAAGAAAAAAATAATTATTTCATCGAAAATAGAGTTCCGGTTGAGGAGAAATTCAAAAAACAACAAAATCAGTCGAAACTCAAAGGGGTACCATCACAGAAAATAGTTGATTTCGGTCCCAAAAATATGTATTATATTAATATTAGTACTTCAATATATATCGAGTTAGAATGCGAATAAAATTAATTTCATTGAAAACGAAGTTGTGAGTGATTAGATATTGACAAAACTACGAAATCGGACGAAACAATAAGGCCTCACCTAGGAAAAACGTATTTAACGTCTTATATACAAGTTCTACCAGAAAACATGTGATCTTATATTTTGATTAAGAACTTTTATAATATATATTTGATCGAGTACGAAAAATTCAAAATTTATTTCATCGAAAATAGAGTTCCGATTTAGGAGTAATTCAAGAAACAACAAAATCAGTCGAAACTCAAAGGGGTACCTTCACAGAAAATAGTTGATTTCGGTCCCAAAAAAAAGTATTATATTAATTACTACCTCAATATAGACCGAGTTTGAATTCGAATAAAACTAATTTCACTGAAAATGAAGTTGTGAGTGATGAGATATTGACAAAACTACGAATTCGGACGAAACTAACATGGTGCCACCTTGGAAAAAGGTATTTAACGTCTTATATACAAGTGATAAACCCAAAAATTTGATCTTATATTTTGATTCAGAATGTTTAGAATATATATTTGATTGAGTACGGAAGAAAACAAAATTTATTTCATCGATAATAGAGTTCCGGTTGAGGAGAAATTCAAAAAACAACAAAATCAGTCGAAACTCAAAGGGGTACCATCACAGAAAATAGTTGATTTCAGTCCGAAAAATATGTGTTATATTAAATTACTAGCTTAATATAGATCGAGTTAAAATGCGATTAAAACTAATTTCACTGAAAACGAAGTTGTGAGTGATGAGATATTGACAAAACTACGAAATCGGACGAAACTAACATGGTGCCACCTTGGAAAAAAGTATTTAACGTCTTATATACAAGTGATAAAAATAAACATTTGATCTTATATTTTGATTCAGAATGTTTAGAATATATATTTGATTGAGTACGGAAGAAAAAAATAATTATTTCATCGAAAATAGAGTTCCGGTTGAGGAGAAATTCAAAAAACAACAAAATCAGTCGAAACTCAAAGGGGTACCATCACAGAAAATAGTTGATTTCAGTCCCAAAAATATGTATTATATTAATATTAGTACTTCAATATATATCGAGTTAGAATGCGAATAAAACTAATTTCACTGAAAACGAAGTTGTGAGTGATGATATATTGACAAAACTACGAAATCGGACGAAACTAATATGGTGCCACCTTCGAGAAACGTATTTAACGCCTTATATACAAGTGATAAAAACAAACATGTTTTCTTAAATTTTGGTTAAGAACTTTTACAATATATATTTGATTGAGTACGAAAAATAAAAAATTTATTTCATCGAAAATAGAGTTCCGGTAGAGAAGTAATTCAAAAAACAACAAAATCAGTCGAAAATCAAAGGGGTACCATCACAGAAAATAGTTGATTTCGGTCCCTAAAATATGTATTAAATTAAATTACTACCTCAATATAGATCGAGTTAGAATGCGAATAATACTATTTTCACTAAAAATGAAGTTGTGAGTGATGAGATATTGACAAAACTACGAAATCGGACGAAACTAGTATGGTGCTACCTTGGGAAAAAGTATTTAACGTCTTATATACAAGTGATAAAAGAAAACATTTGATCTTATATTTTGATTAAGAATTTTTATAACTTTATTTTATCTAGTACGGAAAATACAAAATTTATTTCATCGAAAATAGAGTTCCGGTTGAGGAGAAATTCAAAAACTAACAAAATCAGTCGAAACTCAAAGGGGTACCATCACAGAAAATAGTTGATTTCGGTCCGAAAAATATGTGTTATATTAAATTACTACCTTAATATAGATCGAGTTAGAATGCGAATAAAACTAATTTCACTGAAAACGAAGTTGTGAATGATGAGATATTGACAAAACTACGAAATCGGACGAAACTAACATGGTGCCACCTTGGAAAAAAGTATTTAACGTCTTATATACAAGTGATAAAAATAAACATTTGATCTTATATTTTGATTCAGAATGTTTAGAATATATATTTGATTGAGTACGGAAGAAAAAAATAATTATTTCATCGAAAATAGAGTTCCGGTTGAGGAGAAATTCAAAAAACAACAAAATCAGTCGAAACTCAAAGGGGTACCATCACAGAAAATAGTTGATTTCGGTCCCAAAAATATGTATTATATTAATATTAGTACTTCAATATATATCGAGTTAGAATGCGAATAAAATTAATTTCATTGAAAACGAAGTTGTGAGTGATTAGATATTGACAAAACTACGAAATCGGACGAAACAATAAGGCCTCACCTAGGAAAAACGTATTTAACGTCTTATATACAAGTTCTACCAGAAAACATGTGATCTTATATTTTGATTAAGAACTTTTATAATATATATTTGATCGAGTACGAAAAATTCAAAATTTATTTCATCGAAAATAGAGTTCCGATTTAGGAGTAATTCAAGAAACAACAAAATCAGTCGAAACTCAAAGGGGTACCTTCACAGAAAATAGTTGATTTCGGTCCCAAAAAAAAGTATTATATTAATTACTACCTCAATATAGACCGAGTTTGAATTCGAATAAAACTAATTTCACTGAAAATGAAGTTGTGAGTGATGAGATATTGACAAAACTACGAATTCGGACGAAACTAACATGGTGCCACCTTGGAAAAAGGTATTTAACGTCTTATATACAAGTGATAAACCCAAAAATTTGATCTTATATTTTGATTCAGAATGTTTAGAATATATATTTGATTGAGTACGGAAGAAAACAAAATTTATTTCATCGATAATAGAGTTCCGGTTGAGGAGAAATTCAAAAAACAACAAAATCAGTCGAAACTCAAAGGGGTACCATCACAGAAAATAGTTGATTTCAGTCCGAAAAATATGTGTTATATTAAATTACTAGCTTAATATAGATCGAGTTAAAATGCGATTAAAACTAATTTCACTGAAAACGAAGTTGTGAGTGATGAGATATTGACAAAACTACGAAATCGGACGAAACTAACATGGTGCCACCTTGGAAAAAAGTATTTAACGTCTTATATACAAGTGATAAAAATAAACATTTGATCTTATATTTTGATTCAGAATGTTTAGAATATATATTTGATTGAGTACGGAAGAAAAAAATAATTATTTCATCGAAAATAGAGTTCCGGTTGAGGAGAAATTCAAAAAACAACAAAATCAGTCGAAACTCAAAGGGGTACCATCACAGAAAATAGTTGATTTCAGTCCCAAAAATATGTATTATATTAATATTAGTACTTCAATATATATCGAGTTAGAATGCGAATAAAACTAATTTCACTGAAAACGAAGTTGTGAGTGATGATATATTGACAAAACTACGAAATCGGACGAAACTAATATGGTGCCACCTTCGAGAAACGTATTTAACGCCTTATATACAAGTGATAAAAACAAACATGTTTTCTTAAATTTTGGTTAAGAACTTTTACAATATATATTTGATTGAGTACGAAAAATAAAAAATTTATTTCATCGAAAATAGAGTTCCGGTAGAGAAGTAATTCAAAAAACAGCAAAATCAGTCGAAAATCAAAGGGGTACCATCACAGAAAATAGTTGATTTTGGTCCCTAAAATATGTATTAAATTAAATTACTACCTCAATATAGATCGAGTTAGAATGCGAATAATACTATTTTCACTAAAAATGAAGTTGTGAGTGATGAGATATTGACAAAACTACGAAATCGGACGAAACTAGTATGGTGCTACCTTGGGAAGAAGTATTTAACGTCTTATATACAAGTGATAAAAGAAAACATTTGATCTTATATTTTGATTAAGAATTTTTATAACTTTATTTTATCTAGTACGGAAAATACAAAATTTATTTCATCGAAAATAGAGTTCCGGTTGAGGAGAAATTCAAAAACTAACAAAATCAGTCGAAACTCAAAGGGGTACCATCACAGAAAATAGTTGATTTCGGTCCGAAAAATATGTGTTATATTAAATTACTACCTTAATATAGATCTAGTTAGAATGCGAATAAAACTAATTTCACTGAAAACGAAGTTGTGAGTGATGAGATATTGACAAAACTACGAAATCGGACGAAACTAACATGGTGCCACCTTGGAAAAAAGTATTTAACGTCTTATATACAAGTGATAAAAATAAACATTTGATCTTATATTTTGATTCAGAATGTTTAGAATATATATTTGATTGAGTACGGAAGAAAACAAAATTTATTTCATCGATAATAGAGTTCCGGTTGAGGAGAAATTCAAAAAACAACAAAATCAGTCGAAACTCAAAGGGGTACCATCACAGAAAATAGTTGATTTCAGTCCGAAAAATATGTGTTATATTAAATTACTACCTTAATATAGATCGAGTTAGAATGCGAATAAAATTAATTTCATTGAAAACGAAGTTGTGAGTGATTAGATATTGACAAAACTACGAAATCGGACGAAACAATAAGGCCTCACCTAGGAAAAACGTATTTAACGTCTTATATACAAGTTCTACCAGAAAACATGTGATCTTATATTTTGATTAAGAACTTTTATAATATATATTTGATTGAGTACGAAAAATTCAAAATTTATTTCATCGAAAATAGAGTTCCGATTTAGGAGTAATTCAAGAAACAACAAAATCAGTCGAAACTCAAAGGGGTACCATCACAAAAAATAGTTGATTTCGGTCCCAAAAAAAAGTATTATATTAATTACTACCTCAATATAGACCGAGTTTGAATTCGAATAAAACTAATTTCACTGAAAATGAAGTTGTGAGTGATGAGATATTGACAAAACTACGAATTCGGACGAAACTAACATGGTGCCACCTTGGAAAAAAGTATTTAACGTCTTATATACAAGTGATAAAACCAAAAATTTGATCTTATATTTTGATTCAGAATGTTTAGAATATATATTTGATTGAGTACGGAAGAAAACAAAATTTATTTCATCGATAATAGAGTTCCGGTTGAGGAGAAATTCAAAAAACAACAAAATCAGTCGAAACTCAAAGGGGTACCATCACAGAAAATAGTTGATTTCAGTCCGAAAAATATGTGTTATATTAAATTACTACCTTAATATAGATCGAGTTAGAATGCGATTAAAACTAATTTCACTGAAAACGAAGTTGTGAGTGATGAGATATTGACAAAACTACGAAATCGGACGAAACTAACATGGTGCCACCTTGGAAAAAAGTATTTAACGTCTTTTATACAAGTGATAAAAATAAACATTTGATCTTATATTTTGATTCAGAATGTTTAGAATATATATTTGATTGAGTACGGAAGAAAAAAATAATTATTTCATCGAAAATAGAGTTCCGGTTGAGGAGAAATTCAAAAAACAACAAAATCAGTCGAAACTCAAAGGGGTACCATCACAGAAAATAGTTGATTTCAGTCCCAAAAATATGTATTATATTAATATTAGTACTTCAATATATATCGAGTTAGAATGCGAATAAAACTAATTTCACTGAAAACGAAGTTGTGAGTGATGATATATTGACAAAACTACGAAATCGGACGAAACTAATATGGTGCCACCTTCGAAAAACGTATTTAACGCCTTATATACAAGTGATAAAAACAAACATGTTTTCTTAAATTTTGGTTAAGAACTTTTACAATATATATTTGATTGAGTACGAAAAATAAAAAATTTATTTCATCGAAAATAGAGTTCCGGTAGAGAAGTAATTCAAAAAACAACAAAATCAGTCGAAAATCAAAGGGGTACCATCACAGAAAATAGTTGATTTCGGTCCCTAAAATATGTATTAAATTAAATTACTACCTCAATATAGATCGAGTTAGAATGCGAATAATACTATTTTCACTAAAAATGAAGTTGTGAGTGATGAGATATTGACAAAACTACGAAATCGGACGAAACTAGTATGGTGCTACCTTGGGAAAAAGTATTTAACGTCTTATATACAAGTGATAAAAGAAAACATTTGATCTTATATTTTGATTAAGAATTTTTATAACTTTATTTTATCTAGTACGGAAAATACAAAATTTATTTCATCGAAAATAGAGTTCCGGTTGAGGAGAAATTCAAAAACTAACAAAATCAGTCGAAACTCAAAGGGGTACCATCACAGAAAATAGTTGATTTCGGTCCGAAAAATATGTGTTATATTAAATTACTACCTTAATATAGATCGAGTTAGAATGCGAATAAAACTAATTTCACTGAAAACGAAGTTCTGAGTGATGAGATATTGACAAAACTACGAAATCGGACGAAACTAACATGGTGCCACCTTGGAAAAAAGTATTTAACGTCTTATATACAAGTGATAAAAATATACATTTGATCTTATATTTTGATTCAGAATGTTTAGAATATATATTTGATTGAGTACGGAAGAAAACAAAATTTATTTCATCGATAATAGAGTTCCGGTTGAGGAGAAATTCAAAAAACAACAAAATCAGTCGAAACTCAAAGGGGTACCATCACAGAAAATAGTTGATTTCAGTCCGAAAAATATGTGTTATATTAAATTACTACCTTAATATAGATCGAGTTAGAATGCGAATAAAATTAATTTCATTGAAAACGAAGTTGTGAGTGATTAGATATTGACAAAACTACGAAATCGGACGAAACAATAAGGCCTCACCTAGGAAAAACGTATTTAACGTCTTATATACAAGTTCTACCAGAAAACATGTGATCTTATATTTTGATTAAGAACTTTTATAATATATATTTGATTGAGTACGAAAAATTCAAAATTTATTTCATCGAAAATAGAGTTCCGATTTAGGAGTAATTCAAGAAACAACAAAATCAGTCGAAACTCAAAGGGTACCATCACAGAAAATAGTTGATTTCGGTCCCAAAAAAAAGTATTATATTAATTACTACCTCAATATAGACCGAGTTTGAATTCGAATAAAACTAATTTCACTGAAAATGAAGTTGTGAGTGATGAGATATTGACAAAACTACGAATTCGGACGAAACTAACATGGTGCCACCTTGGAAAAAAGTATTTAACGTCTTATATACAAGTGATAAAACCAAAAATTTGATCTTATATTTTGATTCAGAATGTTTAGAATATATATTTGATTGAGTACGGAAGAAAACAAAATTTATTTCATCGATAATAGAGTTCCGGTTGAGGAGAAATTCAAAAAACAACAAAATCAGTCGAAACTCAAAGGGGTACCATCACAGAAAATAGTTGATTTCAGTCCGAAAAATATGTGTTATATTAAATTACTAGCTTAATATAGATCGAGTTAGAATGCGATTAAAACTAATTTCACTGAAAACGAAGTTGTGAGTGATGAGATATTGACAAAACTACGAAATCGGACGAAACTAACATGGTGCCACCTTGGAAAAAAGTATTTAACGTCTTATATACAAGTGATAAAAATAAACATTTGATCTTATATTTTGATTCAGAATGTTTAGAATATATATTTGATTGAGTACGGAAGAAAAAAATAATTATTTCATCGAAAATAGAGTTCCGGTTGAGGAGAAATTCAAAAAACAACAAAATCAGTCGAAACTCAAAGGGGTACCATCACAGAAAATAGTTGATTTCAGTCCCAAAAATATGTATTATATTAATATTAGTACTTCAATATATATCGAGTTAGAATGCGAATAAAACTAATTTCACTGAAAACGAAGTTGTGAGTGATGATATATTGACAAAACTACGAAATCGGACGAAACTAATATGGTGCCACCTTCGAAAAACGTATTTAACGCCTTATATACAAGTGATAAAAACAAACATGTTTTCTTAAATTTTGGTTAAGAACTTTTACAATATATATTTGATTGAGTACGAAAAATAAAAAATTTATTTCATCGAAAATAGAGTTCCGGTAGAGAAGTAATTCAAAAAACAACAAAATCAGTCGAAAATCAAAGGGGTACCATCACAGAAAATAGTTGATTTCGGTCCCTAAAATATGTATTAAATTAAATTACTACCTCAATATAGATCGAGTTAGAATGCGAATAATACTATTTTCACTAAAAATGAAGTTGTGAGTGATGAGATATTGACAAAACTACGAAATCGGACGAAACTAGTATGGTGCTACCTTGGGAAGAAGTATTTAACGTCTTATATACAAGTGATAAAAGAAAACATTTGATCTTATATTTTGATTAAGAATTTTTATAACTTTATTTTATCTAGTACGGAAAATACAAAATTTATTTCATCGAAAATAGAGTTCCGGTTGAGGAGAAATTCAAAAACTAACAAAATCAGTCGAAACTCAAAGGGGTACCATCACAGAAAATAGTTGATTTCGGTCCGAAAAATATGTGTTATATTAAATTACTACCTTAATATAGATCGAGTTAGAATGCGAATAAAACTAATTTCACTGAAAACGAAGTTGTGAGTGATGAGATATTGACAAAACTACGAAATCGGACGAAACTAACATGGTGCCACCTTGGAAAAAAGTATTTAACGTCTTATATACAAGTGATAAAAATAAACATTTGATCTTATATTTTGATTCAGAATGTTTAGAATATATATTTGATTGAGTACGGAAGAAAAAAATAATTATTTCATCGAAAATAGAGTTCCGGTTGAGGAGAAATTCAAAAAACAATAAAATCAGTCGAAACTCAAAGGGGTACCATCACAGAAAATAGTTGATTTCGGTCCCAAAAATATGTATTATATTAATATTAGTACTTCAATATATATCGAGTTAGAATGCGAATAAAATTAATTTCATTGAAAACGAAGTTGTGAGTGATTAGATATTGACAAAACTACGAAATCGGACGAAACAATAAGGCCTCACCTAGGAAAAACGTATTTAACGTCTTATATACAAGTTCTACCAGAAAACATGTGATCTTATATTTTGATTAAGAACTTTTATAATATATATTTGATCGAGTACGAAAAATTCAAAATTTATTTCATCGAAAATAGAGTTCCGATTTAGGAGTAATTCAAGAAACAACAAAATCAGTCGAAACTCAAAGGGGTACCATCACAGAAAATAGTTGATTTCGGTCCCAAAAAAAAGTATTATATTAATTACTACCTCAATATAGACCGAGTTTGAATTCGAATAAAACTAATTTCACTGAAAATGAAGTTGTGAGTGATGAGATATTGACAAAACTACGAATTCGGACGAAACTAACATGGTGCCACCTTGGAAAAAAGTATTTAACGTCTTATATACAAGTGATAAAACCAAAAATTTGATCTTATATTTTGATTCAGAATGTTTAGAATATATATTTGATTGAGTACGGAAGAAAACAAAATTTATTTCATCGATAATAGAGTTCCGGTTGAGGAGAAATTCAAAAAACAACAAAATCAGTCGAAACTCAAAGGGGTACCATCACAGAAAATAGTTGATTTCAGTCCGAAAAATATGTGTTATATTAAATTACTAGCTTAATATAGATCGAGTTAAAATGCGATTAAAACTAATTTCACTGAAAACGAAGTTGTGAGTGATGAGATATTGACAAAACTACGAAATCGGACGAAACTAACATGGTGCCACCTTGGAAAAAAGTATTTAACGTCTTATATACAAGTGATAAAAATAAACATTTGATCTTATATTTTGATTCACAATGTTTAGAATATATATTTGATTGAGTACGGAAGAAAAAAATAATTATTTCATCGAAAATAGAGTTCCGGTTGAGGAGAAATTCAAAAAACAACAAAATCAGTCGAAACTCAAAGGGGTACCATCACAGAAAATAGTTGATTTCAGTCCCAAAAATATGTATTATATTAATATTAGTACTTCAATATATATCGAGTTAGAATGCGAATAAAACTAATTTCACTGAAAACGAAGTTGTGAGTGATGATATATTGACAAAACTACGAAATCGGACGAAACTAATATGGTGCCACCTTCGAGAAACGTATTTAACGCCTTATATACAAGTGATAAAAACAAACATGTTTTCTTAAATTTTGGTTAAGAACTTTTACAATATATATTTGATTGAGTACGAAAAATAAAAAATTTATTTCATCGAAAATAGAGTTCCGGTAGAGAAGTAATTCAAAAAACAACAAAATCAGTCGAAAATCAAAGGGGTACCATCACAGAAAATAGTTGATTTCGGTCCCTAAAATATGTATTAAATTAAATTACTACCTCAATATAGATCGAGTTAGAATGCGAATAATACTATTTTCACTAAAAATGAAGTTGTGAGTGATGAGATATTGACAAAACTACGAAATCGGACGAAACTAGTATGGTGCTACCTTGGGAAAAAGTATTTAACGTCTTATATACAAGTGATAAAAGAAAACATTTGATCTTATATTTTGATTAAGAATTTTTATAACTTTATTTTATCTAGTACGGAAAATACAAAATTTATTTCATCGAAAATAGAGTTCCGGTTGAGGAGAAATTCAAAAACTAACAAAATCAGTCGAAACTCAAAGGGGTACCATCACAGAAAATAGTTGATTTCGGTCCGAAAAATATGTGTTATATTAAATTACTACCTTAATATAGATCGAGTTAGAATGCGAATAAAACTAATTTCACTGAAAACGAAGTTGTGAGTGATGAGATATTGACAAAACTACGAAATCGGACGAAACTAACATGGTGCCACCTTGGAAAAAAGTGTTTAACGTCTTATATACAAGTGATAAAAATAAACATTTGATCTTATATTTTGATTCAGAATGTTTAGAATATATATTTGATTGAGTACGGAAGAAAAAAATAATTATTTCATCGAAAATAGAGTTCCGGTTGAGGAGAAATTCAAAAAACAACAAAATCAGTCGAAACTCAAAGGGGTACCATCACAGAAAATAGTTGATTTCGGTCCCAAAAATATGTATTATATTAATATTAGTACTTCAATATATATCGAGTTAGAATGCGAATAAAATTAATTTCATTGAAAACGAAGTTGTGAGTGATTAGATATTGACAAAACTACGAAATCGGACGAAACAATAAGGCCTCACCTAGGAAAAACGTATTTAACGTCTTATATACAAGTTCTACCAGAAAACATGTGATCTTATATTTTGATTAAGAACTTTTATAATATATATTTGATCGAGTACGAAAAATTCAAAATTTATTTCATCGAAAATAGAGTTCCGATTTAGGAGTAATTCAAGAAACAACAAAATCAGTCGAAACTCAAAGGGGTACCATCACAGAAAATAGTTGATTTCGGTCCCAAAAAAAAGTATTATATTAATTACTACCTCAATATAGACCGAGTTTGAATTCGAATAAAACTAATTTCACTGAAAATGAAGTTGTGAGTGATGAGATATTGACAAAACTACGAATTCGGACGAAACTAACATGGTGCCACCTTGGAAAAAAGTATTTAACGTCTTATATACAAGTGATAAAACCAAAAATTTGATCTTATATTTTGATTCAGAATGTTTAGAATATATATTTGATTGAGTACGGAAGAAAACAAAATTTATTTCATCGATAATAGAGTTCCGGTTGAGGAGAAATTCAAAAAACAACAAAATCAGTCGAAACTCAAAGGGGTACTACCATCACAGAAAATAGTTGATTTCAGTCCGAAAAATATGTGTTATATTAAATTACTAGCTTAATATAGATCGAGTTAGAATGCGATTAAAACTAATTTCACTGAAAACGAAGTTGTGAGTGATGAGATATTGACAAAACTACGAAATCGGACGAAACTAACATGGTGCCACCTTGGAAAAAAGTATTTAACGTCTTATATACAAGTGATAAAAATAAACATTTGATCTTATATTTTGATTCACAATGTTTAGAATATATATTTGATTGAGTACGGAAGAAAAAAATAATTATTTCATCGAAAATAGAGTTCCGGTTGAGGAGAAATTCAAAAAACAACAAAATCAGTCGAAACTCAAAGGGGTACCATCACAGAAAATAGTTGATTTCAGTCCCAAAAATATGTATTATATTAATATTAGTACTTCAATATATATCGAGTTAGAATGCGAATAAAACTAATTTCACTGAAAACGAAGTTGTGAGTGATGATATATTGACAAAACTACGAAATCGGACGAAACTAATATGGTGCCACCTTCGAGAAACGTATTTAACGCCTTATATACAAGTGATAAAAACAAACATGTTTTCTTAAATTTTGGTTAAGAACTTTTACAATATATATTTGATTGAGTACGAAAAATAAAAAATTTATTTCATCGAAAATAGAGTTCCGGTAGAGAAGTAATTCAAAAAACAACAAAATCAGTCGAAAATCAAAGGGGTACCATCACAGAAAATAGTTGATTTCGGTCCCTAAAATATGTATTAAATTAAATTACTACCTCAATATAGATCGAGTTAGAATGCGAATAATACTATTTTCACTAAAAATGAAGTTGTGAGTGATGAGATATTGACAAAACTACGAAATCGGACGAAACTAGTATGGTGCTACCTTGGGAAAAAGTATTTAACGTCTTATATACAAGTGATAAAAGAAAACATTTGATCTTATATTTTGATTAAGAATTTTTATAACTTTATTTTATCTAGTACGGAAAATACAAAATTTATTTCATCGAAAATAGAGTTCCGGTTGAGGAGAAATTCAAAAACTAACAAAATCAGTCGAAACTCAAAGGGGTACCATCACAGAAAATAGTTGATTTCGGTCCGAAAAATATGTGTTATATTAAATTACTACCTTAATATAGATCGAGTTAGAATGCGAATAAAACTAATTTCACTGAAAACGAAGTTGTGAGTGATGAGATATTGACAAAACTATGAAATCGGACGAAACTAACATGGTGCCACCTTGGAAAAAAGTGTTTAACGTCTTATATACAAGTGATAAAAATAAACATTTGATCTTATATTTTGATTCAGAATGTTTAGAATATATATTTGATTGAGTACGGAAGAAAAAAATAATTATTTCATCGAAAATAGAGTTCCGGTTGAGGAGAAATTCAAAAAACAACAAAATCAGTCGAAACTCAAAGGGGTACCATCACAGAAAATAGTTGATTTCGGTCCCAAAAATATGTATTATATTAATATTAGTACTTCAATATATATCGAGTTAGAATGCGAATAAAATTAATTTCATTGAAAACGAAGTTGTGAGTGATTAGATATTGACAAAACTACGAAATCGGACGAAACAATAAGGCCTCACCTAGGAAAAACGTATTTAACGTCTTATATACAAGTTCTACCAGAAAACATGTGATCTTATATTTTGATTAAGAACTTTTATAATATATATTTGATCGAGTACGAAAAATTCAAAATTTATTTCATCGAAAATAGAGTTCCGATTTAGGAGTAATTCAAGAAACAACAAAATCAGTCGAAACTCAAAGGGGTACCATCACAGAAAATAGTTGATTTCGGTCCCAAAAAAAAGTATTATATTAATTACTACCTCAATATAGACCGAGTTTGAATTCGAATAAAACTAATTTCACTGAAAATGAAGTTGTGAGTGATGAGATATTGACAAAACTACGAATTCGGACGAAACTAACATGGTGCCACCTTGGAAAAAAGTATTTAACGTCTTATATACAAGTGATAAAACCAAAAATTTGATCTTATATTTTGATTCAGAATGTTTAGAATATATATTTGATTGAGTACGGAAGAAAACAAAATTTATTTCATCGATAATAGAGTTCCGGTTGAGGAGAAATTCAAAAAACAACAAAATCAGTCGAAACTCAAAGGGGTACTACCATCACAGAAAATAGTTGATTTCAGTCCGAAAAATATGTGTTATATTAAATTACTAGCTTAATATAGATCGAGTTAGAATGCGATTAAAACTAATTTCACTGAAAACGAAGTTGTGAGTGATGAGATATTGACAAAACTACGAAATCGGACGAAACTAACATGGTGCCACCTTGGAAAAAAGTATTTAACGTCTTATATACAAGTGATAAAAATAAACATTTGATCTTATATTTTGATTCACAATGTTTAGAATATATATTTGATTGAGTACGGAAGAAAAAAATAATTATTTCATCGAAAATAGAGTTCCGGTTGAGGAGAAATTCAAAAAACAACAAAATCAGTCGAAACTCAAAGGGGTACCATCACAGAAAATAGTTGATTTCAGTCCCAAAAATATGTATTATATTAATATTAGTACTTCAATATATATCGAGTTAGAATGCGAATAAAACTAATTTCACTGAAAACGAAGTTGTGAGTGATGATATATTGACAAAACTACGAAATCGGACGAAACTAATATGGTGCCACCTTCGAGAAACGTATTTAACGCCTTATATACAAGTGATAAAAACAAACATGTTTTCTTAAATTTTGGTTAAGAACTTTTACAATATATATTTGATTGAGTACGAAAAATAAAAAATTTATTTCATCGAAAATAGAGTTCCGGTAGAGAAGTAATTCAAAAAACAACAAAATCAGTCGAAAATCAAAGGGGTACCATCACAGAAAATAGTTGATTTCGGTCCCTAAAATATGTATTAAATTAAATTACTACCTCAATATAGATCGAGTTAGAATGCGAATAATACTATTTTCACTAAAAATGAAGTTGTGAGTGATGAGATATTGACAAAACTACGAAATCGGACGAAACTAGTATGGTGCTACCTTGGGAAAAAGTATTTAACGTCTTATATACAAGTGATAAAAGAAAACATTTGATCTTATATTTTGATTAAGAATTTTTATAACTTTATTTTATCTAGTACGGAAAATACAAAATTTATTTCATCGAAAATAGAGTTCCGGTTGAGGAGAAATTCAAAAACTAACAAAATCAGTCGAAACTCAAAGGGGTACCATCACAGAAAATAGTTGATTTCGGTCCGAAAAATATGTGTTATATTAAATTACTACCTTAATATAGATCGAGTTAGAATGCGAATAAAACTAATTTCACTGAAAACGAAGTTGTGAGTGATGAGATATTGACAAAACTATGAAATCGGACGAAACTAACATGGTGCCACCTTGGAAAAAAGTGTTTAACGTCTTATATACAAGTGATAAAAATAAACATTTGATCTTATATTTTGATTCAGAATGTTTAGAATATATATTTGATTGAGTACGGAAGAAAAAAATAATTATTTCATCGAAAATAGAGTTCCGGTTGAGGAGAAATTCAAAAAACAACAAAATCAGTCGAAACTCAAAGGGGTACCATCACAGAAAATAGTTGATTTCGGTCCCAAAAATATGTATTATATTAATATTAGTACTTCAATATATATCGAGTTAGAATGCGAATAAAATTAATTTCATTGAAAACGAAGTTGTGAGTGATTAGATATTGACAAAACTACGAAATCGGACGAAACAATAAGGCCTCACCTAGGAAAAACGTATTTAACGTCTTATATACAAGTTCTACCAGAAAACATGTGATCTTATATTTTGATTAAGAACTTTTATAATATATATTTGATCGAGTACGAAAAATTCAAAATTTATTTCATCGAAAATAGAGTTCCGATTTAGGAGTAATTCAAGAAACAACAAAATCAGTCGAAACTCAAAGGGGTACCATCACAGAAAATAGTTGATTTCGGTCCCAAAAAAAAGTATTATATTAATTACTACCTCAATATAGACCGAGTTTGAATTCGAATAAAACTAATTTCACTGAAAATGAAGTTGTGAGTGATGAGATATTGACAAAACTACGAATTCGGACGAAACTAACATGGTGCCACCTTGGAAAAAAGTATTTAACGTCTTATATACAAGTGATAAAACCAAAAATTTGATCTTATATTTTGATTCAGAATGTTTAGAATATATATTTGATTGAGTACGGAAGAAAACAAAATTTATTTCATCGATAATAGAGTTCCGGTTGAGGAGAAATTCAAAAAACAACAAAATCAGTCGAAACTCAAAGGGGTACTACCATCACAGAAAATAGTTGATTTCAGTCCGAAAAATATGTGTTATATTAAATTACTAGCTTAATATAGATCGAGTTAGAATGCGATTAAAACTAATTTCACTGAAAACGAAGTTGTGAGTGATGAGATATTGACAAAACTACGAAATCGGACGAAACTAACATGGTGCCACCTTGGAAAAAAGTATTTAACGTCTTATATACAAGTGATAAAAATAAACATTTGATCTTATATTTTGATTCACAATGTTTAGAATATATATTTGATTGAGTACGGAAGAAAAAAATAATTATTTCATCGAAAATAGAGTTCCGGTTGAGGAGAAATTCAAAAAACAACAAAATCAGTCGAAACTCAAAGGGGTACCATCACAGAAAATAGTTGATTTCAGTCCCAAAAATATGTATTATATTAATATTAGTACTTCAATATATATCGAGTTAGAATGCGAATAAAACTAATTTCACTGAAAACGAAGTTGTGAGTGATGATATATTGACAAAACTACGAAATCGGACGAAACTAATATGGTGCCACCTTCGAGAAACGTATTTAACGCCTTATATACAAGTGATAAAAACAAACATGTTTTCTTAAATTTTGGTTAAGAACTTTTACAATATATATTTGATTGAGTACGAAAAATAAAAAATTTATTTCATCGAAAATAGAGTTCCGGTAGAGAAGTAATTCAAAAAACAACAAAATCAGTCGAAAATCAAAGGGGTACCATCACAGAAAATAGTTGATTTCGGTCCCTAAAATATGTATTAAATTAAATTACTACCTCAATATAGATCGAGTTAGAATGCGAATAATACTATTTTCACTAAAAATGAAGTTGTGAGTGATGAGATATTGACAAAACTACGAAATCGGACGAAACTAGTATGGTGCTACCTTGGGAAAAAGTATTTAACGTCTTATATACAAGTGATAAAAGAAAACATTTGATCTTATATTTTGATTAAGAATTTTTATAACTTTATTTTATCTAGTACGGAAAATACAAAATTTATTTCATCGAAAATAGAGTTCCGGTTGAGGAGAAATTCAAAAACTAACAAAATCAGTCGAAACTCAAAGGGACCATCACAGAAAATAGTTGATTTCGGGCCGAAAAATCTGTGTTATATTAAATTACTACCTTAATATAGATCGAGTTAGAATGCGAAAAAAACTAATTTCACTGAAAACGAAGTTGTGAGTGATGAGATATTGACAAAACTACGAAATCGGACGAAACTAACATGGTGCCACCTTGGAAAAAAGTATTTAACGTCTTATATACAAGTGATAAAAATAAACATTTGATCTTATATTTTGATTCAGAATGTTTAGAATATATATTTGATTGAGTACGGAAGAAAACAAAATTTATTTCATCGATAATAGAGTTTCGGTTGAGGAGAAATTCAAAAAACAACAAAATCAGTCGAAACTCAAAGGGACCATCACAGAAAATAGTTGATTTCAGTCCGAAAAATATGTGTTATATTAAATTACTACCTTAATATAGATCGAGTTAGAATGCGAATAAAATTAATTTCATTGAAAACGAAGTTGTGAGTGATTAGATATTGACAAAACTACGAAATCGGACGAAACAATAAGGCCTCACCTAGGAAAAACGTATTTAACGTCTTATATACAAGTTCTACCAGAAAACATGTGATCTTATATTTTGATTAAGAACTTTTATAATATATATTTGATCGAGTACGAAAAATTCAAAATTTATTTCATCGAAAATAGAGTTCCGATTTAGGAGTAATTCAAGAAACAACAAAATCAGTCGAAACTCAAAGGGGTACCATCACAGAAAATAGTTGATTTCGGTCCCAAAAAAAAGTATTATATTAATTACTACCTCAATATAGACCGAGTTTGAATTCGAATAAAACTAATTTCACTGAAAATGAAGTTGTGAGTGATGAGATATTGACAAAACTACGAATTCGGACGAAACTAACATGGTGCCACCTTGGAAAAAAGTATTTAACGTCTTATATACAAGTGATAAAACCAAAAATTTGATCTTATATTTTGATTCAGAATGTTTAGAATATATATTTGATTGAGTACGGAAGAAAACAAAATTTATTTCATCGATAATAGAGTTCCGGTTGAGGAGAAATTCAAAAAACAACAAAATCAGTCGAAACTCAAAGGGGTACTACCATCACAGAAAATAGTTGATTTCAGTCCGAAAAATATGTGTTATATTAAATTACTAGCTTAATATAGATCGAGTTAGAATGCGATTAAAACTAATTTCACTGAAAACGAAGTTGTGAGTGATGAGATATTGACAAAACTACGAAATCGGACGAAACTAACATGGTGCCACCTTGGAAAAAAGTATTTAACGTCTTATATACAAGTGATAAAAATAAACATTTGATCTTATATTTTGATTCACAATGTTTAGAATATATATTTGATTGAGTACGGAAGAAAAAAATAATTATTTCATCGAAAATAGAGTTCCGGTTGAGGAGAAATTCAAAAAACAACAAAATCAGTCGAAACTCAAAGGGGTACCATCACAGAAAATAGTTGATTTCAGTCCCAAAAATATGTATTATATTAATATTAGTACTTCAATATATATCGAGTTAGAATGCGAATAAAACTAATTTCACTGAAAACGAAGTTGTGAGTGATGATATATTGACAAAACTACGAAATCGGACGAAACTAATATGGTGCCACCTTCGAGAAACGTATTTAACGCCTTATATACAAGTGATAAAAACAAACATGTTTTCTTAAATTTTGGTTAAGAACTTTTACAATATATATTTGATTGAGTACGAAAAATAAAAAATTTATTTCATTGAAAATAGAGTTCCGGTAGAGAAGTAATTCAAAAAACAACAAAATCAGTCGAAAATCAAAGGGGTACCATCACAGAAAATAGTTGATTTCGGTCCCTAAAATATGTATTAAATTAAATTACTACCTCAATATAGATCGAGTTAGAATGCGAATAATACTATTTTCACTAAAAATGAAGTTGTGAGTGATGAGATATTGACAAAACTACGAAATCGGACGAAACTAGTATGGTGCTACCTTGGGAAAAAGTATTTAACGTCTTATATACAAGTGATAAAAGAAAACATTTGATCTTATATTTTGATTAAGAATTTTTATAACTTTATTTTATCTAGTACGGAAAATACAAAATTTATTTCATCGAAAATAGAGTTCCGGTTGAGGAGAAATTCAAAAACTAACAAAATCAGTCGAAACTCAAAGGGACCATCACAGAAAATAGTTGATTTCGGGCCGAAAAATCTGTGTTATATTAAATTACTACCTTAATATAGATCGAGTTAGAATGCGAAAAAAACTAATTTCACTGAAAACGAAGTTGTGAGTGATGAGATATTGACAAAACTACGAAATCGGACGAAACTAACATGGTGCCACCTTGGAAAAAAGTATTTAACGTCTTATATACAAGTGATAAAAATAAACATTTGATCTTATATTTTGATTCAGAATGTTTAGAATATATATTTGATTGAGTACGGAAGAAAACAAAATTTATTTCATCGATAATAGAGTTCCGGTTGAGGAGAAATTCAAAAAACAACAAAATCAGTCGAAACTCAAAGGGGTACCATCACAGAAAATAGTTGATTTCAGTCCGAAAAATATGTGTTATATTAAATTACTACCTTAATATAGATCGAGTTAGAATGCGAATAAAATTAATTTCATTGAAAACGAAGTTGTGAATGATTAGATATTGACAAAACTACGAAATCGGACGAAACAATAAGGCCTCACCTAGGAAAAACGTATTTAACGTCTTATATACAAGTTCTACCAGAAAACATGTGATCTTATATTTTGATTAAGAACTTTTATAATATATATTTGATAGAGTACGAAAAATTCAAAATTTATTTCATCGAAAATAGAGTTCCGATTTAGGAGTAATTCAAGAAACAACAAAATCAGTCGAAACTCAAAGGGGTACCATCACAGAAAATAGTTGATTTCGGTCCCAAAAAAAAGTATTATATTAATTACTACCTCAATATAGACCGAGTTTGAATTCGAATAAAACTAATTTCACTGAAAATGAAGTTGTGAGTGATGAGATATTGACAAAACTACGAATTCGGACGAAACTAACATGGTGCCACCTTGGAAAAAAGTATTTAACGTCTTATATACAAGTGATAAACCCAAAAATTTGATCTTATATTTTGATTCAGAATGTTTAGAATATATATTTGATTGAGTACGGAAGAAAACAAAATTTATTTCATCGATAATAGAGTTCCGGTTGAGGAGAAATTCAAAAAACAACAAAATCAGTCGAAACTCAAAGGGGTACCATCACAGAAAATAGTTGATTTCAGTCCGAAAAATATGTGTTATATTAAATTACTAGCTTAATATAGATCGAGTTAGAATGCGATTAAAACTAATTTCACTGAAAACGAAGTTGTGAGTGATGAGATATTGACAAAACTACGAAATCGGACGAAACTAACATGGTGCCACCTTGGAAAAAAGTATTTAACGTCTTATATACAAGTGATAAAAATAAACATTTGATCTTATATTTTGATTCAGAATGTTTAGAATATATATTTGATTGAGTACGGAAGAAAAAAATAATTATTTCATCGAAAATAGAGTTCCGGTTGAGGAGAAATTCAAAAAACAACAAAATCAGTCGAAACTCAAAGGGGTACCATCACAGAAAATAGTTGATTTCAGTCCCAAAAATATGTATTATATTAATAATATTAGTACTTCAATATATATCGAGTTAGAATGCGAATAAAACTAATTTCACTGAAAACGAAGTTGTGAGTGATGATATATTGACAAAACTACGAAATCGGACGAAACTAATATGGTGCCACCTTCGAAAAACGTATTTAACGCCTTATATACAAGTGATAAAAACAAACATGTTTTCTTAAACTTTGGTTAAGAACTTTTACAATATATATTTGATTGAGTACGAAAAATAAAAAATTTATTTCATCGAAAATAGAGTTCCGGTAGAGAAGTAATTCAAAAAACAACAAAATCAGTCGAAAATCAAAGGGGTACCATCACAGAAAATAGTTGATTTCGGTCCCTAAAATATGTATTAAATTAAATTACTACCTCAATATAGATCGAGTTAGAATGCGAATAATACTATTTTCACTAAAAATGAAGTTGTGAGTGATGAGATATTGACAAAACTACGAAATCGGACGAAACTAGTATGGTGCTACCTTGGGAAAAAGTATTTAACGTCTTATATACAAGTGATAAAAGAAAACATTTGATCTTATATTTTGATTAAGAATTTTTATAACTTTATTTTATCTAGTACGGAAAATACAAAATTTATTTCATCGAAAATAGAGTTCCGGTTGAGGAGAAATTCAAAAACTAACAAAATCAGTCGAAACTCAAAGGGACCATCACAGAAAATAGTTGATTTCGGGCCGAAAAATCTGTGTTATATTAAATTACTACCTTAATATAGATCGAGTTAGAATGCGAAAAAAACTAATTTCACTGAAAACGAAGTTGTGAGTGATGAGATATTGACAAAACTACGAAATCGGACGAAACTAACATGGTGCCACCTTGGAAAAAAGTATTTAACGTCTTATATACAAGTGATAAAAATAAACATTTGATCTTATATTTTGATTCAGAATGTTTAGAATATATATTTGATTGAGTACGGAAGAAAACAAAATTTATTTCATCGATAATAGAGTTCCGGTTGAGGAGAAATTCAAAAAACAACAAAATCAGTCGAAACTCAAAGGGGTACCATCACAGAAAATAGTTGATTTCAGTCCGAAAAATATGTGTTATATTAAATTACTACCTTAATATAGATCGAGTTAGAATGCGAATAAAATTAATTTCATTGAAAACGAAGTTGTGAATGATTAGATATTGACAAAACTACGAAATCGGACGAAACAATAAGGCCTCACCTAGGAAAAACGTATTTAACGTCTTATATACAAGTTCTACCAGAAAACATGTGATCTTATATTTTGATTAAGAACTTTTATAATATATATTTGATAGAGTACGAAAAATTCAAAATTTATTTCATCGAAAATAGAGTTCCGATTTAGGAGTAATTCAAGAAACAACAAAATCAGTCGAAACTCAAAGGGGTACCATCACAGAAAATAGTTGATTTCGGTCCCAAAAAAAAGTATTATATTAATTACTACCTCAATATAGACCGAGTTTGAATTCGAATAAAACTAATTTCACTGAAAATGAAGTTGTGAGTGATGAGATATTGACAAAACTACGAATTCGGACGAAACTAACATGGTGCCACCTTGGAAAAAAGTATTTAACGTCTTATATACAAGTGATAAACCCAAAAATTTGATCTTATATTTTGATTCAGAATGTTTAGAATATATATTTGATTGAGTACGGAAGAAAACAAAATTTATTTCATCGATAATAGAGTTCCGGTTGAGGAGAAATTCAAAAAACAACAAAATCAGTCGAAACTCAAAGGGGTACCATCACAGAAAATAGTTGATTTCAGTCCGAAAAATATGTGTTATATTAAATTACTAGCTTAATATAGATCGAGTTAGAATGCGATTAAAACTAATTTCACTGAAAACGAAGTTGTGAGTGATGAGATATTGACAAAACTACGAAATCGGACGAAACTAACATGGTGCCACCTTGGAAAAAAGTATTTAACGTCTTATATACAAGTGATAAAAATAAACATTTGATCTTATATTTTGATTCAGAATGTTTAGAATATATATTTGATTGAGTACGGAAGAAAAAAATAATTATTTCATCGAAAATAGAGTTCCGGTTGAGGAGAAATTCAAAAAACAACAAAATCAGTCGAAACTCAAAGGGGTACCATCACAGAAAATAGTTGATTTCAGTCCCAAAAATATGTATTATATTAATAATATTAGTACTTCAATATATATCGAGTTAGAATGCGAATAAAACTAATTTCACTGAAAACGAAGTTGTGAGTGATGATATATTGACAAAACTACGAAATCGGACGAAACTAATATGGTGCCACCTTCGAAAAACGTATTTAACGCCTTATATACAAGTGATAAAAACAAACATGTTTTCTTAAACTTTGGTTAAGAACTTTTACAATATATATTTGATTGAGTACGAAAAATAAAAAATTTATTTCATCGAAAATAGAGTTCCGGTAGAGAAGTAATTCAAAAAACAACAAAATCAGTCGAAAATCAAAGGGGTACCATCACAGAAAATAGTTGATTTCGGTCCCTAAAATATGTATTAAATTAAATTACTACCTCAATATAGATCGAGTTAGAATGCGAATAATACTATTTTCACTAAAAATGAAGTTGTGAGTGATGAGATATTGACAAAACTACGAAATCGGACGAAACTAGTATGGTGCTACCTTGGGAAAAAGTATTTAAAGTCTTATATACAATTGATAAAAGAAAACATTTGATCTTATATTTTGATTAAGAATTTTTATAACTTTATTTTATCTAGTACGGAAAATACAAAATTTATTTCATCGAAAATAGAGTTCCGGTTGAGGAGAAATTCAAAAACTAACAAAATCAGTCGAAACTCAAAGGGGTACCATCACAGAAAATAGTTGATTTCGGTCCGAAAAATATGTGTTATATTAAATTACTACCTTAATATAGATCGAGTTAGAATGCGAATAAAACTAATTTCACTGAAAACGAAGTTGTGAGTGATGAGATATTGACAAAACTACGAAATCGGACGAAACTAACATGGTGCCACCTTGGAAAAAAGTGTTTAACGTCTTATATACAAGTGATAAAAATAAACATTTGATCTTATATTTTGATTCAGAATGTTTAGAATATATATTTGATTGAGTACGGAAGAAAAAAATAATTATTTCATCGAAAATAGAGTTCCGGTTGAGGAGAAATTCAAAAAACAACAAAATCAGTCGAAACTCAAAGGGGTACCATCACAGAAAATAGTTGATTTCGGTCCCAAAAATATGTATTATATTAATATTAGTACTTCAATATATATCGAGTTAGAATGCGAATAAAATTAATTTCATTGAAAACGAAGTTGTGAGTGATTAGATATTGACAAAACTACGAAATCGGACGAAACAATAAGGCCTCACCTAGGAAAAACGTATTTAACGTCTTATATACAAGTTCTACCAGAAAACATGTGATCTTATATTTTGATTAAGAACTTTTATAATATATATTTGATCGAGTACGAAAAATTCAAAATTTATTTCATCGAAAATAGAGTTCCGATTTAGGAGTAATTCAAGAAACAACAAAATCAGTCGAAACTCAAAGGGGTACCATCACAGAAAATAGTTGATTTCGGTCCCAAAAAAAAGTATTATATTAATTACTACCTCAATATAGACCGAGTTTGAATTCGAATAAAACTAATTTCACTGAAAATGAAGTTGTGAGTGATGAGATATTGACAAAACTACGAATTCGGACGAAACTAACATGGTGCCACCTTGGAAAAAAGTATTTAACGTCTTATATACAAGTGATAAAACCAAAAATTTGATCTTATATTTTGATTCAGAATGTTTAGAATATATATTTGATTGAGTACGGAAGAAAACAAAATTTATTTCATCGATAATAGAGTTCCGGTTGAGGAGAAATTCAAAAAACAACAAAATCAGTCGAAACTCAAAGGGGTACTACCATCACAGAAAATAGTTGATTTCAGTCCGAAAAATATGTGTTATATTAAATTACTAGCTTAATATAGATCGAGTTAGAATGCGATTAAAACTAATTTCACTGAAAACGAAGTTGTGAGTGATGAGATATTGACAAAACTACGAAATCGGACGAAACTAACATGGTGCCACCTTGGAAAAAAGTATTTAACGTCTTATATACAAGTGATAAAAATAAACATTTGATCTTATATTTTGATTCAGAATGTTTAGAATATATATTTGATTGAGTACGGAAGAAAAAAATAATTATTTCATCGAAAATAGAGTTCCGGTTGAGGAGAAATTCAAAAAACAACAAAATCAGTCGAAACTCAAAGGGGTACCATCACAGAAAATAGTTGATTTCAGTCCCAAAAATATGTATTATATTAATATTAGTACTTCAATATATATCGAGTTAGAATGCGAATAAAACTAATTTCACTGAAAACGAAGTTGTGAGTGATGATATATTGACAAAACTACGAAATCGGACGAAACTAATATGGTGCCACCTTCGAAAAACGTATTTAACGCCTTATATACAAGTGATAAAAACAAAAATGTTTTCTTAAATTTTGGTTAAGAACTTTTACAATATATATTTGATTGAGTACGAAAAATAAAAAATTTATTTCATCGAAAATAGAGTTCCGGTAGAGAAGTAATTCAAAAAACAACAAAATCAGTCGAAAATCAAAGGGGTACCATCACAGAAAATAGTTGATTTCGGTCCCTAAAATATGTATTAAATTAAATTACTACCTCAATATAGATCGAGTTAGAATGCGAATAATACTATTTTCACTAAAAATGAAGTTGTGAGTGATGAGATATTGACAAAACTACGAAATCGGACGAAACTAGTATGGTGCTACCTTGGGAAAAAGTATTTAACGTCTTATATACAATTGATAAAAGAAAACATTTGATCTTATATTTTGATTAAGAATTTTTATAACTTTATTTTATCTAGTACGGAAAATACAAAATTTATTTCATCGAAAATAGAGTTCCGGTTGAGGAGAAATTCAAAAACTAACAAAATCAGTCGAAACTCAAAGGGGTACCATCACAGAAAATAGTTGATTTCGGTCCGAAAAATATGTGTTATATTAAATTACTACCTTAATATAGATCGAGTTAGAATGCGAATAAAACTAATTTCACTGAAAACGAAGTTGTGAGTGATGAGATATTGACAAAACTACGAAATCGGACGAAACTAACATGGTGCCACCTTGGAAAAAAGTGTTTAACGTCTTATATACAAGTGATAAAAATAAACATTTGATCTTATATTTTGATTCAGAATGTTTAGAATATATATTTGATTGAGTACGGAAGAAAAAAATAATTATTTCATCGAAAATAGAGTTCCGGTTGAGGAGAAATTCAAAAAACAACAAAATCAGTCGAAACTCAAAGGGGTACCATCACAGAAAATAGTTGATTTCGGTCCCAAAAATATGTATTATATTAATATTAGTACTTCAATATATATCGAGTTAGAATGCGAATAAAATTAATTTCATTGAAAACGAAGTTGTGAGTGATTAGATATTGACAAAACTACGAAATCGGACGAAACAATAAGGCCTCACCTAGGAAAAACGTATTTAACGTCTTATATACAAGTTCTACCAGAAAACATGTGATCTTATATTTTGATTAAGAACTTTTATAATATATATTTGATCGAGTACGAAAAATTCAAAATTTATTTCATCGAAAATAGAGTTCCGATTTAGGAGTAATTCAAGAAACAACAAAATCAGTCGAAACTCAAAGGGGTACCATCACAGAAAATAGTTGATTTCGGTCCCAAAAAAAAGTATTATATTAATTACTACCTCAATATAGACCGAGTTTGAATTCGAATAAAACTAATTTCACTGAAAATGAAGTTGTGAGTGATGAGATATTGACAAAACTACGAATTCGGACGAAACTAACATGGTGCCACCTTGGAAAAAAAGTATTTAACGTCTTATATACAAGTGATAAAACCAAAAATTTGATCTTATATTTTGATTCAGAATGTTTAGAATATATATTTGATTGAGTACGGAAGAAAACAAAATTTATTTCATCGATAATAGAGTTCCGGTTGAGGAGAAATTCAAAAAACAACAAAATCAGTCGAAACTCAAAGGGGTACTACCATCACAGAAAATAGTTGATTTCAGTCCGAAAAATATGTGTTATATTAAATTACTAGCTTAATATAGATCGAGTTAGAATGCGATTAAAACTAATTTCACTGAAAACGAAGTTGTGAGTGATGAGATATTGACAAAACTACGAAATCGGACGAAACTAACATGGTGCCACCTTGGAAAAAAGTATTTAACGTCTTATATACAAGTGATAAAAATAAACATTTGATCTTATATTTTGATTCAGAATGTTTAGAATATATATTTGATTGAGTACGGAAGAAAAAAATAATTATTTCATCGAAAATAGAGTTCCGGTTGAGGAGAAATTCAAAAAACAACAAAATCAGTCGAAACTCAAAGGGGTACCATCACAGAAAATAGTTGATTTCAGTCCCAAAAATATGTATTATATTAATATTAGTACTTCAATATATATCGAGTTAGAATGCGAATAAAACTAATTTCACTGAAAACGAAGTTGTGAGTGATGATATATTGACAAAACTACGAAATCGGACGAAACTAATATGGTGCCACCTTCGAAAAACGTATTTAACGCCTTATATACAAGTGATAAAAACAAAAATGTTTTCTTAAATTTTGGTTAAGAACTTTTACAATATATATTTGATTGAGTACGAAAAATAAAAAATTTATTTCATCGAAAATAGAGTTCCGGTAGAGAAGTAATTCAAAAAACAACAAAATCAGTCGAAAATCAAAGGGGTACCATCACAGAAAATAGTTGATTTCGGTCCCTAAAATATGTATTAAATTAAATTACTACCTCAATATAGATCGAGTTAGAATGCGAATAATACTATTTTCACTAAAAATGAAGTTGTGAGTGATGAGATATTGACAAAACTACGAAATCGGACGAAACTAGTATGGTGCTACCTTGGGAAAAAGTATTTAACGTCTTATATACAATTGATAAAAGAAAACATTTGATCTTATATTTTGATTAAGAATTTTTATAACTTTATTTTATCTAGTACGGAAAATACAAAATTTATTTCATCGAAAATAGAGTTCCGGTTGAGGAGAAATTCAAAAACTAACAAAATCAGTCGAAACTCAAAGGGGTACCATCACAGAAAATAGTTGATTTCGGTCCGAAAAATATGTGTTATATTAAATTACTACCTTAATATAGATCGAGTTAGAATGCGAATAAAACTAATTTCACTGAAAACGAAGTTGTGAGTGATGAGATATTGACAAAACTACGAAATCGGACGAAACTAACATGGTGCCACCTTGGAAAAAAGTGTTTAACGTCTTATATACAAGTGATAAAAATAAACATTTGATCTTATATTTTGATTCAGAATGTTTAGAATATATATTTGATTGAGTACGGAAGAAAAAAATAATTATTTCATCGAAAATAGAGTTCCGGTTGAGGAGAAATTCAAAAAACAACAAAATCAGTCGAAACTCAAAGGGGTACCATCACAGAAAATAGTTGATTTCGGTCCCAAAAATATGTATTATATTAATATTAGTACTTCAATATATATCGAGTTAGAATGCGAATAAAATTAATTTCATTGAAAACGAAGTTGTGAGTGATTAGATATTGACAAAACTACGAAATCGGACGAAACAATAAGGCCTCACCTAGGAAAAACGTATTTAACGTCTTATATACAAGTTCTACCAGAAAACATGTGATCTTATATTTTGATTAAGAACTTTTATAATATATATTTGATCGAGTACGAAAAATTCAAAATTTATTTCATCGAAAATAGAGTTCCGATTTAGGAGTAATTCAAGAAACAACAAAATCAGTCGAAACTCAAAGGGGTACCATCACAGAAAATAGTTGATTTCGGTCCCAAAAAAAAGTATTATATTAATTACTACCTCAATATAGACCGAGTTTGAATTCGAATAAAACTAATTTCACTGAAAATGAAGTTGTGAGTGATGAGATATTGACAAAACTACGAATTCGGACGAAACTAACATGGTGCCACCTTGGAAAAAAAGTATTTAACGTCTTATATACAAGTGATAAAACCAAAAATTTGATCTTATATTTTGATTCAGAATGTTTAGAATATATATTTGATTGAGTACGGAAGAAAACAAAATTTATTTCATCGATAATAGAGTTCCGGTTGAGGAGAAATTCAAAAAACAACAAAATCAGTCGAAACTCAAAGGGGTACTACCATCACAGAAAATAGTTGATTTCAGTCCGAAAAATATGTGTTATATTAAATTACTAGCTTAATATAGATCGAGTTAGAATGCGATTAAAACTAATTTCACTGAAAACGAAGTTGTGAGTGATGAGATATTGACAAAACTACGAAATCGGACGAAACTAACATGGTGCCACCTTGGAAAAAAGTATTTAACGTCTTATATACAAGTGATAAAAATAAACATTTGATCTTATATTTTGATTCAGAATGTTTAGAATATATATTTGATTGAGTACGGAAGAAAAAAATAATTATTTCATCGAAAATAGAGTTCCGGTTGAGGAGAAATTCAAAAAACAACAAAATCAGTCGAAACTCAAAGGGGTACCATCACAGAAAATAGTTGATTTCAGTCCCAAAAATATGTATTATATTAATATTAGTACTTCAATATATATCGAGTTAGAATGCGAATAAAACTAATTTCACTGAAAACGAAGTTGTGAGTGATGATATATTGACAAAACTACGAAATCGGACGAAACTAATATGGTGCCACCTTCGAAAAACGTATTTAACGCCTTATATACAAGTGATAAAAACAAACATGTTTTCTTAAATTTTGGTTAAGAACTTTTACAATATATATTTGATTGAGTACGAAAAATAAAAAATTTATTTCATCGAAAATAGAGTTCCGGTAGAGAAGTAATTCAAAAAACAACAAAATCAGTCGAAAATCAAAGGGGTACCATCACAGAAAATAGTTGATTTCGGTCCCTAAAATATGTATTAAATTAAATTACTACCTCAATATAGATCGAGTTAGAATGCGAATAATACTATTTTCACTAAAAATGAAGTTGTGAGTGATGAGATATTGACAAAACTACGAAATCGGACGAAACTAGTATGGTGCTACCTTGGGAAAAAGTATTTAACGTCTTATATACAATTGATAAAAGAAAACATTTGATCTTATATTTTGATTAAGAATTTTTATAACTTTATTTTATCTAGTACGGAAAATACAAAATTTATTTCATCGAAAATAGAGTTCCGGTTGAGGAGAAATTCAAAAACTATCAAAATCAGTCGAAACTCAAAGGGGTACCATCACAGAAAATAGTTGATTTCGGTCCGAAAAATATGTGTTATATTAAATTACTACCTTAATATAGATCGAGTTAGAATGCGAATAAAACTAATTTCACTGAAAACGAAGTTGTGAGTGATGAGATATTGACAAAACTACGAAATCGGACGAAACTAACATGGTGCCACCTTGGAAAAAAGTGTTTAACGTCTTATATACAAGTGATAAAAATAAACATTTGATCTTATATTTTGATTCAGAATGTTTAGAATATATATTTGATTGAGTACGGAAGAAAAAAATAATTATTTCATCGAAAATAGAGTTCCGGTTGAGGAGAAATTCAAAAAACAACAAAATCAGTCGAAACTCAAAGGGGTACCATCACAGAAAATAGTTGATTTCGGTCCCAAAAATATGTATTATATTAATATTAGTACTTCAATATATATCGAGTTAGAATGCGAATAAAATTAATTTCATTGAAAACGAAGTTGTGAGTGATTAGATATTGACAAAACTACGAAATCGGACGAAACAATAAGGCCTCACCTAGGAAAAACGTATTTAACGTCTTATATACAAGTTCTACCAGAAAACATGTGATCTTATATTTTGATTAAGAACTTTTATAATATATATTTGATCGAGTACGAAAAATTCAAAATTTATTTCATCGAAAATAGAGTTCCGATTTAGGAGTAATTCAAGAAACAACAAAATCAGTCGAAACTCAAAGGGGTACCATCACAGAAAATAGTTGATTTCGGTCCCAAAAAAAAGTATTATATTAATTACTACCTCAATATAGACCGAGTTTGAATTCGAATAAAACTAATTTCACTGAAAATGAAGTTGTGAGTGATGAGATATTGACAAAACTACGAATTCGGACGAAACTAACATGGTGCCACCTTGGAAAAAAAGTATTTAACGTCTTATATACAAGTGATAAAACCAAAAATTTGATCTTATATTTTGATTCAGAATGTTTAGAATATATATTTGATTGAGTACGGAAGAAAACAAAATTTATTTCATCGATAATAGAGTTCCGGTTGAGGAGAAATTCAAAAAACAACAAAATCAGTCGAAACTCAAAGGGGTACTACCATCACAGAAAATAGTTGATTTCAGTCCGAAAAATATGTGTTATATTAAATTACTAGCTTAATATAGATCGAGTTAGAATGCGATTAAAACTAATTTCACTGAAAACGAAGTTGTGAGTGATGAGATATTGACAAAACTACGAAATCGGACGAAACTAACATGGTGCCACCTTGGAAAAAAGTATTTAACGTCTTATATACAAGTGATAAAAATAAACATTTGATCTTATATTTTGATTCAGAATGTTTAGAATATATATTTGATTGAGTACGGAAGAAAAAAATAATTATTTCATCGAAAATAGAGTTCCGGTTGAGGAGAAATTCAAAAAACAACAAAATCAGTCGAAACTCAAAGGGGTACCATCACAGAAAATAGTTGATTTCAGTCCCAAAAATATGTATTATATTAATATTAGTACTTCAATATATATCGAGTTAGAATGCGAATAAAACTAATTTCACTGAAAACGAAGTTGTGAGTGATGATATATTGACAAAACTACGAAATCGGACGAAACTAATATGGTGCCACCTTCGAAAAACGTATTTAACGCCTTATATACAAGTGATAAAAACAAACATGTTTTCTTAAATTTTGGTTAAGAACTTTTACAATATATATTTGATTGAGTACGAAAAATAAAAAATTTATTTCATCGAAAATAGAGTTCCGGTAGAGAAGTAATTCAAAAAACAACAAAATCAGTCGAAAATCAAAGGGGTACCATCACAGAAAATAGTTGATTTCGGTCCCTAAAATATGTATTAAATTAAATTACTACCTCAATATAGATCGAGTTAGAATGCGAATAATACTATTTTCACTAAAAATGAAGTTGTGAGTGATGAGATATTGACAAAACTACGAAATCGGACGAAACTAGTATGGTGCTACCTTGGGAAAAAGTATTTAACGTCTTATATACAAGTGATAAAAGAAAACATTTGATCTTATATTTTGATTAAGAATTTTTATAACTTTATTTTATCTAGTACGGAAAATACAAAATTTATTTCATCGAAAATAGAGTTCCGGTTGAGGAGAAATTCAAAAACTAACAAAATCAGTCGAAACTCAAAGGGGTACCATCACAGAAAATAGTTGATTTCGGTCCGAAAAATATGTGTTATATTAAATTACTACCTTAATATAGATCGAGTTAGAATGCGAATAAAACTAATTTCACTGAAAACGAAGTTGTGAGTGATGAGATATTGACAAAACTACGAAATCGGACGAAACTAACATGGTGCCACCTTGGAAAAAAGTATTTAACGTCTTATATACAAGTGATAAAAATAAACATTTGATCTTATATTTTGATTCAGAATGTTTAGAATATATATTTGATTGAGTACGGAAGAAAAAAATAATTATTTCATCGAAAATAGAGTTCCGGTTGAGGAGAAATTCAAAAAACAACAAAATCAGTCGAAACTCAAAGGGGTACCATCACAGAAAATAGTTGATTTCGGTCCCAAAAATATGTATTATATTAATATTAGTACTTCAATATATATCGAGTTAGAATGCGAATAAAATTAATTTCATTGAAAACGAAGTTGTGAGTGATTAGATATTGACAAAACTACGAAATCGGACGAAACAATAAGGCCTCACCTAGGAAAAACGTATTTAACGTCTTATATACAAGTTCTACCAGAAAACATGTGATCTTATATTTTGATTAAGAACTTTTATAATATATATTTGATCGAGTACGAAAAATTCAAAATTTATTTCATCGAAAATAGAGTTCCGATTTAGGAGTAATTCAAGAAACAACAAAATCAGTCGAAACTCAAAGGGGTACCATCACAGAAAATAGTTGATTTCGGTCCCAAAAAAAAGTATTATATTAATTACTACCTCAATATAGACCGAGTTTGAATTCGAATAAAACTAATTTCACTGAAAATGAAGTTGTGAGTGATGAGATATTGACAAAACTACGAATTCGGACGAAACTAACATGGTGCCACCTTGGAAAAAAGTATTTAACGTCTTATATACAAGTGATAAAACCAAAAATTTGATCTTATATTTTGATTCAGAATGTTTAGAATATATATTTGATTGAGTACGGAAGAAAACAAAATTTATTTCATCGATAATAGAGTTCCGGTTGAGGAGAAATTCAAAAAACAACAAAATCAGTCGAAACTCAAAGGGGTACTACCATCACAGAAAATAGTTGATTTCAGTCCGAAAAATATGTGTTATATTAAATTACTAGCTTAATATAGATCGAGTTAGAATGCGATTAAAACTAATTTCACTGAAAACGAAGTTGTGAGTGATGAGATATTGACAAAACTACGAAATCGGACGAAACTAACATGGTGCCACCTTGGAAAAAAGTATTTAACGTCTTATATACAAGTGATAAAAATAAACATTTGATCTTATATTTTGATTCAGAATGTTTAGAATATATATTTGATTGAGTACGGAAGAAAAAAATAATTATTTCATCGAAAATAGAGTTCCGGTTGAGGAGAAATTCAAAAAACAACAAAATCAGTCGAAACTCAAAGGGGTACCATCACAGAAAATAGTTGATTTCAGTCCCAAAAATATGTATTATATTAATATTAGTACTTCAATATATATCGAGTTAGAATGCGAATAAAACTAATTTCACTGAAAACGAAGTTGTGAGTGATGATATATTGACAAAACTACGAAATCGGACGAAACTAATATGGTGCCACCTTCGAAAAACGTATTTAACGCCTTATATACAAGTGATAAAAACAAACATGTTTTCTTAAATTTTGGTTAAGAACTTTTACAATATATATTTGATTGAGTACGAAAAATAAAAAATTTATTTCATCGAAAATAGAGTTCCGGTAGAGAAGTAATTCAAAAAACAACAAAATCAGTCGAAAATCAAAGGGGTACCATCACAGAAAATAGTTGATTTCGGTCCCTAAAATATGTATTAAATTAAATTACTACCTCAATATAGATCGAGTTAGAATGCGAATAATACTATTTTCACTAAAAATGAAGTTGTGAGTGATGAGATATTGACAAAACTACGAAATCGGACGAAACTAGTATGGTGCTACCTTGGGAAAAAGTATTTAACGTCTTATATACAAGTGATAAAAGAAAACATTTGATCTTATATTTTGATTAAGAATTTTTATAACTTTATTTTATCTAGTACGGAAAATACAAAATTTATTTCATCGAAAATAGAGTTCCGGTTGAGGAGAAATTCAAAAACTAACAAAATCAGTCGAAACTCAAAGGGGTACCATCACAGAAAATAGTTGATTTCGGTCCGAAAAATATGTGTTATATTAAATTACTACCTTAATATAGATCGAGTTAGAATGCGAATAAAACTAATTTCACTGAAAACGAAGTTGTGAGTGATGAGATATTGACAAAACTACGAAATCGGACGAAACTAACATGGTGCCACCTTGGAAAAAAGTATTTAACGTCTTATATACAAGTGATAAAAATAAACATTTGATCTTATATTTTGATTCAGAATGTTTAGAATATATATTTGATTGAGTACGGAAGAAAAAAATAATTATTTCATCGAAAATAGAGTTCCGGTTGAGGAGAAATTCAAAAAACAACAAAATCAGTCGAAACTCAAAGGGGTACCATCACAGAAAATAGTTGATTTCGGTCCCAAAAATATGTATTATATTAATATTAGTACTTCAATATATATCGAGTTAGAATGCGAATAAAATTAATTTCATTGAAAACGAAGTTGTGAGTGATTAGATATTGACAAAACTACGAAATCGGACGAAACAATAAGGCCTCACCTAGGAAAAACGTATTTAACGTCTTATATACAAGTTCTACCAGAAAACATGTGATCTTATATTTTGATTAAGAACTTTTATAATATATATTTGATCGAGTACGAAAAATTCAAAATTTATTTCATCGAAAATAGAGTTCCGATTTAGGAGTAATTCAAGAAACAACAAAATCAGTCGAAACTCAAAGGGGTACCATCACAGAAAATAGTTGATTTCGGTCCCAAAAAAAAGTATTATATTAATTACTACCTCAATATAGACCGAGTTTGAATTCGAATAAAACTAATTTCACTGAAAATGAAGTTGTGAGTGATGAGATATTGACAAAACTACGAATTCGGACGAAACTAACATGGTGCCACCTTGGAAAAAAGTATTTAACGTCTTATATACAAGTGATAAAACCAAAAATTTGATCTTATATTTTGATTCAGAATGTTTATAACTTTATTTTATCTAGTACGGAAAATACAAAATTTATTTCATCGAAAATAGAGTTCCGGTTGAGGAGAAATTCAAAAAATAACAAAATCAGTCGATACTCAAAGGGGTACGTACCATCACAGAAAATAGTTGATTTCGGTCTGAAAAATATGTGTTATATTAAATTACTTCCTTAATATAGATCGAGTTAAAATGCGAATAAAACTAATTTCACTGAAAACGAAGTTGTGAGTGATGAGATATTGACAAAACTACGAAATCGGACGAAACTAATATGGTGCCACCTTGGAAAAAAGTATTTAACGTCTTATATACAAGTGATAAAACCAAACATTTGATCTTATATTTTGATTCAGAATGTTTAGAATATATATTTGATTGAGTACGGAAGAAAAAAAAAATTATTTCATCGAAAATAGAGTTCCGGTTGAGGAGAAATTCAAAAAACAACAAAATTAGTCGAATCTCAACGGGGTACCATCACAGAAAAGAGTTGATTTCGGTCCCAAAAATATGTATTATATTAATATTAGTACTTCAATATATATCGAGTTAGAATGCGAATAAAATTAATTTCATTGAAAACGAAGTTGTGAGTGATTAGATATTGACAAAACTACGAAATCGGACGAAACTATAAGGCCTCACCTAGGAAAAACGTATTTAACGTCTTATGTACAAGTTCTACCAGAAAACATGTGATCTTATATTTTGATTAAGAACTTTTAGAATATATATTTGATCGAGTACAAAAAATTCAAAATTTATTTCATCGAAAATAGAGTTCCGGTTTAGGAGTAATTCAAGAAACAACAAAATCAGTTGAAACTCAAAGGGGTACCATAACAGAAAAGAGTTGATTTCGGTCCCAAAAATATGTATTAAATTAAATTACTACCTCAATATAGATCGAGTTAGAATGCGAATAATACTATTTTCACTAAAAATGAAGTTGTGAGTGATGAGATATTGCCAAAACTACGAAATCGGACGAAACTAGTATGGTGCTACCTTGGGAAAAATTATTTAACGTCTTATATACAAGTGATAAAAGAAAACATTTGATCTTATATTTTGATTAAGAATTTTTATAACTTTATTTTATCTAGTACGGAAAATGCAAAATTTATTTCATCGAAAATAGAGTTCCGGTTGAGGAGAAATTCAAAAAATAACAAAATCAGTCGATACTCAAAGGGGTACGTACCATCACAGAAAATAGTTGATTTCGGTCTGAAAAATATGTGTTATATTAAATTACTTCCTTAATATAGATCGAGTTAAAATGCGAATAAAACTAATTTCACTGAAAACGAAGTTGTGAGTGATGAGATATTGACAAAACTACGAAATCGGACGAAACTAACATGGTGCCACCTTGGAAAAAAGTATTTAACTTCTATTATATACAATTGATAAAACCAAACATTTGATCTTATATTTTGATTCAGAATGTTTAGAATATATATTTGATTGAGTACGGAAGAAAAAAAATAATTATTTCATCGAAGATAGAGTTCCGGTTGAGGAGAAATTCAAAAAACAACAAAATCAGTCGAAACTCAAAGGGATACCATCACAGAAAATAGTTGATTTCGGTCCCAAAAATATGTATTATATTAATATTAGTACTTCAATATATATCGAGTTAGAATGTGAATAAAACTAATTTCACTAAAAACGAAGTTGTGAGTGATGAGATATTGACAAAACTACTAAATCGAACGAAATAATAAGGCCCCACCTAGGAAAAACGTATTTAACAATGTGTTCTTTATATTGAGGAGAAATTCAAAAAACAACAAAGTCAGTCAAAACTCAAAGGGGTACCATCACAGAAAATAGTTAATGTCGGTCCCAAAAATATGTATTATATTAACATTAGTACCTCAATATATATCGAGTTAGAATACGAATAAAACTAATTTCACTGAAAACGAAGTTGTGAGTGAATAGATATTGATAAAACTACGAAATCGGACGAAACAATAAGGCGTCACCTAGGAAAAACGTATTTAACGTCTTATATGCAAGTTCTACCAGAATACATATTTTTGGGACCGAAATCAACTATTTTTTGTGATGGTACCCCTTTGAGCATCGACTGATTTTGTTGTATTTTGAATTGCTCCTCAATAGGAAGTCTATTTTCGATGAAATAAATTTGGATTTTTCTGTACTCGATGAAATTTATATTCTAAACATTCTTAATCAAAATATAAGATGAAATGTTTGTTTTATCACTAGTATATAAGACGTTAAATACGTTTTTCCTAGGTGGGGCCTAATTATTTCGTCCAATTTCATAGTTTTGTCAATATCTCACCATTCACAACTTTATTTTCATTGAAATTATTTTTATTCTCAATCTAAATCCTTACATATTGAGGTACTAATGTTAATATAATACATATATTTGGGACTGAAATCAACTATTTTCTGTGATGGTACCCCTTTGAGTTTCGACTGATTTTGTTGTATTTTGAATTTCTCCTCAATAGGAACTCTATTTTAGATGAAATAAATTTTGTTTTATTCCGTACTCGATCAAATATATATTATAAACATTCTTAATCAAAATATAAGATCAAATGATTTTTTTATCACTAGTATATAAGACGTTAAATACGTTTTTCCTAGATGGGGCCTTATTATTTCGTCTAATTTCGTAGTTTTGTCAATATCTCATCACTCACAACTTCGTTTTTAGTGAAATTAGTTTTATTCACATTCTAACTCGATATATATTACGGTAGTAATTTTAATATAATACATATTTTTGGGACCGAAATCAACTATTTTCTGTGATGGTACCCCTTTGAGTTTCGACTGATTTTGTTGTTTTTTGAATTTCTCCTCAATAGGAACTCTATTTTTGATGAAATCAATTTTGTTTTCTTCCGTACTCGATCAAATATATATTCTAAACATTCTGAATCAAAATATAAGATCAAATGTTTGTTTTATCACTTGTATATAAGACGTTAAATACGTCTTTCCTAGGGAGGGCCTTATTATTTCGTCTGATTTCGTAGTTTTGTCAATATCTCATCACTCACAACTTCGTTTTCAGTGAAATTAGTTTTATTCGCATTCTAACTCGATATATATTAAGGTAGTAATTTAATATAACACATATTTTCAAACCGAAATCAACTATTTTCCTATGATGGTACCCCTTTAGTATCGACTGATTTTGTTATTTTATGAATTTTTCCTCAACCGGAACTCTATTTTCGATGAAATAAATTTTGTTTTCTTCCGTACTCAATCAAATATATATTGTAAACATTCTGAATCAAAATATAAGATCAAATGTTTGATTTATCACTTGTATATAAGACGTTAAATACTTTTTTCCAAGGTGGCACCATGTTAGTTTCGTCCGATTTCGTAGTTTTGTCAATATCTCATCACTCACAACTTCGTTTTCAGTGAAAATAGTTTTATTCGCATTCTAGCTCGATCTATATTGAGGTACTAATGTTAATATAATACATATTTTTGGGACCGAAATTAACTATTTTCTGTGATAGTACCCCTTTGAGTTTCGACTGATTTTGTTGTTTTTTATAATATATATTTGATCGAGTACGAAAAATTCAAAATTTATTTCATCGAAAATAGAGTTCCGATTTAGGAGTAATTCAAGAAACAACAAAATCAGTCGAAACTCAAAGGGGTACCATAACAGAAAAGAGTTGATTTCGGTCCCAAAAATATGTATTATATTAAATTACTACCTCAATATAGATCGAGTTAGCATGCGAATAATACTATTTTCACTAAAAATGAAGTTGTGAGTGATGAGATATTGACAAAACTACGAATCGGACGAAACTAGTATGGTGCTACCTTGGGAAAAAGTATTTAACGTCTTATATACAAGTAATAAAAGAAAAAATTTGATCTTATATTTTGATTAAGAATTTTTATAACTTTATTTTATCTAGTACGGAAAATAAAAAATTTACTTCATCGAAAATAGAGTTCCGGTTGAGGAGAAATTCATAAAATAACAAAATCAGTCGATACTAAAGGGGTACCATCACAGGAAAATAGTTGATTTCGGTCTGAAAATATGTGTTATATTAAATAACTACCTTAATATATATCGAGTTAGAATGCGAATAAAACTAATTTCACTGAAAACGAAGTTGTGAGTGATGAGATATTGACAAAACTACGAAATCGGACGAAATAGTAAGGCCCCACCTAGGAAAAACGTATTTAACGTCTTATATACAAGTGATAAAACAAACATTTGATCTTATATTTTGATTCAGAATGTTTAGAATATATATTTGATCGAGTACGGAAGAAAACAAAATTTATTTCATCAAAAATAGAGTTCCTATTGAGGAGAAATTCAAAAAACAACAAAATCAGTCGAAACTCAAAGGGGTACCATAACAGAAAATAGTTGATTTCGGTCCCAAAAATATGTATTATATTAACATTACTACCGCAATATATATCGAGTTAGAATGTGAATAAAACTAATTTCACTAAAAACGAAGTTGTGAGTGATGAGATATTGACAAAACTACGAAATTAGACGAAATAATAAGGCCCCATCTAGGAAAAACGAATTTAACGTCTTATATACTAGTGATAAAAAAATCATTTGATCTTATATTTTGATTAAGAATGTTTATAATATATATTTGATCGAGTACGGAATAAAACAAAATTTATTTCATCGAAAATAGAGTTCCTATTGAGGAGAAATTCAAAATACAACAAAATCAGTCGAAACTCAAAGGGGTACCCTCACAGAAAATAGTTGATTTCGGTCCCAAATATATGTATTATATTAACATAGTTCCTCAATATGTAAGGAGTTAGATTGAGAATAAAAATAATTTCAATGAAAATAAAGTTGTGAATGGTGAGATATTGACAAGACTACGAAATTAGACGAAACTAATATGGTGCCACCTTGGAAAAGAGTATTTAACGTCTTATATACAAGTGAAAAAAACAAACATTTGATCTTATATTTTGATTAATAAAGTTTAGAATATATATTTGATTGAGTATGGAAGAAAACAAAATTTATTTCATCGAAAATAGAGTTCCTATTGAAGAGGAATTCAAAAAACAACAAAATCAGTCGAAACTCAAAGGGGTACCATCACAGAAAAGAGTTAATTTAGGTTCCAAAAATATGTATTATATTAATTACTACCTCAATATAGATCGAGTTAGAATGCGAATAAAAATAATTTCACTGAAAACGAAGTTGTGAGTGATGAGATATTGACAAAACTACGAAATCGGACGAAACTAGTATGGTGCCACCTTGGGAAAAAGTATTTAACGTCTTATATACAAGTGATAAAAGCAAACATTTGATCTTATATTTTGATTAAGAATTTTTATAATATTTATTTTATCTAGTACGGAAAATACAAAATTTATTTCATCGAAAATAAAGTTTTGGTTGAAGAGAAATTCAAAAAACAACAAAATCAGTCGATACTCAAAGGGGTAGGTAGCATCACATAAAATAGTTGATTTCGGTCCGAAAAATATGTGTTATATTAAATTACTACCTTAATATAGATCGAGTTAGAATTCGAATAAAACTAATTTCACTGAAAACAAAGTTGTGTGTGACGAGATATTGACAAAACTACGAAATCAGACGAAACTAATACGGTGCCACCTTGGAAAAATTTATTTAACATCTTATATACAAGTGATAAAACCAAACATTTGATCTTATATTTTGACTAAGAATGTTTAGAATATATATTTGATCGAGTACGGAAGAAAACAAAATTTATTTCATCGAAAATAGAGTTCCTAATGAGGAGAAATTCAAAAAACAACAAAATCAGTCGAAACTCAAAGGGGTATCATCACAGAAAATAGTTGATTTCGGTCCCAAATATATGTATTATATTAACATTAGTACCTCAATATGTAAGAAGTTAGGATGCGAATAAAACTAATTTCAATGAAAACAAAGTTCTGAATGGTGAGATATTGACAAAACTACGAAATTGGACGAAATAATAAGGCCCCACCTAAGAAAACGTATTTGACGTCTCATATAGAACCCAGCAAACATTGATCTTAGTATGGAAAATACAAAATTTATTTCATCGAAAATAAAGTTTCGGTTAAGGAGAAATTCAAAAAACAACAAAATCAATCGATACTCAAAGAGGTACCATCACAGAAAATAGTTGATTTCGGTCCGAAAAATATGTGTTATATTAAATTACAACCTTGATATAGATCGTGTTAGAATGCGAATAAAACTAATTTCACTAAAAACGAAGTGATGAGATATTGACAAAACTACGAAATCGAACGAAACTAATATGGTGCCACCTTGAGAAAAAGTATTTAACGTCTTATATACAAGTGATAAAAGCAAACATTTGATCTTATATTTTGATTAAGAATTTTTATTTGATCTAGTACGGAAAATACAAAATTTATTTTCTCGAAAATAAAGTTCTGGTTGAGGAGAAATTCAAAAAACAACAAAATCAGTCGATACTCAAGGGGTACCATCACAAAAAATAGTTGATTTCGGTCCGAAAAATATGTGTTATATTAAATTACTACCTTAATATAGATCGAGTTAGAATGAGAATAAAACTAATTTCACTGAATACGAAGTTGTGAGTGATGAGATATTGACAAAACTACGAAATCGGACCAAACAATAAGGCCCCACCTAGGATAAACGTATTTAACGTCTTATATACAAGTGATACCAACAACCCTTTGATCTTATATTTTGATTAAGAATGTTTAGAATATATATTTGATCGAGTACGGAAGAAAACAAAATTTATTTCATCGAAAATAGAGTTCCTAAAGAGGAGAAATTCAAAAAGCAACATAATCAGTCGAAACTCAAAGGGGTACCATCACAGAAAATAATTGATTTCGGTCCCAAAAATATGTGTTATATTAACATTAGTACCTCAATATATATCGATTTGAATGCGAATAAAACTAATTTCACTGAAAACGAAGTTCTGAATGATTAGTTATTGACAAAACTACAAAATCGGACGAAACAATATGGCCCAACCTAGGATAAACGTATTTAACGTCTTATATACAAGTGCTACCAGCAATCATTTGATCTTATATTTTGATTAAGAATGTTTAGAATATATATTTTATCGAGTACGGAAGAAAATAAAATTTATTTCATCGAAAATAGAGTTCCTAATGAGGAGAAATTCAAAAAGCAACAAAATCAGTCGAAACTCAAAGGGATACCATCACATAAAATAATTGATTTCGGTCCCAAAATATGTATTTTATTAAATTACTACCTCAATATAGATTGAGTTACACTGCGAATAAAACTAATTTCACTGAAAACGAAGTTGTGAGTGATGAGATATTGACAAAACTACGACTCGGACGAAACAAGTATGGTGCCAGCTTCGAAAAACGTATTTAACGTCTTCTATACAAGTGATAAAAACAAACATGTGATCTTATATATTGATTAATAACTTTTACAATATATATTTGATCGAGTACGAAAAATACAAAATTTATTTCATCGAAAATAGAGTTCCGGTTGAAGAGTAATTTAAAAAAACAACAAAATCAGTCGAAAGTCAAAGGGGTACCATCACAGAAAATACTTGATTTCTGTCCGAAAAATATGTATTTTATTAAAATAGTACCTTAATATATATCGAGTTAGAATGCGAATAAAACTAATTTCACTGAAAACGAAGTTGTAAGTGATGAGATATTGACAAAACTACGAAATCGGACGAAACAAATATGGTGCTACCTTAGGAAAAAGTATTTAACATCTTATATACAGGTGATAAAAGCAAAACTTGATCCTATATTTTGATTAAGAATTTTGTAATTTTTATTTAATCTAGGATGGAAAATACAAAATTTATTTTATCGAAAATAAAGTTCGGGTTGAGGAGAAATTCAAAAAACAACAAAATCAGTTGATACTCAAAGGGGTACCATCACAGAATATAGTTGATTTCGGTCCGAAAAATATGTGTTATATTAAATTACTACCTTAATATAGATCGAGTTAGAATGCGAATAAAATTAATTTCACTACAAACGAAGTTGTGAGTGATGAGATTTTGACAAAACTACGAAATCGGACGAAACTAATGTGGTGCCACCTTGGAAAAAAATATTCAACGTCTTATATACAAGTGATAAAACCAAACATTTGATCTTATATTTTGATTCAGAATGTTTAGAATTTATATTTTATCGAGTACAAAAGAAAACAAAATTTATTTCATCGAAAATAGAGTTCCTACTGAGAAGAAATTCAAAATACAACAAAATCAGTGGAAACTCAAAGAGGTACCATCACAGTAAATAATTGATTTCGGTCCCAAAAATATGTATTATATTCACATTAGTACCTCAACATATAGAGAGTTAGAATGCGAATAAAACTAATTTCACTGAAAACGAAGTTGTAAGTGATGAGATATTGACAAATTGGACGAAACTAATATGGTGCCACCTTGGAAAAAACTATTTAACGTCTTATATAGAAGTGATAAAACCAAACATTTGATCTTATATTTTGTCTCAGAATGTTTATAATATATATTTGATCGAGTACGGAACAAAACAAATTCATTTCATCGAAAATAGAGTTCCTCTTGAGGAAAAATTCAAAAAACAACAAAATCAGTCGAAACTCAAAGGGGTACCATCACAGAAAAGAGTTGATTTCTGTCCCAAAAATATGTGTTATATTAACATTATTACCTCAATGTATATCGAGTTAGAATGCGAATAAAACTAATTTCACTGAAAACGAAGTTGTGAGTGATTAGATATTGACAAAACTACGAAACCGGACGAAACTAATATGGTGCCACTTCGGAAAAAAGTATTTAACGTCTTATATACAAGTGATAAAACCAAACATTTGATCTTATATTTTGATTCAGAATGTTTAGAATATATATTTGATCGAGTAGGGAAGAAGACAAAATTTATTTCATCGAAAATAGAGTTTCTAATGAGGAGAAATTCAAAAACAACAAAATCAGTCGAAACTGAAAGGGGTACCATCACAGAAAATAGTTGATTTCGGTCCCAAAAATATGTATTTTATTAATATTAGTACTTCAATATATATCGAGTTAGAATGCGAATAAAACTAATTTCACTGAAAACGAAGTTGTGAGTGATGATATATTGACAAAACTACGAAATCAGACGAAACTAATATGGTGCCACCTTCGAAAAACGTATTTAACGCCTTATATACAAGTGATAAAAACAAACATGTGATCTTAAATTTTGGTTAAGAACTTTTACAATATATATTTGATTGAGTACGAAAAATAAAAAATTTATTTCATCGAAAATAGAGTTCCGGTAGAGGAGTAATTCAAAAAACAACAAAATCAGTCGAAAATCAAAGGGGTACCATCACAGAAAATAGTTGATTTCGATCCGAAAAATATGTGTTATATTAAATTACTACCTTAATATAGATCGAGTTAGAATGCGAATAAATCTAATTTCACTGAAAACGAAGTTGTGAGTGATGAGATATTGACAAAACAACGAAATCGGACGAAACTAATATGGTGCCACTTTGGAAATAAGTATTTAACGTCTTATATACAAGTGATAAAACCAAACATTTGATCTTATATTTTGATTCAGAATGTTTAGAATATATATTTGATCGAGTACGGAACAAGAAAAAAATTCATTTCATCGAAAATAGAGTTCTTCTTGAGGAGAAATTCAAAAAATAGCAAAATCAGTCGAAACTCAAAGGGGTAATCACAGCAAATAGTTGATTTCGGTCCCAAAAATATGTGTTATATTAACATTAGTACCTCAATATATATTGAGTTATTTTTAGTAAGAATGTTTATAATATATATTTTATCGAGTACGGAAGAATCCAAATTTATTCCTTCGAAAATAGAGTTTCGATAGAGGAGTAATTCAAAAAACTACAAAATTAGTTGAAACTCAAAAGGGTACCATCACGGAAAATAATTGATTTTGTTCCCAAAAATACGTATTATATTAACATTACTAACTCAATATATATAGTTAGAATGTTAATAAAACTAATTTCACTTAAAACAAAGTTGTGAGTGGTGAGATATTGACAAAACTACGAAATCGGACGAAACTAATATGGAACCACCTAGGAAAAAGGTATTTAACGTCTTATATACAAGTAATAACAGCTAAAATTTGATCTTATATTTTGAGTAAGAATGTTTAGATTTTATATTTTATCGAGTACGGAACAAAACAAAATTTATTTCAATGAAAATAGAGTTTCGATGGAGGAGAATTTCCAAAAACTACAAAATCAGTCGAAACTCAAAGGGGTACCATCACGGAAAATAATTAATTTCGGTCCCAAAAAATATGTATTATATTAACATTACTACCTCAATATATATCGAGTTAGAATGCGAATAAAATTAATTTTACTGAAAACGAAGTTGTGAGTGATGAGGTATTGACAAAACTACGAAATTGGACGAAACTAATAAGGTGCCACAGGCAAAAAGTATTTAACGTCTTATATACAATTGATAACATAAAACATATGATCTTATATTTTGAGTAAGAATGTTTATAATATATATTTGATCGAGTACGGAAGAATCCAAATTTATTTCATCGAAAATAGAGTTCTGATATAGGAGTAATTCCAAAAAACAACAAAATCAATCGGAACTCAAACGGAACTAGTTGACTTTAGTTCCAAAAATATGTATTATATTAATTACTACTTTAATATATATCGAGTTAGAATGCGAATAAAACTAATTTTCACTAAAAAAGTATTTAACGTCTTATATACAAGTGATAACAGAAAACATTTGATCTTATATTTTGAGTAAGAATTTTTAGAATATATATTTGATCGAGTACGGAAGGAAACAAAATTTATTTCATCGCAAATAGAGTTCCGATTGGGGAGAAATTCAAAAAATTACAAAATCGGTTGAAACTCAATGGGGTACCATCACAGAAAATAGTGAATTTTTGTTCCAAAAATATTTATTATATTAACATTCATACGTTAATATATATCGAATTAGAATGCGAATAAAACTAATTTCACTTAAAACGATGTTCTGAGTTATAAGAGATTGACAAAACTACGAAATCGGACGAAACTAATAAGGTGTCGCCTAAGAAAAAAGTATTTAACGTCTTATATACAATTGACAATAGAAAACATTTTATCTTATATTTTGAGTAAGAATGTTTATAATATATATTGGATCGAGTACGGAAGAATCCAAATTTATTTCATCGAAAATAGAGTTCTGATAGAGGAGTAATTCAAAAAACAACAAAATCAGTTGAAACTGTTTCAGGTAACATCACAGAAACTAGTTGAGTTTAGTTCCAAAAATATGTATTATAATAACATTACTACCTTAATATATATCGAGTTAGAATGTGAATAAAACTAATTTCACTGAAGACGAAATTGTGAGTGATGAGATATTGACAAAACTTCGAAATGGGACGAAACTATTAAGGTGCCACCTAGGAAAAAAGAATTTAACGTCATATATACAAGTGATAACAACAAACATTTGATCTTATATTTTTAGTAAGAATGTTCAGAATATATATTTGTCATCATTTGATCCACAACATTTTTGAACCAGTTGTGTTATTAAGAGTATACAGAAAGTCTTAACTCACATGTTAGTGAGGGAAAGTCTTAACTCACGTGTTAGTGAGGTGATTGGTTGCTCCAGCGTTAGAATACCATACTTGATCATTAACCGAGCATTGCTCAAGCTTGTTCCTTGGAGTCGATGGCCATAAAAATAACATACAAAAAGGTATGTTTTTGCATTTATGGTTGTTATAATTTGCATGAAAATATCGTTTTTTTGCAATTATTTAGGGTTAATTATCTATTTGTTATTGAAATTTAATAAACAATTTCTTAGTTGATTGTTTGTTAACTCTATACAAAATTATAATTTATTAATTCTATTTAATTTTGCTATTAAATGGTCATAGATTTATGTACATATTTGTCACGTTTAATCTACAAACATTTTTAAAGTTTGGCTAAAAAAGTGTACATTGCAAAATTTAGCTAGTAAATTGCATATTTCTACAAAAATTATTTAGAAATTTGCATAAAAAAATACAGTAATGTATAATATAAAAATGTAAGTTTTTTTTCATAATTTAATTATAAATTAGAGAGGAGATAAGAAATTATAACTTTATACAAAATTAACTAATAATTTATTTTAAAAAAGTTTAACTAATAAATTATTTAAAAAGTTCTGCTAACAAATTCGTACTTCACCATGTTATTTATTGTATTAATTTAAATTTTGTATTATTATTTTAGACTATTACTTGATGATTTCATTTTTTGCAGTACGTGTTCTTCCAACTAAACATTTTTTTTCATTGCATTAACAATACAATATTATTGTGCTTAATTACACAGAAATATAAGCCGTTTCCATTAGACTTGATCCAAGTTAAATAATAAATATTATTAAACTTAAAATACACAATAATATATTTACACGTCTTCATTATGACTCCAGTCATATCTTTATTTGTTTATATATGGCCATCCTTATTTACTATCTATACATTTTGACCATGTGCATTGGAATTGAGACATAAGTTAATAATGGAGAAAGCTAAGCCAACTACTCAATTTCAATGTTTGGACTTTATAGCAGGATTAAATTCTTTACACTTTTATAAATTTTCAATATATCATATTTCAAAACATCATCTTGCTAAAGTCAGTTTTATTCTCAATTTTATTAAATATATATTTTCTTAGTTTTGATCCAAAATATTATCTTTCCACAATGATATGTACTCCTTAAGTTTCGACTGATTTCAAACATGTAAGTGCTTTTTTTTTAGTGTTTATAAATTTTTGAGTTTCAATCGATTTCGTAAATTTTAAATATCTCTTACTTGGATCTCCATTTTCGACGAATTCATTTTTATTAGCATTTTTACTAAACATATATTATCTTAGTAACATTTCATATTACATACCCAATTTTTTTTTCCATTATGGAACCTTCTGAGTTTTGATTAATTTCGTAGTTTTTGAATTTTGTTCTTATGCGAAACTTTATTTTTTCAAAATTAATTTTATTCACATTTTTAATTGACATATATCATCTTAATAACATTTAATTGAGAATTTTTTGCATGACAAATGTGGAGAAAAATTAGAGAAAGCAGAGGGGGTGGGGCCTATCGACTCAATTATCAATTCACACTCTCATACGAGCTTTTCTTAGTTATCCAGTTCACACGTTCATTCGTCATCCTCAAAGTGGCTAACCACCATATATGTTATGATAGGCAAGTGAAGAATGTTAGTTCACAACGTTTTTGGACCAGTTGTGTTATTAAGTATACCGAATGTTTTCACTCATAAGCTCAGACTTTTGAGACAATTGATTAAGGCGTATGTGTTAAATCTCTTCTTATAGTGAGGTGATTGGTTCCTCCAACGTTAGAATACCATACTTGATCATTAACCGAGCATTGCTCAAGCTTGTTCCTCGGAGTCATTGGCAGTTGGGCACCGAGTTTTATCTTCGGCCCAACTGTCGGCCTCGATGTCTTTACCATCCGCTGTCGCAAACTTTAAGTAATTCTCGACATCCTTGGTGTCGAAGCTCCCGTTTCTACGGTGGCCGAACCACTTCTTATTCGATTTCGGCCTCCTATTGCTGATGGCAATCGCGATATCGTTCGGGAAGAGGTCTCGGAGCACAAAAGCATGTACTATCGTTGTTATTAGAAGTCCGGTCACAGTGAGAGTGGCGGCGCCGACGAGCACGATGGATAGTATTTGACTCACCGCTGTGTTTACTTCGTTTGTGTATCGAACCGTCGCGATTGCTGCACCGGTCATCGGAAATGTGTAAGCCCACCAGGCAAGGGAGAACTTGAATCCCCTGAAAAAGTTGAGCCGAATCGCCTGGATATACAAATAAAATTACCCAATTCTGTAATTAATTAACTCTCTTCCACATTAATTGAAAATGCGAGACATACCAATGAGAAGTAGAGGAACAAGGCAATGAAGTACGCAATCCTCGAACCATAATCAAACGAGCCTTGCATCTTCGCCCACGCCATGGAAGCCACGCTCGGAGCTGCCACGAATAGGAAGAACACGGGATGGAGCTCTTTGGGGAGAGTTTCATTCGTCGGCAGACGCTGATAAAGAGTCACGAAGAGGACTGTGTAATGAGCTAACCCTACGGCGAAGAAGAAAAGAGGACCCTCCTTGAGTCCCATCGATGCACCAAGCAATGCTCCGAGAAAGTTCCCGACTATCGAGAGATGGTTCGATGGGTTAGCCACCTTCGAGAGACGTCTTTGCCCGCCGGACATCCACTGACCGTATATCTTGAGCTCGAGAATGAAGATCGGAGTCATGAGGACGTACCAAAGCGCATGGTGTAGGTTGGTTGCGACCGAGTTTGGAACCCCGAGGGCTAAGAAGAGAAGCGCTATCCACGGTGCGAAGAAGAAGTTGACTCGAATCGGGTGGTAATACTCTCGTCGAACCGCTTGGAAGTAGAAAACCACCATAAGAAGGTAGATCGAGGCGACAACGACGAAGAAGACAACCGAGATCCACCATAGAACAAGGTTTACACAAAGGCTAACATGGAGAAATTTCATGGAGTCGGAGGTCGCTAGTGTCTTCCACATGATCGCTTGGCTGCTCACGCCTAAGCAGATACCGAATGATGAAACCGAGTATCGGAGAAGGAACGGCCACTGCTCGTCGTCGGGAAGAACGATCTCCTCCGATGCCTGAAATAGGATAGATTGAACCCTTGTTTAGGCGTTTTCACCATATATAGGTTAGTACTGACTTATTACCTACCCTTAGGGTTTCGAGCTCCGGACCTTCCAACGCGTCGAAGTACCGAGCCACCGGTAAATTCGTATCAATTTCTGGGTTCGAGTCGCTACCGTTGTCCTCGACCAAAGGCGGCCGAGGCTTCCCTCGCAAGTTCGAGATTTGTCTCTCGAGCTTACCGGACCATGTTTTGAAGGGATCGAACCGCTTATCCTTGAGATGACTAACCCTAGGATGTATTTTCGGGAAATCTTGCGGCAGACCTAATGGCATTGGCTGCGAGTGGAAGACCGCCGAACCATGAATCGGGTCTTTCTTGATAACTTGGCCTCGAGAATGTACCATCAAGGGAGATGAAGGCATGCTTATTGAAACAGCCTGTGCGAACCGAGAAGTCGAGGTCGTCGGTTTGGTGCTGTCGAAGCCGGAAACTCTGTTCGATGATATGAACTGAATGAGCGACGGCACTGCCTCCGGCGAGTTTTGTTTCGATGAACACGGCGGGTTTGTCTCTTTCTCCATAGCTGAAAAAACAACTCCTCAAATCTGTAAGCAACTACGTAGTCGTCGTCTAATCATGCGTTTAAACATTCCAAAATATTAATTTTGCAGCTGAATGTTACTGACCTGACATCAAGATTTGTGGTGGTGAAGCTTCTCGCTTCTCAGCAGAAAGGAGGACCTTGCTGAAGAGGAAGAGAAGAATAAATTAGTTTCAGAGAAGGTATTACTGACGAGCTTCTTAGTTCACCCATGGCTGCCCATGCGAGGATGCGCATTATATAGAGAGAGGAAGAAGGTAGGGGGAAGTCGATCCAGCACAAGATGACGACGAAAGCACTTCAGCAGCTGAATCGCAGCTTCTTGGAGTGAAGATGACAACTCCATGCACAGACGCTGTTGCCCACAGCTGTACTCTTCTTGCTGGATTACGTACGTGACCCTAAGATTATGTATCGTTATTAACAAGCAATCAGGTTTGGTGAACAAATCAAAATAATAAGTTAGGAGAGTTTTTTTTTTAATATTGGTACATTTGATACGTAACATGTTTTATGGTAACACGTTTGATGAAAATAATTTTTCAATTCAAATGATTATTTTTTGTTAAACATGTTTAAAAATAATGGGTAATTCGTACGTCTATTACTTTTATGTTAAAAAAATTTGTTAAATATTTTTCATATTTGTAAAATTAACCAAATATTTTTATAAATATTACAATTAAACTATATAAACTTATACTAATGTTTCAAACAAGTTCCGATTTGATTCGAGCCACACTGGAGATTTCCTAGCCGGAGTCCTTATAAAAGACTTGTAACACTTAAACTATTCCGTATAAAGATATTTTCAAAAAACACGACATTAAAAATTCATTGATCTCAAATAGTGTTATATTCTTGGCAACAAAATTTATAATGTCAAACAACCCGAAAGCTACATCGACCGATCGATTTCAGCCTTATATATTATATATATTATATAAATGGAAGAATTTAATTTAAAAAATAATAATTTTTCCTTACAAGATAAATTAAATTAGCCAACATTTTTCACCGTCAATTCCAGACAACCTGGAATAGATAGCAACACGTAACACGAATTCAAGTCAAACATGCCTTTCCGTGTTCTTATAAATACGACAAAACGTTGTTTTTACCTTTTTTTATATATTTTTTCATATTATTATTATTTATTTATTTTTGGCCAACATTTATTATTATTTGAAGATGCAAATTATGACGTTTATTTATTATTATTAAATAATATCGATAATAGTGAATCAGTCCCCACGTCATAATATTGGACTTAGCTAAGTCCAATATTATTCGTTTATATTATTTATGGCTCATATATATTTGGAAAATGCATAAGGAATAGAACATTAATAGGGAACATAAATTAACAAACTATAACGGAAATGATTGTCAGATTGAATTATCTGTAAAATTAATCGTCGGATATATGTGAACCCAAATAAAATATAAATAAATGTATTATAACTTTATATACAATATATATATATATACAAGTGGATATCCATTTGAGTACGATGATAACAACTTGCATGAAAAGTTCATTTTAGAATTAGTGGGGTTGGTCATTCAATATTCAATATAGATTACATGGATGGCCAAAAAAAAATATAGATTACATAAATAAATAGATCATTGTCACATGCGTCTAAAGATAAAATTTTGTTACATTTATAATTGTTTATGCAATTTCGGGTTGGTTGATAAAATTATATATACTCTTGTTGTTCATATTTTCGTATTACAACATAACACAATATTTTTCATTTTATAGTATATGTATCATGTTAGCATAAAAAGATTTGTATTATATATCTACGACACTACGACACGATTAAACTTTCGTTCATTTCGATATATTTTATCATATATTATTAAATCTGTTAATATGTACGCACCAATAGACACTTGTTACAACAGTATCGCGCTTACTTTGATGCAAAAAGTTCCGGGATCGATAAACACTTGATATAACGGCATCGCACTTACTTTGATGCTAAAAATTTCGAGATCGATTTTCGGCATGTCCCAGTATTAATTATCGTCGTCGTACATAAAGTGAGGAATCAATACGTACAAGAGATCCACTACGGCACTACCACTATTAGTGTGAAGTGATGTGGTTACTTCATATTGGTCATATGTCGTTTCATGTCTTACGACAAAACAGGTTCGCAGACAACACACAAACTGTCAGGAATTCCCAAATGGTTGGTGGTGACATGTGAGCTGTTCTCCTATAGTAGTGTTGTATACTTGTATATGCATATAAGCAGGATTTTTTACTTTTTACAATTTTGACTTATTAGCTTTTAGAGTGGTAGGAAGATCATAAACAGAAGAGATGCAACTCAAGGTTACTCTTAATTCATTTCTTAACTTCAAGTTACAGACAAACTTCCCTTTTTATATGAGTAGGAAGTAGAAAGTGAACAAACAACAGCATGTATCTCTGCAACTCCTAGAAAGATACATTCTTGACATAAACGACATCGAGAAGCAAACATCTAGCCCTAGACGACAGCATGCAACGACAGCAACTCCTGTAAAGAAGCATATTATCTTGCATTTATGTTTTGGTCGGTAACATTCTGTTTTTGCATGCTACTGTTCATCACGCATGCTACTGTTCACTCGCAAGATACTGTTCATCTCGTATCTACTGTTCACTCGCAAGTTACTGTTCCTCTCGCATCAACTGTTCACTCGCAAGTTACTGTTCATCTCGCATGGTACTGTTCATTTCGAGCTTGAGCAGAGAGTATTATCTCTAACATTCCCCTATCAAGATGGTTGCCCTGAAATCTGCAGATAAACAGAATATACAACACCCAAAAGTAGTAACAATGACTGGCAAAAAAAACTTAATAGAACATCTCTAATGGCAGGAGAAGAAACAGAACAGAGGAACAGTCGCAGCAATTCTTAACTGGATCAGAGTTTGAGGAAGCAGATAAAACAAAGTCATGATCAAACAAATACTTAAGGTGTGGGTAGGGTGTAGCCTCCATCTTTTATGTGAAGGGAGGTTTGAGCCTCCATCTTTCCATGTGATTGGGAGGGTGTAGCCTCCATCTTTTGTTTACGAAATCACATGTAGTAATATATTTTTTTTCTTTTTCCTTTTTTTTTCACATGTAACCACTCATAAGTAAATCCATACATGACAGTGAAATAAGTGCTCAAAAGACCTCAAACTCTGATTTTGTGAAAGAAATGGTGAGAATAGAAACTTAGTTCACAGTTGTTACAAACGGTTTGACACATCCTTTATCGGTGTCACTGCTCCTGCTCGTCCGTCTGACACCTTTGTTCCTCATCTCACCCCTCAAAACCCGACCACTCACCTGACTATCACAGACCCTTCACTGTTCCCTCCCGTACAAAGCTACTCCCATCCTGCAGCATTCCAGTTGCCTAACACTCCCCTACCCTACTCTTCTGTCCCTACTCCTCACGGTGGCCTTCCTCCCTCAGTTTTTGGCTCGTCTGGTGCAACTCCCTCCCACTCTTCGGCTCTGATACCATATTAGCTTTTAGAGTGGTAGGAAGATCATAAACAGAAGAGATGCAACTCAAGGTTACTCTTAATTCATTTCTTAACTTCAAGTTACAGACAAACTTCCCTTTTTATATGAGTAGGAAGTAGAAAGTGAACAAACAACAGCATGTATCTCTGCAACTCCTAGAAAGATACATTCTTGACATAAACGACATCGAGAAGCAAACATCTAGCCCTAGACGACAGCATGCAACGACAGCAACTCCTGTAAAGAAGCATATTATCTTGCATTTATGTTTTGGTCGGTAACATTCTGTTTTTGCATGCTACTGTTCATCACGCATGCTACTGTTCACTCGCAAGATACTGTTCATCTCGTATCTACTGTTCACTCGCAAGTTACTGTTCCTCTCGCATCAACTGTTCACTCGCAAGTTACTGTTCATCTCGCATGGTACTGTTCATTTCGAGCTTGAGCAGAGAGTATTATCTCTAACATGACTTAAGGGATAAGAATATTTAGAGGGATAAATATATAAAATAAATAAATTTTATAAATTAAATATAAATTTTTAAAGAACTAAAACTATACAACCTTAAAAGGGACCAACATACATATATAAGGTGGTGTCATTAATTTGCATTGAGGTTGTATTGTTCAATTGCACATTGATCATATATAACTAACACACTCGCAAACCCTACATCATTCTTAATATCTTATTAACCCGGGTGTCAAGCTATTAGGTTGTAAGTTTGAATTAATCCAAATTCAAATGGTTCTCAGGTTATGTGGTATGTAGGGTTGATAGTTTTTTTTACGTAATATGATAACACGATACGATTACGCATGAAAAAAATTATGTTCGTGGAAGCATATGACAAAATGCACATGATAGCATAAAGTATGTGTTTGAGTCATGTTTGTGTTAGGTATCATAATACGACACGTACGATAAAGTTGAAATGGTAAGACTGATTTCTTAATATTTTTCTTAACAAATCTCGCGTTTAATAACTTTTAAAACTCTATCTAATTATTTAATTCTTAGATTTTGTCAACTCTACATTGAGAACTCATGAAAATTGATATTTGAATTCATAATTTTTACTACGAGAAATTCATTATTTTTATATTTTTTTATAAATCTCGCATATGGACGTACAACCGACTAACTTAACAACATGATATTACATGTGTAGTATATTCGTGTTGATGAACATGACACAATAAGTTTATCATGCGTATTCGTCGTATTTTATAAATTTAATATAGTAAACTGATACGCATAATAACATATATTTACCCACGATTTACCCCTCTTAATGGTATATGGACCAACCAAGATGGTTATTGTACCATGCACCATGGCATGCCTGACGTTGAGGGTGGGATGTGACAAGGACGAGCTAGAGGGTAACCAAACGTGGAACCTTAAACGATTATACACAAAGTATAATAATTAAACATAATTAGATCATAATGCATAAGTAACAAGGGAAGGGAGTGACTTAACCTAACTAGTTTTCGTCCATCATTAAAAAAATCAAACTCGAATTAATAGGTAAAGACTAAAGACTTAATTTAAAAATGTTTTTCCGGATCATTAACAAAATAATGAATCAAGAACTTAATTACTCGTGCGTCATAATAATATAACCTTTTTTTTTTACCAATGAAAGGTTATTCATAATAATATAACTAGTAATGGTATTTTGTTAGTCCGTGGAGTCCTCGTAAAATAAAATAGATATGATATCATTATATATATTATTGATTATATGACCTAATAAAAGAGTTTATTACAATGATAAATAATTAATGAAAAGGTATACATTCCAACGAACTATTTTATTAGGTCATATAATAAACTAATGTATGAATAAAAATGATTATAATATGATATAAAGTTGTAAGTACATTCCTACGCATGATATATTTAAATGATTCGATATATGAGTGTCCTTATCTTTATATTAATAAATAATAACATTTCTTATAATGGGAATATAAATATAAATATCCTCATATATCTCCTCAAATTCCAACACTCACATTTCCTGTATTTTCGTATATGAATTGATATTTGGGATCTACCTTAATATGTAGTCACCTCCTATTGAAAATTCGAAAAAATGATAATCATGAAAATCAGAATGATAAAAAGTTATTATAGTCTATATTTCGAAGATGACTGACTATGTATAAAACTAACTTTGAAATTTGAATAGTTAAATATCCCTATATTTCATTATTATATCACCAATAAGACATATATACATATATATATTTGTACTATATACATTATTGCACACTAAAACTACTAATTTTATTATCAGAATGGAAATATATGAAGAAAAAAAAAATCAAACTTTCCTTTTACGATTTAGGAGTATCGCACGGATTTACGACACGTGAATCCAAATATTTACTATATTTACATTCTAATTATACCTGATAACAGGGCATGTACAAATATAAAAAAAACAGATAAGGTGATCGTTTTTTTATAATTTTTTTACTGAAATATATCTCAAAATAAAAGTAAATATCAAAATATCTTCAATTTTTAAAAAAATAATATCAAAATATACCTACTTGCGAATGAGATTCGCGGGTGGATATAAAAAACATCATCTGCGAATGACATTCGCGGTGTAAATCCTACCCATGAATAATATTCGCGGATGGATAGTGTTATATTTTTTTTTCGTCTAAACATTTTATTGGGTGAGGTGAGACATTTTCTTGGGTTAGGTGACGTCAGACATTTTCTTGGGTCAGATGCATCTCTTCGGTCAGACGTTTTCTTGATCAGACATGCATCTCTCTTTTCGGTCGGACATTATTTTATTGGGTGAAGCAAATCTCTACCCGCGAATAGTATTCGCGGATGGAAAATAAACAAACTCCTACCCGTGAATGATTATCACGGGTAAGTATACTTTCACAATTTTTAAAAATTTGAAGATATTTTCGTGTTTTTTCAGGTATATTTCGGTCAAAAAATCATTTTTTAAAAAAATCATTCAATCCCTGTGACTTGATGATGTCCGTCCTAACATAATAACATTGTTGGGCCAGTAAGTAAGGCCTTTCCAAAAGTTGTCTGTCCATTCTTAAAGTTGAATTAATTTCAATGCAAAAGTAAATTTATTTTTGTTGGGTTAACTATTAATAATTATTAGGTCAATTTTGAATTTCAAACCATTTGTTAACTAATTATATATAAAATTATAATTGGCTAACTTTATTTAATTTACAGCTAAATTGTAACAAAAATTGCATTTTATTTATTATATTATTTCATCTTTTCTGCAACTTGTTACTGTTTTTTAATACAATTTACTATATGAACTCTATGGGTATAGAAAAATTTGATAAATGACCTTTGGACAGACTTGTAATCTACTAATTGATATTTAACATTAAATTAGATAGAATTAGTAAATTATGACTTTATATAAAGTGAACTACCAATTTAAATATACAAACAACCTATAAATTATATATATTATAGGTAGTAAAATAGGTAATTAAGTAGGTAGGTCACCACCGGAGGTGTCCCAAGCTGTCCCCTCCTCTCCACCGGAGGTGTGTGTTTGTGCCATAATCATTTTATATGAATTAAAGATTCATAAACAAATAACGGCGGACCCACTAAATGTGTCGTATAGTCACGATCCATGTTCGACTGCTTGCATGTAGATGTTACAGCTTACAGGGAAGGGAAGGGATTTTGTATTTTATTAATGTTATGTAATTATAAATATGTTGAATAATGGATCATATATATATTAGTGAATGAAGGTAGTTGTTTTTTCTGATTTTTTTTGGCTCAACATAGTCATCAAGTCTGACTCCGCTACGTGATGTTCATATTTTTTTTTAGTTTAGTCATTTTCGAGCTTGGAAATCAGCGTTTTGCACTGAATTCATCAACATAGCTCCACCAGCAGTCTGTGATTGAGAAGTCAACCTGTTATAGGGGTGGCAATCGTGTCGTGTCTAATCTTATCGTGTCATTGATCGTGTCGTGACTAAACATGCCTAGTGTCTAAACGGATAAGTCTTAAACGTGTCTCAAAAGTTCAAACACAAACACGACACGATTATTATGCGTATGTTGACAAAATTATGCATCTAAACGTATAAGAGTTGTTTAGACACAGAATCTGTTAAGATCAAACCCATATACGTTTTAAAGCAGGTACAAAAACAAATCCATATATACATAGATCAATATATACAAATTAAGGTCTTCAAAGTTCAATATTAAAAAATAAGTGAGTATTTCAATATTTTAAACGTATTATAAGAGTTGTTTAGACACGAGATCCGTTAAGGTCAAACTCATATACATTTTAAAGCAAATTGTATCGTGTCGTTTAATCGTGACGTGTCAGAAATTGTCAGCCATAAAACGTTTGGTCCAAGTCGTAATCATTTTCTCAAGCCAGAGTTTCTTCTAGTACTTGAGAGATTCAAACTCGTGACCATGAATCCAAACCACTTGGGAGTTAACGCTCTCAACCACTCACCACTACCGGTGGTGAAGTTAGTTCTTAAATTAACTAAAAATAAGTTTGTAGAATATATAAAGTATGAAATAATATTCGCTCTTTAATTTAGTATTTTCTCTTGAATATATGTATATATATATATATTTGTATACTCGTTACTCTCTAATTTGAATATACTAAATATAAAACACAATTGCACCTTATACATTTTAATATCCGATCCGAAATCATTTAACATAGCTTACTTTGAAAAAAAAAAAGTAAAATAGGAGGGGGGGAGGGGGGAGTTGAAGGCGGCATGAATGATATATAACATATTCTGTCATGATATTTGGAATTTGGTAGGCCAATAAGAAATGGACGGTCAATAATTAATGTAAGTGAAACTATATAATAATAAATAATAGACTCAAATGAACCCCACCTTAGGTGCCGAGTACTAATTATCTATATTCTTAATTACGACTCAATCGACTCAGGTTTAATTTGGATTCAATTTTAACATATATAAAAGGTTTTACATATTTAATTACAAAAAATTTAAAATGTATTATATCAATTTTATAATTTTTTAAAACAAATTTGATTAAATTTTGGATTAAAACTGAAAAAAAAACGTAAATTTGAAATATAATTTTTTTTAAGAGAATGCCTAATATTGAATAACTAAGTGACAATTTACCCTATTTAAATTTATGATAAAATACAATATTATTCCCTAAAATTTAGGCTGATTTTAAAATTTTACTTTAAAGTTTAAAGTCTTTGGACATGATGAAAAATCCTCCCTAAAAGAGCATCTGTCAGTCATTCAGTAATTGATTATTTTTTATCATGTCCAAATATTATAATGACTTTAAATTTTAAGAGAACTTTAAATTTGACATAAAATTTAAGTGTAATGTCATATTTTACCATTCAATTTATTTTATAGCAAATAGTTTGGTTTATGTCACCATCATTCTATCACAATCTAACGTTCACTTTCTGAAATTGCAAAGTTACATAAATTGATTAATTAGAAGATTAACTTAATTAATTAATAATAATGGTCAATGGCTTTTGCATTAAAAAGGTTAAAGCATCACTATCATCCGAGATCTTTTCCTTTATCACTCCTCATGGGGTATAATCTATAATGTATCTATTGTTTTATTCCCTTGATTTTTCTTATTATTAATGCAAAAAATTATGGATATTATTTCCTTCATAAATAAAGTGTAAAATATAAATATATATAAAGTAAAAAGGCCTCATCTATGATAAAATATATATCATAGATGATAATAGATCTGAAAATAAAAACTTAACAAAATAATAACTATAAGAATGCAATGAATACATATTCTGAAGACAAAAAATACAAGTAATCATTCTATTTCATTCGAATTTTCAGAGTTGTTAGAGTGTTCAATTTCTACACGATTCGGTTATAAGTCAAGTTTGTGTTAGAAGTTTTTGAATTTGTGGATTATTTTAACACAATATTATTGTATAAAAAATAGATCTTACTTGAATATTAACTCTCGATCTATAAACACATGTAATAATAAATAACATTATATTATATAATATCAATGACGGATTTATGGGTCGCGCCAAATCCATAAGGTAGTCTATGAGGTTTTATATAGTGTTGACATGTCAATTTATTGTCTAAATGACCTATTAAAAAAAAGTTGAATAGAAAATGAGAATATTTTAACACAAACATTTTCCCGACACAATTAACGAATGACCGGTTAATACAAATATAATAGAGATCTTATTAAGAATGTTTTATAAAAAAAATGAAGAAGAAGAAGAGGCTTTTCTTGTGTGTTTCCCTTGGCTCTTAAGTCTTGTGGAAAAGTCTCCATTCTCTTAGTTGAAAATAAAAGGGGTAATAAAAGGGGTACCCTTGAGGGACAAAGACAAAAAATTTGTTCAGTATGAGCAAGTATTAGAGTAAAAGTAAATCGTTGAATTAAAAAAAAAATTACGGAGACAAATGTATGTTTTAAAATAGTTAAATTAAAAATTATTATATTTTTTAGAGTTAAAATTACACCAAGTTAAAAGTTGAGAGAACAATATTGTCATCAATCCCTTCTTGTTTTCATCCCGTGTTCATATTTAAGTCTTGTTATTATATCAATAATGTTTATTAAAAGAGGGGTTTCATTTATATATATTCATCAAATAAATAAGAAAAAAATACAATTTTTTTACTTGTTTTAAGTAATAATCTCTTCTAAAAATGCTTTAAAAATATTTTTAAAACTCTTATTAGTTTTATTAATTAATTAAAAAAAAAAAAAGGTGTTTGTGGTGTGTATTACTATTACGTGTGACCCACAAAAGTAACTCCGTCTCCAAACCATGTGATGGTGAGGTGGAGTCGATGAATCCATCCATATTTGGAGAAAATAGGAATCTCTATAATTATTATTCTACATTTCTACTAACTAGGATAAATAATCATCTTTAAATATGTATTATCAATCTTTAATCAAATCATTCATTATTTGTTTTCTTAAATTTAGGGTTTAAAACCTTCAACCTTCAACCTTTATATATATATATATATATATATAAATTATTATTTAAACTTATATAAAGTTGCACTAAGCTATTTCTGTCTAATTTAGTGTCTTATTATGTTCTTTGTTCAAATTGGTATGTAGACTTTTGAAAATTGTGCACCTAACTGAATTTTGCAAAAAAAAATACAATTTGTAGATTGAACTTTTAGAGAACTTACAATTTATTAGTTGAATTATATTGACACAGAACAGACGTATGTATGTATCTGTCATGTCATAATAAATTCGTATCATAATAAATTCAACCAAGCTAGTGAATTGCAATTATGTAAATTAATTATAATTTGTTTCTAAAAAAAAGTTGAATGAGCAACTTGTCTAAATTATCAAATAAGTAATTACATCATTTATTTATTTATTTAATATGTATCTTAATTATATAGAGTAATTAGTTTATATGATGGTAAAAAGAAGATTCTCATATAAATTGCGCTTTTGATAAAGTGTTCTCTTTCTATTGGTGCTCTCTCTCCCCCAGAATTGGAACAAAGCTACTTTTTGTTGGTCGACAGTATCATCAATGGTTATAGAGACCTCTCAACCCATGCACTTATATAGTTTTTTTTTTTTGCCAACATACTTATATAGTTGTTGAATTGGCGAGAGCGCTGACTTCTAAGTGATTTTATTATGTTGTCACGAATTCGAATCCCTCGTACGCAAGAAGAAGCTTTTGATTGAATAAATAATTATGATTTGGATTTAATAGGCTGACCTCTCAATCATAAACTGCTGGTGAATCTACGTTGATGGGTCAATGCAAAGCGCTGGTTCTCAAACCCGAAGGCGACGAGACGAAAAATGTCTGAACATTATGTAGCGGAGTGAGTCTTGGTCGCTACAGCTAGCCTATTCCTTTTTGTTGACCAAAACAAATAGAGACCACACCAATTACATGCCCCACTAGTTTTTTTTTTTACTATAACCGCAAACATGTCTTACTTTAAAACAAAGTCTAGAATGATTTCTTGAAAAAATGAACAAAAATTGCCATTAACTATAAATATCAAATTCAAGCTATGAGAATGAAAGAATATTCCTAGTCAGTATCGATACCCTTTAAGGACTGACTTATGTGCGAGTGAGGATTATTTTAGATGTGGAGAAACTTCGAGAGTAAAGTAAGTATATGACTCAGAAAAAAAGTATTTAATTCAAAAGTTTAGGGTAATTAGTTGTTAATATTTGTTACTTATATAGTACGGTGTTGAAAATAGGTAAGGTACCATGTCACGATGATTTATTTAAATTTTTTATCTCTCTCTATATATTACAATGATTTATATTCTATACATAGGAGAACAAATCACACACAACTTCTTTCTAAGGTTGATAATGATGCGAAGTATGACAAATATTATTCTAACTGCAGCTTATTTTTTAACTACATATTATAATCATAATAATTGCTGATATAATTTTTAATATCATAACTTCATTTATTAACCACGATTTTACATGTATTTCCATATTTAAAATACTCATATTTTATTCTATTCCCTATAAATCATTTTTTTTTTAAATTCTAGCCCTAAAAGATTAATTCAACTATTATGTCAACACAATCCAATTTAATTAACTCAAGTTCCATATACAATAAATTATATTAATACAACTCCAAAACTAAAAAAAAAAACATCATCTATTAATATTACATATATAGAATTATGGTTATAAGTATGATTATAGATTAAATAACATAATTATAATCATTAAAAATATAAAAGGAACCGTCCCATAATAATAGTTTTTGGTTTCTCTGCATCATTGGCGGTTTAATTATTGTAGAATCTGCTAACACTGAGTCTGTATAAGACCAAGACTGTTGTGCAGTATGTTTTTCATCATTGTAGTGAGAAAAAGAGGACGAAGAAGAAGAATAGCAAAAGAGTGACTATTTTGGTCTTATTGGCTTTACGTTGGACCCATTGTGGTGTTGAAAATCAAAAGAAAAGCATCTAAAGATTCTAAACTACTTCATCTTTTCCAATTGCATTGCATAGATCCAACTCATATCCAACTCAATAACAGTTGACACTGACACACCTTTGCTAAACTTTAAAAAGAACAAACTTTTTGATTATGTTGAAACAAAACAAACAATAATGTCTATGTTAGTATTTTTAGAGTATTAATGAGTATATAACTAAGAAAGTTAATATCTAACTCAAAAGTCTAAGCTAATGGGTTGTAAGCCGTTCCTAATTATATACAACACAGACTCCTCAATACTAACCAATATGGGACTAAAGCACACACACTCTAACATTAATTCGACTTTTTCCGATCTTGTGTTCTGTTTAACCGAGTCCTCGTAGGCCTCTTCTTTAGGCCTGGGCTCGTCGAACCAAGTTACAGGTTAAGATTTTTTTTTTCATGTGGGTCCCAAGATTGTGGTTGGTTGTTAAACAATTTTTGAGCTCTGATACCATGTTAGTATTTTTAAAGTATTAATGAACATATAACTAAGAAAACTCATATCCAACCCAAAAGTCTAAGCTAATGAGTTGTAAAACATTTCTAATTATATACAGCATAGATTCCTTAATCCTAACCAATGTGAGACTAAACCACACACACTCTAAGAGTATGCACTTCTCTTTACCTAACACCAAACATGAACACAAGTTGTATATATAGTTTAGGGCACAAATTAAACCATTTTAACCAAATAGTGATCTGCATAATCAATCCCAAATGCAAACCCAAAACTATTAAATGTAACAACGCTATGAAGATGAGTCGGTCTTCGATAGAGTAGACATCGATATTGTGGTTGTGATTGTCTATATACATGCCACTAACATTATATGGGAAGCTTTGTTAGGGTTTACTCAACAATGTAAGACTTTGATATGAAGTTAAAATGTTGCCCTAAGATAGGGAAAGGAATGATGAACTTTGCCTTAATTTAGCCCTTTATGTATGAGATGAGATGATACCTTAGGAAGGACTCAAAGCATGACTTTTGATAAGACTTTGTGGTTAAAAAAGTCACCAATAGAGCTAGAGTAAAAGGGTATTCTAGCTACTATACTTAGAGATCCCTTAACCTCTAAGTAGACTATATATTTGTTTCACTGCAGCTATTCTTTCTATATTTTTTTTTTTGAAATATATATAAATGGTCTAGGTATATGTATGAGATCCTACTTTTAAAAAATAAAATTTTTGATTATATTTATTATAATATATATTGATTTTACTTTATTTGCTAGTAGACTACTTTTTGTGCTTTCTGAAATAACATGGAGAGCACATGTTATTTTAACAAGCAACCTTTTCATCTCATGCCTTTCTTATGCGTATACAATTTATTGATTTTTTATACAAAAAAATGGTTTATAAAACTCAGAAATGTAACATTTTTTCATATTTGTGTCAAAAACATTAAATGTTAATTGCATTTTTTGTTTTCCAAGTTGAGTCATATAAACCCTTCATTTGTTTTTGCTTTATCTGCAGTTTTTAGTTGCAAACTGCAGTGGGGAGGTGACAGTTTTTCTGGGTGTGCAGTATTAGGGTTTATGTTTGTGAGAAAGATTATCCTTAATCTCCTCGTGTTTGTGTTTGTTCCTGGGTAGAAAATGAAAAGCCTTTTCTCCTCTACAAACTAATAAGTTAAACCCTAACAAAGGGTATATACTGGTTGCCCTGTATCAAAGCATTATATTTAGAACATCCTTTCCCCTTTATTAGGCAGTCAACTAAAGGTAAAAAGGAGTGAAATGTGCAGAAATTTCTACCTTCTCCATGCATGTGCACCCTCATTCGACAATAATGGAGATCCAAGATTCCCTTTCAATCCCATAAGCTAATTAGATAGGTCTCACTTAATGTTTGATCAATAACTCCATTTCATAGTATTAGGTTTCATATACAAATATAATAGTTGTCATTTACAGCTTATAGACATTAATAGAAATAATTATTGTGTAATCTTTAGCAAATAACCATCGTACTCTAAATGAAATATTTATAAGACTCCAAATAGTTTAACATAATAATTACTCATTCATGTTTAATTTTGTATACATGCATGTACTCAATAATTAAATAATAATAGTTCAGATATTGAATCAATTGGATGTGATTTATGATTTGATTTATGGAGAATTATAATGAATTTAAAGAGTAGTGTTATTTTATAATTTCACACGTAGTCGGTTGTCATTTTCAGTTTTTTGGATTTAGGCAATACTATTAATTAGGCAATACTATTAATTATTTCCATTTACTTAATTATTTATTGTTGGAAAACACGGGAGAAAACTATGTTGGAAAAGAAGCATGATTATAGGAAAGAAAGAACGTACGAAAAAGTAGGAAATGGTGGAGAGGAGCGAGGGAGGGAAGGTCATCGGTGAGTCAAAAAGGCAAACCAAAGGGAGAAAAAAAAATGTACTGGCGGCACTCAAACCTCCACCAATGCCTTCTTCTCTATAAATAGTTGCAGAGGTGAGATGGGGCCACAAACACTCCTCCATTTTGATCGGATTCAGATTATAATTCTCTTCCTCCCTCCTATCCATCACTCCTTCCTCAATACTCTCTCCAAGATTGGATTTTTGCAGTAAAATTTCGGCTTTCACCCTTTCGGGTCCGTTCTTGTTGCCCATTCGAATTCAGCATTCTGCTTTTTCAATCTACTCATCCTCCATATTGCATAACATGTCAAACAAATGAAATGATCACTGATTCTTGTCTTCTTGTTCTGTTTCTGGGTTTCTGTGACAGGGCAGAGAAAAGGCAAAGTTTTTGGCTTCTGGGTCTAGAACGAAATGGAACAGAAGAATGTGTTGCTATCAGCTCTGACCGTGGGGCTTGGGTTTGGGGTGGGGCTAGGATTGGCCTCGGGGAATACGATGAACAGATTGGTGGGTGGAAATGGTTCTTCAGTGGAGAAAGAGATAACCCAGGAGCAGATTGAGCAGGAGCTGATTAGGCAGATCATTGATGGTAAAGATGTCAAAGTTAAATTTGATGAGTTCCCCTATCATTTGAGGTAAATGCATCAACTTTCCAAGATTCAATATTTGTTTTAGAATTGGTTTCACAATTTCGGGTTGTGAACATGTAAACCAGTGAGATTCGAACATTATTTAGCTTCCATGATTCAACATCTAATCAAATTATCAAGAAAGTGCGAATTTAGAGAAAATAGGCTTAGATAATATTTCAATGTGTTCTTCACTTCTTGATCTGCCAAGTCCATCACCTATTGGCCAGAGAAATATTGGTTCCTGCACATGCTTTGTTCATTTGACAGGCTGCAAGTTGGTTTATCTTCTGATAAGATATTCAATTGTCTTGAAACTCCCACCATCTTTATGATTATTTTTTACATAATGTTTTTCAAAATAAAATAAAAAGAATAATAATTATTCTTTCTTGTGAGACTATGAAATATGAATTGTTAAAAGAAACGGTGTTTGGCTTCACCAGATTAGTTGTATTTGATACTTTCTGCTCACAGAATCCCAAGGATTCCTGGGATGCTGTATATTCTATACTCTGTCGTCTTGATGGAATATTATGAAAGTTTCAACCTTTTGGTATCTTATGAAAGAAAGTTCATTTTTATTTTGTGGGTAATGCTGAATTTTATAGTCGGCCAAATGAAAAATAACCTGAGATACACTTTGCATCACTTCTTCTTTGAATATTTATCAGACTAATTTTCTGAAGAATCTTTAATTTGTCGAAGCAAGAAACCGGAAAAATTTGACATTTATATATATATATATGAAAAGGATAGGATCTGCTGAAAATTGCATAGATATCTTCCATCTTCGCAGATCTAACTCAAAGTTATCATCCTTTTTCATTGAATGGCAGCAAACAAACTTGGGCATTACTCACAAGCGCGGCTTTTGTTCACCTGAAGCATGCTGACTTCTCTAAGCACACTCGGAACCTTTCACCTGCTAGTAGGATGATTCTGCTCTCAGGGCCAGCTGGTAATATTTGCTAAGATTTCTGGCATCAAGAACAGTTCTTCAACTTCTTCTGTCTAGTGCCTCTAATTTTAAAATTTTGTTCTTTTGTAGAGCTTTACCAGCAAATGCTAACCAAGGCTTTGGCTCAATACTTTGAATCAAAGCTTCTGATTCTAGACGTTTCTGATTTTTCATTAAAGATGCAGAACAAATATGGCTGCCCTATGAAAGAACCTGTAAGGCTCTATTCTTGATCTAGCCTTAGATTGTTTAGTTGTCTATGCAGCCGAGTTTAATACAGCGTATCACTTAAACCTCAGACATTAAAAACAGATTAAATTCTTCATTATGATGACTTCTCCTCTTTGAATGTATCCACTGAGCAAACATTTACTTGTTCAGTCTTTCAAGCGGTCAATTTCAGAAGCGACTTTGGAGCGTATGTCCAGCATGTTCAGTCCCTTCTCATCTACTCCTCCAATAGAGAGAAAAGGTGCCAAATTTGCTACCTTTAGAATTAAGAATCTGAGATTGAAGCATTTTATATAGAAGATTCTCTTCATGAATGTGAATTTTGTATGAATCTTGAATAGTATGTTATTACTGTTTCTTTCTAGCATAGTCCTTGTAAATAGTTACATTTGCTTTCTGATGTTTCTGCAGGCACTTTACATAGGCAAAGCAGCAGCTTTGATGCCAGATCACGGTAAGTCTTGTTACTCTGTGAAATTTAACTGCCGAGTTTAGTTAAAATTACAATGGTCGTATTTGACACTCAGTTATTTTATCTTCTAAACATTGTAGAGCTGCTGAAGAATCGAGTAATCTTCCAAAGCATCGAAGGAATGCCTCGGCTATGTCTGACAGCAGCATCTGCTCCGACTTTTCTACTGTTAATCCAGGTCTTATAAGAATCTTTTCTCTTATATATACCCAAATTTCTAACATAGAAATTACCTGAGCTTATTTAGAATATGATCAGTCAATTATATATAACATATCTCTAGACATTCAAATTTTTCACTTCCAAATTTATTGTGTATAATTGGTATATATAGTACACAGATGACCATCTTTTTATTGCAGTGTTCTTATTTTTTTATAATCTTTTTTGTATTTTCAGCATTTCCAAAACGTGCAAGCCGATGGTGTTTTGATGAGAGAATGTTTCTGCAATCACTTTACAAGGTAGAAACTTGTATGCAATATAACCAAATAACAAACCGAACTTTGAGGAAAAATCAAACAACAAACTGAACTTTTTTTGTTGACAAACAACAAACCAAACTTTAGAAATTTAGCAAACAACAAACTTACCTCAAATTTTCCTTATGTTTGAACGAATTTTTCAATGTTTGAGGTAGTTATTAAGTCGTAATAAACTTTCCTTCAAATATTTCAACTAATGTTGACTTAATAACTCCGTCAAACATTGAAAAATTCATTCAAACATAATGAAAATTTGAGGTAGGTTTGTTAATTGTTCAATTCCAAAAGTTTGGTTTGTTGTTTGTCAACTAAAAAAGTTCGGTTTGCTGTTTGTTTTTTCCTCAAAGTTCGGTTTGTTTTTTGGTTATTAACCCTTCTTTTAATCTATATAGAACATGTATGAAGAGTAAACCTTCATCAAAATGAAATTATTTATGCAGGTCTTATTATCAGCATCAGAGAGCGGATCAGTCATTTTGTACCTCCGAGATGCAGACAAGCTCCTCCTCCAATCTGAAAGGCTATACAAACTATTCCAGAAAATGGTGCAGAAACTCTCTGGTTCAGTGCTGATTCTCGGGTCACGCAAATTGGAGACTGAAGACGACTGTGGTGATGTTGATGAGAGGATCATGTCCTTATTCCCTTACAATATTGTGATCAAGGCGCCCGAAGATGAGACCAACCTTGGCAACTGGAAAGCAAAACTGGAAGAGGACATGAAGACATTTCGCGTTCAGGACAACAGAAATCACATAGCCGAGGTTCTTGCATCAAATGATATTGCATGTGATGATCTGGGTTCGATCTGTAACTCGGACACCATAGTCATCAGCAATTATATTGAAGAAATTGTGGTGTCGGCAATTTCGTATCATCTTATGAATAACAAGGACCCAGAGTATAGAAATGGGAAGCTCATTATATCCTCTCAAAGGTCTCATTATATTCTATTTTTATTGTATTTTTTATAACAACTTTCAAGGATAAAAAATCAAATTTTTCTTTATATTTGATCTTGAACAGCTTGTCCCACGGGTTAAATATCTTCCAAGATGGCAAAAGTGGAGTTAGTCTGAAACTCGAGCAAAATGCTGAATCTGGGAAGGTATTGGTTTGGATTTTTTTTTAAAGATACATATGATATGAACACTTCTGATGTGCTTATATATAGGAAAACAAAGGTGGAGCTATCACTGCAAAAACGGATGCAAAATCCGATAACCCAAATCTTGAAAGCAAAACTGAGTTTGAAAAATCAGGTTCTGCAGCGAAGAAGGATGCTGAAAACCCTCCTCCAAAAGCACCGGTGAGTCATCAACTCTCCTGTTTATTTGTTTATTTTGCTGAATAAAAAGGAAGGTGGCGATTTAGCCACTTCAGCAGCTGAAAAGACTACATTTTGATCTATTTTTACTCTACTTTGCAGGAAGTTCCAGATAATGAATTTGAGAAACGTATAAGGCCAGAAGTGATCCCCGCAAATGAAATTGGAGTGACATTTGCGGATATCGGTGCTTTAGATGAAACCAAGGAATCACTTCAAGAGTTAGTCATGCTCCCACTTCGCCGCCCGGACCTTTTCAAAGGTGGCCTCCTTAAACCCTGTAGAGGAATCTTGCTTTTCGGGCCACCTGGCACGGGCAAGACTATGCTTGCAAAGGCCATAGCCAATGAAGCTGGGGCGATCTTCATCAATGTTTCAATGTCCACCATCACATCAAAGTGGTTTGGTGAAGATGAGAAGAATGTGCGGGCTCTTTTCACACTCGCAGCCAAGGTCTCGCCCACGATCATTTTTGTGGATGAGGTGGATAGTATGCTAGGGCAGAGAACTAGGGTTGGGGAGCATGAAGCAATGAGGAAGATCAAGAATGAATTCATGACACATTGGGACGGGTTGCTGACGAAACCCGGGGAGAGGATTCTGGTTCTTGCAGCAACCAATAGGCCTTTTGATCTTGATGAAGCAATTATTAGGCGATTTGAGCGAAGGTATATCTACTGGCAGTAAAATTTAGTGAAAATATGAAAAGAGAAAGAGAAAATAATAGGAACAAGTTTTTTTTTTAAAGAAAAAGTATTTTGTTTAAAGGATTTAACTGATTTCTTGTCCTGTTTTGAGCAGGATCATGGTTGGTCTTCCATCCGTCGAGAACAGAGAGAAGATTTTGAGGACTCTTCTGTCAAAAGAAAAGGTCGAAGATTTGGATTACAAGGAGCTCGCAACCATAACAGAAGGATACACTGGAAGTGATCTAAAGGTTTGATTTTTAACTCAAAATGACATACAAATGATTGTTGTTTAATGACCAACTTACCAAGTTGTCTGTTTGTGAACAGAATATGTGTGTAACGGCTGCATATCGTCCTGTTCGGGAGTTACTACAGAAGGAGAAGTTGAAAGACAGGGTAAATTTCTTATTTCCGACATTTACATTTTTTACTGACGATCTAAAAATCATAGTAGTGCCTTATGATGGATAACAAATGGCATGAACTTCGAACAGGAGAAGAAGCAGAAAGCCGAGAAAGGCAAGAGCACGGAAGAGGCTTCCGAGAAAGAGGGGAAAGACAAAGAAGCTGAGAAAGGGTATACAGAAGAGAAGGCCGAATCAGCAATTACACTGAGGGCATTGAATATGGAAGACATGAGACAGGCCAAGAATCAGGTCTCATTTATGTTCTTTATTTTCTTAGTTTAGTGCTGTAAAATAGAAGCTAAATTCCGAATCTTGCTCATAGGTTGCTGCGAGCTTTGCATCAGAAGGGTCGGTGATGAATGAACTTAAGCAGTGGAACGAACTCTATGGAGAAGGCGGTTCGAGGAAGAAACAACAGCTGACCTATTTCCTGTAGTGCTCATGGATCAAATTTTATATATAAAAAAATAGTTCTTCAGAAGCACAGCAGGAACGGACGATTTGGAAGAAGGCGATTTCAGCCCAGATGTAAGCTACTTAGTCGGCTTCTGCAGCTTTTAAGGTGTTTGGGGGGTGGGATAATTAGTCTGTGTGTATGTTGGAAATGCAACAAGGAAGGGTTAAAGATTTATGTCTGTCTGTCTGTCGGGTTGGTTTGTTATTAAATGTAGATATAGATCATGAAATTGTACTCCAACAGTAATAGACTTTGTAAAAAAATTGGTGTGAGTTTTTAATAGTACAGACAATATTCTAGATTTGCCTTCTGCAACTGTGATTTCGAACATTGATACGATGAAATCTTCTGTATGTACGGATTGCAGTAAACTGAATACTTTCTTGAAGTTGAAAATGGTAGTTTTTACTTTTAGCAGTCTTTTACGGTGCCCCGTCATCGCTCAGACAAAATATAGAACATTAGATCTTGTTTGTTCATGTTCTACTTCAAGTTTCTCCATCACGGATCTTTTGGCTTTGATCTTTTCTGGGTCTTTTTTCTGAATCGGAGAACCATGTCAAATCCTCAAGCTTGAAAGTGCTTAATCCCAATCCATTCCTACGGATACTCAATCTGTTAGAATTGATTTCGCAACCCACAAAGAAACTGATGAAGAAGAACAAAAATTTAGGGAGATTTTAGAAAGTTATAAAGAAAACGCGTGAGAGAGTTTTACGTGGTAACACCTGTTCGAGGTAACCTATCACCTGTTCGAGGTAACCTCACGACAGTTTCAATATGTATTGATGATTGATCAACTTTCTTACCTAATACATAAATGGAGAAATGTTTATATAGACAAAACTATATTTAAGTGCAAAACTCCAAATTAAACACGTTTTCTTGCACAATACGTTTTTCAGTTTGCACCGTCCAACCGCTCGTGTTGACCACCGTCCAACCGCCTGTGTTGATCACCGTTCAACCGTCCATGTGCACTGTCTCCATTGTCTAGTTAAGCACCGTCCACAGGTCCAGTGCAGCCTAAACTATGGTTGAACCGCAATACATGTGAATATTAAATATATAAAAGACATTACGTATTAATCAAACTCAAGAGCAACAGTACGGTCTACGCGGAGGTGTGCTTCATCGGTTCATCTTCCGCGGCCAAACTCCATTACCGACCATGGAAGCAACACTCTTGAGACTATGGCAGACGACTGTCACCACCACCACCGCAATGCCTAATGATGTAGGTGAAGAAGAAGAAGAATCATTCTTCGAGTTGGAGCTCACTGTTCCTTCTTTTGACAGCAGTGTTCCCACTGATAGTGACACAACCTCTTCCAAAGACAAATCCCACGATCCGAAACAGAGCAACTTCTTAAATTCAACACCTTCTCCCTCGAAAGGAGAATTCTTTTCCAACCGGAAAGTCCTTCCAATAGAGTGCTCCGACCGACAGCAATCGCCGATTTCATACATCAAATCCGCGCCAAAACTCGGCGCATCCATGTTCAGGAAGTCGAAGTCAGTCTCAGGCAGCATAACAGAGCAAATGGAGACCGGAAATAGAGGAGTCACGTTGGAATGTTCCTTCGCCGGGCAATCAAATTCGAAGCGGTTTACTAAGGACGTGATTCAGAAGTACTTAAAGATCGTGACGCCATTGTACGACAAGGTGTCCAAGAAACAGAGCGGTAAGGTAAAGCTCGCTGGAGAACTCCACGTTTCATCGTCTCCTGCGGGGAAAGGGAAGCCTCCGACTGGGTCGCGAAGACAGCTGGGTAAGAGCAAATCGACATCATCAGCCACGTCGGCGTTTCAGTCTCCGGCGAGGAGGGATGATTCTCTGGTGGAGCAGCATGATGGGATCGAGAGCGCTATCCTGCACTGCAAGCAATCTTTCAAATCTTGCAGAGGTACGAAATCTGTCACAAATTCAAGAGCTTTCTTTGTTCTTGATCTTGTCGTTTAAATCAAGATTCTAAATTTTGCAGATTTGTCTAGATCAGCTAGCATTCACGACAAACCACTGGATTCCTCAAAAGAGGAGACAAGCCATGAATCCATGTCTTAATTGTTTTGTTTCTAATATTGAAAGTTTTGTTTTTCATCATATAGAGAGAAATAAAGAATATAATTTGATTAGTATCAATAATAAAACCAATTAAAGTAAAAACGATTAATGTAAAAACAATTAATATACACAATAATGAATATTGATATTGAATTCATATATATCTTTGTAAATTTGTTTATTGGTTAATGATACATTAGTGAAAATATATATAGGATTAAAAAAAAATTAGATATTCAAAAAATCAAGTTTTTTACTGTTAAATATTTGGGTTTGTTTATTTAGTTTTAGGTATTTGAGATTCTTAAAATGTTCTCATTTTTTATTCATTAGTTTTGAACAGAATGTAAAAATGTATATGACATTAATACATATTATGTTCTTATTATTGCAAATTGATATATATATATATATATATATATAATTTGTCGTATTGTTATTAAATTGTAATTATTAGGGGAGCGGTATCAACTTCTAAACCTGCAAAATTCCAAATAACGTGTCACACTTTAACTAATGACAACACGAACTACTCATTTACGCTGACAAGAAAACTAGTCGAATTCAATAGTCAACCCCTCTAAAATTAAAGGTGTGTTTCGAATAATGAATATATCTGGTGTACACTTTTAACTCCACAGTAAATATGGAAGAAAATCCACAACTTATGGATTATATCATGATATAAGAACATATTTTATGCATCAATACAAACATATTTTACAACATAAAATTTCTACAATAAGCTGATATACGAACTTATTAGAATCAATCGATGTTTTTATGAGTTAATGCAGTAGGCCCCAGTTTTGCAACTTCTAGATCGAACTTGGAACATCATGGTAAGACAAAGCAATCAATGACTGACAATTTAACATGGCTTGTGTTGTGTTCCTTGTTCATATACGTTGTTCTTCAATCAAGAGAAATTGAAGAAGATGAGATTCAACATGGAGTTGAATAACACAAATACAAATCTTATATGTGTTGAACAAACTCTCATAAACTCTTATAAAACTCATACAACTCTCTTACAAAACATACAAACATAACCACCTATTTATACTAATACATAGCAGCACTTTGTTGACAAAGTTTACAAGGTTGGTGCAGTATTTTCTATAGTAAATATGCAGCATTTTCTATAGTAAAACACATGTTGGAGGTTACTGATTTATACTAACAATATATACTAGAGGATCAATACGTATATATATATATTTCATAATTCATGCAAATAGTACGTATTGATGGGTTTGAGGGGCCTGTAGGTCCAGGCAGAGGCAGCAACCATCATGTAGGAGCATCAGCATCAGCAAGGTGGTATTAGAGCTGTCTCTACTCCTCCTTGCAACAAGGACAATGAAACTACTTCCTTGGATTTATGGCTGCCTCCTAAGAAGAAGAAGAACAACAAAAAGTCAAGGACGTCGTGGCTGATGAGCTTGGATTCTTCATCTGCTGCTGCTGCTGCTCTTCAATGTCCTGATCAATCCTACTCCTAATAAAACAGTTAGAAGAAGATCGTATCGTTCTCCTGCAACAACAACAACAACTAAGAGCAAGAGACCGCCACAAAAGCAGTCTGTGAAAACGAATCCATCATCCATGGGAGCTGCTGATGCTGATACTTCTGTAGATAATAATAATTAGTAAACAAAATGTTAGATATGTTAGTGTAATTGGATTGACTAGTTGCTCAATATGATCATAATATTTCATCAAACAAGTCAGGAGGATGTAGAGTGCACACTTGTTTGAGTTTATTATGATTCATGGCATCGGAACATCATCAGTTGTTAAGGCTGAAGCCCCTAAGCAACGGGTGTATGGGGTAACGCCCCTTTTATTTTTGATAAAATTACTATTCCAAAACTTCATTATAAATTTGAAAATTTTAATTTTAATCACTTATTTTTTACCCAAAAAATCTCGGTTTAGAACACTTGCTTTCTTTGACGTCAAGTTTAATCCGAATAGGTGTAAGTGACTTTGACACCAAATTTGAACTGAAGAGGTACAGTAACTTTGGCGCCAAGTTTCAACCAAAATGGGCGAAATACTCTACAAATTGGTTAATTGTCTGATTTGAATGATCACGCAACAAACAAACAAAAATTTGTGATCAAGTTCTTGTTCAGATTTGATTTTATCCGATTGAAATTTGAGGTGAAACATTAAATAGTTTGTATCAATCCAAGAAATTCTCTCAAAAATTCTACACCAAATATATTTGAGATATTTTTATTTTGATATTTATCCAATTTTAGTATGTTTCATTGAACCAAACTCACTCTCAATGAATACTAGAATGCAAGCCGATCACAGGTGGACACGTCAGCAGGGATGGAAACATAGTGCCACGTTGGCAGCACTTTAGAGAAAAAAGGAAATTTGGAGGTCGGTTTGAGTGATAATAACGGGGTCTACGTGGAGGCTCGCGGAGCGTTCAGAGTGGGAAGATAAACTCCGAAAGACAACTAGTCTACGTCCTGACAACACACATCTTAATATCTTATATTGCTTATATATTTATAAGGTCATATTTATTATTTAATATAGGGATGACAAAAATAAAAATAATTTTTTAAAATAGCTTTCGTAATTTTAAATTAAAAACTCAAAGGTTTTAAAGATTTTTCTTCAGTGAATTTTTTAAAATAAAATAAAATTTATTTAACTAATTATTCAGTTAATCTTAATAATCAAACTTAATGTAATGTAATTTAATTACAATTTACTTTACTAATTAATCCAAACAATTTTAGCAACCGAACTTACTTTAGTAACGCAATCCTGCGACGGCCAATGAACTTCACGTTGCTGGATATGGACATGTGTCTGTGTCTGCTGTCCACACATACACACTTACGTTTAGGCCCATCCCCACCACCTCGGCTTTCTCTATAATAACCCTATTATGTCTTCAAATTTCAGTAATGCCACTGATTGGTAACTATGGTAACTGGTAAGTGATGGGTTTATGAAACTTATTACAATATTAAATAACAAATACTCATTACATTACTATATTATATAGGTTTATATAAATCTCATTAAAAAATTATCAGTTATTTTAAAACCTCGCGATAAGTTTGAGATTTTCATTTGAACATGCAAATACTTTTATAATTTTAGGGTTAATGGTCAAAGTGCCCCCTAAAGTTTGGCCGCCATTTAAAAATTCTCCTTAAAGTTTAAAATTTCTCATAAGGTTAAGAAATGATGAAAAATTCCCCCTAAAAGAGCATCTAACAAGGGGGGATTTTTCATCATTAAGGGACATTAAGGGACATTTTAAACTTTAAGGGGAATTTTTAAATTTCGGCCAAACTTTAGGTGGCACTTTGACCATTTACTCATAATTTTAAAATGTCGTATTTGATTAGTGTATATATATTATTAGACTATGTAAAATTTCTCTGGGGTTTGAGTTTCACCGTATATTTTTTTTTAAGAAAATAATAAAGACCCTTTTTACCAATTGGTCCTCATTTTTTTATTAGTTTAGTATTGCACATGTAATTACTATTTTCTTAATAGGCTATTTGACATGCAATGGCATTTTATGTAATTGAAGCAAATTGGAGGTCAATGTATAACGCAATTTTTTCTAATTTGCAGTTTTGGTGTTTTTCTTTCTAACATTCATTTATTACCCCCACGTCTTCTGAATTTGAGGACAAAACCCTCCCTGTTCCCCTTCCTCTTCCTCCTCCCTCACCAGCTATCTAGTCCGTCGATGGCGGCAGGACTCACCGCCGCCATTCCGGCCCCCAAACCCATCGTCCTCTCCAAACTCTCTCCTCTCTTCCAAAAAAACGCCTCCTCCGTCTCAACGCAGCTCTTATTCTCTCCGTCGCTCTCAAACCGCCACAGCACCCGCCGGAGGAAGTGCTTCACCGTCTACTTCGTCCTCGAAGAACAGAAACAGCGGCCCGAGCTCGAGAATCTTCATCTGGACTCCTCCTCCTCCTCAGATGGTGTCACGGAAACCAACCAGATCTCGAACTTACGGGCCGCAGAGCGCCGAGAGAGAAAGCGGTCGGAGAGGTTCACCTACCTTGTCGCCGCCGTAATGTCCACCCTTGGCATCACTTCCATGGCCGTCATGGCGGTCTACTACAGATTCTCATGGCAGATGGAGGTATAAATCTCATATTTTTCGGCATCTGTCGCAGATTATCATCGAAATCGCAATCATGCTAAATTGTGATACAGGGAGGAGAAATTCCGTTATCCGAAATGTTCGGCATCTTCGCCCTCTCCGTCGGCGCGGCCGTAAGTTTCTCTCTCCTCCTTCGGAAACCTGCAAAAGTCTAATCTTTTTGCGATTTTTCATCAAATTCCGACAAGTAAAACTCAATGAAACCGCGTAATTTCAGGTGGGGATGGAGTTTTGGGCGAGATGGGCGCATAGAGCTCTCTGGCACGCCTCTCTGTGGCACATGCACGAGGTAAAAATCAAGAACATTGACTTTCTGCACAAATTCCATCGGAATTCGAATCTAAGACCGACGAATTTGCTTACTTTCCTCGCCGCAGTCTCACCACCGGCCAAGAGAAGGTCCGTTCGAGCTTAACGACGTGTTCGCGATCGCCAACGCCGTTCCTGCCATTGCCCTGCTGAACTACGGCTTCTTCCACAAGGGCCTGATTCCAGGACTCTGTTTCGGAGCTGTAAGTGAAAATTTTAACCCATTCAACGAACGCTTATAGTTAATACCGTTAATGAAGGCGGCATAGCCAATCAGATTGATGCGATTCCGACAATTTTATTCGACTTGTTCATCGCTCATAGGGACTAGGTATCACTGTGTTCGGAATGGCCTACATGTTCGTCCACGATGGTCTCGTCCACCGGAGATTCCCCGTGGGTCCCATCGCCAACGTGCCTTACTTTCGAAAGGTCGCTGCCGCTCATCAGGTGACGTGGCAAATCATGCACCAATCATATCCTTAATTATGTCCTTTTTTTAATTAATTCTTGTTTCGTTTAATGATAATTAATTTCAGCTTCATCATTCGGAAAAATTTAATGGTGTGCCGTACGGGTTATTTCTTGGTCCTAAGGTAGGTTAGTTGGATTTGTATTTTATGTATAATCGTTTATTAACGTTATTAATGACGATTTAAATCGATTGATTCTGCAGGAGTTGGAGGAAGTTGGAGGGTTAGAAGAGTTGGAGAAAGAGATTAATAGAAGAATAAAATCGCATAAGGGATCATAGTTTGTGCTATTTTTTTTAAAATTATTTTACTATTTAGGACTTTTGGCTTTGTAAAGTAATGTCGATGCAAAATTTTGACTTGATTATTGGCATCCAAGGAAAATGGAGGAAAAGGAAATTAAGGGTTTCTTATGATGAATATAATTAGAATAAAATAATAATGAAAATAGTGTCAGTTCTCCACATGGGACACATTTGATAATGTTATTTATTTCCGGATATCTCGTCAGTAAGATTTCATAAATTGATTGAATTATATGATTAAAGGTCAATTCAAAGACTTTTTATTTATATATATATTTTTCCTCATATTTTTTTATGGACTAATTACCAAAAATCAAATAAACTTTGAGAAAAAAATTAAACACTAGATCAAACTTTTATTTTACAAATAACAAACTAAACTTTTGAAATTGAGCAAATAACAAACTTACCTCAGCTTTAGTTGAAATATTATAAGAAAGGGTATTACAACTTAATAACTCCTTCAAACATTGAAAAACTCGTTCAAACATAATGAAAATTTGATCGTAGGTTTGTTGTTTGCTCAATTTAAAAAATTAGGTTTGTTTTTTGTAAAAAAAATAATTATTTGATTTTTAGTTCATTTTTTTTTAATAATTAACTCTTTTATTATCAATAATGAATAGAAAAAAATATTGTGGTGAAGTGTGCCAAATTTGAATTGATCCATTTGTTGGGGTGGCACTTTTTCTTTTTTAAACAACAAATAATGCTAGGAAGCCTGCATTTCCAACGAATCTGTATGTTCTTAAACCGTCGGTAAAAGTAAAACCCACAACACAGCAGCTACTGGAGTCTGGATACATATTGATATCACTGTTGAATAGTATACAAACTGCAGTTCATGTGCATTTACACCCTCTCAGTCTCACTCTCAGCTCTTGAATTCTGCATTGGCACTTCAAGAACTTCCTTGGTTTTCTGCCTCGACAGGTCAGCATCCTCGTCATTGGACAGTTTGGCTCCAGATGTACCAAGGCTCTTAAACCATGCTCCTTGGAATAGAGTGCCTCGGTTCGAGTTGGTGGGCGAGTCTAGAGCGACTGTGGAAGTTGAAGTTGCACCCAAGAGAAATCTGTATGCCACTTTGCTAGCTGACATAATCTCAGTTTTGGCTTGACGAAACTGCAAAATAACACGATAAGGTAGGCAAAATTTACAAGATAAGGACGCCATTTCAGAATGTTTTAGTATGATTTTGCACCAAGTTTTGTTATTAAGCTTCACAAGTTGAAGAAAGTTCTTAAATGTTTCTAATACTTGATCTGAATGGGAATGGCGATTAGAAGTTAAGGAGCTAACCCGAAATGCCGTGTTTCCTGCTACTACCATTGCCATGTCACCAGCATTTGCAAATCGGTTGATCCAAGCTGTAGTGGTAGAAAGGAACATATACTGTGCTCAAGAACAATGTCTTCAAACGAGATTGGAAGTAACAAAAAAACAGAGCAAACTTATGGAATATCTAGCAAACCAGAGTATTAAGAACTTTTTTCATGCAATTTCTCAGCATTGATCAGCTAGTTCTTTGTTTTACCAACACGAACAGGAAATTCAATCTGTGATTCAGTATTGATTAGTAATGAACGTAAAATTGCAATTACCGGGAGGTTTTGGCACATCGAGCTGCCTACAGAACTCATCACAGAAGTGATTGCAGTTCCTTGACAGCAAATCATACGTATCCCCAAGCCACTCCTTACTGAGCTCTCTCAAGATTTGGTTTACTTCGCGGATGGGGAAGTTGGTGGTTCCAAGAACAATGCTTTCACGATATGCATACATCGGATTCCTTTTAGGAGGACAGCTGAAAACCCCAGTTCCTTGTTCGCAAAACCCAAAAGACCACTCATCTTCTCCATAATCTTCTCCACAAACCTGATGAATAAAGCATAAACATTCATAAACTCCTCCAGTAAATCAAAATAGAACTCAGCATTACTGTTGTCTATCAGCAATTGAATCGTAATTTAGGGCATTTCCAACAAATAATCAGCAATATCAGTAGATACATAGCACATGGATCTGACGAATTAGACCAATTTCTGACTCAATGAGCCAACGAAGAAGAAGAATTAGTAAAGCAAGTACCTGAACTGCGCTGTGGAAGACACCGCCAAGGCCCATGCCGTCCTTGAAGATCTTGTTGATCTGCAAAATGGTGTTGTTCGTCTTCTCTGATCCACAGTTGGTCACATCGTACACGTGAAGTATCACCTCCGCCATCTTAGCTACTCCCCTTTGCCTCTCTAGCTGCAAATCAGAAAGCTTCTCCATTCCCTTTAACTTGATGATTCAAATCAAAGTCAAAAGATTCAAAATCAAACCACCGCCATTTTCAGCTCATACAGACCCAAATCTCTAGATTTTGATTGATTCCAGTACAGTAGCCTCGAAGTTGGCGAATTTATTAGGGTTCGCAAGAGTGAGATCTAAAGCTAAAGCCAAAGGTGAAACCTTTGCAAGGATGCAAACCAATAATCAAGAACTGTACACATCGAGGAGTAAAAGAGGAAGAAAAAAATAATCAAATTCCCTGAAGTGGTAAAATGATCAGCGTCGTGTTTGGGAACAAACTACCCTTATTTTTGTACAAAATTACTGAAATACTCGTGTCAGCCCGTTTTATTTTACATGTGAAACGAAATCACTTATAGAAAATCCGAGTTTACCACCAAAATCCGAGTCAATATAAGGTTGATTACCGCCCAAACCATCATTTTGGCCCAATTAATTAAATTTTCCAACCAAATTGGGCCTCAAGAGAGTTGATATGATTGGCCCAATACAATCCAGGCCTACAAAATGTGAATTTATTTATTCCTTAATAGTCTGAAATTGAAATATTTAATTAAAAAACTCATTTCTAAAGAGATGACATCATCATTTGTTATCCACTACTCTTGAAGAAAACAAATGAAGAGGTCCTCTACTTGAGATGTATTTTTGACAGTAAGTTGATAATGGTCCGGTCAAAATTTCATAATTACGATTATAATCATTATTTTTTTTGTGTTTAACCGTATTATTATGACGTTGATAAATTTTCTACCTGTAATGATTATAATTATGGTATTTTAGTCATACCTATTATTATTATATAAATTTAATAATAATTTAATATTAATATATTAATAAATACTAATGATAAAAATATGATTTTCACTTTTAAATTTCATAAATCTATAATTGTAAGGTCAACTGGTAATTGAATGATGTTAATGTTTAATATTTTTTATTGTTTATCAAATAACTTTATGTATTTATTAAGATAACGTTTATAATGTTTCATTACATTTCACATGGTGATAATAAATATGAGTATATGATTAAAACAATGGTTAATAACCATGATTATGGATATGATACTGAAAATTATACTCGTAATAGTTATGATTATGGTATGTAATTAAAAAATATAGTATAGTTATAATATTTGAGATACCCGTACTATACTCTAACCATTGACATCCGATATATAGATAGATAGATATTAAGGATTTTTATTTTATTTTATTTTATTTTATTTCAATTCAATCTTATCAAATTTTATAATTATTCTCATCAAAATATATATTGAATCCAGCTGCCCAACACTTCCATGTTACCTATTTTCCACCCCCAAGTAAGCACTGCAATAATTGTCATCGAGAGAATGAAGTCCACAAGAATGAAGATAATGCTCCACTTACATATTCCACATACAGAAAAGTCAAATGATTCAACTTTTGAGTCTTTAATAAAATTAAAACATAAATAAATAATAATAAAAAAGGCCTAACTTCTAAAACGGTAGGGTTGATTACCATCGGATAGTTGGTCCAACGGTATCACCCTTGCTTAGAAGCAAGAGGTCCCGAGATCGATTCTCGACATGTAACAAGATTAATTCTTGATGACCAAAAAAAAAGATTACGGACGGACCGGTCCGGTATTGGAGGCAGAACCGAAATCGAAACTTCGGCCTTGATATTTGGAGGACCGAAACCGACTTTTGCCAAAAAATCGGTTTTGGACCGAAATGTTTTGTAAAAAAAAACTTAATTGACCACTAAACTCACCGAAGTTTTTATCTTGAACCCGCTCGCTTCTCGTCTTCCATCGCACTTCTCTTATGGAGCTGATTTAATGGTTGTTGAATATTTCAAGGTCATAGAGTTACACCATGAATTTCTAGGGTTTTCTTTAAGGTTGACCCGATCTGATCCTAGTCGAGCTTTTGGGAACAAATCCGAGACTGAGACCGACCTTGAAGAAAAAAACTTGTCTGTTCGGTTTCGATCCTAGTCGGACCGGTCTTTTCAGAAACTCGGTCCAACCAATCTTTTTTTATACAGGGGTGGAAAAATGGAATCATCTTTCGATTGACAAACCACATCCACAAATGTGGAAGAAGAACAATATGTACAATATGCATAACCATAACCCGATAGTTTTTGACACGACACGAAAACACGACAATACGCAGGTTTGGGTTGGGAAATCTAAGCCCAACACGACTAACTAACTACCAACCCGACCTGCGAAATTCTTACCTGCCTTCGTTGTTAATCAATTGAGAGAAAACTTGGCTACCAGTTAACTCCGACCCGCCATCATCGTCTTCCCCAGGCAATCGATTAGCACTCGACGAAGGTTGTTCCATCACAACATCACCATCTTCTTTCTGCATTCTCTGTCTATTTTCTTGAAGCTGAAGAACATGTTCCAAGTTCCACAAAACATCACCCATGCTGGGTCGATCCACACCATACTCAGCCAGACACTTCTCGGCCGTATCGCCAAATTGCTTCAACGAGCTCGGTTTGATCTCTCCGGCAAGACAGGGGTCGACAATCTGTTCGAGCAGCCCTCTCTTGTGCCACATCATTGCCCACTCCCCCAAATTCACCTGCTCCCTCGCGAGCAACGGGTCGACCGCCGGCCGTGCACAGAGCACTTCGAAAAGAACAACCCCGAATGAATAAACATCGGACTTGTCCGTCAGTTGCTGTCGTCTGAAATACTCGGGGTCTAAATACCCAAAACTACCCTTCACTCCGGTGCTGACGTGGCTTTCGTCGAGGCATGGCCCTGCCCTCGAGAGCCCAAAATCCGCCACCTTGGCACTGTAGCTTTCATCGAGCAGTATATTGGTCGACTTGATGTCGCGATGGATGATTCCTTGTGCGGAGCCCGTATGGAGGTAGTGCAGCCCACGGGCTGCGCCGATGCATATCTCGAGGCGCTGCTTCCATGACAATGGAGGAAGATCTGAACCGTAGAGATGATTTTTCAAAGATCCTTTCTCCATGTACTCGTAAACGAGGATCATTTCCGATTGTTCTTCGCAGTAGCCAACAAGAGCAACAAGGTGTCGGTGCCGGATCTTCGATAAAACAGCTATTTCAGTTTGGAATTCCGGCAGACCTTGTCTTGAGCCCGGGACGCCACGTTTGACCGCGATTTTCGTGTTGTCTTTGAGGACTCCCTTGTAAACCATCCCGAACCCACCAGACCCCACGATCAGACTCTTGTCGAAGTTGTTCGTAGCTGACGTCAGATCAGAGAACGGTATTTTGAGGTTGCTTGTGCCTGGAGATGTCGTGGCGGTAACCGTCGATGTTCGACTATTCGAACTGCCACCGAACAATCGCAGCGGAGTCCACCCAACGCTCTCAGGCAGACCCAATTTCGGTTTTCTCCTCCTCCGATAAAGCAGAATCAACGAAACAAGGACAGAAATCAAAACAAAGCTTCCAAGAACAGAACCCAGAATCATCCAAATTGTTTTCCTTTTCGCTGTACTTTGTATATCGACATTGGTCACCATTTTCATGATTTCTACACCGTTCAATAGAGCATTCATCCTCATCGGAGAGCTTAAATCTGACGGTCCGACACTTACGCTTATGACTCCTGGACTATCTGAATCGACCACGAAATCAATGTAGTATGGAGAGGCTATTACGTTAAATGTAAGCGTTGATAAGTCTAGGTTAATATATGCAGGATAACCATTGATGTACACATCGAAATACAGTTCGTGGAGCGCTTTACTGACAATATCGCAGAAATGGAGCCGAACTAGGTGCCGAACTCCGCCACTGACTGGGAAATTCCAACTGATATTGAATTTATAAGAAATACTCGAATTTTCCGAATTCATTTCTTGCGCTGTCATGTAAACGTTATCAGGAGCTACTTCACGGGTGGCGCCGCCGCCCTGATAATTCGGCGGATCGAAGGTGGATACGCGTTTAGCGGCTGATTTCAGGACTAAGTAATCGTCGTCGGGGATCCAAGTTCTCCATAAAGTATCATTAAAAGGTGTCAATTTTGAGCCTCCGACATTTATTCTATGAATGGTTTCCAAAACCTGGGATGTCAGATTGTTGTATTCAACAGCCCCAGAGGCAGTAACCAATTTAGCTCCCACATCAAGAATCAGCTCACTTGGAGCTGAAAACAACTCAATTGCATTCACGAAACCGATGAATGAATCCTTTGCAAGGCTAAACACAATTTCAACAGCATCTCCATCTATACTCAATATGAACTCCTTAAGAACAGTGATATTCGTGCTAAAATCGTCCAAAACTGAAAACCCATTAACGGAAACTCCAAAAGATGCAGACGTGAGATCAAAATTCTGAGCTTGGAATGGAGAGAAATGGAGACGTACTAAATGGGTACCGTTGTTCTTGATTTTGAAGCGGTAGGTTGAGCTCGTCTTGAAGACCATGGCAGTGCTATACAGAGCGGGAGAGGTCGGAGATGGGTTTGGGGCAGAAAGAGAAACGGACTGGCCTCCAGAGAGGAATCGCGTCGAGTCGCCGATGAAGACGCGGTGGTCGAGGGTGGTGTTGGTGGCGGAGCCGCAATTGAGCAGGTAGTTGTCGGTGGGGGCGAAAGGATAAGAAAATGGAAGGAGAGTTAGTAGAGCAAGGTAGAAACAAAGTAGAGCTGCCATGGCTCAAAAAGGTTTGCCCTCCTGGTGTGGATTCTCCTCCGAAAAATCCAAAGTCTGCAACTTTATAGAGACTACAGACTACAGAGAGAGTGGAAAAAGAGATGTCTCGTGAATTTACCGAGTATTTTGGGGCGTAGAAGTCAAAGTAAATAAGTAGCCAAGCATAGTGATTTGGGCAGGAGTAATGAATGAGAAGGAGCCAGGAACATTTGGGCAGTTGAACTTGAAAGGCTTGAAATTTCAATGTTTCTTATTTGTATATTCCTATGCTTTCTGAGTTTCTGTTTCTTTTTTAACAGACACTTTCTTATCGTACTTACTGCTAATAGTACTCATTACGGGGAAAATAGCGATTTACAATTCATTTCTTTTATAAATAATTAGACATTTAAGAAGCTCATGATGAACCTATTAATTATTGATTGCACGGTGGATGTGAAGAAGTAGACCGTTATCTCGGCAATAATGAGCCAAGCTAGTATTTGCAGTGAATCCCCCTGTTAAGTAGTCATGCATTACGATGGGAACTCCCAATTCTCTGGCAAATACAGCTCTTTTGAGCATTGCCTTTTTTTTGCATTGGGCTCTTTCATTAACTGATATAAATATCCGTTAGTCTGCCATCTTTTTTCTTGTTAATAAGGAGATGGCTCCCTGTGCTCTGATTCATTATTTTTATTTTGACTCAGGAGCATTACCAAAGTGTTTCAAAGAAGGATTATCTTGACGTAGGTCTGCTTCTTGCCGAAATCAGATCAACCTAAGTTAAATGGAGGCCCTATCGACCTGCTTAAAAAACCAAATATGAAACTTCCTACACCTTCAAGTTCATAGGGCGAAAAGAGAATTTTTTGAGGTCCTTATACTCATTAAGGCCTAGCATTGAATAGGCTGGGTATTCACCTTATCAATATCTAAAATCAAGGATGGGTTCCATTTGGCGCTCTTAAATAGGCGCCCGAATCGAACCGAGAACCTTTTGTCAGGCTATTGTTCTCTTGTTCCCTAAACGTTATGGAGTAAGACATTGATTTTTCAATAAGATAAATTCTTTTGATTCCATGCTGGGATGGACTCCCCTAAAAAGCATTGGCGCGCGTGTAAACGAGGTGCTCTACCTAACTGAGCTATAGCCCTTGTGTTTGTGATACATATTTTATCATATTATGTATATAATTTCTTGTCAAGATGAATATTAGATGATTCAACACAGATCTTCTTTGATCTCTTTGAGTAGTGGTATTGCTTAGAAGTAATATTGGATTTATAATCCATCGATGTGATGATTTCCTTTTGTTTCTATTTGTCATGGTAAATGACCTACTTAACTCAGTGGTTAGAGTATTGCTTTCATACGGCAGGAGTCATTGGTTCAAATCCAATAGTAGGTAGAACTTATTAGAACCACGACTCTGGTATCTAATAAGTTTTTACCCTCTTTTTCTTTTAGTGATTTTCTATCTTTTCTTCTAGATTTATATTCAATTCAAAAAATGAATTGAATATAATAGTTGTTCATTGCATAAGAATCCATCCGATTCCCCTTGCTTTTTTGTTGTAGTCAATATCAATTAGCAGAATAATGGGGGTGTATAAACCGGGGTTCTATTTATACAGAAGTTGCTTTGATTATTCGTACACAACAACTAGTTATGAAATCACATTGATAGCCTCAACGCGTGTCCTAGCTCGTCTGAGAGCCAGATTTGCTTCAATTGTTTGTCTCTTGCCTTCCGCTTTCCTAAAGTTAGCTTCCGCTAGTCCAAGAGTTTCCTGAGCTTCTTGTGGATCAATGTCACTACCCTTTTCCGCGTCATTTACTAAAATAGTGATCTCATTATTGCCTATTCTAGCAAAACCACCCATCAGAGCCATCGTTAACCACTGTCCATTTTGGCGTATTCTTAAAATACCTATATCTACAGCTGTGGCAATAGGTGCGTGATTTGGTAATACGCCAATTTGTCCACTATTAGTAGATAAAATGATTTCTTTCACTTCTGAATCCCAAACAATTCGATTAGGGGTTAATACACAAAGATTTAAGGTCATTTCTTCAAATCACTCTCCATTTCTAAGTTCGCAGCCTTCGCGGTAGCTTCATCGATGTTACCGACCAAATAAAAGGCTTGTTCAGGAAGACCATCTAATTCTCCGGAAAGGATCAATTTAAACCCTCTAATGGTTTCTGCTAGACCAACGTATTTCCCCGGGGAACCTGTAAATACTTCTGCTACGAAAAAGGGTTGTGATAAGAAACGCTCAATTTTTCGTGCTCTTGCTACAGTTAAGCGATCCTCTTCGGATAATTCATCCAACCCAAGGATAGATATAATGTCCTGAAGTTCTTTGTAACGTTGTAAGGTTTCTTTTACTCTTTGTGCAGTTTCATAATGGTCGTCGCCAACGATTCGAGGTTGGAGCATAGTTGACGTTGAATCTAAAGGATCCACTGCTGGATAGATACCTTTGGCAGCCAATCCTCTTGATAGTACGGTCGTCGCATCTAAATGTGCAAAGGTCGTGGCAGGAGCAGGGTCGGTCAAATCGTCCGCAGGTACATAAACTGCTTGAATAGAAGTTATGGATCCCTCTTTAGTAGAAGTAATTCTTTCTTGTAAAGAACCCATTTCGGTACTAAGGGTGGGTTGATAACCCACAGCGGAAGGCATTCGGCCTAATAAGGCGGATACTTCGGATCCTGCTTGGACGAAACGGAAGATGTTGTCGATAAATAGAAGTACATCTTGTTTATTAACATCTCGGAAATATTCCACCATAGTTAGGGCAGTCAAACCAACTCTCATACGAGCTCCTGGGGGTTCATTCATCTGACCATAGACTAGAGCCACCTTTGATTCTGCAATATTTTGTTCGTTAATGACTCCTGATTCCTTCATTTCCATGTAAAGATCATTTCCTTCACGAGTACGTTCACCTACTCCGCCAAATACGGATACACCCCCGTGAGCTTTAGCAATGTTGTTGATCAATTCCATAATGAGTACTGTTTTACCTACCCCAGCCCCCCCGAATAGGCCTATTTTTCCTCCACGGCGATAAGGGGCTAAAAGATCGACTACTTTAATTCCTGTTTCAAAAATGGATAATTTTGTATCTAACTGTATAAAGGCGGGCGCGGATCTATGAATAGGAGATGTTGTACGAGTATCTACGGGTCCTAATTCATCAACAGGCTCTCCAAGCACGTTGAAAATTCGTCCTAGAGTCGCTCCGCCGACTGGAACACTTAGAGGACCTCCCGTGTCAATCACTTCCATTCCGTTTCTTTTTTAACAGACACTTTCTTATCGTACTTACTGCTAATAGTACTCATTACGGGGAAAATAGCGATTTACAATTCATTTCTTTTATAAATAATTAGACATTTAAGAAGCTCATGATGAACCTATTAATTATTGATATGAATAAATCAGATTTTATTATAAACAGACAAGTAGAGCTTTGAGATTGAGTAAGATAATTAGTGCTTAAAAATGTGAAATTGGGCGAATTACAGATAATTTTACAATTTTGCCTTTATAGTTTGTCTAGTCTTACTATGATGAAACGGCGTCGTTCTATCCGGTCGACAGGAGGGGGGGAGGGTTGGCACTTGGCTAGAAGCCTTAGAAGCTGTATTGTCTTGTTCTGTTGTCTGTTCATCTGGGTCGATCTTCGGCGGTGATTCAGACGACAACCTCTGGCTAGACATTGGTGAGGGTGATGTTGGAGAAAAGATTTCAACTTTGTATCAGCTAGAGTTCATCTGCACCTAATCTGATGGTATATATCTGCTTTACTTACTGCCTTTTCTGAATCTTCTAGGGTTTACTGTGCACTTTTGTAGCTTTCTTGCCTACTTGGTCAGCATTTCAGAGCTTGAATCTGGGCATGTTAAAAAATGGAATTTTCTGATTGCCCCATCCATGGAACTTCAATTGTTTACTTGACTAATAAGTAATACCTTTCGAGATTAGCTGATTATGGCAAAGCCAGGAACCATTTTTTTCATCACTTCGAATCGATGTGTTCACCGCTTCTGTGATCTGTGTATTAGTGTCTGCAATTGGATTAGAACACACTATCGCTTGGAAATGACTACAGTTTTACATCGGAGCCATGCCATAATGCCATTGCAGAATTTATCCATCCACTTTTTGTTGAATTGCTTACAGGATTCTAATGCTTTTATTGATGAGAAGGCTGAGAGTAGGCTCTATGTTGGAAATCTTGACCTGAGAATAACAGAGTAAGCAAATCTTTGTGTTAATGCATATCTTTGCTTTCTCAATTATAGTTGAACTACTTGCACTGTGTTATCAGGGCAACACTAATTAAGATGTTCTCTCCATTCGGGAAGATCGAATCAGAAGACTTCCTGTGGCATACTCGTGGGCCCAAACGAGGAGAGCCACGGGGATTTGCTTTCGTTCAGTACAGTTCCAAAGAGGTACATTGTTTGATCCAATCGATCCCCGGTGCTCTTAACTTTTGCAAACTTATGAATTACTAACAAAGTATGAATCATAAGACCACTAAGGCAAAATAAGAACCCGACTATATCTTTGATTTTCCTCTTTGGTCATTGTCGTGACTGTTTTTCTTTTAATTTAGAAAGTATGTATTTTTAAGGGAAAGTTTCTAATTTCTGCATTTAAAGTGAGCATGCAGGAAGCTAAGCTTGCAAAGGAGAAGATGCATGGGAAGTTAGCATGTGGCCGCCCATTGATTGTTCATCTAGCAAGTGAGAAGCACCTGGCAGATACAGTTGAAGCTTCATCATCTAAAGGTGGAGGGTTGAAGAAGGATACTATGTCGAGTTCTGAGCAGATGAGCAAAAGAGCCAAAATTGCTGCTATAAAGAACAAGTTGAAATCCTTAGAGGAAGAAGACTCGTCTGCAAAGAAACTAAAACCCAGTTGAAGAAGAGATTGTTTGATGTTTCGGTTTTCAGGTTGTCAATTTAGGATGTGAAAAAATCAAACTTGTGATGTTTTGGAATGACAATTACTGATATGAAATGAACAATTAATATTATAAATATTCTATTTTTAATTGGATTTCAGTTAAGTTTGATTCATTTGGCCATCTAGTAATGATGAATGAATGTGGAAAAAGAACATATCTTGATATTTTTCCTGGCAATTATGTTACAAAAGCAGATTCCTTCCATTAGATTCATTGGTCACATATGACTGTTGAAAGACAATCACCATAATCTTTGTTAATTTTTTCAGACTTGTTTTTTCTCATACTTGCTCGGTTGATTTTTCTTCCTCGTGAAACAATTAAATATAGGTATTTCTCCTTGCTATTACCCCTCTTTGTTTTGTAATTAACTATGCAGTTTGGAGGGGTTACCGGGAGGGTAATCAGGTTGATGAAGCGGTGGAAAATGACAATAACAAGTTCGATACCGTTAAGTCGATAATGAGTTTCTTGTTTCTATTAGACATTATGGTTTAGAGTATGCTAGGGTTAGTCCTAATGTTCTTGATAATTTCAAGTTAGTCCCTAGCACTCCTATATATAGACAACTATACCTATGTAATAAATTAAGCTAAGGTTTGCAAATGAAGTTCTCTCTTATTATTGCCCTTAGCTCCTCATTCTCCTTACATACATTGCAGTTTATATTAACAAAACCGTAAATTTCAACATGCTTGGTTCATTAATATCAACAGTTTCTTCAACCTTATTTTAGTATATGTCATCATTTTACAATGGCAACTACTGTTGGTACTATCATGACCTATTCGCTAGTGCCCACGAAATCACTAGGGAAAGATAGCTGGTGGATTGCAGCGTTTGTCGAATTTTCAACAGATAGTAAATCTTTGATTATTACTTATCTCTGATTATAACTTACAGACGAGTAACAAGTGTCCAGTAATGCAGAGTGCTGCTGCTATTGCTGTGTGTCTTGCCATATGCAAAGCTGGCGTTTTTGTCACAAATTACTTTGGTATTCAAGAAGGCAACTTGCTTGCAATAACTGCAATAGTTGTTGTTCTGGCGACCTTGTTTCCTACTCAATTATTCAACTTGCACCTTCTGGAGAGGCAATGGCTTTAATCCTGATGCAATGCAGGTACTTCTCATTTTTCTCCCAGCTTGTAACAAAAAAAAAAAGAGTTTTTTCTTCTTCTTCTAACCTCCTTTGTCAAAACAGGTCTTTTTTACTGTTATTGGAGCCACTAGAGATGTGTGGAACGTCATTCAGACCACACCCAGTAAGTATATTTATGTTTGCTCTCGTTCAAATATCGGTCCATCTTGCAGTTCTCATTTTTATCAAAGTTGGCACTTCTTCCATATCAGCAAATCAAATTTGGGGAAGCATTATGACATATACCGAAGATGATTAAAAAAAAACGGACTTCCAACACAGATATGTTTCATTCTAACAGCATAGTCCTTTTGTTCGAGTACAACAAGACAGTAAGAAACATGAATCTAGGAGCATTCATATCTGCTAAACATCTAGCAGTCAAAACGTAGAGAAATCAATTGAAGAGTAACTAGACATCTAGATGGTAAAAGGTGAGTTAACGTTTCGGCGACTCCATCAATGAGAAATTGAAGTCCATGTTGGTGGTCCAGTCCATGTTCAGTTCAGGTGAGCCTGGGGTCCAGAACCGAGTAGGTGAGTCAAGCCCACTTGACATGTAATCTTCACGAGGAGAAAAACTGCAGTCTTCATTGTCTTTCAATAATCTTGGAGGGCTCTCAGGCTACAACACCAGAAAAAAACAAGACAGATAATGATGTTAATTCCATATTCTTGAGACAAGGCAAAGGGAGAGAAAAAAATGTAGAAAAATGGAACACTCTGTGCTGCTAATCGCTTTCAGACCTCCAATATAGGAGAGACAGGAGACATCCATCCAGAGGACGTGTTAGTATGATCTGATAAAGGGCATGAACAAAATTATCATTGATCAAAATCGAGGGAAAAATAAAATAAATATATCGAGTTCAATTACCCTTGTTCTTGTGTAGTCCTATGGTCTCCAGAAAATAATCCATGTCCATGGCAGAAGCACGTTCCTGCTGCTTAATGCATTCTTGGTGATTGTGGAGAAACCCTTCTTCTGCAATAGCATCAAAATCAATCGAATCATCTGCAAAAACACTCAGCTTTGTTGTGATTTTGTTCTTAGGTGCCTCTGGGGCTATACTGAGCTTCTCTTTGTTGGAAATGTCGGAAAGAGCCTTCCTAGTTTTAGAAGTGCTTGTTTTTTTGCTTTTGATCTTAGAAGACTCGATTTCTTCATTGATGAGGGGGAATTTCCGAGAAATCTGCTTCTTTGGAGCTTGATTTAGAGAAGGATTCCCGGTTCCTGCATTGGATAGATCTCCGAGTGGTTTTCTTCCACCTAACCCGCCTTTCTTTTGTACTTTTCCAGCATTCATGTTTCCTCCAACAGTACCTCCTCCTGATCAGGTTGTATACAAGCTTAGTTTAGATCACATTAAATCAAAAAGTGAAACATAAAAATCAAACTCCTTGTGGGCAAAGCTTACCATTGAAGTTCAGACCGAGATTCTGATCATTAATGAAGCGACCAGTTAGTGCCATTTGATATTTTGATTGGAAAGCTCGTGATCCCTTTTCTGCAGAGAATGGAAGCTTCTAATGTTACAGCAAAGAAAAGAAAGACATTCTTGAGAAAAGAATAAGCAACATTTTCAATTCAGCCGAGAAAACCCTAATTTTCCATAACGCAAAATCAAATATCGAAAGCAACATATTTGCATCTCAAAGGCACAGAATTAACAGTTTACTCGTCATCCCTTTCTTCATAAAGACGACATGGTGAATAAATAAATAATCGGTAAAATTGTATTTCCATTTTTATTTAGGGTTAGAACATAGGAGACAATACCAATAAACACCGATTAAAACAGAGGTCGCAATTTTTCCCAAAGATCAGAACGAATGATGAACGCAGTATCTATCAATTAACGCCGAAAAGAGAAAGAAAACACGAAACGAATCAGCCGGAATCACGCAGCAGACGATACAAATGACATAAAAACTAGAAGAGTATAAAATCTGAAGAGTGAAGGGGTAAGCATACAGCAGAATCAAAAAATTATAGTTGATTAGAATTGATTCGCTTCAATTTCTTCAAGACGCTGCTGATTTCTTTCGAGTTCTTGTTCGTTCTCTGTGTGTGTGTGTAGTTCGTGTAAAAAAAACGGTCACCTGTTCCTTTGAAATGTCCGAAGGTGTGGAAGCGAAAAGGTTTCAACTTTCAAGTCTCAACGGTAATACTTGACGATTTTACGTAAATACCATCCAAAATAGTATCTTATTACTGTAGGCCTTTTGTGGATGCTCTTGAATATTGAGCCCGCCTAAGCCCAATAAAGCAATATCAGTCGTTAGCAAAGGTGGCAGCCGGTAGGTCCCTATAATATGTTTACATTAGTTCATTATCATGTCTAAACATGTTTAGTATCTAAACGAATAAATCTTAAACGTGTCTCAAAATTTTAGATACAAACACGATGTCTAATCAACTAATATACACGAGATTCGTTAATGTCAAACTAATATACACTTTAAAGTAAATATATATATAAATCCATATATACAAAATAAAGTTTTCAATATTAAAAAATAAGTGGGTATTTTAATATTTTATTATTATTATTATACTTAAATGTGTCTGAACATGTCACATGTATACACGATACGATTATACACGATTAACTAATCGTGTTTATACAAATATATGGAGATATGAGATGTTAATCGCATCTAAATGTATAATAATTGTTTAGACACGAGATCTGTTAAGTCAAACTCATATACGTTTTAAAACATATCGTGTCGTGTCAGAAATTGTCAACCCTACTCACGGATCAAAAACAAAAAGCTCAACCAAATTTTTGTTTTTCTTCCAAATAAATTGTGTTTGTTAACCTTAATTTAAGATTTGAATATGTTAAATTAATTTATATTTAACTTTATATTTCTATGCTGCAAAGCAATAATACACTTATTGCAGGTATAAACAATTATCACTTATATAGTCTCAAAAGAAACAGTCATATTTCTTCATTTAAATTGTTATTGTAAGAAAATAGATAATAAATTACGTTTATATATTTTGCATTCTGCTGGTCCATTAGAGAAAGAATGCATCACAACTTAATAAGCATCGTTTCCATTTGTAATTAACCTTGTGTAACTTCTATCTTTTTCTAGTTCTGCACAACAATTTCCCCATAGCCGCCTTGGCTTTGAACCATTGGCAAGTCTGGGTTGTAGTTCTTCCTCGAGTATAAACAATGCTGAAAATCTCTTATGGTTGGTTTAAATGCTCTTGGGTGTTTTCCCTGGTTTAAATGCTGATCTCGTGATTTTCTGATTTCTGTTGTGTGAATCGGTTCGTTTAGTCTCATCCGTTCAAATTTTATCAATTATCTATGGACTCCATTTGATAAAAAAAAATAAAATATCTATGGACTCTAAAGTCCAAATTGATTAAGCATCGTGCTTGACCTTGACTCCACCATCACTTTCATACTCACTGACTGGAGGAATGCATGTATAACTGTAACTACCTTGTTGCCTTCTCATCAACGATAATCCTCCATCAATGAGTATGGGAAGCAGATTCTTTCATGCTCTTCTTATATTCTCAGCGATATTTCTAAGCAACTCACCATGGCTTTGTCTATGCAAAAACTCAACTACCACCTCCTCACGTTCAGCTTGCAGAGATGATGAAAGAGATGCTCTGATGAAGATCAAGATGAGCCTTAGGGATCCCGGTAACTTGCTTCAGTCGTGGAAACCTCAGACGGATTGTTGCAATTGGAAGGGAGTAAGCTGCGATGCAGACTCTGCACACGTCACCAAGCTTGAGCTTCTTCAACACTACGATCCACTCTACTATCCCGATATTATAGAGCTTCAACCTTCGTTCTATGCATCAGAGTTGAGCCCTTTTCTCCTGGAGTTGAAATACTTGAATCATCTGGACCTTAGTGGGTTTCGTTTCAATGACGATACTGATATGCCTACACTCGTTGGATCAATGAACCAACTAAGGTACCTTAATCTCTCGTCGGTTAATCTTCAAGGTGCAGTTCATCCTCAGTTGGGAAATCTTTCCAGATTGGAGGTTCTTGATATTTCAGTGCCCTACAGCTTATACTCCAGCTTATACCCCAGCTTATACATGAGTGATTCTAAATGGATGTCCAATCTGGTGTCTCTAACGTACCTCGATATGAGTGGAGTAAATCTTGAGGAAACTCTTGATATTATGCTGGTATGGTCTAATCTTTGAGTTCCTTCTTTGTCCAATTTGATTATCACCATTGATGGATATAATCATGCAGTGTTGTTATAATTCAGGTACTGGATATGCTGCCTTCTTTGACCCATTTAGCATTATCTGACTGCCGGCTTAATAATTCTCACCTATCTCGAGTTTTCAACTCGTCGACATTCCTTCCAAATCTTCAGTATTTGGATCTTGGGCTGAACAAATTTGTGGGTGAGTTTCCAGGTATGCTTCAAACCATGAGATCGATTCGGTATCTTGATCTATCGAATAGTATATCAAGAGTATCAGTAGTTCCCATATGGTTTGAGAATTTCAAAGATGTTGTTGATCTCAAGCTTGGAGGTAATTTCTTCAAAGGAGGGATTTTGGGATTGGTTAAAGGAAAATGCCACTTGAAGTCCTTATCTTTGGAAAACAACATACTTCAAGGAGATATGGATGGCAATTCCAGTGGCTTCTGTGCAACCAATCTCGAGTCACTGGACTTATCAGGCAATAGATTGGGAGGCAAGTTACCCGATTGGTTGAAGAGTTTAAAAAACTTGATAAGACTTGATCTTTCAAACAATCGGCTTGAAGGGGTCATTCCCAGGTCATTGGGATTACTGCAGAATTTGCAGCATTTGGATCTCAGTTATAATCATTTCAATGGATCGTTACCTGAGAGTCTTGGACAACTATGGAGCCTTGAATATCTGGATTTTTCAAGGAATTCATTGGAAGGGATGATTACAGAAGCTCATCTAGCTAAAGTTTCTAGATTGACGGAGTTGTATCTTAGTGATAACCGACTAACCGTTGGTGTTACTTTAGAATGGCTCCCTCCATTTAGACTTAAAATTCTCCACATGGCATCCTGCAAATTTGGAACTCTACTACCACAATGGATACAAAATCAAACTGATCTGTTGGAACTGAATCTGTCAAATGCATCCATTGTTGGAAACGTGCCTCAGGGGTGGCTTGATTCTCCAGGAAAAATGGCCTATTTGTATCTCTCCGACAATCAGATCACTGGATTGATTCCAAGTGTTGCTTCAGTTTTAGAGGTGCATCTATCTCACAATCAGATTGCTGGTTTGTCGCCAAATTTTTCTTCGAGTGCGTCTTACTTAGATCTTTCATGGAATAAAATCACCGAGCTGAAGTCGGAGTGGGCATTTTCTAACCAAGTGGATATTGATATGTCTCATAATCAGATTTCTGGATTCATCGCAGGTTTTTCTTCAAAGGGGTTTACTTTAGATCTCTCATTCAATCAGATTTCTGGGTTCATGCCTAATTTTTCTGTAACAGCAGACACCATAAATCTCTCCCACAATCGAATCACCGATCCAATGCCAGTTCTTTCTTCAGAAGTGAGTGAAGTAGATCTCTCGAACAACCTCATTGTTGCACCAACTGAGTTCTTTTCTTCAAATGTTATGTCTGTAGATCTCTCCAACAATCAGATAAATGCATTGATTCAAAAGGTCCCTTCCAATGTGCAGTCCTTGAATCTCTCTTCCAATCAAATCACAACTGTGGTTCAAGATTTTCCTTCAGGTACTTCCTCTTTGGATCTGTCTCACAACCAAATCACCGATCTAACAACACAGTTTTCCTCAGCATCAATTGACCTCTCTCATAATCTGATCAGTGGAGTGATCGATCCAAGCTTCTTCACTTCTAATGTGTCGGAATTAGATCTCTCATACAACAAAATTACTACCTTGCTTCCACATTTCTCCCCAAGATTGTCAAAATTGCGTCTTTCTCACAACCAAATCTCTGGAAAAGTTCCAAACTTCTCTTCAATGTCACTAATTTCGGAGCTGGATCTCTCTCACAATCAGATCACTGGATTGGTTTCTCTTTTTCCTTCAAGTGTGTCAGTATTAGACCTTTCATACAATCTGATCACTAGGTTTATGTCAAATGTTTCATCAAATCTGTCCTCATTGGATCTCTCCTATAACATCATCACTGAACCAGTGCTAGCTCAATTTTTTTCTCCAAGACTGTCCCACCTACGCCTCTCTTATAACCAAATCTCAGGGACCATCCCACTTGACATCGCTAAAAAGATGCCTCGTTTGGGGTTCTTGTACTTGAATGATAATCATATCTTTGGTGCAGTACCGACTTCGTTGTGCGATTTGATGAATCTAGAGGAATTAGATCTCTCCCACAATAATTTGTCAGGTGAAATTCCGGATTGTTGGGGAATTGCTCCTTCCTTGTCTATGATAAGTTTGGCGTCAAACAACTTGTCGGGAGGCATTCCGCACTCTGTGGGAAACATCACCTGGATCGTGTCCTTACACTTGAACAACAACAGTCTTCAAGGAGAGATACCAGAATCATTGAGATCGGCTTACTACTTGAAATTTCTGGATCTTGGAGAGAACATATTGTCTGGGAGTATACCAAGTTGGATAGGAATCTACTTCCCTTTCCTACGAATGCTAAGGTTACGGCAAAACAACTTCACAGGCAAACTTCCAGAGGGTTTCTGCAGTCTTCAATACTTGCAGATTTTGGACATAGCAGTGAATGGTTTGGAAGGTGAGATTCCAAACTGTTTCGAGAACATGGATATCATGACAGGGATTGTGGAAGCCGATGCTCAGTTTCAATATTTTTCTTCGGGAGGCGTCTATTCTGATCTAACTAATTGGGGACCAGAAAAGGTAGAAGCGATCATGAAGGGGATAGAGCTCGAGGGTACTTCAAACTTGAAATTTCTTGTTATCATTGATTTGTCAAGCAACTATTTTCTGGGGTCGATCCCTGAGAAGCTCACACTCCTCAGAGGATTGCATGGTTTGAATCTGTCTCATAATCTACTTCTGGGAAACATCCCTGAGAAAATTGGCAACATGAAGAACCTCGAGTCACTGGATTTGTCCAACAATCATTTGGTTGGGAAGATCCCATTTAGCATTTCGGATCTAACGTTGTTGAGCCACCTGAACTTGTCAAATAACGACCTCAGTGGGAGAATTCCACGAAGCACACAGCTGGATACCCTATATGAACCCAGTGATTCCATTTATGATGGTAACCCTCTACTGTGCGGTGAGCCCTTGCCAAATACATGTCCAGGTGATAAGGTTCCTTCATCTCCAGATACTAAACTAAGTGGAAAAGATGAAGATGGAGAAGATGAGAGTGAGAAGGCAATGTTCTACGGTGTTGTGATGCTCGGTTTCGGGACAGGGCTATGGGGAGTTTTTGGAGCCCTGCTGTTGAATAAGAACTGGAGGACTGCTTATTTCAGGTTTGTTGAAGAAAAGATGGATGTTGTTTACGTAGCTGTGAAAGTGAAGGTGGCCAAGTTCAGGAGATCAAGAACGAGGAGGGCGTGAAGAGGGTAAGTGAAAATCATACGTTTTGATTGTGCCATAATTAGTTTGTATCTTCAATCTAGACTTTATGATTTCTATCTTCCTTAAAACGTGCAATCCAATCCAAAATCTTTACCCCCAGTAAGAAATAAAGGCGTGAGATATTGTTGTTTCAGGTTGTGATCATCTTGGCTCATTGTGTATGTAGTTTGGGTACATTGTGCTTACAACTTCAGCTGGAATCATGGACCATGAAGAGGCAAGGAGAAAGAATGTGGGTGGTAAAGTGCTCGGTTTTTTCTATTAGTTTACGTAGGTGCATGATTATGTTTCTAGTGTAAGAGGTGCATGATTCTGTTTCTAGTTTTTGTTGTTAATCTTTGAAGTCTTGACAACCATTGGGCTGGCTATGTTTCTGGCAAGATATTGTAATTTCCAATCATGTTTAGTTTGTGGATACGTGTTACCTGTTTGTAAGGGTGCTCAAAATCATCATTAGGATATAAACATCAATAAATTTTCAAAATGCTAAATAGATAGTAGGGGAAGAAGTTGAGAAAAAAGAGTTGCAGTACGAAAATGGGGTCAGATTGAACTGATTCAGTGAAGAGAAAAGAAAAGGATTATACATAGGGTCGGCAATGGTGCAGTGAAAAACTCATAACCATGGTTATAACCGTTACTGTTTAATATGGTTAACCGTACCATTATGGTGCGGTGTGGTTATGGTGATGAATTTTCTACCCATAATGGTTATGGTTATGGTATTTGAGTTATACCCATGGTTATTATATAAATATAAAATTTATTTATTATTAATAAACTAATTTATATAATATACTAAATATAAATTATATAATTGAAAATTGAAAATTGTTGAAGATTGAAGGCGCTAAAGTCCAACGATGGTAATATAGATTGATGTATTTTTTAAAATAAATTTTTTGATCTTTTATTATATTACATGTGTGGAATGAATATGGGTATACGGGTAAAACCATGGTTAATAACCACGATTATTTTAATGGTTATAGTATTAAAAATTATACAAATAATGATTATGGTTATGTTATGTGGTTTAAAAATATGGTATGGTTATGGTATTTGTCATACCCTGACCATACCATAACCATCGACAGGCCTACCCATGTCTTTTCTTATACAGAGTTAAAAGAGATCAATTAATATTTGATTCTGATGAACGAAACAAAAATTAGATAGAGAATATCAATCGTATTAAATTGTCATTATCACAAAAATACAACCAGTCATATGCTAGGTTTGTATTTTGACAAAAAAAAACTAAAAATATGCTAGGTTTGTATATATTTAATTATACGTCTAGATGGATTAGAGTCACATAAAATCAGAGTATAAAGTCAGTCAAGTCAACCCCTTTGGTTGTATCCAAGTCAACAGTAAAGAAACAAAGATACAACGTGGAAATCGGTTGCATTTGGATCTCAGTCATAATCATTTCAATGGATCGATACCTGAGAGTCTTGGGCAACTATGGAGCCTTGAATATCTGGATTTTCAGGGAATTCATTGGAAGGGATGATTACAAAAGCTCATCTAGCTAATGTTTCTAGATTGACAGAGTTGTATCTCAGTGATAACTGACTAACCGTTGGTGTTACTTTAGAATGGCTCCCTCCATTTAGACTTAAAATTCTCCACATGGCCTCCTGCAAATTTGGAACTCTACTATCACAATCAGATTACTGGTTTGTCGCCAAATTTTTCTTCGAGTGCGTCTTACTTAGATCTTTCATGGAATAAAATCACCGAGCTGAAGTCGGAGTGGGCATTTTCTAACCAAGTGGATATTGATATGTCTCATAATCAGATTTCTGGATTCATCGCAGGTTTTTCTTCAAAGGGGTTTACTTTAGATCTCTCATTCAATCAGATTTCTGGGTTCATGCCTAATTTTTCTGTAACAGCAGACACCATAAATCTCTCCCACAATCGAATCACCGATCCAATGCCAGTTCTTTCTTCAGAAGTGAGTGAAGTAGATCTCTCGAACAACCTCATTGTTGCACCAACTGAGTTCTTTTCTTCAAATGTTATGTCTGTAGATCTCTCCAACAATCAGATAAATGCATTGATTCAAAAGGTCCCTTCCAATGTGCAGTCCTTGAATCTCTCTTCCAATCAAATCACAACTGTGGTTCAAGATTTTCCTTCAGGTACTTCCTCTTTGGATCTGTCTCACAACCAAATCACCGATCTAACAACACAGTTTTCCTCAGCATCAATTGACCTCTCTCATAATCTGATCAGTGGAGTGATCGATCCAAGCTTCTTCACTTCTAATGTGTCGGAATTAGATCTCTCATACAACAAAATTACTACCTTGCTTCCACATTTCTCCCCAAGATTGTCAAAATTGCGTCTTTCTCACAACCAAATCTCTGGAAAAGTTCCAAACTTCTCTTCAATGTCACTAATTTCGGAGCTGGATCTCTCTCACAATCAGATCACTGGATTGGTTTCTCTTTTTCCTTCAAGTGTGTCAGTATTAGACCTTTCATACAATCTGATCACTAGGTTTATGTCAAATGTTTCATCAAATCTGTCCTCATTGGATCTCTCCTATAACATCATCACTGAACCAGTGCTAGCTCAATTTTTTTCTCCAAGACTGTCCCACCTACGCCTCTCTTATAACCAAATCTCAGGGACCATCCCACTTGACATCGCTAAAAAGATGCCTCGTTTGGGGTTCTTGTACTTGAATGATAATCATATCTTTGGTGCAGTACCGACTTCGTTGTGCGATTTGATGAATCTAGAGGAATTAGATCTCTCCCACAATAATTTGTCAGGTGAAATTCCGGATTGTTGGGGAATTGCTCCTTCCTTGTCTATGATAAGTTTGGCGTCAAACAACTTGTCGGGAGGCATTCCGCACTCTGTGGGAAACATCACCTGGATCGTGTCCTTACACTTGAACAACAACAGTCTTCAAGGAGAGATACCAGAATCATTGAGATCGGCTTACTACTTGAAATTTCTGGATCTTGGAGAGAACATATTGTCTGGGAGTATACCAAGTTGGATAGGAATCTACTTCCCTTTCCTACGAATGCTAAGGTTACGGCAAAACAACTTCACAGGCAAACTTCCAGAGGGTTTCTGCAGTCTTCAATACTTGCAGATTTTGGACATAGCAGTGAATGGTTTGGAAGGTGAGATTCCAAACTGTTTCGAGAACATGGATATCATGACAGGGATTGTGGAAGCCGATGCTTAGTTTCAATATTTTTCTTCGGGAGGCGTCTATTCTGATCTAACTAATTGGGGACCAGAAAAGGTAGAAGCGATCATGAAGGGGATAGAGCTCGAGGGACCATCCCACTTGACATTGCTGAAAAGATGCCTCTTTTGGGGTTATTGTACTTGAATCATAATCATATCTTTGGTGCAGTACCGACTTCGTTGTGCGATATGATGAATCTAGGGGAATTAGATCTCTCCCACAATAATCTGTCAGGTGAAATTCCGGATTGTTGGGGAATTTCTTATTCCTTGACTCTGATAAGTTTAGCGTCAAACAACTTGTCGGGAGGCATTCCGCACTCTGTGGGAAACATCACCACGATCATGTCCTTACACTTGAACAACAACAGTCTTCAAGGAGAGATACCAGAATCATTGAGATCGGCTTACTACTTGGAATTTCTGGATCTTGGAGAGAACAGATTGTCTGGGAGTATACCAAGTTGGATAGGGAGCTACTTCCCTTTACTACGAATGCTAAGGTTACGACAAAACAACTTCACAAGCAAACTTCAAGAGGATTTCTGCCTTCAAAACTTGCAGATTTTGGACATAGCAGTGAATGGTTTGGAAGGTGAGATTCCAAACTGTTTCGAGAAAATGGATATCATGACAGGGATTGTGGAAGCTGATGTATCTGGGTTTCAATTTTTTGCTCCGGGAGTCATCTACTCCGATCTAATTAATTGGGGACCAGAAAAGGTAGAAGCGGTCATGAAGGGGTATACTTCAAACTTGAAATTTCTTGTTCTCATTGATTTGTCAAGCAACTATTTTCTGGGGTAGATCCCTGAGAAGCTCACACTCCTCAGAGGATTGCATGGTTTGAATCTGTCTCATAATCTACTTCTGGGAAACATCCCTGAGAAAATTGGCAACATGAAGAACCTCGAGTCACTGGATTTGTCCAACAACCATTTGGTTGGGAAGATCCCATTTAGCATTTCGGATCTAACGTCGTTGAGCCACCTGAACTTGTCAAATAACGACCTCAGTGGGAGAATTCCACAAAGCACACAGCTGGATACCCTACATGAACCCAGTGATTCCATTTATGATGGTAACCCTCTACTGTGCGGTGAGCCCTTGCCAAATACATGTCCAGGTGATGAGGTTCCTTTGTCTCCAGATACTAAACTAAGTGGAAAAGATGAAGATGGAGAAGATGAGAGTGAGAAGGCAAGGTTCTACGGTGTTGTGATGCTCGGTTTCGGGACAGGGCTATGAGGAGTTTTTGGAGCCCTGCTGTTGAATAAGAACTGGAGGACTGCTTATTTCAGGTTTGTTGAAGAAAATATGGATGTTGTTTACGTAGCTGTGAAAGTGAAGGTGGCCAAGTTCAGGAGATCAAGAACGAGGAGGGCTTGTTACCTGTTTGTAAGGGTGCTCAAAATCATCATCAGGTTATAAACATCAATAAATTTTCAAAATGCTAAATAGATAGTAGGGGAAGAAATTGAGAAAAAATAGTTGCAGTACGAAAATGGGGTATGATTGAACTGATTTAGTGAAGAGAAAATGATTACATAGTAGGTGTAAAATTGCCAAACTAGAGCCTAAAATTACATAGACCACAACTATCACAAGCGTTCTCATCACTCTAGAAACCTAATTACATAGGTGTGTCTCACTTCTTCTTCTCTCCACCTCCAGCAGACCTGCAACAGTGTAAATGAGTTAAAACGTTGATCCACGGCTTTATACTTAATCAATCACAAAGACCAAACATGTCTAGAAGACTACCTCATCTTGCGGAGAACAGAAGACATCTCTTCTATCTTCCTCTTGGCTCTCTTGTGAGTGCCAAGCTTTCTCTTAGCCACCTTCAGTGCACGCTTGTCCTTGCCAACTTTCACAAGCTCGGTGATTCTCTTCTCGTAAGGAGCGAATCCAACAACTTCCCTTATCAAACTCCTGATGAAATGGACCCTCTTGCTAGTTTTCTGCATCACCACCAATCCAAATGACATTAATATCGACTGTTCCACAGTTTCAAGGCATCAAGAACAGTCATTCGCATTTGCTTGTAGCTAATATCATTCATATTCAGAATCATAATTCATAATGCAGTGTGTTTTTTGTTCCACAAGTGTTCTAATTATCAGGAAAGCTTCTTTTGGGGGGACAGTACTGTCGGATATGAGATATCAAAACCTTCATGCAGTATCTCACAAGAGCTTCACGTAGAAGTTCATAAAGAGGGGCGCGCCAGGTGAGTTATGAACTACGTACACATTGTTGTCAGCTCTGCATGGAGAGCCACCTGATGGCCACGTCATGGCTCGCTACACCAAAGATGAGCAGTGGTGCCACTCCGGCGCGCCACATTAAGCCTCGGCCACAGGGCGCGCGCCCAGCTCGGCCACATGTGGTGCGCCAGCTCCTCGCGCCACCTGCACGGAGGCACCAGGCGCGCCAAACTCCACCTCACCAGAGACACCAGCTTCGACCTTTTGTGGATGCTCTTGAATATTGAGCCCGCCTAAGCCCAATAAAGCAATATCAGTCGTTAGCAAAAATATCAGTCGTTAGCAAAGGTGGTAGTCGGCAGGTCCCTCCCTATAATCTGTTTACATCCGTTGATAATCATGTCGTGTCTAAACATGTCTAGCATCTAAACGGATAAATTTTAAACGTGTCTCAAAATTTTAAATACAAACACAACACGATTATTAATTGTGTCTAAACAACTGATATACACGAGATTCGTTAATGTCAAACTCATATACACTTTAAAGCAAATATATACATAAATCCATATATACAAAATAAAGTCTTCAATGTTCAATATTAAAAAGTAAGTTGGATATTTCAATATTTTATTATTATTATTATTATTATACTTAAATGTGTCTAAACATGTCACATGTATAAACGATACGATTATACAAGATTAACTAATCGTGTTTATACAAATATCTGGAGATCTGAAATGTTTAGAACGTATAAGAATTATTTAGACACGTGATCTGTTAAGTCAAACTCATATACGTTTTAAAACATATCGTGTCGTGTTAAAAATTGTCAACCCTACTCGTGGATCAAAAACAAAAAGCTCAACCAAATTTTTGTTTTTCTTCCAAATAAATTGTGTTTGTTAACCTTAATTTAAGATTTGAATATGTTAAATTAATATTTATTTAACTTTATATATCTATGCTGCAAAGCAATAATACACTTATTGCAGGTATAAACAATTATCACTTATATAGTCTCAAAAGAAAGAGTCATATTTCTTCATTTAAATTATTATTGTAAGAAAATAGATAATAAATTACGTTTATATATTTTGCATTCTGCTGGTACATTAGAAAAATAATGCATCACAACTTAATAAGCATCGTTTCCATTTGTAATTAACCTTGTGTAACTTCTATCTTTTTCTAGTTCTGCACAACAATTTCCCCATAGCCGCCTTGGCTTTGAACCATTTGTAATTAACCTTGTAGTTCTTCCTCGAGTATAAACAATGCTGAAAATCTCTGATGGTTGGTTTAAATGCTCTTGGGTGTGTTCCCTGGATCTTGAGCTACCTGCATTTTGTTCTCATCTTGACATTATAGAGACAATGGGCAACAACCTGTAAGAGCTTTTCATACTAAAGCATGGATTTCACACAACATGATAAAGTTCAAGATAGCTCCACCATTTTATCTACAATCTTGCTATGCTACCCTCTGCTCTACCTCGTTGCAGGTAGCTATATCTCTTTTCGGGAATCTGTACTGAAGTTTGTTGAAAGAAACTCCCATATGTTTGTGATTTTATTTAAATTCATGGGGTGTCATTGATGGGAATGATCAGATAGAGCTAATACAAAGTTACCATCACCACAGCAATCAACAAAATACATATTTCATCCTCACGGCAATCTCCACAAATGATTTCAAACAGTTGAATGATTTCAAATTTTTATGATAGTTACATTTGAGAAAAGAAAAAAGATTGAAAACTACCATACAAAATTGAAGGGAATGATCAGATAGAGCTAATACATAGGTTGCCATCATCATGGCAATCAAGATATAGAGATATCCTCATGTCATTCTCAATCAGATTAATTAGGAGAGAAAAAAAAATTGAAGTTACCTTGAAACTAAAAGCTCAAGGTAACCCACCAAATCTGAAAGAGATGCTCATTTTATCTGCAACAAAAGATGCTTAATCAAATCTTCAACAATTAGTATCTCTGGTTGCTTCCGACTTCAACAGAATTACATGAATGATCAGCTAGAGCTAATACTGATAACTTGCCATCATAGAGACAATCATCAAATATATTTCATCATCATTTCATTCTCAATCAAAGAAAAGCAAGCAGTTTGACCAGGTAAAGAACTTCAGATTCTAATGGAGGAAAATGATCTGATAGAGCTAACACAAACAATTTGTCATCACTTCAGCAATCAAATGTATATAAACATTCCTCATTTCATTCTCCATAACTTCTGCATCAGTAAATTAAAGCCAAGGATTTACCTGCTTGATTGTATCGATCCACTCCACTTCCTATTGCATTTTTTTATTCTAATGTGATGCCTGAAGAACTAACAGTATGAAGATGAAGATAGAGACAAACACAGTGAAGCCATGGCGATCGCGCAACTATCATCTTCAATAAACTGATCTACTGAGTTCCATGGTACTGAGTTCCATGGTACTGAGTCTACTGACTAGCTGCGACTGATGCCACAATGTGTCGTCACCTTAAATGGACGGCGGCACAGGGACATGGATGATCACTGGGTTGGACCTTGTTGACGCTAGGGTTTCACTGAGGATGTTGTCTCTGTGATTCAGGGCCCATCAATGTGTAGGCTTATCTGAGACAGACTCATCACCTCTGAGCCCAACAGTGGGCCGACTCCTTTATTGGGTTTAGGAAAGAGAAGAGGGGAAATACATTTTGGAATAATCAAGATATATATAAATAGTGAATGAGAATAAATATCATATAGAGAGAAGATGTATTATAATAGAATTATTTTTAATAGATACTGGAAATAGAATATTGGATAAATATTTTAATACCAGTTATTTTTAGAAAGACTGTTACTATTAATTAAAAAAATAGTTAAACTTCACATGATTTAACAAATACGCAACTAAACTCTGATTAAAGTAAATAGATAGTGTTTATTTTTTTTAAATAAGCAAATATATACTTCCATTTAATTTTACATTAAAAATATATAGAATCAATCACATGATTTTCTCGTGATAATCAAATTTGGTCATTTTTCTAAAATCAAATTTTTATATCTCAATTTACGGCATGCCGTACAGGCAATCCGTAAATCCAAATTTAATATTTTTTGCATCATTTGAATCGCAATTAAAATATATACTTACTATAATTTTTTTAATAAATACATAATTTTATTTTTAATTAAACATCGAGTCGTCATTATGGAACAATTTTTTTTAAAAAAAAAAAAGTTAACATGCCATATGAATAGGCGCATCTCCATCATGCGCTTATGCAATATGCGCGTCCCTGGGGTGCGCGTATTGCCAATACGCGCTACCCGGGGTGCACGTATACCTATTTTTCGAAATATTTTTTTTGTATACTTAGTTTTCTAAAAAAAAAAAACCTAAAATGTATAGTTTTCGAAAAAAAAAAATGAAATCAAGTAGTCAATCCCTTTATCATAAATACTGCAATGGGAATAGGAGTTAAAACTTAAAAGATTGTAACTTTTGAGAACTGGTTTTGTTGATAACTTTTGAGAAGTGTGAAGAAAAGAGGTCCTTTTTTCATGTGGAACCTTTTCAAAGGGACCCTTTTAGTATATTATTATTATTACTCATTGTTTATCATCGCCTGGCACTTAAATATATATATAGTATAGAATCTGTGAGTCAAGAATCTTGTGAAAAAGGTAAATATAAAGGTAAGTTGGCTTCTTCAAGGTAATTATGTGGTATGGACTATGGACATGATTAGTGTTAACTCTGATGGTAATTATGACACAAATTTTTACTTTTCTTACTGGATCCGGTGTTCGGCCCAAAAAGGCAAAATAATAATAATAATTGAGAAATAATGAAAAGAGACACGTGCAAACTTAAAAAAGACTGGAAAAAAAGTCACAGGCTGGCTTGTCACCATCCTCTTATCCCCCGATTCAATTATTAAAATGTAAAATTTATTGTAGTATTTATTAAAGTATCAATATTAAATTGTATATTTATTTATAAACTATACTTTAATATATTTAATATGTTTCGACTCAATTTATATGTAGTATCGCCAATAATTTTTTTACCGTATAATCACTGGAAAATAATTATTTTATTTTGAAAAGTTATTAACTATATTACTCAAATACTTATTTCATAAAAAGTAATATTTTTTATTTTTACCATAAACTAGTGAATTTGACATGTGCACATTCAATAAATTTAAAATTAAATGGTATTAACTGAAAATTGTAGCAAGAATCGAGGATCTTCCCCTTATTCCACTAAAATGACGGGTGTATCTCAAAAACTTAATATTTATGAAATGAGTTCATAAATGAATTATACATAAAAATTTAAAAAGAATATAGAGAAGCTTTACTAATAAATTTTAAAAAAATAGAGTAATAAATTACGTAAAATAACTCTCTTTTGTGAATGAGTTTTTAAGATAAAGTTAAAAATATGAGAATGTTCAAGTGCTCAAGTGAAAACTAGTATAAAGAACATAAAGAGGTTTGTAAGAGAATATAGATGCAAATATTATTGATAAAATTGTGATGCATGAAAATTGTAGATGTATAATAAGTATAATTGTACGAAAAAATTTATAATGTGATGGTTGACTATTGATAGAGTTATGATAATTAAAAATTATAAAGATATAAGAGTTATAATTGGTATAATAAAAATTAAAAAGACTAATCAGGACTTTTGATTTTTAATATTAGGACTTGTTGGAGAAATTTCCATAATATATATTTATATACAAGATTCGTGAACCTTTTACAGCTAATTATTATTTCTATTTTGACCAAAAAAAAATATTATTTCTATTTAATAATAATTATATAGAAAAAAAATAAGCAAGTGGTATTTTTGAGAAATAATAATTGGTAATTTGGTACTGATCATGTGCTACTGCTATGTATGTGAGGTGGCACTTATTAATTGCTGTGTGGGAAATCGGCGGATAACGACCTGAGGAGAACCGAACCTAAAGTCTAGACGCTAGAGAGAGAATTATTTTGTCAATAGTCACCTCCATCTTCTTCTCTATTGGTTGCCTGCACATTCTATATCACTGGAGCTTCATTTTCCGGATCGGAACCTCAACTCTTTTCTTTCTTCATCATGTCTCAAGAGTATTCTCTGCTCCTTCAAAAGAGATGAGAAGTGCAACCAACAGCATTGACACCGTCAACGCAGCTGACACCGTCAACGCAGCTGACACCGTCAACGCAGCTGCCACCGCGATCGTCACTGCCGACGCGCGTGTTCAACCAACTACTGTTCAGGTACTACGTGATATCTTTGTAGCATGATCCTGTTTGCACTTGCATCTGCTCAATTTGCTTCCATCATCAGCTTCTATTGTTTGATTAAGGCTATCGGACGCAGTTTTAGTTAAGGAGACGAGATGGAATCAATCTCAGTCGCGTTTGCGCGGATTTAATTGGTGTTACATTGTGATTTGGTGACTAAGAACCATCCGGATTCGCTGTTTGGGAATTTGAGTTGCTATTGTTGCTAGTCTTTTTGGTGAATGACTAATTGAAGTCAAATTGGATTAGATTTCTGTTTTTCCTGGTATTTGGATTGTAGAATTTGTGAACTCTTGTTAATGGTGGTGTGGATCTCCTTCTCCATTGTCTCAATCTGGTAATTTGCAGTTCATTTTCTAGTTTTCTTGTTTGTTCTAGCGACGCGTTGTTTTTTATGTAATTCAACAAGAATTATGTACTAGAATATACAGCTAAGATCTGCTTATATGAACTCGAGTTGTGGCAAACCGAATCTATGTTTCTATAGAAAATGTTCCCAGAATGACTTATAGATTATCTAGTTGGAGATTAATATATGGTCGTACTATCTCAGATTGATTTTTTTATCCCAATTGCAGAAAAGAAGATGGCCTAGTTGTTGGAGCACGTATTGGTGCTTTGGGCATCAGAAAAACAGCAAACAATTTGGTCATGCTGTTCTTGTTCCTGAGCCTGTTGCTCCAGGAACTACAGCTCATGCAACAATGAGCTCAGCACCTTCCACCGCCATCACACTACCATTCATTGCGCCTCCCTCATCTCCTGCATCTTTCCTTCAATCAGATCCTTCATCAGCGATTCAATCACCAGCTGGGTTTACTAACCTTTCTGTCAATAACTATTCTCCTCGTGGACCTGGTTCAATTTTTGCCATCGGACCCTATGCTTATGAAACACAGTTAGTATCACCACCTGTATTTTCCACCTACACCACTCAACCATCCACTGCTCCTTTCACTCCTCCCCCAGAGTCCGCGCTCTTCACAACACCTTCCTCTCCAGAAGTTCCGTTTGCTCAGTTGCTGACATCTTCATTGGAACGGACACAGCGAAATGGTGGAATTAATCAAAATTTTGGATTTTCTCATCAGTATTATACGGGAAGCCCAGGTGGGCAGCTTATATCACCGGGTTCGGCAGTGTCGTATTCTGGAACATCCTCTCCTTTCACTGGTAAACCCCCAATGATCGGAATAGACAAAGTTCCAATGGTTGCCTCTGAACAATTAGCTGCATGGAAATGGGGTTCGAGGGTAGGTTCGGGATCCGTGACACCGGATGGTGCAGGGCTTCGGTCAAGGCTTGGGTCTGGTTCTGTGACACCAGATGTAGTCGAACGGTCACGGTTGGGTTCAGGGTGTTTGACTCCTGATGGTGTCGTGCCTCAATCTCAAGAAAAATATGTTCCAGTTGGAGCCCACAAGAATGGAGTTGCAGCTCTACCTAGACATGATGAAACAGTAGCTGATCACAGAGTTTCATTTGAACTGACCGGTGAAGATGTTGCTCGATGTTTAGCTAACAAATCAGCAACACAATTTGGAACTTCGTCCAGATTCCCACATGATTCACTGCTCGAGGATGAAGCATATAATTCTTCTGTGATGGGTGTTAACGAACCTGTGGATGAAGCATCTGATAAAATGATTGGGGAAATGGAAAAGGAACCTTGCTTCCAAAGGCAGCGATCAGTTACCCTGGGTTCGGCCAAAGAGTTCAACTTTGACAACAGAAATGGGGGCGTACCAAGTAAGCTTACTATCAGCTCTGAGTGGTGGGCGAACGAGAAAGTTGCAGGTAGTGGTAGGGAATCGAAATCTGGGACTAGTTGGTCGTTCTTCCCATTGTTGCAACCCGAGGTCAGTTGATATCAAAATCTACAAGTTGTAAGCTTCAAAAGTATGCAATTCTGAATCACTTGATGGGAATCGATCGAACTTCTTAATCTCGAAGGGAAAATGCTAATACATGAGACCAAATTGAAAAAGATTACAATTTTCATGCTAAGTTTCGGAGGAAATATGACGAGCTATTGCATCGTTCTACACTTGGGATTGGATTGGACGAGCGGTGATAACGATGGACCCCAAAGGAAGATCTGAATGCTGGTATGTGTATTGAATGATTCTTTCCTAGTCTCGCCTAGCTCAGTCGATAGCAACATATATAGCTTTTTATGGTCATTCATTCATATCATGTAAAATAAGGGATCTCCATCTCCATCTCTTTAGAAATAGCAGCTTAGTGAGGACGAATCACCATCGCATTCCATTGATTGCGGTTTTCCGACTAATTGTTGGTGAAGCTCTATCATGAGAATGTGCATTCTTCTGAACGTTATCTCACAGTGTAGTATTTCTGTTCGTTGTAGAATTGTATTGCTGTTCTCCTATGTACGAACATATTATCTGCCATGTCTGGGAGTTACTTATGCTCTGTTTGGTCTCTACCAATATCTTCAATGACTGGTGAGGATATTAGATGCTACTTGTATTAGTAAAACCACAGTGCAACATAATCATTTTTGTCGAATTAATAAACAGGTTGCTGTCGTTTAGCAAATCAAACATGAAAGCGTGGTAGTCCGACCGGGCTGTTGCCAATTGTACGGCCCCAAACTAGGCCCATAAAGTTCTATCGACTTTCCATTTCCAGGTAACAGTTGTTGCCAATTGTACGGCCCCAAACTAGGCCCATAAAGTTCTATCGATTCTGGGTCTCCATTTCCAGGTAACAGATGGAAATGAAAATCGGGTTAACTTAGTGAGCTCTTTAAAGCTGAAGGGCACAATAGTCATTACGTCCGTCTAGCTGAATTAGAGACTTTAGGGTTTCTTTTCCCCTACTCAAAAATCCCATCCACTCTCTGCCAACTGCACTCTCCACTCTGTTCTTTCATCCTCTCTTCCTCTGCATTTCTGGCGCTGCTTTCTGAAATTTACGGTACTTACATCATCTGTAGTTTGCATCGTCGTTTTTTCCAGCATTCGTAGCTAATACTGCAGTTGCTTAAGCAAATTGCGATCTACGCTTTAAGTTTGAGCAAATTGATCTATGTTTGCATTTCCATTATCTTTGAGACCGAAATTGAGTTTCGCTTTCTAGAAATATAGAACTTTGTTTGAAATTCCCCAAATCAGCTTGATTTTGAATTATGAAGTTCATACTTTTACTTTCTTTTTTCGGGAAATTTATAATTGCTGCTCTGGTTGGCGCTACAAGAAATTGTTATTTACCATTGCATTGTAACCAGTGGAAGTGGAACACACGCAGCATTAAAATTTAGAATTTCGTTAGTATGTAGGCATTGATGATGACTTGACTAGTAAAACTTTCTGATTCTCGTGTTATGAAAAACTGAGCTTTGGAAGCCAGTAATTGATAGTTTGATGGTTTCAAATTTCAATCGTGTAGATTCATATACTGAAACTTTCGGTTGAAATTTGTTCCCGTTCAGTTCTAAACAATTCAATTACTGCAGTCCTCCAGTGACCCAATTGCTGTTTGTGTTTCCCTTTCACTCTCCAACAGTGTTTTGAGCTTCATTATATTAATTTACACGGCTCTAACTTTGAAAGGTTATTTGCTGCTTATTGTGCAGACCAACTCCATAACTCTGTGCTTAGTTGCAGAGGGTGATTTGTAATGGTGAGAGTTAGTGTGCTAAATGATGCTCTCAAGAGCATGTACAATGCCGAAAAGAGAGGGAAGAGACAAGTGATGATCAGGCCATCATCTAAAGTGATAGTCAAGTTTCTCTTGGTCATGCAGAAGCATGGTATGTTCCTCTGTCAAACCACCACATTTCTATAATCAGTCCTTGCATTATTTTACGGATCTAACTGTTTCTTGCTTTGTATTAGGCTACATTGGAGAGTTTGAGTATGTTGATGATCACAGATCTGGCAAAATTGTAGTTGAACTCAATGGAAGGCTAAACAAGTGTGGGGTCATCAGTCCCCGATTTGATGTAGGTGTCAAAGAGATTGAAGGATGGACTGCTAGGCTGCTCCCTTCAAGACAAGTAATTTAATTATTTGGAGGAACAATACCTATACTTCTACTATCTATAAAGGGTGCAAATGCAATAGGAGTAGTGGATTCTGCTTAATTTTGTTTGATGTGTCTATCTTATAATGTGTATGCAGTTTGGGTACATTGTGCTTACATCTTCAGCTGGAATCATGGACCATGAGGAGGCAAGGAGAAAGAATGTGGGTGGTAAAGTGCTCGGTTTTTTCTACTAGTTTACGTAGATGCATGATTCTGTTTCTAGTGTAAGAGGAGGTGCATGATTTTGTTTCTAGTTTTTATTGTTAATCTTTGAACTCTTGACAACCATTGGGCTGGCTATGTTTCTGGCAAGATATTGTAATTTCCAATCATGTTTAGTTTGTGGATACGTGTTACTTGTTTGTAAGGGTGCTCAAAATCATTATCAGGTTATAAACATCAATAAATTTTCAAAATGCTAAATAGATAGTAGGGGAAGAAGTTGAGAAAAAAGAGTTGCAGTACGAAAATGGGGTCTGATTGAACTGATTTAGTGAAGAGAAATGGATTACACATAGGGTCGGCAATGGTGTAGTGAAAATCCATAACCATGGTTATAACCGTTACTGTTTTATATGGTTAACCGTACCATTATGCTGCGGTGCGGTTATGGTGATGAATTTTTTACCCATAATGGTTATGGTTATAGTATTTGAGTTATACCCATGGTTATTATATAAATATAATATTGATTTATTATTAATAAACTAATTTATATAATATACTAAATATAATTATATAATTGAAAATTTAAAATTGTTGAAGATTGAAGGCGCCAAAGTTCAACGATGGTAATATAGATTGATGTATTTTTTAAAATAAATTTTTCGATCTTTTATTATATTACATGTGTGGAATGAATATGGGTATACGGGTAAAACCATGGTTAATAACCACGATTATTTTAATGGTTATGATATTAAAAATTATACGCAAATGATTATGGTTATGGAATGTAGTTTAAAAATATGGTATGGTTATGATATTTGTCATACCCTGACCATACCATAACCATCGACAGGTCTACCCATGTCTTTTCTTATACAGAGTTAGAAGAGATCAATTAATATTTGATTCTGATGAACAAAACAAAAATTAGAAAGAGAATATCAATCGTATTAAATTGTCATTATCACAAAAATACAACCAGTTATATGCTAGGTTTGTATTTTGACCAAAAAAATTAAAAATATGCTAGGCTTGTATATATTTAATTATACGTCTAGATGGATTAGAGTCACATAAAATCAGGGTATAAAGTTAGTCAAGTCAACCCCTTTGGCTGTATGACTGTATCCAAGTTAATAGTAACGAAACAAAGATACAACGTGAAAATCGGTTGCTCATCTCTAACCGTCCGATCAATTAATAGGATTCGTTGCCTCGTTAACTTTTATGCTCACATCATATATATCTGAATCTGATGGGTTAATATTTAGGTAATTAATTAATTATCCCCAATAATTACTTGAAAAAACCATTACTCTTTATTTAGGGCTGACTGATTGAGTAATTTAGTATTTTATTTATAATAATTTATTAAACTAAAAAAATATATTATTATGTATTGTCATTGACATGGACTTGGACTTGGACTAGCTTTCCAACGACCAGCTAACCTTCATTTACTAATTCCTTGCCCAATTAACACGTTAGACAAGAAATTGAAGGATGTTTTCCTGGGAGACAAAATCAATGTCATTGAAGCTAGCTAGGGTTTATTATGATTATCAGAGCTTTTTTTAAAAAAATATTATTCATTTTTTTTAAATAAGTATTTTCTTAAAATATTTATAAAAGTATTTCCTTAGGATGCAAATTGGGAGTCTCTCCACACGTCATTCATTTTTCTTTATTATATTTTTACATTTCTTTATTTCTAAATTTTTTAGTAGGGAATATCGCTAAGAGTAAAAATGGTTGCAAATAATAGTGTTTAAACTTCCACATTAACTACACGCGCTCGTCAAAATTGAGATTCAAAAGTATGGGGTCAAACCATCAAACATCAACTTTGGTTAGTTTGTATGCATAGTCCAAAACTCTAAGTTCAATCTCATTTTTGACGTTAGGATCGTTATTAAGTTATCTACTTTACTCTAAGATTTATTTAGTTTTATAAGTAAATAAATAAATTTCTAACCTGACACCACGAACGATTTTGAATATCGTTCGTGGTGTTAGGTTATAAAAATATTTATAGACATACTTAAAAAAATAATCAATACATAAATAACGATTTTAACGTTGCAAATGAGGTTGCGTTTGGAATTTTGAACTAACCACGAAGTTAATTAAAATTGAAATCTTTGGAACTTGATTTTTTATTTTATTTTTTTGTACTCTACACTCTCCTTTAAACTAATATAAATAAATAAGTATAATAATAATAATAGTAGATACATAGATCGACAGATTTTATAGGTAATGAAATATTCCTCATACACAACATCGGGGAAAAATAGAAGAAAAGAACATTGGTTGGGGTGGGGGTGGGGGGTAATGACAAACAAAGAGTAGGGGTCATTTTCAAACTTCTCAAGAGTACAAGGAGAATGTTTGCTTATGCTTCCATAGGCATAATAGCTAGGGCTGTCAATTTTTGACACGACACGATTAAACGACACGCTATGATATGCTTTAAAGCGTATATGAGTTTGACTTTAACGAATACCATGTTTAAACAACTCTTATACGTTTAGACACGATTATTAATCGTGTTTAAACAACTCAGATTTGCAGATATATGTATAAACATGATTAACTATTCATGTTTAGGGTCGGCAATGGTGCGGTGAAAAACCCATAACCATGGTTATAACCGTTACTGTTTAATATGGTTAACCGTACCATTATAGTGCGGTGCAGTTATGGTGATGAATTTTCTACCCATAATGGTTATGGTATTTGAGTTATACTCATGGTTATAACAATCGTTATTCTATAAATATAATATTTATTTATTATTAATAAACTATTTATATAATATATTAAATATAAATTATATAATTGAAATTTTGAAAATTGAAGGCGCCAAAGTCCAACGATGGCAATATAGATTGATGTTTTTTTTAAAATAAAATTTCCGATCTTTTATTATATTACATTTGTGGAATGAATATGGGTATACGGTTAAAACTATGGTTAATAACTACGGTTATTTTAATGGTTATGGTATTGAAAATTATATCCATAATGATTATGATTATGCTTATGGTAAAATGATATGTGATTTAAAAATATGGTATGGTTATGGTATTTGGCCTACCCTGACCATATCCTAACCATCTATTGTCCTAATTACACAGTAGGAACAACTCAAAAGTAAACAATGAAGTCAATTATGACAACTACTAAAATGTAATTTATATGTTCAAATTCTAAGTTGTGTCCCACCATGAAAGAAAGTTCAAAGGGATTAGGTAGTTGTTGTTGATTTGACGCGTTTTCTGTATAAGTTATTGGATTTTGGTAGCTGTTTTACTCATTATCTATGGACTCCAAATTGATTAAGCATCGTGCTTGACTTTGACTTCACCATCACTTTTCATACTCACTGACTGGAGGAATGCATGTATAACTGTAACCTCCCTGCTGCCTTCTCATCAACAATAATCCTCCATCAATGAGTATGGGAAGCAGATTCTTTCATGCTCTTCTTATATTCTCAGCGATATTTCTAAGCAACTCACCATGGCTTTGTCTATGCAAAAACTCAACTACCACCTCCTCACGTTCAGCTTGCAGAGATGATGAAAGAGATGCTCTGATGAAGATCAAGATGAGCCTTAGCGATCCCGGCAACTTGCTTCAGTCGTGGAAACCTCAGACGGATTGTTGCAATTGGAAGGGAGTAGGTTGCGATGCAGACTCTGCACACGTCACCAAGCTTGAGCTTCTTCAACACTACGATCTCGATATTATGGAGCCTCAACCTTCGTTCTATCCATCAGAGTTGAGCCCTTATCTCCTGGAGTTGAAATACTTGAATCATCTGGACCTTAGCGGGTTTCGTTTCAATCATTATACTGATATGCCTACACTCGTTGGATCAATGAACCAACTAAGGTACCTTAACCTCTCGTCGGTTAATCTTCAAGGTGCAGTTCATCCTCAGTTGGGAAATCTTTCCAGATTGGAGGTTCTTGATATTTCACAGTCCTCCAGATTATACATGAATGATTCGAAATGGATGTCCAATCTGGTGGCTCTAACGTACCTTGATATGAGTGGAGTAAATCTTGAGGAAACTCTTGATATTATGCTGGTATGGTCTGATCTTTGAGTTCCTTCTTTGTCCAATTTGATTAGCACCATTGATGGATATAATCATGCAGTGTTGTTATAATTCAGGTACTGGATATGCTGCCTTCTTTGACCCATTTAGCATTACCTCGCTGCCGGCTTAATAATTCTCACCTATCTCGAGTTTCCAACTCGTCGACATTCCTTGCAAATCTTCAGTATTTGGATCTTGCGGATAATACATTTGTGGGTCAGTTTCCAGGTATGCTTCAAACCATGAGATCGATTCGGTATCTTGATCTATCGAATAGTATATCAAGAGTATTAGTAGTTCCCATATGGTTTGAGAATTTCAAAGATGTTGTTGATCTCAAGCTTGGAGGTAATTTCTTCAAAGGAGGGATTTTGGGATTGGTTAAAGGAAAATGCCACTTGAAGTCCTTATCTTTGGAATACAACATAGTTCAAGGAGATATGGATGGCAATTCCACTGGCTTCTGTGCAACCAGTCTCGAGTCACTGGACTTATCAGGCAATAGATTGGGCGGCAAGTTACCCGATTGGTTGAAGAATTTAAAAAACTTGAAATTCTTAAGCCTCAGGTATAACTTGCTAGAGGGATCAATTCCTGATAATCTATTTGGAGAAGTGATGGGCTTGATAAGACTTGATCTTTCAAACAATCGACTTGAAGGGGTCATTCCTAGGTCATTGGGATTACTGCAGAATTTGCAGCATTTGGATCTCAGTCATAATCATTTCTATGGATCGATACCTGAGAGTCTTGGACAACTATGGAGCCTTGAATATCTGGATTTTTCAGGGAATTCATTGGAAGGGATGATTACAGAAGCTCATCTAGCTAATGTTTCGAGATTGACGGAGTTGTATCTCAGTGATAACCGACTAACCGTTGGTGTTACTTTAGAATGGCTCCCTCCATTTAGACTTAAATGGCTCTACATGGCATCCTGCAAATTTGGAACTCTACTACCACAATGGATACAAAATCAAACTGATATGTTGGGACTGGATCTGTCAAATGCATCCATTGTTGGAAACATGCCTCAGGGGTGGCTGGATTCTCTAGGAAAAATGAATTTTTTGTATCTCTCCGGCAATCAGATCACTGGATTGATTCCAAGTGTTGCTTCAGTTTCACATGTGTATCTATCTCACAATCAGATCACTGGTTTGTCGCCAAATTTTTCTTCGAGTGCGTCTTGCTTAGATCTTTCATGGAATAAAATCACCGAGCTGAAGTCGGAGTGGGCATTTTCTTCAAATATGGATATGTCTCATAATCAGATTGCTGGTATCATCGCAGGTTTTTCTTCAAAGGGGTTTTCTTTAGATCTCTCATTCAATCAGATTTCTGGGTTCATGCCTAATTTTTCTGCAACAGCAGACTTCATAATTCTCTCCCACAATCGAATCACTGATCCAAAGCCAGTTCTTTCTTCAGAAGTGAGTGAAGTAGATCTCTCGAACAATCAGATAACTGCATTGATTCAAAAGGTCCCTTCCCATGTGCAGTCCTTGAATCTCTCTTCCAATCAAATCACAACTGTGGTTCAAGATTTTCCTTCAGGTGCTTCCTCTTTGGATCTGTCTCACAACCAAATCACCAATCTAACAACGCAGTTTTCCTCAGCATCAATTGACCTCTCTCATAATTTGATCAGTGGAGTGATCGATCCAAGCTTCTTCACTTCTAATGTGTCGGAATTGGATCTCTCATACAATCTACTCAGTAGCTTAACTCCAAGTATGCTTTCAATTAGTGCCGACTATGTGGATCTCTCCCACAACCAAATCACTGGCTTGGTTTCGCTTTTTCCTTCAATTGTGTCGGAATTAGACCTTTCATACAATCTGATCACTGGGTTGATGTCAAATTTTTCATCAAATCTGTCCTCATTGGATCTGTCGCACAACATCATCACTGAACCAGTGTTAGCTCAATTTTTTTCTCCAAGACTGTCCCACCTACGCCTCTCTTATAACCAAATCTCGGGGACCATCCCACTTGACATCGCTGAAAAGATGCCTCTTTTGGGGTTCTTGTACTTGAATGATAATCATATCTTTGGCGCAGTACCGACTTCTCTGTGCGATTTGATGAATCTAGGAGAATTAGATCTCTCCCACAATAATCTGTCAGGTGAAATTCCGGATTGTTGGGGAATTTCTTCTTCCTTGACTCTGATAAGTTTGGCGTCAAACAACTTGTCGGGAGGCATTCCGCACTCCCTGGGAAACATCACCATGATCTCGTCCTTACACTTGAACAACAACAGTCTTCAAGGAGAAATACCAGAATCATTGAGATCGGCTTACTACTTGTCATTTCTGGATATGGGAGAGAACAGATTGTCTGGGAGTATACCAAGTTGGATAGGAAGCTACTTCCCTTTCCTACGAATGCTAAGGTTACGGCAAAACAACTTCACAGGCAAACTTCCAGAGGATTTCTGCAGTCTTCAAAACTTGCAGATTTTGGACATATCAGTGAATGGTTTGGAAGGTGAGATTCCAAACTGTTTCGAGAATATGAATGTCATGACAGGGATTGTGGAAGCTGGTGAAATTTATATTTATTATCCTGCTGATACATTTAATTGGTGGGAAACAGAAAAGATAGAAGCAATCATGAAGGGGATAGAGCTCGAGTATACTTCAAACTTGAAATTTCTTGTTCTCATTGATTTGTCAAGCAACTATTTTCTGGGGTCTATCCCTGAGAAGCTCACACTCCTCAGAGGATTGCATGGTTTGAATCTGTCTCATAATCTACTTAAGGGAAACATCCCTGAGAAAATTGGCAACATGAAGAACCTCGAGTCACTGGATTTGTCCAACAACCATTTGGTTGGGAAGATCCCATTTAGCATTTCGGATCTAACGTCGTTGAGCCACCTGAACTTGTCAAATAACGACCTCAGTGGGAGAATTCCACGAAGCACACAGCTGGATACCCTGTATGAACCCAGTGATTCCATTTATGATGGTAACCCTCTACTGTGCGGTGAGCCTTTGCCAAATACATGTCCAGGTGATGAGGTTCCTTCGTCTCCAGATACTAAACTAAGTGGAAAAGATGAAGATGGAGAAGATGAGAGTGAGAAGGCAATGTTCTACGGTGCTGTGATGCTCGGTTTCGGGACAGGGCTATGGGGAGTTTTTGGAGCCCTGCTGTTGAATAAGAACTGGAGGACTGCTTATTTCAGGTTTGTTGAAGAAAAGGTGGATGTTGTTTACGTAGCTGTGAAAGTGAAGGTGGCCAAGTTCAGGAGATCAAGAATGAGGAGGGCGTAAAGAGAGTAAGTGGAAATCATACGTTTTGATTGTGCCATAAGTAGTTTGTATCTTCAATCTAGACTCTTTATGATTTCTATCTTCCTTAAAACGTGCAATCCAATCCAAAATCTTTACCCCCAGTAAGAAATAAAGGCGTGAGATATTGTTGTTTCAGGTTGTGATCATCTTGGCTCATTGTGTATGCAGTTTGGGTACATTGTGCTTACAACTTCAGCTGGAATCATGGACCATGAAGAGGCAAGGAGAAAGAATGTGGGTGGTAAAGTGCTCGGTTTTTTCTATTAGTTTACGTAGGTGCATGATTCTGTTTCTAGTGTAAGAGGTGCATGATTCTGTTTCTAGTTTTTGTTGTTAATCTTTGAACTCTTGACAACCATTGGGTTGGCTATGTTTCTGGCAAGATATTGCAATTTCCAATCGTGTTTAGTTTGTGGATGCTTGTTACCTGTTTGTAAGAGTGCTCAAAATCATCATCATGTTATAAACATCAATAAATTTTCAAAATGCTAAATAGATAGTAGGGGAAGAAGTTGAGAAAAAAGAGTTGCAGTACGAAAATGGGGTCTGATGAAAATCCAGGCTTGACTACACTTGCCATGGATGAGATTATTTCAGAGGCTGAAAGGCTAGGTAGGTCAGTTTCAGTGTCCTATTATGAGGTACATCGAGAGCAAGCCTTTGACCTTATAAACCCGAAGCGTCCAGTTATTCAAGTACTGAGAGATGGACAAGGTCGAATTCAGCTGAAAGGTCTGTCACAGGTATGTTTAATGTTTAACCTTTGTCTTTTAAATACCTTTAAGAATTTTTTCATGCTCTCTTGTGCTGCTCTGTTTAGGTTCCAATCAAGTCAACTTCAGAATTTTGCAACATCTATAGACCTCGAAAATCATTTCAGAAAACTACAAATGAACGTCCTCGAAGAAGTCATAAGGGTTTGGTCATACATGTTACCATGACTAATGATAATTCAAAAGCACCAATTTGTGGCAATTAGGGAATATCATCAAGTAAGAGTGGAATACCAAAGAGTACATCTGCTAGTGTGAAGAAGCCAACTGCTTCTCGCACGCATTTTCTCAAAAAGAAAGCCGGAGATATAACTCCTTCAATTAAAGGAAAGTAAGTAGGAGCATTTTTTCCGTTTGCGGATAAAAGAAATTATTCTCTGGTTCCTAGTGCTAAATTATTTTCTTTTTCTTTGCTGTGAAGGAAATTATTCGATGAAGTAAATCAATCCAAGAGGCCAATGTGTTAGGAAATAAACTTGTTATTCAAGAGTCTAGAAGTCTCTATGTGTAGAAGTATCTATGTGTAGAATTCTCTAAGTGTCTAGAAGTCTCTTAAGTAATTTGGAGTTTTAAGAAGTCACTAGAATATGAAGCTACTAGAACATGAAATCACGAGAACCTCAAGTGTCTAGGTTCTTCTATTTGTACCTATATATATGTGATGGAATGAATGATAAGTCATCAAGTTGAGTAGACAAACAACAAGTCTCTCATACCATCTCCCTCACACTCACACAACCTCTCCATCTCTCACACACACTCATATTCATATACACCAACAAGTGGTATCAGAGCAAGGTTCAAAGATCGTGATGGCATCGACAAGTATGCAAGTACCGAGATTGACAAAGGATAACTACGATATTTGGTGTATCCAAATGAAGGCCCTTTTGGGATCACTTGACGTATGGGAGTTCGTGGAGACCGAGTTCAAGGAACCCAATGCGGCGGCGGTAATGACAAAAGAAGATAAGGATGAATTGAAGGAGCAACGGAAGAAGGAGAAGAAGGCCTTGTTCACAATATATCAAGGTCTTGATGAAGCCACGTTCGAGATAGTCGCTCCTGCTAAGACATCAAACGAAGCTTGGGGGATACTTCAAAAGGCGTTCGGTGGCGTCGAAAAGGTAAAGAAAATTCGATTACAATCTCTCCGTGCTCAATTAGAGGTCATCCATCAAGAAAGCTCAGAATCCATCTCCGACTACTTCACGAGGGTTATCTCAAACGCGCATCAAATGCGGAGAAACGGAGAAGTGTTGGAAGATGTTCGTGTCATGGAGAAGATCTTGAGATCCCTCGATCCTAAGTTCGATCTTGTGGCTGTGGCGATTGAAGAATCCAAGGATTTAGATGAGATGTCCGTGGAGCAACTTATGGGTTCTCTACAAGCCCATGAACAACGACTTATGAAGAGAGGAGAAGGAAGATCCTTGGAGCAAGCATTACAAGCAAAGTTGACGCTACAAAATGTCGGATCACGAGGCCGCTTCCAAAGAGGAAGATTTTCAACGCGGAGAGGAAGAGATGGTCGGACAACCACCACCTACGAAACTGATGTTCAAGAATCAGCTGGACGAGGAGCAAGTCGAGGAAGAGGTCGCGGTCGTGGTCGAGGTCGGCGTGGATGAGGCCGTAACGGATGGACAAGTAACAAATCTGAGGTACAATGTTATGTATGCAAAAAATACGGCCACTATGCAGCAGAATGTTGGTATAATACCGACAACAACGGAGAAAATGCAAATCTTGCGGAGAAGACTGATGATGATGGAGTACTTTTGATGGCGTATGATGGAGCGGTGACATCAGAATCCGTCACATGGTTCATTGATAATGGAGCGTCCAATCATATGTGTGGACAAAAAGATTTATTTACGGAGCTCGACGAAAGGCGAGATGGGCATGTTACCTTCGACGATCTTTCCCGGCGACAAATCGAAGGGAAAGGTAAAATTTCATTTGCACTCAAGAACGGGGGAAAGCTTTGCATCTCCGATGTCTATTATGTTCCAGATATGAAGAATAACGTTCTGAGTGTCAGACAATTGCTCGAGAAGGGATACGACGTCCACATGAAGGATCACGCTCTTAGCATCCGTGATAAGAACAACAAACTTATCACGAATGTGACCATGACGAAGAATAGAATGTTTCCTCTACGGCTAAGCACACATGAGGAGAATTGCTTGAAGGTGACAACCCTAGACAACTCAACTCTCTGGCACATCCGGTATGGTCATCTCAATTTTGAAGCGTTAAAACTACTAGAAAAGAACAACATGGTACGAGGCTTGCCGAAAATCGACCGTCCCAATGGCGTGTGCGAAACTTGTGTCATCGGAAAGCAGCAAAGAAAACCATTCAAGAAGTATCTTTCGAAGAGAGCAACCGGTCGTCTCGACTTAATCCACTCGGATGTATGCGGGTCAATCACTCCCATCTCCATTGGTGGAAATAGGTACTTCTTGACCTTTACCGATGATTATAGTGATAAGACTTGGATTTATATGATGAAGGAGAAAAGCGAAGTTTTGACAAAGTTCAAGGAGTTTAAAAACATGGCCGAGAAGCAAAGTGGTTGTCATTTGAAGTGCTTGCGAACCGATAGAGGAGGTGAATACACGTCGCGTGAATTTGACAAGTTTTGCAAAGATAATGGGATCGTGCATCAACTCACCATGCCTCAAACGCCTCAGCAAAATGGTGTCTCCGAGAGAAAGAATAGGACCATCTTGAATTTGGTTCGATGCATGCTCAAAGAGAGAGGAGTTCCGAAAGAATTTTGGGGAGACGCGGTTGCATGTGCCGTTTACTTACTCAACCGGTTTCCTACGAAAAGGATTGGGAACATAACGCCAGAGGAAGCATGGAGCAAGCGCAAGCCAAGCGCCGAGCATCTTCGTGTCTTTGGGTGTGTGGCGTATGCAAAAGTACAAGAAGAAAAGCGGACGAAACTTGAGGATAAAAGTATCAAATGCATCATGCTCGGCTATGGAGAGAACTCTAATGGCTATAAGTTATACAATTCTGTCACAAAAAGGATTGTGATGTCGCGAGATGTCAAGTTCAATGAGGAGTGTGCTTGGAATTGGGGAAATATCAACCCTCAAAAGGAGATCTTAGAGGCGGAGGAATCGGAGGAGATTGTCCGAAATGAGGAAGATCGGGAACCATCTACACCCACAAATGGTGATGCCCAATCAGAAGAAGAAAGCTCGAGTGAATCACCCGTGAGAAAGACAAGGCGAATACGAGACATATATACCTCTACGGAGGAAGTTGATGAAGAATTATATGGTAACCTTTGTCTCTTCGCAGGATATGATCCATTAATTTTTGAAGAAGCCTCTAAGGAGACAAAATGGAAAAAGGCGATGGAGGAAGAGATTGGAGCTATTAGGAAGAACAAGACTTGGGAGCTCACTACACTCCCTCGAGGTCATGATGCCATTGGAGTAAAATGGGTGTATAAGACGAAGACAAAGGCAAATGGAGAAGTGGAGAAATACAAAGCGAGGCTTGTCGTGAAAGGATACAAACAAAAGTTCGGGGCGATTATGAAGAAGTCTTTGCACCGGTGGCTCGGCTAGAGACGGTAAGGTTTCTCCTTTCACTTGCCGCTCAAAAGAAGTGGAGAATATTTCAAATGGACGTGAAATCGACATTCTTGAACGGGAATCTCGAAGAGGAGGTCTACGCCGAACAACCTCCAGGGTTTATTGTCAAAGGCCAAGAAGACAAGGTGTATCGGTTGAGAAAGGCGCTCTACGGGCTAAAACAAGCTCCAAGAGCGTGGAATTCAAGAATTGATGACTACTTTATTCAAAGTGGTTTCAGTCGGTGCTCGTACGAACATGCTTTATACTCAAAGACTAACCCCCGTGGAGACGTTTTGATTGTGTGTTTGTACGTAGATGATTTGGTGTTCACCGGCAACAATCCTTCCATGATTCAAGATTTCAAACAATCCATGGAGAAGGAGTTCGAGATGACGGACTTGGGCCTTATGGCCTATTTCCTCGGCATTGAGGTGCAACAAGGAGAAGATGGGATATTCGTCTCTCAAAACAAGTATGCAAGAGAGATTTTGAAGAAGTTCTCAATGGAAGATTGTCAACCGGTCGACACCCCCGTCGAGTGTGGAGTACGAATTACAAAAGAAGGAGAAGGAAAATTGGTGAATCCTACTCACTACAAGAGCCTCGTGGGATGCCTACGTTACTTGACGTGTACTCGACCCGACATACTCTTTGGAGTCGGTTTGGTGAGTAGATACATGGAGACTCCGAAGACCTCTCACATGAAGGCAGACAATCGAATCCTCAAGTACGTGAAGGGAACGCTCGATTATGGACTGTTTTACTCATCAAAAGAAGATGTGGAGCTTTTCGGATTCAGCGATAGTGATTGGGCCGGATGCTTCGACGATCGGAAAAGCACAACTGGGTTTGTTTTCTACCTTGGAGGTACGGCATTTACTTGGTCATCAAAGAAGCAACCAATTGTTGCATTATCTACTTGTGAAGCGGAGTATGTAGCTGCATCATCATGTGTATGCCATGCTATATGGCTAAGAAGATTATTGGAGGAGCTCAAGGTGCAACAAGAAGGCCCGACCAAGATCCATGTCGACAACAAGTCGGCTATTGCCTTAGCAAAGAATCCGGTTCATCACGAGAGGTCCAAACACATTGACACCAGGTTCCATTCCATTCGAGAACATGTCAAGGCCAAGGATGTTGAGCTCATACATGTGAAGACCAATGAACAAGTTGCAGATATATTTACAAAGGCCCTGAAGACCGATATCTTTCAGCACTTACGGAAAATGCTCGGCATCACCGTAATAGGAGAAACAAGTTTAAGGGGGGGAAATGTTAGGAAATAAACTTGTTATTCAAGAGTCTAGAAATCTCTATGTGTAGAATTCTCTAAGTGTCTAGAAGTCTCTTAAGTAATTAGGAGTTTTAAGAAGCCACTAGAATATGAAGCTACTAGAACATGAAATCACTAGAACCTCAAGTGTCTAGGTTCTTCTATTTGTACCTATAAATATGTGATGGAATGAATGATAAGTCATCAAGTTGAGTAGACAAACAACAAGTCTCTCATACCATCTCCCTCACACTCACACAACCTCTCCATCTCTCACACACACTCATATTCATATACACCAACACAATGCAGGTTACTGAATCCTAACTCTAGCCTAACTTGTTTCAAATTGTCTGCTGCAATATTTCAAATTTTCTGCTGCAATATTTACCTACTGGCTTCTCTATTAGAAATATTAGTTGTCATGAAACATTTCAGCTTGCTGCTTTGGAGAAATGGCCTAACATGGTGATGCAGGGTAGAAAACAATACTTGTAACCACTGTTGATTCTTGGCAATTGACTAATGCAGGCAACATCTGTTTCAAGTATTGCTTTAACTGTGGAAAGTTCTTTGATGGAAGAGTCTTGCTCAAGCATCACGGAAGGAATATCCTTGGAGGCGGTACTCATTTTTCTTTCTTTAAGTTGATCCAAAGCACTCCAAATCTACGTGTCTTGTTCGATTGATTGAGATTGTTCTTTTCCAGGGAAAGTCCTGATCGGAGACCTCCCAAGAAATATCTTTGGAAGAGGTAAATAGTTTTCTTTCTTTTTCATTTGCACGTTGGTATAAAATGACTAGTTATGAAATTTTTTTATGTCTCTCTACTGTAGCAGGAAAAAACTTCCTGTTTATCAGTTGTTCTTGAAATGGAAGATGCAACGTTAAGTGAGAGTAACAAAACACAAGTTGTCCGTAATCCTGTGTACAACCATTGTGAACTTATTTCAAATAACAGCGCAAAAGCATTTTCCCTTGCCAAAGAAGGTAAGAGTTGTAATAGATTCGGCTATAATTTGACACTCAAGATTTTATAGGTATATGTTTACTTTCCTTCAGGTGGTATTATGGATAAGGAAAACAACAGTTTGAACGTCAATAAACTCAATACCGATGCATCACCACCATTATCGGCTAGATTACAAGAGCTATCCAATAGTCTGAAGTTTTTGTGCTCAACTCCAATACCCATAAATTTACCACAGGAGCGTAATATCTTGTCTAGTGGGGTCATTCTGGGAGAGAACACCGAGATTGAACCCTGTACCCCTTGTTTTACACCGAGCACCAAAGTGCATGAGACATACGAAATTACACCTCGAGAAATATCCAAGACTTGCTTTCCTGCAACAAAGGTGATGCTTTTTAGCTCCTGCACTTTTCAAGATGTCATTTGTGCGGAAGTGTTCTCTCTCTCTTGTGGCTAATTTAAAATTTTACTTCCATGATTAGCAGACTTCCCTTGTTCAAGAGTATCTTCGGTTCATAAACAGTGCTAGCAAGACCTAAAGGGATTGAAGGTATTTGCTTTGCGGACTTTCTTCTGTGTGAACCTATTACTATAGTTGTGTATTAATTTTATTTTGCATCTCTTGAAGGGAATTGGAGAGAAACGAGCTAGCTACATCCTTGAGCTTCGTGAAGAGTCTCCTGAACCATTCAAGAGTGTAAGTACATCACCTTTCTTGCGATCGAAATGTATTTTTGTTTTGTTGCAGCTTATCCTAGTTGTTGTCTCCTCTAGTTAGTTAAGATGTTTCTTCCTCACCTATCCATAATAATATTTACCTCATTATAAAGCAACCACAGTTTTTTTGATGAGATTCTTAATATTTACGCTGTACAGCTTGATGATCTAAAGGATATCGGTCTTTCAGCAAAACAGGTTTGTAATCATTCACCTCTTTCCTTCCATCATCACTTCATGGCTAAGTACTCTTCAGTTTATGAACTGTTTCCATTTTCCTATATTCAGATCAAGAAGATGCTATCAATCAAGTAATCATTGCTAAAGAACAGATTGAATTCAACAGATATTGGCAACAAGAGTTGCCTCTGAAGATTCTGCAGTGTGTGGTTCATTTTCTGGAAGTGTTGTGTTATGTCAAAAAAAGATGATTTATATGTGTTTTGTTCAAGTGGGAGTGCAACTTGTGTTATCTGAGCTATTTGGAAATATATAATTTTATTTTAAAACCAGCCCAGACTCCAGACACACTCAGATTGGGTCATGAATATCTAGTTGGGTTTCAGTTATAACCATAGTTATCAGACCGGACCGGGTCCGACCGGGAACCGGACCCCTCTCCACTTTTTAGTTGATTTTTTTCCCGGTTTTCGTTTTTTTTCTTCCGGTTTTCTTTTTTTTTCGTCTGTTTTTTTTTGGGGGATTTCCGGTTTTTGGTTATGCACAAACCAATCGGTTTAACCCAATTGGTTAGACCGGTTCACTACTATTGTGTATTGTGTTTGAGAATTGAGAGTAATGTGTGTTTGATATTGAAACTAGGTAGTTTGTGTGTGTGTGAGATCATGTAGTTTGAGGTAATTATGTTTATGTTTGAGACTATGTATATATTTTAAGTTTTCAAATTTTTTACCCATTGTGAACTATGGTTATAACTATTATAAAAAGTTATTTGGTATTTAATTTAATATTTTTTGGTGGTATTTAATTGAAACACTTACTATATTATTTTTATAATTTTTAGAACCCGTTTCATAAATTATGGATACTGGATAGAAAAATGGTAATATTTGTTTGTTTTTTTAACCATTTTTCTAACCGTAATTTATGAAATGAGTTCGTTGTAACTTCTATCCATTGTTTTTTCTTGAACATAAAGAGGTAAAAAAAATTATAAAGAAGAAAAATTAGAAAATATTCAAACATTACGGTGCAAACTAAAAATTTACCGGGATAATTTATAAGTGCAACTCTATCTATTAATTTAAAAATAAAAAATAAAAAATGAGAACCATTTGATGATTTGATTTTAGATATATTATTTATTCAAAAAACAAAAAATCATTTTCATCCAAATTTGAAACTAATAACTCATTATTCTCTAATGAGAAAAAGGAATCATTCGAAATTGTTAAAATTAATTACAAGATCGATTAAATCATTCAAGAGCAAAATATATCTAAGTGCAGCAAAAATAGGATATATAGTCATTATTTGGATGCACCAGGTTTTCACACACACCCCTCAAAAAGGCTTTAAATCGGTTAAAATAATATTTTGAAGGCTACAGGTTTGTGAACCCGTTGCATCCAGCTTTACCCTGAAATAGAAACCAACAATAAAAACTGTTAAGAGAAAGTATTGTTTCTAGGTGCACCGGGTGTATATTCTTCTATATAAAAATTGCTCCAAAACGACTAAAATCATTTTTTCGAGGGCACGTATACGGAAGCCCGGTGCACACATCTTTATACAACCAACACAGTTACTTACACTTGCTCTTCACGATTTATCGCCAACGTCCACCGTCTTGTCTTATCTCCACCATTTTCCTAGCTATCTCCTTTCCTCTTCGTTCACTGAATCAAACCCTAGATATTAAACCGCCATTTTCGTCTTCAACTTCTTCTTCCCCGATCTTATTCATCTTATTTGGATGATATGCTGAGAGAAGCAACAGAGATGTCTCTCCCCCGTCCGGCCTGCAGTCGGGAATGTAATGTTTCTTTCCAGTGTGTTGTTTGCAAGATGGAGTACTTCCAGGTGGAACGCAGTGATGGTTGAATCGGACAACTTATGAGGTTGCTGCCATGGAATGTCTGTTTCTAAAATAGACACTTTTAAGCCTTAAAGGTAGATGATGGAATCACAATTTAGGTTTTTGAAATGATATTTAGGTTTAATAATAAAGATTAAGTTTATATTAATATTAAAAGCTCTAGAATTCAAGTGTTTTTTTATAACCCTCTTTTATTACGTCTTCAACATAGAAATCAATTCTGAATTAAAATATCCTGATAAAAATTGTGAAAGAGCAATATATTGACAAAAGCCGGGAGAATTTTCAATACTATACTCAGCAAGTTAAATATCGAAAATCTCACTGTTTAACTTGAGCGAATTGTTAGAAATAGTTGTTAGATGCAGTAATATAGCTGTTAGTACAGTAATATAGCTGTTAGAGAGTTGTTAGTTCAATTATATAAATAGAATACATGTAAATTAATTCAATGGTTGAAACACAATCCATTATTCAATTTACAACAATAATATCATAAGAAAGATTGCAAGGAGTCGCAACACCACCAACATATATACATGCGACAGTGAACATATATACATGGAGACTTTACTTAGGTCTTATCTTGGAAATTAGGAAGTTCGTTTGGACCGACTCATGCATCGTAGGCTTCTCAGTTAGCACCTGCACCTCCACCAACAGAACCTACTGCCCCGACACCATTATAATGTGTGTTTGGATTGTATGTTTGATACTTGATTTTTTGTGTTTGTATGTTCTAAATTTGGTGAAAACTCGGATAATTTTTTTTTTTTTTGACTGAAAATTTCGGTAATGGACCGAAACCGGCCCGAGTCAAGCAAGACCGACTCGGGCGAGCTTTTTATACCGAAGTCGGTCTCGGTTCTCCAAAAGTGAAAACCGAAATTTCGAGTTCGGTCTCGCCTAAAAAACAGGCCTGGCCCGCCCAAGCTCACCCCTAATTTCTGTTGTGTGAATCGTTTCGTTTAGTCTCATCCGTTCAGATTTTATCAATTATCTATGGACTCCATTTGATCAAAAAAAAAAAAAAAATCTATGGACTCTAAAGTCCAAATTGATTAAGCATCGTGCTTGACCTTGACTCCACCATCACTTTCATACTCACTGACTGGAGGAATGCATGTATAACTGTAACTACCCTGCTGCCTTCTCATCAACGATAATCCTCCATCAATGAGTATGGGAAGCAGATTCTTTCATGCTCTTCTTATATTCTCAGCGATATTTCTAAGCAACTCACCATGGCTTTGTCTATGCAAAAACTCAACTACCACCTCCTCACGTTCAGCTTGCAGAGATGATGAAAGAGATGCTCTGATGAAGATCAAGATGAGCCTTAGGGATCCCGGTAACTTGCTTCAGTCGTGGAAACCTCAGACGGATTGTTGCAATTGGAAGGGAGTAAGCTGCGATGCAGACTCTGCACACGTCACCAAGCTTGAGCTTCTTCAACACTACGATCTCGATAGTATAGAGCCTCAACCTTCGTTCTTTGCATCAGAGTTGAGCCCTTATCTCCTGGAGTTGAAACACTTGAATCATCTGGACCTTAGCGGGTTTCGTTTCAATGACTATACTGATATGCCTACACTCGTTGGATCAATGAACCAACTAAGGTACCTTAACCTCTCGTCGGTTAATATTCAAGGTGCAGTTCATCCTCAGTTGGGAAATCTTTCCAGATTGGAGGTTCTTGATATTTCAGAGTCCTACAGCTTATACATGAGTGATTCGAAATGGATGTCCAATCTGGTGGCTCTAACGTACCTCGATATGAGTGGAGTAGATCTTGAGGAAACTCTTGATATTATGCTGGTATGGTCTGATCTTTGAGTTCCTTCTTTGTCCAATTTGATTAGCACCATTGATGGATATAATCATGCAGTGTTGTTATAATTCAGGTACTGGATATGCTGCCTTCTTTGACCCATTTAGCATTATCTAACTGCTGGCTTAATCATTCTCACGTATCTCGAGTTTTCAACTCGTCGACATTCCTTGCAAAACTTCAATATTTGGATCTTCGGTGGAACAAATTTGTGGGTCAGTTTCCAGGTATGCTTCAAACCATGAGATCGATTCGGTATCTTGATCTATCGTATAGTATATCAAGAGTATCAGTACTTCCCATATGGTTTGAGAATTTCAAAGATGTTGTCGATCTCAAGCTTGGAGGTAATTCCTTCAAGAGCATTAAAGGAGGGATTTGGGGATTGGTTAAAGGAAAATGCCACTTGAAGTCCTTATCTTTGGAATACAACATAGTTCAAGGAGATATGGATGGCAATTCCACTGGCTTCTGTGCAACCAATCTCGAGTCACTGGACTTATCAAGCAATAGATTGGGCGGCAAGTTACCCGATTGGTTGAAGAATTTAAAAAACTTGAAATTCTTAAGCCTCACGGATAACTTGTTAGAGGGATCAATTCCTGGTAATCTATTTGGAGAAGTGATGGGCTTGATAAGACTTGATCTTTCAAACAATCGGCTTGAAGGGGTCATTCCCAGGTCATTGGGATTACTGCAGAATTTGCAGTATTTGGATCTCAGTCATAATCATTTCAATGGATCGATACCTGAGAGTCTTGGACAACTATGGAGCCTTGAATATATGGATTTTTCAGGGAATTCATTGGAAGGGATGATTACAGAAGCTCATCTAGCTAATGTTTCTAGATTGACGGAGTTGTATCTCAGTGATAACCGACTAACCGTTGGTGTTACTTTAGAATGGCTCCCTCCATTTAGACTTAAAATTCTCCACATGGCATCCTGCAAATTCGGAACTCTACTACCACAATGGATACAAAATCAAACCGATCTCTTCGACCTGGATCTGTCAAATGCATCCATTGTTGGAAACATGCCTCAGGGGTGGCTGGATTCTCTAGGAAAAATGAAGGTTTTGTATCTCTCCGACAATCAGATCACTGGATTGATTCCATGTGTTGCTTCAGTTAAAAAGGTGTCTCTATCTCACAATCAGATTACTGGTTTGTCGCCAAATTTTTCTTCGAGTGCGTCTTACTTAGATCTTTCATGGAATAAAATCACTGAGCTGAAGTCGGAGTGGGCATTTTCTGACCGAGTGGATATGTCTGATAATCAGATTGCTGGATTCATCGCAGGTTTTTCTTCAAAGGGGCTTTCTTTAGATCTCTCATTCAATCAGATTTCTGGGTTCATGCCTAATTTTTCTGTAACAGTAGGCACCATATATCTGTCCCACAATCGAATCACTGATCCAAAGCCAATTCTTTCTTCAGAAGTGAATACAGTAGATCTCTCGAACAACCTCATTGTTGCACCAACTGAGTTCTTTTCTTCGAATGTTTCGTCTGTAGATCTCTCCAACAATCAGATAACTGCATTGATTCAAAAGGTCCCTTCCCATGTGAAGCACTTGAATCTCTCTTCCAATCAAATCACAACTGTGGTTCAAGATTTTCCTTCAGGTGCTTCCTCTTTGGATCTGTCTCACAACCAAATCACCAATCTAACAACGCAGTTTTCCTCAGCATCAATTGACCTCTCTCATAATCTGATCAGTGGAGTGATCGATCCAAGCTTCTTCACTTCTAATGTGTCGGAATTGGATCTCTCATACAACAAAATTATTACCCTGCTTCCACATTTCTCCTCAAGCTTGTCAATATTGCGTCTTTCTCACAACCAAATCTCTGGAAAAATTCCAAACTTCTCTTCAATGTCACTAATTTCGGAGCTGGATCTTTCTCACAATCTGATCACTGGGTTGATGTCAAATGTTTCATCAAATCTGTTCTCATTGGATCTCTCACACAATGTCATCACTGAACCAGTGCTAGCTCAATGTTTTTCTCCAAGACTGTTTGACCTACGCCTCTCTTATAACCAAATCTCAGGGACCATCCCACTTGACATCGCTGAAAAGATGCCCCTTTTGAGGTTATTGTACTTGAATGATAATCATATCTTTGGTGCAGTACCGACTTCGTTGTGCGATTTGATGAATCTAGTGGAATTAGATCTCTCCCACAATAATCTGTCAGGTGAAATTCCGGGTTGTTGGGGAATTTCTTCTTTCTTGACAATGATAAGTTTGGCGTCAAACAACTTGTCGGGAGGCATTCCGCACTCCCTGGGAAACATCACCATGATCTTGTCCTTACACTTGAACAACAACGGTCTTCAAGGAGAGATACCAGAATCATTGAGATCGGCTTACTACTTGGAATTTCTGGATCTGGGAGAGAACAGATTGTCTGGGAGTATACCAAGTTGGATAGGAAGCTACTTCCCTTTCCTACGAATGCTAAGGTTACGACAAAACAACTTCACAGGCAAACTTCCAGAGGATTTCTGCAGTCTTCAAAACTTGCAGATTTTGGACATAGCAGTGAATGGTTTGGAAGGTGAGATTCCAAACTGTTTCGAGAACATGGATATCATGACAGGGATTGTGGAAGCTGATGTATCTCGTTTTTATTTTGCTGCTCCAGAAGGCAACTACTCCGATCCAACTAATTGGGGACCAGAAAAGGTAGAAGCGGTCATGAAGGGTATAGAGCTCGAGTATACTTCAAACTTGAAATTTCTTGTTCTCATTGATTTGTCAAGCAACTATTTTCTGGGGTCGATCCCTGAGAAGCTCACACTCCTCAGAGGATTGCATGGTTTGAATCTGTCTCATAATCTACTTATGGGAAACATCCCTGAGAAAATTGGCAACATGAAGAACCTCGAGTCACTGGATTTGTCCAACAATCATTTGGTTGGGAAGATCCCATTTAGCATTTCGGGTCTAACGTCGTTGAGCCACCTGAACTTGTCAAATAACGACCTCAGTGGGAGAATTCCACGAAGCACACAGCTGGATACCCTGTATGAACCCAATGATTCCATTTATGATGGTAACCCTCTACTGTGCGGTGAGCCTTTGCCAAATACATGTCCAGGTGATGAGGTTCCTTCGTCTCCAGATACTAAACTAAGTGGAAAAGATGAAGATGGAGAAGATGAGAGTGAGAAGGCAATGTTCTACGGTGTTGTGATGCTCGGTTTCGGGACAGGGCTATGGGGAGTTTTTGGAGCCCTGCTGTTGAATAAGAACTGGAGGACTGCTTATTTCAGGTTTGTTGAAGAAAAGGTGGATGTTGTTTACGTAGCTGTGAAAGTGAAGGTGGTCAAGTTCAAGAGATCAAGAATGAGGAGGGCATGAAGAGAGTAAGTGGAAATCATACGTTTTGATCTTCAATCTAGACTTTATGATTTCTATCTTCCTTAAAACGTGCAATCCAATCCAAAATCTTTACCCCCAATAAGAAATAAAGGCGTGAGATATTGTTGTTTCAGGTTGTGATCATCTTGGCTTATTGTGTTTGATTTTGTAGCTTTGTCTGGAGACTAAAACTATATATACCACCAAAAATTCATCACTTATTTAACTTTGTTCCCATACAAATGAAAAATTGCCAAACTAGAGCCTAAAATTACATAGACCACAATTATCACAAGTGTTCTTATCACTCTAGAAACCTAATTACATAGGTGTGTCTCACTTCTTCTTCTCTCCACCTCCAGCAGACCTGCAACAGTGTAAATGAGTTAAAACGATGATCCACGGCTTTATACTTAGTCAATCACAAAGACTGAACATGTCTAGAAGACTACTTCATCTTGTGGAGAACAGAAGATATCTCTTCTCTCTTCCTCTTGGCTCTCTTGTGAGTACCAAGCTTTCTCTTAGCCACCTTCAGTGCACGCTTGTCCTTGCCAACTTTCAGAAGCTCAGTGATTCTCTTCTCGTAAGGAGCGAATCCAGCAACTTCCCTGATCAAACTCCTGATGAAATGGACCCTTTATACTTCTACTATCTATAAAGGGTGAAAATGCAATAGAGGTAGTGGATTCTGGTTAATTTTGTTTGATGTGTCTATCTCATATGTGTATGCCGTTTGGGTACATTGTGCTTACAACTTCAGCTGGAATCATGGACCATGAAGAGGCAAGGAGAAAGAATGTGGGTGGTAAAGTGCTCGGTTTTTTCTATTAGTTTACGTAGGTGCATGATTCTGTTTCTAGTGTAAGAGGTGCATGATTCTGTTTCTAGTTTTGTTGTTAATTTTGAACTCTTGACAACCATTGGGTTGGCTATGTTTCTGACAAGATATTGTAATTTCCAATCATGTTTAGTTTGTGGATACGTGTTACCTGTTTGTAAGGGTGCTCAAAATCATTATCAGGTTATAAACATCATAAATTTTCAAAATGCTAAATAGATAGTAGGGGAAGAAGTTGAGAAAAAAGAGTTGCAGTACGAAAATGGGGTCTGATTGAACTGATTTAGTGAAGAGAAAAGGATTACACAGTAGGAACAACTCAAAAGTAAACACTGAAGTCAATTATGACAACTGCTAAAATGTAATTTATATGTTCAAATTCTAAGTTGTGTCCCACCATGAAAGAAAGTTCAAAGGGATACAGGCAGTTGTTGATTTGACGCGTTTTCTGTATAATTAATTGAATTTTGGTAGCTGTTTTACTCATTATCTATGGACTCCAAAGTCCAAATTGATTAAGCATCGTGCTTGACCTTGACTCAAAAGTAGGAACAACTCAAAAGTAAACACTGAAGTCAATAATTATGACAACTACTAAAATGTAATGATGTTTTTCGAAAATTAGGTATGTCAGAATTTTTTTTTGAAAAAGTATATATATAAAATAAATATTTAGCAAAATGTGCATGTGCGCAAGTCTACCACCTGCGTTTTTCATTTTTTTTTTTACACTCATTAAAGTGTAAATGGCTTTGGAGAAGGTCTTTTTCAAAAAGTAACCGTATCAAACAAGGAAAATGAATTTTTTAAAATTTTGTTTCTAAAGAAATTGAAGTCTTTCATCACAAACTACTCTCTTTTTCGTAGGGTGATTCAGTTTGTTGTCATTGATATACCGCGCTATAATTGCTCCAACATCTTGCTGAGAGATCTAATCATGCGGCTCTACATCTCTACATCTTGCTGAGAGATCTAATCATGCGGCTCTACATCTCTACATCTTGCTGAGAGATATAATCATGCGTTGCTTCATCTCAGTATTCATAGGTCCAATGCTGCAACATCAATTATTAAAACCCTATGCGTTGCTTCATCTCAGTATGCAAGTTCCATCGTTGCTCTCTTCCAAGCACTCTACATCTCTACATCTTGCTGAGAGATATAATCATGCGTTGCTTCATCTCAGTATTCATAGGTCCAATGCTGCAACATAAATTATTAAAACCCTATGCGTTGCCTCATCTCAGTATGCAAGCTCCATCGTTGCTCTCTTCCAAGCAGTGAGTGGAAGTGACACTCGCCGAAGAGTGTAGTTTGTGATGAAAGAATTCAACGAGTTGTTGTTAGTATACTATGCAGAAAATCAAGAGTCTCTTTTGCAGCAGTAATTCCTGAAAATGTCAAACTAGCTAGTGTATTTGAAGAAAAGTCACATTCAGATACTTGTGAATAAACAGCTTTGTTTCAATGTTTTCCCTCGTGGATGTTGTTCAGAACAAGTTGGAAAATTTAGGACAAGTAATATTTGCCTAGGAAAAAAGTATTTAACTTCTTATAACTTCCTTTCTTGTTTACTTGAGGAATTTGGTGAGACTAGCCTAGAGAATGAACAAGCATCAGTTCGCTTGAAAAAAAAGTATTTAACTTCTTATAACTTCTTATAACTTCTTTTCTTGTTTACTTGAGGAATTTGGTGAGACTAGCCTAGAGAATGAACAAGCATCAGTTCGCTTGAAAGACCTTGGTTGCTGTACCATGTTAGTATCTAAACTTCACATTTTTAGAGAACCAGTCGAGGAATTTGGTGAGACTAGCCTAGAGGAATTTGGACCTATGAATACTGAGATGAAGCAACGCATGATTATATCTCTCAGCAAGATGTAGAGACGCATGATTAGATCTCTCATCAAGAGTCTTCAGATGCCGAAGAAAAAGGCAGTGGAAACCCCAAAGAGCTATTTCGCAGCAGTAATTCCTGAAAATGTCAAACTAGCTAGGGTATTTGAAGAAAAGTCTCATTCAGAAACTTTTTAATAAACAGCTTTGTTTCAATGTTTTACCTCATGTGAGACTAGACTAGATAATGAACACTCTGATGCTTTAAAAAAAACGTAAAAAAAAATGAAAAATGTCACTGGTAGTGGCGTTTTTGGGAAAAACGCAGGTACCACCTGCGCATATAAACATTTTCCTAAATATGTTTTCTACATATATACTTTTTCAAAAAAAAATTCTTATACCGTTACTTTTTGAAAAAAGTCAAATGTAATTTATATGTTCAAATTCTAAGCTGTGTCCCACCATGAAAGAAAGTTCAAAGAGATACAGATAGTTGTTGTTGATTTGACGCGTTTTCTGTATAATTAATTGAAATTTGGTAGCTGTTTTACTCATTATCTATGGACTCCAAAGTCCAAATTGATTAAGCATCGTGCTTGACCTTGACTCAAAAGTAGGAACGATTAAACTGGATTGCTGACTGAATATGGAAGCTAAAACACTTAGCATTCAATCTTACTTTCATTCATTGATTACTTCTATATATATTACATCTATGGTTATGACATAATAATAAACTACCTATGACAGAATATAAAATTCATACATTGACAGACTATTTAATCCATAATAGAAATGATGTGCTGGTTTGAAGAATATTCAAGGTGTGTAGCATGTTCAACCCTCCCCCTCAAGTTAAATAGTGGGATCTCCAATATTTAACTTGCACAAAGCATTCCTGAAATTTGTTCCGTTGACCGCTTTAATGAGTATATCTGCAAGTTGATCTTCAGAACGTACAAACGGAATAATGATGATCCCATTTTCCAGTTTCTCTTTTATAAAATGATGATCGATTTCAACATGTTTGGTACGATCATGTTGAACTGGATTCTCTGAAATACTTATAGCTGCACGATTATCACAGATTATCTCACATGGTTCCTGGATATGAAAATCAATTTCAGTTAACAGTTTGTACAACCATAATACTTCTGTGAGACCTCGAGCAATTCCTCTGAACTCTGCCTCAACACTTGAAAGTGTCACCTCCTCTCCAACCATAGCAAAGTAACCTGACGTGGATCTCCTATCTGTCGAATTTCCTGCCCAATCCGCATCTGTGTATGCTTCTATTTTAAGATGACCATTGTTCTCTAACAATACTCCACTCCCTGGCGAACCCTTCAAATATCTCAGAATTCTTAACGCAGCTTCCATGTGATCCGCTTGAGGCTTATGCATGAATTGACTTAACACAACTACTGCGTATGCAATATATGGTCTGATGTGTGAAAGATAGATCAATTTCCCTACTAAATGTTGGAATCGTACTTGATATGTCGGTTCAACTCCTTATACTATCCTTAATCCATGGTTCAATACCATTGGTGTGTCTGCGGGCTTACAGTCCACCAATCCTGTTTCTACTAATAAGTCTAGAATGTATTTTCTTTGTAAAATGAAAATACCTGTCTTAGACCGTAGTACTTCAATCCCCAAGAAGTACTTGAGTTTCCCCAAATCCTTCATCTCAAATTCTTGAAACAGATTGCTCCTTAGCTGAACAATTTATTCTTTATCATCACCTGTAATGATCATATCATCCACATATATAATCAAACAAGTTACTCGACCTTATTTTATTTTGATGAACAGAGTGTGAACTGAATTACTATGTCGGTAGCCATATTTCTTCATAGACACTGTGAATCTCCCAAACCATGCCCTTGGCGATTGTTTGAGTCCATATAACGCCTTTTTTTAATTTACATACACTTGATCTATGGAATCCTGACGTGAAACCAAGCGGTGGTTTCATATAGACTTCTTCCTCTAAATCACCATGCAGGAAAGCATTCTTCACGTCAAACTGGTGTAGCAACATATTTTTATTTGCAGCTATAGAAAACAAGACTCGAATAGTATCAATTCGAGCTACTGGGGAGAATGTCTATGAGTAATCAATGCCAAAGGTTTGAGTATATCCTTTGAACACTAGTCTTGCTTTATATCTATCCACGGATCCGTCAGCCCTGTGTTTTACTGTAAACACCCACCTGCAGCCAACCGCTCTTTTTCCGTAAGGCAGATCGCACTTCTCCCACATTTGACTCTTCTTCAAGGCTTCCATTTCTACTCTCATGGCTTGCCTCCATTCTAGAATCTGTAACGTTGATTCCACTGTGCTGGGTATATCTTGAGTATGCACTGCAGTAGCAAAGGCTTGTGCAGCTGGTGTCAGACTCCTCCTTGCCAAATTTGCTACTAGGTACCGGCTTGCCTTTGGGTTGTACTCTAGCTCGTATCGGATAAGAGGAACACCTCTGTTTCTCCTGGATGGTAGTACGTATCTCTCCTGTATTGTTACGTCTTTCTCATGTACTGATGACTCTTCCAACCCATTGTCATTAGAAGTATTAGAACCAAGAGTTACCCAATTAGAACTACTAACCTCCGGGATATTAGTCGGGGTTGACGTGGTTGAAGCATCCGAGACTTGTATGATGGGAGTCAACGTCTCGGTGGTTCCACCAACTTGCTCTGTTGGGACTATCTCAGGGAACACTAGAGTGATCAAAGCTGTCACGGTCAACCAATCTAATGGAATACTATCATGACTCTCCCCCTGGATAGAAGATTGGGATGGATAGTAGAACTCAGTTTCTATAAATGTACAATCCATCGTAGTATACATGCGATGATTTTTAGGATTAAAAAAGCGGTAGCCTTTTTGATGAATCCCATACCCCACAAAGACGCATTTCACAGAACAAGGATCAAATTTAGAATGATCTGTTTTAGGAATATGTACAAAAACAGAACATCCAAAAATATGTGGTTGGAGTGTCAAGGTTGTTGGAACACTCATATGACTAGATAAAACCTGGAGAGATGTTTGTAACTGAATCACCTTAGTAGGGAGACGATTAAGAAGATAGATAGAAGATGCGACGGCTTCTGGCCAAAAAAAAGTTGGAACATGTGACTCTAGCATTAATGCTCTAGTCATTTCTAGAATATGTCGATTTTTTTTGTTCTACTACTCCATTCTGTTGAGGAGTATGTGAGCAAGAGGTTTGGTGTATGATGCCTTTGTCTTTAAGGAACTGTTGGAGTGAGGAATTTACGAATTCTCCGTCATTATCAGAATGGAATACCTGGATTTTTTGACTAAACTGAGTTTTGACTAGATTGTGAAATTCTACAAACGTAGTGAAGACTTCAGATTTATGTTTAAGGAAGTATACCCAGGTCATGCGAGAATAATCATCGATAAAAAGCACAAAGTACCTAAAACCATTACTCGACATACACGTACCATTATTTGGAGCAGGGCCCCAAACATCAAAGTGACTTAAACAAAAGACTGACTTGGTTCTAGATTCAGACAGTGAATATGACTGTTTATGGCTTAGAAATAATATAGGTTTTACACACAAATTATGTATTATACAGAAATAAACTAGGGAATAGTTTATGAAGGTACCCTGCAGATGGATGACCTAACCTTCGATGTCACAACCATTGTTGCCTGGTGACTGTTACGAACTCCTTGCATGTTTGATTGCAAGACATCTCACTGTTTTTAGACACTAACACCCGAAATGGGGGTGCTTGTTCGGTCTGGAAATCCATTATCTCCGTGATTGAAACATCAAGAAAGTTGTGTACTTCTCGAGTCAATTAGTAGTTGAAGCACCCAATTGTGTGACCGGACTTTCATCGAACACCCTGGATCACCCTGGATTGTCAATGATAGCATGTATTGATATTTCGCGTATATACTCCTTTGTTTTCTCGACTTCCCCATTCAGTTCTTCCGAGTTGGTTTCGGCCCGATCACGACCCAACCTCGATCGTAAAAATTTGCTTGCTACGACATTGGTGGCCCGCGGTGCATTTCACCGGGCACCAATAGCAAAACCCTTTAATTCGACAGGCTTCCATCTCGCTGCTAATAGTCCTCGTGTTACAACTTTCATTAGCACCTCTATTAAAAATTATCGATCTAACAAAGCTAGAGGTGACTACTTTAACGGCAGCAGGGCAAGCATAATATGGGGCAACATGTTTCACAGTAGGATTCGACTTAACGAAAGGCGAAATATTACCCGGTCGGTGAGAGAGTTGTGACCTTGCCATAGAGTTTGGCAACGGCGGATGCTTCTTGAAACGTCTGGACTCGTTGGAGCCGAACAGGAGCCTGGAGTTGGTGGTCGAACCCACCCAAGAAGTGGTTGATGGCGGTGAACTCCAAGACTGTCTCTAAGAGCTAGATTATGTGGAAGAGAATGTCGAACCGACGTTGGTAGTCGAAAAACGAGCTCTTCAGGTTTCAAATCTCTAAGACCGGGTCCCCGAAGAGCTCTGTCTCGAACCTAGCTTGTAGTGCTTCCACATATCCGTACCAAGTAATAATCTTTCCCATTAACTCTTGAAGTTTGGCGAGCCCTTGATGCCATTGGAGAGTCTCTCCCACTAAGTGGACAATGACAAGTTTCACTTTAGCTTCTTCTGGCATCCCATCCAGATCGAAGAAGTGTTTGCCCTGGAAGACAAGCAATCCAACTTGAGACTTCGGCACCGGAAAACTTGGGGAAGTCAATTTGTCCAATGTGATACGATTGTCTGTGTTCTCGTGCTCTTCTGGTGTGGCCTGCGTAATTATGGTTGTTGGTGGAGGAGGAGTGGCTGGTGGATCACGGGAAGGACCCGTCCGTACTAGACCCCAGTAATCTCAGGCTACGCGTGGCATCAGCTTGTTGGGCTGAATGCGATGCAAACATCATCTTGATATCGGAAAAGGCGGTGCAGTTGTGCTTGTCATGTCATTGGCAATGCTACGTTCCTCAGCGGCAACCATCCTCTGGGAAAGCTCTATCGATGTTAACGATTTATCGCCGACGTCCATCCACTCTCTCCATTTTCAGACCACTTTCGTCTGCGACTTTTTGTTAATGTCAACTTCTGCATCTTGAAAGTTTATTGATAACTCGAGAATAATAAGTACATGAGTACTTTCTTATTTAGTTTTAATATTTATTTACTAAAACTCCAAGTGCGAGGAAATTAGTTTAAGGGAAGGGTATGAAAAACCACCCAGATGTTTCGTTTTTTTAGCAACTGGACCCGGATGTTTTTTGTCGCAATTAATAAGTGTCATATGTTTCGTTTTGTTTGTAATCCCACATTCCGTCAATTTGAGCTGTTAAAAGTCACGTGCCTTGCACGTGACACCGTTAATTTTGAACTGGGCCGTGTACAAAGACAATTATACCCCTGGCAGCCCATCACCTTCTTCCCTCGGTTTTATTTGTATTCCCTCCCCCAAATCCCCAAATTCCATCACCTTTGACCGAACTCATCCCTCTCAAACTCATCCCCTGCACCCCCGACCGACGAACCCCCACGTCCCCGACTGTGCCGACTGCTCCACCGTCCGTGGAAGTGTTGAAGTCGGATGCCAATGTTAGGGACATGTTGGAGAAGCAACATGGTTGTTTGGATGTTACCGTGTTTGTGTTGCCCCCGTTTAATGCAGATATATGTGCTAAGGATCCTTTCATGGAAGGGTTGCGTCTCAAATCAATAGCTCGGATAGAAGAGGAGTTGGAAAGACAAGTGCCCATGCATTCAACCCCCCCTCCGAAAGACAAGGGAAAGAGTCCCATGGAGCCCGAGTTGGAGGACTACGGAGTATCTTCATCCGAGGAGACTGATTCATGGTCGGATGCGATATCCGAGGATGTCCAGACGCACCGCATGCTGGTAATGCAAGTAGGTCGCAGTCAGGTAGAAGAGGAACCAGTCAGGTAGACGAAGAACCACTGACTCAACAATCTCAGGCGTCTAGGCCGCAGCGAAAGGTAAATGGCTAACTTTATATTTGAAATTGCGAACTTGCTGTGAACTGTATAAAACTGTGGTTGTGTTGGGCATGACAGGCGGAAAAAAGGAGTTGTTCGGAGGAGGTTGAACCCCGAGGTTGAACCAATGACTGGAACCGAGCCGCAAACCGAGCCGCAAATGGATGAAACACCAACCGAGCCGCAGGGGGATGAAACACCACATCAAGAGGCTCCAATGACTGAGGCTCCAAAAAGAAAACGACAGGTCAAGTTAAGTGTTCGAAGAGCCAAGCCAAAGGTATGGATCGACCAAGTATATCTACTTTTAATTTTATGTTAATGTAACTAACTTTCGGTTATTTAGGTGGATCGACCAAGTACGTCGAAATTAGCCCCCATACAGCTAGATTCGGATGAAGATGTGGAAAGGGTGGTTCGGTCAAGTGCCCCAGAGTTATCATCTTGTCGGGCTCTAGTTCTATCTCCCCAACCATTGAAGACTGGAAAAACGAAGACAAAGAAGAAGCAACCGAAGCAGTGGACTCGCAGTTCACCGCGTTTTGGAAGATGATCAACCCAGTAAACGGCTATAAATTATGTTGTTTTGTTTTGGGAAGGAATTGCCATTTTGTTGAATGTTGTAACGGCTAGAACTTCTCTTTCTTTTGGAACTGTTGGATGTTTAGGAAGTGTTAAAACATTCTGTTGAAGTAGGACACCTTTTGGTGCTTGTGTTGGATCACAGTTGGTTTGTTGACAAACAGGTCAGTTTTGGGTCTTTCAAATACCCAGGTCACCTTGCCCATGTGTTCGTCCAAACATAAGGGTGCAATTACACATAAATAGGCAAACATAAGGTCTGGAAACATTACAGTTACATAAACTAGTAGGTCCAAACAATATTCATTAAACATAGATAAAGGTCAAATAAATTACAACGTAAAGAACGTCAAACTTAAAATAACTAACTGACTACATCTTCAACATAAGGGCAACAACAACAAGTAAGAATGTTGTCACAGAACTGCAGCTGCTGCAGAGCAATTTCAAAGTTCAATTCGATAGTGCCCAAAAACTGCAGTTGCTCTCCTTCCGTGGATCTGCGTCGAACTGCCCCATCCAAAGAAGTCCCAACCACTCTTCAAAGAATTGGAGTGCTGCACAGAATGAAGAAGAAATTAGGGTTTCAGAAAACCCTAAAATTGAAAAACGGTACACAATCGACCGTACCTTCGAAATTAAATCAAGGAATTGACTTCACCACCTGGTTCGAACGTAAGACGAGCTGGAATTTGCCAAGGGAGACGTGGGAAGAGTTGGGACGTAAGGATGAGTGACTTTGTAACTGCTTCAGACGTTTAGAAGACAAATGATGAAATATACATGCTATAGGGGTATTTTAGGTATATAGCATTGTAATTACATCACGTGCAAAGCATGTGACATCAAATTAACGGAATATCAAACGAAGTGACGGAAAGGCTTACTTACCAACAATTGAAAACATATGGGTGTAACGACAAACTATATGGGTGCAATTACCAATCTGGCGAAACATCCGGGTGGTTTTTCATACTTTTCCCTTAGTTTAATTCCTATTATTACTCGACATACAAGTATATTCGTCAAAATAGATATATTAATATATAAGAGAATGAAAGCTGAAAGGCTAACCAACTCACTTGAACATGGTCACCTTCATTTTCACAGCCATAACAATTAACAACACACACTGTAGTTACAGTTGGCCAGTCGACACATTACACAAACATCAGAGCAAGTAATACAGATATTCCCGGATCTTGTAATAATCCTCACACAACGGTCCTTCCAGAACGATTTGCTGCATACCTGACAAACTTCCCTACACAGAAGAAACAACAGCAAAATACACTTGAGTTGCATACTCCGACCTTCTCTTAATGAAACAAAAGTTCAACGCAGGGCTCGGGCTCCACTTGAAAATTCTACCTGGACCCCGGAATAACAGCAGCAAGTAATTATTACATAAACAACAGTTCTTAGATAATGAATATGAAAAGCTGCCGGCAGCAATCTTTATCCTCAAAAAGATTACAAGGTATCAGCTTGAGGGTGCCTCTCTCCAGAAGACTAGACAAGTCTTCGTTAACAAATGAGTGAATTGGCAAGAAACCCGCAGGAATCGAGAACTACAAGAATTTCCCAGATTTTATTTAATGGTCCAAAACCAGAGTTTCTCTTAACTGCTCAAATCTTGGGAGGGATATGAGTACATAACGTGTCCAGTACCAATATATCAATAGAAACTAGAAGATGAATTAACTTACAGTTACTTCGGTAGATACAGCTTTTGATGGTCTTGTATCAAGAATCAAACCAGCGGAGGCTTCACCAAGTTGTCCATCCACGTTGTTGCCCAACTGAAAAAATTGAACAGTTTGAAATTTTACACCTAAATTGATTCTGAAAATAAAAATTGTGAATCATCTAAGCTCTAAACAACAATGAGAATCATCAAACTATGAGAAAAGACAAAACACCATACAGAACTAAATGGTGCAAGTACATGAAGTCTTTTAAGCACATCCAATTTTTCATTTAGTGCCATAAATATCACAAAAGATTCTAAAGCTCCTACTCACAAGTACTCTACTATTTCAAACATATGTGTTAACAAGTGTTGCACTCTCCTCTATCTCATCTTTTCTTTTGCAGATACAAAGGAAGACCAAGAAAGAAACTCTCGATATTTGAGACTAAATTTTCCTCTTCATACATTATAAGGCAGTGGTAGCTTCCTTTGAAACTAAAAGAGTGGTAGCTTCCTTTGAGACTAAGAGAGTGGTAGCTTCTAGAATATAAGGCACACTCCCTAGGTCTGTAATAAATTCACTTAATTCTAGACACACTCTTCTAGGTCTATACATAATTAAAAGTTATGGTTCTATCCTCTGCTTTTCCTCTGACGTAAACCATTCTGTCCATTACAGATCTTGCCCAATCATCATACTTATATGCCACCACCTCCATGTTTTCCCCATTTTTGTACACTTGAAGATATTATTCATAACACGTTAAAAGGTTGTCGTAGCATTGGGTGCCCGCCCTGCGTCCGAAAGGCCGTTTGGTGAATGTCAGGGGTCGCCATCCGATTCTGATGATATCCGATCTGGCAATCCATTTTCTCTGTGATTGAAACATCAAGAAAGTTGTGTGTACTTCTCGAGTCAATTAGTAGTTGAAGCACCCAATTGTGTGACCGGACTTTCATCGAACACCCTGGATCACCCTGGATCGTCAATGATAGCATGTATTGATATTTCGCGTATATACTCCTTTGTTTTCTCGACTTCCCCATTCAGTTCTTCCGAGTTGGTTTTGGCCCGATCACGACCCAACCTCGATCGTAAAAATTTGCTTGCTACGACATCGGTGGCCCGCGGTGCATTTTACCGGGCACCAATAGCAAAACCCTTTAATTCGACGAGCTTCCATCTCGCGGCTAATAGTCCTCGTGTTACGACTTTCATTAGCACTTCTATTAAAAATTATCAATCCAACAAAGCTAGAGGTGACTACTTTAACGGCAGCAGGGCAAGCATAATATGGGGCAACATGTTTCACAGCAGGATTCGACTTAATGAAAAGCGAATTATTACCCGGTCGGTGAGAGAGTTGTGACAGCAGGACCTTGCCATAGTGTTTGGCAACGGCGAACGCTTCTTGCAACGTCTGGACTCGTTGGAGCCGAACAGGAGCCTGGAGTTGGTGGTCGAGCCCACCCAAGAAGTGGTTGATGGCGGTGCACTCCAAGACAGTCACTAGGAGCTAGATTCTGTGGAAGAGAATGTCGAACCGACATTGGTAGTCGAAAAACGAGCTCTCCAGGTTTCTCATCTCTAAGACCGGGTCCCCGAAGAGCTCTGTCTCGAACCTAGCTTGTAGTGCTTCCACATATCTGTACCAAGTAATAATCTTTCCCATTAACGCTTGAAGTTTGGCGAACCCTTGATGCCATTGGAGAGTCTCTCCCACTAAGTGGACAACGACAAGTTTCACTTTAGCTTCTTCTGGCATCACATCCACATCGGAGAAGTGTTCGCACTGGAAGACAAGCAATCCAGCTTGAGACTTCGGCACCGGAAAACTTGGGGAAGTCAATTTGTCCAATGTGATACGATTGTCTGTGTTCTCGTGCTCTTCTGGTGTGGCCTGCGTAACTATGGTTGTTGGTGGAGGAGGAGTGGCTGGTGGTGCGCGGGAAGGACCCGTCCGTACTAGACCCCAGTAATCTCAGGCTACGCGTGGCATCAGCTTGTTGGGCTGAAAGCGATGCAAACATCATCTTGATATCGGCAAAGGGGGTGCAATTGTGCTTGTCATTGGTAATGCTACGTTCCTCAGCGGCAACCATCCTCTGGGAAAGCTCGATCAGGATCTTATGGTGGTATTGCAGCGATGAGTCGAAGTGAACAATTTGTTGGGCTCTCATTTCAGAAGGCGGGTTGTTGGTGGCTGTCATGGTGGCTGCAGAAGTGGTCCAGTATCGGAGGAGGGGTTTGATACCAGTTGTTAACTCCAAAATGTTTTGGACGAAGCTTCAAAAAGAATCCCGTATGAGACGAGAGTTTAAACTACCTAAACTGAATTTGAATGGGCTCCGTAACAAATTGTAACTGACGCAAGTACCAACAATCTGTTAGAATATATATCAATAAACTTAATGGAAATCTAAAGCATCCAGACACACCTGGCTTCTTTCAGTAAAAAGCACTAAATTCTTTGCTTCACTGGCCCACTCCACGAACATATCATGAGAAAATCCAGCTTCTAAACTTGCCATGGATGCTAGAAACATCTACTTTCAAATTGAATGGTTAAAAGATAATCAAATAATCAACCAAAATAAAATAACTTTAGCAAACACGTTTTAACCTTGGGACCAGGGGGAGCATTGTCAAGGTCATTCTTGTTAACCAAAAGTGTAGTACACTACACCTGTAAAGAACAACTAGTTAAGAGATTGCAGAAAAACTTGAGAATTTATGCATAGAGAAGAGGAGATGATGATGAATATGAGATTGTAGATGGTGGAAAGTCACTTACTTCAGAAGAAATGCATTGTCACGCGTGTGCTCAAAAGACTTTGCTATACTATCACTCATCCACTCCAGAAAACTCTTAACAAAATCAATTGTGCTTGAAGAGACGTATGCAAGGAGATAGATAGGATAATTCAGAGGACTCCGCAGCAAGTAAAATTTAAAAAAAAAAAAAATCACTGAGATACATTTCTCCAGCACAATACAAAGCCACAAAGAGCAAATATTAGATGATGTTCTCACCTCTTCCAGGATTAACAGAAGTTTTAGTACTCTTCCTGCTGTATCAACAGGTATCAACACATTCCCCTATACTTCAAGTGTTTTCCTTAAAGCATCTAAATGGAAGAATGGTATGATCAGTATATTAATGGTCACTGCTTGAAAATGCAAACAAATAATCTTCTGGGATATGCATGGAGAAAACCATGGAAAGAACACTGATCGAGTCGTACCTATAAATCTCCTCTCTCTTTGTTTAGTAGGCAAATGATTGTTCAAAGCATTGTAGGCGTTTGTAATCAGAACAGCAGATCGGACAAAGGATTCAAGGACAGTTCCATTCAAATGCCTGTGAAAGACACCAGTAAGTGATTCCTAAGCTTACTTTTCATTACTATTGAGCAATTGCAGTTATCCAAGCGGAGAGCAGGACGCGATACTTTTCTTTCCGATGATTAAAGTCAAAAGCATATATTACATCCTCTCCGTCCTTTGTGATTTTCTAGATGGTGCCTCCTAACAGATGGCCAGTAAACAATGTAAATAACAAATACAGCTAAACGCAAACAAGGCTCCAAAGTGAGGATACTCGCTGCACGTATCAGAGCAACGAACTTCCATCCAAACACATGAAAATGATAATGTAATTCCAGACTAAATTGTATTTGATTAAATTACCGAAAAACAAATTCGACACCAATCGGAGATCAAGACACCAATCTGAGTGTGTCTGGAGTCTGGGCTGGTTTTAAAATAAAATTATATATTTCCAAATAGCTCAGATAACACAAGTTGCACTCCCACTTGAGCAAAACACATATAAATCATCTTTTTTTGACATAACACAACACTTCCAGAAAATGAACCACACACTGCAGAATCTTCAGAGGCAACTCTTGTTGCCAATATCTGTTGAATTCAATCTGTTCTTTAGCAATGATTACTTGATTGATAGCATCTTCTTGATCTGAATATGGGAAAATGGAAACACTTCATAAACTGAAGAGTACTTAGCCATGAAGTGATGATGGAAGGAAAGAGGTGAATGTTTACAAACCTGTTTTGCTGAAAGACCGATATCCTTTAGATCATCAAGCTGTACAGCGTAAATATTAAGAATCTCATCAAAAAAACTGTGGTTGCTTTATAATGAGGTAAATATTATTATGGATAGGTGAGGAAGAAACATCTTAACTAACTAGAGGAGACAACAACTAGGATAAGCTGCAACAAAACAAAAATACATTTCGATCGCAAGAAAGGTGATGTACTTACACTCTTGAATGGTTCAGGAGACTCTTCACGAAGCTCGAGAATGTAGCTAGCTCGTTTCTCTCCAATTCCCTTCAAGAGATGGAAAATAAAATTAATACACAACTATAGTAATAGGTTCACACAGAAGAAAGTCTGCACAGCAAAAATACCTTCAATCCCTTGAGGTCTTCTCTGATAAAAGACAAAAACACAAAGTGAGGACATTAGTTTCCGTGTTTCGCAAATTATTATGACAATTTGATATGTGAATGTGAGATATCATATGGCTTAAGAAAAGCTTAGTTCATTGTTGTTTTAAATAGGAAGAGCAGTAAAGTAGAACCATCCACAGACAGCCCACATAGAAAAACATTTTTGTCTTCTAAATAAATAGAATTGACATCTTACTTACTTGCTAGCACTGTTTATGAACCGAAGATACTCTTGAACAAGGGAAGTCTGCTAATCATGGAAGTAAAATTTTAAATTAGCCACAAGAGAGAGAGAACACTTCCGCACAAATGACATCTTGAAAAGCATCACCTTTGTTGCAGGAAAGCAAGTCTTGGATATTTCTCGAGGTGTAATTTCGTATGTCTCATGCACTTTGGTGCTCGGTGTAAAACAAGGGGTACAGTGTTCAATCTCAGTGTTCTCTCCCAGAATGACCCCACTAGACAATATATTATGCTCCTGTGGTAAATTTATGGGTAGTGGAGTTGAGCACAAAAACTTCAGACTATTGGATAGCTCTTGTAATCTAGCCGACAATGGTGGTGATGCATCGGTATTGAATTTATTGACGTTCAAACTGTTGTTTTCCTTATCCATAATACCACCTGAAGGAAAGTAAACATATACTTATCAAATCTTGAGTGTCAAATTATAGCTGAATCTATTACAACTCTTACCTTCTTTGGCAAGGGAAAATGCTTTTGCACTGTTATTTGAAATAAGTTCACAATGGTTGTACACAGGATTATGAACAACTTGTGATTTGTTACTCTCACTTAACGTTGCATCTTCCATTTCAAGAACAACTGATAAACAGGAAGTTTTTTCCTGCTACAGTAGGGAGACATAAAAAAATTTCAGAACTAGTCATTTTATACCAACGTGCAAATGAAAAAGAAAGAAAACTATTTACCTCTTCCAAAGATATTTCTTGGGAGGTCTCCGACCAGGACTTTCCCTGGAAAAGAACAATCTCACTCAATCGAACAAGACACGTAGATTTGGAGTGCTTTGGATCAACTTAAAGAAAGAAAAATGAGTACCGCCTCCAAGGATATTGCTTCCGTGATGCTTGAGCAAGACTCTTCCATCATAGAACTTTCCACAGTTAAAGCAATACTTGAAACAGATGTTGCCTGCATTAGTCAATTGCCAAGAATCAACAGTGGTTACAAGTAGAGTTTTTCTACCCTGCATCACCATGTTAGGCCATTTCTCCAAAGCAGCAAGCTGAAATGTTTCATGACAACTAATATTTCTAATAGAGAAGCCAGTAGGTAAATATTGCAGCAGACAATTTGAAACAAGTTAGGCTAGAGTTAGGATTCAGTAACCTGCATTGGCCTCTTGGATTGATTTACTTCATCGAATAATTTCCTTCACACCAAAGAAAAAGAAAATAATTTAGCACTAGAAACCAGAGAATAATTTCTTTTATCCGCAAACGGAAAAAATGCTCCTACTTACTTTCCTTTAATTGAAGGAGTTATATCTCCGGCTTTCTTTTTGAGAAAATGCGTGCGAGAATCAGTTGGCTTCTTCACACTAGCAGATGTACTCTTTGGTATTCCACTCTTACTTGATGATATTCCCAATAATTTGTTTGAACTTTTCACACTTTTAGTGGTGTCTAAATTACACCTGCTGATCCCTTCATAAGTTCGAGAAGCTAAACTTGCCATAGAGATGGAATCTTGGCAAAAGGTTGGGTTCTGCATCACAAAAACAACTGCAAAAAATTAATAAAAGAATAATTATGTATGCAATGACAGAGGGAAAGAAAACAAGAATATTATGTCTGACCAAGCAAGCAACAAGTGTAACGTTATCGGAACATCCTAGTGAATCCTGTAACATGCGAGTGATTATGCTTTCTCGAAAAGGCACATGACTGTCATTTGCATTCAATGCTAAAATGACTTTTTGTAAGGCATTCAAAGACTTGTTCCGCTTATTAATCTCCATGACTTTGGTGCAATCACTGTCTTTTCGTCTAGGATCCTCATAACCTGATTAAAGAATTTCCAAGCGTCAAACTTGTAGGAGTATAAGCAAAGAAGAGAACTGGCAGTAATTGATTAATACCTGCAAAATCAATGAAGTTCATCTTGCCACAAATTGGTGCTTTTGAATTATCATTAGTCATGGTAACATGTATGATCAAACCCTTATGACTTCTTCGAGGACGTTCACTTGTAGTTTTTTGAAGTGATTTTCGAGGTCTATAGATGTTGCAAAATTCTGAAGTTGACTTGATTGGAACCTAAACAGAGGAGCACATGAGAGCATGAAAAAATTCTTAAAGGTATTTAAAAGACAAAGGTTAAACATTAAACATACCTGTGACAGACCTTTCAGCTGAATTCGACCTTGTCCATCTCTCAGTACTTGAATAACTGGACGCTTCGGGTTTATAAGGTCAAAGGCTTGCTCTTGATGTACCTCATAATAGGAGACTGAAACTGACCTACCTAGCCTTTCAGCCTCTGAAATAATCTCATCCATGGCAAGTGTAGTCAAGCCTGGATTTTCATCAGAACCCTTCAACAATGATCAAATTGTAAGCATCATTGTCAAATCGTCTTTTTCTTGGTCTATTCACCAAATCTACCAAACTAAAAAACATGACGTTCTTTTCGTATTCAATCAATATCCTAAATCTGTTCTGGTTCCTAAGATCATTAATATTCAGAATGTTAGAACACAAAATTAAAAAATCAACCTGAATGGTATATGTCTTGCCACTGCCTATAGCCCCATATGCAACAACAGATGTATTATGACCATAAAAAACTCCAGGAATTAGAGGCTTAATCTCCCTTGCAAATACGGCATTGTTATCTTCATTGGATTCATAACAGAAATGAACTTGGGAAGTGTCTCTCTGACTGCAAAAGGAGCATAAGCTTTTTAAATGGAATACTTCAATCTACATATTCTCAGCACTCAGCAGAAGCAAATCAAGAACAGCTAAAAATGAAATCTACATATTCTCAACGGAAGCAAATCAAGAATAGTTGAAAGTGAATTGAAGAAATACCGAAACTGCTCTAGCGGAACATTCCATACCTTGCAGATTGGTTTCCAAAATACAAAGTAACACTGTTCAACGCATCTCCTTCAGACCTGGCCACAGTAATCCATGGATTCAAGCTCCGATTAGCATCACTTTGCTCCTTGTTCGTCAGACCCCTGATTCTGGCAACCACTCGAACATTTCCAGTCGAATTTGAGCCCAAATTTTGCTTGCTTCCAGTGAGAGACGCCATTGAAGAATCTGGTACTTGAAGATCCATAAAGATCGATAAAAATTACACAGAGGAATGGAGAACAGATCTTTGAGGAGAATGAAGAGTGAACCCCGCTTCGATTTTTGTAGTTCCAATTTGGTGAGTAGCCGTTTGGTGGATGTGGTATTCAAAATGATGATCTGGCGCCTCTACGACGCTCCATCGACAGCTTACAGAAGAAGCTTGCCCGTTACTTCTTCAAGAAGGCCCATTGTTTGCCTCTTAATGGGCCGAAGGGCCCAAGCACACTCTGCGACTCTAATGACGAAAATACCCTTATTTCCTCTCTTTTTTTGTTCTTTCCATTCTGAGCGTCTCTAAAAGCCGTCGGCGCTAAAAATAACCGAGCTCTGTTTGACTGCGCCTCAGTTTAGTGCTTCGTCGATCAACTGAGGTAGGCTCTCCAATTCTGCATCAGTAATTTATTTACTGAACTCAAAGTTCGCTAGAAACCTAATATGCAGTTCTTACATGGATCAAGCAGCGAGAGACCCTGGAGAGTGGCTGGAGGAGCGAAGTATCGAACTGGTCGTTCCATCCGCAATCCACCAAGAAATTGAATCCGTCAGTGGAGGCTAAGTAGGAAAATGGATTCTAGTTGTAGAGTCCGCAGAGCGGTGTCACCTGAACCGAAGTCCTCATGCCTACTCCGATGAACTTCCTCTGCAACTGAGCTTCTCGCTGGGGGTTTCAGTTGGAGGGGAAGAGCAGTTATCTCTGTAATCATTTGGGTTAGAATCTGTTGGGCCCATTGGCCCATATAAATCAAGTAACAGGCTTTGCCCATTAGGCTAACCGGAGATAAACAGTAAGACTAGGCTCGAATTTTAGCCCCAATGTCTTCTATTTTTAAGTAATTTTTCTGTTTGTTTTTTAAATATTATTATTATTAAGTGCTTTATTCTTTTCAAGATATTAAGTGTAATCATATAACTGTGGTTAATTATTACAATAGGGTTGGCAACTCTTATTGTATAATTCAATTTTGTGTCACGTGTCGCACGAAATATGATACAAATACATAAATAAATTAAAGAAAAAAAATGAAAAAGTAGCACTTTACAACCCAAAATTTCTATAAAAAAAATATCCAAAACCTATCAATGGCATATTTTTATGGATAAATTCCAAACTTTACTTTCAGAAACAATAATTTCATTTTAAAAAATAAATCGTTTAACACCATGCAACATTACAACTTTGAATAATATATTTTCTTACTCTTTTCTAATAATTTGTGTATAATATTATTTCAACAACTTAAGTATTAAAAAAACGTACATAACATTTTTATTATAGTAATATTAATTTAAATACAAATTTATTGAAGAAATATACTTCAATAACTTATTTGTATTTAAACAAATTCCGTGGGTATTATTGTATTAATAGAATTGTTTGTTCTTATTACTATTTAGATTGAGTATCCTCTAGCATATATAATAATCAAGTGGAATCTTGTTGTCGGAATATCGAGTGAACGAACTCCGGAAGAGGGACGAAACCAGTAAATTTATTCAGTGAGAGCAAGTATTAGAGTAAGAATAAATAGTTGAACTAAAAAAAAATAAGTGAAGACAAATGTATAATTTAAAAGAACTAAATTGAAAATTATTATATTTTTTATTGTCAAATTTATACAAAACTAAAAGGTGAGGGGAGCTGCCCCTTATCCCTTCATAGCTTCGCCCCTGCTCCGGAAGGTCCATAGTAGTCATGATTGACAATTCATGATCTTAGACTGTTTAAATTAATATTTTTAATTAGTATACTTGATAATATGTTTCACGCGCGCCGATTAATTAGAATCCGATAATTTGGCCATTACATTACATTATTTAAAAAATACCTAATCATATGTCTAGAATTTCGTACACATATGTGTGACTCATACGTACATCCAACAAACATGTTGGGAAAAAATATGAAAAACAACATATTTGTAAGACATGATCTGCCCGTTGTTTTAAAGAGGATGGATAATTAGTGGCAACCCTTGGGCAGGTCTTAGGGATAGCAATATGGAGGGCGCGTGCACGTAGTCCGGGGACACCGAAAACGAGAACCTAGATAGGGCTAAGGTTAGGACAATCTTGTACTCCATCATGGTTAAGTTCCTCCCAATACACATTCTTCCCCCGAACCCGAATGGCAAGAACCCCATCTTGTGGTTGCATCCGCCGTATAGAAGGTCGTCTTTGAACCTCTCGGGCTTAAACTCGAACACGTCTGGACCCCATAGAGCAGGGTCGTGGTGCATACCGACAACATCAATCCACATGTTCGTGCCACTTGGGATCACCACGTCAGCGACACGAATATCTTCCCTTGTCTGTCGTTGCACGTTTGGGGCTGGACTGTAGAGTCGAAGGACCTCGTTCATCACCCATCCCATCTGCATCAGGAGAATCCGTTATTATTAGTTATTTGATAGTTTGAAGGGCTTTTTGGTAATTTTAATGGACGGAATCTGAATCGATTGTGACAACTGACACCACTTCAGATATGTATGAACAAGATAAGTGTTTGTTTTTGTCTTGCGGCTCTGACACACACGCTTTGGAGTTTGGAAAAATCAACCACTCGTCCATGAATTTCGGGCTATCAGATCTGACCTCATTTTTCATATATAAAATTTTGGTTTGGTATAAGTAATATAAATTATATTATATCCATGCATGCTCCAAAGTCCAAACTACAATCACGTGCACACTATAATTGTAAAACACATGCATATTCCACATATTATAGGGTTAGCAACATAGTAAACTATATTTAGGGTTTATAATTTAAAGGGTAAATGGTCAAAGTGTCCCCTAAAGTTTGATCGAAATTTAAGAATTCCCTTAAAGTTTAAAGTGCCCCTTAATGTTTGAAAATAATGAAAAATCCCCCATTATCAGATGCTCTTTTAGGGAGAATTTTTCATCATTTCTTAACATTAGGGGAGATTTTAAACTTTAAGAAAAATTCTTAAATTTCGGCCAAACTTTAGGGGGCACTTTGACCATTAACCCTAATTTAAATTACAATGTGTCAGTTGATTTATCTATTTTTTTAAAAAAAATATTAATTGAATTTATATAAAATTGGAAACTTAAACTAATACTAATACGTACGTTCATTAGAATTTAGTTAACATATTACAACTTCTATTTAACTAGTAAATCGAATTTTTTTTCTTCAAAAGTTGGTAACAATTTACATAGAGAGTGTGATAATAAGATAACAACTTCAGCATGCAAGTAATTTCCATCCTCTTAACTTATAGCTCATTTATATAAACTCAACTAGCTATTTTTCAATTCTTTTACTAAGAGATGCAAAAACCTTCAAAGTGTAGCTAGTTAATTAACATTTAACAAATGTATTATACGCTGTCGTCTTTAGTCCACTTTAGCCACGTGAAAGAAAATAAAACCAATTACCACGTGCGTTTTATATTTAATGTATGTTCTTACCTTCTTTAGATTAGCCAGCTTGGTGGCATCAACCTCCTCGTCTCCAATAACATGTCGTATTTCTTCTCTTAGATGTGCTTGCCACTCTGGGTTCACTGCGAGCATAAGCAATGTCCATGTAAGTGCAAGAGCCGTTGTCTCGTGCCCACCAAAGAAGAAGGTCTTGCACTCATCGACTAGTTCTCTAGTCGTCAGTGTCTTTCCTTGCTGCCCGTCTTTACAGTTCTCCTCTAGCAACATCCCGAGCAGGTCTCGCTGCTGGCTATCAGCAGCACTGACCTTTTTGCGGGCGGTTATGATCGACATGAGGAGGTCATCGATCTCCTTCCCAAGCTTCTGGGCCTCCATGGCTTGTTTGAGGGACAAGTACTTGTTGAAGGGCACCCCTACGAATCGGTTGGTCTTGAACAAGGTCACCTGCATGGCTCGCAGCTTCTCAAACACCTTTTTCCCGTCTTCGTGGCTTATACCGAAGCTAGACTTTGCAATGATCTCGCCTGCAGTTGCAGTGATCGCGGCTTCCACGTTGATTTCGGGTTTCCCAGCATCGATGAGAGTCGTCCACTTGTCGAGCATCTTCTGGGTCGACTCCACCATGAAGCTTGCCATGGTCTATTGAAAATAACAGCACAAAATCAACCATGATTTTATAACCTAATATTCTGCATGTTACGTAAGAATTGTCCAAATCATACGTTAAATGCACATTAAGGGTAAGCATCAGACGTACCCTAAGGTTGGATGGAGAGAAAGCCGGAGTCAGGACATGGCGGTGGTGCGCCCATTCATCTCCCTCGATCATCACCAAGCCGCTCCCAAACATCGGTTTCCGATCACTCTTGAACACATTAGGCTTTCCCCAGTTCTTCCCCGTTACTCCGGTCGATATTTGTTTCAGAAACTCAGGATCCGCTATGTACAAAAAAGGCTCCACCCCGAGCCAGTACACGAATATTTTCCCTAAAAACGTAACCGGAATATTTAGCCCAAAAATTTAAACCATAGATAGATGATGAAATAAGTAGCTAGAAGGTAGACGACTAACAAACTAACCGTATAGCTTTTGCCATTGAGCAAAGAAAGGGAAGACCATGGAATGAATGTCATTGGTAACGCCATTTGTTCTTGAAGGTGAAGATGATGATGAAGAAGAGATCTTCTTCATCTCGCTAATATTACCGAGAGGAAAAACTGGAGAAGGGCCGTCGAGACCGTTCTTCCGAAGCTTCCGAAAAACCCGAAACGGCGCAATCCAACACCGAAACCCTATTTCCCATGAAACAAATACGATCAATGCAACCATGGTGGTGGCTATGGCTTCCCATAACTGAAACTCCATATTACTCTCTCTATCTCTCTTTAGCTTGTTCTTTCTCTCTCTAAATAGAAGTTGATATGAGAATGTTGTTGATGATAGAATGAAGAGACGGAGAGGTATTAATTTATAGAAAACGAAGGGTTGATTACTTGGAATGTGTCGGAGATTTGACTGGACGGAGAAAGAAAGAAGAATATAGAGTCGGTGGTCTGTGACGTTGTGTACACACTACACAAATATACGAACGATTCATTCCAAGTCATTTTATTGTCGTCAGTGTCGCGTTTTGTACTTCTTATAGTTAGTACATTTGTTATATTTCATTCATAATTGCCAATATATATATATATATATTATCAAATTTCTGTATACTGTAGCGTCAACTTCATCTATGCCGAAATATCTTCTTCTTCGTTTTTTTTTTTTGACACAGTTGATAACCTAGATCTTTATAATAGACTAGTTGTTCATTTTAAATAACCCTTACAACTATATTGAAAATGTGAAGTAGTCATAGGATGTGTTAGGATCAACACTCAATTCTCATGAATAGAATCACCAAATTCTAGAGAGAGGTAGAGAGAGAAACTGATTTATGTGGTAACACACAAATTAGGGTAATCTCCGCGCGGTTTGGTTCATTTGTATTGATGATGGTTACTGTTACAAAATATGTATACATGGAGAAATACAGTACAGTATAACCTATTACATTAACCGCGAGACGCGTACATTAGTACATAATCTACCATTACATATTAATCAGACTACAATACCTAACAATATGAACCCCAAAATGTTCATTAATTTTTTTATTAGTTTAAATGGTAAAAACAAATAGTGTGGTTCGAATTTCGATCCCTAATGTATTTGTTTTTTTAGTTAATGATGGACATTATTACATTTTAACAGATATAGAATGGACCACTTTCAAATATATAGAACCTCTTCTTTCTATGGGTAATTAAGAAGAGGAAGGTGGTTCGTAGTTGAATAGTTGTAATGACGACTTAACTATCTTTTCATATTTAACCCGTATAATAATCTATCAAATTAAAATAGTCGCTAAATAGTTTTTAATAAGTGAATTTAGATGTCCATATTTTGAATGAATTTTCCCGTGTATTGACAAATCCTTCCTTTTACATTCCTCCACGAAATTTAAGAAGGACAAAAAGAATTTGACTTTCTCCTCAAATTAATTTTTCATTTTCAGAAGAAGAAGAAGAAAAAAACAGCTAAAAGACGAGGAGTCGCGGAGAGAGAAATGCTGCATTTCGGGAAGAATTTGAAATTGAAAGCCACCGGAATTAAACGAGGACGGACCACTCATATCAAGCCACGTCATAACTTTGACTGTGGACTACGAAAAGCACCGTAGTCCCGAACGCGGACGGCTGACCGATAGACAGACAGACGCCACGAATTAAAGTGGACGACTTACACCTCCCACCTGGAATGACGTTCAAATATTTCCCTTATTTTGCATGATCCGTATTTTTTAATTAAAATAATATTAAGGACGGTACGCCGTGATACATATTTAGATTTCATTACACACGATAAGTGGTATGCGATTTATAGAGATAAATTATATTTAAATTTTGTTGGAAATATTACTTCAAAATAAGATTTTAAATTTAATTTTTTCTGTCAAAAATTGTAATGATATTGGGTACTAATATCTGAGGCTATAATTAAAATATATTTAAGAGCATAGTTTATTTTTAATATTTATTGTATTTGACTAGTTCATCTGAATGTTTCATATGTGTTAGGTTTAGTAAACTATTATATACTAATTTTGTAGTCTAATTTAGAATTTTCACTTTCAAATATAACTTTTCAGATTCAACATATCTATACGTGTGTTAGGGTTTATATACTTGTTAAATAACAAGTTGTAAATATTGAAGTTGGAAAGTGGTTGTACTAATGGGGAAGATTGACTAGCAAATTGATATATCATTCTCTAGTCGTATTACTTGAAGCAATGGTTCACAGCTTAAAACGTGAAAAATTCCAACTTTCCATGTGAATATCGGCAAGTATTATGGCGAATATCGTGTAAAATGATGTTCGCAATAACAATTTAAGAAAAGATGTTAATATTATAAATTTACTTTTTCCTTTTTACTACATTATCAGAATTGATGAAATATGTATGGTTTGGGTACGTATATGGATGCTTAACTAATTAGTGTAACATTCATGTTATACATATACAATACACTTTTTTTTTTTTTTTACCATCAACACGATTCCTTTTCATTACGAAAGACAATCCGTTACATAGAAAAATCAAAACTGATCAAAGCACAAAATTCGGGTGGGGTCTTTCGACCCAATCCTGAGGACACACCCTACAAGCTGCCAAACTGTTAATATGGTCCGCACATTGGTTTGCTATCCTCGGGACAGCCTCCCATGATACGTGACTAATAGACGACGCTAAAGACCGAATGACCGTGTATATCGCATGGATTCTCCAAACAGCATCCAAACCCCTAATGTGGTTAATGACAACCTCCGCATCTGACTCGATCACAACGTCTTGCCATCCTTTTTGAATGGCAAGCCGTACACCGGCGAGGACCGCTGAAGCCTTTGCCTCCCAAAATGGTATCATGACTCCCAACTACAATATTCCCGCCATGATCCCTCGCAACAACCCCGAGACCCCCGATCCCTGTATGCCGCGTTTTGCGCCACGTCACAATTAATCTGGACTGTTCCTCGATTAGGGTCTATATCTACTCTCTTTTTTTGGGTCGAAAAGGTCTATATCTACTTGGATCAATGCATTGCCAGCAGTCAAAGGTCAAAGTTCTTTTTTGAATAATATTCTCTTCTTTTTTAATTAATATATAAATGCAGATAGTCTAATGTCAGACGCTAATAATAATAGAATAAATTTAGTTTCGCATGGTATGAGCACACGTGTTAATCAATTTTGGTTAGTTAATTCAACTTAGTGTGCCTTTTTGTTTGTCCTTTCTTTTTTTTTTAACACATTGTTGTCACCTTTGTAATTTCCCATATATCGAGTCCTCCAAAGCCAACCCGATCAAACATACTTAGTCGACGTATATAAGTACAAATGTATAGACCATGTTTGATTAAAGTCAACAATGTTGTTGTGGTTATATCTGTTACTGTTTAATATGATTAATCGTACCATTATAGTGCGATGCAGTTATGTTGATAAATTTTCTATCCATAATGGTTATAATTATGGTATTTGAGTTATAATTATTGTTGTTATATAAATATAATACTTATTTATTATTAATAAATTAATATATACTAAATAATTGAAGTTACTGTACATACATGTTGTACATCACTATGTTAAAGGCGTCAAACTGCCAACTAATAAATGATGTTGATTTTATATATTTTTATTGTTGGTAATATATATTTATGTATTTTTAAAATAAAATTTCCGGTCATTTATTATATTACACGTGTGAAATGAATATGAGTACAGGTAAAACCAAACCGATCAAACATGCTCCGTGTAAACGTATATAAGTACCAATGTATAGACCATGTTTGATTAGTCCTATACACACTAAAAAAAGGTTCAATTTTACATTTCAATATCGATAGTAATAAAATGTATAAAGAATATTGTATCAATCATAAATGAATGAAAAAAAAATCATACTGTTAATATATGTTCAATGAATGAATTTGACTGTGGTTGGGCACTTGATATCCAATCTTATATATTAGTGTATGTTAATACGTGTATATTACAAATGTTTTTAGAATATATTCGTTGAACCACACGTGTGCACACTCTTCTCAAGAACTAGCTTGAGTTTAAGTCATCAAATATTCAAATATAAGTGCATATCCACCCAAAATATGAGTGGAGTCGTCCCGGCCCTACTTAGTAAGATGATATTAAAAATTATTTTTGAGAAAGAGGAAGGGAAAAATGTGACATATATCATTGTGATAGACTGATAGGGCTGCATTACACTTAAAAAAGGATATAATAATAAACCCTAAAATGGGCAATATATGGTAAAAAACAAAAACAAAAAATCGAACTTAATTTATTAGTCAGTTTCATCGTTTTTTATGGTAAAAAAAAAATGATACGAGTGTACATATATATATATGTTATAAGGTAAATTATTACAATATTACATATCCAAAGGATAATCCGTTAATTGAATAGTAAACCCACTATCTTTAATCGTTGACTCCGTGTTTGCATGAGTGGCATAATAATATTTTAATTAGAAGTTCTTCACTTCTCCACCTCAATAAATACAAGTTAATATAATAATAATAATAATAATAATAGAGATTAGAGTGAGTAGCTCCTAAAAGTAAACCTCAACCCTAAGCACCGTCCAAATGAAGAGACGTTGGACCGAAACTCAACATTTCGGGCCGGCCCAAAAGATTCAAATTTGGATCAATAGTGTCTCGGCTCAACCGTATTAAAGCAACAACTCTGGGGTGAGTTTGGGACGGCCCGGAATTTTGATTCTTACTATGAGTCAGTGACTCAGATCGGTCTCGATCTTGTACTGATTTAAAAAAATATATTCAAAACTTTTAAATAAAAAATACAGTGTAATTATCATATCAAGTATACAATATAATAAAGTTCAAACTTCGAACACACAATCAGGGACGAAGCCAGAAATTTAGGTGAGTGAGGGCAAAATTAGTTTAAGGGTAAATAGTGAAAGCAAAAAAAGTTCAGAGGGGGCAAATGTAAAAATTTAAAGGGTTAAATTGAAAATAAATATAATTTTTAGGGTATAATTGACACAAATCTAAAAGTTGAGGGGGGACTAGTCCTAATGTGGCTTCGTGCTTGAACACAATAAACTAATTTCAAACACACAATAAATGTTGAATCCAACATATAATTGGATCCGAACGGGTTTTTGCCCAATCCTAATAATGAGGTTAAACTTGACCAATTTGATATTTAATGGTATCTCTAGGATTCAAACTTACGTATTTTGATATCATTGTTAGATTAAAACATATACGGTATACGTAAACCAACGTATATACGTGAACACACTCGAAATTAATGATTTTGAAGATCGATATAACCATTAAACTGATCCTTACGAACACTAATTTATACTGAACTATTTACTGGAGACAATATCATAAATTTTAACCCACTCACCTCAGCCTTTTTATGTTTGTTTTCTTACTCCCTATTACCCCTAGTGCTGACAATTTCACTCACGACACGATAATACGATACGAACACGCACAAAAAAAGTCGTGTTCGTGTTTGCCTTTGATGGTACGATAACACGATAACACGATTGTTTTTTCGTGTCGTGTTAGTGTTTAGGTCTCAAAACACGATAACACGATAACACAATTGTTTGCCTTTGAGGGGACGTGTTTATGTTATTTAGGTTGTGTTATCGTGCGAACGTGAATCGTGTTACCGTGTTATTTTCGTGAAAATGTGAAATCGTGTTATTGTGTTACCGTGTTATTTTCGTGTTACCGTGTTATTTTCATGAAAACGTGAAATCGTGTTATTGTGTTACCGTGTTATTTTCGTGTTACCGTGTTATTTTCGTGAAATCGTGTTATCGTGTTATTTTCGTGTTACCGTGAAATCGTGTTATCGTGTTACGACTTTCCACGAATATTTTCGTGTTATCGTGTTCGTGTCGTGTTGAGAAAATAAATTTCGTGTCGTGTTCGTATCGTGTATCCGTGACACGATAACATTTTCGTGTGTTTCGTGTTGAACTTTCGTGCGTGTCGTGTCCTGGTGCACGATAGCACGCACGAATTGTCAGACCTAATACCCCGTATTTGAATCTACCAAGCTTTCTTAAAAGAGGATGTTATACGTGTTAGAGATATAAAGGCAAAGTTGAAACTGAAAGCAACGTGAAAGATGATACGAAAGTATTGGTAATCGAATAATAATAAGAAAATGGAGTGAATGAATTACTAGGCAACGGACATGGGGGCCCCATTGGTTACGAATCAAGGGTACACTTACACGTGAAGGAAACATTACAAACGTGCAACCACGGGCACCCGTGTGGAATTTGATATATTCACATTTCACGTTCGGTTTTAGTGATTTGAGTTTTGAATTTGAATTTTGCTGCTTGTTTTCTTTTAAATTTTAAAATCAATCGAGAGAGTTTTAGAAAGTAAATGTACGTAGCATTAAATGGTAGATTATCTTTAAAGGTTAGGTATGTAGAAAGTATATTATATAGTCAATAGTCAATAAACAATTTAGTTTGAGATACCAATTAAATATTTTTTTAAACTTATTTTTTTTTTGTCAACAAAAATGGAATAGGCTAGTAGTGGTTATCATAGACCTATCCCGCTACGTAATGTTCAGATTTTTTCGTGTACCGGTCTTCAGACTTTCCGACAGCCAGCGCTTTGCTCTGACTCCGTCAATATAGCTCCACCAACAGCCTAGGATTGAGAGGTCGACCCGCACCCAAGTTGTAATTGTTTCCCCAAGTAAAAGTTTCTTTTTGCATTTGGGACTTAGAATTGAGAGGTCGACCCGCACCCAAGTTGTAATCGTTTCCCTAAGTAAAAGTTTCTTTTTGCATTTGGGACTTAGAATTGAGAGGTCGACCCGTGTCCAATTCGTAATTCTTTTCCCAAATTAAAACTTTTTCTTGCACTTTAAACTCATGATTTCGAAGTCAAACCAAGTGGGAGTCAGCGTTTCAAATCAGGTTTTCTCAAACTTATATACCTCCTAAATATAATCAGAAATTTTGTATTCTCAATCCGCACGATGCATGCATGTACTTCTCCTATTTAAAACGTCTTCCTTCTTCTACTACTAGCCTATTAGGAAGGGGTGGGTTGGGCCCCCAACCGTCCGACACGCCACATGGACATGTCTCTCACTCTCAAGAAAAGTTAGAACATTTTAACGTTTTCAGACACTTGTCCATTATTCGTGAAAATTTAAAACTTTTGTTTTTTTTACAAACTATATCTTTATGTGATTAATTAATATTTTTTTATTCGTTAGTTATAATATTTAATTTATAAATATGGTTATAACTATAATTGTATATATGTATATAAAATTTATTATTATGTTGAATTTAAATTAAATGGATTGTGTTGAAATTGGATTGTACGTATTAATATGAAATTATTCTTTTACGATTAAAAATTTCAAAAATTATTTTAAATATGAGTATACGAGTAAAATTATAATTAATAACTACGATTATCGATAAAGTTATGGTATTAAAATATGTATACACAACTAGGGGTGACAATTTCTGACACAACACGATTATACGATCTGCAAACGATCTGCAATTTACACGTTTAGACACGACATGATTACTAAGCGTGTCTAAACAACTCTTATACGTTTAGACACGATTAATAATCGTGTCTAAACACATCTAACCTGCAAATACACGACAAACACACGTTTAGACACGATTAGTAATCTATATCAAGTATGAACAAGCATGAACAAGTATTATATACTATATAGACTAAAATAAATAATATTATATTTGATGGATAATAAGTATGAACATATAAATATTTGTAATTAAAAATTAAATCTATTAATTAAATATAAATATAGATTATGGGAGTGTATAAACATTTTTGGGAGTGTATCAACTTTGAAGACCGTACTTTGTATATATGAATTTGTGTATATATCTGCGTTAAAGCGTATATGAGTTTGACCTTAACGGATCTCGTGTCTAAACAACTATATACGTTTAGACACGATTAACGACTTATACGTTTAGACACGAGACATGTTTAGACACGTTTAAGATTTATCCGTTTAGACACGAGAAATGTTTACACGACACGATTAATGACACGACACGATTAGACACGACACGGCACGATTGTCACCCCTATACACAACCATTATAGGTATTATTTAAAAATATGATATAATTAATGTATTCATCGTACCTGCACAATTGTCATACCTATTTCCAAATTGATTTATAATATTGAGTTATTTAAGATTTAATATGTTTTTGTTTGAAATAATGAGTTATTTACTATATTTTTGTTGTATTATATTTACTAATATTAGTGATGAAATCAACTTTACTGAATTCAAAAATATTTAAAATAAATAAATAAATAAATGAAGAATGGAAAGGAGTACTTGAGGAGTAGCACATGGATGTGGAATAATCGTTTCATCTCTGTCGATAGCAATAACTGTACGGTACGTTGATAAGATTATACACCAACCAATACCATTATTTGTACTCATAAATAAATAAATAAATTAGGAAGATTAATACCAAAAGGGACATGCAATGTATCATTTTCACGCCAATTCATTGTAGCATTAGTTGTTCGATTGCTACGCTTACCCGTCGGACACGATCGATTTCCGGGTTGACCAGATCATGACTCACTGTGCGTAGTTACCCGATAAATGTACACTCATTATGCACTTAGTAACTATTTAATTCATGTGTTTAGTAGAGTATTGAAGTGTATCAATAATTTGGTAGCTAAATAATATAAATATATGTCCAACTTTCAATTAATTCTATATGCTAAATATTACATTAGTTGAACTTTTTTTTTTTTCATAAATAATAGTTAACACATACAAAAATGAGTGTTTTATTTTTATTTTTAATGAAGCCTTAATTTATTGGGAAGAATAATATATTTTGAATTTTATTTTTGTTTAACAAAGCTGAATTCAATTAAAAAAACGCTCTTTATATAATATAGGGTAAAATACGACATTGCCCCCTAAAGTAGGGGTGAGTTTAGGTGGGTCAGACCATTTTTTTACAAGATTGAGTTCGAGCCCGAAATTTCGGTCTCACCTGTGGAGGACCGAAACCGACTTGGGTCTAAAAAGTCCACCCAAGTCGGTCTTGCTGACTCGGTCCGGTCTCGGTCTTGGACCGAAATTTTCATTAAAAAAAATGTATGGAAATTGCTGTAAAAATAAATTGTGTGAATCACTACCAGTCATCGATTCAAGTCCAAACATCAGTCCAAACTGAATATTAAACAGTCAAATATTCAAGTGAAATCAACTTCTCAAAGTCAAAGACACTTAATATTTAATAAGTATTGTTAGATTTTAATACAACTCGGTATGGGCCGATATTAATTGGGCTTTTTGGGAAAAAAATCCAAGACCGAGTCCGACTTTAGAGAAAAAAACCATTCACTTGATCTCGGTCCTAGTCGGTCTCAGTCTTAGTCGGGCCGATCTCGGACCGATTTTGTCGGAATTTCGGTACAGTCAGTTTTTTTTTCTCACTCCTACCCTAAATTTTACGCCAATTTTAACATTTCATCTTAAAGTTTAAAATTCACTCACGTATTTGAAAATGATGAAAAATTACCCCGTACCTATAACTAACATATGCTTTTCAATGAAATTTTTCATCATTTTCAAACATTAAAAGAAACTTAAATTTTATAGGGCAATGTATTTAACCCAATATATATATATAAAAATGAGTTATTAATTTATTATTTGACCCTATTTTGTTACAAAATCCACCAACTGCCGCACAATGAGAAAGCCTACAAAAACAAAACCGAAGCTCCCTTCTCTCCTTTCTCTGTCACGCCATTTCCGTGAACTCAACCCTCCATTTATACCACCAGTAACATCCAAACATATTCAGCACATCTCTCTGCAAAACCTCTCTTCTCTATGGTGTTTACATGTTTTGTTTGTCTTGCTCAGTTGTTTGCTTAGTGCAGATGGAGAGTTCCAAAGGGATCGCATTGATCTGATAACAACCCAAATATACATGTTCGTTCGTACATACGCTTCGATCTCGGGTTGTTGTTCATCAGATCATGCCATCCCTTCGGAATTCTCCATTAGTAGCTACCTCTAAATATCTACGCGATCCATTGGCCTAACGACGGTGCGTAGTCGGTTTTCTCTCTCGATCTACTTGTTTCTGGATGATTGATTTTATCACGATGAAGTTTGTGTGTTATTTGAGATTTCTATGCATCTTTTTCTTCTATATGCTGTCTAGAATATGTTCAGCTTTAGATTAGTTCTATCTGTGAAAACCCTAGAATAGATCTCACGGTTTAATTACAAGTTTGACTGCCTTATCTTTTCTTCAGAAGTTAGTTTGAAAACAGAAGATATCTAAGAACTAAGAAACAAGCAAAGCTTCTAAGAATATTATCACAAAAAAGTTATGATTCAAGGCATTATTCCAATTTTTTTTTAAAAAATAACACTAAAAATCAATGAATCAGACTTCATCCTAATTAGCAATTTTTTTTATAAAAAAACTACCATTATGATTTTTATTTTTATATAAAATGTATATAATAATTAGTAACTAAAACAAATATTTGAGTTCCTGTAAAAGCTAGGTCAATAGAGAAGTGTTTTCCATGGGACTCAGATTCCATTGATTTCTTTCACATGTCCATAGCATTATATGTGTAGTGGGGATCAAAGACATGTGGGGGACTAGCAATGTCACAAAAAAAACATGAAATTAGGTACTGCAGAAGTGTGTGGGGGAGGACATGTCCCCTTTCTTCTTTAAGGATAGCATCTTATGAACTAAATGATATCCAACATTATATATAAAAAATAAAGGAAGGAAGAAATCTTACAATATATAACGAGTTTGAGTTAAGTTGAATATATTGATATAGTTGGATGAATTAATATGAAGGAATAGATTGTCATGTTTGGTTCGAGATGATCCATTTCTACTTTGAGTTGAGATCCTCACATGGGATGCATTCACCTTTCTATTCATCTTCTTCCTTAAATATGTAAACATCACGGGGTTCTTTCTCTAATTGTAGTTACAAGATGCATTCAAATAGTGACATGTTGGTTGTCTTTCTTTTGGTAAAGTGCACAACTATAAATAAACTAGTGAAAACCAATATGTAACTACTAAATAGTATAACATAGTAATACCTAGTAGATTCGAAAAAGACTGTTCAAGAATTGTAAAAGTGTCGATGGTGGTTCCTTAACAACATTGACTAGAAATCTTCGCTTTTTGAGTCCAATCCAAATGAAATTAAGCATGACAACTAGGTGCTTGTAAAAGCTTAGCTCAAATAAAATGACGGTGCAACTATGGTAGATGAGTTCTTAATCAAAACTAGTCATTTTAACGACCATCAAACTAACTAAAGTAACTAGACAGATAGCAGCAAACATCAACAATCTAAAGTACTACATTCAACGACGCCTGAAGTTCAAATAACGAGAAGAAAATAAAAAAACAGACTCAGATGCCCCGAATAAGGAAATTTTTTTTTTGGCCAAGGAAATTCAGGTCGAAGAAACATGAACTCACGATCACAATAGATATAGAGAAGGTTAGGAAGTCAGGAATCTAATCCTCCTCAGCCTCTTCTTCCTCTTCATACTCATAGTCTTCCTCTGCAGTAGCATCCTGGTATTGCTGATACTCCGACACAAGATCATTCATGTTGCTCTCTGCTTCAGTAAACTCCATCTCATCCATTCCCTCACCAGTGTACCAATGCAAGAAAGCCTTTCTCCGGAACATGGCAGTGAACTGCTCGCTCACCCTACGGAACATCTCCTGGATTGAGGTAGAGTTTCCGATGAATGTGGACGCCATTTTGAGACCAGTCGGAGGGATGTCACAGACAGTGGACTTCACGTTGTTGGGGATCCACTCGACAAAGTAAGAGGAGTTCTTGTTCTGGACATTAATCATCTGTTCGTCCACTTCTTTGGTGCTCATCTTGCCACGGAACATGGCGGAGGCAGTGAGGTACCGGCCATGGCGGGGGTCGGCTGCACACATCATGTTCTTGGAGTCCCACATTTGCTGGGTGAGCTCAGGGACAGTGAGGGCACGGTACTGCTGGGACCCACGGGATGTGAGAGGGGCAAAACCGACCATGAAGAAGTGGAGTCGAGGGAAGGGGATGAGGTTGACTGCAAGCTTTCTAAGATCAGAGTTGAGTTGACCGGGGAAGCGCAGGCAGCAGGTGACGCCACTCATGGTGGCGGAGATGAGGTGGTTCAGATCTCCAACTGGATAAAAGAAACATTTTTTTTAGATCAATGAAGCATGCCATAATCTTAAAGTGATCAAGAGTATTTAGGTAATGTGATCAATAAGTACATTTTATTTTATTTGAGTGAGTTTACTTCAAAGTAAAGCAAGGGATCCGAGGCCTTTTTTTTCGGCCACTCGGGATCTGAGATTCTGATCATGTGAAAGAAAAGCAAATATTCCAATTTCCAACAGCCCAACTATACTATTTATAATCTATTCTCTTCTGATACAGCACGTGCTCAAGTCTTGTTGTAGAAGACAGTCATTCTTATACCTTGATTAAATAAAAGCAATTATTGCAGAGGAAGAAAATCAGATCACATAATGACAGTTAATACTCATTAGAATAAACCTAACTATCACTAGATGCTACTCAACAGTACATAAATGTGAATTGCAGATCGACAGATAAGCTTCACTACAGAAAACTCAATTGAATACTAGCAGTCGTCAGAGCATTCAACAGGATACAGATTAGATCTGGGCCGAACGATTATTAATTACGCTATTAAAAATTTAGAATTATACAATTGCACCAAACTCAATAATGTAAGACATTTTAATTCCAGGCCTTTGTAGCACAGATTGACTTACAGCTTGGGGTGGTGAGTTTGAGAGTACGGAAGCAGATATCATAGAGGGCTTCATTGTCAAGGACCATGCACTCATCTGCATTCTCAACGAGCTGGTGAACAGAAAGGGTTGCATTATAGGGTTCAACAACGGTATCAGACACTTTGGGGGATGGGAACACTGAGAAAGTCAGCATCATTCTGTCAGGATACTCTTCCCTGATTTTCGAAATGAGGAGAGTTCCCATACCGGACCCTGTTCCTCCACCCAGTGAGTGGCAAACCTGAAAACCTGCAATAAACCAAGAAGATTCACAAGCTCAGGTACCACAGCACAGATTTATACCAAGTTAACTTAGAAGTATGCAAATATATTAATGGGAGTTCAAAACGAACAGACATCAATAACTTTGCAACTGTACTCTAATAGCAATTCAAGTACTACTGATTCGCAAGCTGAAGATCCCATTCAATCATGACAATTATGGATAGCTCTCCGTCTAAAACAGAAGAGCTAAATCAACCAAATGCTACCTCGAACTTCAGAACAATATGCAGCAATATACACTTAATTGAATAGAGATGCATCAATCCAGTAAATTAACGTTTTGAACTTAGCACGCAATATCTCTAGATTCTCTTCAACTTATGAGAATCGATAAATTTAGCAACAATAGGTGCATCAAAATTGAAAGATCGTGAAGATCCATAAACGCAATTATCTCTAACCAGGTTGAACTAATTTATCTGGAAATAACGTTGAGAGAAATTCATAACACACCTTGTAAGCAGTCGCAATTCTCAGCTTCCTTCCTTACAACATCGAGCACCGAGTCAATTAGCTCCGCTCCCTCAGTGTAGTGTCCCTTGGCCCAGTTGTTCCCGGCACCGGACTGCCCGAAGACAAAGTTGTCAGGCCTGAAGATCTGACCATACGGTCCAGATCTGACGCTGTCCATGGTCCCAGGTTCCAGATCCATAAGGACAGCGCGAGGTACGAACCTTCCACAGCTCGCCTCGTTGTAGTACACATTGACTCGCTCGAGCTGCAGCTCATTGTCGCCGTCGTACCGACCAGTTGAATCGATGCCATGCTCAGCGCAGACGACCTCCCAGAACTTAGCTCCGATCTGGTTGCCGCACTGTCCACCTTGGATGTGGAGGATTTCACGCATTTTGGGTACTGAGTCGAGGAATCGAGTTGAAGAAGAAGAAGCTCTTTTACTGTTGAGTGAGGAAGTGAAGTAACGCCTTAACGGATCCGAAATGATATAGAGGATTATATATAGAGGTAGTCGTCGTTGATTGTTGACAGAGAGTGCTGACGCCGTTGATTATGAATTTGAAAAGATTTAAATATACCCTTAATTGCCAATTGGTACGAAAAAACGAGGAAAAGAAACCGCCAAGCGCAGTCCCACGCGCGTCTCAATAAAAAGTGATGTACGCGCGTAGGAGAGAGTGAGACACTGGATTTAGATAGTTGAAACTTGAAATTAACTGAATGGAAGTACGGAACTCCCCGTGCGAGATTGGGGCACCTAAAGTAGGCGCGTGTGCGAGATTGGTGCACCTCAAAACGAACTTTTTCAAAAAGTAGATACTTTATATAAAATATTTGAAAAAGTGTATATTGAAAAAAAATATTTAAGAAAGTATGTATACGCGCGTCGCGCCTATTCAATAGGCGCACCCTAGGGTGCGCCTATACCACATAAATTTTTTTTTTTTAAAATTTTTTTTCAATAACGACGACCCGAGTTCCTAGTTCCAATATTTTTAGTTTTGGCATTGGAAAGTGTAAACGGTCCTGGCTGCATCCAACAGACCCATTCAGAGCATCATCTTCTGCTATAATAAACAAATATACCAACAACCAATCAATCCTCTCCCGTCTAATAATAGAGACAAACTTCATTAAATAAGTTTGGGGAATTTCTATTTTATGAAATTAGCTGCACCTTTTGATAGCAATTTTAGTGACATTTAACCTTTACAGAGGGAGGAAAGGTTTACAAAACTGGTTCTAGCATTATTGAGTAAATTATTTGATTGTAGCATTGAGTGGCTAATATAATATATTATTGAATAATTGAGTGGGTGAATTGAATATGTACGCTTTTTGTTTTCTCACAATTATTATTAATTTTAAACTAAATGAATAAAATTAAAGCCTCTTTTGAAACAATAAATAAAAAATCAGCGAGCCTCTTTTGAAACAATTATGCATGATTCGAGGGAAAGACATGTCTCGAGGGAGCAAAGATTCCTTCCTCCATCGAAACGAGAAAATTGAAGCCCTAAAAAGGTTAAATGTCACTAAAATTGCTATATTAAAAAGAAAAAGGTTCACATTTACGATTTATATCTGAAATTACAAAAATAATTTTATATACGTCAAAACTAAAAAGTATTCTTTACTATCAAAAGGTGCAGCTAATTTCATAAAATAGAAATTCCCCAAACCTATTTAATGAAGTTTGTCTCTATTATTAGACGGGAGAGGATTGATTGGTTGTTGGTATATTTGTTTATTATAGCAGAAGATGATGCTCTGAATGGGTCTGTTGGATGCAGCCAGGACCGTTTACACTTTCCAATGCCAAAACTAAAAATATTGGAACTAGGAACTCGGGTCGTCGTTATTGAAAAAAAATTTAAAAATAAATAAATTTATGTGGTATAGGCGCACCCTAGGGATGCGCCTATTGAATAGACGCATCCCAGGGGTGCGCCTATTGAAATAGGCGCATCCCTAGGGTGCGCCTATTGAATAGGCGCTTCCCTAGGGTGCGCCTATTCAATAGGCGCGACGCGCGTATACATACTTTCTTAAATATTTTTTTTCGATATACACTTTTTCAAATATTTTTTATAAAGTATCTACTTTTTGAAAAAGTTCCAGATTTAGCAAGAACTTGAACAGTACTGGAGTCTTTCTTTCTAATAGGGCTTGTATGATTCTTTGTTGTTGTATCTATCGGAATCAGAACTGCTTTGATTTAGTTCTCTGATTTGTTGTTGAACCCTATAGGAGGTAGGGCTGCTCTGATTTTGCTGTTGAACCTTACCGGAGTCAGAGTTGCTCTGATTTGCTGTTGTATCCTATCGGAGTTAGAGCTGCTCTAATTTTTGTTGTTATACTCTATCGGAGTCAGAGTTGTTCTGATTTGTTGTTTAACCTTATCAGAGTCAAAACTGCTTTGATTTGTTATTGTACCCTATCAGAGCTAAAACTACTACGATTTTTTGTTTAACTCTATCGAAGTCAGGGCTGCTATGGTTTGCTGTTGTACTCCATCAGAACTAGGATTGCTCTGATTTTTGTTGTTGTACCATATCGGAGTCAGGGCTGCTCTGATTTGTTGTTTAACCTTATCAGAGTCAAAACTGCTTTGATTTGTTGTTGTACCCTATCAGAGCTAAGACTACTATGATTTTTTGTTTAACTCTATCGAAGTCATGGCTGCTATGGTTTGTTGTTGTACCCTATCAAAGCTAGGATTGCTATGGTTTGTTGTTGTTGTACCATAATAAAATAAAATTATGTAATTTAATAGAAAGTATAAGGGTTAGCTTTATAAGTAAAAATATACAATAGTTTCATTTTCCCATATATTCAGGTTAGTTATATTCCTTATCGGACTAGGATATGCTGATTTGTAAATAACCCTTTATTTGACCCATCTTACCATTTGTCATCAAAATTGAATGGTTGGGCTCTATATGGATTATAGATCAGAGAAACAAGGGGCATCTACGGAGAAACGGTTTCGTCCCATCGATCGATGCCGGAGAGTGCATGATCTCGACGAGACGAGCGGCGGACTCTACGGCTATTGGTTGACGTCGGATTGGAATAGTAGCGAGCGCGGCTTAAGATCTGGGAAGAAAGATAAGGTAATTCAAGTTTGCCATTTCTCCGACTCCGATCTCTCTTTCAGGCCTTTAGACACTGCTTTCTTGCTAGGACTCAGCTCCGTGAGCTGAGATCCGACATATGCTCTATATAATCGAGTAAAGAACGAAGCTAAAGTTTCTTGCACTATCCAGTTGCGAGGCTCCATGCGCTACACGATCAATTTGAGCTTAGTTCAGCTGAATAATTAAAGGAATAACACCTTCCACTGCAGGTACTCGAAGCAATATAGGTTTAGGGTGTATGGTTTTCTGTAGAATCTATAAGCTAATTGATCAATTATGTATCGTAGTTCTTAAGGGCGTGACATAAACTAGAAGATAGTGAGATAAAGGTACTGAGGATACGAGTTCAGAACAAGTTTCACATCCAATGGATGAGCAGATACTGGGACCAGTTCATAAAGAAGCAACACTGCCTCCTCTACACGGTAATCTTGATCAGGGTAATGCTTCTACTTTGTTACTGCTTCATTGTTTTGTCATTCCGATTCTCTTATCCATGTTTGTTTTGTCACGGATTAGCTCAATTGTGTCTGAATTGATACTGCAGGGAGGTTTTGCTTATTTGGAAAGCTAAAATATTTCTAAACTGAGGGATTCAGAGTCGAATGTACAGATAAGCTACTGTTGCTGCACAAATTCTGTAATTGGAGTTCGTCAAGATAATCAGCATTCCATGGATGGTAGTACTGCAGAAACATCTGAAACAACAAACATCAGAAGAACGGATTCTGAAAAACTAAAACCAAGTAGGCTTTCTGATGAAAACCCTTGCGATATTTCAGATAGGAAGAACCGTTTGTTGGGATCACCGCAATCCACTGATATTAAGACCGATATTTGCAAGGAAAGCAAAAGGGTGGAGGATACAGGAAGTTCTGGAAAACGTCGGCGTAGTAAATGGGATGAGCTACCTGAGAAATGCAAGGGTAGAGAGAGTGTAGAAGATGAAAAGATCGGAAAGAGAAGGAAAACTAGATGGGATAATGCTGAAAACCAAATGAAATTACTTGGTCCTCTCCACCTTCCAGATTTTACGAACAACGTAGTTCAAGAAAGTGAAACAGAACTTCATCATCTGACCACAGAACTCGAAGATATCAACAAGAAGCTGCAGGACCAATCTTCTAGCAGTGAACTCATTAAGAGACGACAGCATGTTATTTCAGAGCTGATTAAGAAGCAACCTACTTTCAGAACGCCTCCCAAGTACAGATCATCCAACTTCTCAAAGAAAATTTATGTACCCGTAAAGCAGTACCCTTCCTATAACTTTGTTGGTCTTATATTGGGTCCTCGTGGAAATACTCTAAAGAGAATGCAAAGTGAAACAGGGGCAAGGATTGTCGTGAGGGGCCTTGGTAGCTCTGTTCGAGGAACCAGTCATACTTTTGACAATGATGACTTACATGTCCGCGTAGAGGCTGATAATGAAGAATCCTTGGATGCTGCTGTTCAAATGGTTGAGAAACTTCTGACACCAACCAATGATAGATCAAACGAGCACAAACATGCCCAACTGAAGGAACTCGCTAGTTTGAGACAATCTTGCAAAGAAGCAAACATGTGTTATGTGTGTGGTGAACATCAGGAGCATGGCTGCACATGTGACAGTGAAAGAAATGACACTGCCAGAGACGAGGCTTTACTTAAAAAAGCAGATCTGTTTGTTGACCAACTGCCTAAGAACATAGACGACAGACATTTCAGGGAGTTCTTCTGTCCATTTGGCAATCTTCTTGAAACTAAGGTAACAAGGTACGAAAAAAATAGAAAGAGCCGATGTTGTGGGTATGTGAAGTTTGAAAATCCGAGTGATGCTGTGGATGCTGCATTATCTTTGAAGGGGTTTAAGTATAAAGGAATGTGGATTTGTAGAGTAAGTGGTAAGTTAGTCTTGAACTCTGCGGTTCTTCCAAAAGCTGGGTTTCCTACAGAGTCTTGTGTTAGAGCCTTAGATTTGGGTATTTTCATCCGTAACTTGCCTGAATCTGTAGATAATAATCGTTTGAAAGAGCTTTCATGTCCGTTTGGAAGGATTGTCAATGCTAGAGTGATTCGGGACAAAAAATGGAGAAGCAAAGGTTGCGGAGTTGTTGAATTTGAAGATCCTGAGGCTGCATCTGTTGCATTATCCCATTTGAATGGATTTGCATTGGAAGGAAAGATATTGGCAGTCGAAGCAAACTCGAGCAGAACCCATGAACAAGTTCCTACCACTGGATTTGTATCTGGATCGTCATTTCAGAGCTATTCAGGTGGCAGCTCTTATGGTTTGTCAGGTCAAAGCCTGGTGGATTCTTCTTCGTGGTACGACCGCCCCAGCTTCCCTGGGGAACCTGACTACCGTGGCTCTCAACTTTTCAACTTTGGAACACCAGAAATTGGTCGGTCTCTTGCACCGCATCTTCCGGAGGGCAATGTTGGACCAATGTTTTGGTCGGACATTTACCAACCACCACGATAGATAATGAGCTTTGTATTTGTAAACTCCGAATCGCCATTAACAAAGACTCAAAAGCGCGAAAACAAAATTTCAAATCATTGTTTGTAATTGAAATCATACTTTACCAAAACACTGCCTATATATTAAATCTTGCAGTTCTGATAGTCCCATACATGTGAAGTGGAGTTTACTACTATATTATAGACTTTTAATTTTTATCAGCATTTAATCAAAATAATGAAATAATTTTTAAGGTTGAATAAAATTTGTTTCTTCGTGACATCTCATGACAATATATCGTCATTGGAGAGATGTGTAAATTGGTATGGATTAACAAAATATCTCAATTTTGATATATAATTTGTTATATTTTTAGAAAATTTAATCAAATGAATATATAGAGAGGAAGAGTAATTACATTTTTTTTAGTAATTCAAGTTGATATTTTAATCGTATCTCTCTCACTATATATTTAGTTATTTTTGCTTAATCCGTAGTTTCCATGTACACCATTGTGTGTATCTCCTTTTTAAGAAATAAATATATTTTATATTCCTATAATCTCTACTTGACTTTTGCAGTATTTGTTTTTAAATCGTTGTGGAGATGATCCTCTTTTCCAACTTGTTCTTTGTTTTCGTTCTAGCTTTGCGAAATACGTGATGTCTACTTAAGATGAATTGTTTATGTCTTTAAACATCATTGTGATCTTCTATTCGTTCTGTTTGATCTTCTATTTGTTCTATTGGTTACAGAAGAAACTGATGAAGAAATATCAATAGCTGCTTCAAGGCTATAACTTAACTGCATCCATTCTTTATTTTTCAGATGAATAATTGACTGCTGTAATGACAATTAAGCAGACCTCATAACTTGTAATTTCAAGCATAACATGAGATTTACAACACCTAACCGTCACCTTCTATTCCTAGCTAGATAATTCGATCGATAATACATGGTAGATCTCATTTCGCATAGCTAGGAAAGCTCGAGAAAGGGCAAAGTGAAACTCAATTCAAACACGATTCATGACTATTGAAGGAACAATTCAATAGTCATGTCTTCTTGTGAAGTAAATCTGTCTTCTTGTGAGTACTCTGATGGGTATGTGAGCATTGTTATGTGGGTAGATGAAACAGATTTACTTTCTATAATATTATCTCTAAATGAAATGGGAGATGACAAATTCAAGAATGAAGAAAAATCAATAGCTCTTTCTGAAACTAATTTCCAACAGATATTCAACTCTTGGGATCAGCTGCTGTGCCTGATATTGGCAAAAGAAACAGTTTATTCCATGTTTGTTCCAAAACGAGACCTGGAAATACAACGGACGCAGATGACGTGTTTGATAAAAAGCATAAATGAGTTGCTTACCCAATTCAGCTGAAGTGATAGTGCTTGTATCAAGAGTTGTGCGGAGAGTAATCGGAGAGGTGAAGAAGATCAAAGGGAAGACGGAGGTCGTCGACATAGCTGAGGGTCGACGAGAATGACTGAGGAAGCAGATTCTTAGCGGGAAAGGAAAAAACAAACCGTTGGCCTTCCATTTACACTATTGGTTCTTGAACTTTCACATAAGTATAGATTGGTACCCCGAATGGCCGAATGCAACAACATGTTATTACTAGCTCAACTTTTATTATAAAAAACTTCAATAAGCTCAAACTTTCACTTATGTTACATTCAAAACCCAGCTGCAATTCAGGCCAAGAAACTGATGGTGAAGAAGCAAATGGAGGTTAAAATAACCTACTAATGTTACAACATTCACATCAATGGATGAATCAATGCACTTCCCAATTTCAAATCCTAATCACAGATTACTGCCCTTCTATAGTTTCAGCTTCTTGTCTATCTCCTCCAGTTGTGATTGTAATCCAAAATTGAATGAGTATGAAGATGGAAATGACCAGATCGATAAATTGGAAGACCCGAATCTTAGATAACAAGCTTCATTCATTTCATGCATATTTACCAGAATCAATCGATTAATGACAACATATAAGTAATACGACAGAATTACGAAGGACAAGCCAACATCCGATGTAACTATGCAAGACTGTTTCGATGTTCACATCATTTGAAGTTCCAAATAAAAGATCCTTAAACAGAGACTAATTGACTGTAAAAAAAGATACATTAACTAGAGTACTTAATCGAACAAGCTGAATCCCATATCGTCATCACTTTCCTCCTTCGGTTCTTCCTGTTGTACGAACACAAACACATTACACATCGTAAAACACATCCAACTGCAATATCAACTATCAAACCAAAACTCGCCAAATAATATGAAACGTATCATTTCAGAACAAGTTTAACTATACTGCAATTACGATTCGAGCTCAATTACTCTGCATATGTTCTTTAGGAAAACATCGACCTTCATGGAAAACATGACATAATAGCCTCAATTCTATCACATCCATCCCTAATAGCCTTAATTCCATCACATCCACCCCCAACATACTCTCTAAGAGACTCTGCAAAAACCAAAATAATAATATAAACATCATATGTAGTATATATATATCATTTATAGAATGAATGAATGAAGGTTGGGTAAAACTCACCGGATCGAACAATACGACCGCCCATAGTGTCGACATATTGGATGGTGTTTCAGCGCAAACACTTCAAAATACCTTTACGCATACCCAATAGAACTCCAATGATCACTGAACCAATCACCATCCCGATATATACCCACGTCTGTAGCGATAAAAAGATACAATAGTTGTACTGTGCAGGTTGGTGGTGTGGTGGTGGTGGAAACAGAGGTACGGGAGGTGGTGGTGGAAACAAAGGTACATGCTGTGGTGGAGGTGGTGGTGATGGAGGACCGCAATACATCACTGGCGGCGGTGGTGGAACTGGAGGAGGAGCACAAAATGGTTGAGGGTAAAATGCCATGTGAAATATGGAGAATGAAGTGAAGAAATGTTGAGAATGAAGTGAAGAACTAACAGTTGCAGCTAACGAGTGAATGTGGGTATATATATATATAAGAATACGAAACTAAACGAAGACACCACACTTAAAAGAAAACGAAACGAAGACACCATGTACGTATCCTACCTAGGGGCTAGGATACCTAGAATCATAGGTTTATATATATACATATATTATTTGATATAAAATAATTTGTTAATTAACATTCTAAACTTGTTTCATAACACACGAATTAGAATTTATCTCCTCCAGTTGTGATTGTAATCCAAAATTGAATGAGTATGAAGATGGAAATGACCAGATCGATAAATTGGAAGACTCGAATCTTACATAACAAGCTTCATTCATTTCATGCATATTGACCATAATCAATCGATTAATGACATCATATAAGTAATACGACAGAATTACGAAGGACAAGACAACATCCGATGTAACTATGCAAGACTGTTTGGATGTTCACTTCATTTGAAGTTCCAAATGAAAGATCCTTAAACAGAGACTAATTGGCTGCAAAAAAAGATACCTTAACTAGGGTACTTAATCGAACAAGCTGAATCCCATATCGTCGTCACTTTCCTCCTTCGGTTCTTCCTGTTGTACGAACACAAACACATTACACATAGTAAAACACATCCAACTGCAATATCAACTATCAAACCAAAACTCGCCAAATATTATGAAACGTATCATTTCAGAACAGGTTTAACTATACTGCAATTACGATTCGAGCTCAATTACTCTGCATATGTTCTTTAGGAAAACATCGATCTTCATGGAAAACATGACATAATAGCCTCAATTCCATCACATCCATCCCCAATAGTCTCAACTCCATCAAATCCATCCCCAATAGCCTAAACTCCATCAAATCCATCTCCAATAGCCTCAACTCCATCCCCAACATACTCTCCAAGAGACTCTGCAAAAACCAAAATAATAATATAAACATCATGTGTAGTATATATATATCATTTATAGAATGAATAAAGGTTGGGTAAAACTCACCGGATCGAACAATACGACCACCCATAGTGTCGACATATTGGATGGTGTTTCGACGTAAACACTTCAAAATACCTTTACGCATACCCAATAGAGCTCCAATGATCACTGCACCAATCACCATCCTGATATATACCCACGCCCGTAGGGATAAAAAATGCAATAGTTGTACTGTGCAGGTTGGTGGTGGTGGAAACAGAGGCATGAGGTGGTGGTGGAAATAGAGGTACGGGAGGTGGTGGTGGAAACAATGGTACAGGCTGTGGTGGAGGTGTTGGTGATGGAGGACCGCAATACATCACTGGCGGCGGTGGTGGAACTGGAGGAGGAGTACAAAATGGTTGAGGGTAAAATGCCATGTGAAATATGGAGAATGAAATGAAGAACTAACAGTTGCAGCTAACGAGTGAATGTGATATATATATATATCTATACATATATATATATATATATATATATAAGAATACGAAACGAAACAAACACACCACACTTAAAAGAAAACGAAATGAAGATACAATGTACGTATCCTACCTAGGGGCTAGGATACCTAGAATCATAGGTTTATATATATACATACATTATTTGATATAAAATAATTTGTTAATTAATATTCTAAACTTGTTTCATAACACACGAATTAGAATTTATCTCCTCCGGTTGTGATTGTAATCCAAAATTGAATGAGTATGAAGATGGAAATGACCAGATCGATAAATTGGAAGACCCGAATCTTAGATAACAAGCTTTATTCATTTCGTGCATATTGACCATAATCAATCGATTAATGACATCATATAAGTAATACGACAGAATTACGAAGGACAAGACAACATCCGATGTAACTATGCAAGACTGTTTGGATGTTCACATCATTTGAAGTTCCAAATGAAAGATCCTTAAACAGAGACTAATTGACTGCAAAAAAGATACCTTAACTAGGGTACTTAATCGAACAAGCTGAATCCCATATCGTCGTCACTTTCCTCCTTCGGTTCTTCTTGTTGTACGAACACAAATACATTACACATAGTAAAACACATCCAACTGCAATATCAACTATCAAACCAAAACTCGCCAAATAATATGAAACGTATCATTTCAGAACAGGTTTAACTATATTGCAATTACGATTCGAGCTCAATTACTCTGCATATGTTCTTTTGGAAAATATCGACCTTCATGGACAACATGACATAATAGCCTCAATTCCATCACATCCATCCCCAATAGCCTCAACTCCATCAAATCCATCCCCAATAGCCTCAACTCCATCAAATCCATCCCCTATAGCCTCAACTCCATCCCCAACATACTCTCCAAGAGACTGCAAAAACCAAAATAATAATATAAACATCATATATAGTATATATATATCATTTATAGAATGAATGAAGGTTGGGTAAAAATCACCGGATCGAACAATACGACCGCCCATAGTGTCGACATATTGGATTGTGTTTCAGTGCAAACACTTCAAAATACCTTTACGCATACCCAATAGAACTCCAATGATCACTGCACCAATCACCATCCCGATATATACCCACGTCCGTAGCGATAAAAAGATGCAATAGTTGTACTGTGCAAGTTGGTGGTGTGGTGGTGGTGGAAACAGAGGTACGGGAGGTGGTGGTGGAAACAAAGGTACATGCTGTGGTGGAGGTGGTGGTGATGGAGGACCGCAATACATCACTGGCGGCGGTGGTGGAATTGGAGGAGGAGCACAAAATGGTTGAGGGTAAAATGCCATGTGAAATATGGAGAATGAAGTGAAGAAATGTTGAGAATGAAGTGAAGAACTAACAGTTGCAGCTAACGAGTGAATGTGGTACATATATATATACATATATATATATATATATATATACATATATATACACACATATATATATATATATATATATATATAAGAATACGAAACGAAACGAACACACCACACTTAAAAGAAAACGAAACGAAGACACCATGTACGTATCCTACCTAGGGGCTAGGATACCTAGAATCATAGGTTTATATATATACATATATTATTTGATATAAAATAATTTGTTAATTAACATTGTAAACTTGTTTCATAACGCACGAATTAGAATTTATCTCCTCCAGTTGTGATTGTAATCCAAAATTGAATGAGTATGAAGATGGAAATGACCAGATCGATAAATTGGAAGACTCGAATCTTACATAACAAGCTTCATTCATTTCATGCATATTGACCATAATCAATCGATTAATGACATCATATAAGTAATACGACAGAATTACGAAGGACAAGACAACATCCGATGTAACTATGCAAGACTGTTTGGATGTTCACTTCATTTGAAGTTCCAAATGAAAGATCCTTAAACAGAGACTAATTGGCTGCAAAAAAAGATACCTTAACTAGGGTACTTAATCGAACAAGCTGAATCCCATATCGTCGTCACTTTCCTCCTTCGGTTCTTCCTGTTGTACGAACACAAACACATTACACATAGTAAAACACATCCAACTGCAATATCAACTATCAAACCAAAACTCGCCAAATATTATGAAACGTATCATTTCAGAACAGGTTTAACTATACTGCAATTACGATTCGAGCTCAATTACTCTGCATATGTTCTTTAGGAAAACATCGATCTTCATGGAAAACATGACATAATAGCCTCAATTCCATCACATCCATCCCCAATAGTCTCAACTCCATCAAATCCATCCCCAATAGCCTAAACTCCATCAAATCCATCTCCAATAGCCTCAACTCCATCCCCAACATACTCTCCAAGAGACTCTGCAAAAACCAAAATAATAATATAAACATCATGTGTAGTATATATATATCATTTATAGAATGAATAAAGGTTGGGTAAAACTCACCGGATCGAACAATACGACCACCCATAGTGTCGACATATTGGATGGTGTTTCGACGTAAACACTTCAAAATACCTTTACGCATACCCAATAGAGCTCCAATGATCACTGCACCAATCACCATCCTGATATATACCCACGTCCGTAGGGATAAAAAATGCAATAGTTGTACTGTGCAGGTTGGTGGTGGTGGAAACAGAGGCATGAGGTGGTGGTGGAAATAGAGGTACGGGAGGTGGTGGTGGAAACAATGGTACAGGCTGTGGTGGAGGTGTTGGTGATGGAGGACCGCAATACATCACTGGCGGCGGTGGTGGAACTGGAGGAGGAGTACAAAATGGTTGAGGGTAAAATGCCATGTGAAATATGGAGAATGAAATGAAGAACTAACAGTTGCAGCTAACGAGTGAATGTGATATATATATATATATCTATACATATATATATATATATATATATAAGAATACGAAACGAAACAAACACACCACACTTAAAAGAAAACGAAATGAAGATACAATGTACGTATCCTACCTAGGGGCTAGGATACCTAGAATCATAGGTTTATATATATACATACATTATTTGATATAAAATAATTTGTTAATTAATATTCTAAACTTGTTTCATAACACACGAATTAGAATTTATCTCCTCCGGTTGTGATTGTAATCCAAAATTGAATGAGTATGAAGATGGAAATGACCAGATCGATAAATTGGAAGACCCGAATCTTAGATAACAAGCTTTATTCATTTCGTGCATATTGACCATAATCAATCGATTAATGACATCATATAAGTAATACGACAGAATTACGAAGGACAAGACAACATCCGATGTAACTATGCAAGACTGTTTGGATGTTCACATCATTTGAAGTTCCAAATGAAAGATCCTTAAACAGAGACTAATTGACTGCAAAAAAGATACCTTAACTAGGGTACTTAATCGAACAAGCTGAATCCCATATCGTCGTCACTTTCCTCCTTCGGTTCTTCTTGTTGTACGAACACAAATACATTACACATAGTAAAACACATCCAACTGCAATATCAACTATCAAACCAAAACTCGCCAAATAATATGAAACGTATCATTTCAGAACAGGTTTAACTATATTGCAATTACGATTCGAGCTCAATTACTCTGCATATGTTCTTTTGGAAAATATCGACCTTCATGGACAACATGACATAATAGCCTCAATTCCATCACATCCATCCCCAATAGCCTCAACTCCATCAAATCCATCCCCAATAGCCTCAACTCCATCAAATCCATCCCCTATAGCCTCAACTCCATCCCCAACATACTCTCCAAGAGACTGCAAAAACCAAAATAATAATATAAACATCATATATAGTATATATATATCATTTATAGAATGAATGAAGGTTGGGTAAAAATCACCGGATCGAACAATACGACCGCCCATAGTGTCGACATATTGGATTGTGTTTCAGTGCAAACACTTCAAAATACCTTTACGCATACCCAATAGAACTCCAATGATCACTGCACCAATCACCATCCCGATATATACCCACGTCCGTAGCGATAAAAAGATGCAATAGTTGTACTGTGCAAGTTGGTGGTGTGGTGGTGGTGGAAACAGAGGTACGGGAGGTGGTGGTGGAAACAAAGGTACATGCTGTGGTGGAGGTGGTGGTGATGGAGGACCGCAATACATCACTGGCGGCGGTGGTGGAATTGGAGGAGGAGCACAAAATGGTTGAGGGTAAAATGCCATGTGAAATATGGAGAATGAAGTGAAGAAATGTTGAGAATGAAGTGAAGAACTAACAGTTGCAGCTAACGAGTGAATGTGGTACATATATATATACATATATATATATATATATATATACATATATATACACACATATATATATATATATATATATATATATATATATAAGAATACGAAACGAAACGAACACACCACACTTAAAAGAAAACGAAACGAAGACACCATGTACGTATCCTACCTAGGGGCTAGGATACCTAGAATCATAGGTTTATATATATACATATATTATTTGATATAAAATAATTTGTTAATTAACATTGTAAACTTGTTTCATAACGCACGAATTAGAATTTATCTCCTCCGGTTGTGATTGTAATCCAAAATTGAATTAGTGTGAAGATGGAATGCCCAAATCGATAAATTGGAAGACCCGAATCTTAGATAACAAGCTTCATTCATTTCATGCATATTGACCAGAATCAATCGATTAATGACATCATATAAGTAATACGACAGAATTACGAAGGACAAGACAACATCCGATGTAACTATGCAAGACTGTTTCGATGTTCACATCATTTGAAGTTCCAAATGAAAGATCCGTAAATAGAGACTAATTGGCTGCAAAAAAAGATACCTTAACTAGAGTACTTAATCGAACAAGCTGAATCCCATATCGTCATCACTTTCCTCCTTCGGTTCTTCCTGTTGTACGAACACAAACACATTAGACATAGTAAAACACATCAACTGCAATATCAACTATCAAACCAAAACTCGCCAAATAATATGAAACGTATAATTTTAGAACAGGTTTAACTATACTGCAATTACGATTCGAGCTCAATTACTATGCATATGTTCTTTTGGAAAACATCGACCTTTATGGAAAACATGACATAATAGCCTCAATTCCATCACATCCATCCCCAATAGCCTCAATTCCATCAACTCCATCCCCAATAGCCCCAACTCCATCAAATCCATCTCCAATAGCCTCAACTCCATCCTCAACATACTCTCAAACAGACTCTCCAAGAGACTCTGCAAAAACCAAAATAATAATATAAACATCATATGTAGTATATATATATCATTTATAGAATGAATGAATGAAGGTTGGGTAAAACTCACCGGATCGAACAGTACGACCGCCCATAATGTCGACATATTGGATAGTGTTTCAGCGCAAACACTTCAAAATACATTTACGCATACCCAATAGAATTCCAATGATCACTGCACCAATCACCATCCCGATATATACCCACGTCCGTAGCGATAAAAAGATGCAATAGTTGTACTGTGCAGGTTGGTGGTGTGGTGGTGGTGGAAACAGAGGTACGGGAGGTGGTGGTGATTACAGAGGTACCGGAGGTGGTGGTGGAAACAAAGGTACAAGCTGTGGTGGATGTGGTGGTGATGGAGGACCACAATACATCACTGGCGGCGGTGGTGGAACTGGAGGAGGAGCACAAAATGGTTGAGGGTAAAATGCCATGTGAAATATGGAGAATGAAGTGAAGAAATGTTGAGAATGAAGTGAATAACTAACAGTTGCAGCTAACGAGTGAATGTGGTATATATATATATATACACACACATATATAATATATATATTCACATATATAATATATATATTCATATATATTTATATATTCATATATATAGATACATATATATATGTATATATTCATATATTTACACACATATATATACCACATTGGAAACTAGGGTCAATTGTGTCTGAATTGATACTGCAGGGAGTTTTTGCTTATTTGGAAAGCTAGAATATTTCTAAACTGAGGGATTCAAAGTCGACTGTACAGAGAAGCTACAGTTGCTGCACAAATTTTGAAATTGGAATTCGTCAAGATAATCAGCATTCCATGGATGGTAGTACTGCAGAAACATCTGAAACAACAAACATCAGAAGAACGGATTCTGAAACAACCAATTGGTGGCTGGTGCTACGTTGTTTCCTGTTTAGCTATTGGGCCGGTTTAGGTAAGTGTAAAAATAAATAAATACTATGGAGAATTTTTTTTCACTGAATAGATAAAGTAAAAAGACACACTTGCTTAAAATAAATTATACTCCAATAAAACAAGTCTCTAAACATCATTTTATTTATCTAACACACACAAAAAAAACTTAAACACATGTGTTTAATATGTTGGAAGCTGATGTTGTTGGTTGGTGTCTCTCATTAAGAGTGACAGCATGTTATTTCAGAGCTGATGAAGAAGCAACTTACTTTCAGAATGATACGCCTTGATGATGATCCCAAGATGATTCTCCGACAGAAAGGTTAGGGAGAGAGTGACAGATAGGTGAGAGAAGAGAGTGAAAGTGACTGTTGGAATATTATGTTCTATCTCAACCAATCGGTGCTAACTGCTACGCTATTTCCTGTTTAGCTATTGGGTCGGTTTAGGTAAGTGTAAAAATAAATAAATAAATACAATGGACAATTTTTTTTCACTGATTAGATAAAGTAAAAAAAGACAGACACTTACTCAAAATAAATTATACTCCAATAAAACAAGTCTCTAAACATTATTTTATTTATCTAACACAAAAATAAATTACTTGTGTTTAAACTTTAAGGTGTTGGAAGAGGTCCTGTTGTTGTTGGTTGCTGTCTCTCACTCTCCATTCTTCTGATCTCCTTCTTTATTCTCCTCTTCACTAACCAATGGAATATGAAGAGGATCAAAAAGTAAAAAACGAATAAGAAAGATATACTCTGAACAACGTCATACAAACTAGACATTTGGGGTGACAATCGTGTCATGTCGTGTTTTGTAGATATCTCGCGCTTCAGAGAGTTATTAGAACAAAGAAGAGAAAACTGAAAAGAACGATCATCTCCAAAAATATTTAAACAAATAATTTTAATAGGCAAGTAGAAATTATAAGATTATAAAATATACTTACTTCTTAAAAAAATGATATACACAATTGTGTAAATGGAAAATACGGGTTAAATAAATATATAGACAATTCAAATACCAACTTGAAAATTAATATATATGGACAAAATTAGGAGAAGAAAAGCAGTAATATATATCCGTGTTTACAACAAAATGGAATACATTAACTATACCATATAAATAATGTAATTGCTTTCATTTGATTTATATATTGATGGATTGATTTACTTAGAATATAGAGAATAATAAAAATAAGCAATTACATATATACATTAAAATTGAATTATATATATATTGCCTTTTTTGAATTTAGACCTGTATTATTCACTTTATTTTAATTGTTTCTATATATATATGAAATTATTTTTGTTTAATCCGTAATTTCCATTTACACCATTGTGCATCTCCTTTTTAAGAATTAAATATATTTTATATTCTTATAATCTCTACCTGATTTTTGAATTATTTGTTTTTAAATAGTTCTCAAGATGATATTCTTTTCCAACTTATTCTTTTTTTTTCGTTCGAACTCTGTGAAATACCTAATATCCAGTTTTGAATAACAAATAGGAGCAAGAGCAACTCAACTGTTATAAATGAAAAATTGAATCTTGCTAGCGTTATGGAAATAGAAATTGCGTATCATCTATCTATGCTCCTCCACCTGCCGATGCACGGGCGATCAACATTTCAGTCCTCTTGCTTCTCTCCATGACTTCGACCAACCATTCCACACTTTCACTGATTCCCAACCTGAATTGGAATTCAGATAACACAATGTTATGGCTGGATAATCCTTTAACTTGAATAGTGTTGATGATTCCTACCCTTCATAAGATGAAACTGCTTCCAACATGGAAACCCTTTCATCCAATTTCTTTAGATCCAGATATCGACTAAGTTCTTCAGCTGATACCGCTTCAGAAAGGTCCTGAAGTCAAGTTACACAAACCACACTTGGATTAGCTTTCATTTGAGCTGACTGGATACAAGGTCTAATATAAGCTGACCTGCTTATTTGCCAAAATTAAAATTGGAGCTCCTTGTAGGTCATCATTCCGAAGCACTTTTTCTGAGACAACGATGAAGATGTTACAATACAAGTGAAGCAACAGAGCTAGTAGGTACTTAGAGAGCCCTCTCTGGTAAATCAAGGAATACCAAGTGCAGATTTTGCATCTTCAAATCGCGAGGGAGAAGACGCATCAATAACGAATACCACAGCATGGGCTTCTTCATAATACTTCTCCCAAATAGAGCGAAGACCAAGCTGAACACAAATGTTAGGTATTCATCATGGATACATCGATTACGAAAGTAAATTTATAACTACAAAGAATCCATTATAGGAACATACCTGGCCTCCTAGGTCCCAGAAAATCAGTTTTGCATTAGGTAACTCAATACGACCAATATTTAGTCCCACCGTTGGAACAATTCGATCAGGTGGTAGACCTTCTACGTTAGAGTACAGGGATTTCACCCTCTCTAGCAAAGTCTACATAATCATCAAACATAAATGCACATATAAGAAAAGGAAGGCAAATTCATGAAAAATTACACAGATGCATCTTGCATACAGATGAAATGTGCACATAAGCTTATCATTGAGAATATTACCGTCTTCCCTGATTTGTCAATCCCAAGAATGAGGACATGGAACTCCGTCTTACTAAACATGTACTTCCAGAGTCCATAGAACAGGGAGAACATTTCCTCAGGTGAATGTATATTCAACTCTTTCTCTCGATATGTTCAATACAAATTAGAAGATATCTCATCCTCTCATAATTCTTCCAAGGAAACGGACTGGTAACAATAGTCAACGTAAATTATTTGATTAATTCAGCCGGATGGTATTGCAGAAACATCATACAATCATTGGGATAATCCAGTAACTAGTAAGCTACTTTTAACTTCTTCTAATTCTACAATCACGATTCATCTTCGAATTCAGTTTCCAATACTAGCCATACCACAGGGAGATTTATAACAACTGATTCAAGCTCAAATCAAACTACAGATCAATTAAACAGAAGAACAGTAAAAAGTTCGGATCATGTTCAAGAACTGAAATTAGATCGATGAAAATGAGAAGGATAACATAAACGATACAACTGCTTGGAATTTTGATAATAATAGATCACAAATCCGTACTCACAGCTATCGACGATCTAGAAAATCAGCAGAGCGCAAACTGGCAATGGAGGAGAAAGTGTTCTTCCCAGCTGCTGAAGTCTTTCTGACATCATCGCTCTCCGACTCCTGCAATACCCAATTATGAATTTCCTATATCACCCCTCCGTTCAAGGCTTGAAAAAGGACCATTACTATTCCATCTCGGCCCAATAGACTTTTTTTTTGATGAATTCTAACTTTCGTCCTCAAACTCTTCATAATGATTACACTTATCATCCATAACTTTAATATTTAGTTAGTTTCGTCCACTTCCCTTTTTATTATATTTTTGGACCCCAAAATATCTCATATCTTAAAAGGTCTTCAGTTATTTTCCTTTTAATAAATATTATACTTACTGAAATGCATCCAAATATGTTATAAATAAACTCTTTAATGAATCCAACAGTAACTATTTACTTCAAATTCCATGGCCGTAAAATTAGCACGTGACAATCTCTCTCTCTCTCTCGGTGGTTCCAAAGTTCATTGGTTGCAAGGATAAGAAAGCTGCCAAGTGACCCCAACAAAGGCCATAAGTTGGTAGCCAATCCGACAATGGAAATATGTATGTAATTCATCTGAATATATATAGTATTATTACCATGAATCATCTAACCGATATGCATATGGTTACTAAATAATATATAAACTGGATGACATGCATGTGCATGTCCATATATCTTGTGGTTATAATAATTGCTTGAGTCGTGACGTATCTTTCGATTCATGACGTGCCTAGAATCATCATGTCTCACAACATATACCAAACCCTAACTGTTATCGTACTTGGATACATAGATGCCGTGTCGGGTTTGAAATATGTTCCAAGGAAACTAAATTATTGGGCTTTGTCTGTCCGATGGAAGTCGAAGAAACTTCATGGTCGTGTCGGTGGGCTCCGGCCTTCTCTCTTAAATCGATTGACCGGGTCAACTTACAAAAATAAAATAAAAAATAGAGGACGTTCGAAGCATATATATATTATATACACTGAAGTATACGCAACGTATACATATGGACAAAAAAAAGCCTATGTGCCACTGCCGCGTAATGATCCAATATCTGTCTGCTGCTTTAGCTTTCATTTTCTCTTTATTTATTGACACAAAAAATATCAAGTCAATACGAAAAGTTATATGACTAACTATATTACTCAAAAGTTTATAGCGTAAAATTGTTTGACTAACTTGTAGTAGTTTATGTTATATCGATATAAATCACATAATCTATAGCTTTTTCATGTCAGAAGTAAAACAACAAACATTTCGATAACTCATATATATACAAAATAATAATTATTATAATAAATGAAAAGCTTTAAATTGTGGGTGCAAATTGTTACACTCTTCTCATAAAAAGTATTATTTCCGTATTATATATATATAAGTCTACGAAATGACGTGACGCAGTTTCTCGTTCCTTCTCCTTCCTTTCTTGTACTCTCTTGCGTGCCCTTTCACGATATCCACTCACCATTTCTCGACAATATCAATGAATAAATCCATACCGTGGGAAACTTCTAGAAATCAAATAACATTCTCTCACTCACTCCTCTCTCTCTCTCTCTCTCTCCACCTTTCTTTTGGCGCCAACCAGTTTCCCGGCATGGCGCCGCCGGCATCACCGCAGCTTGAGACTCAGAAATCATTACCGATGCCGTTCCTCATCAAAACATATCAGCTTGTCGACGACGAAGCTACGGATGACTTTATCGCCTGGAACGCTGACGGGTCCAGCTTCGTGGTTCTGAACACAACTGTCTTCTCTAGGGACTTGTTGCCCAAGTACTTCAAACACAACAACTTCTCTAGCTTCATCCGACAACTCAATACCTATGTACGTGTCTGGTTTTCCTTCTCGTTTTTTTCTCTTCCCGTCAGCTAGGTTTGGTTTGATTGACAGTGGAGCGAGCTCTAAAACTTTTCGACTCTCTCTGTTAGGGTTTCAAGAAGGTGGCGCCTGAACGGTGGGAATTTTCGCACGACTGCTTCCGTCGAGGAGAGAAGCATCTTCTACGTGACATTCAGCGGCGCAAAGTTTCTACTTACTCGGCAGCTCCCCCACCGCCTGTATCGACCGTGAAGTCATCATCAAACTCCGGGGAAGATCAGCCGATGTTCTCGTCTCATTCACCTCCGTTGACTTGCCTACCATCGGATCTCCTGGGCGAGAACGAGCGTCTGAGGAAGGAGAACATGATCCTGAGCAAGGAACTCGATCAGATGAAGAACCTCTGCGGCAGCATCTTCGCCTTGGTAACGAACTACGCGAGCGGTCAGAAGTCGATCAGCTTCCACGCGCCGCTGTACCTCGATCAACAGGAGGAGGATCCAGCTGAAAGGAGGCAATTCTCCAGCGAGGACGAGGAGACGAGCCCAAGGCTGTTCGGAGTGCCGATCGGTGGGAAGCGTAGGAGAGAAGATGAGACGTTCGGAATCCACCAACACGTGTCAGATGAGATCAAATCAGAGCCGTCTGTTTGTGAGAACAATCGGGAAGAACCCTGGATTAACTTTTGTCCGTTCGAGCTGCATAGAACTAACCAGAAGGTGTGCAACTGATCCACGTCTTTGTGTGTGTCACGTGCGGAATGGACACGTGCCTCATGCCTAGAACTTTCCTAGCATAATACCACGACATCGAGATGACTGTCATACTTTTGGCAGCTGGCTTTTGCTTTGTTGTTTCCTGCTAAATAGAGTGTGTGTTGAACATGCAACGCGAAACACGACCAATCAATGGTTTAGGATAATATAGTGTTTGAATAAGAAATTACTATAGATGTGTTAGATAAAAGAAGAGTTGACCATGGTAGAAAAATATACTTCATAGATTATGTCTCTACTACGAAAAGTAAAAAACAGATAAAAAAAATAAATAAAAATTCTTTCAGTCTCGGAAAAACACTCAGAATTTAAGATCTAAGTGGCCGGAATTCAACTATTGTTAGGTTAGAAAGGTGACTTAGTATGTTAACTCTGCTAGTGATAGTGAAGGAATCAAATTCAATTCGAAAAGTGAATTTCAATTTCCAATAGCGAACCTGTTTTATAAATAGATGTCATCCTAAATAGATGTTTTATAAAGGCACGGCCCAATGTTGAATTGTCTAGTTGAGCCCGACCCATTTACCATGTTTGAAATGGTGAAACATTTACGATGGTGTTGGAAATGTTAGTCGGTATGGTATGCGATTTTGATACTATGAAGGTAGCGAGAAAATGAAGAAAAGATATAACAGAAATCTGTTTTCGTATATTGTATTGATATCCAATTCTACTATTTATAGAGAAGTACATAAAGTAATTTCTAGAGGAGTATGAAAGTTCTAGAGTATTACCGACTTCTAATATATATTCTACATCCCCCTTAAAATGATAACACTGAACACACTAATCACCCATTCACCTCCTCCTATAAGATATCCTCGGGGTGATGCATTAGTGCAAAATATATCATTCACTCTCATCACTCCCATCTGCTCAAGCAAAGCATAATGTTGAACACGACCAAGAACCTTTGTAAGCAAATCAGTAACCTGTTGTTTGGTGGACAAGTGAGCTGTAACAATAGTCATTCTTGATGTGATCACAAACAAAATGACAATCAATTTTGATATGTTTAGTCCACTCATGAAACCTCGAATTGTTAGCAATCTGAAGTGCGGACTTGTTGTCACAATACAAAACAACCGATTCAGTTTGTGGAAAACCAAGTTCGGCAAGAAGCCCACGCAACCAAACAACTTCCGAAACACCACAGCCAATCGATACTCAGCCTCAGCCGAAGAATGAGATACCGTGGACTGCTTCTTAACTCTCCATGACTCAAAGAAAGCACCAATCCGAACACAATAGCCATTGATGGAACGACAGCTAAATGGATAAGCTGCTCAATCACTATCACAGTAGATAGCAAGAGAAGTTAGATTGGAGATGAGATAAAAATACCTTAACTCAGTGATTGCTTAATGTAACGAACAACACGCATAGCAACATTAAGGTGAGCCTGTTTCGGTTGGTGCATGAATTGACTAAGATGCTGCACCGAATAAGAAATGTTCGAACGAGTCATGGTCAAGTAGAGCATACGACTAATAAGTCGACGAAATTGGTCGCCATCTTGAAGCATGGGATCAGTTGTATTGTTGGTGGGAAAATACTGGTCATACTCCCAAGTAATAAATTGCAGGTGCTGTTCCATCGGGATGAGAAAAGACTTTGACCCAGCCAAACCAACATCCATGATGAGCTCCAATGCATACTTCCGTTGATTGAGGACAATCACTTGAGCCGACCGAGCAACTTCAATCCCCAAAAAAGAACGAAGTTCACCCAAGTTTTTCAGTTTGAAGTGATGCTGTAAAACATATTTCAGCTTGGACACCATAACAGAATCATAATTAGTGATCAACAAATCGTCTACATATATGAGCAAATAGACGCATTTCTTTCCATCTCGTTTATTGAATAACGAGTAATCATGGTGACTCTGGGAATGGTCGGAGTTAAGCAAGACAGCAGTAAGCTTCAAGTTCCAGTGGCGAGAAGCCTGTTTGAGGCCATAAAGGGACTTGTGAAGTTTCCAAACCAAGGATGAATTATGGGATTTATGAAAGTCTTGCGGTAACCACATATAAACATCCTCGTCGAGATCACCCTGGAGAAAAGTATTGTTCACATCGATCTGCCATATAGGCCAGTTAGAAGACGCAGAAATAACAATCACAGTCCGAACAATGACCAGTTTAGCAACGGGCGAGAAAGTCTTGGTGTAGTCGACACCCTCCTTTTGAGTGAGCCATTTTGCAACAAGTCGGGCCTTGTAACGCTCAAGACTCCCATCCGAGTTATACTTCACCTTATAGACCCAATTGCAACCAATAACTCTCTTGTCTTTCGGTAACTCCACGAGAGACCAAGTACCATTCTCCTCTAACGCACGGATCTCGACTTGCATGACATCGAACCAATGTTGATTTTGAGAAGCCTAAAAAAAGATGTTACCTCAGTGATCTTAGAAATGGAGTTGGGAAAGCACTGATAAGGCTCAGACAAGGAGTCGTAGGAGATACAATCAGCTAAAGGATACCGAGTTGTCAAAGTTGCACCACTACATAATCACGATGCCATCGTGGTAAGCGGGTAAGCCGAGAGTTGCGACGAGTATTCTGTGGTGCTTCCCGAACATCACTTGACATATCATCACATGGAACAACTGAAGGAGCATTCGGTGCATGCCCTGAAATATCAAACGTAACAGTCTGAAATGTATTTGGTGATGGAGCATTGGATGAATGCTCATGAACCGAATGAAGTTGCTGTGGAACTGCCTGAGAAGAAGACAAAGGGAAGAGAGTAACATCACTGTCCTAGATTACAGGTTGAGCAATATCAACTGCAGTTGAGGGAATAAACCGAGAGAGTACATGCTGTCGTGACATTGTTAACGGGAAAACATATTCTCGAAAGATCACCTCATTACTGACAAAAACTTGAGAATGATGTATGCTTAACAACTTTTATCCCTTTTGAGTAGTGGAATACTCCATCATTACCGCATGAACAACACACTCAACAAATTTATCCAACGTTTCAACTTTGGTGGTAAAACAGAGACAATCGAAAACTCGTAAATGACTCAAATCGGTAGGTCAACCAAACAACACTTCAAAAGGTGATTTTCCATTAAGAACCGATGAAGGAAGAAGGTTGATCTGGTAACAAACTGCTAGAACACAACAACCCCAGTTTTTAGTAGTAACGACAACCCAAAACTTCAACGCACGAGTTGTGTTCAACAAATGTCGGTGTTTATGTTCAACTCTCTCATTTTGTTGAGGAGGAGTACCAACACAACTACTGTGATGAATGATGCCATGATTATCAAACAACTGTTGAACAACCGAGTTGAAGAACTCCGTACCATTATCAGATTGAACAATTTTCACTTGCTTGTTGAATTGCACATGAAGAAGGAGCAAAAAAGAACGAATGAACCGAGATGTATCAACTTTGGAATGCATGAGATAAATCCAAGTGCATCGACTATGATCATCAACAATAGTTAAAAAATAGTGAAATCCATTGTAAGTAGGAGCCTTGTACGGTCCCCAAACATCCATATGAACCATATCAAAAATAGCATATGCATAAGTAGTGCTTAATGGATATCGAACACGTATTTGCTTAGCTAAGGGATGAATATCACAACCTCTTATCAACAATTCATGATCACTAAGCTTCGAACCTTTAAGCAAAGTCTTCATTGTGTCAAAGAAAGGATGACCAAGCCTATCATGGAGCAAGAGACTGTCAACAACTGTGTTAAATGAGGCAGACAGAGCAAGCAGTTGAAGTATCATCAACATGCCATATGTAAAGTCCACCATGTTCCCTACCAATCCCCTTGACCGTCCCATTGGAGAGATAATCAAAAACCACGTAATTAGGATAAAATATAACGGTGCAAGCCATATCCCGAGTGGGCTTGGAGACAAAGATCAAATTGTACCTAAAATCCGGCACAAGCAAAACATCACAAAGAACATGATCCTTTTCGATTTTACAAGAACCAACAAAGCTAACCGAAGATGATTGTCCATTTGGAAGCTTGACAGTCGTGACATGAGAAAGATTCACACGTAAATTCGCAAGCCATTCAGTCTGAGCAGTCATATGGTTTGTGGCACCCGTGTCGACGATCCACACATCCAATAATGCACAAGAAATACCAGAGAAGGTGTTGACAGACAATCCTGCCATATTAGATCGTTCAACAACAGAGTCCGTGAAGAAGATATGCCGAATTTGATCAAATTGTTGTGGAGAAAACAACAACTGCTGCTTCAGACATGATGAAGTAACATCATCGAACTCATTTGTGAGTGATTGCTCTTGAGTAGCAACAATATTGTGTGTGTAAGGCAGGGACTGTTTTTGAGCTTTTTCAGCAGCAACATCACGACGTTTTTTGAAATAGTACTATTCCTTGTGATTTTTCTTTCCACATTAAAGACCTAAGAGATCCTTCTTGTTTCGATTCATGTCGTTCGTGTTGTGCATAGAACCAGTAGCCGAGGAAACATCCTATCCAGAAGCAGAAGAATACAAAGTTATTAATTGCTCATGAGCAGTCTCGTTCAATGTCATAGAACCGCCATTGCTGGAGATCGATCGCTGATTCTCATCTTGAGCAAGCATAGAAAATGCCTGATTAACACTAGGCAAGGGAGTCATCAACAACAACTGCCTTCGAGCAACAAAAAAATTCTCGTTCAAGCCTAATAGAAACTGTAAAAGTTTCTGATTATCCAAATGAAGAATGAACTCGTTCGATCTCTCCATCAACGTTAATGCATCAGCTTCGACCCATAGAGATTGAAGCCGCAAGAAATATTCCGTAACAGAAGCACTTCCCTGCTGCATTGTACATATCTGTATGTGCAATTGGAAATGACGCGCACCATCAACTTTGTCATACCGCTGTTTGAGATCATGCGAGATTGACTGAGTTGTTGATGCATAAATCATGCCACCATGTAACTCTTTAGAAACAAAGTTCATGATCCATGATTTCACACAAATATTGCACTGAGCCCATCGTGAAACATCAGTAGGAGCAACCATTTCTCTAGAGAAAGATCCATCGATAAAACATACCTTGTTCTTGACAATCAAGCAATATATGAACAAGCGACTCCAATGCCGATAGTTTTCTACACCAATTAACCGAGCAAGAATGAGCGAAGAACCTGGATGATGGTAGGAAAATGAAGAAAACCGAAATCTGTTTTCGTATATTGTATTGACATTCAACTCTGCTATTTATAGAGAAGTACATAAAGTAATTAAAGTAATTTCTAAATTAGTATAGAAGTTCTAGAGTATTACATAAGAATTCTAATATATATTCTACATATTTCTATTGTAGTATCCGAAAACATAAACATAATATGGAATGTAATCTCATATATAGACATCTCTCCTTGATCTATATCTATCTACACTATATACCTTTTAAAAAGGAAATCAAGGATAATATAATACAACGAGATTGTTTGATGAATAATTAAATCGGTATTATGTAGTGGGAGTATATTGAGCATAATTTATTTAATTTTTTTACTAAAATGATTGAGCTTTCAATGGATATTCTTATATATTACGTGTCAAATTTTCCATGATTTTGCGTGAATACATGGTTGATGATCGATCAAACTAAAACGTGATGGACCCTTCGTATATAGATGTATGACCGGTGATATAGACACAACACTAAAAGTAGGACGAAATATTAAAAGTGAATCAAATTATTGAGACCACTTGCAGTTGTGGTCTAGTGGTTGGGAGTGTTGACTCCCACATGGTTTGACTCTGGGGTTACGAGTTCAAATTCCCCAAATGCATGGGGTTACGAGTTCAAATTCCCCAAGTGCAAGGAGAAGTTTTGGCTTGAGGAATGTATTACGACTTAGGCATTTGCCATTCATTTTTGTTGAAAAATAAATAAATTATTGACGACATTATCCATATTGGTCGGTTTGAATGACGTGTCAACATCACATGCTCTGATTCCATGCAACTGGACGTCCGATATCGCAAGAAATGGCTGCGCACACATTTGTGTTTTAGATTCGAGTAGCTATGTACATGTAGCTCTCGGAACGTGGCAAAAATATGTATATACATATTGGATAGATAGATATACTAGCTTATATATATATATTTAGAAAAAGAATTTAAAAAAAATATAAAAGTATATAGTGCGCATATTTTAGTGCATATACATATCTTAATTTTAAATATATACCAATGTAAAATCTCTACCGTTGAAAAATACAAAACTTATAATAATAATAATAATTGAAAAATACAGGTATATTTGTGTAGTTTGGAGTTTGGACACCCTCGTATGTGCGCCCATTCTTTTGTCACCCTATTCTCGCCCCTCTCTCAAGTTGGTGTATCAAAGTGAAAAATGCCAAAACTTGTGGGTAATGGAATCTGTCCTTGCAGGCAAAACATAGAACAAGTTGGTGTATGGAAAAATAAATTCTTTTTGAATCTAGCAGAGACTTGGACCGATTTCAATTTAAAGAAAATGATGGTAGCAAGATACGTCATACCTGCCTACGTGGCATGTATTATTTACGTATATTTATTGAAAATAATATGTTGATCAAATATATAAATAAAAATCTCAACCGTTTAACTTAATCAGGCTTTAATTGGTTCAACAGTTTATATAATACTGAAATTCATATAATAAAAATTGATTAATTTTGTGGTACATAAACTCGGATACGTGGTATGAATGTTTAAAGTATAAGTTGTAGATTGTTTGTTACACACAGTAACTGATGGATTCTGGCTTTGAGCCTCGACACTTATGAAACAGGTCCAAGAGTTAGACCCACACAGTTCATAACATAATAAAAGCGACGTTTCAGGACACTTATGAAGTCACTATTGAACATTTCTTATTGTTACTGGTGCACCTTACGACCCAAAGACTCATTGTCCACTCAAAGATATATCTCCGCCATCATCATATACCACCGCTACGACACTTAATGCCAAGCTCCCGGACACCACAACATAGAGGCGTGCCAAGATCATCATAGAGGTGCGCCACTAGGGAACATTCTTCTCTTAGATCCCTTCCTGCGGCACAAACACAACACAAGGTCGAGGCCAGGCAGAAGGGAATGGGGCACAAAATCACTAGGTACAAAGGCCTAGAAGCATGGGGCACAAAAGCAATAAGCGTGGGACAGAAGCACGCGACATCAAGCAACACATGACTCAAGATATAATCACGGTCACTTAACCAAGCGACACCTGGGATGACCATGGTCATGATTAACTCAACCCAGGTTAGAGGTGAATGATATAAATACAATCACCCATCTCCATTCTAAAACTAACGTAGCATTGCACACCTTGACCCTCTATACATTCTCTGCTCCTATAAACGAACCTCCGACTGACTTAATCATCGGAGGGGAAACAACGGGAACACCTTGAGATTTCCTTCCCTGCAGGTATGTGGAGCGCCCAACAAGATCCAACAGTAACTAAAAACAATAAGTACTTACTATGGTATATAAGGTATATAAGGTGGGACAAATACTACAATTTCACAATACTATTTATAGCTAGTTAGGGTTTCACGTGATGTGACTTTAAGTATTTTCCAGATAGAAGAGTATCAAAGGATATATACCTTTGCCACATCGGATAGAAAATCGGATAGTAAGAAATGATTTGAAAATCGTATAATTAATGAATGATATATTATTTAACTCCAATAGAAATTCCTCATTTTCTACATTCAAATGAGGACAACGAATTTAGTCAGGTTAATTTGAGTTAGTGAGGACAGTTACTCGAAGTTTACCCTTTAACTTTAATGATATTTTTATTTATAAAGTCGGAACTTTTATGAGAGAGTTCCTAGTGGCCTTGTGGAAACTTTACACGCTTGATAGAAAGATATGCTAAAGAAGAACAAATCTTTCGTTGGGGTCCTGACTATGGAGAATTGGAGATTGCATTGCATGGATGATTGGATGGATGAAAAGTTTGAGCTATATTCTACATTCTCTGGTGCTCAATCGTTACACGACAGGTCTTGCTGCAAACAAGGTCAATCAATGATCGTGAATATTTTTGAAACTTTAGATAAATTTAGGTCATATGTTTTTCCTTTTGTCCCATAGATAATATAATGTGAGAAACATAAAAAGAAGTTTGAATATGAAAATAAAAATTTAATTTTTTAATCCCTTTTAAATTAAGGGATGATCATTTTCGAATATTGAATGAAGGATTTGTAAAATGGTATCGTATCGTGCTAAAAAGTAGTATATCGAACTTACCAACATAATAATCTCCTTGTTTTTTTCTTAGTATTTATTTATACATATTATTAAAAATTACGTCGAAGCGACTTCATTGACTTTTTAATTTTTAATTGTCAAGTAATTGAAATGTATCTGCCACTAACCATTTTTACATCCTTTCTGTACTGTGATTTTGACCCATATATATATATTGGTGGTCTGTTCTAATTGCCTTTCATCTTTATTATTTATTAGAGTCAATACATTGTCTCTATGGAATCAAATGAGAACTTAAACTTAAAACTAATCAACTATATATAGTGTTTACCTGGCATACTTTCTACTATATATAATATGAAAGAAATAGTGGTAAACTATTATAACACTTATTTAGAGAATGGTATAATCTTCCATAGTTGTAATGATTTTCTAATAAAATATAATATTATATATTTTTAAAAGATTTTCATATGTATATATATATATATAAAGAATGAAATTCTGTATTCTAGGTTATGTTATTTATATTCAATCTGAAAAAAAGTAATATTTTCACACACTGGTACATAATATATATTATAAACGAATAAAGGAGAAGCCATGCAAACCACCCACCCATGCGCCGCCTATAAAAGTAAATAGCAAGCCATTGTAAATTATACCCATGCCAACCAGAGCCTAGCTAGCTAGCTAATACTCTCTCATCTCTCCTTCAACTTCGCTGGAGAAGCTTGTTCTATAACCAGTAATATATATATATAATACTATCCTTTTGTCGATAATGACATCGAGGAACATCCAATCACTAGTGTTGGGAAGAGTCATAGGAGACGTGGTGGATGTTTTCAGCCCGACCGTGAAACTCTCCATCACTTATAACCCCGACAAGAGGGTGGGGAATGGCTACGAACTTCAGCCACGAGTCATCTCAGTTCGGCCTCGGGTAGAGATTGGAGGAGACGACATGAGAGATGCTTATACATTGGTACGTACGTAGTAGCTAGCTAGTTTAATGCACGTGTTCTGCATGCATGTTCTTCTTTTTTCTGTATTTAATAATAAACAAAGCAACTATATATCATCGTTACCATCTTCTTTTCCTTCATAATAAATTACTGATACGAATTTTCTTAAAAATTAATGATGATCGACGATGAAAGATCTTGACGGACCCTGATGCTCCAAGCCCTAGCGATCCTTACTTGAGAGAACATGTTCACTGGTTTGTCTGCTCTGCTACCTTACCTCTTGAGAAGGAAATTACCTTGTAAATTAAACCCTAGCTAATGATTTCTAATAGTATGTTAACTTATGAATTGATGGTCAGGATCGTCACCGACATCCCGGGAACCACAGATGCATCTTTCGGTGACCTCTCATTATTCTATTCATTCTCATCTGCATGCTTCTTGTGTTATTGAGAATGGTTTTTCAGTTCTGTAATAATAATGCATGTAGGAAGAGAAATTATTGGATATGAATGCCCAAAACCAGCCATCGGGATCCACAGGTACGTGTTTGTTTTGTTCAAGCAGATGAGAGGGAGGCAGACTGTGAAAGCGCCGCCATCGAGGGAGCGATTCAACACCAGGAGCTTCTCGGAGGCCAACGGATTAGGGCTTCCGGTGGCTGCTGTGTACTTTAATGCCCAAAGAGAATCTGCTTCACGAAGAGGGTGACAGGGATGGACAGATATGCTGTTTCATCAAGAATATTGGACACTAGTGCTAGTGCTGCTTGTTTATAATGAATGGACTGTACTATCAAAATAATAGTAGGGGCTCTACGAGCAACTATAACTATAAGTGTGACTGGTGCGTTGTATTTTAATAAATGGTTAATTATCAAATCCGATCTTGACATGGTTTGGCAAGTAGGTACCATTTTTTTTTTTGGATAAATAGGTTGCCAAACTTTTGAAAATTAGCAAATAGGTTACTGACGTTAATTTCCCGTTGAGTTTTAATGGAAAACTGCACGTGAGGAGCAACGAAATACCTGAACTTACACAAATTAACAAGTAGTTACTTGAACCGGTTCAAAAATCGGTTCAGAATAGATCCAGTCGAACCACTTTATTTAAAAATAAAAAATAGTAGGGTTGGTTTATATACCAAGCACATGCATGACTTAGGGTTTAGAGTTTAGTCATACATGTGTTTGGTATATAAATAATATTTTGTTTATTTTAAATAAAATGGTTCGATTGAACCGACGTAGAATCGGTTCAAATCTCTACTTGTTAATTCGTGTAAGTTCAGGTACTTGTTTGCCAAACCATGTCAAGTTCAGGTACTTGTTTGCCAAACCATGTCAAGTTCAGGTACTTGTTTGCCAAACCATGTCAAGTTCAGGTACCTGGTTGACGTTCCTCACGTGCACTTTTCCGTCAAAACTCAACGGAAAATTAACTATTTGCTAATTTCCAAAAGTTCGGCAATCTATTTGCAGCAAAAACAATTTGGGTACCTACTTGTCAAACAAGGTCAAATTCGGCTACCAATTTGATAATTTATCCTGTAATAAATTTGACTTCCTACCAATCCAAATATTTTATGTATTTTTAAAGACGACGCAACTATAATCATATTATGTATGTCCGATGAACTATGTGATCGAATACACGTGTCTTCATCGCAAATAGAGTAATGAATAAGGAGATATCAAAAAATAAAATGGATAAAATTACAAAAATATGTTTTTAGATTCGAAATAAACAATAGTTGAAATATTACTACAATTATATATGTCAAGTAATAAGATGAATAAATTTAATTTAATCCAACTAAGACACTAAGTGAGGAGATACTGAAAAATAAAAAAATTCACACAAAAATAGGTATTTCAAATCCCTTACAACGTGCATAATTTTAAAAAAATTCGGATAAATTCGATTTTATCGCAAAGAAGAAGTACCAAATAAATAAATACCGAAAATTTTAAATTTCGGTTAAAATTCAAAAGTATACTATTATATTAAATGTGTTTCAGAATTCCAAGTAAAGAAATACCTTACTACAATTATATACTTCGATTAATAATATTGAAAAATTATGACTTTATCGTAAAAGGGAAACTAGATCATAATATATCAAATAATTTAGATATCAGTTGAAACTTAAGGGTAGTTACTGAAAATAATATATTTTAAAATTCAATGTAATTTTTTTTTTAAATATTACTACAACTATATATACTGAACAATATGTTAGAGTGTACTTTTTTTTTTCTTTCATATTTTGTAGCTCAAAAATTCTAGATCGAAATCTTTTTTAGGTGAAATACGAAGGGCACCGTCCACATCCACTTGATAACAGAAAACATGGGATCTAATATTTTGAGTAAGAATGTTTATAATATATATTTGATCAAGTACGAAAAAATACAAAATTTATTTCATCGAAAATAGAGTTCCGATTGAGGAGTAATTCCAAAAGCAACAAAATCAGTCGAAACTCAAAGAGGTATTATATTAACAGAAAATAGTTGATTTCGTCCCAAAAAATATGTATTATATTAACATTAGTAACTCAATATATATCGTGTTAGAATGCGAATAAAACTAATTTCACTGAAAACGAAGTTGTAGGTGATGATATATTGACAAATCTACAAAATGGGACGAACTAATATGGTGCCAACTAGGAAACAAATATTTAACGTCTTATATACAAGTGATACCAGCAAGCATGTGATCTTATATTTTGAGCAAGAATGTTTACAATATATATATGATCGAGTACGTAATAATACAAAATTTACTTCATCGGAAATAGAGTTCCGATTGAGGAGTAATTCCAAAAGCAACAAAATCAGTTGAAATTCAAAGGGGTACCATCACAGAAAATAGTTGATTTCGGTCCCAAAAATAAGTATTATATTAACATTACCACCTCAATATAAATCGAGTTAGAATGCGAATAAAACTAATTTAAGTGAAAACGAAGTTGTGAGTGATGAGATATTGACAAAGCTACGAAATCGGACGAAACTAATATGGTGCCACCTAGGAAACAAATATTTAACGTCTTATTTACAAGTGACACCAGCAAACATGTGATCTTATATTTTGAGTAAGAATGTTTACAATATATATTTGATCCAGTACTGAAGAATACAAAATTTATTTCATCGAAAGTAGAGTTCCGATTGATGAGTAATTCCAAAAGCAACAAAATTATTTGAAACTCAAAGGGGTACCATCACAGAAAATAGTTGATTTTGGCCCCAAAAAATATGTATTGTATTAACATTACTACCTCAATATATATCGAGTTAGAGTGCGAATAAAACTAATTACACTGAAAACGAAGTTCTGAGTGATGAGATATTGACAAAACTACTAAATCGCCCGAAACTATTAAGGTGCCACACATGAAAAACGAATTTAACGTCTTATAGCAAACATTTGATTTTATATTTTGATTAATAATGTTTAGAATATATATTTGATTGTGTCCAGAAGAAACCAATATTTATTTCAAGGAAAATAGAGTTCCTATTGAGGATAAATTCAGAAAACAACAAAATTAGTCGAAACTCAAAGGGGTACCATCACGAAAAATAGTGAATTTTGGTCCAAAAATATGTATTATATTAACATTACTACGTAAATATATATCGAATTAGAATACGATTAAAACTAATTTCACTGAAAACGAAGTTCTGAGTGATGAGATATTGACAAAACTACGAAATCGGCCGAAACAATAAGGTCCCACCTATGAAAAACGTATTTAACGTCTTATAGAAAAGTTATAACAAAAAACATGGGATCTTATATTTTGAGTAAGAATTTTATAATATATATTTGATCGAGTACGGAAAAATACAAAAAATATTTCATAGAAAATAGAGTTCCGATTGAGGAGTAATTCAAAAAACAACAAAATTAGTCGAAATTCAAAGGTGTACCATCACAGCTATAGTTGATTTCGTCCCCAAAAATATGTATTATATTAACATTATTAACTCAATATATATCGTGTTAGAATGCGAAGAAAACTATTTTAACTGAAAACGAAGTTGTGAGCGATGAGATATTCACAAATCTACGAAATGGGACGAACTAATATGGTGCAACTAGGAAACAAATATTTAACGTCTTATATACAAGTGATAGAAGCAAGCATGTGATCTTATATTTTGAGTAAGAATGTTTACAATATATATTTGATCGAGTACGGAAGAATACAAAATTTACTTCATCGAAAATAGAGTTTCGATTGAGGAGCAATTCCAAAAGCAACAAAATCAGTTGAAATTCAAAGGGGTACCATCACAGAAAATAGTTGATTTCGGTCCCAAAAATAAGTATTATATTAACATTACCACCTCAATATAAATCGAGTTAGAATGCGAATAAAACTAATTTAAGTGAAAACGAAGTTGTGAGTGATGAGATATTGACAAAGCTACGAAATCGGACGAAACTAATATGGTGCCACCTAGGAAACAAATATTTAACGTCTTATTTACAAGTGACACCAGCAAACATGTGATCTTATATTTTGAGTAAGAATGTTTACAATATATATTTGATCCAGTACTGAAGAATACAAAATTTATTTCATCGAAAGTAGAGTTCCGATTGATGAGTAATTCCAAAAGCAACAAAATTATTTGAAACTCAAAGGGGTACCATCACAAAAAATAGTTGATTTTGGCCCCAAAAAATATGTATTGTATTAACATTACTACCTCAATATATATCGAGTTAGAGTGCGAATAAAACTAATTACACTGAAAACGAAGTTCTGAGTGATGAGATATTGACAAAACTACTAAATCGCCCGAAACTATTAAGGTGCCACACATGAAAAACGAATTTAACGTCTTATAGCAAACATTTGATTTTATATTTTGATTAATAATGTTTAGAATATATATTTGATTGTGTCCAGAAGAAACCAATATTTATTTCAAGGAAAATAGAGTTCCTATTGAGGATAAATTCAGAAAACAACAAAATTAGTCGAAACTCAAAGGGGTACCATCACGAAAAATAGTGAATTTTGGTCCAAAAATATGTATTATATTAACATTACTACGTAAATATATATCAAATTAGAATACGATTAAAACTAATTTCACTGAAAACGAAGTTCTGAGTGATGAGATATTGACAAAACTACGAAATCGGCCGAAACAATAAGGTCCCACCTATGAAAAACGTATTTAACGTCTTATAGAAAAGTTATAACAAAAAACATGGGATCTTATATTTTGAGTAAGAATTTTATAATATATATTTGATCGAGTACGGAAAAATACAAAAAATATTTCATAGAAAATAGAGTTCCGATTGAGGAGTAATTCAAAAAACAACAAAATTAGTCGAAATTCAAAGGTGTACCATCACAGACTATAGTTGATTTCGTCCCCAAAAATATGTATTATATTAACATTATTAACTCAATATATATCGTGTTAGAATGCGAAGAAAACTATTTTAACTGAAAACGAAGTTGTGAGCGATGAGATATTCACAAATCTACGAAATGGGACGAACTAATATGGTGCAACTAGGAAACAAATATTTAACGTCTTATATACAAGTGATAGAAGCAAGCATGTGATCTTATATTTTGAGTAAGAATTTTACAATATATATTTGATCGAGTACGGAAGAATACAAAATTTACTTCATCGAAAATAGAGTTTCGATTGAGGAGTAATTCCAAAAGCAACAAAATTAGTTGAAATTCAAAAGGGTACCTTCACAGAAAATAGTTGATATCGGTCCCAAAAATATGTATTATATTAACATTACTACCTCATAATATATCGAGTTAGAATGCGAATAAAACTAATTTCAGTGAAAACGAAGTTGTGAGTGATGAGATATTGACAAATCTACGAAATGGAACGAACTAATATGGTGCCTGCTAGGAAACAAATATTTAACGTCTTATATACAAGTGATACCAGCAAGCATGAGATCTTATATTTTGAGTAAGAGTGTTTACAATATATATTTAATCGAGTACGGAATAATACAAAATTTACTTCATCGAAAATAGAGTTCCGATTGAGGAGTAATTCCTAAAGCAACAAAATCAGTTGAAATTCAAAGGGGTACCATCATAGAAAATAGTTGATTTCAGTCCTAAAAATATGTATTATATTAACATAACTACCTCAATATAAATCGAGTTAGAATGCGAATAAAACTAATTTAAGTGAAAACGAAGTTGTGAGTGATGAGATATTGACAAAGCTATGAAATCGGACGAAACTAATATGATGCCGCCTAGGAAACAAATATTTAACGTCTTATATACAAGTGTTACCAGCAAACATGTGATCTTATATTTTGAGTAAGAATGTTTACAATATATATTTGATCCAGTACGGAAGAATACAAAATTTATTTCATCGAAAATAGAGTTCCGATTGAGGAGTAATTCCAAAAGCAACAAAATTAGTTGAAACTCAAAGGGGACCATCACAGAAAATAGTTGATTTTGGCACCAAAAATATGTGTTGTATTAACATTACTACCTCAATATATATCGATTTAGAGTGCGAATAAAACTAATTACACTGAAAACGAAGTTGTGAGTGATGAGATATTGACAAAACTACTAAATCGCCCGAAATTATTAAGGTGACACATAGGAAAAACGAATTTAACGTCTTGTAGCAAACATTTGATTTTATATTTTGATTAATAATGTTTAGAATATATATTTGATCGAGTCCAGAAGAAAACAAAATTTATTTCATCGAAAATAGAGTTCCTATTGAGGATAAATTCAAAAAACAAAAAAATTAGTCGAAACTCAAAGGGGTACCATCACGAAAAATAGTGAATTTTGGTCCAAAAATATGTACTATATTAAAATTACTACATAAATATATATCGAATTAGAATACGATTAAAACTAATTTCACTGAAAACGAAGCTCTGAGTGATGAGATATTTACAAAACTACGAAATCGGACGAAACAATAAGGTCCCACCTATGAAAAACGTATTTAACGTCTTATAGAAAAGTTATAACAAAAAACATGGGATCTTATATTTTGAGTAAGAATGTTATAATATATATTTGATCGAGTACGGAAAAATACAAAATTTATTTCATATAAAATAGAGTTCCGATTGAGGAGTAATTCAAAAAACAACAAAATGAGTCGAAATTCAAAGGTGTACCAACACAGACTATAGTTGATTTCTTCCCCAAAAATATGTATTATATTAACATTATTAACTCAATATATATCGTGTTAGAATGCGAATAAAACTATTTTAACTAAAAACGAAGTTGTGAGCGATGAGATATTGACAAATCTACGAAATGGGACGAACTAATATGGTGTCTACTAGGAAACAAATATTTAACGTCTTATATACAAGTAATAGAAGCAAGAATGTGATCTTATATTTTGAGTCAGAGTGTTTACAATATATATTTGATCGAGTACGGAATAATACAAAATTTACTTCATCGAAAATAGAGTTCCGATTGAGGAGTAATTCAAAAAGCAACAAAATCAGTTGAAATTCAAAGGGGTACCATCACAGAAAATAGTTGATTTCGGTCCCAAAAATATGTATTATAATAACATTACTACCTCAATATAAATCGAGTTAGAATGCGAATAAAACTAATTTAAGTGAAAACGAAGTTGTGAGTGATGAGATATTGACAAAGCTACGAAATCGGACGAAACTAATATGGTGCCACCTAGGAAACAAATATTTAACGTCTTATATACAAGTGATACCAGCAAACATGTGATCTTATATTTTGAGTAAGAATGTTTACAATATATATTTGATCCAATACGGAAGAATACAAAATTTATTTCATCGAAAGTAGAGTTCCGATTGATGAGTAATTCCAAAAGCAACAAAATTATTTGAAACTCAAAGGGGTACCATCACAAAAAATAGTTGATTTTGGCCCCAAAAAATATGTATTGTATTAACATTACTACCTCAATATATATCGAGTTAGAGTGCGAATAAAACTAATTACACTGAAAACGAAGTTCTGAGTGATGAGATATTGACAAAACTACTAAATCGCCCGAAACTATTAAGGTGCCACACATGAAAAACGAATTTAACGTCTTATAGCAAACATTTGATTTTATATTTTGATTAATAATGTTTAGAATATATATTTGATTGTGTCCAGAAGAAACCAATATTTATTTCAAGGAAAATAGAGTTCCTATTGAGGATAAATTCAGAAAACAACAAAATTAGTCGAAACTCAAAGGGGTACCATCACGAAAAATAGTGAATTTTGGTCCAAAAATATGTATTATATTAACATTACTACGTAAATATATATCAAATTAGAATACGATTAAAACTAATTTCACTGAAAACGAAGTTCTGAGTGATGAGATATTGACAAAACTACGAAATCGGCCGAAACAATAAGGTCCCACCTATGAAAAACGTATTTAACGTCTTATAGAAAAGTTATAACAAAAAACATGGGATCTTATATTTTGAGTAAGAATTTTATAATATATATTTGATCGAGTACGGAAAAATACAAAAAATATTTCATAGAAAATAGAGTTCCGATTGAGGAGTAATTCAAAAAACAACAAAATTAGTCGAAATTCAAAGGTGTACCATCACAGACTATAGTTGATTTCGTCCCCAAAAATATGTATTATATTAACATTATTAACTCAATATATATCGTGTTAGAATGCGAAGAAAACTATTTTAACTGAAAACGAAGTTGTGAGCGATGAGATATTCACAAATCTACGAAATGGGACGAACTAATATGGTGCAACTAGGAAACAAATATTTAACGTCTTATATACAAGTGATAGAAGCAAGCATGTGATCTTATATTTTGAGTAAGAATGTTTACAATATATATTTGATCGAGTACGGAAGAATACAAAATTTACTTCATCGAAAATAGAGTTTCGATTGAGGAGCAATTCCAAAAGCAACAAAATCAGTTGAAATTCAAAGGGGTACCATCACAGAAAATAGTTGATTTCGGTCCCAAAAATAAGTATTATATTAACATTACCACCTCAATATAAATCAAGTTAGAATGCGAATAAAACTAATTTAAGTGAAAACGAAGTTGTGAGTGATGAGATATTGACAAAGCTACGAAATCGGACGAAACTAATATGGTGCCACCTAGGAAACAAATATTTAACGTCTTATTTACAAGTGACACCAGCAAACATGTGATCTTATATTTTGAGTAAGAATGTTTACAATATATATTTGATCCAGTACTGAAGAATACAAAATTTATTTCATCGAAAGTAGAGTTCCGATTGATGAGTAATTCCAAAAGCAACAAAATTATTTGAAACTCAAAGGGGTACCATCACAGAAAATAGTTGATTTTGGCCCCAAAAAATATGTATTGTATTAACATTACTACCTCAATATATATCGAGTTAGAGTGCGAATAAAACTAATTACACTGAAAACGAAGTTCTGAGTGATGAGATATTGACAAAACTACTAAATCGCCCGAAACTATTAAGGTGCCACACATGAAAAACGAATTTAACGTCTTATAGCAAACATTTGATTTTATATTTTGATTAATAATGTTTAGAATATATATTTGATTGTGTCCAGAAGAAACCAATATTTATTTCAAGGAAAATAGAGTTCCTATTGAGGATAAATTCAGAAAACAACAAAATTAGTCGAAACTCAAAGGGGTACCATCACGAAAAATAGTGAATTTTGGTCCAAAAATATGTATTATATTAACATTACTACGTAAATATATATCGAATTAGAATACGATTAAAACTAATTTCACTGAAAACGAAGTTCTGAGTGATGAGATATTGACAAAACTACGAAATCGGCCGAAACAATAAGGTCCCACCTATGAAAAACGTATTTAACGTCTTATAGAAAAGTTATAACAAAAAACATGGGATCTTATATTTTGAGTAAGAATTTTATAATATATATTTGATCGAGTACGGAAAAATACAAAAAATATTTCATAGAAAATAGAGTTCCGATTGAGGAGTAATTCAAAAAACAACAAAATTAGTCGAAATTCAAAGGTGTACCATCACAGCTATAGTTGATTTCGTCCCCAAAAATATGTATTATATTAACATTATTAACTCAATATATATCGTGTTAGAATGCGAAGAAAACTATTTTAACTGAAAACGAAGTTGTGAGCGATGAGATATTCACAAATCTACGAAATGGGACGAACTAATATGGTGCAACTAGGAAACAAATATTTAACGTCTTATATACAAGTGATAGAAGCAAGCATGTGATCTTATATTTTGAGTAAGAATGTTTACAATATATATTTGATCGAGTACGGAAGAATACAAAATTTACTTCATCGAAAATAGAGTTTCGATTGAGGAGCAATTCCAAAAGCAACAAAATCAGTTGAAATTCAAAGGGGTACCATCACAGAAAATAGTTGATTTCGGTCCCAAAAATAAGTATTATATTAACATTACCACCTCAATATAAATCGAGTTAGAATGCGAATAAAACTAATTTAAGTGAAAACGAAGTTGTGAGTGATGAGATATTGACAAAGCTACGAAATCGGACGAAACTAATATGGTGCCACCTAGGAAACAAATATTTAACGTCTTATTTACAAGTGACACCAGCAAACATGTGATCTTATATTTTGAGTAAGAATGTTTACAATATATATTTGATCTAGTACTGAAGAATACAAAATTTATTTCATCGAAAGTAGAGTTCCGATTGATGAGTAATTCCAAAAGCAACAAAATTATTTGAAACTCAAAGGGGTACCATCACAAAAAATAGTTGATTTTGGCCCCAAAAAATATGTATTGTATTAACATTACTACCTCAATATATATCGAGTTAGAGTGCGAATAAAACTAATTACACTGAAAACGAAGTTCTGAGTGATGAGATATTGACAAAACTACTAAATCGCCCGAAACTATTAAGGTGCCACACATGAAAAACGAATTTAACGTCTTATAGCAAACATTTGATTTTATATTTTGATTAATAATGTTTAGAATATATATTTGATTGTGTCCAGAAGAAACCAATATTTATTTCAAGGAAAATAGAGTTCCTATTGAGGATAAATTCAGAAAACAACAAAATTAGTCGAAACTCAAAGGGGTACCATCACGAAAAATAGTGAATTTTGGTCCAAAAATATGTATTATATTAACATTACTACGTAAATATATATCAAATTAGAATACGATTAAAACTAATTTCACTGAAAACGAAGTTCTGAGTGATGAGATATTGACAAAACTATGAAATCGGCCGAAACAATAAGGTCCCACCTATGAAAAACGTATTTAACGTCTTATAGAAAAGTTATAACAAAAAACATGGGATCTTATATTTTGAGTAAGAATTTTATAATATATATTTGATCGAGTACGGAAAAATACAAAAAATATTTCATAGAAAATAGAGTTCCGATTGAGGAGTAATTCAAAAAACAACAAAATGAGTCGAAATTCAAAGGTGTACCATCACAGACTATAGTTGATTTCGTCCCCAAAAATATGTATTATATTAACATTATTAACTCAATATATATCGTGTTAGAATGCGAAGAAAACTATTTTAACTGAAAACGAAGTTGTGAGCGATGAGATATTCACAAATCTACGAAATGGGACGAACTAATATGGTGCAACTAGGAAACAAATATTTAACGTCTTATATACAAGTGATAGAAGCAAGCATGTGATCTTATATTTTGAGTAAGAATTTTACAATATATATTTGATCGAGTACGGAAGAATACAAAATTTACTTCATCGAAAATAGAGTTTCGATTGAGGAGTAATTCCAAAAGCAACAAAATTAGTTGAAATTCAAAAGGGTACCTTCACAGAAAATAGTTGATATCGGTCCCAAAAATATGTATTATATTAACATTACTACCTCATAATATATCGAGTTAGAATGCGAATAAAACTAATTTCAGTGAAAACGAAGTTGTGAGTGATGAGATATTGACAAATCTACGAAATGGAACGAACTAATATGGTGCCTGCTAGGAAACAAATATTTAACGTCTTATATACAAGTGATACCAGCAAGCATGAGATCTTATATTTTGAGTAAGAGTGTTTACAATATATATTTAATCGAGTACGGAATAATACAAAATTTACTTCATCGAAAATAGAGTTCCGATTGAGGAGTAATTCCTAAAGCAACAAAATCAGTTGAAATTCAAAGGGGTACCATCATAGAAAATAGTTGATTTCAGTCCTAAAAATATGTATTATATTAACATAACTACCTCAATATAAATCGAGTTAGAATGCGAATAAAACTAATTTAAGTGAAAACGAAGTTGTGAGTGATGAGATATTGACAAAGCTATGAAATCGGACGAAACTAATATGATGCCGCCTAGGAAACAAATATTTAACGTCTTATATACAAGTGTTACCAGCAAACATGTGATCTTATATTTTGAGTAAGAATGTTTACAATATATATTTGATCCAGTACGGAAGAATACAAAATTTATTTCATCGAAAATAGAGTTCCGATTGAGGAGTAATTCCAAAAGCAACAAAATTAGTTGAAACTCAAAGGGGACCATCACAGAAAATAGTTGATTTTGGCACCAAAAATATGTGTTGTATTAACATTACTACCTCAATATATATCGATTTAGAGTGCGAATAAAACTAATTACACTGAAAACGAAGTTGTGAGTGATGAGATATTGACAAAACTACTAAATCGCCCGAAATTATTAAGGTGACACATAGGAAAAACGAATTTAACGTCTTGTAGCAAACATTTGATTTTATATTTTGATTAATAATGTTTAGAATATATATTTGATCGAGTCCAGAAGAAAACAAAATTTATTTCATCGAAAATAGAGTTCCTATTGAGGATAAATTCAAAAAACAAAAAAATTAGTCGAAACTCAAAGGGGTACCATCACGAAAAATAGTGAATTTTGGTCCAAAAATATGTACTATATTAAAATTACTACATAAATATATATCGAATTAGAATACGATTAAAACTAATTTCACTGAAAACGAAGCTCTGAGTGATGAGATATTTACAAAACTACGAAATCGGACGAAACAATAAGGTCCCACCTATGAAAAACGTATTTAACGTCTTATAGAAAAGTTATAACAAAAAACATGGGATCTTATATTTTGAGTAAGAATGTTATAATATATATTTGATCGAGTACGGAAAAATACAAAATTTATTTCATATAAAATAGAGTTCCGATTGAGGAGTAATTCAAAAAACAACAAAATGAGTCGAAATTCAAAGGTGTACCAACACAGACTATAGTTGATTTCTTCCCCAAAAATATGTATTATATTAACATTATTAACTCAATATATATCGTGTTAGAATGCGAATAAAACTATTTTAACTAAAAACGAAGTTGTGAGCGATGAGATATTGACAAATCTACGAAATGGGACGAACTAATATGGTGTCTACTAGGAAACAAATATTTAACGTCTTATATACAAGTAATAGAAGCAAGAATGTGATCTTATATTTTGAGTCAGAGTGTTTACAATATATATTTGATCGAGTACGGAATAATACAAAATTTACTTCATCGAAAATAGAGTTCCGATTGAGGAGTAATTCAAAAAGCAACAAAATCAGTTGAAATTCAAAGGGGTACCATCACAGAAAATAGTTGATTTCGGTCCCAAAAATATGTATTATAATAACATTACTACCTCAATATAAATCGAGTTAGAATGCGAATAAAACTAATTTAAGTGAAAACGAAGTTGTGAGTGATGAGATATTGACAAAGCTACGAAATCGGACGAAACTAATATGGTGCCACCTAGGAAACAAATATTTAACGTCTTATATACAAGTGATACCAGCAAACATGTGATCTTATATTTTGAGTAAGAATGTTTACAATATATATTTGATCCAATACGGAAGAATACAAAATTTATTTCATCGAAAGTAGAGTTCCGATTGATGAGTAATTCCAAAAGCAACAAAATTATTTGAAACTCAAAGGGGTACCATCACAAAAAATAGTTGATTTTGGCCCCAAAAAATATGTATTGTATTAACATTACTACCTCAATATATATCGAGTTAGAGTGCGAATAAAACTAATTACACTGAAAACGAAGTTCTGAGTGATGAGATATTGACAAAACTACTAAATCGCCCGAAACTATTAAGGTGCCACACATGAAAAACGAATTTAACGTCTTATAGCAAACATTTGATTTTATATTTTGATTAATAATGTTTAGAATATATATTTGATTGTGTCCAGAAGAAACCAATATTTATTTCAAGGAAAATAGAGTTCCTATTGAGGATAAATTCAAAAAACAACAAAATCAGTCGAAACTCAAAGGGGTACCATCACGAAAAATAGTGAATTTTGGTCCAAAAATATGTATTATATTAACATTACTACGTAAATATATATCGAATTAGAATACGATTAAAACTAATTTCACTGAAAACGAAGTTCTGAGTGATGAGATATTGACAAAACTACGAAATCGGCCGAAACAATAAGGTCCCACCTATGAAAAACGTATTTAACGTCTTATAGAAAAGTTATAACAAAAAACATGGGATCTTATATTTTGAGTAAGAATTTTATAATATATATTTGATCGAGTACGGAAAAATACAAAAAATATTTCATAGAAAATAGAGTTCCGATTGAGGAGTAATTCAAAAAACAACAAAATTAGTCGAAATTCAAAGGTGTACCATCACAGACTATAGTTGATTTCGTCCCCAAAAATATGTATTATATTAACATTATTAACTCAATATATATCGCGTTAGAATGCGAAGAAAACTATTTTAACTGAAAACGAAGTTGTGAGCGATGAGATATTCACAAATCTACGAAATGGGACGAACTAATATGGTGCAACTAGGAAACAAATATTTAACGTCTTATATACAAGTGATAGAAGCAAGCATGTGATCTTATATTTTGAGTAAGAATGTTTACAATATATATTTGATCGAGTACGGAAGAATACAAAATTTACTTCATCGAAAATAGAGTTTCGATTGAGGAGCAATTCCAAAAGCAACAAAATCAGTTGAAATTCAAAGGGGTACCATCACAGAAAATAGTTGATTTCGGTCCCAAAAATAAGTATTATATTAACATTACCACCTCAATATAAATCAAGTTAGAATGCGAATAAAACTAATTTAAGTGAAAACGAAGTTGTGAGTGATGAGATATTGACAAAGCTACGAAATCGGACGAAACTAATATGGTGCCACCTAGGAAACAAATATTTAACGTCTTATTTACAAGTGACACCAGCAAACATGTGATCTTATATTTTGAGTAAGAATGTTTACAATATATATTTGATCCAGTACTGAAGAATACAAAATTTATTTCATCGAAAGTAGAGTTCCGATTGATGAGTAATTCCAAAAGCAACAAAATTATTTGAAACTCAAAGGGGTACCATCACAAAAAATAGTTGATTTTGGCCCCAAAAAATATGTATTGTATTAACATTACTACCTCAATATATATCGAGTTAGAGTGCGAATAAAACTAATTACACTGAAAACGAAGTTCTGAGTGATGAGATATTGACAAAACTACTAAATCGCCCGAAACTATTAAGGTGCCACACATGAAAAACGAATTTAACGTCTTATAGCAAACATTTGATTTTATATTTTGATTAATAATGTTTAGAATATATATTTGATTGTGTCCAGAAGAAACCAATATTTATTTCAAGGAAAATAGAGTTCCTATTGAGGATAAATTCAGAAAACAACAAAATTAGTCGAAACTCAAATGGGTACCATCACGAAAAATAGTGAATTTTGGTCCAAAAATATGTATTATATTAACATTACTACGTAAATATATATCGAATTAGAATACGATTAAAACTAATTTCACTGAAAACGAAGTTCTGAGTGATGAGATATTGACAAAACTACGAAATCGGCCGAAACAATAAGGTCCCACCTATGAAAAACGTATTTAACGTCTTATAGAAAAGTTATAACAAAAAACATGGGATATTATATTTTGAGTAAGAATTTTATAATATATATTTGATCGAGTACGGAAAAATACAAAAAATATTTCATAGAAAATAGAGTTCCGATTGAGGAGTAATTCAAAAAACAACAAAATTAGTCGAAATTCAAAGGTGTACCATCACAGACTATAGTTGATTTCGTCCCCAAAAATATGTATTATATTAACATTATTAACTCAATATATATCGTGTTAGAATGCGAAGAAAACTATTTTAACTGAAAACGAAGTTGTGAGCGATGAGATATTCACAAATCTACGAAATGGGACGAACTAATATGGTGCAACTAGGAAACAAATATTTAACGTCTTATATACAAGTGATAGAAGCAAGCATGTGATCTTATATTTTGAGTAAGAATGTTTACAATATATATTTGATCGAGTACGGAAGAATACAAAATTTACTTCATCGAAAATAGAGTTTCGATTGAGGAGCAATTCCAAAAGCAACAAAATCAGTTGAAATTCAAAGGGGTACCATCACAGAAAATAGTTGATTTCGGTCCCAAAAATAAGTATTATATTAACATTACCACCTCAATATAAATCGAGTTAGAATGCGAATAAAACTAATTTAAGTGAAAACGAAGTTGTGAGTGATGAGATATTGACAAAGCTACGAAATCGGACGAAACTAATATGGTGCCACCTAGGAAACAAATATTTAACGTCTTATTTACAAGTGACACCAGCAAACATGTGATCTTATATTTTGAGTAAGAATGTTTACAATATATATTTGATCCAGTACTGAAGAATACAAAATTTATTTCATCGAAAGTAGAGTTCCGATTGATGAGTAATTCCAAAAGCAACAAAATTATTTGAAACTCAAAGGGGTACCATCACAAAAAATAGTTGATTTTGGCCCCAAAAAATATGTATTGTATTAACATTACTACCTCAATATATATCGAGTTAGAGTGCGAATAAAACTAATTACACTGAAAACGAAGTTCTGAGTGATGAGATATTGACAAAACTACTAAATCGCCCGAAACTATTAAGGTGCCACACATGAAAAACGAATTTAACGTCTTATAGCAAACATTTGATTTTATATTTTGATTAATAATGTTTAGAATATATATTTGATTGTGTCCAGAAGAAACCAATATTTATTTCAAGGAAAATAGAGTTCCTATTGAGGATAAATTCAGAAAACAACAAAATTAGTCGAAACTCAAAGGGGTACCATCACGAAAAATAGTGAATTTTGGTCCAAAAATATGTATTATATTAACATTACTACGTAAATATATATCAAATTAGAATACGATTAAAACTAATTTCACTGAAAACGAAGTTCTGAGTGATGAGATATTGACAAAACTACGAAATCGGCCGAAACAATAAGGTCCCACCTATGAAAAACGTATTTAACGTCTTATAGAAAAGTTATAACAAAAAACATGGGATCTTATATTTTGAGTAAGAATTTTATAATATATATTTGATCGAGTACGGAAAAATACAAAAAATATTTCATAGAAAATAGAGTTCCGATTGAGGAGTAATTCAAAAAACAACAAAATTAGTCGAAATTCAAAGGTGTACCATCACAGACTATAGTTGATTTCGTCCCCAAAAATATGTATTATATTAACATTATTAACTCAATATATATCGTGTTAGAATGCGAAGAAAACTATTTTAACTGAAAACGAAGTTGTGAGCGATGAGATATTCACAAATCTACGAAATGGGACGAACTAATATGGTGCAACTAGGAAACAAATATTTAACGTCTTATATACAAGTGATAGAAGCAAGCATGTGATCTTATATTTTGAGTAAGAATGTTTACAATATATATTTGATCGAGTACGGAAGAATACAAAATTTACTTCATCGAAAATAGAGTTTCGATTGAGGAGCAATTCCAAAAGCAACAAAATCAGTTGAAATTCAAAGGGGTACCATCACAGAAAATAGTTGATTTCGGTCCCAAAAATAAGTATTATATTAACATTACCACCTCAATATAAATCGAGTTAGAATGCGAATAAAACTAATTTAAGTGAAAACGAAGTTGTGAGTGATGAGATATTGACAAAGCTACGAAATCGGACGAAACTAATATGGTGCCACCTAGGAAACAAATATTTAACGTCTTATTTACAAGTGACACCAGCAAACATGTGATCTTATATTTTGAGTAAGAATGTTTACAATATATATTTGATCCAGTACTGAAGAATACAAAATTTATTTCATCGAAAGTAGAGTTCCGATTGATGAGTAATTCCAAAAGCAACAAAATTATTTGAAACTCAAAGGGGTACCATCACAAAAAATAGTTGATTTTGGCCCCAAAAAATATGTATTGTATTAACATTACTACCTCAATATATATCGAGTTAGAGTGCGAATAAAACTAATTACACTGAAAACGAAGTTCTGAGTGATGAGATATTGACAAAACTACTAAATCGCCCGAAACTATTAAGGTGCCACACATGAAAAACGAATTTAACGTCTTATAGCAAACATTTGATTTTATATTTTGATTAATAATGTTTAGAATATATATTTGATTGTGTCCAGAAGAAACCAATATTTATTTCAAGGAAAATAGAGTTCCTATTGAGGATAAATTCAGAAAACAACAAAATTAGTCGAAACTCAAAGGGGTACCATCACGAAAAATAGTGAATTTTGGTCCAAAAATATGTATTATATTAACATTACTACGTAAATATATATCAAATTAGAATACGATTAAAACTAATTTCACTGAAAACGAAGTTCTGAGTGATGAGATATTGACAAAACTACGAAATCGGCCGAAACAATAAGGTCCCACCTATGAAAAACGTATTTAACGTCTTATAGAAAAGTTATAACAAAAAACATGGGATCTTATATTTTGAGTAAGAATTTTATAATATATATTTGATCGAGTACGGAAAAATACAAAAAATATTTCATAGAAAATAGAGTTCCGATTGAGGAGTAATTCAAAAAACAACAAAATTAGTCGAAATTCAAAGGTGTACCATCACAGACTATAGTTGATTTCGTCCCCAAAAATATGTATTATATTAACATTATTAACTCAATATATATCGTGTTAGAATGCGAAGAAAACTATTTTAACTGAAAACGAAGTTGTGAGCGATGAGATATTCACAAATCTACGAAATGGGACGAACTAATATGGTGCAACTAGGAAACAAATATTTAACGTCTTATATACAAGTGATAGAAGCAAGCATGTGATCTTATATTTTGAGTAAGAATGTTTACAATATATATTTGATCGAGTACGGAAGAATACAAAATTTACTTCATCGAAAATAGAGTTTCGATTGAGGAGCAATTCCAAAAGCAACAAAATCAGTTGAAATTCAAAGGGGTACCATCACAGAAAATAGTTGATTTCGGTCCCAAAAATAAGTATTATATTAACATTACCACCTCAATATAAATCAAGTTAGAATGCGAATAAAACTAATTTAAGTGAAAACGAAGTTGTGAGTGATGAGATATTGACAAAGCTACGAAATCGGACGAAACTAATATGGTGCCACCTAGGAAACAAATATTTAACGTCTTATTTACAAGTGACACCAGCAAACATGTGATCTTATATTTTGAGTAAGAATGTTTACAATATATATTTGATCCAGTACTGAAGAATACAAAATTTATTTCATCGAAAGTAGAGTTCCGATTGATGAGTAATTCCAAAAGCAACAAAATTATTTGAAACTCAAAGGGGTACCATCACAAAAAATAGTTGATTTTGGCCCCAAAAAATATGTATTGTATTAACATTACTACCTCAATATATATCGAGTTAGAGTGCGAATAAAACTAATTACACTGAAAACGAAGTTCTGAGTGATGAGATATTGACAAAACTACTAAATCGCCCGAAACTATTAAGGTGCCACACATGAAAAACGAATTTAACGTCTTATAGCAAACATTTGATTTTATATTTTGATTAATAATGTTTAGAATATATATTTGATTGTGTCCAGAAGAAACCAATATTTATTTCAAGGAAAATAGAGTTCCTATTGAGGATAAATTCAAAAAACAACAAAATCAGTCGAAACTCAAAGGGGTACCATCACGAAAAATAGTGAATTTTGGTCCAAAAATATGTATTATATTAACATTACTACGTAAATATATATCGAATTAGAATACGATTAAAACTAATTTCACTGAAAACGAAGTTCTGAGTGATGAGATATTGACAAAACTACGAAATCGGCCGAAACAATAAGGTCCCACCTATGAAAAACGTATTTAACGTCTTATAGAAAAGTTATAACAAAAAACATGGGATCTTATATTTTGAGTAAGAATTTTATAATATATATTTGATCGAGTACGGAAAAATACAAAAAATATTTCATAGAAAATAGAGTTCCGATTGAGGAATAATTCAAAAAACAACAAAATTAGTCGAAATTCAAAGGTGTACCATCACAGACTATAGTTGATTTCGTCCCCAAAAATATGTATTATATTAACATTATTAACTCAATATATATCGTGTTAGAATGCGAAGAAAACTATTTTAACTGAAAACGAAGTTGTGAGCGATGAGATATTCACAAATCTACGAAATGGGACGAACTAATATGGTGCAACTAGGAAACAAATATTTAACGTCTTATATACAAGTGATAGAAGCAAGCATGTGATCTTATATTTTGAGTAAGAATGTTTACAATATATATTTGATCGAGTACGGAAGAATACAAAATTTACTTCATCGAAAATAGAGTTTCGATTGAGGAGCAATTCCAAAAGCAACAAAATCAGTTGAAATTCAAAGGGGTACCATCACAGAAAATAGTTGATTTCGGTCCCAAAAATAAGTATTATATTAACATTACCACCTCAATATAAATCAAGTTAGAATGCGAATAAAACTAATTTAAGTGAAAACGAATTTGTGAGTGATGAGATATTGACAAAGCTACGAAATCGGACGAAACTAATATGGTGCCACCTAGGAAACAAATATTTAACGTCTTATTTACAAGTGACACCAGCAAACATGTGATCTTATATTTTGAGTAAGAATGTTTACAATATATATTTGATCCAGTACTGAAGAATACAAAATTTATTTCATCGAAAGTAGAGTTCCGATTGATGAGAAATTCCAAAAGCAACAAAATTATTTGAAACTCAAAGGGGTACCATCACAAAAAATAGTTGATTTTGGCCCCAAAAAATATGTATTGTATTAACATTACTACCTCAATATATATCGAGTTAGAGTGCGAATAAAACTAATTACACTGAAAACGAAGTTCTGAGTGATGAGATATTGACAAAACTACTAAATCGCCCGAAACTATTAAGGTGCCACACATGAAAAACGAATTTAACGTCTTATAGCAAACATTTGATTTTATATTTTGATTAATAATGTTTAGAATATATATTTGATTGTGTCCAGAAGAAACCAATATTTATTTCAAGGAAAATAGAGTTCCTATTGAGGATAAATTCAAAAAACAACAAAATCAGTCGAAACTCAAAGGGGTACCATCACGAAAAATAGTGAATTTTGGTCCAAAAATATGTATTATATTAACATTACTACGTAAATATATATCGAATTAGAATACGATTAAAACTAATTTCACTGAAAACGAAGTTCTGAGTGATGAGATATTGACAAAACTACGAAATCGGCCGAAACAATAAGGTCCCACCTATGAAAAACGTATTTAACGTCTTATAGAAAAGTTATAACAAAAAACATGGGATCTTATATTTTGAGTAAGAATTTTATAATATATATTTGATCGAGTACGGAAAAATACAAAAAATATTTCATAGAAAATAGAGTTCCGATTGAGGAGTAATTCAAAAAACAACAAAATTAGTCGAAATTCAAAGGTGTACCATCACAGACTATAGTTGATTTCGTCCCCAAAAATATGTATTATATTAACATTATTAACTCAATATATATCGCGTTAGAATGCGAAGAAAACTATTTTAACTGAAAACGAAGTTGTGAGCGATGAGATATTCACAAATCTACGAAATGGGACGAACTAATATGGTGCAACTAGGAAACAAATATTTAACGTCTTATATACAAGTGATAGAAGCAAGCATGTGATCTTATATTTTGAGTAAGAATGTTTACAATATATATTTGATCGAGTACGGAAGAATACAAAATTTACTTCATCGAAAATAGAGTTTCGATTGAGGAGCAATTCCAAAAGCAACAAAATCAGTTGAAATTCAAAGGGGTACCATCACAGAAAATAGTTGATTTCGGTCCCAAAAATAAGTATTATATTAACATTACCACCTCAATATAAATCAAGTTAGAATGCGAATAAAACTAATTTAAGTGAAAACGAAGTTGTGAGTGATGAGATATTGACAAAGCTACGAAATCGGACGAAACTAATATGGTGCCACCTAGGAAACAAATATTTAACGTCTTATTTACAAGTGACACCAGCAAACATGTGATCTTATATTTTGAGTAAGAATGTTTACAATATATATTTGATCCAGTACTGAAGAATACAAAATTTATTTCATCGAAAGTAGAGTTCCGATTGATGAGTAATTCCAAAAGCAACAAAATTATTTGAAACTCAAAGGGGTACCATCACAAAAAATAGTTGATTTTGGCCCCAAAAAATATGTATTGTATTAACATTACTACCTCAATATATATCGAGTTAGAGTGCGAATAAAACTAATTACACTGAAAACGAAGTTCTGAGTGATGAGATATTGACAAAACTACTAAATCGCCCGAAACTATTAAGGTGCCACACATGAAAAACGAATTTAACGTCTTATAGCAAACATTTGATTTTATATTTTGATTAATAATGTTTAGAATATATATTTGATTGTGTCCAGAAGAAACCAATATTTATTTCAAGGAAAATAGAGTTCCTATTGAGGATAAATTCAAAAAACAACAAAATCAGTCGAAACTCAAAGGGGTACCATCACGAAAAATAGTGAATTTTGGTCCAAAAATATGTATTATATTAACATTACTACGTAAATATATATCGAATTAGAATACGATTAAAACTAATTTCACTGAAAACGAAGTTCTGAGTGATGAGATATTGACAAAACTACGAAATCGGCCGAAACAATAAGGTCCCACCTATGAAAAATGTATTTAACGTCTTATAGAAAAGTTATAACAAAAAACATGGGATCTTATATTTTGAGTAAGAATTTTATAATATATATTTGATCGAGTACGGAAAAATACAAAAAATATTTCATAGAAAATAGAGTTCCGATTGAGGAGTAATTCAAAAAACAACAAAATTAGTCGAAATTCAAAGGTGTACCATCACAGACTATAGTTGATTTCCTCCCCACAAAAATGTATTATATTAACATTATTAACTCAATATATATCGTGTTAGAATGCGAAGAAAACTATTTTAACTGAAAACGAAGTTGTGAGCGATGAGATATTCACAAATCTACGAAATGGGACGAACTAATATGGTGCAACTAGGAAACAAATATTTAACGTCTTATATACAAGTGATAGAAGCAAGCATGTGATCTTATATTTTGAGTAAGAATGTTTACAATATATATTTGATCGAGTACGGAAGAATACAAAATTTACTTCATCGAAAATAGAGTTTCGATTGAGGAGCAATTCCAAAAGCAACAAAATCAGTTGAAATTCAAAGGGGTACCATCACAGAAAATAGTTGATTTCAGTCCCAAAAATAAGTATTATATTAACATTACCACCTCAATATAAATCGAGTTAGAATGCGAATAAAACTAATTTAAGTGAAAACGAAGTTGTGAGTGATGAGATATTGACAAAGCTACGAAATCGGACGAAACTAATATGGTGCCACCTAGGAAACAAATATTTAACGTCTTATTTACAAGTGACACCAGCAAACATGTGATCTTATATTTTGAGTAAGAATGTTTACAATATATATTTGATCCAGTACTGAAGAATACAAAATTTATTTCATCGAAAGTAGAGTTCCGATTGATGAGTAATTCCAAAAGCAACAAAATTATTTGAAACTCAAAGGGGTACCATCACAAAAAATAGTTGATTTTGGCCCCAAAAAATATGTATTGTATTAACATTACTACCTCAATATATATCGAGTTAGAGTGCGAATAAAACTAATTACACTGAAAACGAAGTTCTGAGTGATGAGATATTGACAAAACTACTAAATCGCCCGAAACTATTAAGGTGCCACACATGAAAAACGAATTTAACGTCTTATAGCGAACATTTGATTTTATATTTTGATTAATAATGTTTAGAATATATATTTGATTGTGTCCAGAAGAAACCAAAATTTATTTCAAGGAAAATAGAGTTCCTATTGAGGATAAATTCAGAAAACAACAAAATTAGTCGAAACTCAAAGGGGTACCATCACGAAAAATAGTGAATTTTGGTCCAAAAATATGTATTATATTAACATTACTACGTAAATATATATCAAATTAGAATACGATTAAAACTAATTTCACTGAAAACGAAGTTCTGAGTGATGAGATATTGACAAAACTACGAAATCGGCCGAAACAATAAGGTCCCACCTATGAAAAACGTATTTAACGTCTTATAGAAAAGTTATAACAAAAAACATGGGATCTTATATTTTGAGTAAGAATTTTATAATATATATTTGATCGAGTACGGAAAAATACAAAAAATATTTCATAGAAAATAGAGTTCCGATTGAGGAGTAATTCAAAAAACAACAAAATTAGTCGAAATTCAAAGGTGTACCATCACAGACTATAGTTGATTTCCTCCCCACAAAAATGTATTATATTAACATTATTAACTCAATATATATCGTGTTAGAATGCGAAGAAAACTATTTTAACTGAAAACGAAGTTGTGAGCGATGAGATATTCACAAATCTACGAAATGGGACGAACTAATATGGTGCAACTAGGAAACAAATATTTAACGTCTTATATACAAGTGATAGAAGCAAGCATGTGATCTTATATTTTGAGTAAGAATGTTTACAATATATATTTGATCGAGTACGGAAGAATACAAAATTTACTTCATCGAAAATAGAGTTTCGATTGAGGAGCAATTCCAAAAGCAACAAAATCAGTTGAAATTCAAAGGGGTACCATCACAGAAAATAGTTGATTTCAGTCCCAAAAATAAGTATTATATTAACATTACCACCTCAATATAAATCGAGTTAGAATGCGAATAAAACTAATTTAAGTGAAAACGAAGTTGTGAGTGATGAGATATTGACAAAGCTACGAAATCGGACGAAACTAATATGGTGCCACCTAGGAAACAAATATTTAACGTCTTATTTACAAGTGACACCAGCAAACATGTGATCTTATATTTTGAGTAAGAATGTTTACAATATATATTTGATCCAGTACTGAAGAATACAAAATTTATTTCATCGAAAGTAGAGTTCCGATTGATGAGTAATTCCAAAAGCAACAAAATTATTTGAAACTCAAAGGGGTACCATCACAAAAAATAGTTGATTTTGGCCCCAAAAAATATGTATTGTATTAACATTACTACCTCAATATATATCGAGTTAGAGTGCGAATAAAACTAATTACACTGAAAACGAAGTTCTGAGTGATGAGATATTGACAAAACTACTAAATCGCCCGAAACTATTAAGGTGCCACACATGAAAAACGAATTTAACGTCTTATAGCAAACATTTGATTTTATATTTTGATTAATAATGTTTAGAATATATATTTGATTGTGTCCAGAAGAAACCAAAATTTATTTCAAGGAAAATAGAGTTCCTATTGAGGATAAATTCAGAAAACAACAAAATTAGTCGAAACTCAAAGGGGTACCATCACGAAAAATAGTGAATTTTGGTCCAAAAATATGTATTATATTAACATTACTACGTAAATATATATCAAATTAGAATACGATTAAAACTAATTTCACTGAAAACGAAGTTCTGAGTGATGAGATATTGACAAAACTACGAAATCGGCCGAAACAATAAGGTCCCACCTATGAAAAACGTATTTAACGTCTTATAGAAAAGTTATAACAAAAAACATGGGATCTTATATTTTGAGTAAGAATTTTATAATATATATTTGATCGAGTACGGAAAAATACAAAAAATATTTCATAGAAAATAGAGTTCCGATTGAGGAGTAATTCAAAAAACAACAAAATTAGTCGAAATTCAAAGGTGTACCATCACAGACTATAGTTGATTTCCTCCCCACAAAAATGTATTATATTAACATTATTAACTCAATATATATCGTGTTAGAATGCGAAGAAAACTATTTTAACTGAAAACAAAGTTGTGAGCGATGAGATATTCACAAATCTACGAAATGGGACGAACTAATATGGTGCAACTAGGAAACAAATATTTAACGTCTTATATACAAGTGATAGAAGCAAGCATGTGATCTTATATTTTGAGTAAGAATTTTACAATATATATTTGATCGAGTACGGAAGAATACAAAATTTACTTCATCGAAAATAGAGTTTCGATTGAGGAGTAATTCCAAAAGCAACAAAATTAGTTGAAATTCAAAAGGGTACCTTCACAGAAAATAGTTGATATCGGTCCCAAAAATATGTATTATATTAACATTACTACCTCATAATATATCGAGTTAGAATGCGAATAAAACTAATTTCAGTGAAAACGAAGTTGTGAGTGATGAGATATTGACAAATCTACGAAATGGAACGAACTAATATGGTGCCTGCTAGGAAACAAATATTTAACGTCTTATATACAAGTGATACCAGCAAGCATGAGATCTTATATTTTGAGTAAGAGTGTTTACAATATATATTTAATCGAGTACGGAATAATACAAAATTTACTTCATCGAAAATAGAGTTCCGATTGAGGAGTAATTCCTAAAGCAACAAAATCAGTTGAAATTCAAAGGGGTACCATCATAGAAAATAGTTGATTTCAGTCCTAAAAATATGTATTATATTAACATAACTACCTCAATATAAATCGAGTTAGAATGCGAATAAAACTAATTTAAGTGAAAACGAAGTTGTGAGTGATGAGATATTGACAAAGCTATGAAATCGGACGAAACTAATATGATGCCGCCTAGGAAACAAATATTTAACGTCTTATATACAAGTGTTACCAGCAAACATGTGATCTTATATTTTGAGTAAGAATGTTTACAATATATATTTGATCCAGTACGGAAGAATACAAAATTTATTTCATCGAAAATAGAGTTCCGATTGAGGAGTAATTCCAAAAGCAACAAAATTAGTTGAAACTCAAAGGGGACCATCACAGAAAATAGTTGATTTTGGCACCAAAAATATGTGTTGTATTAACATTACTACCTCAATATATATCGATTTAGAGTGCGAATAAAACTAATTACACTGAAAACGAAGTTGTGAGTGATGAGATATTGACAAAACTACTAAATCGCCCGAAATTATTAAGGTGACACATAGGAAAAACGAATTTAACGTCTTGTAGCAAACATTTGATTTTATATTTTGATTAATAATGTTTAGAATATATATTTGATCGAGTCCAGAAGAAAACAAAATTTATTTCATCGAAAATAGAGTTCCTATTGAGGATAAATTCAAAAAACAAAAAAATTAGTCGAAACTCAAAGGGGTACCATCACGAAAAATAGTGAATTTTGGTCCAAAAATATGTACTATATTAAAATTACTACATAAATATATATCGAATTAGAATACGATTAAAACTAATTTCACTGAAAACGAAGCTCTGAGTGATGAGATATTTACAAAACTACGAAATCGGACGAAACAATAAGGTCCCACCTATGAAAAACGTATTTAACGTCTTATAGAAAAGTTATAACAAAAAACATGGGATCTTATATTTTGAGTAAGAATGTTATAATATATATTTGATCGAGTACGGAAAAATACAAAATTTATTTCATATAAAATAGAGTTCCGATTGAGGAGTAATTCAAAAAACAACAAAATGAGTCGAAATTCAAAGGTGTACCAACACAGACTATAGTTGATTTCTTCCCCAAAAATATGTATTATATTAACATTATTAACTCAATATATATCGTGTTAGAATGCGAATAAAACTATTTTAACTAAAAACGAAGTTGTGAGCGATGAGATATTGACAAATCTACGAAATGGGACGAACTAATATGGTGTCTACTAGGAAACAAATATTTAACGTCTTATATACAAGTAATAGAAGCAAGAATGTGATCTTATATTTTGAGTAAGAGTGTTTACAATATATATTTGATCGAGTACGGAATAATACAAAATTTACTTCATCGAAAATAGAGTTCCGATTGAGGAGTAATTCAAAAAGCAACAAAATCAGTTGAAATTCAAAGGGGTACCATCACAGAAAATAGTTGATTTCGGTCCCAAAAATATGTATTATAATAACATTACTACCTCAATATAAATCGAGTTAGAATGCGAATAAAACTAATTTAAGTGAAAACGAAGTTGTGAGTGATGAGATATTGACAAAGCTACGAAATCGGACGAAACTAATATGGTGCCACCTAGGAAACAAATATTTAACGTCTTATATACAAGTGATACCAGCAAACATGTGATCTTATATTTTGAGTAAGAATGTTTACAATATATATTTGATCCAATACGGAAGAATACAAAATTTATTTTATCGAAAATAGAGTTCCGATTGAGGAGTAATTCCAAAAGCAACAAAATTACTTGAAACACAAAGGGGTGCCATCACAGAAAATTGTTGATTTTGGCCCCAAAAATATGTGTTGTATTAACATTACTACCTCAATATATATCGAGTTATAGTGCAAATAAAACTAATTACACTGAAAACGAAGTTGTGAGTGATGAGATATTGACAAAACTACTAAATCGCCCGAAACTATTAAGGCGCCACATAGGAAAAACGAATTTAACGTCTTGTAGCAAACATTTGATTTTATATTTTGATTAATAATGTTTAGAATATATATTTGATCGAGTCCAGAAGAAAACAAAATTTATTTCATCGAAAATAGAGTTCCTATTGAGGATAAATTCAAAAAACAAAAAAATTAGTCGAAACTCAAAAACTCAAACGGGTACCATCACGAAAAATAGTGAATTTTGGTCCAAAAATATGTACTATATTAAAATTACTACAGAAATATATATCGAATTAGAATACGATTAAAACTAATTTCAGTGAAAAGGAAGTTCTGAGTGATGAGATATTGACAAAACTACGAAATCGGACAAAACAATATGGTCCCACCTATGAAAAACGTATTTAACGTCTTATAGAAAAGTGATAACAAAAAACATGGGATCTAATATTTTGAGTAAGAATGTTATAATATATATTTGATCGAGTACGGAAAAATACAAAATTTATTTCATATAAAATGGAGTTCCGATTGAGGAGTAATTCAAAAAACAACAAAATGAGTCGAAATTCAAAGGTGTACCATCACAGACTATAGTTGATTTCTTCCTCAAAAGTATGTATTATATTAACATTATTAACTCAATATATATCGTGTTAGAATGCGAATAAAACTATTTTAACTTAAAACGAAGTTGTGAGCGATGAGATATTGACAAATCTACGAAATGGGACGAACTAATATGGTGCCTACTAGGAAACAAATATTTAACGTCTTATATACAAGTAATAGAAGCAAGAATGTGATCTTATATTTTGAGTAAGAGTGTTTACAATATATATTTGATCGAGTACGGAATAATACAAAATTTACTTCATCGAAAATAGAGTTCCGATTGAGGAGCAATTCCAAAAGCAACAAAATCAGTTGAAATTCAAAGGGGTACCATCACAGAAAATAGTTGATTTCGGTCCCAAAAATATGTATTATATTAACATTACTACCTCAATATAAATCGAGTTAGAATGCGAATAAAACTAATTTAAGTGAAAACGAAGTTGTGAGTGATGAGATATTGACAAAGCTACGAAATCAGACGAAACTAATATGGTGCCACCTAGGAAACAAATATATAACGTCTTATATACAAGTGATACCAGCAAACATGTGATCTTATATTTTGAGTAAGAATATTTACAATATATATTTGATCCAATAAGGAAGAATACAAAATTTATTTAATCGAAAATAGAGTACCGATTGAGGAGTAATTCCAAAAGCAACAAAATGAGTCGAAACTCAAAGGGCGTACTATCACAGAAAATATTTGATTTCGACCCAAAAAATATGTATTATATTAACATTATTAACTCAATATATATCGTGTTAGAATGCGAATAAAACTATTTTAACTGAAAACGAAGTTGTGAGCGATGAGATATTGACAAATCTACGAAATGGGACGAACTAATATGGTGCCTACTAGGAAACAAATATTTAACGTCTTATATACAAGTAATAGAAGCAAGAATGTGATCTTATATTTTGAGTAAGAGTGTTTACAATATATATTTGATCGAGTACGGAATAATACAAAATTTACTTCATCGAAAATAGAGTTCCGATTGAGGAGTAATTCAAAAAGCAACAAAATCAGTTCAAAATCAAAGGGGTACCATCACAGAAAATAGTTGATTTCGGTCCCAAAAATATGTATTATATTAACATTACTACCTCAATATAAATCGAGTTAGAATGCGAATAAAACTAATTTAAGTGAAAACGAAGTTGTGAGTGATGAGATATTGACAAAGCTACGAAATCAGACGAAACTAATATGGTGCCACCTAGGAAACAAATATATAACGTCTTATATACAAGTGATACCAGCAAACATGTGATCTTATATTTTGAGTAAGAATATTTACAATATATATTTGATCCAATACGGAAGAATACAAAATTTATTTAATCGAAAATAGAGTACCGATTGAGGAGTAATTCCAAAAGCAACAAAATGAGTCGAAACTCAAAGGGCGTACTATCACAGAAAATATTTGATTTCGACCCAAAAAATATGTATTATATTAACATTATTAACTCAATATATATCGTGTTAGAATGCGAATAAAACTATTTTAACTGAAAACGAAGTTGTGAGCGATGAGATATTGACAAATCTACGAAATGGGACGAACTAATATGGTGCCTACTAGGAAACAAATATTTAACGTCTTATATACAAGTAATAGAAGCAAGAATGTGATCTTATATTTTGAGTAAGAGTGTTTACAATATATATTTGATCGAGTACGGAATAATACAAAATTTACTTCATCGAAAATAGAGTTCCGATTGAGGAGTAATTCAAAAAGCAACAAAATCAGTTCAAAATCAAAGGGGTACCATCACAGAAAATAGTTGATTTCGGTCCCAAAAATATGTATTATATTAACATTACTACCTCAATATAAATCGAGTTAGAATGCGAATAAAACTAATTTAAGTGAAAACGAAGTTGTGAGTGATGAGATATTGACAAAGCTACGAAATCGGACGAAACTAATATGGTGCCACCTAGGAAACAAATATATAACGTCTTATATACAAGTGATACCAGCAAACATGTGATCTTATATTTTGAGTAAGAATGTTTACAATATATATTTGATCCAATACGGAAGAATACAAAATTTATTTAATCGAAAATAGAGTTCCGATTGAGGAGTAATTCCAAAAGCAACAAAATGAGTCGAAACTCAAAGGGCGTACTATCACAGAAAATATTTGATTTCGACCCAAAAAATATGTATTATATTAACATTATTAACTCAATATATATCGATTTAGAGTGCGAATAAAACTAATTACACTGAAAACGAAGTTGTGAGTGATGAGATATTGACAAAACTACTAAATGGGACGAACTAACATGGTGCAACTAGGAAACAAATATTTAACGTCTTATATACAAGTGATAGAAGCAAGCATGTGATCTTATATTTTGAGTAAGAATGTTTACAATATATATTTGATCCAGTACGGAAGAATACAAAATTTATTTCATCGAAAATAGAGTTCCGATTGAGGAGTAATTCAAAAAGCAACAAAATTAGTTGAAACTCAAAGGGGTGCCATCACAGAAAATTGTTGATTTTGGCCCCAAAAATATGTGTTGTATTAACATTACTACCTCAATATATATCGATTTAGAGTGCGAATAAAACTAATTACACTGAAAACGAAGTTCTGAGTGATGAGATATTGACAAAACTACTAAATCGCCCGAAACTATTAAGGCGCCACATAGGAAAAACGAATTTAACGTCTTGTAGCAAACATTTGATTTTATATTTTCATTAATAATGTTTAGAATATATATTTGATCGAGTCCAGAAGAAAACAAAATTTATTTCATCGAAAATAGAGTTCCTATTGAGGATAAATTCAAAAAACAAAAAAATTAGTCGAAACTCAAAAACTCAAACGGGTACCATCACGAAAAATAGTGAATTTTGGTCCAAAAATATGTACTATATTAAAATTACTACAGAAATATATATCGAATTAGAATACGATTAAAACTAATTTCAGTGAAAACGAAGTTCTGAGTGATGAGATATTGACAAAACTACGAAATCGGACAAAACAATATGGTCCCACCTATGAAAAACGTATTTAACGTCTTATAGAAAAGTGATAACAAAAAACATGGGATCTTTTATTTTGAGTAAGAATGTTATAATATATATTTGATCGAGTACGGAAAAATACAAAATTTATTTCATATAAAATGGAGTTCCGATTGAGGAGTAATTCAAAAAACAACAAAATGAGTCGAAATTCAAAGGTGTACCATCACAGACTATAGTTGATTTCTTCGTCAAAAATATGTATTATATTAACATTATTAACTCAATATATATCGTGTTAGAATGCGAATAAAACTATTTTAACTTAAAACGAAGTTGTGAGCGATGAGATATTGACAAATCTACGAAATGGGACGAACTAATATGGTGCCTACTAGGAAACAAATATTTAACGTCTTATATACAAGTAATAAAAGCAAGAATGTGATCTTATATTTTGAGTAAGAGTGTTTACAATATATATTTGATCGAGTACGGAATAATACAAAATTTACTTCATCGAAAATAGAGTTCCGATTGAGGAGTAATTCAAAAAGCAACAAAATCAGTTGAAATTCAAAGGGGTACCATCACAGAAAATAGTTGATTTCGGTCCCAAAAATATGTATTATATTAACATTACTACCTCAATATAAATCGAGTTAGAATGCGAATAAAACTAATTTAAGTGAAAACGAAGTTATGAGTGATGAGATATTGACAAAGCTACGAAATCGGACGAAACTAATATGGTGTCACCTAGGAAACAAATATTTAACGTCTTATATACAAGTGATACCAGCAAACATGTGATCTTATATTTTGAGTAAGAATGTTTACAATATATATTTGATCCAATACGGAAGAATACAAAATTTATTTCATCGAAAATAGAGTTCCGATTGAGGAGTAATTCCAAAAGCAACATAATTAGTTGAAACTCAAAAGGGACCATCACAGAAAATAGTTGATTTTGGCACCAAAAATATGTGTTGTATTAACATTACTACCTCAATATATATCGATTTAGAGTGCGAATAAAACTAATTACACTGAAAACGAAGTTGTGAGTGATGAGATATTGACAAAACTACTAAATCGCCCGAAACTATTAAGGTGCCACACAGGAAAAACGAATTTAACGTCTTATAGCAAACATTTGATTTTATATTTTGATTAATAATGTTTATAATATATATTTGATTGTGTCCAGAAGAAACCAATATTTATTTCAAGGAAAATAGAGTTCCTATTGAGGATAAATTCATAAAACAACAAAATTAGTTGAAACTCAAAGGGGTACCATCACGAAAAATAGTGAATTTTGGTCCAAAAATATGTATTATATTAACATTACTACGTAAATATATATCGAATTAGAATACGATTAAAACTAATTTCACTGAAAACGAAGTTCTGAGTGATAAGATATTGACAAAACTACGAAATCGGACGAAACAATAAGGTCCCACATATGAAAAACGTATTTAACATCTTATAGAAAAGTGATAACAAAAAACATGGGATCTTATATTTTGAGTAAGAATGCTATAATATATATTTGATCGAGTACGGAAAAATACAAAAAATATTTCATAGAAAATAGAGTTCCGATTGAGGAGTAATTCAAAAAACAACAAAACGAGTCGAAATTCAAAGGGGTACCATCACAGAAAATAGTTGATTTCGCCCCCAAAAATATGTATTATATTAACATTATTAACTCAATATATATCGTGTTAGAATGCGAATAAAACTATTTTAACTGAAAACAAAGTTGTGAGCGACGAGATATTGACAAATCTACGAAATAAGACGAACTAATATGGTGCAACTAGGAAACAAATATTTAACGTCTTATATACAAGTGATAGAAGCAAGCATGTGATCTTATATTTTGAGTAAGAATGTTTACAATATATATTTGATCGAGTACGGAAGAATACAAAATTTATTTCATCGAAAATAGAGTTTCGATTGAGGAGTAATTCCAAAAGCAACAAAATCAGTTGAAATTCAAAGGGGTACCATCACAGAAAATAGTTGATATCGCCCCCAAAAATATGTATTATATTAACATTACTACCTCAATATATATAGAGTTAGAATGCGAATAAAACTAATTTCAGTGAAAACGAAGTTGTGAGTGATGAGATATTGACAAATCTACGAAATGGGACGAACTAATATGGTGCCTACTAGGAAACAAATATTTAACGTCTTATATACAAGTGATACCAGCAAGCATGTGATCTTATATTTTGAGTAAGAGTGTTTACATTATATTTTTGATCGAGTACGGAATAATACAAAATTTACTTCATCGAAAATAGAGTTCCGATTGAGGAGTAATTCCGAAAGCAACAAAATTAGTTGAAATTCAAAGGGGTACCATCACAGAAAATAGTTGATTTTGGCCCCAAAAATATGTATTGTATTAACATTACTACCACAATATATATCGAGTTATAGTGCAAATAAAACTAATTACACTAAAAACGAAGTTGTGAGTGATAATATATTGACAAAACTACTAAATCGGCCGAAACTATTAAGGTGTCACATAGGAAAACTAATTTAACGTCTTGTAGCAAACATTTGATTTTATATTTTGATTAATAAAGTTTAGAATATATATTTGATCGAGTCCAGAAGAAAACAAAATTTATTTCATCGAAAATAGAGTTCCTATTGAGGATAAATTCAAAAAACAACAAAATCAGTCGAAACTCAAAAACTCAAACGGGTACCATCACGAAAAATAGTGAATTTTGGTCCAAAAATATGTACTATATTAAAATTACTACGTAAATATATATAGAATTAGAATACGATTAAAACTAATTTCACTGAAAACGAAGTTCTGAGTGATGAGATATTGATAAAACTACGAAATCGGACGAAACAATAAGGTCCCACATATGAAAAACGTATTTAACGTCTTATAGAAAAGTGATAACAAAAAACATGGGATCTTATATTTTGAGTAAGAATGTTATAATATATATTTGATCGAGTACGGAAAAATACAAAATTTATTTCATAGAAAATAGAGTTCCGATTGAGGAGTAATTAAAAAAACAACAAAATTAGTCGAAACTCAAAGGGGGTACCATCACAGAAAATAGTTGATTTCGTCCATAAAAATATGTATTATATTAACATTATTAACTCAATATATATCGTGTTAGAATGCGAATAAAACTATTTTAACTGAAAACGAAGTTGTTAGTGATGAGATATTGACAAATCTACGAAATGGGACGAACTAATATGGTGCAACTAAGAAACAAATATTTAACGTCTTATATACAAGTGATAGAAGCAAGCATGTGAAATTATATTTTGAGAAGAATTGTTACAATATATATTTGATCGAGTACGGAAGAATACAAAATTTACTTCATCGAAAATAGAGTTTCGATTGAGGAGTAATTCCAAAAGCAACAAAATCAATTTAAATTCAAAGGGGTACCATCACAGAAAATAGTTGATATCGGTCCCAAAAATATGTATTGTATTAACATTACTACCTCAATATATATCGAGTTAGAGTGCAAATAAAACTAATTACACTAAAAACGAAGTTGTGAGTGATGATATATTGACAAAACTACTAAATCGGCCGAAACTATTAAGGTGCCACATAGGAAAAACGAATTTAACGTCTTGTAGCAAACATTTGAATTTATATTTTGATTAATAATGTTTAGAATATATATTTGATCGGGTCCAGAAGAAAACAAAATTTATTTCATCGAAAATAGAGTTCCTATTGAGGATAAATTCAAAAAACAACAAAATCAGTCGAAACTCAAAGGGGTACCATCACGAAAAATAGTGTATTTTAGTCCAAAATATTGTATTATATTAACATTACTACCAAAATATATATCGAATTAGAATACGATTAAAACTAATTTCACTGAAAACGAAGTTCTGAGTGATGAGATATTGACAAAACTACGAAATCGGACGAAACAATAAGGTCCCACCTATGAAAAACGTATTTAACGTCTTATAGAAAAGTGATAACAAAAAACATGGGATATTATATTTTGAGTAAGAATGTTATAATATATATTTGATCGAGTACGGAAAAATACAAAATTTATTCCATCGAAAATAGAATTCCTATTGTGGAGAAATTGAAAAAACAACAAAATTAGAAGAAACTCAAAGGGGTACCACCACGGAAAATAGTGAATTTTGGTCCAAAACTATGTATTATATTAACATTACTACGTCAGTATATATCGAATTAGAATACGAATAAAACTAATTTCAGTAAAAACTAAGTTATGAGTGATGAGATATTGACAAAACTACGAAATCAGACGAAACAATATGGTCCAACCAGAGAAAAATGTATTTAACGTCTTATATACAAGTGATAAATTACACTAAAAACGAAGTTATCAATGATGAGATATTGACAAAAATACTATATCGCCCGACACTATTAACGTGCCACCTAGGAAAAACAAATTTAACGTCTTATAGAAAACATTTGATTTTATATTTTGATTAAGAATATTTAGAATATATAATTGATCGATAATGGAAGAATTCAAAATTTATTCCATCGAAAATAGAGTTCCTATTGAGGATAAATTCAAAAAACAAAAAAATAAGTCGAAACTCAAAAGGGTACCATCACGGAAAATAGTGAATTTTGGTACAAAACTATGTATTATATTAACAATAATATGTCAGTATATATTGAATTAGAATAGTAATAAAACTAATTTCACTAAAAACGAAGTTCTGAGTGATGAGATATTGACAAAACTACGAAATCAGACGAAACGATATAGTCCAACCTCAGAAAAATGTATTTAACGTCTTATATACAAGTGATACCAGAAAACGTGTGATCTTATACTTTGAGTAAGAATTTTTAAAATATATTTTTGATTGAGTATGGAAGAAAACAAAATTTATTTCATCGAAAATAGAGTTCCGATTGAGGAGTAATTCCAAAAGCAACAAAATCAGTCTAAACTCAAATGGGTACCATCACAGAAAATAGTGGATTTCGGCCCCAAAAATATGTATTATATTAACATTAATATATCAATATATATCGAATTAGAGTGCGAATAAAACAAATTACACTGAAAACGAAGTTATGAATGAAGAGATTGACAAAACTACTAAATCGCCCTAAACTATTAAAGTGCTACCTAGGAAAAACGAATTTAACATCTTATAAAAAACATTTGATTAAGAATGTTTAGAATATATAATTGATCGATAATGGAAGAAAAAAAAATTATTCCATCGAAAATAGAGTTCCTATTGAGGAGAAATTCAAAAAACAACAAAATCAGTCGAAACTCAAAGGTGTACCATCACGGAAAATAGTGAATTTTGGTACAAAACTATGTATTATATTAACATTACTACGTCAGTATATATTGGATTAGAATACGAATAAAACTAATTTCACTGAGAACGAAGTTCTGAGTGATGAGATATTGACAAAACTATGACATCAGACGAAACAATATAGTCCAACCTCAGACGAAACACTTGATCGCGTACGTAAGAATACAAAATTTATTCCATCGAAACTAGAGTTACGATTGAGGAGTAATTCCAAAAGCAACAAAATCCGTCGAAACTCAAAAGGGTACCATCACAGAAAATTGTTGATTTCAGCCCCAAAAATATGTATTATATTAACATTAGTACCTCAATATATATCAAGTTAGAGTTTGAATAAAACTAATTACACTGAAAACGAAGTTGTGAGTGATGAGATATTGACAAAACTACTAAATCGCAGGAAACTATTAAGGTGCCACCTTGGAAAAACGAATTTAACGTGTTATAGCAAATATTTGATTTTATATTTTGATTAAGAATGTATAGAATATATATTTGATCGAGTTCGGAAGAAAACAAGATTTATTCCATCGAAAATAGAGTTCCTATTGAGGAGAAATTCAAAAACAAATAATTAGTCGAAACTCAAAGGGGTACCATCACGAAAAATAGTGAATTTTGTTCCAAAAATATGTATTATATTAACATTACTACGTCATTATATATCGAATTAGAATACCAATATAACTAATTTCACTGAAAACGAAGTTCTGAGTGATGAGATATTGATAAAACTACGAAATCGGACGAAATAATATGGTCCAACCTAGGAAAAATGTATTTCACGTCTTATATACAAGTAATACCAGCAAACATGTGAACTTATATTTTGAGTAAGAATTTTACAATATATTTTTGATCGAGTATGGAAGAAAACAAAATTTATTTCATCGAAAATAGAGTTCCGATTGAGGAGAAATTTAAAAAACGACAAAATCAGTCGAAATTCAAAGGGGTACATCACGGAAAATAGTCAATTTTGGTTCCAAAAATATGTATTCTATTTTCATTACTAACTCAATATATATCGTGTTAGAATGCAAATAAAACTAATTTCACTGGAAACGAAGTTGTGAGTGAAGAAATATTGACAAATCTACGAAATCAGACGAACTAATATGGTGCCACCTAGGAAACAAATATTTAACGTCTTATATACAAGTGATACCAGCAAACATGTGGTCTTATATTTTGAGTAATAATGTGTACAATATATATTTGATCGAGTACGGAAGAATACAAAATTTATTTCATCGAAAATAGAGTTTCGATTGAGGAGTAATTCCAAAAGCAACAAAATCCGTCAAAACTCAAAGGGGTAATACCATCACAGAAAATAGTTGATTTCGGCGACAAAAATGTGTATTATATTAACATTAATACCTCAATATATATCGAATTAGAGTGCGAATAAAACAAATTACACTTAAACCGAAGTTGTGAGTGATGAGATATTGACAAAGCTATTAAATCGCCTAAAACTATTAAGGTGTCGCCTAGGAAAAACGAATTTAACGTCGTATAGCAAACATTTGATTTTATATTTTGATTAATAATTTATAGAATATATATTTGATCGATTACAGAAGAAAACAAAATTTATTCTATCAAAAATAGAGTTCCTATTGAGGAGAAATTCAAAAAACAACAAAATCAGTCGAAACTCAAAGGGGCCATCACGGAAAATAGTGAATTTTGGTCCAAAAATATGTATTATATTAACATTACTACGTCAATATATATCGAATTAGAATACCAATATAACTAAATTCACTGAAAACGAAGTTGTGAGTGATGAGATATTGACTAAACTACTAAATCGGCTGAAACTATTAAGATGCCACCTAGGGAAAACGAATTTAACGTCTTATATATAAGTGATAACATCAAACATTTGATTTTATATTTTGATTAAGAACATTTTAGAACATATATTTGATCGAGTATGGAAGAAAACAAAATTTATTTCATCGAAAATAGAGCTTCGATTGAGGAGAAATTCAAAAACCAACAAAATCAGTCAAAACTGGACGGGGTACCATCACGGAAAATTGTGAATTTTGGTTCCAAAATTATGTATCTTTTTGCATTAATAAATGAATATATATCGTGTCAGAATGCGAATAAATCTAATTTCACTAAAAACGAAGTTCTGAATGATGAGAGATTGACAAAACTACGAAATCGGACGAAACTAATATGGTGCCACCTAGGAAAAAAATATTTAACGTCTTATATACAAGTGATAACAACAAACATTTTATCTTAAATTTTGATTAAGAATGTTTAGAATATATATTTGATCAAGTACGGAAGAAAACTGTATTTATTTCATCGAAAATAGAGTTCCTATTAAGGAGAAATTCAAAAAACAATTAAATTAGTCAAAAATCAAATGGGTACCATCACAGAAAATAGTTGATTTCCGCCCCAAACATATGTCTTATATTAACATTACTACCTCAATATATATCGAGTTAGAGTGTGAATAAAATTAATTTAATTGTAAACGAAGTTGTGAGTGATGAGATATTGACAAAACTACTAAATTGGTCGAAACTATTAAGGTGCCACCTAGGAAAAACAATTAACGTCTTATATACAAGTGATAACAGCAAAAATTTAATTTTATATTTTGATGAAGAATGTTTAGAATATATATATGATCGAATATGGAAGAAAACAAAAAACAATTCATCAAAAAAAGAGCTCCGATTGAGGAGAAATTCAAAAAACAACAAAATTAGTCGAAACTCAAAAAGGTGTACCATCACATAAAATAGTGAAATTTGGTCCAAAAATATGTAATATGTTAACATTTCTACGTCAATATATATCGAGTTAAAATACGAATAAAACTAATTTCACTGAAAACGAAGTTCTAAGTGATGAGATATTCACAAAACTATGAAAACAAACGAAACAATATGGTCCCACCTAGGAAAAACGTATTTCACGTCCTATATACAAGTGATACCAGCAAACATGTGATCTTATATTTTGAGTAAGAACTTTTACAATATAAATTTGATCGAGTACGGAAGAATACAAAGTTTATTTCATCGAAAATAGAGTTCCGATTGAGGAGTAATTCCAAAAGCATCAAAATTTCGAAACTCAAAGGGGTACCATCACATAAAATAGTTGATTTCGGCCCCAAATATATGTATTATATTAACATTACTTCCTCAATATATATCGAGTTAGAGTGCGAATAAAACTAATTACACTAAAAACGAAGTTGTGAGTGATGAGGTATTGACAAAACTACTAAATCGGCTGAAACTATTAAGGTGGCACCTAGGAAAACTGAATTTAACGTCTTATAGCAAACAGTTGATTTTATATTTTGATTAAGAATGTTTACAATATATATTTGATCGAGTACGGAAGAAAACAAAATTTATTTCATCGAAAATAAAGTTCCTATTGACGAGAAATTCAAAAAACAACAAAATGAGTTGAAACTCAAAGGGGTACCATCACGGAAAATAGTGAATTTTGGTTCCAGAAATATGTATTATATTTACATTACTAACTCAATATATATTGTGTTAGTTCGCGAATAAAACTAATTTCACTTAAAACGATGTTATGAGTGATGAGATATTGACAAATCTACCAAATCGGACGAACTAATATGGTGTCAACTAGGAAACAAATATTTAACGTCTTATATACAAGTGATACCAGCAAACCTGTGATCTTATATTTTGAGTAAGAATTTTTACAATATATATTTGATCGAGTACGGAAGAAAACAAAATTTATTCCATCGAAAATAGAGTTCCTATTGAGGAGAAACTCAAAAAACAACAAAATCAGTCGAAACTAAAAAGGGTACCATCATGGAAAATAGTGAATTTTGGTCCAAAAATATGTATTATATTAACATTACTACATCAATATATATCGAATTAGAATACGAATATAACTAGTTTCACTAAAAACGAAGTTCTGAGTGATGAGATATTGACAAGACTACGAAATCGGACGACCTAATATGGTCCAACCTAGGAAAAATGTATTTAACGTCTTATATACAAGTGATACCAGCAAACATGTGATCTTATATTTTGAGTAAAAAAATTTACAATATATTTTTGATCGAGTATGGAAGAAAACAAATATTTCATCGACAATAGAGTTCTGATTGAGGATAAATTCAATAAACAACAAAATCAGTCGAAACTCAAAGGGGTCCATAACATAAAATAGTTGATTTCGGCCCCAAAAATATTTATTATACTGACATTATTACCTCAATATATATCGAGTTAGAGTTTGAATAAAACTAATTTAACTGAAAACGAAGTTGTGAGTGATGAGATATTGACAAAACTACTAAATCGGCTTAAACTATTAAGATGCCACCTAGGGAAAACGAATTTAACATCTTATATATAAGTGATAACATCAAACATTTGATTTTATATTTTGATTAAGAGTTTTTAGAACATATATTTCATCGAGTACGGAAGAAAACAAAATTTATTTCATAGAAAATAGAGTTTCAATTGAGGAGAAATTCAAAAACCAACAATATCAATTGAAACTTAACGGGGTACCATCACGGAAAATAGTGATTTTTGGTTCCAAAATTATGTGTCCTGTTTGCATTACTACCTCCATATATATAGTTTCAGAATGCGAATAAATCTAATTTCACTGAAAACTAAGTTCTGAGTGATGAGATATTGACAAAACTACGAAATCGGACGAAACTAATATAGTGCCACCTAGGAAAAAAATATTTAACGTCTTAATTACAAGTGATAACACCAAATCAGTCGAAAGTAAAAAAGGTACCATCACGGAAAATAGTGAATTTTGGTCCAAAAATATGCAATATATTAACATTTCTACGTCAATATATATCGAGTTAGAATACTTATAAAACTAATTTCATTGAAAACGAAGATCTGAGTGATGAGATATTCACAAACCTATAAAATCAGACAAAACAATAAGGTCCCACCTAGGAAAAACGTATTTAACGTCTTATATACAAGTGATACCAGCAAACATGTGATCTTATATTTTGAGTAAGAATGTTTACAATATATATTTGATCGAGTACGGAAGAATTCAAAATGTATTTCATCGAAAATAGAGTTCCGGTTAACGAGTAATTCCAAAAGAAACAAAATCAGTCGAAACTCAAAGGGGTGTCATCACAGAAAATAGTTGATTTTGGCCCCAAAAGTATGTATTATATTAAAATTACTACCTCAATATATATCGAGTTAGAATGTGAATAAAACTAATTTCACTGAAAACGAAGTTCTGAGTGATGAGATATTGACAAAACTACGAAATCGGACGAAACTAATATGGTGCCACCTAGGAAAAAAGTATTTAACGTCTTATATACAAGTGATAACAGAAAACATTTGATCTTATATTTTGATTAAGAATGTTTCGAATATATGTTTGATCGAGTATGGAACAAAACAAAATTTATTTCATCGAAAATAGAGTTCCTATTGAGGAGAAATTCAAAAACCAACAAAATCAGTCGAAACTCAAAGGGGTATCATCACGGAAAATAGTGAATTTTGGTCCAAAAATATGTAATATATTAACATTTCTACGTCAATATATATCGAGTTAGAATACGAATAAAACTAATTTCACTGAAAACGAAGTTATGAGATATTCACAAAACTATGAAATCGGAAGAAACAATAAGGTCTCACCTAGGAAAAACGTATTTAACGTCTTATATACAAGTGATACGAGTAAACATGTGATCTTATATTTTGAGTAAGAATGTTTACAACATATATTTGATCGAGTACGGAAGAATACAAAATGTATTTCATCGAAAATAGAGTTCCGATTGAGGAGTAATTCCAAAAGCAACAAAATCAGTCGAAACTCAAAGGGGTACCATCACAGAAAATAGTTGATTTCGGCCCCAAAAATATGTATTATATTAACATTTCTACCTTAATATATATCAAGTTAGAGTGCGAATAAAACTAATTTCATTGAAAACGAAGTTGTGAGTGATGGGATATTGACAAAACTACTAAATTGGTTGAAACTATTAAGGTGTCACCTAGGAAAAACGAATTTAACGTCTTATATACAAGTGATAACAGCAAACATTTGATTTAATATTTTGGTTAAGAATGTTTAGAATATATATTTGATCGAGTACAGAAGAAAACAAAATTTATTTCATCGAAAATAGAATTCCTATTGAGGAGAAATTCAAAAAACAGCAAAATTAGTCGAAATTGTACCATTACGGAAAATAGTGAATTTTGGTCCAAAAATATGTATTATATTAACATTACTACGTTAATATATATCGAGTTAGCATACGAATAAAACTAATTTCACTGAAAACGAAGTTCTGAGTGATGAGATATTGACAAAACTACGAAATCGGACGAAACAATAAGATTCCACCTAGGAAAAACGTATTTAACGTCTTATATACAAGTGATACCAGCAAACATGTGATCTTATATTATGAGTAAGAATGTTTACAATATATATTTAATCGAGTATGGAAGAATACAAAATGTATTTCATCCAAAATAGAGTTCTGATTAAGAAGTAATTCAAAAAACAACAAAATCAGTAAAGGGGTACGGCTCAGTTCTCTTTTGGAAATATTATATGGGCTTTAACAATAATACCAAATTTTCTAAATAATCTCAATTTATTATTTTGGAACCATGGAGTATAAGTACTCTTTAGAAAGATACTTAGTTATATATATATAGTGAAATAAAAGGACAAATTAGAGACTTCTTGAGAAAAATATGAAAACAAATTCCTTGATTAAATAAATAGATACACAAACTAATCATTTATAATTAAGAAATCACTCCTCAAGTTGTATATAACTATATATAATAGTTATGGAAATATTTAGTAGGAAATTCACCAAATATATCAATGACTTGGTGCGTCGCCAAAAGAAAATACAAAAATAGAAGAAGTTTTAGATTTTCTCTTAAACTAAACCGTCTTCTTCTGTTGGACATCCTGTCAGCTAATTAACTTTCAGTATGATATTATTACCAATTATATAGAGTATTATAGAGTACTTAATTAACTTAGATATAGATATAGATATAGATATAGATATAGATATAGATATAGATATAGATATAGATATAGATATAGATATAGATATAGATATAGATATAGATATAGATATAGACACAACTCAGTTTTCACATCATGCTATTTGAACCGGCATCAACCTATAGGGGACACGAAATGCATCGGTTATACGACTTGGTCGAGGGTACCACAAAACGCAAATTGGGCGGCGGACTGAATAGTGAAACAAGTCAATGTGAGGATGTGTAATTGGGTTTGGGAAAACCAACTTCAATCTTCGTGATTTGAAATTTTGCAAATAGATAGTGAAATGTATCGGGAGCAATTCCGAATCCAAACTTTTATTCGGTAATATTCGGAGTTTCTTTTGCCAAAAAAAAAAACTGTAGGGGACACGAATTTTTGTATTCCTCCCGACTCGCATATATATATCATCATTTTTTTATAATAATAATAGTAATAAAAGTTATCTTCTTCTTCGGAATTAAAGGATTTCTCATCTTTTGATGATTCTTACTATCATTAGATTCGATTATATATATTATATTGTATTAATTAATTTAAGATGAAGACAAACTAATTCTGTCAATATATGCACCAAACACTAGAAGTGGAGATTAAACATTAAACACTAGAAGTGGAGATTGCATTCCCCACTCAAGGATTGTTGTAAGACTCTCATTGGCTACTGTGGCGGTGATTTGTTGTTCTTATTCACACTTTTCATATAGTTTAATACATTATTTTGCCAGCAAACTTCTACTTGTTTTTAATATGTATAAAAACTCTGCTTAGTGCTTTTAAACTTATTTAAAAATGTAGATTCATTAAATGCATTGTCAAAGAGATAATGTTTTTTTTTTTTGATAATTTTGGATTAAAATAACCGCTATAGGTGACAATTAATCACCCAAGTTCAAAATACACAACCAAAATTAACTAACTTTAACAATGCGCGAAACAGAAAAGCCCACGGCGTCTTTCCGGAGCGCGATAATAGTTTCCGTCGGAGGAGAGTTATGAATTTCGAACACATGTCGCTGATTGAGCGCCACACCCGCCATTATATCCGCTACTGCATTCGCTTCTCGAAAAATATGTCTGAACTTCATTCTTTCGAACTGCATCAATAGCTTCCTGCAATCGGCAATGATCGGCATTAGTTTATGATTTGACATATTTTCATCAGAGATTACCTTATGGGCTAAGAGGGCGTCCGTCTCAAGGTGGATAGAATTTAATCCGAGTGTCTTTGCCAAAAGCAGTCCGTCTCGGATGGCCCAACATTCCGCAGTGAGACTGTTTGAGCAACCCAAATTCCTTGTGAAACCTGCAACCCATTGACCCCTGCAGTCTCTGATGACCCCACCGGCACCTGCGAGACCTTGATTTCCCTTAGCAGCTCCATCTGTGTTAATTTTAAACCAATCCTCTTTGGGAGGAATCCAACTAATATCAATGGAAATGAACTCATTAGCCCTGTCAGTCTCAAGATAAACATTTTTGTGAAACTTTGCCTGAGATAAAGATAAAGAATAGACAGAAGAAAAAGCAGGTTTATCATTAAAAATAAGAGAGTTCCTATTTTTCCAAATGTTCCAAATCGCGTAAGGAAAGAAGTACTTCCACTCGACACCTTGAATATTGACTCCCGTTTCCTGACAACCCTTCTTGATCCACTCATTCAAAGGGCAGTCGATAGATTGGCCCAGATTAGGCGGTCCAGTGGCAGAAATCCACATCTCTTTAGCATGCTTACACCCACGCAATATGTGATCTATGTCCTCCACCCCAGAGTAACAAATTTGGCACAGAGGGCTCAAATTACATCCTCTATGGTTCAGTAGTTTGTTGGTGGCAAGTCTATCTTTTAGGCATAACCAGATAAAATACTGAATTTTTGGAATAGTCTGAATCTTCCAAACCCAGTCCCATTGGTTAATCACCTGATTATTTGTGTCATGACCAGCTAAAAGAGAGTATGCGGATGCCGTAGAGTACTTCCCCGAGTGTGTACCATTCCAAATTTGTGTGTCCGAGGAAACATTGGTCTTGTCCCCTGGAGTACCTCGAAACATGTCCACAAGATTTTTGGGGAATTCAAAGGACGTTCTATCTAGTTTCCACACTTCGTTTTGGAAGACATCTCCTACCATCAGACTGTCTTCTTCATAGTTGAGTGGGCCATAGATAGCCGCCCGCAGTGGTTGATTACCCACCCAGTTATCGTGCCAAAATTTAATATCTCTACCATTTGCCACCACCCACCCAGCCCCTAATTTAAGGGTGGTCATACCTTCCTTAATTGCTTTCCAATTACAAGGCGTTTTGTTCGAAGTAGTGAGAGAAGTTCCATCCTGCTTAAAAGTTCTGTTTCTAATGACCACAGCCCAAGGAGCCGTATCCTTCTTCAATCTCCAAGCCAAGCTCCCCAAAAGAGCCTTGTTACGATATATTGTCGACTGCAAACCAAGACCCCCAAGTTTTTTCGGCTTAGTTATTTCCTCCCAATTGATCAAATGGATTTTCCTCTTCTGGTCCGTAGATCCCCAAACAAAATTCCTATTAATCCTGTCCAGTTCTTTACATACTGAATTAGGCAACATAGTACATTGCATATAGTAGGAGGGGATAGTGGACAAGACCGATTTGACCAACGTCACCCTACCTGCCATTGATAACAACTTTGCCCTCCAACCCGAAAGTTTATTTCTAACTTTATCCAAAATAAAGTTAAAGGAGCTAACTTTCGAGTTCGACAAATCCAATGGAAAGCCAAGGTAAGATCCAAAGTTTTCAACTGTTCTAAATTGTAAACTCGTTGCTATCTGAGTTCTTTGGGTAGCTGGAACATTTTTGGAGAAAACCATGATTGACTTCCCCTGATTTACCTTTTGTCCTGAAATTTCGCAAAACTCTTTTAAGACCGAGTTGATACAGTTACAATTTTCTGGTGTCGCCTCTCCCATGAGAATGAGATCATCGGCAAAGAAAAGATGGGATAAAGTCAAATTACCTCTTCCCACTTTTATTCCTTTCCATTGTCCCTGCATAACTTTTTCATCGATAAGAAACGCCAGATATTCCATGCATAGGATAAAGATGTAAGGGGATAGAGGATCCCCTTGCCTAATCCCTCTAGACGGATAGAATTTTTCTAGTTTCCCCCCATTGAACAAAATTTCAATTGAAGACGTGGAGATACAACTCATAATCAACTGAATGACTTTATCCGGGAAATTAAAGAAATTGAGCGTTCTTCTAATGAAATCCCACTCAATTCTATCATAAGCTTTCTCAAGGTCTATTTTGATGATCATACACCCAGTTTTGCCCTGTTTCTGCTTTGAAAAATGCAGCACTTCTCTAAGCATAATGACATTATCTGAACCTCTTCTACCCGGGATAAAACTAGTCTGAAAAGGAGAGATGATATCTTTCAGAGTTGGTCTAATTCTATTCACCAAGATTTTAGAGATGACCTTGTAAATAGAATTGCAAAGACTAATAGGTCTGAACTGGGAGACTGAATTAGGCTGACTAATAGGTCAAAGAGATAATGTTATTGGAGTATATACTCACTTTATATAGAATAGCTTAGTGTTCCACTTTATAAAAAGTCAAATTATATATAGAAAGAGAGTTGGAAAATGTCAACTATGGAAGCATGATATGACCACAATTATTACGATATGTTCTTTTATATATATATATATATTGAAATTTTTTAACACATAATCTTAAAGTAAGGTTGTAAGTCAACTCCTTCATTTTTTAAATTGCAAACACAATTTTATAGTGTAAAATCGCTATAAGGTGGTAACTCAGTATAGATTATATATAATAAAAAAAGATTAGTTATACCGAATTTTTGACAAGAGCGGTCTACTTTAGTCTCTTCCTTCCTCCCAGAGAGTTATGCCGGTAAATTGTTGTTCCAGGGGCTAATGTCGATGGCTATTCCGCCCAGCATGCTCACCAAAGAAATTAAACAAACCAAGAAGGAGTTTGAGACTTAGACCAAGACCAACATCATCCAGTTCCCTTCCCTCTCCTTGAAGAAGATGATTTCCCCTACCACCTCTAGTGAAGATTCTCGGACTCCTTCATAAAGTATCTTCCTTCTCTAGTCTTCACTCATTCCCGTCTCCAATCTCTTCCAAGCGGCCCGCGTAGCATTTCATCCGTATCAGACTCTCAGGTAATTGCTCCTCCATGTCGCGATTCCATTTAGTAACACAATTGTTCCATTTGTCGTATGTCCGTCCGCGATGCCATGACCGAGTTCTGTTGTTGAAATGGAACACGATTGTTCTATTCTTCCATTGAGTTCTTGAAATGGAACACATTGGACTTCTGTTCTGTCCTTCCATGGTCACCGATCCGTCCTCGATTGTTCCATTAGAGTTATGTTTTTGTTTTTTTACCCAGATTCACTTTTTTTTATCAAAAAAATTGATCAAAGTCCGTGACCGTCCCGAGTCAAGCAAGACCGACTCAGACGGATTTTTTTTTTATGAACTCGATCTCTGTCCTCCAGATGTCAAGATCGAAATTTCGGTTACAGTCTTACCTTCAATACTGACCCGACCCACCCTAGTATAGATATAGATATATGCCCCCTCCCCCAACCCCAAAAAAGTATACATTAGAGAGATGAAAAGTGTTACTAAATTGTAATATTGTTACTATTATTATTACTATTTGTAATATTGTTTTTTAAATTTTGAAATAAACCCTAAACCAACGTGTCCACGTGAACGTGATGTCAGTCTGTTTGGAAGAGAGTACGGGACGGGACTGTCGTTGTCCTTAGTTATGGCGGCTGTCGTATGTATTTTTTTTGCATTATTATTATTGTCTAAATCTTATATTAAAAGTTATATAAAGAATCATAGCTGGAATCTTAATTCGTCTCATTAGCCAGTCGTTGCACTTCCAATAAGGGGAAAATATATAATTATTAGTCTTTCATTTCCTGACTTGAGTTTATCTTATAGCTAATATGAATAATTTTTTGTTTTTTTTGTTAAATAATATTATGAATAGTTAGTTAATCAGAAGAGACCCACGTCCTTGCTTGCGTAGGCTTTGCACAATTCACCAGATATATTATATTATTTGACAATTATTGCCTTTAAAATAACAAAAGTATTTATTGTCGTATAGTTAAGAGTTGTGTAGTTTGTTTTACTCTCTTTTAATTTAATATTAATATAGCTAAGAATTCTCATATTAAAAATATATATATACATATACGTTACTCTTTTTATAATGAATTTTTTGTTATATATACTTTATAACTAGTCCCTTTAGACGAATTAAATTTCATAAACATATTTATGTATGTATGTGTTATAAGGTTTGTGTGGTGAAACCATCGAAGAATGTTTCAGTATTTAAGGACAAAAGTTGGGACGACAAATATTCCTTCCCTCTGCATTCGATAGTGCATAAACAACCAAATCTCCAGATACATCATATATTTTGTTACATCTCTATGTGTGTCTTATAACATAAAAGACAGCAATAAAACCAAAACAAGTTGCAGAAACCTACACTACACAATACGAAACAGAGAGAGAGAGAGATCATGCTTCAATGGATTGAAATGCAGACTCTGAATCATTCATTTTTATTCATTTTTTAGTGGGTGTTGTGTTGTGGGGGCATTGTTTCAATTTGGCCATATGTGAAGATGGTCCAGTAGCTTAGCTCTCTCTATCTTCACTGCTGCCACGCTTTCTAATCTGCGCTATTCTTTACCTTATTATATCTACACACAATAGCTTTAGTATTCATATATGTATATATATAATACACAATTAAGTTCCATAATCTTAATTCCTAGCTAGCTAGCTAGAGTTATAGCTCTATCAAGGGATGTTTGTTATTAAATTTTATCATATATTTTTGGGAGCTAGCTAATACATTTACTAATCATACTGTATATTACCCTTTGGGACGTTTAACAGACTTATGTGTATATATATTGTTGGATTATGTAATATACATGCAATCTATATGGTAAAACATAATCACATATAATTAAGTTACCTCTGGATTGATTGCCTAAGCGGAAGCGGATCTGCCTGAGGTTGGGATCACGGTCTGCCGGACGGGAGGACACGCCACGGGTTAACGGGCAGTGACCTAGGTTTCCACAGCTGCTGACCTCTGTCTAAACTGTGGGCGGCTATCAGTTTCTGGTCTCTCTTAACATTATTAGGTTTTCCAAACCCTGAGCACCCCTATATATACTGATATATAGAGGGATAGGTTTTAAGGCCAGATACACAACTGGGCTTATGTAAATGGGCTCCCACTTATGGGCGACCCATTATCCTAAAACCAACATCTCCCACTCGCACAAAGTGGGGGGCGCTCATTCATCAAGCCAGCACCAAAAGAGAACGAATTCTCCTTATACAGTTAAATCACATACGAGGAGGCAGCCGTGCGACCGGCAGGCACTACGAGCAAGGTACTGCGCATCTGTTAGGAGTTGCAGTGACTCGCGGATCTCACACCATCAGTGGATTTGTGCCCTGCACCCTTGGCCATGTAATCTTTCTCAAGGTTTGACCACACAATGATCTTTCAAACCTATACATCTGCATTGTGCCCACAACCGCAGCCTATACCGCGATTGACGGCCGTCTAGTGGACACAACATCGAGAAGATCCCTTAATGACCATCCCCTTCCCACGAAACCATCGGCACAATTCAACTCGCTTTTCTAAAACCGGGTCCAAGGTACTTGTGAGCGCACCCATCGATAACGGACTAAGATAGCAAACACTGAACTGAACCTCAAGTCTCTGTTCAGAGTACTGAGGGTACGTACGTGGCTCTTACGAAAAGAGCTCTGGGTCTCACACGACTCCGAGGTAAGATCACATCTCGGGTCATACCCATGGTCGATTTAGGGTGCGCCGCGGTATGGAACGCGCGCTACAGGATATCTCCTCTCCCATGGAGCATATGTCCATATGCTTTACAGATGTCCATCAGGCACACAAAGTACCCGAACCAAAAGTCACAAAGACTCCTATCCGACCCCTGAGTGGATTGACAGACCATAATCCGTCGTAGTGCGAAAACAGATAGCTCCGGACACAAAGTCCTTTCTGGTTATCCCAACAGACTTCCAAAAACTAGAAGCTATCACCAGCCTCACCCAGCCACAAAGGCATAGAAGCTATCACCCGTGTGAGAGGGTGACCAAATCCACTTTGACATATATCAACAAACAATCACAGAAATGAACACACAAAATACTCAAACTGCGAAAACATGCATACTCAAATATAATTCAAGTCAAAGAACATTGTCTGGGAAATAAAATCAATGTAGTACATCACTAAGTCTACACAGTCCTAGAGACTACACATGCCTCACTAAAGACTCCCTTTTCAAGATTGGAGAGACGGTTCACAACCATCTCATCCGTAGACAAGTACTTCAAACTCATCACCTTGTGTCTAACCACGTCTCTAACATAGTTTTGCTTGATATCTACTTGCTATGACTTGTTATGATACTTGGGTTTCTATATCACGGAGATTACGATTCCAATGACTCAGCAATCAATCCGGAAGTCTCTTCAGCCATACAACCAAGTGAGTGGTCCACACAAGACCCACAAATTTGGCTTCAATGGCGATCAACACAATGTGCGACTGCTTCTTGCTCATCCACGATATGGCGCCATCAGAGAGCATAGCATATCCGAGGTGGGTTTTCTCTCATCAAAGTCACCACCATAGTCCGCAATGTTATACCTAGTCATCCAGAGATTCTCGGATCTCTAGCAAGTCTCTAGCACAAAGCATGACGATGCCCTTAAGATATCACATGATCCTATTTACTGCCTACCATTTCTTCAATCCGGGTTCAGCTTGGTACCTATATACCATGCCGACTACATGACAAATATCATGCCGAGTACACACTATTGCGCACATCAGGCTTCCGACTGCACTTAGCTACAGAATTTATTTATCTAGTCCATATATCCATTTTGAGAGGTTGATCAATGTAAACTGGAGTTTCAATTGGTTCGCAGTTACTCATGTTGAACGTTTCCAACAATTTGTTTATGTAGCTTTCCTCTGAAAGCCACAACTGCCTCCTACGGCGACCTCTCGAGATCTAAATCCCAAGAATGTGCGCCGCCTCACCCATGTTCTTCATCCCATACAGAGAAGACAATCAGGCCTTTACCTGTGTGAGGAACTCCAAACTATTTACGACTATGAGTATGTCATCTACATATAGAATCATAAACACAAAGTTCGGTCCAGACCCTTTTGGTGTACACACAATGATTCTCATCCATTAAGAGAAATCAATTTTCCACGAACAAATCATGAACTCTGCGGTACCACTGCATAGCGAACTGTTTCAGACCATAGATCAATTTGTGAAGTTTGCACACTAAGTACACATGGTCTTTCTGCACAAAGCATTCAGACTGCTCCATATAGATCTATTCTTCTAACTCACCATTGAGGAAGACGGTCTTAACGTCTATCTAGTGCAGTTCCAAGTCTAGACTCACTCCAATAGCCATAATCTTAAGAACCCATTTAGCTCTATTTCTCTATGTCCTCTCGAAGGTTGACCAGTGACAAACACCGTTCTTCCTTATAGGTTCCATCTAGTCCAAAGTGTTCATCTCATTTTCCATTACTTTCATCCATTCTTCTTAGAAGGTTTCATTGAGAGTTTCTCTAACATTTTACGGCACAATAACCATATCGTCAGATATTAGGGTGTTCAGTTCTCCATCACCTTCGAACATATATCGTCGGGAGGGAAACTTCTGTCTTAGCCCACGGCCTAACAACTCACTACTACCAGAGGTACGACCATGATCGCTCCCACTGGGAATGAGATCCCTAATGCTCCCACTGTCAACAAGATCATCAGGAGCAGAATATGTTTCATTCGCTTCAGCAGGCGGTGAATCCGGCAAACGACGAACTAATTCATCATCTGCGGTTTCAACTCTCCCACTCGAATTAACAGGTGTCTGCTCAACTTGATCTTGCATCTCATATAGAGATCGATCCAAACCAATCTCTCCCTTCTTCAAAAATTCGTTCTCTAAAAACGTCGCGTCTCGTGATTCGAACTCGGAAACACTCTCACTGTCCAGCTCGGCTATAAACACATAACCCTTGGAGGTATCAGAGTAACCAAAAATACTCTTCTTTCCTCTAGGTCCAATCTTTCCCAAACTTATTTAAGAAATCATGGGTGTAAGCGGCACACCCCTATGGGCGCATATAGTGAAAGTCCAGAACTTATTCCAGTCCAAAACTCATATGAAGTGGAGTTAACCGTCTTCGTCGGCACATGGTCCAGGATGTAGGCATCAGTCTCCAAAGCGTTTCCCCATAAGGAAATCGGCAATTAAGTCTGCGCCATATCGACCGAATCATTTTAAGGAGCGTTCTATTGCGCCTCTCTGCAAAACTATTTTGTTGAGGGGTGTAGGGGATCGTCAACTGATGAATGATCCATTTTTCATTACATAAACCATTAAATTCCTCTGAAAGGTACTCTTCTTCCACAATCAGGGTGGAGGGCCTTTACCCTCCTATCTAACGGGTGTGATCATCTGTAAATGTAATGAAATTATGCGCTCCGTGCCGAACCCTAGCACTAAGAGGGTCACAGACATCAGAATGGATAAATTGCAAGGGAAATTCGGCTCTAGGTGCCTAACCAAAAAGGCATTCCGGTGGAATTTTCTGCTAGACAACTTACACAAGTAGACGACTCCACTTGTGGAATGTAGAACAGCAAACCCCATTGGGCTAGCCGCTGCATTCTATGTTGACCTCTGTAGTCAAGTCTAGTTTGTCTTTCATTCACATCGCAAACATATCCGCGAGTAGAAGAAAAAAACATGAAATTATTATTGTTGCCTGAATCCAAATCCGAAACAATAAATCCACCAGAAATAATACTAAAGCCAAACGAAGTTGAACCTAAAAACAATTGGACGGAAGATTCATGAAAAGATAATATAAAACCGAGTTTCATTAATCCCAAGACTGAAATAACATATCGGCGAATCTGCGGAGCATAGAGGATATGACATCAGACTAAAACTCTACCGCCGCGCAAGCGCAGCTCACGAGTTCTAATCCCTCCGACTTCAACACGAAAGTTGTTGTCTATGTAAATCCACCTAATTTCTCGCGGGACTCTATGGTACTCTACGAAAACGTCACGATCCTTGGCTATGTGATTTGTCGATCCTGAATCCAAAATCCACAAAGGACATGACTCAGTCAACATATCTGTACTAGAAACACAAAGTTCACTAAGTAGCCAACAAGACATCTAGGTCGGATCGATTTAGGACATGCCTTCACAAAGTGTACCCACTGGCCACAGTTGGAGCATTTCCTGTACTTAGGCTTCTAAGCCTTACGCAAACATTTTCGCGGTGTTGTTTTCGGAGGAGTCCTTGGGTTCACCTCAGTCTTTGTCTACTTTGCCTTCAATGCATTTGCGTCATCGCGCTGTGCATTACTCCTTCGCCTTCAGCGACTCTTCTTAGGTCCAGAGGATGGCGCCACACGCACCTCAACCTTAGGTCCAGCGACCTTGGGTCTGTCCTCTTTAACTCAATGTGCTTTCGAACGTGTTCAAAGGTATTGAGGGTCTTAGAATGAGTTATTTAGATTTTCATCTGTTTCTAGGAGTTAGGCAAAGAGCGGATTACGACCTGGATTTGCTGCTCATCGGTCACTGACTGACCGTTCTCCTTGAGATTCACAATCATGTTGGCCATATGCCTCAGATACTATCTCGCGGAGTGCTGAGGATTCATCATGTATGAATCAAACTTAATGTTGAGTGAGCACAACTAAGCAGTCGTATAGAACCATTTCTAGCCTGCAATGTATCCCACAGCCCTTTAGCCGTGTGTTAAGCTCAAACTCATCCACCGTACTCAGCATCATGGCGCACGTTTCAGCATCATTAACCTCCCACTCAAATGGAAAGTCTTCTGCTGATTCGTTATTCCAGAATCGGGTCTTTTCATAATCTTCTTGATGGGGTTAATGGATTTCTACTTAGGACCAATTTTATATGCTTTCTCCGAATTTTATAGTGCTCACCATTAAGTCTAAGACCTTTGTTAAGCTCAGCAATGATGTTCTTCGTGGCGGCCATTTCACTAACTAAAGGAAATTTGATTAGGATCATGGAGACACAAGGAACAATGTTCTAATGCATGTAAAAAGACAAGTCTCAAATTAATAGGACAAACTCTAAAACATACTTAAATTCGGAGGACAACCCTAGCTATGCCGAGAAGCACTCCCCGTTTCTAAGCATGTCCTAAAGTTACTACTATCAATCGAAACACAGTCTAAACAGTCCTCAAAGGACCGGAGTCGAACAAATCGCACTAAGCATTCAACTCTAACATAAGACGATTGTCCTAGTATTTTTCAAGGAAATTCAGAGAACCTCGCAGACTAACCGACCGGTTCACACTTAAGAACATATCCCCAAGTGTAGTTCGAACTTATCCAAACTTCTGAAAGGCTACTAAAACAATCCTAAAGGTTTGCTACCTAGACTATGCCAAAGCTAGATCTCCCTACCAAGGTAATCTATCCTATGCAAGTAAGGTAACAAACCACACAATTCAATACACACACATATATATATTGAAATCTTTCAAAAATAAATTAATTTGGGGCTAATTTATAATTTCAAAACTTTGAGGACCAAAGTCACTCTAACCAAAAATTAATTAACATGTTAGATCAATTTTCACACAGTATGCTGGGATCTCAACAAGTCATAACCTAGTCAATTCTACCAGTCATGGAGTCAAGAGCCAACAATATAAAGTAAGGCAAGACTATCTACCCTGCAGAAAACACAAAGTAAACCAGGGAACTCAAGGAACCCACACAGCGTTCTACCTATCCAGTCATGCATCATTAAACAATATAAGGCTCTCCCAGCAATTAAATTGATCTAACAGTTAATATAATTAGCCCAAAATAATTATTAATGAAATGGTCCAGGCACAAATACCGGATATTACAAATCACTAAGACCCACTAAGGATCCAAGATCGGAACCAAATTCGTTTCGGACCAATTCAGGTAGCCCAAAAGCCTCTGAATGAGCTCAGACCGACTTAAACAGCTTTCAGCCATCTAAACCGGCCTGAACCGGACCGAATCGGACCGGTCAGCCTCAGCCAACCAGTCCTGGCCGAACCGGCCGGGCAATCTCAGTCAGCCGAACCGGACTGAACCGGCCGGTCCAACATCTCAGACCGAACCGGGGTTAAAACCGATCTGGTCCAACTTATTGAACCAGACCGATCTGGACCGGTTCACTTAGACCGGTCCAGAACAGTGTCATCTCCTTCACTGCAACGCTAGGGTTTTGAAAACCCTAGCATTGCAGCCGCCGCCGCCTTAATGGCCAGCCACGAAGGCTGGCCACCAGGATGTGGCCAGCCTTCGGCTGGCCACGGGGTTGGGGTTCGGTCGGCCATCAATGGCCGACCGAACCCCGGCCTTCGGCGACTGGTGCCGCGGCCACAAAGGCCGCTGCATCCAGTCGCAGGGCCACAGCCACCGAGGCTGTGGCCCGTGGCTGGGGTGGCCGCAGCCACGGAGGTTGCGGCCCTCCCTTGGCCGCAGCCACGGAGGCTGCGGCCCATCCTTTGGCCGCAGCCATGGAGGCTGCGGCCCTTCCTTGGCCGAGCCGCAGCCACGAAGGCTGCGGCTAGTCGGGGCCGAGGCTGCGGTCAGCCGCGGCGTGGCGGCAGCCACGGTGGCTGCGGCCACCAGGGGCTGAGCCGCGGCCACGAAGGCCCCGGCAGCCCCTATGTCGGCCTCGGAGTGGCTGAATCGGTGGCGGCGGGCTCGTCGCGATCACAACTGACCTCGATGGAGATTTTCCTGAAATTCGACAATTCGGAAACCAACCTAACACGGCTCTGATACCAATGTTGGATTATGTAATATACATGCAATCTATATGGTAAAACATAATCACATATAATTAAGTTACCTCTGGATTGATTGCCTAAGCGGAAGCGGATCTGCCTGAGGTTGGGATCACAGTCTGCCGGACGGGAGGACACGCCACGGGTTAACGGGCAGTGACCTAGGTTTCCACAGCTGCTGACCTCTGTCTAAACTGTGGGCGGCTATCAGTTTCTGGTCTCTCTTAACATTATTAGGTTTTCCAAACCCTGAGCACCCCTATATATACTGATATATAGAGGGATAGGTTTTAAGGCCAGATACACAACTGGGCTTATGTAAATGGGCTCCCACTTATGGGCGACCCATTATCCTAAAACCAACATATATAAATATAAACATAAGAGACATAAAAAGAGCATTTAACAATCAACTTGATAAAGTTAAATAAATAAGTTACTCATAATATGTATATTTATATCTTGAAAGGAGAAAGATTACAAAATTCAGCTAGCTAGCTTACCCATTACATTATTACTACTAATATATATATATATATATATATATATATAAATTAAGCTCCTTTTATTTATTGTAATTTTTGGTGGGTGCATTTCTTTTTATGTCTTCTTCTCCTTCTTTCATTTTTTCATCATCAAGAAGGTTACTTGGTGCAGGGTAGCTACCATCTCTCTCTCTCTCTGTCTGTCTGTTCTAAACCAACATGCCACTTTCCAAATAAGGAAACCTTAATCCTTTCCCTTCTTTATTTGTGTATTCTGTTGAAGCCAATGAGAGAATACTTGAAGTGTGTTCATGTCGGCCCTGTAGTGTTTCTGTGTGAACTCCAGCAGCATCGGCCATGTGAAGTCCGGGTAGACACGTGGACCAACCTTTTCTAGCTCTGTTGGTGGCTTCACCACTCTATCCTCCTTAGGGCACAGAAAGAAGGCCAGAGATTTCCTTGCAGTTGTGTTGTTCACCACCGCTCTGTGGAGACAGCTTTTGTATAACCCATTGGATAATGCCTGATTGTAACAGAGAATTATTAATATATAGGGTTAAATATCAACTAGCTACCTGAATTTTGAACGTTTTGCAACGAGCTACCCGAACTTTAAAAAATCAAAACGGGCTACCTTAACTTTGAAGAATGTGCAAATAGGTACCTCCGTCCAATTTTCCGTCAATTGTCGTCGGAAAGTGGTTGGAAATCAGTCGGAAAATCGTTGGAAAGTCGTCGGAAATTGGACGGAGGTAGCTATTTGCACATTCTTCAAAGTTGAGGTAGCCCGTTTTGAATTTTCAAAGTTCAGGTAGCTCGTAGCAAAATGTCCAAAGTTTAGGTAGCTACTTAGTATTTAACCCTAATATATATCATAGTAAGAACTATTACATACATCATGGGATGTTTCATTTGTTTACGTACCATGAAAGTGTCTCCAATGTTAACCACAAAAGCACTGAAATTAGGAGTGATGGATCGCCACTCATCATCTACAAACACTTGGAGTCCACCGACGTGGTCTTGGTGGAGGATGGTAAGTGATGTCGGGTCACAGTGAGGCCCCGTTCCAAGGGTTTGATCGGGTTTTTGACACGGCGGGTAGTAATTAAGCCTCATGATCGAGTCGTTCTCCTCGAAGAATCTACGAAAGTGAGTTCGACTCACTCCCAAACTCAAACCGAGCAGCTCCATGATCCCAAGAGAAAGCTTGTTCATAGACTCGCAGTATTCTTGGTATACCCTCCTAACAAAAAACAAAAGAAACGAAAAAAATTAGGCCAAAGGATTGAGATTTTTTAGTAAAAAAAAACGAGTTTTTCCAACCATATCTGAACTCAACTAAAAAAACAGTTCAAATGAACTAAGTCAGAAATATCAGAGTCAAGCGATAAATAACATTGTTTGGGGGTTTCAATTCTAGTGTTATAATTTTTAAATTGGATGATGTATGATCAATGGGTAATGTTTAGAATTTTATTATATTTTTCATTTTGATCTAATAATGTGGTTATGGTGTGATTTACTAGTTTAGACGGTAAACATGTGAAATTTGTGGTTTGTAGGTATATTATTTATAATAGTATGAATTTTATCTTTTGAGTTTTTTTCGATAAAAAAACGTTAAATAAGTTAGAGCGGGTTAAACTAGTTAAAACGATTTTAAAGTGATTTCGTTATTATATTTTTAGATGAGACAATTTATATCTGTGCGGTGAATTAAATTGATTCGGGTCTAAAAAGGTTAATGTCCAAATTTCACCTTCTCATCAACTAATTACTTTTTAATAAGAGATTTCAACTTAGATTTGCATCTTATCTAACTTTTTCAAAAGTTGAAATGTACTGGTGAAAATGATTTTTTTACCCTACCCTTTAATTGATGTTTGCAAAGAACAATTTTTTAATGATAAATTTCATCTATAATATTAGAATTTGCAATGCGCTAACCAACATCATTATACTGGAACTATGAAGTTGTCGAGTGGTCCCTTCAACATTTTTTTTTTTGTTATTATCTAATGAAAAAAAAAACATTGTAGTAAAGTAGGTCATGCATTATGTTATAGTACCCGAAGTGTCGGAATTCTTCTCCCATGGTGTTGGTGAAGTAATCTTCGATGATGCTGTCAGAGTTTTCCTCGCCGGAGTATCTGAACGACACAGTCTCCTTCCACGGCAACTTGGACGAGAACCGCCCCGTGAAGCTGCTAGCATACCCGCAATGCTCCCCAACCTTCCTCTGAGCCTTCTGCTTCTCCCCGAGCGGCAACCCGAAGAAGGTGTCCATATACTGGTGAGCCTCTGAGATGAGCTTCTCGTCAACGCCATGGTTAGCCACGAGGAAGAAACCATGCTTCCTGCAGGCATCTCCGACGAGCCTTGCGGCCTCGAGAGATGCTTCGGGGTCTTGAGAGAGGAAACCTCCGAGGTTGATGAGAGAGACGGAGAGCTCAGGCACTTGTGCATGGGGTTTCTCGTGGTCGGGCCATATGAACTGCTTCGGGATGTCGGTTTGGTGTTGGATAACTGAGGCATCGAATACTAGAGGTTTCTGAGAGTCGGTGTTGGTGGGAGATTTATCGATTGCCATTGCATGAGAAGAAGAGAATGAGAGGTGGTGGTGGTGGTGGTGGTGGTGGTGGTGGTGGTAGGGCAAAATGTTGTTGAAGAAGAAGAAGAAGAGGAAGAGGATGACAAGTGATATAAGTTGGAGAATGGAGATAGAAGAAAAGCCAAGGCCGCTGGATTGGAGTGAGGAGAGAACAAACTCGATAATCTTTTTATAGGCTCTCTCAGTCTCTCTAGCAATATGCAAATGTGAAATTACCAAAAGGGTGTCTGGGAAATGAGGGATTTACTGAAATTACCATTTGATAATTGATACTAGGAGGGTTGTCATTTACTCTAATAGCCAAAAAAGCTCTTCCCGATGGCAAATTTGGACGTTTTTCTTATGGGAAATTAACGAAGAAGAAAAAAAAAACAGAGGATAAAGTTTGGTCGTTGTAAATGTAGAGTTATATGTGCACACACTTTCTAATACTAATGTAGTGTATTTATTTTCTATTGACTAGGTTTGTACAATTAGTGTAATATATATAAATAGATAAGGTTCGGTAAACTCATTTTAATTTGAACACTTGAATATAATTTTTTAAAATTCTAAAAAATAACCTACTCTAGTTTTGAGATTGAATTATTAATTATCTGAGGAGGCAGAGATTGGAACATTTGGATAGTCCAAAAAATAGTGCACAGAAATTGAGACAATGAAAAGTGTGTTTGGATGGAGAGAAAATGCCAGAAACAGAAGAAAATGAAAAGGGGAAGATTTTTATGGATGACTTTGTAAGGAGAGGAAGGAAGAAGAGAAGAGATCTTGCAATGCCACTAGCTTCTTTGGTTTGTATCGCAATGCCATCATTCAACATGTTCATCAATCCAAAACTCTTCTGTGGATCCTGAACAAGTGAAATGTCGAATTTGCCCCGGCTTATGTATTTTTCTTGGGTGCTATACTTGTTGATGTTCCTAAGAACGAAATGAGCTTTGTGTTTGCTTTTTTTAAGAAAAGGATGCTCCAAATCTTAGAATATATCTGAGATAGTCTTGTAGTTGTAGGTAGGATGGAGGAATTTGATGGTATATATTAGGTTGGTTAAAAGACGACCATACTTCTATAAATTACCACAAAGTACCGAGAACTCAACAACAAAAAATTTAGTAAGCATAAGATCATATATTTTTAATTCTTATTTGTCTATCGATTTTTCATCTGGATTTTTTATTCTGCAAATGAAAACGCCTAAGCTTTGTGCTCATACAAAGGTGTGAAAATAGAATATGTGTCGACTTTAAGTGGAAAACGATTGTAGCAGGGCATTATTATCTACCCAAAACAGTTACCACATTTCAAACAATCAACTTGCAATGGAGTAATAATAATAATAATTGGAGAAGGAAACTATATGGAACCACACAATACTTTGTTAAGATACTTAAGAGTATACCGGTCGTCTTCACTCACAAGTTCGGACTTTTGAGATAGTTGGTTAAGGCGTACGTCTTAAGTCTTACATGGTATTAGAGCACGCAGGTAAAAATATTGGCGACGTTGAAAATATTGATACTCCCATTAAATGCCGAGGTCAGGCACAGTTGGTTAAGGCGTACGTCTTAAGTCTCACATACTTCGTATGCGTAAATCACTAGGATACTATAAGTTACGCACGGTTTATTAAGCAGTTTTCACCGTCCGTCCGTCCGTCCTAGTATTATTATTATTAAGGTGAAAATATATATTGCATACATAGCAAGTTCATATTAGGAATGGAAAATGTATGGAGATTTTAAGAAACAACAAGGAAAGAACAGAGAACCGCTGTGCTTGTTCTTCAACTTCGTCCCTTCGTTGTAGTCTATACGTACGTACTGTATGGTACCTATATGTTGTACCGCTGTAAAAGAAGTATAAGCAGTTACTTTTGGAAGATGTATGGATGGAGGATTTTAAGTGGAAACATGTGTAGGAGCACTCAAGACTAGAGTTTACGTGCATTTAAGGCAGCACTCAGTTACTGTTCGGGAAGGTGTTTCATCCATCTTATGTTCAGTTGCAGTTGCATGGATCTACATGGCATGCACTACTTCTCTCTTTTCCAAGTCAATGATCACGTAACTATTTCTCTCTTTCACTATTAATTCGCATCTGTTCCACCGTTTCAATGTATTTTTCCATAAGAAATAACTGAACGAGCTTACTTACCCTCGATCGCATCAATTCATCCCAAGTCCCTTCAAGATTTCACCGAATTTTGTAGCCATTTCTCATACCTGCTAAGAATCTCGGTACGTGCAAGTGAAACAATATTGATCAACATTATGTGATGTCTCTGCTTCATTCTTCACTTGAATGAATGATGACACATTGACAATGACAGACCACCTCTAACTGGAACTGCACAAAGTCGCGAGATCTTAAGTTGGTGGCTCCACTACTATAAATAAAAGATCTCAACAATAAACAAGATCTAAGCCTACTTAAATTAGTGGTCTGGAACTAAATTTTCAAACACTAAGCAGCTCACTCAACTCAACCCAACCCAACCCAACACACGATCTGTTATATTCTTCATCGGTATCATTAACCGAAAAACAATCAGAAATACTGTTCCCAGTTCAAACAGGTAAAAAATATCTCCCATCATTAAAAACAAACACCAGACAGGATCTGGTAGGGGGAAAGATTTTGTGGGTATGTTTTAATGAATTGCTTGGGTGGTGCACACCCCTACACAAAACACTATTGCTGTATAAGTCCTACTAAAGATCAGCCAGTCCCTTCAAAGTGACCGCACCCACTTCTTTGACAGAAAAAATACAGGCAAGGTCCAACCACTGGCCCTAGCTGCCATAACAGATAAAACGAACTATACATTCATGGACTGCCTGTTTCCATAAATAGTAGGAGCACTGCATTGCACAACTTTTCTTATGTTATTACCTTAGTTGATGATCCTTCCAAAAACATTTGTTCTTTTCATCACGTTTTCCGCGGGATCGTTGAATCACGGATGATCATGCACCTGCACTGAGTACAATTGTCTGTCTTTAATTTAATCAAGGAAGAAAACAGTAGGAAAAGTAAGGATCCTGTGCAGGCGGTAGTATCTGTCTACATTTTTTTTTTCCTTTGGAGAAACCAGGACACGATCAAAAGATCTACTTTTAAAAGAATCGATATAAGCATAATGGGAAACAATTTAGTGAGGTAGTCACATCTCATATGTGTCCTTCAATGGGATGAGATAAGATTATGCTTTACTAAAAAAAACTTCACACAAATAATAAACATATGACGTACGTCTAATTTTCAAATATCTGCATGCAGTCTTTGATACCCTCAAAGACTATTCCAGTGTCTTAGTCAAACCAATAATAATTTTTTGAAAGATTCTTGCAGTCTTATACCAATGGACTCAATCGAGATTATAATTTTCTGAATATGTAGGATCCATTGTGGGCCCTATAAAAATGGACATGGGATGCCTCATATGAATCCCAAACTATAATAGATTCAGATCATGGTCAAAGACCATGCCTGACATGTAGCCATGTAGGTCCCTACCAAAGAGGACATGGGCCATTATCTGAATCTTAAGACGTGATTTACATTAGCTAATTAGTATCATATCATCAATGGTCTAAACCCAAGTGATAGTTTTTCCTGATGCATTGCTTATGCAGTCAAAAAAGCACAATTGAGGTGAAAATAAGCATCTACATAAATTTGCCTCTATATCAAAATTACGAGCAAACTACAACTACCATTCCCCGTATTCACTATCTTGTAAAGCTTTAACTTTGCAAATCCAGAAGTGGACAAAGACCAATAAAGGTCTAACCATACAAAACAGCAGCACAAGAGGAGGAGGAACCAAGCTCCATCAAAAAGGCGCAACTAACATGAAGGTTGAGTAGTCACAAATGGTCATGCAAACATAAAGCTGGGGAAAATCAGAAAACAACATCCGAGGCTCAACAAAAGATGAAACATCGAAACATATCTCCTGATGGCGATGGACCCAACAAGGTTGGATCTTTACGTTTGCAGACTGATACTGATAATGCTTGTTGAGTTAAGGCTACAGTCAGAATCCCTGCTAATATTATTATTATACTATCCAATAAAACAAGACAAGTCTCCTACAAACTTTTGCACGTGTCTAAACCATTATTGTTATGGCTGGTGGGTCTCTGATGGTGGATTTAAGAGCAACAGCAGCATTAGAAATGGGGAACAGAGATAATCCCAACTTGATTTGGTTCTTGGATTTTCACTAGAAAGTCTCTTTGGTGAGCAATAATACCAAAAAAATATCTTGTCTTAGCTTGGGATGTACCTACAAATAGGGTCAATCAGGACGAAAAATATAGAATAATAACTCAAAAGAGTTTGGGGGCCAAATCCTGTTGTGAAACTAAAAGAAGAGAAACCTAACCAGGAAGGATATCTAGTTTTAAGGTCAAATTAAGACCACCAACATTTTGGTATTAAATAAAAGTTCATCAATTTTCAATCCAGAGAACACTGACTGTCAATAACAGGGGACACGAATAATCACATGCATAGAGAATGTAGCAATTGAGCAACAAGACATTGTCATATCAAGATAAAAGCAGGGAAACTTTCTGAAGAGTTGACAGATTACTATTTGCAATATTACCAAAAGGACAAAAACAGTATCATATCATGTATGCTTGAGTGCATGATGTGACTTAGAGATATCGGAATTTAGATCAGATGAAACTAAAGAATTATTAGTTTAACACACACACACACACACTATATATATATATATATATATATATATATATATATATATAGAGAGAGAGAGAGAGAGAGAGAGAGAGAGAGAGAGAGATCATACATTTGAAGACAAGTGTTTTGGTGGCATTATCCCAATGGTGGTCCGGGGCCTGTCTTAATTGTCCACTCAGCACCCATAGTTTTTGGTCGGGGCTTTGGCCACTAGGTTATTATCAATTTATCATCCTCATGGGAATCTGATCGTTATTACTTTTTCATTTTTACCCACAAAACCCAACAAAAGTTACTGACAATGACCATAAGGAGACAACCACCCTCAGGAAAATACCTGCAACTACCATTAGATAAAATAGTTGTAAGATGAAAGGCATACCTACTAGTCTGCTAGCTCGTCTTGACCTCCTTCCACAAAGATACATGCTCGCTTCATTAGGCAGGATAACTCTAAGACAGTTAAAGACAGCAACGAAGGTGGAAACTTCATAGTTTAACAAGATCCAGATAAGTTAGCAAAGATAACAGATATGGTAAAGGGATGAAATTAGAATATATGGTTTAAAGAGCTCATTTATGCACAACAGTTTTGAGCCAAAAGCTTATCCTTTCAGGAAAGAAAATCATAAAAAAGAACTTACACTCCCACATTCTGCAATAACAGGAACCATATTACATTGAAAACAGTTTATTCATGAATAAATACTGAACATGATTCCTCCTACCATCCGAGAAGAGACAAAAAACACTTTATTATCTAATTTCAGGACTTATTGAATAAATTAAATATGCAAGGTTCCTCCAGAAGTCGGACCATTTACCACAAAACCTTTCGAAGTGGTACATACAATAAGAATAAAAGATATCTCCTTCCAACAATGATGAAACTCCAAGAAGCCTCACTGGGAACTCAGATAGCACTAACATGGAGAATCTTCAGGAAATTGTGGAAGCCTTCCAAGAGCTTTGGATGACTACTGCGACATTGAATTGAAAGAACCTTCTCAGGTGATGACTGTGGGCTTCTCCCTTCCAGTAAATTCCTTCAACTTCGATATTGATAGGGCCAGATCTAATGGTGTATGTGTTTGTGAAAATAAGTTAAGGCTTGCATAAATAATGGCATTTGGGGGAGGCGAAATAGAGTTTTATACAGTCAAAAGATGTGTACCTATTAATGGTTTTAGTGCTATCTGAGCATCCAGATCATGCTTGGATGCATCGGGCTCAAACTGTTCAATGTAAACTCGGACAGTAGCACCTGCAGAACCAGTTCCCTGAAAAATAACAGACACCGGTTACTCCAACAATGGAGTGATCTAATTCCTTCTATCCGGAGAGGGAGATAGAGAGAGAGAGCATACTGATAAGCGAAATATTATCCTTGATCCATCTGTGAAGACAAATCTAACGCCTTGCTTAGCTGCTATGCTTCCATCCACCTAAGGTTTTTGCAAGAGATATTGATACATAAATCTAGGACTAGGATCACAGTGTGCAGTTTTGATTAAAGAAAAATAAATAGGAACTAAAAAGCATAAAACACTAATAGAACTGAACTCACAGGATCCGTATAAGTGAAGTCATCAGCAAACTGAAGAGTATAGTTGCCTGTAGCAGCATGCACCATTCAAGATTGGCAAATCAAAGGAATATTTTTAAAGGTAAGCTAATGAACCTACCATATTTCTCGCCTGCCTTGCTCTTAGAGATAAGGTCTCTAAGATTTTCTACCATTTTATTGGCTCCTTCAGATTCACATTCCTGGAGAACCATTAGATGGATCAAGAGTTTGAAATTTTCTCTTACACGAAGTGTAGGACTTCATTTGCTACAATTGCAAGATAGACCACGTATCTTGCTTGAATAAATTTTGTACACATGAGTAGATGATGCAAATTTTGCTTACCTCATAATCATATCTAGAAAAGAAATTTCTGCCGTAAGTTGCCCAGTGTTCCTTCACAACATCAGACACTGATACTAATTTCTCGCCCGCCTTCTTGTCCTTGTTGCGGAATGCCAAAATAGAAAGCCAAGCTACGACAGCCCTATGACAGATGCCGATTAAAACAGTTTAGAACAGATGTTAAGTATTTTTTTAGTAACAGAAAGTACCAACACATGCTAAAAAATTGAGTATTACCATATACCATCCTTCTCGCGTATGTGATCTGAACCAGTTCCAAAACTCTCTTCCCCACAAATAGACAATTTTCCAGCATCCATCAGATTTCCGAAGAACTTCCAGCCAGTGGGTACCTGAAGAATCCAACAAGGTCTTAAACCTAGGACTTCCTGATACATTCAATGGTATTCCAGAAAGTAGTTAAGTTAAACCTCAAAGAAGGGAAGCTTTAACTTCTCAGCAACACGATCAAGAGAACCACTAGTAGGCATTGATCTAGCAAGACCCTGAAATATGCAGAGGTAAAATGCTCAGGTTCTATTAGGTATAAGCAAGGAGAATCAGGTAAAACTAAGATAATAAAGAATGAAGAGATAGACTGACTACCTTAGGACCACTCTTAAAGTAAGGAATTGCTGATTGTGCATTTGCTGCAATAACTGCTACAGAGTCCGAGGGAGTGACGAAGAAACCTTTACCTAGAACCATATTTCTATCTCCATCTCCTATCAAATGTTGGTGAAAGAAATTGTAAAGTAAGGATAATTCTCACATATGCAATCACACACATCAATATGGAGATGAGTTTTTGGTTGAATTAGGCTCTCATTGTCCAAGAAGAAAGTGACAAATTTTCTCATCACCGTCTTTTCCCCACTTAAAACTAAGAGATTGAACATATATAGATAGGTATTTATTAATTTGTTTTGTACATAATTGCCGTTTCCTGGTGCTGGGAGTAAATATATGCATATTTTGTTGATAAAAACACACACTAAGAGATTTGAACATAAACACTAGGGGCTGTTCTGATGGTAAGACTTCTAATCCACTAGCTTCAATTTAACTAATGTTGTTTGTCGTCATAAGAAAATATGTACCGTCACTTGCAGCTCCAAAATCAGGGCCATTGTCACCATACATTATCTTAACCAATTCCTCAGCATATCTGTTTAACCGCATAAAAAAAGAATTCAGCTGAATTTCTAACACACAAAGTTACGACTGACCAGAATTTGCTTGCTTACGTGAGGTTCGGATCTGGATGACCATGCCCAAAATCTTCCAGTGGAACTCCATTTAAAATTGAATCCTTGACATGGTACACAAAAATTACTTCAGAAACTCTACCATCAACTCAAGTATTAATCACTGTCAAGGGAATGAATAATGATATTGCAATTTTATTAGTACATACCAGGCTTGCGCCTAATTTATCGACAAAGATGGGACTTGCATAAGCACCGGTCACCGCATGCATTGCATCAAAGACAAACCTAAGAGTGAATATAAAGGAAACAGATCACTCTCGAGAGCTTCCACCTCGGTCAAATAGCTTCCTACTGTCCAAATACTTTCCTAACTAATGGCAGCACGGGAAAGAGATATGTAAAGTATACTAGTCTTTGATGCAAATCTCCCTTGACTAGTCAACCAAAATTATGCTTCACTTGAAATTGGTAGGAAAACATCAATTAAAGAAGGCTCTAGCATAATAGGCTAATTTAAAAGGAAACAGTGGGTAGTGAACCAGAAAATTGAGCCATCAGCTTTTGAATCTGAGTGAAAGGATATTTGAAAGCACAAAAAATCTATGAAGCCAAAAGGACTACAAGTCTATCATCCTTTCTTGTGAGAGCATACCTAAAATCCGGGTGTGAGAGAAGCTTCTTGATAAGTGGGAAATCAAATACATTCTGCAGATAACAGAGAAAATTGTGGCATTTCATACACAATGTTCTTACCAATAAACAAGAAAAGGTACTATGACTTACCTCCATTAACTCGAGATAATCAGAAACCGGATCAATCACTTCAACCGTGAAATTATCATACTTAGTGACACCAAGCTGAGAAAGATCCACATCCGGAATATCTGCTACATTTATCTTCGATATCTGCATAACAGGTAAAACTTCAGAATTTAACTTTGTAAAGACAATACTGGAAAGGTCCATAATGAGAGACCAAAAGGCTAGGAGGTTTTTAAACAACTGCTAGAATGAGACAAGAACCACGCATTTGTTTTAATTGAGCAATGACATGTAATTGAATAAGGCAATATTTAATTAGCGGTTAGCCTTATCTCTATTTGCAAAACTGAGAGACTGAAGATGGAATCAATCCTAGTATGAAACACTAATATCAAACGGGTACTCACAGAAAGTGTGTTTCCATATATCTTATCAGTGATTGATTCAGGTGCAGGTTGCCCACTGCTGTAATTAAACTGGCAAATCCAAAAAGGAGAAGATTTGTCATTGAAAATTTTATGGCACCATCCACATAAAACATTAGGGCTTAGAGACCGAGTGCTGGCATCACCACTTTTTACCTTGATACCCCAGTCATATTCAGGACCTCCTGGATTATGGCTTGCACTCATGATAAAACCACCATTGGCCTGTCATTTGAGTTTTGGGGAGTGAAAGAGAAAAGGAAAAGGCATGAGCAGGAAGGTTTCCCATACAGTGCAGGATGTAGGGGATCAATCAACCGGACAAGACACTTACCTTCTGCTTTCTTATTACAGCCGAAACAGCAGGTGTTGACAAAATTCCATCCCTGCATTGATGAAATCCAATATTATTTGCCAAGAAAGTACCAACACGTAAAGTTAGAGTGCATGGTTTTGCAACTACAAAGCAATTAGTTCAATCAAATTGCTAGTAATATGGAGACGTTATTATTTCTTTCAGACAGCCAGTAGGCTACAAATGGAGCCTGTGTATTCTATTGAAAGTGTTGATGGACCAACAGAAGTAGGGTGATCTTAGGAACACACATGGAAGATCACAAGTTATAATAGAATTGAATTATCTTTCAGAGTTACTTTTTCAACGGAAAAAGTGTCAAAAATAAAAAGAAGCCAATAGCATACGAAGTCCAGCATATGCATATGTCATCTGACACGAGCAGTAGACTAACTGTGATCACTTACAGAATCTATGCTGAATCTAAAATCAACCAGAACAAGTATATTTATAAGAATAATTACTCACTTTCCCACCAATATTTTCCCCACTCCGTTACCCGCGGCAATTTTTATAATTATCTGTGTTTCACACAATAAAAAATAATTAAGAACGTGAGCAAGGTAATGATTCAGCAGAGGGAAAATTGAAACAAATAATTGACGATTCACAAATTCCAACGAATATGAATAATAACAAACACCTGTGCTGCTTCTTTGTTAAAATATCGACCATCACCTCCCAATACTAACAAACCGTTTTTGTAATCTTCTGGGGGAAGCGAATTGAACAATGCCTGCAAACTAACGGTTTAGCTAAACAGACACAATATTGAAAACTAAGACAAAACATTAAAACAACATGAACGTTCTGAGTGTTACCTGAATCCAATTGGCAAGGTAATTTTCTTGCATGAAAACCTTAACCTGTGATTAAAACATAGATTAGGGTTCTGCTAATGCATGAGAACCTTTGACAACAGGGCAACCTGCTAATCTCATTTCAAATGAAAATAGAACCATAATCACACAACATTTTCTCGTATTCAAAGAGCAACAGTCAGGTCATCACGCCACAGCATCTAATATATCCAGGCAATAGCAAGATAATGAGATGATGCCATACATAGTTACAGCTAAACCATCATGATATCTGCCTCATACATTAGATTATCATCTCGTTTGAACGAAAGGGGCTAATGGAAAGTGGTGATCTGAAATTTTTCGACAAAATGCATAAATAATTCATGATCACTCACGCAACAACGGAGAGCATAGAAAAACACAGCGCGGCTTACCTTTTTCCGCAGGCCGCTCGTGCCTGTCTTTTGACCTTCAATTGGCTTCGTCGGAACGGAGACGATCTAAAATGCAATAAAAGAATAAGACATTAGACACACCACCACATATCATGCACTAACATACCATTTGCGCAATCGGCCAAGTTAAAAATGGCAAAACCGAAACGACCTTAACGCCTCCAGGCTCCGCGATGGTAGTGGATGAAGCTGAGGCAGTGACGACCGAGCGACCGCGGGAAGCTCTAACCGCCACATTATGGAAATCGGAATGCGTCAAGGCGGAGAACGAGGAAGGACACAAACTGGCGGTGGATGCTCGGATCAGCTTGGCGCACGAAGAGTGGATCAGACGAGGATTCGAGTGCACGGAGAATGCCATGGCTCTCGCTCTCTGGCTCTGCGTCTGCTCTTCTATGGGAAATCGAACCCCCTCTCTGTCTCTGGACTGGACAGTAGACTGCAGAGTAGAGAGAGAAAAAGATGTGTCTGTAAGAAAGTTGACGAGATTAGTGCCTAAGCAGTAGCGTGCTTCGGTCATTGCCTGCCACATGTACTTGACTCGGCTTATCTTTTTCCTTGTTCTTCACAGTGAAATCACGGGAGGTTGATTTTCCAACGTACACTTGGAGCCCAACTAGGGCTGGCAATGGTGCGGTGAAAAAACCATAACCACGGTTATAACCGTTACTGTTTAATATGGTTAACTGTACCATTATGGTGCGGTGCGGTTATGGTGATGAATTCTCTACCCATAATGGTTATGGTTATGGTTATGGTATTTGAGTTATACCCATGGTTATAACCATGGTTATTTTATAAATATAATAATTATTTATTATTAATAAACTAATATATATATATATTATACTAAATATAAATTACAACATAAAAGTGAAATCAATTGATGATATTGAGGAAGATGATGATTGATAGAAACAAATACGACAAGTGTGAAATGGTTAGGGGTGTTGAATCATTACTCGTTATGGGTGTTTGTTGAATTTTAATGTTAATTCAGTGGTATGAATGTTAATGTTGAATCATATGAATCTTGAATGATGTTAGTGTTAATGTTGAATGATGTTAGTGCTACATTTTTTTATTGTTGGTAATATAGATAGATGTATTTTTTAAAATTAAATTTTCGATCTTTTATTATATTACATGTGGAAAAAATATGGTTATACGGTTAAAACCATGGTTAATAACCACGGTTATTTTGATGGTTATGGTATTGAAAATTGTACCCATAATGGTTATGGTTATGGTTATGGTATGTGGTTTAAAAATATGGTATGGTTATGGTATTTAACATACCATGACCATACCCTAACCATTGCCAGCCCTAAGCCCAACCCACCTAGTCTCCCAGATTTTCTATTTATAATCAGGTTAATAATATGTCCTTTTATGCAAAAAAACAAAAAATAATATATATATATTACTAACGGGTTGATGTTGATCCATGTAAAGAAAATATCTGTGTAACTGTTTGAATTGTATAAAATCATGAAAGTAAACCATGGTAGCTCTATAAAATAATGTTTCTAAGGTTATGTAGAGACGCGTCATACTAAACTATGAACCAACTCTCTGTTCTGACCAAATGTTACACAGAGGACATGCCCTCCCTATACGTGAACATATCCAGTTAATAGATTATTACATATACATATAATAATAACAATATATAAACGTTTAATATCTTAAGGAGGATCGGCAATGGTGCAGTAAAAAATTCATAACCATGGTTATAACCGTTACTGTTTAATATGGTTAATCGTACCATTATGGTGTGGTGCAGTTATGATGATGAATTTTCTACCATAATAGTTATGGTTATGGTATTTGAGTTATACTAATGGTTATTATATAAATATAATATTTATTTATTATTAATAAACTAATTTATATAATATACTAAATATAAATTATATAATTGAAAATTTGAAATTGTTGAAGAATGAAGGCGCCAAAATCCAACAATAGTAATATAGACTGACGTATTTTTTAAAGTAAAATTTTCGATTTTTTATTATATTACATGTGTGGAGTGAATATGAGTATACGGGTAAAACCATGATTAATAACCACGGTTATTTTAATGGTTATGGTATTGGAAATTATACCCATAATAGTTATGGTTATGGTATGTGGTTTAAAAATATGGTATGATTATGATATTTGGCATACATGACCATACCTTAACCATTGACAGCCCTAATCTTAATGGCCCGTTCGTTTCAAGGAATGGCCACGGATTTGGGCTTACGAATTCCGTAAGCCCATGTTCGTTTGGTGGAATTGGTCATTCCTTGGAAATGGATTCCGGGCGATCCGGGCTTAGGGAATCCGGGTAAAAACCTCGGATTTCCTAAGCCCACACGGGTCTGAATCCGGAATCAGCTGCCAAATGACCGAATTGCCCTCGCCATTTTGAAGAATTTACGAGTGTGCCATCGTTCATTTGATTTCTCTCAAATCTCACCAACCCAATTCAATTTACCGTCGTTGCAGTCTCTGCGATCTGCCCTGGATTTGAGCTCGAGGAGACTGAGTGGATATGGAACAATTTGAGGTTTACTTTAAGAGAGCAGATTTGGATGGAGATGGGAGGATCAGTGGAGCTGAAGCTGTCTCCTTCTTCCAGGGATCCAACTTGCCCAAGAACGTCCTAGCTCAGGTATTGCTTTCTAATGATTTGTGATAGAGGATTGATTGGCACTTGGCAGCAACATCTTGATCTTCTAATACAGTTTTCTCTTAGGTATTGCGTTGTAGATTTTGCAATTTATATAGTTTTGCTTTGGATTGTTAGCTCTTTGGGACTAATGTTGTGGGATCTAGCTATCCTTTATTTGCCTCTCATGCCAGGACTGTTGGGATCTCTATTCTAGTGCTAATAAGAGCAATTAGTTAGCATGGAGGACCTTGGCATAAATACATTCTTAGAATCTAGACTAGCGGTGCAACTTGAGGATTAAGAGCTGAAGTCTATGAATAGAAATTTAGCTGCTTTCTGAAGTTCAGGGATTTATAAAGTAATTGAACGCTGAAGATGTGCATTTGGACTTAGGAGGCATCCAATTTAATTGGTGCTATACAGAAAATATTAACTTCTGAATTTCTTTGGATGCCAAAACCTTTCCTGCACTTCTGATTTATTCTAGTTGAATATTCCAGTCTGAGTTGCCTAATTTCATTCTGTGTTATCAAAATCTTGTTCCTTTTTTACTTTCCAGTATTTATCATACTTGCAGAGGGGTGTTGAGCTTAGGTGAAAAATGTGGACAAAAATAGATGACTCAGCATGTCACTGAAAATTCATGGCTTCATATTTTGCAGGGAAGACAAAGTGGTCAAACTTGCTAAGCCCCTTAAAGTAAATTCTGGGACTGAACCTGATGAAGATCTTGGTCTGGTAATCAGCAAGCAGGTAAGTGCATGATGAAGTAGTAGGCCATGGAAATTAGAATTTTCACTGGACGAAGAAAATGTAGAAAATTTGTATGCAACATTGATAATTTGAGGACTTCAGTTCTGTGTTCCATGGTTGAGTTTGGTTTCTGTTGGAAGGCAAAGGAACGAATTTGCAAACTGGTACAATCAGGTATTGATGATGGCGCCAAATTGCTGCTTGATGGGAGAAACATAGTGGTATAACTTGCTGCTGTCTGTCTATGAATGACTATATTCTTAAGCTATTTTCATGATTGACTTGAATTGAACAAGAAACAAGAGTTCCCTGAGTGGTAATAGCTGACAATTGACTACATATTTGTTTTTAATGGTTTGCCTAGGTTCCTGGGTACGAGCAAGGAAACTATGTTGGCCCGACCATTTTAACTGATGTCAGAGCAGACATGGAGTGTTATAAGGTATTGCCATTTTGTTAGAAACATTTGTATGTAAAAACAACAGGGATGGTGCAATATTGAGATCTGGATTCTTTCAAAAACTTGTTAACTTATCTCTTAATTACAATGCAGGAGGAGATCTTTGGCCCAGTTCTTCTTTTCATGCATGTACGCATTTTATCACGATTTACTTTCTCTTAAGTATTCTTATTCTTATTACTATTTGTTGAAATAATATCTCTCTGTTGTAGGCGGACAGCTTGGAGGAAGCCATAGCCATTGTAAACCGTAACAAGTAATTTCCCAACTCAACTATGAGAGTTTTTTCATCTATCACTTCTGATCTCAAAATGATTTCATTTCAGATATGGCAATGGAGCATCTATATTTACAACATCTGGTATCGCAGCGAGGAAATTCCAGACCGAAATTGAAGCTGGACAGGTAAAATATTAAGCACTTGATCCCTTTAATGGATGTAAATGTAGATTGGATGTAAAACTACGTACCTAAATCGTTTGTCTGTGTTGATGAAAGGTCGGAATTAATGTACCAATCCCTGTACCTCTGCCTTTTTTCTCCTTCACTTGCCTTCAGAACCGGCCCGGCCCGCCCACGATCAGCCCTAGTTGCGGGCAATTAAGATGTAGATTTATCGTAGTTTCATCGGATCGACATGTATGTATAATTTTGATTAAGGACAAAAACCCACGTTTTGTATAATGTATGTGGTGACTAACAACATTTTGTATTATGTATGTAAGATGTATTATGTATGCGGTCATGTTTACATTCTTTATTTTTTTTAAATAGAATTAATAAATTGGTCTTTTTAAAAAAACTAAAAAAAAAATCGTTTTTAATTATTTTTTTTTAATAAACGTTTTTAATATTTTTAAGTTTTATAATTAATTAATACAAAATATTTTTATTATATACTATACATATACAAAGAGGGACAAATATGTCATTTTACCACATTCCTTTTCCGTACACAATTCCACCAAAGAAACAACAGAATTCCTTATTCCGTTCTATTCAATTCCACCAAAAAAACAACTTCATATTCTTAACTCCTATTCCTTATTCCCAATTCCTATTCCGTATTCCGAATTCCGTCAAACAAACGCACCGTAAGTCTTGGAATAATATTTGTATCTAATTTGTGTTCCCACCCTTCACTAGAAGGTAGTTCTACATGCATGTGTCTAAATTCAAGAATTTTATCTTTAGAAATGTAACAGAATATGCTGATAAATACTCCATGGAATCTTTATCATCATATAAAGAACATTTTATATTTTTGGGCCACTAAGCCTTCATGGCTTTCTTACCCAAAAAATGGGTTGGGCTTTTCGTCAAATGACATTAGAGCCCTTAAAAGCCTGGGCCTTATCGTTAGCGATCCTTTCAATTACTAGGGGTAAGAAAGTTGTTTAATAAGTTCGAACCGCGCAATATATATACTATTATTATACATAAAAGGAGAAAAAGAAGGGAGGCAAAGCAGTGAGCAAGACGTTTCTATTCTATTGTTTCTGGAAGTCAAAATCAATCAGCAGCACTACCAGCCACTTTCAGTCGACGGGGATTGGATCGGTTGTGGTGGAGTGGTATTGTTGCAGTTGGATTTGATCCAGAAGGAAGTATAGTGGCATTGTCATTCCGTGGAAATGGCTGTCGATCCGTCGCTCCTGCATGAGATCGGCCCTGACGGCCTCGCCAGAGAAGCACCTGTCATTGCCTACACCGAGAAGGTGTCTTATTTGGCACTTTAGTTTTCTAAAGTATTTAGTATTTCTATGATTCCCGACGGAGTATGGATTTCTCGCTTGTTGATATGTTCCTGTTCCGTGGCAGATGATCGAGGACGAGCAGCTTCAATTGAGGAAGTAAGTCTTTTAGTTCTTGCTAGTTTCCTGCTTAATTGAGCTCTGCAGTATTTTCTTACATCACGTGCCTGTTTGATGGATAATTACTTCAATTTTGTTCATTTGCTGATGTAGATTGGATCTGGGAGATCTTGTTACTGATTTGTCTTGTACTCATTGTCCAATTGAAACTTGTTAATGTTATTGCTGGTACCCAGTCATACTTAGATTTTTATCCTTCATGAATCTTAATTCAAAATGTATTTAGCCCCAAACATGTTTTTGACGCTAATAAATCTTATATCTCAGCTTTCAACAAGCATCACCATAATTCAAGAGCTGCTCTTAGGTGTCTTTAGTTTTAACTATAGGGAATTGATGAATTCCTTATTGTGTGTATTTGCATATGTTCTTTCCAGATACATTGATGAAAACTACTCTAAGATCCGTGATGTTGAGAGGGAGTTTGCAAGTCTTTCCATGGAAATGAAACTCACTGCTGGGCCAAAAAGGCAAGGTTAGAGTTACCGCTTCTTCCCCAACTCTTCATTCAGAAAAAAAAAATTAAGATACCTCTGAATATTGAGCTTTTAAATGATGTTTATTAACGGATGACTATACTTCTGGTATATGTTGGTCATGTGTTAAGCGCTTGAGCACTTGAGAAAGAAGATAGAAGCATCAACTGAAAGGATTCGTTTAGCTAAGATTAAAGAAGACCAAGCACGAAAGGTTTGTTGCTTCTGCTTGCTACTCGACTTATTTGGCACAGTTTTATGGGTTTTCACTATAAGCAAAGAAATATAGGTTAGTTTCAGTAGGTCAGAGATTTGGCTGCTGGTTTGTCCTTCTGATTTGACTCTTACTGATATCTTCTTCAATAAATTTAGGAATGGGAAGTAGCATCCAAAGCTGTGCAGGATGAGGAAATATTAAAGCAGAAGCTATGCGAAGACCTATCAAATCTGGTAATCTTAATTTATTTTCTTGTCCTTCAAATAGATAAGACTAAGACGTTGTAAATATAAATTTTATGATAGTTGACAGTGTAAATGTTTGATAGGTGCAAGAGAGCAGCAACTCTCAGCTAGCTAGACTAGAGGAACTGAAAAGGCGGCTGGGAGCTCTTAATCCAACAAGATCATCAGGAACTTCTACTCGGGCAAGCATCTATATCTCTTCAACCCTTGTTGTAGTGATATGATTTTCCAAACATGAATTCTTCATAAAAGTGGTCAGATTAGATAAGCCAGTTTCCTTGGGTATAATTTATCCATTACTTTTGTTTCAATAGACCCTGTGTAATCTTGTGTCTATATTCTCTACCTTCTATCATCATCATCTTCTTCTTCTTCTTTCTTTATGGAAATAGATTTTTGGCTCTCGAATAATCTACTATATTCTCAGATGTGCCTTTATTTTATAGGATGAGAAAGCTTCCCAATTCACGGAGGTGAGTGTAGTTCCAGTCCTTCCCTCAACGCCCCATGCACCATGGACAGCAAGTAGAGCACTTGAAAATGCTGCTGACAGAGGAAATTCTGCTTCTGTCACAATTGACACGAACCAACAGTCTTCTGCAGATGGAGGGAAAAATAAATTCCACTTCCAAGGAAAAGGAAGAGGAATCGGAGCCGTTCCCAAGAGTCGGAACCCTGGACCTGGATGGACCGGAGCTGGGTTTGATGTGGATAACAGAACCTGATTCAGTGTCAAAAGTGTATTATATTCTCTCTTGAATGTTTTACCTTCGCTAATTTTGCATTTCAGCTAGCATATGAAGATGCAATGTTAGGTCTGTGACTACCAATTCTTTTTTCTTAAATGCAATGTCAAGTGGATTGGAAATTGTATCATAATTGCATCATTGGCCTTATAGATATGTGACATTGTTAATGGAGAAGGATCAAATAGACCAAATTTAACAAAACCAAACTGCAATACCACAAAAAAAAACAAAAAACAAAAAAAAACATTGTTTTGATTTATACTTCAAATGTTTTCTGATTCAGAGCTGTGTATCTCCATCTCTCCTTCTCCACAAAGTCTGCGTCTAGAAACTGTGCAACGAACACCCAAAGCTTATAAACATCTTCAAAATTTGAAAGGAAACTCAAGGCAAGTGTTACTGCCATGATTCCTTGATCAGCTCTCTTTTTCTTGTTCCCCGACACGGCTCCTTTTGCTGCAGATACTCGTTTCTCAAGAACCTTCACCTTCTCTTCCTCGTACTTGTCCCCAAACCATATATGGTGCAAGAAACCATAACTCAGAGAAATGTTGCTCCTGTCTGCAAGTTTCTGCACAAGCACAGGCTCAATCTTCTCCCCTTTCCAGTCATAGACATTGAATGCCAACGCGGGTCCACGATCAAACTTCACTTTAGGCCCGTAGAGTCTGATGAGCCGAACCCCTTCCGTATTGGGATGCTCGAGCTTTAGCAGTGCTTTGACTAGCCAGTTGATCAAACACCTTGATCGGTTACTAATCATGATCATACCTAATGATTCCGCGTGATCAAGTCCTGAACATTTGGTCTCCTCTTGTTGGATTGAACGTGACAACGTTATTTCCTGTTCTGGTGCTTCTGCAGGTTCCAACTTTGTGGGAATTGGACCGGAGAAAGAGTTTGATGATGAACTATCTGGAATCTGCAGAAGCTTCCTGCCAGGGACAAGACTGACAATTCCAATGCTCGTGGAGGTCTCAAGGATCGGAATGGTGGATTTCTTGACGAACAAGCAACCAAACCCAGATGGGTTTTCGCCAAAAACCTTGTACAGGGAACATACGATGAAATCGGGGCGGATAATGGACAGGCCAAAGCTGTCCATGTCCTTTGGTCCCAACTGACAGGCATCGAGTAACACATGCCACCCGTTCTCCTGAGCCATGTTCATCCATAGGTAAGGGTACCGAGCTCCGGTCACTCGCGAATGAACCGGAAAGACAAAAAGACCCCTCTTTTCTTTCTTCTTACTGCTCACAATCGTCTTCTTCAGCTTCGCGGTGTGGATCCTCAGCCTCGGCCATGAAAACTCCGCTGACATCAACTGAGCTCCTTTCTTCTCGGCGTTGTTGACCATGGCTTCCACCGCCTCGCTCTCGTAGTCATACACCGTTAGGAGCTTCTTGCTGGACTGAAAAGGGTAAGATTCTGCCAACAGCTTGAAGGCGGAGGTTCGGTTTGCAGTAAACACCATGCTGTAATCATTTTCGGAGATATTAAGGAACTCCATGATTCTGTTCTTCATCATAGATTCCGGTTTTAATTCCTGGACGCCGTGGAGAAGCTGCGTCTTTAAGCTACCTGTCTTGTACGAAATGCTAAAGAATGGGAAATCTGATTTAAGACGGATTTCCGACGGATCTTCTGAATTCAAACCGATTTCAGAGGAATCTTCATTGTGCAGCTGTGTATAAGAGAAGAGACCAATACCAATGTAGTCAAGGCAAGTGTAGTTGCACCGGGAGAGGTGGTAGTAATATTGATCCCGAATTCGGTCGATTTGTTCGGTTTCGAGGTATTGTGGGTAAGTATTGGTGAATTGGAGGAATGATTGGTGCAAAGAAGGGAGGGATTCATGGTTGGTGAAGTGGGTGTTTGGGAAGATAGAGGAGGTTGTGGTGGCTGCAAAGTCTCTTCTGCAAATAGATGAAGTGCTGCTCCTGGGTTTAGACCCTGACCCTCTTGGCTCAGGCAGACCGAGCAACGGGGTCGGGCAGCAGCCCTCAAGCCATACTTGCCTTGGCTCCCTCACACGGTTTGCATCCATGTTAGGATTCTGGGTCTCCTCAGTTGTTCTTCGCTTTGCTGGTTTCACTGTTTATAAGGATCATAATGAAGCTGCTTTTGTTTATGGAGATGTTGCTTTTAGGACATGGCAACAACTGATGGGGTCACCTGATGGGAACTCATTGAAGAGGTCAGTTTCCTTTAGTTGAACTTTTCCCTTGAATCTCTATTTCTTTTCATATTAAGAAGACATGACTCCATTTTGGCCAAAAAAAAAGACTCCATTTTGTCTTGTATATAGATTCCACGTGGCATTTTAATACCTATCTACTTCATGACACCGTACAAGTTTATTGTAGAAACCAGTATAATATCAATTGTGAGTGGAGGACAAAATTAACTTTAGTGTCTGGACAAAGGAGAAGCCTTTACAGAATAATGTTTCTGAATTTCCTCATTGTCATTACAATACATGCTAATTGCTGTCAAACATAAAACTGTTGTTTCAAGATTTAATATAGTTGTCTTAAAGCAGATCCAGCTAGCTATTGGGGCCAGTAAATTCAGCAGATCCAGCAGATCCAGAAGAATGTTTCATATTGGCAGGCCAGTAAATTCGCCCGAAGGTGTGCCTTAGCTGGATTTGCAGCTGTGTATGCTACTATGAAGGTGCATAATTTCCTCAGGTAATCCTAAAAATTTCTCTTTTCTTGAATAAGAAACAATAAAAATACCATCTTTGTGTAAAGAAGGGCTGATTGATGACCAACTGGGAATAATAGTAACAATTTGAAGCTCTTAGGATTTGACTCCAGCTGCTCATGTCTGTTCTGGTCCCAATAGTTATTTACTAACTAATAATGGCATATAGTTGCCATTTTCAATATTGCTTTGACAGAAAGCAACTCTGGTCAGGATTACGAGCCTCCTTATCTTAAACCTCATCTACACCAAACATTATCAGTTATTCATAACTGAAAATCAATGAAACTTAAAATTACTATGTGCCAAAGAATGAATTCCTTGATTAGTCAAAGCGAAAACAAGAAGTGCCTTTCTTAGTCTCCTTTCACTTTTCTCTTTAATTAACGTGCTGTGTATTTCATCATTTGAGTGGGGTTCTGGAGCGTGACTCATTAGCATTGACTGAAGATCGTTAATTAGGTGTCCAGTTGATGTATTTTATATATATATATGTAAAATTTTATAAATGGATTCATCTCATTGTTGTCTTATATGTTTTTCCTCATCGTCCTATCCTTTGTATATATTACTGGATGGTTTGAAGTAGTCTATTAATTACTTTATATAACCTTATTATTTAAAATTGTTATGGAAATTCATGTCACGCCAATTATAAAACTCTATGATTTATTCAGCACATATTGAGCTATTTCTTAAACAATTCCTGAAAGTAGAATATGGTTGGCTGATTCATGAGAACTATGACTCTTTTGGATTAAACAAAGCAACAAACTTCAAAATTCAAATCTTATGATTGCTCCCAATTAATTAAATATCTTGTATTAGCTTGATTGAGGGAGCTTTTTTTTTCCAACGTATTGAAGGAGCAGCCAGTCAAATTTCTTCAAAGCTAAGAATAGAAACTTGCATTCAAAACTAGTGTCAAAATGATGAATCTGTACTTTTTTTGTGCATTTGCTTCTCTTCCTTCCTTTATTGGAATGCAAACCAAACATGTTGAAATGCAAATGGTTAATTAATTCATGGACTTAGTCTATGGTTAATTGTGCTTTTTGTTGCCCAATGTCTATGGTTAATTGTTTATTTCCACCTTAAATATGTTCTGCAATACCAATGGGAGTTGATAAAAATCTTAAAGACCAAGTGGCATTATTTAAAAAATTTGGCAGAAGTACGAAAAACTCTCATAGTTGCATGTTCATAAATATTGTGAACTTTTTTATATTTCAACTTTCACATGTTTTTTAATAAAAACAACAACTTTCAGATGTTCTATTGTTTCTGTTAATTTACTGCTTCATAAATAAAATAGTGTTGATCCAAATAACTAATTTAACTATTTTATATGGCAATGACTATTAAAAGTAGGTGAAATTGTTTTAATCTTTTGAGAGGTTATAACTTTTGTAAGTAGTCTTGGCTAGAACTGAAGCTTAGATAGAGTGGAACTGGAATCATCATGGGCTTAAATTGTGTTGTAACTAGGCCTTAGTCATTATCCTTAACCATCCAAATTAACCCCCAAAAGAACTATAAAAAAAGGCCATAGAAGTCATTCTTGAAGCCTTGACTTACTAGTCTTTTTTGGGGGGGCCAATCTTACTAGTCTTTGAAGAAACTGTAACTCATAAAAAGGTTTCATTAATAGTGAAAGAGGCAAAAATGTATTAGCAATTATAAGCTGCATTAAGATGTTTTATGTCTTAGAATCTGCAATTATGTTTCCAATTATTATTGTCTTGAGTTCATTGCATGAATTGGAAACTCTTCTACATATAAGTAAAAATATATCTAGAAATGCTAATTGGCTCTGTTACGTGTCATTTAAAATAGATTATAATGGTTTAAACATCAATCTACTTAACTACATGTCATGTTCTGATAAAAGTTAATGCTAAAAAAGTTATGAGAATTATATGTTATGAAATTTGAAAGATGTGCTATATTGTAGTGTACAGAAACCAGTGAAATTTCTTACATGAAATGCAGAAAGGGCTGGATAGGATAACAACTTAAGCTGAAGCAGTCACAGGGCAACTCTCCTTTGGCATGTCAAGGAGATGCCAATACATATATATATATATATATATATATGCCATTACATGCCAATAGAGGGATGCCCTACAACTGATTAGCTTACACTACAACTTGATGAATTTCTTCTTCTCTCTCATTTGCAGAATGTTCTTCCTCCTTCAAAGCCATAATTGAAGCTCTCTAGTATGTTGTTCATGATTATAGAGAGCTTGAACAGCTATATATATATATGAGCCTAGACAGCAAAGCAGTGACCAAAAGGGGATAGCCCATGTTGAAATATGTCGAAATGTTGTAGAATTATCCTATGGATATCCTCTTCCTTGCTGTTTTTTTTCTGGAATAAATTTCTTTTCATTTGGATCCCTAAACACAAATTTGACCCTTATGATCTTCATCATCCCCAAGAATCCATATAAGTCAATAGCTATATAGTACTGCATAGCCTTTCTCTTTCTGTGATTTGGAAGGGTGGGTGGGAAGTGGAGAAAAGCAGCTGCAGAAAGAAATACAGATTCTTACTTTCATTATTTGGTTATGAATAAATCTCAACAGCGACTGCTCACGGTAAGAACAACGGTACCTAAACAGCATATCCTATATGCAAAATATTCTCCTGACACATACATTTGATTCCCTTTTCGTATCATCTATCAGTTTATTCAATTCTTCTACATTTGCTATCTAATTATCCCTATGAAAAGATCTGATCTTGCCTAATCTGCAGATTATTAAAAAACTGATGTAACTGCATTCTCTTTCTATTCTCTAATATTGTCTCTTATGAGCCAAGACATCTCTTCTGTTCTCTCTCGATCTTTGAGTATCAATGATTTACCACTCCTGAACCATTATCAGTTTGAGATTCAAGAGTACATACACTTTTTCTTTTCATTAGAACAACAATCATATTAAGAAACTTTGTTATTTTGTCTGAATTTTCCTGCTTTGATTTGCTCTTGCATTGCTTAGGCCAAGAACTGGAGAATGGGCTGGACTCCAAAAAAATTGCATGGCGTGGCCTACTGTTATATATGGTTCTGAACTTCCTTTTTTTTTGTGTGTGTCAGATTGGAGATTCCATTTTGGCACAAAGAAAAAAGAAGTTCCAATAAGTAAAACTCAAATCTATTCTCTTGCTATTGCAGCAAAAACATCTATATGTTTACAAAAGAGTTTCCATTTGGTCAGTAAATCTGCACACCCTGTTATGATTTATCCATCTTTACTTGATTTTCTTAGCCGCAATCTCTTTCGCTGCAATAAGGGAAGATTTGCATGTAAAAATAGATAAAATCATGCATAATTGCACATAATGTGTCTTGGTTTGAAACTGCTCTTACGAAAACGTAGTTAGGATAATGAATGTGTTAGGATCAAACAACTCAATCTAATGAAGAAAATACGTAGGATTGAGAAGGAAAAACTCAGTTTTTCTAGAGAAGAAAATAAGGGAAGCAAAATCAAATTTTTTGTGGTAACACCCAAGTGGGTAACCTCCACACGGTTTAGAAGATATTATTCATGACGGTTACTGTTATAAAATACGTATATATGGAGAAATACAGTACAATACAGTATAGCCTATGGGTTGAACCGCGAGACACGTACATTAATACATAATCTACCATTACATATTAATCAGACTACAATACCTAACAGAATGGTCTTGTTGCCATTGCTTATGTCCCCTTTTTGCTGTTCTATACACACCACTTGTGAAGTGTGAAGTGTAAGTTTTTTGTCCTTTTTTATTTTTCTCCATAGCAGTTGAGAAGCTGCCATATATAGTATGAGTTTTGTTCATATTACTATTGCCAGCAGAAACTGAAAGTTTCAACTTTGCTGTCTCTTTTCTTGTCTTCTCTGATGAATGTTTCAGTTTCAGTATGAGGATTTTACATGTTTCTTAGTATAAGATTATGCTCGACTTCTGCATCTGAAAATAAACTCAACTGTCTGAGGTAAAACTATGCATATATATCCTTAATTATATTATCATTGTGTATTTACATATAACTAAATTTCTTGCAGATTAATGGATTCATATGATATAGTAGTTCTTTGCTATGCTACATTTCTTTCCATCTCTACCATTGAAAAGAAAACCATGCAGAAAACATCAGAGATTTCATGCAGATCATCTCTCAAACTATATACTATAAGCTCTAGAAATCTGCAAAAAAAACAAGAAACAAGCAGAAACCCTGACTTGATCTCTTTCTGTTCGGTATGATCACTATCACCTCAGTGCCTTTCTGCTCTTTGTAGGAGTGATCTTAATGACCAAACCAGGGAAGACATCATCGGGATCATGAATATGTGGGTTTTGCTCTACGATATAAGAGTCTCCACACTTATCGCTGATCGTGTGAAGAGTTTCTCCTTCCCCAACCACGTAGATCTCGTCGCAGGGTCGCTTATGGAGCTGGCTACCTCTCATGGACGGCTCATAGCTGTCTAAGCTGCTTGGTTCGTTGTCTCTAATAGAGGCCACCAGAATCAAGCTGAGAAGAACAATGGCGCAGCACCATGAAGCTGTGTCTGCTATGGCTATGGAAGTTGCTATGATGTTTCTTGAGGAAGATGGAGATGCCATGGCTATATGGAGAAGTGGAAGTAGAAGAGAGTAGCTTTGTTGATGATGAAACAGTAGTGAAAGAGAGTATATATGGAGAAAGACGGGAGCTAAGCTAAACAATATAGCTGAGGTCCTTATATATATACTCCACTGTCCATACAAATATAGATGGATAGATAGATTAGGAAATGGATTTGTTCACTTAATCAATTCCTGCTAACCGTAATGTTAATATTTCATAATTTAATTTAGGGAAAAGTATGAAAAAAATGTAACATGTTTGCCAGAAATTGTGAAAGCGACACAGTTGTATTATTTGATGTAACATGTTTGATGTTGTAGGTATTTGATGCAGTCGTTAACTTTCCGTTCGAAATGTCTGTTAAGTGTGCACATGCCATGCACGTGACTTATTTGAAACGTGAAAGTACTGAAATGCCCCTGTCTTCTTCATACGACAGTTATAACACCTCTCTTGTTGGTGTCTTCTCCAATCTTAGGCTGAGCTGCAATCTTCTCCTGTTCGTGTCTTCTCCAACGAATGATGTCACCGCACAAGTCCAGCAGCTCTTCTCGAAGCTCGAAGGCGCATGAAGAGTACCAACCGTTGATTTGCTATTGTGGGTTCACTAGTCATGCCAAACCAGCTTCCACATGGAAGAATTTCGGTCGGTTTTTCTATGGGTGTCCCAATTATAAGGTGCGTTTGTCGATTTCATTTGGTTTTGACCCTAATTGTGGAATGAATTTGAAAATTGTTGTCCAACCACAGTTGTAAAGTTCCATTCGAAACCCTAATTCCCAAATTCGATTGCAGAACCACGGTTGTAATTACTTCGAGTGGAGTGACCCCCCAATGTGCGTATACGGAAGGAGGGCCGTAAGCAAATTTCGAGATATGCATGGCCATATCGAAGACGAAGTTGTTCTTCTACGTAAGAGGGAGAAGATGTTAGTTATTGCTGTTGGAGTACTTGTGGTCCTGCTTGTTTCTGTAATGGTAAAAGTAGTTGTCAATTAAGCTGAGTCTGTGTTTTTAGTTTGCGGGTCGGTTGTAGGGTCATTATGTTTTTTAATGTGTTGGTGTCAGAAAACATATGTTTTGTAATTGTTGGTTTTTGATGCAATATGTTTCTGAACAAGTATAACATAGATGTAACATGTTTGGCAAATTTCTGCAGAACCTTACCAACACAACTGAATAGAATTCCACCTGCAAATCATAACCTGTAACCCAGACCATACAGAGACCATACAAAACCTGTCAAAGTACCTTCATACAACACCCATTCCGCCAGAACACAAAATAGTACATACAAATCCACCAAAATCCACCAAAATCCACAAAAACAGTATAGTTCATCAAAATGACAGCATGCATGCTGCAAAGCACCTAAAAATACCTATTTAATCATAATATCTAATCCGCAATGGCATAAATCTTCACTGAGTTGGGAATTTTGTGAACTTGTTTGACCTGAAACGGGGGGAACTCCTTGATGGTCCACCCCTCTTCAAAATGGTTTTCTTCTTTGGGGTGATTGTTTTCAAAGGCATATCCACGGCAACGATCGCTCTACAATCTGACAGTTGGGGGGCACTTGAGCTTACTCGGACGGGTTCAACATCACTTTCCAGATCAATAATCTTAGGAACCGAACGTTTAACCTATGTATAGATACCAACAGTTAGTTTTGAACAAACGGAATGGACTACATTTTGTGATTTGAACAAACCTTAGTTTTTCTCCTCGGTGGCAATTTTGGCCTTCTTGTGGTAGGAATGACAGGTGGTACCTCTTCAACTACTCGTTCCTGCGAAGAATTACAGAACGTAATGTCAAAACCGAATGTCAGAACCGAATTATGGACAGAACCGAAACGTACCTGAGGCTGCGAATCTGGGACACTCTCAGGTACCTGGGGCGAATCTGGGACACTCTCAGGTATCTGCGAATCTGGAACCGGAGGCGGCGAATCTGGTACCTGAGCTGCCTTCTTCTTCCCTTTCTCGTGTGTGTTTAGTCTCCGTTTGACCGGTGGTGCAGTCTGTTTCGCCTTTCTCTTCCTAGGTGCCCGAGTGGACGTTTGAGTTTGTTGGGACGGTTGAGAGGGCTGGGTTGTCTGGGTTGTCTGGGTTGGTTGCGATCCTTCACCTCTCTTGGTACACGCCCTCTTGTTATGACCACTAACACCACAAAGTCCGCAATACTGCGGGAGCCCATGTTTGGTAAGTTTATCGCCGGTCTTGTTAACTGTTTCGGTAGGACCCTTCGTCCTCTTTTTCTTCGGTCTTCCCCCTTGTCTTCGTACATCCGGAGGATCAATTGGTAAAGAGTCGCCTCTCACCCGCGTATAACACACCCATTCCCCTTGACGCGTCTTTCTTCTTTTTAATCTTTTCCAGTACGTTACTAAACAATGGTCCAGCGTGTTTCGCTGCTTCTTCCCTCCTTGTTGTGAACGTGTTCATGACGATTCTGCGCAAAGTCTCCATGAGGGTAATGGGTGGCTTATCCCGAGCATCTTTTATCTTCGCGTTCCAACTCTCGGCAACATTGTTTACTACCAAATCTGTCTTGGAGTCAGGATGAAATTCATACCGGCACCAAGTCTTCGTATCGATCTTGTCCAGGTAGGCCCACGCCTTCGGGTAGTGGATCTTCATGTATTCCATATGCGCCTTGTGCCGATGGTAGTTGTAAGAACACGCTGCTGCCCAGAAACGTGATTTCACACCCGCATCATTGTGTTTCGCAACGAGCATGTTCTGATGAATATGACGCGCACAGAATCGATGTTCAGTAGCTGGGAATATCTCTTCTACGGCAGTGATTAAACCCTGACAAACATAATACATCTCCTGTTTAGTTTGTTAAACATAATACATCTGTTATTCAAAAACTTAAAACATAATGTATACGCATTTTAAAAACAGAAAACATAATTCATTAAGTGTTTAAAAATCTGTTACCTTTTGCCTATCTGACATCAATATCCAAGGACCCCCATCGCCAAGGTCAGACTTAAGGATTTCAAGAAACCACGTCCAGGACTCTCTTGTTTCAGCTTCGACCCATGCATAACATATTGGGAACACCCTATTGTCAGCATCCCTAGATACTGCACTAAGCAGTTGACCCCCGTCGAGTCCCTTAAGATGACAACCGTCCAATCCTATAAACGGTCGACAACCCGACTTAAAACCTTCCACGCAGCCCTTCAAACAAACATACATCCGCTCAAACTTGGGTCTTAATGGGTTGGTATCTGGATTCACCTGGATGTACGCAGTACTTCCCGGGTTGTGCATAATGACCGTCGCGGCGTAATCTCGGAGGCGTTCAAACTGCCATAATCTATCCCCACGGAGTTTCTCTCGGGCTAACCTTATTCCCTCGCATATGTTCCATCGTTTGACGTCAAAGTTGAAGCGTTTCTGAATCTCATCTGCAATAGTTGAATTTTTGACCTTCGGTTCATTACGTATCAACTCCATGAAATTGTCACATATCCACTTGCCTCCGATCTTCTTCGTATGGAAGGCTCTTCCACAACTGTGCTCGTCAAATAACTTCCTTAACTGAAACGTCACTTGCTTTTGAATTCGAACCGCGCCAACCTTGAACTGACATGTCGATTGCTTGCACCGAAATTCTATTCGGTTCGGTCCATTAGTTCCCTTGGACTCCATCTCGTAACCCTCCTGAATGCTGTGTCCGATAATGTACTCCCTAAAAGCCTTTGCGTCCACAAATTTCATTCCAAGTTTCAGTTCGTACCTTTTAGTGGGGCGGCCGAACTCAGAATTAACCTCTTCGTCAATAACCCTCGCCCTAGACATCTTGGTATATTCGACTTCATCCTCCGAGTTAGGAGGCGTCTGCAAGGTGTCACTCCGACAGTCGGGCTCAATGTTAAACATGTCCACATTCACGTTCTGAATTCCAATCCCGTCAACAGTATCACCCACGTCACCTTCCATAGCACCCACCAAGTCGGGTATATCAGTCATACCTTCTGTGGAGGGGGGTTTGGTTGATCGGGCATGTGGTGTCGATCTGCTTGGGGGTTTTTCAACAAAGTCGCTGGATGACGACTCTTCCTCCAATGCAGCTTTCCACTTCGGGTCCGAGATACCCCATGAATCGGATGAGAACTCCTCAGATTTTGAGTCTGTGGACAGCTCGGTCATGGGAGCTTTCCCTTTATCTTTCTCACTTAGTCGTTGCGCCCTAAGTTCAGCTATCCTTTCAGATGTCATCCTTCTCTTATTTGCAACAGTCTTCAACAATGCGTTATTTCGAAGTTGTTCTAACCAAGGATCGTTACCACATGCGGCTTCATCGAACGGTGGAACCACGTACAAACTAACGTCGTGATTCTCTTGTTGTTTGTCTCTAATTAGCTGCACGTCTTCATCGCCCACAATGATTTCGATGTCCTTCTTCGGATCTCCACCGGGTGGAACGTAGGTGATAGTCCCATCCCTCTTGAGACCGTAATACTCAAGAAGGGCAGCGATTGTGCAGTAGGCGAACACTTCTTCGGATATCTCCATTTCATACAATTTGCCGTTGTAAACACCACCCACCCAACTGGAATCGTAGTGGATCTTCAAAATCCACTTATCAGCACCTGAGGTCGACATTCAAACCTGCAAAGAGTAAACAACAAACCAGTAAACATCCGAAACACATTCCGTCGCTGCAACCAAAAATCCGAAATCGTTTTAACTTCCAAACACACAAGTGAACATACAAGTTAACAATGTCGTTTCACCCAGCAAACATATGCAATCGGTTACCCACAAGAAAAATTAAGCAGCAATCGATTTCGGTAATAACCGATTACACTCCAAATCTGTCACCTTTGTCAAATTCGAAACGTACAACTACAATCGGACCAAAGCGTGCTTTTATAGAGCAGGTAGGGGCCAAGGAAGTTACCTGAGGCGGGAGAATTAACGGGTAAGGCGACGGATCACTCGGAGGAGTCGATTGACGATTCAACCGAGACCTGGAAGAGGCGTTTGCTGCAACAGGGTCCGTGCGAGGAGGCGTTTGCTGCAATCGGTTCAGACTTCGCAAGCAGCAGCTCGTAGGGGTGGGTGACAGTTGATCTTCGCAAGCAGCAGCTCGTCGCAAACTCTTCGAACTAGGGTTTTTACACTTCACAAGAATGGTTTCAGATTTCGGTAGGGTGATGGGTGTAGGAAGGAATGCCTTATGGAGGGAAATGGGTGTAGGGGTATCTTGGACATTTACGAAAATATTTCATTCAGATTTGACAAATAATGTCACGTGCCTGGCACATGCTGGTTTTTAACGGGCAAATCAACGGAAGAACAAACGTTTGCATTTAAAACCTACAAAATGAAACGTCTTACATCAATTACCTACACTCCAAAACTAGTTCCATCAACCACCATTTTTGGCAAACATGTTACATTTTTTTCATACTTTTCCCTTTAATTTAATTGCTATCATTGTATTATGATCACCAAAATTGATATATAATAAATTTAATTATCCTTAATTTTTTCTTAAATTATATTGTAATAAAAAAATTTAGTATATGCATCTACTTACTTTTCATAAAATATAAAATTTAGTACATAAAATAAACTTAAGAAAAATAATAAACTATGATATAGAAAATTGATTAAAAAATTTAATTGTCAAACTTATAAGATATAGTTAAATTAATATAGATAGATAGATAGATATTTTTTGATCAAAACAAATAAATAAGATTAGAAAGATTCGATTTCTTTTCAAAAAATCGTCAACTGAGTTTACTGGAGTAGTTATATGTTGGGCCAGTAGATCCGTCAACACTGCCGGCGTGTATGTCGGGCTCTACTCCATGAATTAATTCACCCTCCACACCCATTTACACCTTAATTTAACTCTTTTTCCCCATTATTTTGATTTTATTATGCTAAATTTTCAAGCACTATCAATATTTTTTTACGAGTAACGAAAGTTTTTTAATTAACACAATTATATTACATGTAGGGCTTATCATGGGCGGTCCGGAAGGCAATACCGAGACTGAAATTTCGGTCTTGCCTTCTGGAGGACCGAGACCGACCTCGGTTAAAAAAAAACGCCTGAGACGGTCTTTCTTGACTCGGGCCGGTATCGGTCCTGGACCGAATCTGCAAAAAAAAAAAAACTATGAGTTCACAGTATTTTTTAGTAAAAGACGAAAGATTAGTTCACCTCTCAAAAAAACACTATGAACTCATTATATTCTTTAGCAAATTTATCATGATGCAGCTTTTATAGAGATAGAAAACCTCCAAAATCCACATTTTTTTCGGTGTGGTATTATGAAAATCTCAAATCCACATTCATTCGGTCCGGGCCGGTCCTAAACGGACTTTCGGGAAAAAAACAACCAAGACCGACCTTGAAGGAAAAAAAAACGTCCGCTCGGTCTCGGACCTAGTCGGACCGGTCTTATCGAGAATTCGGTACTACAATCTTTTTTTATCACGCATTCAAATATATACGTGGAGTAGTCGAATCTTATTCAGATTAGCACAAAAAATAAATATAGTTTAGTAATGCTTATAAATAGTCAAGAAAGTGAGTTTTTCATATAAAATAAACATTTATTCTTCTTCAGTACAGTAATGGAAGCCTTGTGTGGGTTATATATATATCATTTGAGTAACTAATAATATATATAATAAATAACGAGTCAGTCTCTCAACTATACTAGGAGGTGCTAGTGAGACTATGTTGACGGGAACAGTGCATGTGATCAGGTATGAAGTCAGAAAAATTATCGAGTGAGGGCAAATATTAGAGTAAGGGAAAATTGTTGAACTAAAAAAAAATCAGTGTTGACAAATATATGATTAAAATGGGCTAAATTGAAGATTATTGCATTTTTTAGGGTCAAATTTATACATAGTTGAAAGTTGAGGGGGACAATTGTCCCTAGGGCTAAGGGAGCTTCGTCTCTGCATGTGCTGTTTGTTAAGATGCATCATGTACGTGATTTGTGCGCAAATGAATATGGCAACTGTCTGAAGTAGCGATGTGTCTAGGGTTGTTACTGCTAATCTATTCCTTTTTTCTAGCAAAAAAACACACAAATTTAGTAAATTACACTTGTGTAGATGGAAAAAAAAATGATGTAATTTGATTGTATCGCTCTTATATCTTCCATTTAAAAGTGTTATATCAGTCAATTTCAAAATACAAACTTTAAAACAAGTGAATAACGTGGCGTTCTGCCGACCTAAAGTCCAAATAATTGTCGTGTTGAAAAGTGAACCAATCTTGTTGTAAAAATTATAATAAATATTTTTATTTTTCTTAAGATTGTGTGGTAATGATTGAATATTTTCTGAGAGAAGCCCAATTAAAATTTGCTCTAATTGGTTTCGTTATAATTTGGGCTTCAAGGATGAATTGGGCTCATCTAGAGAACACGAATACATCACGGAACACGAACATTGGACCGAAAAACATCCCGAAAGACTGAAACCACAAGCTGTTTTACCAGAACAAATTAGCAGATTGAAAGAGGAAGTATGAATGTAGATCGCACCCGTGACACAATCACCAACTTCCACGTGTCATCATTTCAGTAGCCCCTCCTGGGCCTCCTCTATCCCTCTCTCCTCAAAACTTCTGGCAATCCTCTGTGATTTGATTGATGGAGGATCGATCTGTACGACCCTCCCACTGACTTCTCCCCCCACCTCTGAAACTTCTCCATAAATCTCAGAACGCCACTCCAGCATTTACGTCAGCAGAATCTGATGTCTGGCCACAGCTGGATTCTGCTATTCCTCGCACTTTCTTCTCGAGTTGGCGCTAGCTCCGGTGACGCTGATCCGATTTACAGGTGATTTCCTCGGTCTCTGAGATCGTCCTTTATAAAAGTTTCATTATGTAGGATCCTCAGAGGATTAGCAAAGTGTTATCTACTATCTAGTCGATGTAGAGTTTGACCTTTCGCGCGATTAGTTCGAGGACTGGTGTCTTTGCGACGAAATGGTGGATTTTGAGCTCTTATTTGTGTCTGGGGGCTTCATTTGAGTAATACACTAGCTCAGGTCTATTGCCAGTTGCGAATCTATTAGTGTCAATTGGTGTCAATTGGAGCTTCGAATTTCTATTTATCCGTGACAATTTGCTGAGCTAACGGGAGCAAGCATGTTATACTGTTTGAAAATTGAATTTGTAGTAAGATGAAGTTAATTTAGTTACACACCACCTATCTATCACAAAAAGTCAACAAGAAGATAATTGATTAAGATTATAATTTATAAGTACCAACTCTCTTCGAGCAAATCCCTACTTTTGTTGATGTGTCCCATTTATGATTTTCTGCATAAACAGAAGACTTTTTGATGATTGGTAGGTGGAATAATTTGTCCCATTAACAACTTGTTCGCTTATCTTCCGCTAGATCTTGTGTGGAATTTTGTGAGAAATCCGGATGTGTTGGAGACCAATGCTTCCAAAACTGCAAATTCTCATCTGATGGGAAACCCGTTGACAGTCCATTGCATATGCAAGACACTCTTTATCTGCGCTGGAAACAATGGGACTGCCACAGTGACTGTCGATACCACTGTATGCTCTCAAGGGAAGAGGAACGAGGGAAACTTGGGGAAGAACCCATCAAGTATCACGGCAAATGGCCGTTCCAGCGTATCTACGGCATTCAGGTAAAAATTGATTTATTTTTCTAACTTCTTCTTCAATTATTCACTCAGTCCTTACTTGGTAAGTGTTGCTTCATTCTAAGGAACCTGCCTCTGTCATGTTCTCTGCCATCAACCTTTCTGTCCAATTCCATGGATGGCTGTCCTTCTTTATCGCTGTGCATTACAATTTACCCTTGAAGTTCCAGAAAGGCTGTGTCTATGAATACACTGGATTATGGCATGTCTATGGACTCTTATCCATGAACTGCTGGTTCTGGAGTGCTGCTTTTCATATTCGGTAAGCAATGGACTTCATATTTTTCCTTCATAGCCGTGATTGACCCTTTCAAGAAAATCTTGGAAGTGATTCTTGCTTTGTAATTTTGTACACAATTTGCAGCGATGTGGAATTTACAGAGAGGCTAGATTATTCATCTGCAATCGCTCTAATTGGCTTTTCCCTCATTTTGGCCATAATGCGAGCTTTCAATGTGAGAGATGAGGCTGCTAGAGTCATGGTAGCAGCTCCTCTGGTTGCATTTGTGACAACCCACATTCTTTACCTGAACTTGTTTAAACTAGAGTATGGTGAGTTTGCTTCCTTCGCTACTCTGTCCCCGACCATCTAAAATACATTACTTTTGGAACATCATATTGACCATGTTCTTCCCAGGTTGGAATATGAAAGTGTGTTTAGTCATGGGAGTCGCTCAGCTTGTTATGTGGGCAGTTTGGGCTTATATGAATCGCCACCCATCACGATGGAAGGTGTGGGTGGTGGTACTGGGCACGGCTGTCGCGATGCCACTGCAGGTCTGTGACTTTCCTCCATACATGGGATTCATAGATGCTCATGCTCTATGGCATGCCTCCATGATTCCTCTTTCCTTCATTTGGTGGAGTTTTGTTAGGGACGATGCTGAGTATCGATCCACAACTCTCCTCAAGAAGACAAAGTAGCGCAGAATCATCGTCTGCAAGTTGTGTTGCTCCGACCACCACAAGTAATCCATGTTATTGTTGTTTCGGTTCTTTCTAGTTTTCTGCACCTTCCGTCTGTTTTTGTTTTTGCATCTACATTGTCATAGATGTCGATGTTTTTCCCCAACGAACAAGTTTCTTGGTGGAGAAGATCTCACAGGTGTAGGGCAGTACTAGTTTTTTCCTGTGACATTGTTTGTACTCTGCTTCTGCATATTGATCATCCTACTTGTTGTTGGGCTGTTGCCGTTCGTGTTTCCGTTGAATAAACATGTTTTGTGTGCATCTCAATGTTGTGTTCACTTCATCAGTGCTTCTTTTCGTAGCCTGTAATTACAGTCTAAGAAAAGGAGTTCATCTCAATTTAACTTGAATCATGAGGGAGAGATGAAACGTAACTAACAATAGAGTAGACCCACAAAGGAGAGATATTTTTGCAGTTGTCGTGAAATCTCCACCGTCGGTTTCGTTGGTCTGACTACTGAGCTTAGCCTTCTTCAGTGTAAGTACTTGCATGGTCTTCTTTTTCACTTCGCAGTCTCTCTTCACAGTATGACTTCTCGCCGCCACCAGAGCTGTCAGACTTCTCAAAGTCGCCACCGTCAGACTTTGACTTCCGTGCAGAAATCTCAGAATTGGTGGTAAATTCCCGACACTACTGGACCGGCCGACAGCGGAGCCTTGTTGTTCATCTGATGATCGATGAAGCTGTCGTTCATAAAATAAAACATCCTTGGAGACAGTTTTCGCTTAGTGTGTGTGTTCTAGAGTAGAGCTGTTATAAATGTTTGAACACATTATTGTATCTCTTTGATTGCTTTACTAAGCTAATTAGGGTGTTATTAGTAGTACTTTAATTGATGTTCTGAAAGAATTTTTGTCTTCATCACTCAGCACACCCTCCCCCCACCCAAAAGATCAAAATAGGACAGTGTTTGTGAGTAAGACAAAAATGACAACTTTACACGATTCTCGACAATGAAAAAATTGTCTCTTCGATGCCAACAAAACAGGTAATGCTTGGTTTGTTTGTATAGCTAATCGTAGTATGACATTTGTGAGATTTAAGATGTACACATTAACCAACTGTCTCAAAAGTATTGTGAGTGAAGGCGACCGGTATACTCTTAAGTCATCTTAACATTCTCTCTTAAACTGATATTTATGAACATCGGTTTACCCATGGGTTTGTGCCCGACCTCGACCTTTAATGGGAGTGTATCAATATTTTCAACGTCGCCAAGATTTGAACCTGTGCGCTCTGATACCATGTGAAATTTAAGACGTACACTTTAACCAACTGTCTCAAAAATCCGAATTTGTGAGTGAAGACGATCGGTATACTCTTAAGTCATCTTAACAACATTAATTAGTACATAGGTTTTCGTTTGAGTGAATGTTGATAGTAATTGGACTGAGACTACGATAAACCTGCCTTCCTCCCTTCCCTGGTCTCCATCAAAGATGAATGCCACGACATTTTTGGATCCTTCTCCGTTTGGTGTTACATGCACGTAAAACCAAATCATGATCGATCCTATAGACGACCTATTTATATATATACCATGAAGACGACAAACCCGATATAGATAGATGATTAATGATGAGTGGATTGTTCATTAGGACATAGTTCTCATTAATTGAGAAATTGTTGTCTTTTTCGTCGAAACGAAAGAGGAGACAAGGGAGACAACAAAGGGACGTACTATGTTGCCCAATCTTCGAGAAGCAAGCGCGGTTGAAACAAGAGGAGGCATTATTGAGGTTAGGGTTTCTATCGTGTTATCAGTCATGACAATACTGATGCAGTTTCTTTGACAACTCAGCTAGTTACTCTTGTTATTCATTTGCATGAGTCATGACACGTCGTATTGGACAATATATATATATATATATGGTGATGGTGTTGAGTTATAGCAAAACCCTAGCCAACAGCAGAGGGAACAAGCTGACAGACACTTCAACTCATCAACATGAACTAAATAAGAACTATTAATATACAAAGCAAGTTGTAACATTTTGATGATGTTTTTAAATGTGTTAGGAAATAAAAATAAAATGTGCACAAATATATATAATATTGGTGTCACAAGTTTTGGCTTTTATACCCCAAAGTTAAGCTTGTTTTTGTTGGTGCCAGCATTCAATTTGGCTTACTCTTCTACCTTTTTATTAGCTTTACACTTGTCTTCTTCTTCTATATAAATAAATACATTAATTATTCAAAGAAAAAAGTGATTATTTGTTCATCCTTCATGATTTATTTAAATATATTTTTTTTGGCAAAGTACGACGTACTATATCATTTCAATAACCGAACGATAGTTTGAGTACAAAATATTATCCGCAAAAATACATCTAAGTAGAGGGGTTGGGGGTGTGAGATCACCCAATCCTGAGGGCACAAAATATAAACCGCAAAAAATGATTTATTTAATTAGCACTACTATATATATAGTGAATAATATGATCCACTATTATGAGATTTTGGCTTCATAAAACCCTAAATTGATTCCATGGATGAATATACATAGACTCTATTGTATTTTTTATTTTATTTTTGCAAAAATGTCAATGTATTTGAAAATAGCACCACCCCAACTTAAATTCTTCTTCTACACCGAAAGCAATAATGATAAAGTAAGGTGAGACCATTTTGTATTGTTCATTTGTTCTAGTGTTGTTGTAAAGATCCCTTTCTCATTAAGGGTTCTTGGTCGTCCAAGAATATTTGACCATCAACTCATTGGATCCACCAACCCACTACCTAGCTATATGGGTTGGGTTCTTGATGACCGTCTGACCGCCCTCGGAAGCCGTAATTGAAGAAGAGATCACTAAGGTGGGTGAAAAGTCGACATACCACTAGATAATTAGTTAGTGTGACGTTTAAAAATAAATGATTTAAGTAGTGTAATTTTGTAATTAATAAGTATTATTTATAATATTTTAATAAGCAAAACTATTTTTAATGGGTTGACATTGTTTTGAGTATTTTAGATTAATATTCTCATACATATACAAAATATTAGGCAAAAAAGAATACATCTTCTTGAATATTTTAATTCATAATAATAATTCCCATAAATTGGGTTAAATACCAAGTAGTTACCTGAACTTTGGATGTTTTGCAACGAGCTACCCAAAATTTGAAAATTCAAAATGGGCTGCCTCAACTTTGAAGAAGGTGCAAATAGCTACCTCCGTCCAATTTCCGACGACTTTCCGACGAAAGTTGACGGAACATTGGACTGAGATAGCTATTTGCACATTCTTCAAAGTTGAGGTAGCCTGTTTTGAATTTTCAAAGTTCGAGTAGCTCATTGCAAAACGATCAAAGTTAAGGTAACTACTTGTTATTTAACCCTTATAAATTTATACATGTATATTGTTGAATATATATTCCACCGAGTGAAGACAAAACTTCCATGGCCCCCCTATCAGATATTGTGGGCTTCTTCTTTATCAAACCGGTCGGTTCAAACTATTTTGTCGTTACCAAGACGATGTTCCCATTGCCATCCTCCTTTCTTCCTTTCTTCCTATGTTGTGTTACACATTAAATATAATATTTCATATAATGTTGAAATGTCATATTTTTTCTACATAATCTTCATTTTATTTTATTTATAAAAACTATGATTTAAAATAACATGATCAATTAAGTAAAAATACACATCCTACTAGGCTACTACTGACTGATTCATGTGTTGTGTAGAAACTTAAATTAAAAGACAAATTATAATATTTATTATCATGTCCTTTGTGTAGAATTTAAAAAATATGTTTTATTATTGATTAATTCAAAAACATTGAAATTTTGGGTTTGGTTACATGTCATTACCCAACTTAATCAAACTAAATTATATTTCTTTGAATTAGATTTACATGATGTTTTCTTTTTTTAAAGAATATAATTTTAAAATAAGATAAATATTTTTAAAGATGCACATCATAATTTAAATATATATATATATATAACACAAAATAGAAATTAAAGTAGAGTCTCCAGTCTCCACCACTTGAATACAATTGATAGTGGAGATTCTGCTCTCTCCCTCATGCAAAAGAACCTTCTACACGTACGTAGACTGGGTCTGCATACATTTTATTTCACAAATAAAACATTTATTTTACAGAGGGCTGTTTCACTAGAGTCCACGACCTAAAATTCAAAGATATTTAAAATGCAAAGAAAAGAAAAAGAAGCGTCCTTCAATATCTCCTATAAATAGCAAATACTCTACACTTCCCAAATCCTCCTTCTCTTTAGCTTCCTGATCTACTATCTACACACAGACAGACAGAGACAGAATTGTTGAAAATGTGTCAGAAGCTGACATCCTCGTCACCGGCTCCTATGTTCTGCAAATGCAAAGCAGCAAAAGACAGACTTTACCTTGTCTCCAATACTGACCAACAACACACACACATCCACCAACCCTTCTTGCTCAGTCAAACTCAAACACCCGTGGAGTTGCCTTTGAACACAAAATGTCTTCCAACGCCACTGACTCAGAAGATTGCACAAGCTCCAAAAATGAGGACGCATCTGTCCATGGTTGTCAGAGAATTCCGGTCACTCGCAAACATCGCCCTTCCCATGATCCTCACCGGACTCCTTCTTTACTCACGCTCCATGATCTCCATGATCTTCCTAGGAAGCCTCGGTGAACTCGCCCTCGCCGGTGGTTCACTGGCTGTTGGATTCGCCAACATCACAGGATACTCAATCCTCTCCGGCCTCGCCATGGGAATGGAGCCGATCTGCGGCCAAGCTTTCGGGGCCAAGAAGCTCACTCTCCTCGGCCTCACCCTCCAGAGAACAATCCTTCTCCTCCTTCTCACCTCAATCCCCGTTTCATTTCTCTGGCTCAACATGAAGCAAATCTTGCTTTTATGCGGCCAAGATGCTGACATTGCGGACGAGGCCCACTCCTACCTTCTTTACTCCCTGCCGGACCTCCTCGCTCAGTCCCTTCTCCACCCTCTCCGAATTTACCTTCGAACACAGTCCATAACTCTTCCATTGACCCTCTGCGCTGCGTTTTCGATTCTCATGCACGTCCCTATCAACTACCTTCTGGTCACCCACTTAAATTTAGGCATCAAAGGCGTGGCACTTAGTGGTGTTTTCACAAACTTCATCTTAGTCCTCTCCCTCGTCGTCTACATCATCATCTCTAGGGTTTATGAGAAAACATGGGCAGGGGTTTCCATGGAATGCTTCAGAGAATGGAGGTCACTACTAAACTTAGCCGTCCCGAGCTGCATTTCGGTCTGCCTCGAATGGTGGTGGTACGAGATCATGATCTTACTCTGCGGCCTACTGATAAACCCTAGAGCCACCGTGGCATCTATGGGCATCTTGATTCAAACCACCTCACTCATCTACATATTCCCTTCGTCGCTCAGCTTCAGTGTCTCGACTCGGGTGGGGAACGAGCTTGGCGCCAACCGGCCACACAAGGCCCAACTCTCGGCGGTTGTTGGCCTTTGCTGCAGCTTTGGGGTGGGCCTCTCGGCCTTGTTCTTCGTCACGATGGTGAGAAACCTTTGGGCTGGAATGTTCACGCATGACAAAGAGATCATTGCTCTGACATCAATGGTGCTTCCAATCATCGGTCTCTGCGAGCTCGGGAACTGCCCTCAGACAACAGGGTGCGGAGTCCTACGTGGCACAGCAAGACCCAAGGTTGGCGCCAACATAAACCTGGGATGTTTCTACCTTGTCGGGACGCCAGTGGCCGTGGTTCTGTCATTCTTTCTAGGGTTTGACTTCAAGGGTCTCTGGTTCGGGCTCCTGGCGGCGCAAGGATCGTGCATGATGACGATGCTGGTGGTGATCATGAGGACGGACTGGGAGCACGAAGCGCAGAGAGCGCAGGAGCTTACAAAAGGAGGAAGAGGAGGAGGAGAGGTTGAAGACGATGACGCCATTCATGGTGAGGAAATAGAGGAACAACAGAAGCCCCTTCTGCTGACTGCTGAAGCAACCGAGGAGGATTTTTTCCTCCGTTTGCTGGGTAATAATTTGGATCATTCATATGTTTAATGATGTTTTCTTTTTGTCTAACGTTGTGTCCTTTTTCGATTTGTTTGTCCTTAGAAGGTGTTCTTGTTTAGAAGGTCAAATTTTTGTCCATGGATTGTACAGAGTAGTCTAGTAGACCAGACTAGAGAGAAAGAGAGTTAATTTTTTTTTTTTTAAGTTTTGCTAAATCTAACCAGGTGTAAACGTTGCCTCTAATTAAGGTACATGTGATGGCCAAAATAAACAAAAGGTACATGTGGTGTTATTATTTCTGAGTGGATTAAATATGATGTAAATCTTAATTTGAATACCAAAAATATACGGAATATTTATTAAATTAATGGAAAAAAATCATAAACAATAAACATATCAAGTATGTGTGTAAGTATTTATAATTCATTCGGATAAATTCTTTTTTAATAGAATTAATGAAAATTATATGGAAGATTTTGATAAATATTTCTACGTAAAGTACATGTTAATTACTAGTTCATTATAAATATTAGCTACACCATAAAACTGTCACGCATAATAAGTGTTATTTGTCTTATGGTAGGTAATTTGTTAGAACCTATTTAATTTGTGTAATTATCACTTCATGATATTTACATATATATAGTATTTCATAATTATAAATTAATTAACATTCAAAATATATAATTAGGAAAGCCAAGGCATTATAAATATATATTAGACATTGTACATATATATATTTCAAACTACGATTTTAATTAGGTATTCAAAGATCAATATATATATAGTGCATGATATTTTTAAGGGAGTTGACCATACATGAATTGATAGCAACTTAATTACTTTGACTGGAAAATGTGAAATAAAGATTAATATCGAGCTGCCACAGCTTACAAGTCAAACAAAATGAATATAAAAATAAAGTTTCAAAAGAGGATGATATTTATATATATATGTGTGTGTAAGAAAACGAGCTATATATATAGGCCTATATCAGGTGTTTTATTTCATGTACATGCTTGACTAATAAATCTAAGGTAATAATTTAATTAACCTTTTCATATTCATTTATCACGGCGAAAATAAATTATATTTTCACCTATCAATTAGTTCGTCTAAATTTCACCAAATCACTTGAATTGTAGTAATTATTTGATGTGAAATAAATATTATCCACCCAAAAAGCCATATGAATAAATTTTCACGACCTAATAAATCCATAATCGGACTTGATACAACGTAACTAGTATACAGTTGACTTTCTTATTCTCTCTTTTTTTTTCTCTTCTTATTATTATATATAGTTTTTTTTTTGTCATAAAAAATTTGCTCATTCAAGAACTATGGAGACTAAGCTCGCTTACACACACACAATCCGTAAACAAAGGAGAAGACAACTCGGGTGGGGGTACAAGGACCCAATCCGAAGGACACACCCGTAACCTAGCCTGGTTTGCTATCTAATCCGCACATTTGCTTGCGGCTCTAGGGATAGCCCCCAGCTAACAACATCCATGGACGAAGCCAGGAACAACACATTATCTACTAGAGTTTCTATCCTCCACAAAAATGTCTTACCTCGGATATGGTTAATAACCCTCTCCGAGTCCGACTCAAAGGAAACTCTCCGCCACCGATTATCTACCGCTAACTTAACCGCATGAAGGATCGCATTGGCTTCTAACTCGTCAACCGATCCTCCCATCTCCTGCCCGTGCCAACCCCCAAGGATAGAGCCCGATCGGTCTCGAGCAATGACCCCTATCCCGCCTTGGCCCGTCGAAGAGCACCAAGAGGCGGTCGTGAGTTGACCGTATCTCGACTATGCCCTCTCGTGGTGCAGGTGCAGGTCCGAGACCAAGGATCCAGAACGGCGCATCACGGTGGCGACCACCGGCGGGCGACATTATTAAGATTAATTATATATAGTTCAAGATCAAATAATATTCAAGGGCAATATATAAGATGAATACGAGAAGCAACATTTGACTTGACAAAAAAGGAAATGAATCTAGAATCTGACCCCGATGAAGAGCCATTTAACCCTTCATGTAACCATCATTATATATTGATTAATGATGTATTGTAATGGTAATTAATGAACCAAATCCAGGGAACTGGATCCCGTAATCCTGTACGTAATTATTTGGAGAACAAATAATTATTTATTTATAGAAAAATAAATAAAATATTACTTTTGTGAGGTACTATGTATACATATATATTGGATACAATAATAATAATAAATAAACTCTATCCGCAAGCATATCTTAATGCAAGATGACTTTAATACGATTATTAAGAGTCGATACACACATGTCCTATGAGTAGGGCTGATCATGGGCGGGCCGGTTCTGAAGGCAAAACCGAGACCGAAATTTCGGTCTTGCCTTCTGGAGGACCGAGACCGACCTCGGCCAAAAAAACCCGCCAGAGTCGGTCTTTCTTGATTCGGGCCGGTCTCGGTCCTGGACCGAATCTACCCAAAAAAAAACAAAAAACTATGAGTTCACGATATTTTTTAGTAGAATGCGAAGGAATAGTTCACCTCTCAAAGAAACACTATGAATTCACTATATTCTTTCGTAAATTTATCAAGATGCAGCTTTTATAGAGATAGAAAACCTCCAAAATTCACATTCCTTTCGGTGTGGTATTATGAAAATCTCATATCCACATACATTCGGTCTGGGCCGGTCCTAAACGGGTTTTCGGGAAAAAAGCCCGAGACCGATCTTGAAGGAAAAAACCCGTCCGTTCGGTCTCGGTCCTAGTCGGGCCGATCTCAGACCGGTCTTGTCGGGAATTCGATCCTATAGTCTTTTTTGATCACCTACCTATGAGCCTGTAATATTTACTAAGGAAATATTCATAATATTGCTTGGAGAAACTATTATATATATATATATATAGCAATAATATAACTCACATTTATTGCTTTGGGGAGCAAATAAATATATGTATATAATAATTTAATTAAAGGGTATTCTCTTGGGATAGGGTACGTACGTAATAATATTATTAATAATAATGGTCCGGTCCTTTGGATTGCATGAAACATTTTTATGGGTTCCTTTGAACACATTTAATAGCCACTTCAGATATCATCCCTTCCTCAATCTCAAAAGTTATGGAGACATGAAGAAGTACTTGATAATATAATATATTTGATGAAATATATATTTGTATATCCACGTTTCTCACGAATCTTAATACCTGAGATATATGGAGAGACAGCCTTAACCTTAATATGTAACAAATATATTATTAATTTATATACAAACTGCAGCCACAAAACTCCATCAAAGGCCACGACTTCCTCCACGCTTTGATTCTTTACTAAGATAGTGTAGAGTGATTCATGGGATATATAATATTAATAAGGAGATTATAATATTTATAAATATATCGACGTACTTTTCAAGACACGGAGTTGGGAATTATATTATTTTTGTCAATCAATTATATAACATGGGTATGTCGTATTAGCTTATGTAATTGCATTAGAGATAAATATTATTAATATTGTGGATAACAATGGACGTCATGATTAAGAATACCCAACAGAAAATAATTAAAATTTATTTTATTTTTTCAGTAATGAGTCCAAGGAACAACAAGAACTACCCTCTTCCGCAGCAGCAGAATGTTCTATTGCCATGCGCCGACATTTACTCCCACGTTTTGACCGACTTGTTTACTTTCATTGATCCAAGTCAATATTAACAGGCGTTGCTTTGAATTATCCACCAAACAAGTTTGTCTTTACATTAAAATCACAATTAGTAGTAATAATAATAATAAGGTAAAAATACTACGCCCATTTTAATTTTTTATCTTAAAATTAAAAATATTTCATAATATTTGAAAATAATGAAAACAAATTCCCTTACCGATGATTAACAGGCGCTCTTTCAGGAGAGAATTTTTTATTATTTTAAACATTGGGAGAAACTTTAAATTTTAAGAAAATTTTTTAAAATCAACGTAAATTTTGGGGGATAATATATTATTTAGCTCTAATAATAATCACTATTTTGTTACAAAAGAGTGTGTGAATATCAAGTATATTAATTTTAAATAATATTCATGGTCATTCCCTTATAATTCACAATGTATATTTATCTTTCTTAATCAATTTACCCATTTGATCTAACTATCATAATTCATTAGTAAATATACATATTTTTAATATTTATTATGGGTTGGTAAGAGTAAAAAAATAAAAAAAAGACATAAATATAATAATACTACGATATATCATATAGTGGTAACTGGTAAGGAGGACAATTGCAACAAGAGATTACTGGACTAGAGATTACTGGGTCCGCCGACGTGGCTCCATCGATAACGTGTTTCAGACAACTTCTGCAGACCATGGGCCACGTATGCATGCCACCTCGTTTCATGATCTAAGAAATAATTATAAACTAAATAAAAAAAATGTTCATTTGATTTGGTTTCATCTTGTCAACTCTTTTCATTTTCCTCTCTAATTATTATTAAATCCCATTACGGTTTAATTAAGGTTAAAATCCATGCTGATGGTGTAGATTAAGACTGATAAGTAAATATAAACCAATTCCAGAATTTGAGCTTCACCTTTCATTTATTAAAAAACTTCATTTATAAAAAAAAAAAAAAGTATATATCTTTATTAATAATAGTGTTAAAGTATGAATGTTCGAATCCTAAAAACAGCTATTATTGGATTAAAGTCATAATATGAAAAATTCAGTGTAAAAATATATTTGTAAATGAGATTCCATCGAATTATGTGGTCAATGGACGGCGAGTTTGCCCTCCCAAATTATTAAAACAAAGAAACTAGGGTTTTGAGTATGGGTGATCAAATTACCCATTGGACCCGGAACGACACTTCGGGTAGGTTCCGGGTGTACGTTTTAAAAATCGGATAGGTTCCTGGAAAAAAATTAAGAACCTCTTTGTTCGGTTCCGATTCTATTGAGTACCCTAAAGAAACCATAACCAGATCTCTGTATATAATTATATATATATATATACTATAAACTAATAAATTAATAGCCTAAAGGGTACCCTAAAACGAATAAACTAATAAAGTATGTCTGTCTCTATTTTAATAAAGTATGCACTAAGCACTATGTAGTGTCTCTATTCTAATTTGAATCAGTATCGAATCGGAACCGAACCGAGGATGCGAAGCAACCGATTCCTAACAGGGTACCCGGAACCGTTTGTACAAACAGGTTCCGGGTAGGTTCTGGTTTCAAAATTAAACGGGTAGTTTCCGATTCAAAAATTTAATACCCAATTTTAAACTGGGTAGATTCCGGGAACCCCTAAATTTACAGGGTACCCGGAACCGCTCACCCCTAGTTTTGAGAATCTATATGGTATTTTTTTCTATATATAAAAGCCCCTCAACTTTCTGTACATACCCAATCGAAATCCATCAATCTCTCCATGAGTTGGCCCATTTAAAATTCAATTTTTTTAATTTTATTGGGCTGAAGTGAAATCTTTTCCTCAGTTCGTGTTGAATTAGAGGTGGAACACTTAGAAATTAGAATCCCCCTAGCTTATCGAAAAAAGTGCACCCTAAGAATAATCATGCTGCCCTATTCACCTGTTTGAATATTATAATATATTTATAATTGTGATTATTAATTATAATTTTAACCATTATGATCACTAATTATATAATGATCCAAAGTATATTGTTCCTAACTTCCTATCATTTGTTGATAAACAAGGCCTCTTTTCCATTGACTAATACACCTCTTTTGGGCCTTTTATAGCACTCTTAATCCTAACAAACCATGCAGATTGAATAGTTACGTACTTTCATTTATTTACAAAAAATATTAATATGATTTTAAAGTATTTTCATTTTTCAAACACTTTTGCTTGCTGTCAGTTTTTTTCGATAACTTATTTTCCATTTTTTTAATAATAATTTGAAATAGGAAAATCAACCAATGATATTCATAACAATAACAATGATTGTACGTAGTAACAATGCACCAACTAACACCATTTATTTTATTTCTGATACTTTAATAAATGTCCGAGATAAAAAGGTGGGGGTGCCTATTAATACAATAATAATATTACAACATATAAGTACACAAAGAATATTATTATTTATATATATATAAATTCGACATCGACACACCCAAATGCACAAAAAAAATCAACATTAATCGTGGCGTTCTACTGAAATGATGATAATCTCAGTCGAAGAATTCCCATGGAAATTTAGGGTGGACTGGATTATTGGTGGAGGTAGATGCCGACACGGTCTGAGGTGGAACGTCAACTATCATGTCGAAAGTCTCCCATTGCGTTGTGACAACTGTCCCTGACGCTGATTGTCTCGGAGGCTGAGCCGCCACCTGCTGGTGGTTTTCTTGGCGATTGGGCTCACAATATCCATCATCAGAGCTCCTCTGCCCGTCCCGTTGCTGAACTCCAGTCGATTTATGGGTATCCACCGTCGTCGGAGCTTGACCTCCAGTGTTCGCGGCGTTCTTGATCTTCAACGCATCCAGGGTCTCCACGTACTTCTGAACTCTTCTCACCTTCAAATCAAAATGGTAGCTTCAAGTTAGAAAACATGAACACAGACGAAAAGAAAAACATGTCCGAAGAGATGTCGGAGAAAAAACCTGCATTTTCCGCTGCAATTTAACATCTCCATCGGCATTAATGCCGTCTAGTTTCAGCAATTGATTCATCAACAACTCAATCAAACCCAGCATAGCTGTTTCTGCAATCTTACCTCCCCTGGAGATCACCGAATCCAGAGCCGAAACCTGTGAAATAAACGACGAATCATTCAATCTATATATTAACTTGCTTACATTTCTATTATCAAAGAGTAAAAAAATATATCATTTACCCGGCCGGCTAGTCTATCAACCTCGAAGCTGATATCGGAGATAGTTTTGGACGCCTTCTCCATCTTGGCGGTCTTGCGCAGCTCGAGCCGCCGCCGTTCGTGGCTGAGGGGGTCCTCGACAAGAATCACCTTTGACTTGTCCTTGACTCCGACAATGTCAAGAAAGGCATTGGAGTCCCTCTCCTTGTTTTTGAACACCAGTTTCTGGTCTTGGTGGTGCAGTCCTGTCGGACCACTCAGCATTTTCTTCAACTCCCCTGAATAATTGTCAATTAAAAATCAGCTAATGACAGCAGCTTTGATGATTTATTTATAATCATAGTGACAGTACAACTCTTAATTATGCATGGATTGGATTCCACTTACCAAACGTGGCCTGAGCATTAATAGTGATTTCGTGGTAGATCGATCCGTGCTTGACCCGAATCCGAATGGGAGGCGGAGGCGGGTGGCCGGAGATCTGGCTGGAATCTGGGACGCGCTTCTGAACCAGCATTCCTCCAGGACGCATCTCCCACTCCTCCCCTGTCTCCGACCTCCCGACACCGGAGTCGCAGGTGCCAACGTTGACTGCTGCCGCCCTTTTGGGCATCGTCCTCATCATCGTTGAATAAAAATGAGGAATCAATCAGATCGGTTTCTGGTACACTGTCAGAAACCCATCGGAGATCGATGTCGGCGCCTGAAACTTCCGACACTACTAGCTAGCATCAAACTCATAGACTGAGGTGTGAGAGAGAAAGAGAGACAAACATGGAAGTTTGTATTTTTCTCCAGATCGAGTCCAATGCTGACAGAAGTGATCACAGTCTTGAATTTTTTGGGGAAATTCAGAGGCAAACAGAGCAGAATCCTTACTTCTCCCGCCAGTAACTCAATCGAGGCTATGGTTTTCGGTTTCGGCAATGTATACACAGAAGAGAAGAATCTCTCTTTGAAAGAGGTACCGATATTCTTCTCCTCTCTGGAGAATAAGAAAAGGACAGCTAAGCTAAGCTATCAATGCCGCTGCAAACTGATAACAGCGGAACATAATATATACAATGAATATCTCTCGTAACCTATTTTTGTGTTTCTGTTGAGCGAATATTAATGTTCCTCCTAATCTTGATTATGTTTGTAGTTTATATACGGTACAGAGACACTAATCAAGCATAGCATAAGATTAATTGTAACACTAATTTGTGAACCTAGTTAAATTATGACATGATTTTTTAAAGTGTCCTTACAAAATGTATAATGGTAATCCACCGACAGTCTCGGTAAAATGCAAGAGACACACGTGGACTTCTGCCGGACGTGGTTCTCAGACGACCGTACAGTTAGTCATCCCACGTGGGAATTGCGTGGTGGGAGAAATTTTCTGCTATGAAAAATCAATAGACCACTAAGATTTGTAATTTTTCATTCCCAGAAAAATATATAATTATAGTCATACTTTGTAGCATTTTCTTTCTTTTGGACCGTAATGAATATATTTTAAAATACTATCACTTTAAAAAAAATATGTATATATATATATACTTTGTTATTATTATTATTTTTATCGAAAAAAAGGAATGGGCTAGTAGTGGCGACCCTAGTCTCATTCCGCTACATAATGTCCGGGTTTTCCTGTTAACATCTGTGAGTTCTATCGTTCTTTACCACATCCGAGAACAACCAGCGCTTTGCACTGACCCCGTCAACGTAGCCCCACCGACAGCCTAGAGTTGAGAGGTCGGCCCTTCGATCATAAGTTGACTTTTTCCAATAACACTTGGGGAGTCAGCGCTCTCAACCACTAGACCACAACTGCAGGTGGTTATACTTTGTTATCAATTATGACTAATATTACATAAATTTTTAAAACAAAATAAGAAGGTACGCCGTCTTTTTTTATGCATACGTAAGTAGCTGGTATAGACATTTAAATAGAGTATAATTTAAATGTATTTCGATTGTTATTATTTTGAATTTAACTGTAAATTTACTTTTGTAAGCAGCATTGAAATTTGAAACTGCTTTTTTCTTCCATGCATATATACTAGGAAGTAGGAAGTTGTTTTATGTGATGAGTTAACCTTATTTGTGTTAAACAAACGTATAATATTTGTTTTTCTTTTAGTTTTGGCCAATAATATGCACATGTCGTGTGTATGGATAAATAATTATTGAACATAATAAATGACTTGGTCAAAAAAAAAACATAATAAATGATTAACCAGGGAACACAATACCCACCAGCTTATATAATATTTTGCAATTTATTTATTGCAACAAAAAAATATTTTCACATTTCTTACTTGCAAGTGGATGGTTTATTTGTTTTTTCCTCTATGGTCAACTATCATTTTTTCTCTCACATTTTTTTAATTACTCTCTATTAATTTATTTTAATGAGGAATAAATAAACCATTTTTAATGGATATAACCGTTACTGTTTAATATGGTTAACCGTACCATTATGGTGCGGTACAGTTATTGTGATGAATTTTCTACCCATAATGATTATGGTTATGGTTATGGTATTTGAGTTATACCCATTGTTATAACCATGGTTATTATGTAAATATAATAATTATTTATTATTAATAAATTAATATATATTAAATAATGGAAGTTAGTATACATACATGTAATAAATAACTATGATGTTAGTTTTATATATTTTTATTGTTGACAATATAGATTTGTGTATTTTTTTAAAATAAAATTTTCGGTCTTATATTATATTACATGTGTGGAATAAATATGGGTATACGGGTAAAACCATAGTTAATAACCACAGTTATTTTAATGGTTATGGTATTGAAAATTGTATCCGTAATGGTTATGGTATACGGTTTAAAAATATGGTATGATTATGATATTTGTCATACTCGTACCATACCCTAACCAGTGACAACCCTAATTACAATACGTAACTTTACATAAGATTAATTGTAAGTTGTTAATTCACCATATATATATATCGTATCATATCTTAAATTCAAATATATGTTAATTAGTTAGAGAACTGTTATTAGTATTTGTTGCATATGATATTTATATTTATAATTTATGTATATGATTAGAACAAATTAATTAAAAACATATATATAATTTTAAAAAATGCACAGACAAAATCATAACAATGTACATAATGACTATATATTTATAAAAAGCATTTCATGGGTCATGCTGCATTTATAAGTCTCTAGAGATTAGACCCGATGACGTTGATGGATCATCGATCTATGCATATGGATGTATATATGACACGTCTACATGTACTTCACAATATTATTTTTAAAGTTTGTATTTTTTTATTATATTAATTAAATGAATACTCTTGCTCCTTTTTGATCCATCCATTCATATTAGGTATGGAAGAGGAGATAACAACGGATCATCATTAATTAAATATAGTTAAGGAGATATTGACTATACGGACAATGCTAATCCTCATATGTATGACAAATCATATCAAACAAAGTTTAGGTGTCTTATGTTGCTGATTCAATAGTTTGGGGTTGATTATGTAGTTCTTTGAAGTATTCTCTGGTAAAGGGGGAATGGGCATTATGGTCAAATTACTGCAGGAAAATAAATAATTGGACTGTGGGAGATAGTAAAGTCGGACGGTCGGCCTGAGAAAAACTCTCGGTCTTTTGGCAGCGAAGAGGCGAACTTCCACGTCTACACCTCGTTCATCCGTCGTTCATCCGCCTCTCTCTAGGTTATTTCTTACTTGCAGTGGACTGTTGATGAATGGAGCTTCAGGGATGAATTGAGCTTCTTCTGCTTCCGTCAAAGTGATTTTAAGCTGTTTGGTGGTGAGTTCATGAGCTAATCCATTTCTTTATGCCATTAGAGAGTCTAGGTCGATACATTTCTCTGCCAATGTAGTGTTTTCTGTTTAATTAGTGTTTGTACAGCATAAAAATTCTAATCGATGAGGAATTGACTGCTGCATGGCCTTGCGAGTTGGTAATTGGGATAGCTTTGTGTTTCATTGCTAGTATATTCAGTACGCATCTATTGAATTTGGTTGGATTGTGCAAATAAGACTGAGGTAGAGATCAAATGCTGAGCTAAAATGAGACATAAGCCATTGAACAATTACTTTGGTGGAATTGAGGCTTATTTTATCTTCTCATCTCAGAGCAGCAAGCAAAATGACACTCGGGTTGTGCTTCAGTTTCATCCCTTCAATTCATTTGAACGAGCCTTGCATATTTCGTTCCAGAAGAACTGTTCGGATTAGGAGACACACCATCTCAGCTATTCGTGATGATTCTCAACCAACCAACCAACAAGGGCAGCTCAATCTATCAGTTCTTCGTTTTACTCTCGGTGAGCACGGTTTTGTGTTTAACATTGTGTAACTGATCATGTATAGCGTTATTCATGTCTTGTTAAACATGCCATCATTAGCTCAACTATTGTAGGGATACCTGGGTTCGATGAATCCTACTTACCGAGATGGATTGGATATGGGTTTGGTTCACTTTTGTTATTGAACCACTTTGTTGGTTCAGATGTCTCTGTAATCACCAATGCACAGCTGGTAGCTTCTTTTGCTCCTCTTCAGTTATCAACATTAGCTAAAATTGCAACAATTGAATTCTCACTGAAACAGCTCATTTTTCCAAATAGAGAACAGAAGTTTTGGGTCTATCTCTGGCGGCATTTTCAGTTGTTATTCCTTACCTTGGAAAGTTTCTCCCGGTAATTTCTACTACTCGGTGGTATTCTCTTGTCTTCATTTGATGTTTTAATGTTCACTTTTCGAATATGAAATGTCCTATAATAGGATGTAGTTCCTTGAAGCGATGTTCATAACTATCTCTAGAAACTGTCATCAGAATTTCCACTTCCTTAATTTCTGCTTTACTAATAACTAAGACATGCAGAGCTCCCTCTGATTTTGGTCTGAATTGGGTGCAATTTTATAGACTCTAATTTAGAAAGAGGATATCAAGAGCAGTAAAATATGCTTTATCATGGAGAAAGTTGAAGGGTATCTCCTCATAGAGTTCTTGATGTTCTTTATTGGCTTCATTGGACTATATTGCTTAGTGTGTGATTCTCTGAAGAATTTTGCAGGGGGCGACCACTGTCACTCAAGCTAGTATTCCCAAAGGTAATGAACAACTTTTTATCATGTCCGAGGACATCTCCGAATCACTAAGAGAAAACCTGGCTTGGTCAACATATGTTCTATTGCGTAATACAAACACCACAGCTGCAGTGAGTGCCTCTTCATAAATGAGCATTTCTTTTTCTTGATTGATATTTATATGGTGAAGTTCTTATATAGCGAACATTCTGCACTTTGTCAAAATAAGAGAACCCTTAGGTCTTAACCACATACTATTTCCTTGAAATCTATTCAGTTGATATCAGTTAATGGAGAGTTATGTGTAAGGGGCTATTGGAGTGTTCCTGACAACATACCAACGGCTGGTCGGGTTGATTGGTTCAAGAAACAGATCGAGAGTAGTGGTCTTTCTGATCTGAAGGAACCCATATATTTCCCCCAGAAAGCAGGTATTCTTTTAACTGTGAATACCTTCTCTTTTTTGTTTCCCTATAAAAATACACCAACTTCCTGGCCTCCTTTTAAAAAGTTTGGATATCTCTATCAACATAGACATTGCTGTTACGATTAGTTATCTTACAGATGTTATCTGTGTTGCTGGTACCACGTTTGGTATCATCAATGAGAATGAATTAAGTTGAAAGCTAGTTTTTTTTTAAACAAACAAACTTTACCTAAACCTTTACTTCCTGAACTTCAGTGTTTAATTGAATAATAATGTTGCAGCTAGTGAATTCTCGACTTTGTTACCTGACGGAACCAGCTCGCTCTTGATACAACCTCTGTCTCGAGCTAAAAATACGGGATTCGTAATACTAGCTTCAAGCATGTCTTATGCTTATAGTAACAAAGATAAAGCATGGATAGAAGCCATTGCAGCCAAATTTTGAGGTAAGCACTTACTGATACCAATTTGCAACATCTGTCTTTGTTTTACTCTTTCGGTTAAGTTAACAGATACGTTATCCTCTGATTTCTGTAAACACAATCAAAATATTTGGTTTGCTGCTCATGGAAACGGAAAATCTGCATCTCTAGTAAAAAGAAGACAATATTGCATCACGCTCGTAAGGTGCACTCATAATGTTTAAGCTTGTTACCAAGCGATGACTTAATAAACAGAGAATTGGAAGAGAAGATAAAAAAATAAAAAAATCTTGATATTATGTTTAGTACATATATATATATATATATATTTTCTTGAATGGGCCTCTCCTGTGAAAAAAAATAAAAAAATTAAGAATTATCCTTACCTCAAGTCTCAACACTAAAAATTCGGCACGGGCACGTGTGATCTGAACGTGTCCATCGGATCGGACGGTCTGTCTCCATCCTCTAACTCGAAGTAGTAAACGTTCTAATCTCAATAGCTTGTAGACAATCATTGCACACCGCTCGAATTTCCTACTATACCCCTACGTAAAGCCGAAACCCCAGCCATGTCCTAAACTACGTGAAGGAAACTGGAGGCGATACTTTTTCCGTTGGAGGCCCTACGGGATACGATACATCCTTGCTTCGCGCGGTAAAGTAACGGTGAGGTGACCAATAGCGTTCTGCCACGACAGAATCGGAATCGCGTCGCCCCAGCGAGATTTGGCAACGACTACGTTAACTAGTCCCGATAGCCCCCACTTTACCGGCTATAGCAGGTAACCCATGTACACGTGTCTCCTATCGGACTAGTTTTTTTGTTTTTTTTTGGCCCAAAAAAAAAACTAGTCCGATAGGAGACACGTGTACATGGGTTACCTGCTATAGCCGGTAAAGTGGGGGCTGATAAATAATTACGGCTGGTCAAAGATAATTCCCGGTAGCTTATAAATCTCCTTCCGTTTTCTCTCCCTCTCTGATTTCATCTCTTCCTATGTACATTAACGTGTGACGTTTCATTTAATCTGTTCGTGATTTCCTCCAGGTGAGTTCAGTATGTTCTTCTATTTTTTTTCATTATTTTCTTGGAGTCTAGTCTAGTTTTCTACAATTGAGATCAACTTTGCTCTATTTTCTGAACCGTCAATGTCTTTGCTTCTTGGTATTTGCTTCTTCTTTTTTGGGTAATTTTCTGGGTATTTGCTTTGTCGATGGTTTATGGGCTGTAGATTTCCTGGACTATTCGGGTTGGCGGTAGATTGCCGCTGGTACCATGCTGTATTCCAAGCAATCATTATACATATATGGCACTAATTCTCGATTTTCTAGTTAAATGTCTGTTCAAAGACTGTTTTTCTTGTTCTTTCCCTTTTCTCCTGATCTTCCTAATCCAGATGCTTGTACTGTGTACTTCTTGCTTTACTTGCTAATTTCCGGATTCTGGTGATTCCGTCAGTTTCTGAGAATTCGTTTCTAGAGATTATGAGACCTCTGTGGGTTTTGATCGGCTTTGTTGATCCTCTTTGCGTTGATCAATTTTGGTCTTCATGGCGATTTTGCTTTCCCCAAGCTTAATTGGAAATACAATTTGGTTGCTCTAAATTGTTCTTGGTCCAGAATATTTATTCTTTTTTGGTTTTCAGTAAGCTATTCGTTTTTGTTGTGATTTAACCAAATTAGTGTTTTTATTTCTTTCGTCTCGATCAGTGTAGTGGTCTTTTCTGATTTCAAACTGTAAACCTTTACTCTGTTAACCTATTTGTATGCATTGAGCAGGAAGTTCTTGAAAGCTAAAGCAGAACGTTAAATACCAAAGGCTTTTAGGAGAGCTAAAATTTCTCTTCGCCCTTGCACTGTGACAAAATGATATGGTCTGTATAAATTAGTGAAGTTGGTTATTTTCTAGATGCCATGCCGTACTTTTGACCCACTGTTTCGAGGGTCTTTGTTGATGGGATTTGGAGAGCTCTTATTGCATTTGTGTAAGAGGTAAATACAGAAGACGCCCTGGAAAGCTACTCAGAATCTCTTCAACACAGGGCCATGCCCCTTATGGTTCCATCACAGATTATGGGTGGGCTGACCCAGTCTTCTTCAAGTTCAGGAATATATTTGCCAGGAGATGGTCGGTCTCAATCTGTAGTGAACTCTCATTTGAGCTCGTCATTTGGCAACTCATCTAACTCATTACCCGGAACAACTGCTCGTTCAAACCCAGGAGCAGTTTCTGGGGACATGAATAATGCAGCCTTAAATAGTGTTGGAAACTCTGGACCTAGTGTTGGGGCAAGCTCTTTGGTTACTGATGCTAATTCAGCGCTTTCTGGTGGACCCCATTTGCAGAGGAGCGCGAGTATAAATACAGAATCATATATGCGACTTCCAGCCTCTCCATTGTCGTTTACTTCCAACAATATTAGCATTTCTGGCTCCTCAATCATGGATGGACCCTCTGTTGTGCACCAGAATTCTCATCAAGATCAGAATGTACAACAAATGAAACAGACCCAGCAACAACAACCAGGAAATTCAAGTGCAACATCAATGCAACAAGGACAAACCAACCATATCATGCTTCCTATGGTCAGGCGAATTCCTGACTCCTTCGTTCAAGACCCAAATAATTTATCCCAACTGCAAAAGAAACCTCGGTTAGATATCAAGCAAGAGGATTTCTTGCAACAGCAGGTCTTTCAACAGCTCTTACAGAGACCAGCTTCAATGCAAATGCAAAGCCGTAATCCCCAGCTTCAAGCACTGTTACAGCAGCAAAGATTACAGCAACAGCAGCAAATTCTGCAGTCTTTGCCGCATCTTCAAAGAGCTCAGATTCAGCAACATCAACAGCAGCAGCAGCAACAACAGCAGCAGCAACAACAGCAGATGCAGCTGAGGCAGCAGATGCAACAACAGAGCATGCAACCAATGAATGCCCTGAAGCAACACTACGATAGTGGTGTATGTGTTCGTAGACTGATGCAGTACCTTTATCATCAAAGGCAAAGGCCACCTGTGAGTTATCCTGAATCCTATGGTTTTATTTCATTTTTGTCCGCGTTTGTATTTACTGCAATTGTCTTTTGAGCAGGATAATGCAATTGCATACTGGAGGAAGTTTGTCGCTGAGTATTATTCACCCCGTGCAAAGAAAAGATGGTGCTTGTCACTATACGATAATGTTGGACAACATGCACTAGGTGTCTTTCCCCAGGCAGCAATGGTGTGTAGCTCATATCATATTTTTCTTATTAACAATCAAGTGGTCTATAAAGTATCACGAAGATGGATTTTTTAGCTGAATCACCCCCTCCCCATCTCTTTTCCTTTTCGCTCACAGGATGCATGGCAGTGTGACATTTGCAATTCCAAGTCTGGCAGGGGATTTGGTAAGCTGATTTTGTTAATCCTGTGTCTAGCTCTTTGTGAATTATCTTTTCAGTTTGATCATGCAGTATCAGCTGCCCTAGCTTGTTTAAGCTATTAATGAAGGTTTATCCGTTGCTTGCTAGTCCTATGTTTTTGTTTCCTATATTGATGGAGTAACTATCAATTAGTTTTTTTCTTTCTCAAGTAGTCAAGTTTCAGCTGGGGTTTGGTTTTTGTTGAGCAATAGTTTTTCAGTAATGCAACTCGATCTCTGGGTTGAATCAGCTAGTATCGTAGATTTAACAGGATGATTATATCATCTTGTAAATGCTGAGTATCAGCTTGCAGTTATAACGTACACTTGTGGTATTCTTTTTTTTTTCTTTTTTGGATTAAATTGTCTCCTTCATTGAATAAATTGACAGAGGCGACTTTTGAAGTTCTTCCAAGGCTGAATGAGATCAAATTTGGCAGCGGAGTAATTGATGAGCTTCTGTTCCTCGACTTGCCCAAAGAATACAGAACTCCAACAGGAATAATGGTGTTAGAATATGCTAAAGCAGTTCAAGAGAGTGTGTACGAGCAGCTTCGTGTTGTTCGGGAAGGTCATCTTCGTGTTGTGTTTGCTCAGGATCTAAAGGTGTGTGTAACACATTATATTTATTTCATGTGGAACTTTTATTTATGATTATTATTATATATCCTAAACTATTCAGAGAAATAAGATACGCTATTTGCACGGTCTTCAGATCTTGTCATGGGAGTTCTGTGCACGTTCCCATGAAGAGCTTCTTCTTAGGCGTCTGGTTGCACCACAGGTACTGAGATCACGTCTACCTGTGAACCATACCCCTACCTAACAACCCGAGCTTTAGAGCAATTGGTTAAGTGATGGGTCTAATTGATCAAGTTTTATCAACCCATACTAAGCTGCGTGGCTATGCATATACGTATATATAATATAATGTCTTGGACTCTATAAGTTTATCATAACTCATAAGTTCTCTCAAGCTTCATTTTTCATTTGTAAGTTAGGTTTATATACGTTTCTTGAGCTAACACACCCCTCCCTCTTTGTCAGGCAAATCAGTTGGTCCAAGTAGCACAGAAGTGCCACAACACCATCTCTGAAAGCGGAGCAGATGGCATCTCCCAACAGGATTTACAAGCAAACAGCAATATGTAAGTCCGCTGTGTATTTTTTACGATCTCTAACAATATATTATGCTATAAATACCCATATCTCTATGGTTTTTGACATTAGAGAGTTTCTACTTGCATTTACAGGGTTCTGACAGCAGGGCGCCAGCTCGCCAAGAGCCTAGAGTTGCAGTCCTTGAATGACTTGGGCTTTTCTAAAAGATATGTGCGGTGTTTGCAGGTACCATAATCTTTACTACTTTTTGTAATAAATATTCTTCATCTTCTTATTCCTGACCTTATTCAACTCCAAAACAACAGATCTCCGAGGTTGTCAATAGCATGAAGGATCTCATTGACTACTGCAGTGAAAGCAAAGCTGGACCGATCGGTAATATACACTCCACTGGCTAGATTATAGCTAAGTTTTATTCTTGTCATGGTCAGTTTTTGAGATTCTGCCTCATCATCAGTTTTTTTTGCTAAGTGGTATTGAGTTGTATCTTACCTTGATATGCCAACTAGGTGGCAGAATTTGATCTATTGGTGTTAATGATGGTTCTTGTTCGTCAGATGGATTGAAGAATTACACTCGGCACGCCACAGCTGCAAAGATGCAGAAAGTGCAGGAGAGGGAGCAGCTTGCTGCAAGTATACATGGCCTTCCAGCTGATCGGACCACACTCAACAATCTCTTGGCACTGCACCCGGGTCTAACCAACCACCACATGGTCAACAACAATCCCATGGTTAACCGCATTTCGATGAGTGGCTCAGCTCAGTCCCCCTTGGCACTCACCAGCTACCAGAACCTCCTCATGAGGCAGAACTCCATGAACAATGGGTCCAACCTGGCCGAGTCTCCCTCTTTTAGCAACAACTCCAGCCAGAGCCCGTCTTCCGCTTTCCATGGGTCAGGCCCACAGCTAACACAATCGCAGATGCATAGGCTTCCTGGTCCCATCAATGGTTTCTCAAGCCCGCACCTGATCCAGCAGCACCCCGTGCAGCAGCTGGCTGCAACCGGTGTCAATCCGTGTCTCGAGAACCAGATGATTCACCCACTCTTTCAGGAGATGAATAATAATCCGTTGTTGAGACCTCAGCAGCAGGTTTTCTCGGGGCAGCCCAAAAACATGTCCAGGTTTGAATCCAGCACCCCGTCCCGGCATGCCACCCCGAGCAGAAGCAAGAGCCTTAAAGCCACTTCTGCCTCAAACCACTCTTCCCCTGCATCCAATGTGTTGACCCAAGAAATGTCTGGGAGTCGTAGCCGCCTCCTTCATCACCCTGATGAGGTAGTGTCCGATATAGCCACAGAGTTCCCTGATGTCGGTTTTTTCGGCAGCGACTTTGAGGATGTAATGTGTGATATCAACTTTGAAGACTAACCAACACACACACAACAGCAACGGTGGGGGTCAATCGAGCCCTCCCTCCCTGTCTGTACAGAAGAGAATACAACCTATCGATCATAAATAGCGCGCGGTAAATTTTTTATTAGTTCTTGCGCCTTTATTATCGATTCTTGAAGCTCATCATCAACAATTGTGTTATTAGGGCGTTGTTTGGTTATTAAGGTAAAAGTGTAATCATCGATTGGAGAACTCAACTACCTTACTTGAGAAGGAACAATTAAGGAGTTATGGTATGATTTTGAATGTCTTGGAATTTAATTGTAAGATATTTTAAAAGTGTTATATATTGTTAAAATATATTTTATTAAAATTGAATTTCTTCTTAAAAATTTGAAATTTATAAAAATAAAGATTAAATGAATTTTCGGTACTTTGTGCCTGATGGATACTACTACTAGTCTACTACTGATTCAATAAAAAGACATCCTATTTGGGTACACCCGGTTTACACACACTACTATTAAAATAGTGGAGACTCGGAACCAACTCCATTGCTGTGAATGCTAACCTGGTGCATCGTGGTGTACCGACGTCCGATCAGTGTCCAATTTGCTCGGGGAGCAAAACTCGGGAACACCTATTGCTGGGGGGCAATTGGGTGAGACAGGTTTGGTTTGAATTGTTTCGAATGGATGTTGCAGGAGTCCAAGAACCTATGGACCGATGACTTGGGGAGCTCGCCCTAGGACGCCAGCTTCTTCCGACCGTACGAGGGACAGGTAACCGAGCCTGCCTATGGACCACGGTGATGCTTGCGTGCTGGTTCGTATGGAAGGCTAGATGTCGACTTGTGTTCGACAGCATCCCTCCAAATCCGTGGCTAGTCACACGCCAAGTACGAGAAGCGCAGGCGGAGCTGGGGGCAGTCCAACCAAAGGCGACGTCGATCAGGCCGGGGTCGGGCAAGTGGGTAGCTCCGGATCATGGGACCATTAAGATCAATTGCGACGCGGCATAGGATCCGTCCTCGACTCGGGGAGGGATAGGAGTCATAGCTCGGAACGGTGATGGCCTCATCATAGGTGGCCGAATTTCCCAGATTGACGCGGCCTCCATCGAAGAGTTGGAGGTATTGACAATCTTGGAAGGGGTGAAGCTTGCTACCGAAGAAAGGTGACAACAAATTTTGATTGAATCTGACAACGAAATGGTTGTCAAACACTTTAACGGTATAGATTTTTTGTGAAAAATAGATAACATAGTACTTAATACTAAGGTTTTGGCGATCCCGATTGATGAAATCAGTTGGGTGTCTATTTCTAGATCCGCAAATCAGTGTGCGGATTGATTAGCTAAGTAGGGGACGTGTCATTTGGATTGGGTCGAGAGACCACCATCCCCTTTGTATCTTTACTTATTTCGGATTACCATTTGTATTCGTACTTCGTTATAATGAGTATATTAGGTTGTTGGGCAAAAAAAAATCATTTTCGTTAATTTAATTATATATATTATAATAAAAACGGAGCGTGTCATTCCGCTTTCTTGAGGCGCGTGTACTATAGAAGAGCGTATGTTACGTAGAGTCCATGCAACGGCACGTCGACCAAATTTTTGATATTGCTAATACAAATCATGCTCAAATCTCAATGAAAAGTTTATTAATAATTCACTTCGATACCCCATAATCCTAGTTAACAACGACGACTATAATTTATATACATATTATATATATATATATAGGGGTATATGCATTTATCCAACACTATAGGGAAGTCATAATGAGCTTTCGAGATCACTTAATTTTATTTTTTTTTGGCCAAATTGATCACTTAATTAACCCACTAGTTATTTTTTATATCTTGATTTAGAAAATTAAATAACACATTTTTTTTTGGCCAATAATTAAATAACACATGACCCACTTGCTTGGTGCTCTCAATCCCTAAGCTCAATTAATTTTAGTGATTTTTTTGTGTGTTCGAGAAATATTAATATATTAAAATTTTAAAAAATATTCCAAGTAATATTAATGTTAATTACTCTGAACAAAGTTGCAAACAATGCAAAATGATATTTGATTATGGAAAGTGATGCATATCAACTCCAGAGTTAAAAAAACAGCTAAATATTCTACAAAATTGCTAAATATAAACTTGCAGAATCACCTCATTAATGGTAATTATCAACTTTTGATCAAATGTTTTTGGTAATTATCAACTAATTAAATTTGTTATCATAAGCAATTAATATATTAATTCTCTTTATTTTTGTGTGGTGAAGACAATCAGTAATAGTACCTACACCTTCCCCTTATTAAACCTGAACCAAGATAAACCAAACCCTCAATTTACATTTTACACCCAAGGCCTATTCAATGGCCACCCGCTACGTTCCTTACAAGCCCGCCGCGGCCGCCGCCACCCTGCAGCGACCACCCCGGAGTCCCCGCCTCTACACTGCTGCCTTTGTCGTCTGTCTCTGCTTTACGTCTTATCTGCTCGGCACGTGGCAGCGTGGAGGTGATGCCTTGATTGCTGCCACCACCTCAATCGCCAAAACCACATACGACCTGTCCATGGAGGCTGAGGATACAGCCGCCGCCGAAACTACCACGGAACTTAACTTCATTCCCCACCACACCCAATACTTCACCGGAAACAGCGTCATCAAGCACTACCCTCCCTGCCATGTCAACTACAGCGAGTACACGCCATGCGAAGACACAGAGAGGTCGTTGAGTTTCAAAAGGGACCGTCTGATATACCGTGAACGGCACTGCCCTGAGAAGCACGATCTTCTCAAGTGCCGTATCCCCCCTCCTTACGGCTACCGTACTCCGTTCAAGTGGCCGGAGAGCAGGGATCATGCGTGGTACGTGAATGTGCCCCACCGCGAGCTAACTATTGAGAAGGCGGTGCAGAACTGGATTCGGTACGAGGGCGAGAAGTTTCGATTCCCTGGTGGTGGGACCATGTTCCCTAATGGCGCAGATGCGTATGTTGATGATATCGGCAAGTTGATCAACCTTAAAGACGGCTCCATCCGGACCGCCATCGATACGGGTTGTGGGGTACGTAATAAATCTCTTCCTCTACAATGCATCGTTATTTTATGTTCAATACAATACAACAATATTGATAGAGTTATACGTAGTTTTTAATGTTAAGATGACTTAAGAGTATACCGGTCGCCTTCAACAGTTGGCTAAGGCGTACGTCTTAAGTCTCACATGGTATCAGAGCGCGCAGGTTCAAATCCTGGCGACGTTGAAAATATTGACACACTCCCATTAAAGGCCGAGGTCGGGCACTAAGCCCATGGGTAAACCGATTGTTCATAAACATCAGTTTAAGGGAGGATGTTAAGATGAATTAACAATATACCGGTCGTCTTCACTCACAAATTCGGACTTTTGAGACAGTTGGTTAAGGCGTACGTCTTAAGTCTCACATTTAAAAACATATGAGGAGGATATACTTTGGAATGAAAGAAGTTGATTTTTTTGAGTACGTAGGTAGCGAGTTGGGGATCTTACCTTCTATCACGAAACATCATAACAATGTCCTTCGCACCGAGGGACACCCACGAAGCTCAAGTCCAGTTCGCCCTCGAGCGAGGCGTCCCCGCTTTGATCGGAGTTCTTGCCTCAAAACGGCTCCCTTACCCGTCTCGAGCTTTCGACATGGCACATTGCTCTCGATGTCTCATTCCATGGGGTCAATACGGTAGTTAATAGCATATATGAAGGGTTTTCGACACACTCTTAAACACATATATTTCAATTAAATTACTTCAATGGTTGCACGTAGATGGCCAATACTTGATTGAACTGGATAGGGTTCTTCGCCCTGGAGGATACTGGATCCTTTCCGGCCCCCCAATTCGGTGGAGAAAGTACTGGAAGGGCTGGAACCGGACAACCTCGGACTTGAACGATGAGCAGAAGGGCATAGAGAAGGTAGCGCGGAGCCTTTGCTGGAAGAAGATGGTGGAGAAAGACGACATCTCGATATGGCAAAAGCCGACCAACCACATTCACTGCAAACAAAACAAAAGAAGAAACATCCCAAACCCGACATTTTGTCCGACTGATCAAGATCCCGATATGGCCTGGTAATTACTAATTCCGATTCTAAAAACTTTCACAGGATCAATCTTTATCCATGAACATTTCATATGTGTCGGTTTTAATTAAGGTACGTAAACTTGGATTCCTGCCTTACACCCATGCCGGAAGTCTCAAACATCAAGGAAATCGCGGGCGGCGAGGTCTGGAAGTGGCCGGAGAGGTTGAACGCGGTTCCCCCGAGGATCAGTCGTGGAACCATCGATGGTTTGACTGCAGAAATGTTCAAGAACGACATAGAACTATGGAACAAGAGGGTATCTTACTACAAGACCGTTAATAACCATCTAGGGCAAGCTGGACGGTACCGTAACCTCCTGGACATGAACGCAGACATGGGTGGTTTTGCAGCAGCTCTTGTCCAAGATCCTGTCTGGGTCATGAACGTTGTCCCCGTTGAGGCTAAGGTTAATACTCTAGGAGTCGTCTACGAACGAGGACTCATCGGAACATATCAAAGCTGGTACGTCGAGAAATGTATATATCCTGCTAGTGCTAAAGATTAGGGTTTTTCTTCAACTGTTTTCGTTCATGCAGGTGCGAAGCAGTGTCTACTTACCCGAGAACTTACGATCTCATCCATGCCAATTCATTATTTAGCCTCTATATTAACAGGTAATTAAATTCGATCGACACCATATAATAATCATTCCTTGATCTCCCTTTAATTCACTTTCTTTTCCTTCTTATATAGATGTGAAATGGAAGACATCATGTTGGAGATGGACAGAATTCTAAGACCAGAAGGAAGCCTCATCATCCGGGATAGTGTCGATGTTCTAATAAAAGTCAAGAGAATTGCCGACGGGATGGAGTACGACAGTCAGATCATCGACCATGAGGACGGACCTCTCGTCAGCGAGAAGCTTCTTTTTGCTGTGAAATCGTATTGGACAGCTCCGAAGGCCACGTCAGATTACTAGACACGTAGAACGGGATCATGTTTTTTGCTAATACATATATAAAATGTAGTTAATCATTCGAAGTGAATTAATTAAGTATAGATTAATGTCTTTCAGTTCCGCTTTTAGTTTATCGTGTATTGACTATTTGTAATAATACTCCTATTGGATTAGTCAATAGTTTATTAAGCGACTCGATTATATTATTTTTAGAATTGCTTTGGAGTATATTACAAAAACAATTAATAATAGTTAGATAGAAACACCAAATGCTAATGCCTACTCATGATTAATTATATTATACTTAGTAGTGAATGATAACCTAAAATTTTGTAGGTTTAGGTAAAATTTGCAGCATATAAATAATATAACTTGGTGCACAACTACTAATTACATATATGGAGAGTCTTTTTTTTTACAAAAAAAATACAATGATGAAATTGAAAGCAGCATTTTGTAGTACTAGTAATATACACTCAACCGACACTATTATCGATTGCAGTCAATGTCGGTGTTCAAATAAAATACACAAACTTCAAAACACACTCCCAATAGACTTGGACTATTTTATACTTTATAGTCAACTTAATCCTTCTCAAATTGCACACTTTAAACTTTGATCCATTCTCATACTTATGTCGGGATATTAACTTAGGCTAATTTTCACTTTGTAGGATCTTGAGCTCGATAGATTAAGAAAAATGCAAAACGACACAAGAATTTACGTGGTTCACTAATTTGGCTACGTCCACAGCTCACACCCACACTTCACTAGACAAATAGTGTTATAAATTGTATCGCACTCTGAAACACTTCGAAAGGCTCAATCATCAACAACTTAAGCATCTTCCTCATTTTGCCAGCTCCCATATATATAAATATTAAATAGACTTCTTGTAATTAATCGTGTTATGGGATCATGTTGGACTATATTTATCATTTTATAGCTTTTGAAACTGTCTTATCTATTTTTCAGAAATCATTACGTTCTAAAATTTCATTTTTGGAAAAATGGTCACTTGAAATGAAATGAACCGAACAGAAACTATGAAAGCGCGTGGGCCCACTCCTTCTGTTGCGCGTCGCAGTGGGCTCTATTCCTGGAGTCGTGTGGAACTCTGAGATAAGGTGGGACTATGCGCACGTGGGGTCCAGGGTCATGTCTCCCAGGTGCATCGTAATCCCGGACTATGAGGACCTGTGGAATTTTCAAAGCTCATCTAATTTAACCGAACCACTAAATTCCATTTATATCCTTACTGCTCTCGGTGACGAAATAATGCACCACTGACGCTCAATAGAAGCGGCAAAATCCAATTGAATGAGGCATGGGATTCCTCCGGAGACTTTTTGGCGGCGGAAGCAAGAAATCCGAATGCCGAGAATCTGAACCGAACAAAACGCTCTGGAGTTTTGTCAGATCGATCAATGGAAAGAGACGTCTGGCGCTTCCTTCCTCTCAACACTTCGATGGAGTACCTTTTCCTTATGGAGACAATTTAGACCCAGACAGGCACGCCATTGCAATGGCAGTGGCCACAGCGGCCGTCGCTGAGGCTGCTCTCGCCGCCGCGCAAGCAGCAGCAGAAGTAGTTCGGCTCACTGGAGGTGGCGCTGTCGTCGTGAGGAACCATCCACCTGCCAAAGTTAATCGGACTCAGCGATTGGCAATAGCAAAAGAGGCTGCCGCGATTAAGATCCAATGCGGTTTCCGAGGCTATCTGGTTCGGTTCTGATCTTTCAATTGCTTCTACTTTTATTGCAGTTTCATCAGATTTTGAATTTGCAGTCTAAGACTTCAATTTGATCTTACTTGAATCTGGTTTTAGTTCCCAAACTGAAATTATGTACCTGTATACTAGTTCATCTTTCACTTGGATTAATTCACAATTTGTGTAGCCAATTGTCGTTTCTGCAGTTAATTTAGTAGATTTCTATTCGAATCGTACTGTTCTTGATTTTGATGATTATTTTTAAGAGAAGGCAAGGAGAGCACTTAGAGCTCTGAAAGCACTGGTGAAACTTCAAGCGCTCGCAAGAGGCTACATTGTCCGAAAGCGTATGTCCGACATGATGAGACGGATGCAGACATTGGTTCGGGTTCAAGCTCGGGCTCGAATTGGTCGAACCATGGTTAACTCAAATCTCAGCAGCAGCCCCCACTCCCACCTTCTTGTAAGTAAATCTTCATCATCTATATATTTTTTCTTCTGTCATCGCTTTGTAGGACAGAAGAAAATCATGTCTTTGCATGAATTGGAGATGAACTGGAATGCGATTCTAGTTCAGAGCAGCAAAAGAATATTTACTGTAGTACATTCTTGTTGAATCATACAAAGAAGTTCAAAATTCGGTTTTTAGACAGTTTTTAATATTTTGTTTTGAAAAAGGTTGAGAGATGAGAGATGTTGATGGAATTCATATCTAGTTCATTGCCATTTCTAGTAGAACGAGTGTTCATGTACTAGGACATTGTTGCTGGAATCATGCAAACAAATTAAGAAATTCTATTTGTAGACAACAATGGGTCAACTTTTGATATCTGTCTGAAATTTTGATATATTTCAACATTCTTCAGAGATGCAACTCCATTTCTAATCTTAGAGACAATGCTGAAGCAGACAAAGCACCGTTTGGTTCGGCATGGTTCGACCACTGGATGGAAGAGAGCGTAGGCAGAGACACTCTACTAAGGAGTGCAAACGATGACGAAAGAAGCACCAAAATTCTCGAAGTCGATACTTGGAAGCCAAGTAGAATTACAAATGGCGACCCTTCTCTTGATTATATCAACCCTCTCGGAGTCCCAATCGATTCCCCATCCAGACACCACTTGAGAGGAAAAACCGAACCTTTCAGAAATGTTCCTGATGTCTCCTCCCGTCCCGGAAGCAGTAGCTCTCGAAGAGATAACTTCTCACCCATGAAGAGCGAGCTGTCATGGGGCGGCCACCCGAGCTACATGAGTAACACTGAATCCTCTCGAGCTAAATTCCGTTCCCACAGTGCCCCGAGACAGAGGATCGATTTGGATCACTGCAGACACATGTTGTCATCTAGTAGGACGGAGATTGGTTCTTGGGAGGGATGGCCTTCCTCTGACAGACGATACTCTCTGCACCAACATGCTGATTCCAGGATACGACAGTTTCCAGAGCGGCAACAGAGACCGTACATAAGGTAACCAAGACAGTAGATTGGCGCGTACTGTTGATTGAGATAAGTGTGTTTCTAGATTCCCCTGTGTGCCTAATCTTGCTTTGTATTTGTATTTGTGTTTTGTTTTTTATGTTGTATATTTATTCCACATCTGTTTGTCTGTCAGAGAAGCTTTGATATAAATCAAGACAAGATTGTGTATGTTGTGTCATTATCTTGGTGTGTTGAATTTGTCAGACCATCTTGGAATTTCTCTGTTATGCTATAATGAATGTTGGGTGAGTGAGTGGAAGGAAGGGGACAGGTAGATTCTCTCAATTCAATTCGTGGTGGGGGACGCAGGCATCACGGGATATAATAGAAGATCTATCCATATCCCCCTTGAAATTCCCTTCAGATTGAAGTCGAGACAAGACGATAATGGGTTAAGGTTGTCTTTTGACACTTCGTTTATTGTGAAGTCGTGGTCGAATCGTTACAATACAAATCAAACAACGGAAAAATGATAATCTCATTCTTTATTGTTCTTTTCTCATCTAGTTGTGGTATTCTCATATTGATAGGGTTGAAGCATTTCATGTGCAAATGGTTAGGGTTAGGAGAGAGGATGAGGAGATGGTGACCAACTAACCTTTTATATATAATTTCATATGAAATAATTTTGTATATAGTTTTTTTTTTTCTCTAATTAACCTATCTATAGAGGTTTATAATTATTATCAGAAAAAACGTCAATGAAATATTTGGTTGGTTATTAAAAGTAAAAAAAAAAGGTGGTTTTATTGGATAATTCAAGTCATTCACTCACTTGGGCTTCTCCCAATAGTCATGGACCGCTGAGTGCGGTGGGATTAGTTATCCGAATATGACTTAACTAGTTAATAAATGGTGGATATTTTAGAGATCCAATAAAATTAAGGTCGTTGATTGACACATTTATTTATAAAGTAATTGATCAAATACCAAATCCACTCTAATATAATATATATTGCATGAAAGGCAATGTAATCTATTATATTCACTATTCTCATAGGTGTAGTTGGTAATAATAATTAGTTAAGTGCCCACTTGTTTATATGGTGCTCAAATTCAATTAAATATCAATGTGGTATTTTATACATGTTGAATGGTAGGAAACATGCACATAACACGTATTTAAGTTTTTTTTTTGATAATTATGGATTAAAATAACCGCTATAGGTGAAAATTAATCACCAAAGTTCAAAATACACAACCAAAATTAACTAACTTTAACAATTCGCGAAACAGAAAAGCCCACGGCTTCTTTCCGGAGCGCGATAATAGTTTCCTTCGGGGGAGAGTTATGAATTTCAAACACATGTCGCTGATTGAGCGCCACATCCGCCATTATATGCGCTACTGCATCCGCTTCTCGATAAATATGTCTGAACTTCATTCTTTCGAACTGCATCAATAGCTTCATGCAATCGGCAATGACCAGCATTAGTTTGTGATTTGACATATTTTCATCAGAGATTACCTTATGGGCTAAGAGGGCGTCCGTCTCAAGGTGGATAGAATTTAATCCGAGTGTCTTTGCCAAAAGCAGTCCGTCTCGGATGGCCCAACATTCCGCAGTGAGACTGTTAGAGCAACCCAAATTCCTTGAAAAACCTGCAACCCATTGACCCCTGAAGTCTCGGATGACCCCGCCGGCTCCTGCGAGACCTTGATTTCCCTTAGCAGCTCCATCTGTGTTAATTTTAAACCAATCCTCTTTGGGAGGAACCCAACTAATATCAATGGAAATGAACTCATTAGCACTGACAGTCTCAAGATAAATATTTTTGTGAAACTTTGCCTGAGATAAAGATAAAGAAAAAACAGAAGAAAAAACAGGTTTATCATTAAAAATAAGAGAGTTTCTATTTTTCCAAATGTTCTATATCGCGTAAGGAAAGAAGTACTTCCACTCAACACCTTGAATATTGACTCCCAACTAACACATATTTAAGTTATCTGCTTAAACAATTGCCTTAACGAAAACAGATTTGTCTGAGGTTGAGATCACTGTCTGTCGGAGGGGAGAACACGCCACGGTTTGATGGGCAATAACCTATAATACCACATCTATTGATCTTTGTCTAAACTGTAGAGCGACTGTGTTTTGTCTACAACGACATCAAGTTTTTCCTAACTCTAAGCACCCCTATATACACTGATATATAGAGGGATATTTTTTAATGCCAAACACACAACTGAACTTATATGAATAAACTCTCACTTGTGAGCGACCCATTATCCTAAAATCAACAATACACTATAAGATATCTTTTTTATTTTAATTCAAGTGAGTTGAACAAGACTCCTCTCGTGTTCATATTCAATTCAGACAATTTTAATAAGTGGAGTTATCAAAAATCATCAATACCGTCAATCATAACTTGATCTAGGATCAATCTTTTACAAGATAGTATGCTGTTATTTATATCAGTCCGTCTAATGATTATAACTACCCTCTCCTTTTTTGAAGTGGGACTATTTGATTGCTAAAAAGAGAGTTAGTTAAAATCGTTAGAAGAGCAGTACACACATCGAATAACCGAATTTACTCGTCCACATATTAACATTCCCAGAAGTAAGAGTTGGTAATAGAGGGACTAAATCGAACAGACTCTGAACGAGAGGAGATACATTGCAAATACAATAAATTATGGGACACATTTACTGTATCTGCCAAAATAATTAATATCCATCGGTTCTATTTCACGTTGACTAAGACAGTCAGTACGATGACGATCTTACAGTTAATCTAACGATTTGTGACCGTTTGATTTACCGTAACTTTAATCTGAACGGCTAAGATGTGGAACAACTGTACAATTTTTGTGAAGAAAGATTGGACCAGATGATCACTAAATTCTCTCTCTGACAGACCCTGATACCGCGAGTGGGTCAAGATTGCACGCGCTACGGTTCTATTATTTTTCATATACGTGGTCCTCTTGTGGGACCCACTCCATCTTTCTGTCTTTATCTTACTACTTGCCTTATGCGACCTTTTTGTAGTGCAATATTATAGGCTTCCTATTTCTTTTCCTCATACATTTAAATTTTTGCTTTATTTAAATATTATTAATGTTAAGTTTGTGCTTAACAAGACAGAAGATTTAAATTAGGGTAAATGGTCAGAGTGCCCCATAAAGTTTGACCGAAATTTAAGAATCTCCTTTAAAGTTTAAAGTGTCCCTTAATGTTTGAAAATGATGAAAAATTCCCCTTATTAGATAAGACATTTAGGGAGAATTTTTCATCATTTCTTAACATTATGGATGATTTTAAACTTTAAGTAGGATTCTTAAATTTCGGCCAAACTTTAGGGGCACCTTGACCATTAACCCTTTAAATTATACATAAATATTTATTTATTTGTATATATATTTTTACATTACATTACATTATACTGAGTGATTCAAAAAATATATCCAATTACATAATTGGGATACACTTTTGCATAAAATTTCTCGTAAAATAATTATCAAAAAATGTTCATTATATCTTTTGTTGAGGAAAATAATAATAAATAAATATAGGAAATAATAATATTTTTTTTGGTAATAAGGAAATAATAATGTAATTGTACACCTAATCTTCCAGAAACCGTAATTAATAAATAAAAGGTAAAGAATAGAGACAAAAAAGGAAAGGTAAAGTCACCTTTCAGAAATAGCTCATTCTATTCCAGTTTCAGTTTCTCTCCCAAATTCTTGTTCTTCTTGTGTCTTTCACACATCTCCACCATCACACCACCACCTCCAATCTCCATCTCCGGCGATATCTGATCAAACCATCCATCGGAATATTTCCTCAGGGCTAGGAATTTATCCTATAGGGCTGCTGCGTTCCACGCGGAGAAGAAGTCGCGGTATCGGTGGAGCAAAATGGGAAATTCATTCGGATGCTCGGCGTCCGGTGAGCGTCTGGTGTCTGCAGCGAGAGACGGCGACTTTGTGGAGGCCAAGATGCTCCTTGATTGCAATCCCTGCCTCGCAAAGTACTCCACTTTTGGCGGCCTTAATTCGCCCCTGCATTTCGCCGCCGCAAAAGGCCACAACGAGGTCATATATCTTGCTCCCTCCGTAGCTTCTTGGAGATTATGTCTCGATATTATAATTCCACTCTGTATTGTTCTCATTTTTATTTTATTTTTCAATGGTGTCTGATAGATTGTAACATTGTTGCTCGAGAATGGAGCTGATGTCAATTCCAGAAACTACTGCGGACAGGTACGAGGTGGAATTTTATGTTTTTTTCTTCTAATATTTTGATTTTTCTGATGTTTGCGCTTATCTTATATCCAATTTGCTAAAGCATTGATAGTAAAGAAAATAGCTTTTCTTGGAAGCAATAGAAGCATGCCTAAGAACTCATGAAGATGATCAAAAAAGTACATTTTTATGGTTTACAAATATTTGATTAGTAATAAGTAATAAATAAGCTTGTCAGTTAAGGTTATGCTTATTGTTCTCTTCCCATTAGTAATGATTCTGATTATGCAGACAGCGGTTATGCAAGCATGTCGATACGGCCATTGGGAAGTAGTCCAGACACTTATGCTCTTCCAATGCAATGTGAGATGAAGTTTTTCACTAATCTCTTCCATCTGCATCGTCTCCCTTAATTGGATTCATCAAATTTTCTCAGTTATTAATAAATGCTTGCCTTTTTTAGGTTACAAGAGCAGATTACCTTAGCGGAAGAACTGCTCTTCATTTTGCAGCTGTTAATGGACATGTTAGGTGCATAAGACTTGTAGTTGCTGATTTTCTTCCTAGTGCTCCTTATGAAGCAATTACAGGCCAGACAAATGGTGATGCAGCAGCCAGTACAAAGAACAAATTTGAACAAAGGTGTGTCATGAACTCCCTCTTTGTCCCATGATGGTCGATTAAAAATGCAATTTTTTCAACCTTAAGAGCCACCTGATCTTGTATTTCTTCATCAAGTGCAGTGGATTGTCGAAATTCGTCAATCGGGCAGCTGATGGTGGTATCACTGCACTTCATATGGCAGCACTGAATGGTTACTTTGACTGTGTTGAGCTTTTGCTTGAGCTTCAAGCAAATGTGTCTGCTGTTACTTTTCACTATGGAACATCCATGGATGTTATAGGTACTTTGAATTTTTATCTTTATCATTCTTAGTTCTCGTGATTAACCAAAACACACCAAACAGGAGCCGGAAGCACTCCTCTACACTACGCAGCTTGTGGCGGCAACTTAAAATGTTGTCAGGCAAGAACATTATTCTATTCTCGTACAAACAAAATGTATGAAATTTTCTCTAGTAATGAAGAAATGAACATACTCTTGTTTGGTTACAGATACTTATTCGGAGAAGAGCTAGCCGTCGAGCTTTGAACTGCAGCGGGTAAAGATTGGTTAAAACTCCCTTATGGCATAGCATAACATTTGTTGTTGAAAATTTGTGTCATGATTGGTCTTACTTTAGATTACATAACGATTCAGGTGGCTTCCTCTTGATATCGCGAAAATGTGGGGCCGACATTGGCTGGAGCCGCTACTGACACCTAGTTCCGATGCAGTAGTACCTCATTTTCCACCTTCCAAATACCTCTCATTACCTCTTTTGAGTGTGCTCAACATCGCAAGGTGCCTATGATTCACATTCTTTTCAGTAATTATTATTATTATCACGAATCAAAGGCAGTGATTTTATTCCGTAAAATTCTATGCAGAGAGTTTGGTTTGCAGAATTCAAGTGTTCCCGATGAAGCCGAGTCTTGTGCGGTCTGCCTCGAGAGAGCATGTAGTGTGGCAGCTGAAGGTCTGAAAGTTCTTCCATAGAGTGTTGATAGTATAATATCAGTTTCCCCTTCCCCATATGTAGTAATTACTCTTCTTGTACAGGATGCCGCCACGAGCTCTGTGTGCGATGCGCGCTGTACCTCTGCTCAACGAGCAACATGTCTTCCGAAACAGCGGTCCCACCCGGCTCGATCCCATGCCCACTTTGCAGACACGGAATCACATCTTTCATCAAAATTCCAATCTCCCTCGCCAAAGAAACGGTGGGATCACTCGGCTCGACCCTCAGCCTTTGCACGCCCTGCATACTTCACCCCGAGTCTAACTCCCCGACCTCCAGACCCGTTTTCAGGAAAGCCCGAGTGGGTTCCATCTCTTCCGACCTCTTCTGCCCCGTGACTTGTGGGCCGTTTCCTTTGACTTCTACTATCCCCTCGATGTGTAGTTGCAGCGACGGTCCGTGCCTTTCTTTTGAGGCCGAAGAGGAAGACGGAGATGATACTCCTACTTCTCCACGTCAGGCGCAAGCAGTAACGACAATGGAACAAGACAAGACAGGAGGAGGAGGAGGGAGGCCGAGAATCGAAAGAACATGTTCCAACATGTTCTGGGGACGAAGAAGCTGTAGCAGGGAGCAGCAGTGCAACTCTGAAATCAATGCCTGAAGCTGAAGTGTATTTTTCTCGGGTTTAATTTTTCCTACTTTGTTTTAAAAGGTAAAAATGGAAAATGGCTTAGTTGGGTATTTTAGTGATTTTTTTCAACAATTATTAGTTTTTTTTTTTTTGGATTGTAAAGATAGAATAGTCGTGGGGCTGTGGCTGTGGTATGACACTTACCGTAAATTTTTTCATTAAACAATTATTAATTTTTATATTGAGTTTCGACTGATTTGTTTTTCTTTGAATTACTCCTCAATCGAAACTCCATTTTCGATGAAATAAATTTTGTATTCTTCCGTACTCAATCAAATATATATTGTAAACATCTTTACTTAAAATATAAGATCACATGTTTGCTAGTTCTCATTTGTATATAAGACGTTAAATATTTGTTTCCTAGTTGACACCATATTACTTCGTCCGATTTCGTAAATTTGTCAATATCTCATAACTCACAACTTCGTTTTCAGTGAAATTAGTTTTATTCGCATTCTAACACGATATATATTGAGTTAGTAATGCAAATAGAATACTTTTTGGAACCAAAATTCACTATTTTCCATAATGTTACACCTTTGAGTTTTGACTTATTTTGTTATTTTTTGAATTACTCCTCAATCACAACTCTATTTTCGATAAAATACATTTTGTATTCTTCCATACTCAATCAAATATATATTGTAAACATTCTTACTCAAAATATAAGATCACATGATTGCTGGTATCACTTGGATATAAGACGTTAAATACGTTTTTCCTAGGTGGGGCCTTATTGTTTCGTCTGATTTCGTAGTTTTCTCAATATTTCATCACTCTGAACGTCGTTTTCAGTGAAATTAAATTTATCCGTATTCTAACTCAATATATATTGACGTAGTAACGTTAATATAATACATATTTTTGGACCAAAATTAACTATTTTTCGTGATGGTACCTCTTTGAGTTTCGACTGATTTTGTTGTTTTTTGCATTTCTCTTTAATAGGAACTCTATTTTCGATGAAATAAATTTTGTTTTCTTTTGTACTCGATCAAATATATATTCTAAACATTCTTAATCAAAATATAAAATCAAATATTGTCTGTTATCACTTGTATATAAGACGTTAAATTCGTTTTTATTTTTCTGGGTGACACCTTAATAGTTTCAGTCGATTTAGTAGTTTAGTCAATATCTCATCACTCATAACTACGTTTTCAGTTAAATTAGTTTTATTCGCACTCTAACTCGATATATATTGAGGTAGTAATGTTAATAGAATACATATTTTTGAGGTCGAAATCAACTATTTTCTATGATGGTACCCCTTTGAGTTTCGACTGATTTTGATGCTTTTGGAATTACTCCTCAATCGAAACTCTATTTTCGATGAAATAAACTTTGTATTCTTCCGTACTCGATCAAATATATATTGTAAACATTTTTACTCAAAATATAAGATCACATGTTTGCTGGTATCACTTGTATATAAGACGTTAAATATTTGTTTCCTAGGTGGCACCATATTAGTTCGTCCGATTTCGTAGATTTGTCAATATCTCATCACTCACAACTTCGTTTTAAGTGAAATGAGTTTTATTCACATTCTAACACGATATATATTGAGTTAGTAATGCAAATAGAATACATATTTTTAGAACCAAAATTCACTATTTTCCGTGATGGTACCCCTTTGAGTTTCTTGCGTACTCGATCAAATATATATTGTAAACATTCTTACTCAAAATATAAGATCACATGTTTGTTGGTATCACTTGTATATAAGACGTTAAATATGTTTATGCTAGGTGGGACCTTGTTGTTTCGTCTAATTTCGTAGTTTTGTCAATATCTCATCACTCAGAAATTCGTTTTCAGTGAAATTAGTTTTATTCGTATTCTAATTCGATATATATTTACGTAGTAATGTTAATATAATACATATTTTTGGACCAAAATTCACTATTTTCCGTGATGGTATCCCTTTGAGTTTCGACTTATTTAGTTGTTTTTTGAATCTCGCCTAAATAGGAACTCTATTTTCGATGAAATAAATTTTCATTTCTTCCATACTCGATCAAATATATATTCTAAACATTCTTAATCAAAATATAAAATCAAATGTGTGCTATAAGACGATAAATTCGTTTTTCCTAGGTGGCACCTTAATAGTTTCAGCCGATTTTGTAGTTTTGTCAATATCTCATCACTCACAACTTCGTTTTCAGTGTAATTAGTTTTATTCGCACTCTAACTCGATATATATTGAGGTAGTAATGTTAATATAATAGATAATTTTGGGGGACGAAATCAACTATTTTCCGTGATGGTACCCCTTTTAGTTTCGACTAATTTTGTAGTTTTTTTAATATCTCCTCAATAGGAACTCTATTTTCGATGAAATAAATTTTGTTTTCTTCCGTAGTCGATCAAATATATATTGTAAACATTCTTACTCAAAGTATAAGATCACATGTTTGCTGGTATCACTTGTATATAAGACGTTAAATATTTTGTCCTAGGTGGGACCTTGTTGTTTCGTCTGATTTCGTAGTTTTGTCAATATCTCATCTCTCAGAACTTCGTTTTCAGTGAAATTAGTTTTATTCGTATTCTAATTCGATATATATTGATGTAGTAATTTTAATATAATACATATTTTTGGACCAAAATTCACTATTTTTCGTGATGGTTCCCCTTTGAGTTTCGACTGATTTAGTTCTTTTTTGAATCTCTCCTCAATAGGAACTCTATTTTCGATGAAATAAATTTTCTTTTCTTTCGTTCTCGATCAAATATATATTCTAAACATTATTAATCAAAATATAAAATCAAATGTTTGCTATAAGACGTTAAATTCGTTTTTCCTAGGTGGCACATTAATAGTTTCGGCTGATTTTGTAGTTTTGTCAATATCTCATCACTCACAACTTCGTTTTCAGTGTAATTAATTTTATTCCTACTCTAACTCTATATATATTGAGCTAGTAATGTTAATATAATAGATAATTTTGTGGACGAAATCAACTATTTTCTGTGATGGTACCCCTTGGAGTTTCGACTAATTTTGATGCTTTTTGAATTACTCCTCAATCAGAACTCTATTTTCGATGAAATAAACTTTTTATTCTTCCGTACTCGATCAAATATATATTGTAAACATTCTTACTCAAAATATAAGATCACATGTTTGCTGGTATCACTTGTATATAAGACGTTAAATATTTTGTCCTAGGTGGGACCTTGTTGTTTCGTCTGATTTCGTAGTTTTGTCAATATCTCATCTCTCAGAACTTCGTTTTCAGTGAAATTAGTTTTATTCGTATTCTAATTCGATATATATTGACGTAGTAATTTTAATATAATACATATTTTTGGACCAAAATTCACTATTTTTCGTGATGGTTCTCCTTTGAGTTTCGACTGATTTAGTTCTTTTTTGAATCTCTCCTCAATAGGAACTCTATTTTCGATGAAATAAATTTTCTTTTCTTTCGTTCTCGATCAAATATATATTCTAAACATTCTTAATCAAAATATAAAATCAAATGTTTGCTATAAGACGTTAAATTCGTTTTTCCTAGGTGGCACCTTAATAGTTTCGGCTGATTTTGTAGTTTTGTCAATATCTCATCACTCACAACTTCGTTTTCAGTGTAATTAATTTTATTCGTACTCTAACTCTATATATATTGAGCTAGTAATGTTAATATAATAGATAATTTTGTGGACGAAATCAACTATTTTCTGTGATGGTACCCCTTGGAGTTTCGACTAATTTTGATGCTTTTTGAATTACTCCTCAATCAGAACTCTATTTTCGATGAAATAAACTTTTTATTCTTCCGTACTCGATCAAATATATATTGTAAACATTCTTACTCAAAATATAAGATCACATGTTTGCTGGTATCACTTGTATATAAGACGTTAAATATTTGTTTCCTAAGTGGCACCATATTAGTTCGTCTCATTTCGTAGATTTGTCAATATCTCATCACTCATCACTTCGTTTTTAGTGAAATTAGTTTTATTCGCATTCTTACACGATATATATTGAGTTAGTAAAGCAAATAGAATACATATTTTTTGAACCAAAATTCACTATTTTTCGTGATGGTACCCCTTTGAGTTTCGACTTATTTAGTTGTTTTTTGAATCTCTCCTCAATAGGAACTCTATTTTCGATGAAATAAATTTTCTTTTCTTCCGTTCTCGATCAAATATATATTCTAAACATTCTTAATCAAAATATAAAATCAAATGTTTGCTATAAGACGTTAAATCCGTGTTTCCTAGGTGGCACCTTAATAATTTTGGCTGATTTATTGGTTTTCTCAATATCTCATCACACACAACTTCGTTTTCAGTGTAATTAGTTTTATTCGCACTCTAACTCGATATATATTGAGCTAGTAATGTTAATATAATAGATAATTTTGGGGACGAAATCAACTATTTTCTGTGATGGTACCCCTTTGAGTTTCGACTAATTTTGATGCTTTCGGAATTACTCCTCTATCGGAACTCTATTATCGATGAAATAAACTTTGTATTCTTCCGTACTCGATCAGATATATATTGTAAACATTCTTACTCAAAATATAAGATCACATGTTTGCTGGTATCACTTGTATATAAGACGTTAAATATTTGTTTCCTAGGTGGCACAAAATTAGTTCGTCCGATTTCGTAGATTTGTCAATATCTCATCACTCACAACTTCGTTTTCAGTGAAATTAGTTTTATTCGCATTCTAACACGATATATATTGAGTTAGTAATGCAAATAGAATACATATTTTTTGAACCAAAATTCACTATTTTCCGTGATGGTATCCCTTTGAGTTTCGACTGATTTAGTTGTTTTTTGAATATCTCCTCAATAGGAACTCTATTTTCGATGAAATAAATTTTGTTTTCTTCCGGACTCGATCAAATATATATTCTAAACATTCTAACTCAAAATATAAGATCACATGTTTGCTGGTATCACTTGTATATAAGACGTTAAATATTTGTTTCCTAGGTGGCACGAAATTAGTTCGTCCGATTTCGTAGATTTGTCAATATCTCATCACTCACAACTTCGTTTTCAGTGAAATTAGTTTTATTCGCATTCCAACACGATATATATTGAGCTAGTAAAGCAAATAGAATACATATTTTTTGAACCAAAATTCACTATTTTTCGTGATGGTACCCCTTTGAGTTTCGACTTATTTAGTTGTTTTTTGAATCTCTCCTCAATAGGAACTCTATTTTCGATGAAATAAATTTTCTTTTCTTCCGTTATCGATCAAATATATATTCTAAACATTCTTAATCAAAATATAAAATCAAATGTTTGCTATAAGACGTTAAATCCGTTTTTCCTAGGTGGCACCTTAATAATTTTGGCCGATTTATTGGTTTTCTCAATATCTCATCACACACAACTTCGTTTTCAGTGTAATTAGTTTTATTCGCACTCTAACTCGATATATATTGAGCTAGTAATGTTAATATAATAGATAATTTTGGGGACGAAATCAACTATTTTCTGTGATGGTACCCCTTTGAGTTTCGACTAATTTTGATGCTTTCAGAATTACTCCTCTATCGGAACTCTCTATTATCGATGAAATAAACTTTGTATTCTTCCGTACTCGATCAAATATATATTGTAAACATTCTTAATCAAAATATAAGATCACATGTTTGCTGGTATCACTTGTATATAAGACGTTAAATATTTGTTTCCTAGGTGGCACAAAATTAGTTCGTTCGATTTCTGAGATTTGTCAATATGTCATCACTCACAACTTCGTTTTCAGTGAAATTAGTTTTATTCGCATTCTAACACGATATATATTGAGTTAGTAATGCAAATAGAATACATATTTTTTGAACCAAAATTCACTATTTTCCGTGATGGTATCCCTTTGAGTTTCGACTGATTTAGTTGTTTTTTGAATCTCTCCTCAATAGGAACTCTATTTTCGATGAAATAAATTTTGTTTTCTTCCGGACTCGATCAAATATATATTCTAAACATTCTAACTCAAAATATAAGATCACATGTTTGCTGGTATCACTTGTATATAAGACGTTAAATATTTGTTTCCTAGGTGGCACGAAATTAGTTCGTCCGATTTCGTAGATTTGTCAATATCTCATCACTCACAACTTCGTTTTCAGTGAAATTAGTTTTATTCGCATTCCAACACGATATATATTGAGTTAGTAAAGCAAATAGAATACATATTTTTTGAACCAAAATTCACTATTTTTCGTGATGGTACCCCTTTGAGTTTCGACTTATTTAGTTGTTTTTTGAATCTCTCCTCAATAGGAACTCTATTTTCGATGAAATAAATTTTCTTTTCTTCCGTTCTCGATCAAATATATATTCTAAACATTCTTAATCAAAATATAAAATCAAATGTTTGCTATAAGACGTTAAATCCGTTTTTCCTAGGTGGCACCTTAATAGTTTCGGCTGATTTTGTAGTTTTGTCAATATCTCATCACTCACAACTTCGTTTTCAGTGTAATTAGTTTTATTCGCATTCTAACTCGATATATATTGAGATAGTAATGTTAATATAATAGATAATTTTGGGGACGAAATCAACTATTTTCTGTGATGGTACCCCTTTGAGTTTCGACTAATTTTGATGCTTTGGGAAATACTCCTCAATCGGAACTCTATTATCGATGAAATAAACTTTGTATTCTTCCGTACTCGATAAAATATATATTCTAAACATTCTTACTCATAATATAAGATCATATGTTTGCTGGTATCACTTGTATATAAGACGTTAAATATTTGTTTCCTAGGTGGCACAAAATTAGTTCGTCCGATTTCGTAGATTTGTCAATATGTCATCACTCACAACTTTGTTTTCAGTGAAATTAGTTTTATTCGCATTCCAACACGATATATAATGAGTTAGTAATGCAAATAGAATACATATTTTTTGAACCAAAATTCACTATTTTCTTTGATGGTACCCCTTTGAGTTTCGACTGATTTAGTTGGTTTTTGAATCTCTCCTCAATAGGAACTCTATTTTCGATGAACTACATTTTTTTTCTTCCGTTCTCGATCAAATATATATTCTAAACATTCTTAATCAAAATATAAAATCAAATGTTTGCTATAAGACGTTAAATTCGTTTTTCCTATGTGGCACCTTAATAGTTTCGGCTGATTTTGTAGTTTTGTCAATATCTCATCACTCACAACTTCGTTTTCAGTGTAATTAGTTTTATTCGCACTCTAAATCGATATATATTGAGCTAGTAATGTTAATATAATAGATAATTTTGGGGACGAAATCAACTATTTTCTGTGATGGTACCCCGTTGAGTTTCGCCTAATTTTGATGCTTTTTGAATTACTCCTCAATCAGAACTGTATTTTCGATGAAATAAACTTTTTATTCTTCCGTACTCGATCAAATATATATTGTAAACATTCTTACTCAAAATATAAGATCACATGTTTGCTGGTATCACTTGTATATAAGACGTTAAATATTTTGTCCTAGGTGGCACCATATTAGTTCGTCTCATTTCGTAGATTTGTCAATATCTCATCACTCATCACTTCGTTTTTAGTGAAATTAGTTTTATTCGCATTCTTACACGATATATATTGAGTTAGTAAAGCAAATAGAATACATATTTTTTGAACCAAAATTCACTATTTTTCGTGATGGTACCCCTTTGAGTTTCGACTTATTTAGTTGTTTTTTGAATCTCTCCTCAATAGGAACTCTATTTTCGATGAAATAAATTTTCTTTTCTTCCGTTCTCGATCAAATATATATTCTAAACATTCTTAATCAAAATATAAAATCAAATGTTTGCTATAAGACGTTAAATCCGTGTTTCCTAGGTGGCACCTTAATAATTTTGGCTGATTTATTGGTTTTCTCAATATCTCATCACACACAACTTCGTTTTCAGTGTAATTAGTTTTATTCGCACTCTAACTCGATATATATTGAGCTAGTAATGTTAATATAATAGATAATTTTGGGGACGAAATCAACTATTTTCTGTGATGGTACCCCTTTGAGTTTCGACTAATTTTGATGCTTTCGGAATTACTCCTCTATCGGAACTCTATTATCGATGAAATAAACTTTGTATTCTTCCGTACTCGATCAGATATATATTGTAAACATTCTTACTCAAAATATAAGATCACATGTTTGCTGGTATCACTTGTATATAAGACGTTAAATATTTGTTTCCTAGGTGGCACAAAATTAGTTCGTCCGATTTCGTAGATTTGTCAATATCTCATCACTCACAACTTCGTTTTCAGTGAAATTAGTTTTATTCGCATTCTAACACGATATATATTGAGTTAGTAATGCAAATAGAATACATATTTTTTGAACCAAAATTCACTATTTTCCGTGATGGTATCCCTTTGAGTTTCGACTGATTTAGTTGTTTTTTGAATATCTCCTCAATAGGAACTCTATTTTCGATGAAATAAATTTTGTTTTCTTCCGGACTCGATCAAATATATATTCTAAACATTCTAACTCAAAATATAAGATCACATGTTTGCTGGTATCACTTGTATATAAGACGTTAAATATTTGTTTCCTAGGTGGCACGAAATTAGTTCGTCCGATTTCGTAGATTTGTCAATATCTCATCACTCACAACTTCGTTTTCAGTGAAATTAGTTTTATTCGCATTCCAACACGATATATATTGAGCTAGTAAAGCAAATAGAATACATATTTTTTGAACCAAAATTCACTATTTTTCGTGATGGTACCCCTTTGAGTTTCGACTTATTTAGTTGTTTTTTGAATCTCTCCTCAATAGGAACTCTATTTTCGATGAAATAAATTTTCTTTTCTTCCGTTATCGATCAAATATATATTCTAAACATTCTTAATCAAAATATAAAATCAAATGTTTGCTATAAGACGTTAAATCCGTTTTTCCTAGGTGGCACCTTAATAATTTTGGCCGATTTATTGGTTTTCTCAATATCTCATCACACACAACTTCGTTTTCAGTGTAATTAGTTTTATTCGCACTCTAACTCGATATATATTGAGCTAGTAATGTTAATATAATAGATAATTTTGGGGACGAAATCAACTATTTTCTGTGATGGTACCCCTTTGAGTTTCGACTAATTTTGATGCTTTCAGAATTACTCCTCTATCGGAACTCTCTATTATCGATGAAATAAACTTTGTATTCTTCCGTACTCGATCAAATATATATTGTAAACATTCTTAATCAAAATATAAGATCACATGTTTGCTGGTATCACTTGTATATAAGACGTTAAATATTTGTTTCCTAGGTGGCACAAAATTAGTTCGTTCGATTTCTGAGATTTGTCAATATGTCATCACTCACAACTTCGTTTTCAGTGAAATTAGTTTTATTCGCATTCTAACACGATATATATTGAGTTAGTAATGCAAATAGAATACATATTTTTTGAACCAAAATTCACTATTTTCCGTGATGGTATCCCTTTGAGTTTCGACTGATTTAGTTGTTTTTTGAATCTCTCCTCAATAGGAACTCTATTTTCGATGAAATAAATTTTGTTTTCTTCCGGACTCGATCAAATATATATTCTAAACATTCTAACTCAAAATATAAGATCACATGTTTGCTGGTATCACTTGTATATAAGACGTTAAATATTTGTTTCCTAGGTGGCACGAAATTAGTTCGTCCGATTTCGTAGATTTGTCAATATGTCATCACTCACAACTTTGTTTTCAGTGAAATTAGTTTTATTCGCATTCCAACACGATATATAATGAGTTAGTAATGCAAATAGAATACATATTTTTTGAACCAAAATTCACTATTTTCTTTGATGGTACCCCTTTGAGTTTCGACTGATTTAGTTGGTTTTTGAATCTCTCCTCAATAGGAACTCTATTTTCGATGAACTACATTTTTTTTTCTTCCGTTCTCGATCAAATATATATTCTAAACATTCTTAATCAAAATATAAAATCAAATGTTTGCTATAAGACGTTAAATTCGTTTTTCCTATGTGGCACCTTAATAGTTTCGGCTGATTTTGTAGTTTTGTCAATATCTCATCACTCACAACTTCGTTTTCAGTGTAATTAGTTTTATTCGCACTCTAAATCGATATATATTGAGCTAGTAATGTTAATATAATAGATAATTTTGGGGACGAAATCAACTATTTTCTGTGATGGTACCCCGTTGAGTTTCGCCTAATTTTGATGCTTTTTGAATTACTCCTCAATCAGAACTGTATTTTCGATGAAATAAACTTTTTATTCTTCCGTACTCGATCAAATATATATTGTAAACATTCTTACTCAAAATATAAGATCACATGTTTGCTGGTATCACTTGTATATAAGACGTTAAATATTTTGTCCTAGGTGGCACCATATTAGTTCGTCTCATTTCGTAGATTTGTCAATATCTCATCACTCATCACTTCGTTTTTAGTGAAATTAGATTTATTCGCATTCTTACACGATATATATTGAGTTAGTAAAGCAAATAGAATACATATTTTTTGAACCAAAATTCACTATTTTTCGTGATGGTACCCCTTTGAGTTTCGACTTATTTAGTTGTTTTTTGAATCTCTCCTCAATAGGAACTCTATTTTCGATGAAATAAATTTTCTTTTCTTCCGTTCTCGATCAAATATATATTCTAAACATTCTTAATCAAAATATAAAATCAAATGTTTGCTATAAGACGTTAAATCCGTGTTTCCTAGGTGGCACCTTAATAATTTTGGCTGATTTATTGGTTTTCTCAATATCTCATCACACACAACTTCGTTTTCAGTGTAATTAGTTTTATTCGCACTCTAACTCGATATATATTGAGCTAGTAATGTTAATATAATAGATAATTTTGGGGACGAAATCAACTATTTTCTGTGATGGTACCCCTTTGAGTTTCGACTAATTTTGATGCTTTCGGAATTACTCCTCTATCGGAACTCTATTATCGATGAAATAAACTTTGTATTCTTCCGTACTCGATCAGATATATATTGTAAACATTCTTACTCAAAATATAAGATCACATGTTTGCTGGTATCACTTGTATATAAGACGTTAAATATTTGTTTCCTAGGTGGCACAAAATTAGTTCGTTCGATTTCTGAGATTTGTCAATATGTCATCACTCACAACTTCGTTTTCAGTGAAATTAGTTTTATTCGCATTCTAACACGATATATATTGAGTTAGTAATGCAAATAGAATACATATTTTTTGAACCAAAATTCACTATTTTCCGTGATGGTATCCCTTTGAGTTTCGACTGATTTAGTTGTTTTTTGAATATCTCCTCAATAGGAACTCTATTTTCGATGAAATAAATTTTGTTTTCTTCCGGACTCGATCAAATATATATTCTAAACATTCTAACTCAAAATATAAGATCACATGTTTGCTGGTATCACTTGTATATAAGACGTTAAATATTTGTTTCCTAGGTGGCACGAAATTAGTTCGTCCGATTTCGTAGATTTGTCAATATCTCATCACTCACAACTTCGTTTTCAGTGAAATTAGTTTTATTCGCATTCCAACACGATATATATTGAGTTAGTAAAGCAAATAGAATACATATTTTTTGAACCAAAATTCACTATTTTTCGTGATGGTACCCCTTTGAGTTTCGACTTATTTAGTTGTTTTTTGAATCTCTCCTCAATAGGAACTCTATTTTCGATGAAATAAATTTTCTTTTCTTCCGTTCTCGATCAAATATATATTCTAAACATTCTTAATCAAAATATAAAATCAAATGTTTGCTATAAGACGTTAAATCCGTTTTTCCTAGGTGGCACCTTAATAGTTTCGGCTGATTTTGTAGTTTTGTCAATATCTCATCACTCACAACTTCGTTTTCAGTGTAATTAGTTTTATTCGCATTCTAACTCGATATATATTGAGATAGTAATGTTAATATAATAGATAATTTTGGGGACGAAATCAACTATTTTCTGTGATGGTACCCCTTTGAGTTTCGACTAATTTTGATGCTTTGGGAAATACTCCTCAATCGGAACTCTATTATCGATGAAATAAACTTTGTATTCTTCCGTACTCGATAAAATATATATTCTAAACATTCTTACTCATAATATAAGATCATATGTTTGCTGGTATCACTTGTATATAAGACGTTAAATATTTGTTTCCTAGGTGGCACAAAATTAGTTCGTCCGATTTCGTAGATTTGTCAATATGTCATCACTCACAACTTTGTTTTCAGTGAAATTAGTTTTATTCGCATTCCAACACGATATATAATGAGTTAGTAATGCAAATAGAATACATATTTTTTGAACCAAAATTCACTATTTTCTTTGATGGTACCCCTTTGAGTTTCGACTGATTTAGTTGGTTTTTGAATCTCTCCTCAATAGGAACTCTATTTTCGATGAACTACATTTTTTTTTCTTCCGTTCTCGATCAAATATATATTCTAAACATTCTTAATCAAAATATAAAATCAAATGTTTGCTATAAGACGTTAAATTCGTTTTTCCTATGTGGCACCTTAATAGTTTCGGCTGATTTTGTAGTTTTGTCAATATCTCATCACTCACAACTTCGTTTTCAGTGTAATTAGTTTTATTCGCACTCTAAATCGATATATATTGAGCTAGTAATGTTAATATAATAGATAATTTTGGGGACGAAATCAACTATTTTCTGTGATGGTACCCCGTTGAGTTTCGCCTAATTTTGATGCTTTTTGAATTACTCCTCAATCAGAACTGTATTTTCGATGAAATAAACTTTTTATTCTTCCGTACTCGATCAAATATATATTGTAAACATTCTTACTCAAAATATAAGATCACATGTTTGCTGGTATCACTTGTATATAAGACGTTAAATATTTTGTCCTAGGTGGCACCATATTAGTTCGTCTCATTTCGTAGATTTGTCAATATCTCATCACTCATCACTTCGTTTTTAGTGAAATTAGTTTTATTCGCATTCTTACACGATATATATTGAGTTAGTAAAGCAATTAGAATACATATTTTTTGAACCAAAATTCACTATTTTTCGTGATGGTACCCCTTTGAGTTTCGACTTATTTAGTTGTTTTTTGAATCTCTCCTCAATAGGAACTCTATTTTCGATGAAATAAATTTTCTTTTCTTCCGTTCTCGATCAAATATATATTCTAAACATTCTTAATCAAAATATAAAATCAAATGTTTGCTATAAGACGTTAAATCCGTGTTTCCTAGGTGGCACCTTAATAATTTTGGCTGATTTATTGGTTTTCTCAATATCTCATCACACACAACTTCGTTTTCAGTGTAATTAGTTTTATTCGCACTCTAACTCGATATATATTGAGCTAGTAATGTTAATATAATAGATAATTTTGGGGACGAAATCAACTATTTTCTGTGATGGTACCCCTTTGAGTTTCGACTAATTTTGATGCTTTCGGAATTACTCCTCTATCGGAACTCTATTATCGATGAAATAAACTTTGTATTCTTCCGTACTCGATCAGATATATATTGTAAACATTCTTACTCAAAATATAAGATCACATGTTTGCTGGTATCACTTGTATATAAGACGTTAAATATTTGTTTCCTAGGTGGCACAAAATTAGTTCGTCCGATTTCGTAGATTTGTCAATATCTCATCACTCACAACTTCGTTTTCAGTGAAATTAGTTTTATTCGCATTCTAACACGATATATATTGAGTTAGTAATGCAAATAGAATACATATTTTTTGAACCAAAATTCACTATTTTCCGTGATGGTATCCCTTTGAGTTTCGACTGATTTAGTTGTTTTTTGAATATCTCCTCAATAGGAACTCTATTTTCGATGAAATAAATTTTGTTTTCTTCCGGACTCGATCAAATATATATTCTAAACATTCTAACTCAAAATATAAGATCACATGTTTGCTGGTATCACTTGTATATAAGACGTTAAATATTTGTTTCCTAGGTGGCACGAAATTAGTTCGTCCGATTTCGTAGATTTGTCAATATCTCATCACTCACAACTTCGTTTTCAGTGAAATTAGTTTTATTCGCATTCTAACACGATATATATTGAGTTAGTAATGCAAATAGAATACATATTTTTTGAACCAAAATTCACTATTTTCCGTGATGGTATCCCTTTGAGTTTCGACTGATTTAGTTGTTTTTTGAATATCTCCTCAATAGGAACTCTATTTTCGATGAAATAAATTTTGTTTTCTTCCGGACTCGATCAAATATATATTCTAAACATTCTAACTCAAAATATAAGATCACATGTTTGCTGGTATCACTTGTATATAAGACGTTAAATATTTGTTTCCTAGGTGGCACAAAATTAGTTCGTCCGATTTCGTAGATTTGTCAATATGTCATCACTCACAACTTTGTTTTCAGTGAAATTAGTTTTATTCGCATTCCAACACGATATATAATGAGTTAGTAATGCAAATAGAATACATATTTTTTGAACCAAAATTCACTATTTTCTTTGATGGTACCCCTTTGAGTTTCGACTGATTTAGTTGGTTTTTGAATCTCTCCTCAATAGGAACTCTATTTTCGATGAACTACATTTTTTTTTCTTCCGTTCTCGATCAAATATATATTCTAAACATTCTTAATCAAAATATAAAATCAAATGTTTGCTATAAGACGTTAAATTCGTTTTTCCTATGTGGCACCTTAATAGTTTCGGCTGATTTTGTAGTTTTGTCAATATCTCATCACTCACAACTTCGTTTTCAGTGTAATTAGTTTTATTCGCACTCTAAATCGATATATATTGAGCTAGTAATGTTAATATAATAGATAATTTTGGGGACGAAATCAACTATTTTCTGTGATGGTACCCCGTTGAGTTTCGCCTAATTTTGATGCTTTTTGAATTACTCCTCAATCAGAACTGTATTTTCGATGAAATAAACTTTTTATTCTTCCGTACTCGATCAAATATATATTGTAAACATTCTTACTCAAAATATAAGATCACATGTTTGCTGGTATCACTTGTATATAAGACGTTAAATATTTTGTCCTAGGTGGCACCATATTAGTTCGTCTCATTTCGTAGATTTGTCAATATCTCATCACTCATCACTTCGTTTTTAGTGAAATTAGTTTTATTCGCATTCTTACACGATATATATTGAGTTAGTAAAGCAAATAGAATACATATTTTTTGAACCAAAATTCACTATTTTTCGTGATGGTACCCCTTTGAGTTTCGACTTATTTAGTTGTTTTTTGAATCTCTCCTCAATAGGAACTCTATTTTCGATGAAATAAATTTTCTTTTCTTCCGTTCTCGATCAAATATATATTCTAAACATTCTTAATCAAAATATAAAATCAAATGTTTGCTATAAGACGTTAAATCCGTGTTTCCTAGGTGGCACCTTAATAATTTTGGCTGATTTATTGGTTTTCTCAATATCTCATCACACACAACTTCGTTTTCAGTGTAATTAGTTTTATTCGCACTCTAACTCGATATATATTGAGCTAGTAATGTTAATATAATAGATAATTTTGGGGACGAAATCAACTATTTTCTGTGATGGTACCCCTTTGAGTTTCGACTAATTTTGATGCTTTCGGAATTACTCCTCTATCGGAACTCTATTATCGATGAAATAAACTTTGTATTCTTCCGTACTCGATCAGATATATATTGTAAACATTCTTACTCAAAATATAAGATCACATGTTTGCTGGTATCACTTGTATATAAGACGTTAAATATTTGTTTCCTAGGTGGCACAAAATTAGTTCGTCCGATTTCGTAGATTTGTCAATATCTCATCACTCACAACTTCGTTTTCAGTGAAATTAGTTTTATTCGCATTCTAACACGATATATATTGAGTTAGTAATGCAAATAGAATACATATTTTTTGAACCAAAATTCACTATTTTCCGTGATGGTATCCCTTTGAGTTTCGACTGATTTAGTTGTTTTTTGAATATCTCCTCAATAGGAACTCTATTTTCGATGAAATAAATTTTGTTTTCTTCCGGACTCGATCAAATATATATTCTAAACATTCTAACTCAAAATATAAGATCACATGTTTGCTGGTATCACTTGTATATAAGACGTTAAATATTTGTTTCCTAGGTGGCACGAAATTAGTTCGTCCGATTTCGTAGATTTGTCAATATCTCATCACTCACAACTTCGTTTTCAGTGAAATTAGTTTTATTCGCATTCCAACACGATATATATTGAGCTAGTAAAGCAAATAGAATACATATTTTTTGAACCAAAATTCACTATTTTTCGTGATGGTACCCCTTTGAGTTTCGACTTATTTAGTTGTTTTTTGAATCTCTCCTCAATAGGAACTCTATTTTCGATGAAATAAATTTTCTTTTCTTCCGTTATCGATCAAATATATATTCTAAACATTCTTAATCAAAATATAAAATCAAATGTTTGCTATAAGACGTTAAATCCGTTTTTCCTAGGTGGCACCTTAATAATTTTGGCCGATTTATTGGTTTTCTCAATATCTCATCACACACAACTTCGTTTTCAGTGTAATTAGTTTTATTCGCACTCTAACTCGATATATATTGAGCTAGTAATGTTAATATAATAGATAATTTTGGGGACGAAATCAACTATTTTCTGTGATGGTACCCCTTTGAGTTTCGACTAATTTTGATGCTTTCAGAATTACTCCTCTATCGGAACTCTCTATTATCGATGAAATAAACTTTGTATTCTTCCGTACTCGATCAAATATATATTGTAAACATTCTTAATCAAAATATAAGATCACATGTTTGCTGGTATCACTTGTATATAAGACGTTAAATATTTGTTTCCTAGGTGGCACAAAATTAGTTCGTTCGATTTCTGAGATTTGTCAATATGTCATCACTCACAACTTCGTTTTCAGTGAAATTAGTTTTATTCGCATTCTAACACGATATATATTGAGTTAGTAATGCAAATAGAATACATATTTTTTGAACCAAAATTCACTATTTTCCGTGATGGTATCCCTTTGAGTTTCGACTGATTTAGTTGTTTTTTGAATCTCTCCTCAATAGGAACTCTATTTTCGATGAAATAAATTTTGTTTTCTTCCGGACTCGATCAAATATATATTCTAAACATTCTAACTCAAAATATAAGATCACATGTTTGCTGGTATCACTTGTATATAAGACGTTAAATATTTGTTTCCTAGGTGGCACGAAATTAGTTCGTCCGATTTCGTAGATTTGTCAATATGTCATCACTCACAACTTTGTTTTCAGTGAAATTAGTTTTATTCGCATTCCAACACGATATATAATGAGTTAGTAATGCAAATAGAATACATATTTTTTGAACCAAAATTCACTATTTTCTTTGATGGTACCCCTTTGAGTTTCGACTGATTTAGTTGGTTTTTGAATCTCTCCTCAATAGGAACTCTATTTTCGATGAACTACATTTTTTTTTCTTCCGTTCTCGATCAAATATATATTCTAAACATTCTTAATCAAAATATAAAATCAAATGTTTGCTATAAGACGTTAAATTCGTTTTTCCTATGTGGCACCTTAATAGTTTCGGCTGATTTTGTAGTTTTGTCAATATCTCATCACTCACAACTTCGTTTTCAGTGTAATTAGTTTTATTCGCACTCTAAATCGATATATATTGAGCTAGTAATGTTAATATAATAGATAATTTTGGGGACGAAATCAACTATTTTCTGTGATGGTACCCCGTTGAGTTTCGCCTAATTTTGATGCTTTTTGAATTACTCCTCAATCAGAACTGTATTTTCGATGAAATAAACTTTTTATTCTTCCGTACTCGATCAAATATATATTGTAAACATTCTTACTCAAAATATAAGATCACATGTTTGCTGGTATCACTTGTATATAAGACGTTAAATATTTTGTCCTAGGTGGCACCATATTAGTTCGTCTCATTTCGTAGATTTGTCAATATCTCATCACTCATCACTTCGTTTTTAGTGAAATTAGTTTTATTCGCATTCTTACACGATATATATTGAGTTAGTAAAGCAAATAGAATACATATTTTTTGAACCAAAATTCACTATTTTTCGTGATGGTACCCATTTGAGTTTCGACTTATTTAGTTGTTTTTTGAATCTCTCCTCAATAGGAACTCTATTTTCGATGAAATAAATTTTCTTTTCTTCCGTTCTCGATCAAATATATATTCTAAACATTCTTAATCAAAATATAAAATCAAATGTTTGCTATAAGACGTTAAATCCGTGTTTCCTAGGTGGCACCTTAATAATTTTGGCTGATTTATTGGTTTTCTCAATATCTCATCACACACAACTTCGTTTTCAGTGTAATTAGTTTTATTCGCACTCTAACTCGATATATATTGAGCTAGTAATGTTAATATAATAGATAATTTTGGGGACGAAATCAACTATTTTCTGTGATGGTACCCCTTTGAGTTTCGACTAATTTTGATGCTTTCGGAATTACTCCTCTATCGGAACTCTATTATCGATGAAATAAACTTTGTATTCTTCCGTACTCGATCAGATATATATTGTAAACATTCTTACTCAAAATATAAGATCACATGTTTGCTGGTATCACTTGTATATAAGACGTTAAATATTTGTTTCCTAGGTGGCACAAAATTAGTTCGTCCGATTTCGTAGATTTGTCAATATCTCATCACTCACAACTTCGTTTTCAGTGAAATTAGTTTTATTCGCATTCTAACACGATATATATTGAGTTAGTAATGCAAATAGAATACATATTTTTTGAACCAAAATTCACTATTTTCCGTGATGGTATCCCTTTGAGTTTCGACTGATTTAGTTGTTTTTTGAATATCTCCTCAATAGGAACTCTATTTTCGATGAAATAAATTTTGTTTTCTTCCGGACTCGATCAAATATATATTCTAAACATTCTAACTCAAAATATAAGATCACATGTTTGCTGGTATCACTTGTATATAAGACGTTAAATATTTGTTTCCTAGGTGGCACGAAATTAGTTCGTCCGATTTCGAAGATTTGTCAATATCTCATCACTCACAACTTCGTTTTCAGTGAAATTAGTTTTATTCGCATTCCAACACGATATATATTGAGCTAGTAAAGCAAATAGAATACATATTTTTTGAACCAAAATTCACTATTTTTCGTGATGGTACCCCTTTGAGTTTCGACTTATTTAGTTGTTTTTTGAATCTCTCCTCAATAGGAACTCTATTTTCGATGAAATAAATTTTCTTTTCTTCCGTTATCGATCAAATATATATTCTAAACATTCTTAATCAAAATATAAAATCAAATGTTTGCTATAAGACGTTAAATCCGTTTTTCCTAGGTGGCACCTTAATAATTTTGGCCGATTTATTGGTTTTCTCAATATCTCATCACACACAACTTCGTTTTCAGTGTAATTAGTTTTATTCGCACTCTAACTCGATATATATTGAGCTAGTAATGTTAATATAATAGATAATTTTGGGGACGAAATCAACTATTTTCTGTGATGGTACCCCTTTGAGTTTCGACTAATTTTGATGCTTTCAGAATTACTCCTCTATCGGAACTCTCTATTATCGATGAAATAAACTTTGTATTCTTCCGTACTCGATCAAATATATATTGTAAACATTCTTAATCAAAATATAAGATCACATGTTTGCTGGTATCACTTGTATATAAGACGTTAAATATTTGTTTCCTAGGTGGCACAAAATTAGTTCGTTCGATTTCTGAGATTTGTCAATATGTCATCACTCACAACTTCGTTTTCAGTGAAATTAGTTTTATTCGCATTCTAACACGATATATATTGAGTTAGTAATGCAAATAGAATACATATTTTTTGAACCAAAATTCACTATTTTCCGTGATGGTATCCCTTTGAGTTTCGACTGATTTAGTTGTTTTTTGAATCTCTCCTCAATAGGAACTCTATTTTCGATGAAATAAATTTTGTTTTCTTCCGGACTCGATCAAATATATATTCTAAACATTCTAACTCAAAATATAAGATCACATGTTTGCTGGTATCACTTGTATATAAGACGTTAAATATTTGTTTCCTAGGTGGCACGAAATTAGTTCGTCCGATTTCGTAGATTTGTCAATATCTCATCACTCACAACTTCGTTTTCAGTGAAATTAGTTTTATTCGCATTCCAACACGATATATATTGAGTTAGTAAAGCAAATAGAATACATATTTTTTGAACCAAAATTCACTATTTTTCGTGATGGTACCCCTTTGAGTTTCGACTTATTTAGTTGTTTTTTGAATCTCTCCTCAATAGGAACTCTATTTTCGATGAAATAAATTTTCTTTTCTTCCGTTCTCGATCAAATATATATTCTAAACATTCTTAATCAAAATATAAAATCAAATGTTTGCTATAAGACGTTAAATCCGTTTTTCCTAGGTGGCACCTTAATAGTTTCGGCTGATTTTGTAGTTTTGTCAATATCTCATCACTCACAACTTCGTTTTCAGTGTAATTAGTTTTATTCGCATTCTAACTCGATATATATTGAGATAGTAATGTTAATATAATAGATAATTTTGGGGACGAAATCAACTATTTTCTGTGATGGTACCCCTTTGAGTTTCGACTAATTTTGATGCTTTGGGAAATACTCCTCAATCGGAACTCTATTATCGATGAAATAAACTTTGTATTCTTCCGTACTCGATAAAATATATATTCTAAACATTCTTACTCATAATATAAGATCATATGTTTGCTGGTATCACTTGTATATAAGACGTTAAATATTTGTTTCCTAGGTGGCACAAAATTAGTTCGTCCGATTTCGTAGATTTGTCAATATCTCATCACTCACAACTTTGTTTTCAGTGAAATTAGTTTTATTCGCATTCCAACACGATATATAATGAGTTAGTAATGCAAATAGAATACATATTTTTTGAACCAAAATTCACTATTTTCTTTGATGGTACCCCTTTGAGTTTCGACTGATTTAGTTGGTTTTTGAATCTCTCCTCAATAGGAACTCTATTTTCGATGAACTACATTTTTTTTTCTTCCGTTCTCGATCAAATATATATTCTAAACATTCTTAATCAAAATATAAAATCAAATGTTTGCTATAAGACGTTAAATTCGTTTTTCCTATGTGGCACCTTAATAGTTTCGGCTGATTTTGTAGTTTTGTCAATATCTCATCACTCACAACTTCGTTTTCAGTGTAATTAGTTTTATTCGCACTCTAAATCGATATATATTGAGCTAGTAATGTTAATATAATAGATAATTTTGGGGACGAAATCAACTATTTTCTGTGATGGTACCCCGTTGAGTTTCGCCTAATTTTGATGCTTTTTGAATTACTCCTCAATCAGAACTGTATTTTCGATGAAATAAACTTTGTATTCTTCCGTACTCGATCAAATATATATTGTAAACATTCTTACTCAAAATATAAGATCACATGTTTGCTGGTATCACTTGTATATAAGACGTTAAATATTTGTTTCCTAAGTGGCACCATATTAGTTCGTCTCATTTCGTAGATTTGTCAATATCTCATCACTCATCACTTCGTTTTTAGTGAAATTAGTTTTATTCGCATTCTTACACGATATATATTGAGTTAGTAAAGCAAATAGAATACATATTTTTTGAACCAAAATTCACTATTTTTCGTGATGGTACCCCTTTGAGTTTCGACTTATTTAGTTGTTTTTTGAATCTCTCCTCAATAGGAACTCTATTTTCGATGAAATAAATTTTCTTTTCTTCCGTTCTCGATCAAATATATATTCTAAACATTCTTAATCAAAATATAAAATCAAATGTTTGCTATAAGACGTTAAATCCGTGTTTCCTAGGTGGCACCTTAATAATTTTGGCTGATTTATTGGTTTTCTCAATATCTCATCACACACAACTTCGTTTTCAGTGTAATTAGTTTTATTCGCACTCTAACTCGATATATATTGAGCTAGTAATGTTAATATAATAGATAATTTTGGGGACGAAATCAACTATTTTCTGTGATGGTACCCCTTTGAGTTTCGACTAATTTTGATGCTTTCGGAATTACTCCTCTATCGGAACTCTATTATCGATGAAATAAACTTTGTATTCTTCCGTACTCGATCAGATATATATTGTAAACATTCTTACTCAAAATATAAGATCACATGTTTGCTGGTATCACTTGTATATAAGACGTTAAATATTTGTTTCCTAGGTGGCACAAAATTAGTTCGTCCGATTTCGTAGATTTGTCAATATCTCATCACTCACAACTTCGTTTTCAGTGAAATTAGTTTTATTCGCATTCTAACACGATATATATTGAGTTAGTAATGCAAATAGAATACATATTTTTTGAACCAAAATTCACTATTTTCCGTGATGGTATCCCTTTGAGTTTCGACTGATTTAGTTGTTTTTTGAATATCTCCTCAATAGGAACTCTATTTTCGATGAAATAAATTTTATTTTCTTCCGGACTCGATCAAATATATATTCTAAACATTCTAACTCAAAATATAAGATCACATGTTTGCTGGTATCACTTGTATATAAGACGTTAAATATTTGTTTCCTAGGTGGCACGAAATTAGTTCGTCCGATTTCGTAGATTTGTCAATATCTCATCACTCACAACTTCGTTTTCAGTGAAATTAGTTTTATTCGCATTCCAACACGATATATATTGAGCTAGTAAAGCAAATAGAATACATATTTTTTGAACCAAAATTCACTATTTTTCGTGATGGTACCCCTTTGAGTTTCGACTTATTTAGTTGTTTTTTGAATCTCTCCTCAATAGGAACTCTATTTTCGATGAAATAAATTTTCTTTTCTTCCGTTATCGATCAAATATATATTCTAAACATTCTTAATCAAAATATAAAATCAAATGTTTGCTATAAGACGTTAAATCCGTTTTTCCTAGGTGGCACCTTAATAATTTTGGCCGATTTATTGGTTTTCTCAATATCTCATCACACACAACTTCGTTTTCAGTGTAATTAGTTTTATTCGCACTCTAACTCGATATATATTGAGCTAGTAATGTTAATATAATAGATAATTTTGGGGACGAAATCAACTATTTTCTGTGATGGTACCCCTTTGAGTTTCGACTAATTTTGATGCTTTCAGAATTACTCCTCTATCGGAACTCTCTATTATCGATGAAATAAACTTTGTATTCTTCCGTACTCGATCAAATATATATTGTAAACATTCTTAATCAAAATATAAGATCACATGTTTGCTGGTATCACTTGTATATAAGACGTTAAATATTTGTTTCCTAGGTGGCACAAAATTAGTTCGTTCGATTTCTGAGATTTGTCAATATGTCATCACTCACAACTTCGTTTTCAGTGAAATTAGTTTTATTCGCATTCTAACACGATATATATTGAGTTAGTAATGCAAATAGAATACATATTTTTTGAACCAAAATTCACTATTTTCCGTGATGGTATCCCTTTGAGTTTCGACTGATTTAGTTGTTTTTTGAATCTCTCCTCAATAGGAACTCTATTTTCGATGAAATAAATTTTGTTTTCTTCCGGACTCGATCAAATATATATTCTAAACATTCTAACTCAAAATATAAGATCACATGTTTGCTGGTATCACTTGTATATAAGACGTTAAATATTTGTTTCCTAGGTGGCACGAAATTAGTTCGTCCGATTTCGTAGATTTGTCAATATGTCATCACTCACAACTTTGTTTTCAGTGAAATTAGTTTTATTCGCATTCCAACACGATATATAATGAGTTAGTAATGCAAATAGAATACATATTTTTTGAACCAAAATTCACTATTTTCTTTGATGGTACCCCTTTGAGTTTCGACTGATTTAGTTGGTTTTTGAATCTCTCCTCAATAGGAACTCTATTTTCGATGAACTACATTTTTTTTTCTTCCGTTCTCGATCAAATATATATTCTAAACATTCTTAATCAAAATATAAAATCAAATGTTTGCTATAAGACGTTAAATTCGTTTTTCCTATGTGGCACCTTAATAGTTTCGGCTGATTTTGTAGTTTTGTCAATATCTCATCACTCACAACTTCGTTTTCAGTGTAATTAGTTTTATTCGCACTCTAAATCGATATATATTGAGCTAGTAATGTTAATATAATAGATAATTTTGGGGACGAAATCAACTATTTTCTGTGATGGTACCCCGTTGAGTTTCGCCTAATTTTGATGCTTTTTGAATTACTCCTCAATCAGAACTGTATTTTCGATGAAATAAACTTTTTATTCTTCCGTACTCGATCAAATATATATTGTAAACATTCTTACTCAAAATATAAGATCACATGTTTGCTGGTATCACTTGTATATAAGACGTTAAATATTTTGTCCTAGGTGGCACCATATTAGTTCGTCTCATTTCGTAGATTTGTCAATATCTCATCACTCATCACTTCGTTTTTAGTGAAATTAGTTTTATTCGCATTCTTACACGATATATATTGAGTTAGTAAAGCAAATAGAATACATATTTTTTGAACCAAAATTCACTATTTTTCGTGATGGTACCCCTTTGAGTTTCGACTTATTTAGTTGTTTTTTGAATCTCTCCTCAATAGGAACTCTATTTTCGATGAAATAAATTTTCTTTTCTTCCGTTCTCGATCAAATATATATTCTAAACATTCTTAATCAAAATATAAAATCAAATGTTTGCTATAAGACGTTAAATCCGTGTTTCCTAGGTGGCACCTTAATAATTTTGGCTGATTTATTGGTTTTCTCAATATCTCATCACACACAACTTCGTTTTCAGTGTAATTAGTTTTATTCGCACTCTAACTCGATATATATTGAGCTAGTAATGTTAATATAATAGATAATTTTGGGGACGAAATCAACTATTTTCTGTGATTGTACCCCTTTGAGTTTCGACTAATTTTGATGCTTTCGGAATTACTCCTCTATCGGAACTCTATTATCGATGAAATAAACTTTGTATTCTTCCGTACTCGATCAGATATATATTGTAAACATTCTTACTCAAAATATAAGATCACATGTTTGCTGGTATCACTTGTATATAAGACGTTAAATATTTGTTTCCTAGGTGGCACAAAATTAGTTCGTCCGATTTCGTAGATTTGTCAATATCTCATCACTCACAACTTCGTTTTCAGTGAAATTAGTTTTATTCGCATTCTAACACGATATATATTGAGTTAGTAATGCAAATAGAATACATATTTTTTGAACCAAAATTCACTATTTTCCGTGATGGTATCCCTTTGAGTTTCGACTGATTTAGTTGTTTTTTGAATATCTCCTCAATAGGAACTCTATTTTCGATGAAATAAATTTTGTTTTCTTCCGGACTCGATCAAATATATATTCTAAACATTCTAACTCAAAATATAAGATCACATGTTTGCTGGTATCACTTGTATATAAGACGTTAAATATTTGTTTCCTAGGTGGCACGAAATTAGTTCGTCCGATTTCGTAGATTTGTCAATATCTCATCACTCACAACTTCGTTTTCAGTGAAATTAGTTTTATTCGCATTCCAACACGATATATATTGAGCTAGTAAAGCAAATAGAATACATATTTTTTGAACCAAAATTCACTATTTTTCGTGATGGTACCCCTTTGAGTTTCGACTTATTTAGTTGTTTTTTGAATCTCTCCTCAATAGGAACTCTATTTTCGATGAAATAAATTTTCTTTTCTTCCGTTATCGATCAAATATATATTCTAAACATTCTTAATCAAAATATAAAATCAAATGTTTGCTATAAGACGTTAAATCCGTTTTTCCTAGGTGGCACCTTAATAATTTTGGCCGATTTATTGGTTTTCTCAATATCTCATCACACACAACTTCGTTTTCAGTGTAATTAGTTTTATTCGCACTCTAACTCGATATATATTGAGCTAGTAATGTTAATATAATAGATAATTTTGGGGACGAAATCAACTATTTTCTGTGATGGTACCCCTTTGAGTTTCGACTAATTTTGATGCTTTCAGAATTACTCCTCTATCGGAACTCTCTATTATCGATGAAATAAACTTTGTATTCTTCCGTACTCGATCAAATATATATTGTAAACATTCTTAATCAAAATATAAGATCACATGTTTGCTGGTATCACTTGTATATAAGACGTTAAATATTTGTTTCCTAGGTGGCACAAAATTAGTTCGTTCGATTTCTGAGATTTGTCAATATGTCATCACTCACAACTTCGTTTTCAGTGAAATTAGTTTTATTCGCATTCTAACACGATATATATTGAGTTAGTAATGCAAATAGAATACATATTTTTTGAACCAAAATTCACTATTTTCCGTGATGGTATCCCTTTGAGTTTCGACTGATTTAGTTGTTTTTTGAATCTCTCCTCAATAGGAACTCTATTTTCGATGAAATAAATTTTGTTTTCTTCCGGACTCGATCAAATATATATTCTAAACATTCTAACTCAAAATATAAGATCACATGTTTGCTGGTATCACTTGTATATAAGACGTTAAATATTTGTTTCCTAGGTGGCACGAAATTAGTTCGTCCGATTTCGTAGATTTGTCAATATCTCATCACTCACAACTTCGTTTTCAGTGAAATTAGTTTTATTCGCATTCCAACACGATATATATTGAGTTAGTAAAGCAAATAGAATACATATTTTTTGAACCAAAATTCACTATTTTTCGTGATGGTACCCCTTTGAGTTTCGACTTATTTAGTTGTTTTTTGAATCTCTCCTCAATAGGAACTCTATTTTCGATGAAATAAATTTTCTTTTCTTCCGTTCTCGATCAAATATATATTCTAAACATTCTTAATCAAAATATAAAATCAAATGTTTGCTATAAGACGTTAAATCCGTTTTTCCTAGGTGGCACCTTAATAGTTTCGGCTGATTTTGTAGTTTTGTCAATATCTCATCACTCACAACTTCGTTTTCAGTGTAATTAGTTTTATTCGCATTCTAACTCGATATATATTGAGATAGTAATGTTAATATAATAGATAATTTTGGGGACGAAATCAACTATTTTCTGTGATGGTACCCCTTTGAGTTTCGACTAATTTTGATGCTTTGGGAAATACTCCTCAATCAGAACTCTATTATCGATGAAATAAACTTTGTATTCTTCCGTACTCGATAAAATATATATTCTAAACATTCTTACTCATAATATAAGATCATATGTTTGCTGGTATCACTTGTATATAAGACGTTAAATATTTGTTTCCTAGGTGGCACAAAATTAGTTCGTCCGATTTCGTAGATTTGTCAATATCTCATCACTCACAACTTTGTTTTCAGTGAAATTAGTTTTATTCGCATTCCAACACGATATATAATGAGTTAGTAATGCAAATAGAATACATATTTTTTGAACCAAAATTCACTATTTTCTTTGATGGTACCCCTTTGAGTTTCGACTGATTTAGTTGGTTTTTGAATCTCTCCTCAATAGGAACTCTATTTTCGATGAACTACATTTTTTTTTCTTCCGTTCTCGATCAAATATATATTCTAAACATTCTTAATCAAAATATAAAATCAAATGTTTGCTATAAGACGTTAAATTCGTTTTTCCTATGTGGCACCTTAATAGTTTCGGCTGATTTTGTAGTTTTGTCAATATCTCATCACTCACAACTTCGTTTTCAGTGTAATTAGTTTTATTCGCACTCTAAATCGATATATATTGAGCTAGTAATGTTAATATAATAGATAATTTTGGGGACGAAATCAACTATTTTCTGTGATGGTACCCCGTTGAGTTTCGCCTAATTTTGATGCTTTTTGAATTACTCCTCAATCAGAACTGTATTTTCGATGAAATAAACTTTGTATTCTTCCGTACTCGATCAAATATATATTGTAAACATTCTTACTCAAAATATAAGATCACATGTTTGCTGGTATCACTTGTATATAAGACGTTAAATATTTGTTTCCTAAGTGGCACCATATTAGTTCGTCTCATTTCGTAGATTTGTCAATATCTCATCACTCATCACTTCGTTTTTAGTGAAATTAGTTTTATTCGCATTCTTACACGATATATATTGAGTTAGTAAAGCAAATAGAATACATATTTTTTGAACCAAAATTCACTATTTTTCGTGATGGTACCCCTTTGAGTTTCGACTTATTTAGTTGTTTTTTGAATCTCTCCTCAATAGGAACTCTATTTTCGATGAAATAAATTTTCTTTTCTTCCGTTCTCGATCAAATATATATTCTAAACATTCTGATTCAAAATATAAAATCAAATGTTTGCTATAAGACGTTAAATTCGTTTTTCCTATGTGGCACCTTAATAGTTTCGGCTGATTTTGTAGTTTTGTCAATATCTCATCACTCACAACTTCGTTTTCAGTGTAATTAGTTTTATTCGCACTCTAACTCGATATATATTGAGCTAGTAATGTTAATATAATAGATAATTTTGGGGACGAAATCAACTATTTTCCGTGATGGTACCCCTTTGAGTTTCGACTAATTTTGCAGTTTTTTTAATATCTCCTCAATAGGAACTCTTTTTTCGATGAAATAAATTTTGTTTTCTTCCGTAGTCGATCAAATATATATTGTAAACATTCTTACTCAAAGTATAAGATCACATGTTTGCTGGTATCACTTGTATATAAGACGTTAAATATTTTGTCCTAGGTGGGACCTTGTTGTTTCGTCTGATTTCGTAGTTTTGTCAATATCTCATCTCTCAGAACTTCGTTTTCAGTGAAATTAGTTTTATTCGTATTCTAATTTGATATATATTGACGTAGTAATTTTAATATAATACATATTTTTGGACCAAAATTCACTATTTTTCGTGATGGTTCCCCTTTGAATTTCGACTGATTTAGTTCTTTTTTGAATCTCTCCTCAATAGGAACTCTATTTTCGATGAAATAAATTTTCTTTTCTTCCGTTCTCGATCAAATATATATTCTAAACATTATTAATCAAAATATAAAATCAAATGTTTGCTATAAGACGTTAAATTCGTTTTTCCTATGTGGCACCTTAATAGTTTCGGCTGATTTTGTAGTTTTGTCAATATCTCATCACTCACAACTTCGTTTTCAGTGTAATTAATTTTATTCGTACTCTAACTCTATATATATTGAGCTAGTAATGTTAATATAATAGATAATTTTGTGGACGAAATCAACTATTTTCTGTGATGGTACCCCTTGGAGTTTCGACTAATTTTGATGCTTTTTGAATTACTCCTCAATCAGAACTCTATTTTCGATGAAATAAACTTTGTATTCTTCCGTACTCGATCAAATATATATTGTAAACATTCTTACTCAAAATATAAGATCACATGTTTGCTGGAATCACTTGTATATAAGACGTTAAATATTTGTTTCCTAAGTGGCACCATATTAGTTCGTCTCATTTCGTAGATTTGTCAATATCTCATCACTCATCACTTCGTTTTTAGTGAAATTAGTTTTATTCGCATTCTTACACGATATATATTGAGTTAGTAAAGCAAATAGAATACATATTTTTTGAACCAAAATTCACTATTTTTCGTGATGGTACCCCTTTGAGTTTCGACTTATTTAGTTGTTTTTTGAATCTCTCCTCAATAGGAACTCTATTTTCGATGAAATAAATTTTCTTTTCTTCCGTTCTCGATCAAATATATATTCTAAACATTCTTAATCAAAATATAAAATCAAATGTTTGCTATAAGACGTTAAATCCGTGTTTCCTAGGTGGCACCTTAATAATTTTGGCTGATTTATTGGTTTTCTCAATATCTCATCACACACAACTTCGTTTTCAGTGTAATTAGTTTTATTCGCACTCTAACTCGATATATATTGAGCTAGTAATGTTAATATAATAGATAATTTTGGGGACGAAATCAACTATTTTCTGTGATGGTACCCCTTTGAGTTTCGACTAATTTTGATGCTTTCGGAATTACTCCTCTATCGGAACTCTATTATCGATGAAATAAACTTTGTATTCTTCCGTACTCGATCAAATATATATTGTAAACATTCTTACTCAAAATATAAGATCACATGTTTGCTGGTATCACTTGTATATAAGACGTTAAATATTTGTTTCCTAGGTGGCACAAAATTAGTTCGTCCGATTTCGTAGATTTGTCAATATCTCATCACTCACAACTTCGTTTTCAGTGAAATTAGTTTTATTCGCATTCTAACACGATATATATTGAGTTAGTAATGCAAATAGAATACATATTTTTTGAACCAAAATTCACTATTTTCCGTGATGGTATCCCTTTGAGTTTCGACTTATTTAGTTGTTTTTTGAATCTCTCCTCAATAGGAACTCTATTTTCGATGAAATAAATTTTGTTTTCTTCCGGACTCGATCAAATATATATTCTAAACATTCTAACTCAAAATATAAGATCACATGTTTGCTGGTATCACTTGTATATAAGACGTTAAATATTTGTTTCCTAGGTGGCACAAAATTAGTTCGTCCGATTTCGTAGATTTGTCAATATCTCATCACTCACAACTTCGTTTTCAGTGAAATTAGTTTTATTCGCATTCCAACACGATATATATTGAGTTAGTAAAGCAAATAGAATACATATTTTTTGAACCAAAATTCACTATTTTTCGTGATGGTACCCCTTTGAGTTTCGACTTATTTAGTTGTTTTTTGAATCTCTCCTCAATAGGAACTCTATTTTCGATGAAATAAATTTTCTTTTCTTCCGTTCTCGATCAAATATATATTCTAAACATTCTTAATCAAAATATAAAATCAAATGTTTGCTATAAGACGTTAAATCCGTTTTTCCTAGGTGACACCTTAATAGTTTCGGCTGATTTTGTAGTTTTGTCAATATCTCATCACTCACAACTTCGTTTTCAGTGAAATTAGTTTTATTCGTATTCCAACACGATATATATTGAGTTAGTAAAGCAAATAGAATACATATTTTTTGAACCAAAATTAACTATTTTTCGTGATGGTACCCCTTTGAGTTTCGACTTATTTAGTTGTTTTTTGAATCTCTCCTCAATAGGAACTCTATTTTCGATGAAATAAATTTTCTTTTCTTCCGTTCTCGATCAAATATATATTCTAAACATTCTTAATCAAAATATAAAATCAAATGTTTGCTATAAGACGTTAAATCCGTTTTTCCTAGGTGGCACCTTAATAATTTTGGCCGATTTATTGGTTTTCTCAATATCTCATCACACACAACTTCGTTTTCAGTGTAATTAGTTTTATTCGCACTCTAACTCGATATATATTGAGCTAGTAATGTTAATATAATAGATAATTTTGGGGACGAAATCAACTATTTTATGTGATGGTACCCCTTTGAGTTTCGACTAATTTTGATGCTTTCGGAATTACTCCTCTATCGGAACTCTCTATTATCGATGAAATAAACTTTGTATTCTTCCTTACTCGATCAAATATATATTGTAAACATTCTTACTCAAAATATAAGATCACATGTTTGCTGGTATCACTTGTATATAAGACGTTAAATATTTGTTTCCTAGGTGGCACAAAATTAGTTCGTCCGATTTCGTAGATTTGTCAATATCTCATCACTCACAACTTCGTTTTCAGTGAAATTAGTTTTATTCGCATTCCAACACGATATATATTGAGTTAGTAAAGCAAATAGAATACATATTTTTTGAACCAAAATTCACTATTTTCCGTGATGGTACCCCTTTGAGTTTCGACTTATTTAGTTGTTTTTTGAATCTCTCCTCAATAGGAACTCTATTTTCGATGAAATAAATTTTCTTTTCTTCCGTTCTCGATCAAATATATATTCTAAACATTCTTAATCAAAATATAAAATCAAATGTTTGCTATAAGACGTTAAATCCGTTTTTCCTAGGTGACACCTTAATAGTTTCGGCTGATTTTGTAGTTTTGTCAATATCTCATCACTCACAACTTCGTTTTCAGTGAAATTAGTTTTATTCGCATTCCAACACGATATATATTGAGTTAGTAAAGCAAATAGAATACATATTTTTTGAACCAAAATTAACTATTTTTCGTGATGGTACCCCTTTGAGTTTCGACTTATTTAGTTGTTTTTTGAATCTCTCCTCAATAGGAACTCTATTTTCGATGAAATAAATTTTCTTTTCTTCCGTTCTCGATCAAATATATATTCTAAACATTCTTAATCAAAATATAAAATCAAATGTTTGCTATAAGACGTTAAATCCGTTTTTCCTAGGTGGCACCTTAATAATTTTGGCCGATTTATTGGTTTTCTCAATATCTCATCACACACAACTTCGTTTTCAGTGTAATTAGTTTTATTCGCACTCTAACTCGATATATATTGAGCTAGTAATGTTAATATAATAGATAATTTTGGGGACGAAATCAACTATTTTCTGTGATGGTACCCCTTTGACTTTCGACTAATTTTGATGCTTTCAGAATTACTCCTCTATCGGAACTCTCTATTATCGATGAAATAAACTTTGTATTCTTCCTTACTCGATCAAATATATATTGTAAACATTCTTACTCAAAATATAAGATCACATGTTTGCTGGTATCACTTGTATATAAGACGTTAAATATTTGTTTCCTAGGTGGCACAAAATTAGTTCGTCCGATTTCGTAGATTTGTCAATATCTCATCACTCACAACTTCGTTTTCAGTGAAATTAGTTTTATTCGCATTCCAACACGATATATATTGAGTTAGTAAAGCAAATAGAATACATATTTTTTGAACCAAAATTCACTATTTTCCGTGATGGTATCCCTTTGAGTTTCGACTGATTTAGTTGTTTTTGAATCTCTCCTCAATAGGAACTCTATTTTCGATGAAATAAATTTTGTTTTCTTCCGGACTCGATCAAATATATATTCTAAACATTCTAACTCAAAATATAAGATCACATGTTTGCTGGTATCACTTGTATATAAGACGTTAAATATTTGTTTCCTAGGTGGCACAAAATTAGTTCGTCCGATTTCGTAGATTTGTCAATATCTCATCACTCACAACTTCGTTTTCAGTGAAATTAGTTTTATTCGCATTCCAACACGATATATATTGAGTTAGTAAAGCAAATAGAATACATATTTTTTGAACCAAAATTCACTATTTTCCGTGATGGTACCCCTTTGAGTTTCGACTTATTTAGTTGTTTTTTGAATCTCTCCTCAATAGGAACTCTATTTTCGATGAAATAAATTTTCTTTTCTTCCGTTCTCGATCAAATATATATTCTAAACATTCTTAATCAAAATATAAAATCAAATGTTTGCTATAAGACGTTAAATCCGTTTTTCCTAGGTGACACCTTAATAGTTTCGGCTGATTTTGTAGTTTTGTCAATATCTCATCACTCACAACTTCGTTTTCAGTGAAATTAGTTTTATTCGCATTCCAACACGATATATATTGAGTTAGTAAAGCAAATAGAATACATATTTTTTGAACCAAAATTAACTATTTTTCGTGATGGTACCCCTTTGAGTTTCGACTTATTTAGTTGTTTTTTGAATCTCTCCTCAATAGGAACTCTATTTTCGATGAAATAAATTTTCTTTTCTTCCGTTCTCGATCAAATATATATTCTAAACATTCTTAATCAAAATATAAAATCAAATGTTTGCTATAAGACGTTAAATCCGTTTTTCCTAGGTGGCACCTTAATAATTTTGGCCGATTTATTGGTTTTCTCAATATCTCATCACACACAACTTCGTTTTCAGTGTAATTAGTTTTATTCGCACTCTAACTCGATATATATTGAGCTAGTAATGTTAATATAATAGATAATTTTGGGGACGAAATCAACTATTTTCTGTGATGGTACCCCTTTGACTTTCGACTAATTTTGATGCTTTCAGAATTACTCCTCTATCGGAACTCTCTATTATCGATGAAATAAACTTTGTATTCTTCCTTACTCGATCAAATATATATTGTAAACATTCTTACTCAAAATATAAGATCACATGTTTGCTGGTATCACTTGTATATAAGACGTTAAATATTTGTTTCCTAGGTGGCACAAAATTAGTTCGTCCGATTTCGTAGATTTGTCAATATCTCATCACTCACAACTTCGTTTTCAGTGAAATTAGTTTTATTCGCATTCCAACACGATATATATTGAGTTAGTAAAGCAAATAGAATACATATTTTTTGAACCAAAATTCACTATTTTCCGTGATGGTATCCCTTTGAGTTTCGACTGATTTAGTTGTTTTTGAATCTCTCCTCAATAGGAACTCTATTTTCGATGAAATAAATTTTGTTTTCTTCCGGACTCGATCAAATATATATTCTAAACATTCTAACTCAAAATATAAGATCACATGTTTGCTGGTATCACTTGTATATAAGACGTTAAATATTTGTTTCCTAGGTGGCACGAAATTAGTTCGTCCGATTTCGTAGATTTGTCAATATCTCATCACTCACAACTTCGTTTTTAGTGAAATTAGTTTTATTCGCATTCCAACACGATATATATTGAGTTAGTAAAGCAAATAGAATACATAATTTTTGAACCAAAATTCACTATTTTTCGTGATGGTACCCCTTTGAGTTTCGACTTATTTAGTTGTTTTTTGAATCTCTCCTCAATAGGAACTCTATTTTCGATGAAATAAATTTTCTTTTCTTCCGTTCTCGATCAAATATATATTCTAAACATTCTTAATCAAAATATAAAATCAAATGTTTGCTATAAGACGTTAAATCCGTTTTTCCTAGGTGGCACCTTAATAATTTTGGCCGATTTATTGGTTTTCTCAATATCTCATCACACACAACTTCGTTTTCAGTGTAATTAGTTTTATTCGCACTCTAACTCGATATATATTGAGCTAGTAATGTTAATATAATAGATAATTTTGGGGACGAAATCAACTATTTTCTGTGATGGTACCCCTTTGAGTTTCGACTAATTTTGATGCTTTCAGAATTACTCCTCTATCGGAACTCTCTTTTATCGATGAAATAAACTTTGTATTCTTCCTTACTCGATCAAATATATATTGTAAACATTCTTACTCAAAATATAAGATCACATGTTTGCTGGTATCACTTGTATATAAGACGTTAAATATTTGTTTCCTAGGTGGCACAAAATTAGTTCGTCCGATTTCGTATATTTGTCAATATGTCATCACTCACAACTTCGTTTTCAGTGAAATTAGTTTTATTCGCATTCTAACACGATATATATTAAGTTAGTAATGCAAATAGAATACATATTTTTTGAACCAAAATTCACTATTTTCCGTGATGGTATCCCTTTGAGTTTCGACTGATTTAGTTATTTTTTGAATCTCTCCTCAATAGGAACTCTATTTTCGATGAAATAAATTTTGTTTTCTTCCGGCCTCGATCAAATATATATTCTAAACATTCTAACTCAAAATATAAGATCACATGTTTGCTGGTATCACTTGTATATAAGACGTTAAATATTTGTTTCCTAGGTGGCACGAAATTAGTTCGTCCGATTTCGTAGATTTGTCAATATCTCATCACTCACAACTTCGTTTTTAGTGAAATTAGTTTTATTCGCATTCCAACACGATATATATTGAGTTAGTAAAGCAAATAGAATACATATTTTTTGAACCAAAATTCACTATTTTTCGTGATGGTACCCCTTTGAGTTTCGACTTATTTAATTGTTTTTTGAATCTCTCCTCAATAGGAACTCTATTTTCGATGAAATAAATTTTCTTTTCTTACGTTCTCGATCAAATATATATTCTAAACATTCTTAATCAAAATATAAAATCAAATGTTTGCTATAAGACGTTAAATCCGTTTTTCCTAGGTGGCACCTTAATAGTTTCGGCTGATTTTGTAGTTTTGTCAATATCTCATCACTCACAACTTCGTTTTCAGTGTAATTAGTTTTATTCGCATTCTAACTCGATATATATTGAGATAGTAATGTTAATATAATAGATAATTTTGGGGACGAAATCAACTATTTTCTGTGATGGTACGTACCCCTTTGAGTTTCGACTAATTTTGATGCTTTCGGAAATACTCCTCAATCGGAACTCTATTATCGATGAAATAAACTTTGTATTCTTCCGTACTCGATAAAATATATATTCTAAACATTCTTACTCATAATATAAGATCAGATGTTTGCTGGTATCACTTGTATATAAGACGTTAAATATTTGTTTCCTAGGTGGCACAAAATTAGTTCGTCCGATTTCGTAGATTTGTCAATATCTCATCACTCACAACTTTGTTTTTAGTGAAATTAGTTTTATTCGCATTCCAACACGATATATAATGAGTTAGTAATGCAAATAGAATACATATTTTTTGAACCAAAATTCACTATTTTCTTTGATGGTACCCCTTTGAGTTTCGACTGATTTAGTTGGGTTTTGAATCTCTCCTCAATAGGAACTCTATTTTCGATGAACTACATTTTTTTTTCTTCCGTTCTCGATCAAAATATAAGATCAAATGTTTGCTATAAGACGTTAAATTCGTTTTTCCTATGTGGCACCTTAATAGTTTCGGCTGATTTTGTAGTTTTGTCAATATCTCATCACTCACAACTTCGTTTTCAGTGTAATTAGTTTTATTCGCACTCTAAATCGATATATATTGAGCTAGTAATGTTAATATAATAGATAATTTTGGGGACGAAATCAACTATTTTCTGTGATGCCCTTTGAGTTTCGCCTAATTTTAATGCTTTCGGAATTACTCCTCAATCGGAACTGTATTTTCGATGAAATAAACTTTGTATTCTTCCGTACTCGATCAAATATATATTGTAAACATTCTTACTCAAAATATAAGATCACATGTTTGCTGGTATCACTTGTATATAAGACGTTAAATACTTGTTTCCTAAGTGGCACCATATTAGTTCGTCTCATTTCGTAGATTTGTCAATATCTCATCACTCATCACTTCGTTTTCAGTGAAATTAGTTTTATTCGCATTCTAACACGATATATATTGAGTTAGTAATGCAAATAGAATACATATTTTTTGAACCAAAATTCACTATTTTTCGTGATGGTACCCCTTTGAGTTTCGACTTATTTAGTTGTTTTTTGAATCTCTCCTCAATAGGAACTCTATTTTCGATGAAATAAATTTTCTTTTCTTCCGTTCTCGATCAAATATATATTCTAAACATTCTTAATCACAATATAAAATCAAATGTTTGCTATAAGACGTTAAATCCGTTTTTCCTAGGTGGCACCTTAATAGTTTCAGCTGATTTTGTAGTTTTGTCAATATCTCATCACTCACAACTTCGTTTTCAGTGAAATTAGTTTTATTCGCATTCCAACACGATATATATTGAGTTAGTAAAGCAAATAGAATACATATTTTTTAAACCAAAATTCACTATTTTTCGTGATGGTACCCCTTTGAGTTTCGACTTATTTAGTTGTTTTTTGAATCTCTCCTCAATAGGAACTCTATTTTCGATGAAATAAATTTTCTTTTCTTCCGTTCTCGATCAAATATATATTCTAAACATTCTTAATCAAAATATAAAATCAAATGTTTGCTATAAGACGTTAAATCCGTTTTTCCTAGGTGGCACCTTAATAGTTTCAGCTGATTTTGTAGTTTTGTCAATATCTCATCACTCACAACTTCGTTTTCAGTGAAATTAGTTTTATTCGCATTCCAACACGATATATATTGAGTTAGTAAAGCAAATAGAATACATATTTTTTGAACCAAAATTCACTATTTTTCGTGATGGTACCCCTTTGAGTTTCGACTTATTTAGTTGTTTTTTGAATCTCTCCTCAATAGCAACTCTATTTTCGATGAAATAAATTTTCTTTTCTTCCGTTCTCGATCAAATATATATTCTAAACATTCTTAATCGTAATATAAAATCAAATGTTTGCTATAAGACGTTAAATCCGTTTTTCCTAGGTGGCACCTTAATAATTTTGGCTGATTTTAAGGTTTTCTCAATATCTCATCACACACAACTTCGTTTTCAGTGTAATTAGTTTTATTCGCACTCTAACTCGATATATATTGAGCTAGTAATGTTAATATAATAGATAATTTTGGGGATGAAATCAACTATTTTCTGTGATGGTACCCCTTTGAGTTTCGACTAATTTTGATGCTTTCGGAATTACTCCTATATCGGAACTCTCTATTATCGATGAAATAAACTTTGTATTCTTCCGTACTCGATCAAATATATATTGTAAACATTCTTACTCAAAATATAAGATCATATGTTTGCTGGTATCACTTGTATATAAGACGTTAAATATTTGTTTCCTAGGTGGCACAAAATTAGTTCGTTCGATTTCGTATATTTGTCAATATGTCATCACTCACAACTTCGTTTTCAGTGAAATTAGTTTTATTCGCATTCCAACACGATATATATTGAGTTAGTAAAGCAAATAGAATACATATTTTTTGAACCAAAATTCACTATTTTTCGTGATGGTACCCCTTTGAGTTTCGACTGATTTAGTTGTTTTTTGAATCTCTCCTCAATATGAACTCTATTTTCGATGAAATAAATTTTCTTTTCTTACGTTCTCGATCAAATATATATTCTAAACATTCTTAATCAAAATATAAAATCAAATGTTTGCTATAAGACGTTAAATCCGTTTTTCCTAGGTGGCACCTTAATAGTTTCGGCTGATTTTGTAGATTTGTCAATATCTCATCACTCACAACTTCGTTTTCAGTGTAATTAGTTTTATTCGCATTCTAACTCGATATATATTGAGATAGTAATGTTAATATAATAGATAATTTTGGGGACGAAATCAACTATTTTCTGTGATGGTACCCCTTTGAGTTTCGACTAATTTTGATGCTTTCGGAAATACTCCTCAATCGGAACTCTATTATCGATGAAATAAACTTTGTATTCTTCCGTACTCGATAAAATATATATTCTAAACATTCTTACTCATAATATAAGATCAGATGTTTGCTGGTATCACTTGTATATAAGACGTTAAATATTTGTTTCCTAGGTGGCACAAAATTAGTTCGTCCGATTTCGTAGATTTGTCAATATCTCATCACTAACAACTTTGTTTTCAGTGAAATTAGTTTTATTCGCATTCCAACACGATATATAACGAGTTAGTAATGCAAATATAATACATATTTTTTGAACCAAAATTCACTATTTTCTTTGATGGTACCCCTTTGAGTTTCGACTGATTTAGTTGGTTTTTGAATCTCTCCTCAATAGGAACTCTATTTTCGATGAACTACATTTTTTTTCTTCCGTTCTCGATCAAATATATATTCTAAACATTCTTAATCAAAATATAAAATCAAATGTTTGCTATAAGATGTTAAATGCGTTTTTCCTATGTGGCACCTTAATAGTTTCGGCTGATTTTGTAGTTTTGTCAATATCTCATCACTCACAACTTCGTTTTCAGTGTAATTAGTTTTATTCGCACTCTAAATCGATATATATTGAGCTAGTAATGTTAATATAATAGATAATTTTGGGGACGAAATCAACTATTTTCTGTGATGGTACCCCTTTGAGTTTCGCCTAATTTTAATGCTTTCGGAATTACTCCTCAATCGGAACTGTATTTTCGATGAAATAAACTTTGTATTCTTCCGTACTCGATCAAATATATATTGTAAACATTCTTACTCAAAATATAAGATCACATGTTTGCTGGTATCACTTGTATATAAGACGTTAAATATTTGTTTCCTAAGTGGCACCATATTAGTTCGTCTCATTTCGTAGATTTGTCAATATCTCATCACTCATCACTTCGTTTTCAGTGAAATTAGTTTTATTCGCATTCTAACACGATATATATTAGTTAGTAATGCAAATAGAATACATATTTTTTGAACCAAAATTCACTATTTTTCGTGATGGTACCCCTTTGAGTTTCGACTTATTTAGTTGTTTTTTGAATCTCTCCTCAATAGGAACTCTATTTTCGATGAAATAAATTTTCTTTTCTTCCGTTCTCGATCAAATATATATTCTAAACATTCTTAATCAAAATATAAAATCAAATGTTTGCTATAAGACGTTAAATCCGTTTTTCCTAGGTGGCACCTTAATAATTTTGGCCGATTTATTGGTTTTCTCAATATATCATCACACACAACTTCGTTTTCAGTGTAATTAGTTTTATTCGCACTCTAACTCGATATATATTGAGCTAGTAATGTTAATATAATAGATAATTTTGGGGACGAAATCAACTATTTTCTGTGATGGTACCCCTTTGAGTTTCGACTAATTTTGATGCTTTCGGAAATACTCCTCAATCGGAACTCTATTATCGATGAAATAAACTTTGTATTCTTCCGTACTCGATAAAATATATATTCTAAACATTCTTACTCATAATATAAGATCAGATGTTTGCTGGTATCACTTGTATATAAGACGTTAAATATTTGTTTCCTAGGTGGCACAAAATTAGTTCGTCCGATTTCGTAGATTTGTCAATATCTCATCACTAACAACTTTGTTTTCAGTGAAATTAGTTTTATTCGCATTCCAACACGATATATAATGAGTTAGTAATGTAAATAGAATACATATTTTTTGAACCAAAATTCACTATTTTCTTTGATGGTACCCCTTTGAGTTTCGACTGATTTAGTTGGTTTTTGAATCTCTCCTCAATAGGAACTCTATTTTCGATGAACTACATTTTTTTTCTTCCGTTCTCGATCAAATATATATTCTAAGCATTCTTAATCAAAATATAAAATCAAATGTTTGCTATAAGACGTTAAATCCGTTTTTCCTAGGTGGCAACTTAATAGTTTCGGCTGATTTTGTAGTTTTGTCAATATCTCATCACTCACAACTTCGTTTTCAGTGTAATTAGTTTTATTCGCACTCTAAATCGATATATATTGAGCTAGTAATGTTAATATAATAGATAATTTTGGGGACGAAATCAACTATTTTCTGTGATGGTACCCCTTTGAGTTTCGCCTAATTTTAATGCTTTCGGAATTACTCCTCAATCGGAACTGTATTTTCGATGAAATAAACTTTGTATTCTTCCGTACTCGATCAAATATATATTGTAAACATTCTTACTCAAAATATAAGATCACATGTTTGCTGGTATCACTTGTATATAAGACGTTAAATATTTGTTTCCTAAGTGGCACCATATTAGTTCGTCTCATTTCGTAGATTTGTCAATATCTCATCACTCATCACTTCGTTTTCAGTGAAATTAGTTTTATTCGCATTCTAACACGATATATATTGAGTTAGTAATGCAAATAGAATACATATTTTTTGAACCAAAATTCACTATTTTTCGTGATGGTACCCCTTTGAGTTTCGACTTATTTAGTTGTTTTTTGAATCTCTCCTCAATAGGAACTCTATTTTCGATGAAATAAATTTTCTTTTCTTCCGTTCTCGATCAAATATATATTCTAAACATTCTTAATCAAAATATAAAATCAAATGTTTGCTATAAGACGTTAAATCCGTTTTTCCTAGGTGGCACCTTAATAGTTTCGGCTGATTTATTTGTTTTCTCAATATATCATCACACACAACTTCGTTTTCAGTGTAATTAGTTTTATTCGCACTCTAACTCGATATATATTGAGCTAGTAATGTTAATATAATAGATAATTTTGGGGACGAAATCAACTATTTTCTGTGATGGTACCCCTTTGAGTTTCGACTAATTTTGATGCTTTCGGAAATACTCCTCAATCGGAACTCTATTATCGATGAAATAAACTTTGTATTCTTCCGTACTCGATAAAATATATATTCTAAACATTCTTACTCATAATATAAGATCAGATGTTTGCTGGTATCACTTGTATATAAGACGTTAAATATTTGTTTCCTAGGTGGCACAAAATTAGTTCGTCCAATTTCGTAGATTTGTCAATATCTCATCACTAACAACTTTGTTTTCAGTGAAATTAGTTTTATTCGCATTCCAACACGATATATAATGAGTTAGTAATGTAAATAGAATACATATTTTTTGAACCAAAATTCACTATTTTCTTTGATGGTACCCCTTTGAGTTTCGACTGATTTAGTTGGTTTTTGAATCTCTCCTCAATAGGAACTCTATTTTCGATGAACTACATTTTTTTTCTTCCGTTCTCGATCAAATATATATTCTAAGCATTCTTAATCAAAATATAAAATCAAATGTTTGCTATAAGACGTTAAATCCGTTTTTCCTAGGTGGCAACTTAATAGTTTCGGCTGATTTTGTAGTTTTGTCAATATCTCATCACTCACAACTTCGTTTTCAGTGTAATTAGTTTTATTCGCACTCTAAATCGATATATATTGAGCTAGTAATGTTAATATAATAGATAATTTTGGGGACGAAATCAACTATTTTCTGTGATGGTACCCCTTTGAGTTTCGCCTAATTTTAATGCTTTCGGAATTACTCCTCAATCGGAACTGTATTTTCGATGAAATAAACTTTGTATTCTTCCGTACTCGATCAAATATATATTGTAAACATTCTTACTCAAAATATAAGATCACATGTTTGCTGGTATCACTTGTATATAAGACGTTAAATATTTGTTTCCTAAGTGGCACCATATTAGTTCGTCTCATTTCGTAGATTTGTCAATATCTCATCACTCATCACTTCGTTTTCAGTGAAATTAGTTTTATTCGCATTCTAACACGATATATATTGAGTTAGTAATGCAAATAGAATACATATTTTTTGAACCAAAATTCACTATTTTTCGTGATGGTACCCCTTTGAGTTTCGACTTATTTAGTTGTTTTTTGAATCTCTCCTCAATAGGAACTCTATTTTCGATGAAATAAATTTTCTTTTCTTCCGTTCTCGATCAAATATATATTCTAAACATTCTTAATCAAAATATAAAATCAAATGTTTGCTATAAGACGTTAAATCCGTTTTTCCTAGGTGGCACCTTAATAGTTTCGGCTGATTTATTGGTTTTCTCAATATATCATCACACACAACTTCGTTTTCAGTGTAATTAGTTTTATTCGCACTCTAACTCGATATATATTGAGCTAGTAATGTTAATATAATAGATAATTTTGGGGACGAAATCAACTATTTTCTGTGATGGTACCCCTTTGAGTTTCGACTAATTTTGATGCTTTCGGAAATACTCCTCAATCGGAACTCTATTATCGATGAAATAAACTTTGTATTCTTCCGTTCTCGATCAAATATATATTCTAAACATTCTTACTCATAATATAAGATCAGATGTTTGCTGGTATCACTTGTATATAAGACGTTAAATATTTGTTTCCTAGGTGGCACAAAATTAGTTCGTCCGATTTCGTAGATTTGTCAATATCTCATCACTAACAACTTTGTTTTCAGTGAAATTAGTTTTATTCGCATTCCAACACGATATATAATGAGTTAGTAATGTAAATAGAATACATATTTTTTGAACCAAAATTCACTATTTTCTTTGATGGTACCCCTTTGAGTTTCGACTGATTTAGTTGGTTTTTGAATCTCTCCTCAATAGGAACTCTATTTTCGATGAACTACATTTTTTTTCTTCCGTTCTCGATCAAATATATATTCTAAGCATTCTTAATCAAAATATAAAATCAAATGTTTGCTATAAGACGTTAAATCCGTTTTTCCTAGGTGGCAACTTAATAGTTTCGGCTGATTTTGTAGTTTTGTCAATATCTCATCACTCACAACTTCGTTTTCAGTGTAATTAGTTTTATTCGCACTCTAAATCGATATATATTGAGCTAGTAATGTTAATATAATAGATAATTTTGGGGACGAAATCAACTATTTTCTGTGATGGTACCCCTTTGAGTTTCGCCTAATTTTAATGCTTTCGGAATTACTCCTCAATCGGAACTGTATTTTCGATGAAATAAACTTTGTATTCTTCCGTACTCGATCAAATATATATTGTAAACATTCTTACTCAAAATATAAGATCACATGTTTGCTGGTATCACTTGTATATAAGACGTTAAATATTTGTTTCCTAAGTGGCACCATATTAGTTCGTCTCATTTCGTAGATTTGTCAATATCTCATCACTCATCACTTCGTTTTCAGTGAAATTAGTTTTATTCGCATTCTAACACGATATATATTGAGTTAGTAATGCAAATAGAATACATATTTTTTGAACCAAAATTCACTATTTTTCGTGATGGTACCCCTTTGAGTTTCGACTTATTTAGTTGTTTTTTGAATCTCTCCTCAATAGGAACTCTATTTTCGATGAAATAAATTTTCTTTTCTTCCGTTCTCGATCAAATATATATTCTAAACATTCTTAATCAAAATATAAAATCAAATGTTTGCTATAAGACGTTAAATCCGTTTTTCCTAGGTGGCACCTTAATAGTTTCAGCTGATTTTGTAGTTTTGTCAATATCTCATCACTCACAACTTCGTTTTCAGTGAAATTAGTTTTATTCGCATTCCAACACGATATATATTGAGTTAGTAAAGCAAATAGAATACATATTTTTTGAACCAAAATTAACTATTTTTCGTGATGGTACCCCTTTGAGTTTCGACTTATTTAGTTGTTTTTTGAATCTCTCCTCAATAGCAACTCTATTTTCGATGAAATAAATTTTCTTTTCTTCCGTTCTCGATCAAATATATATTCTAAACATTCTTAATCAAAATATAAAATCAAATGTTTGCTATAAGACGTTAAATCCGTTTTTCCTAGGTGGCACCTTAATAATTTTGGCTGATTTTAAGGTTTTCTCAATATCTCATCACACACAACTTCGTTTTCAGTGTAATTAGTTTTATTCGCACTCTAACTCGATATATATTGAGCTAGTAATGTTAATATAATAGATAATTTTGGGGACGAAATTAACTATTTTCTGTGATGGTACCCCTTTGAGTTTCGACTAATTTTGATGCTTTCGGAATTACTCCTCTATCGGAACTCTCTATTATCGATGAAATAAACTTTGTATTCTTCCGTACTCGATCAAATATATATTGTAAACATTCTTACTCAAAATATAAGATCACATGTTTGCTGGTATCACTTGTATATAAGACGTTAAATATTTGTTTCCTAGGTGGCACAAAATTAGTTCGTTCGATTTCGTAGATTTGTCAATATGTCATCACTCACAACTTCGTTTTCAGTGAAATTAGTTTTATTCGCATTCTAACACGATATATATTGAGTTAGTAATGCAAATAGAATACATATTTTTTGAACCAAAATTCACTATTTTCCGTGATGGTATCCCTTTGAGTTTCGACTGATTTAGTTGTTTTTTGAATCTCTCCTCAATAGGAACTCTATTTTCGATGAAATAAAATTTGTTTTCTTCCGGACTCGATCAAATATATATTCTAAACATTCTAACTCAAAATATAAGATCACATGTTTGCTGGTATCACTTGTATATAAGACGTTAAATATTTGTTTCCTAGGTGGCACGAAATTAGTTCGTCCGATTTCGTAGATTTGTCAATATCTCATCACTCACAACTTCGTTTTCAGTGAAATTAGTTTTATTCGCATTCCAACACGATATATATTGAGTTAGTAAAGCAAATAGAATACATATTTTTTGAACCAAAATTCACTATTTTTCGTGATGGTACCCCTTTGAGTTTCGACTTATTTAGTTGTTTTTTGAATCTCTCCTCAATAGGAACTCTATTTTCGATGAAATAAATTTTCTTTTCTTACGTTATCGATCAAATATATATTCTAAGCATTCTTAATCAAAATATAAAATCAAATGTTTGCTATAAGACGTTAAATCCGTTTTTCCTAGGTGGCACCTTAATAGTTTTGGCTGATTTTGTAGTTTTGTCAATATCTCATCACTCACAACTTCGTTTTCAGTGTAATTAGTTTTATTCGCATTCTAACTCGATATATATTGAGATAGTAATGTTAATATAATAGATAATTTTGGGGACGAAATCAACTATTTTCTGTGATGGTACCCCTTTGAGTTTCGACTAATTTTGATGCTTTCGGAAATACTCCTCAATCGGAACTCTATTATCGATGAAATAAACTTTGTATTCTTCCGTACTCGATAAAATATATATTCTAAACATTCTTACTCATAATATAAGATCAGATGTTTGCAAGTATCACTTGTATATAAGACGTTAAATATTTGTTTCCTAGGTGGCACAAAATTAGTTCGTCCGATTTCGTAGATTTGTCAATATCTCATCACTCACAACTTCGTTTTCAGTGAAATTAGTTTTATTCGCATTCCAACACGATATATATTGAGTTAGTAAAGCAAATAGAATACATATTTTTTGAACCAAAATTCACTATTTTTCGTGATGGTACCCCTTTGAGTTTCGACTGATTTAGTTGTTTTTTGAATCTCTCCTCAATAGGAACTCTATTTTCGATGAAATAAATTTTCTTTTCTTACGTTCTCGATCAAATATATATTCTAAACATTCTTAATCAAAATATAAAATCAAATGTTTGCTATAAGACGTTAAATCCGTTTTTCCTAGGTGGCACCTTAATAGTTTCGGCTGATTTTGTAGTTTTGTCAATATCTCATCACTCACAACTTCGTTTTCAGTGTAATTAGTTTTATTCGCATTCTAACTCGATATATATTGAGATAGTAATGTTAATATAATAGATAATTTTGGGGACGAAATCAACTATTTTCTGTGATGGTACCCCTTTGAGTTTCGACTAATTTTGATGCTTTCGGAAATACTCCTCAATCGGAACTCTATTATCGATGAAATAAACTTTGTATTCTTCCGTACTCGATAAAATATATATTCTAAACATTCTTACTCATAATATAAGATCAGATGTTTGCTGGTATCACTTGTATATAAGACGTTAAATATTTGTTTCCTAGGTGGCACAAAATTAGTTCGTCCGATTTCGTAGATTTGTCAATATCTCATCACTCACAACTTTGTTTTAAGTGAAATTAGTTTTATTGGCATTCCAACACGATATATAATGAGTTAGTAATGTAAATAGAATACATATTTTTTGAACCAAAATTCACTATTTTCTGTGATGGTACGTACCCCTTTGAGTTTCGACTGATTTAGTTGGTTTTTGAATCTCTCCTCAATAGGAACTCTATTTTCGATGAACTACATTTTTTTTTCTTCCGTTCTCGATCAAATATATATTCTAAACATTCTTAATCAAAATATAAAATCAAATGTTTGCTATAAGACGTTAAATTCGTTTTTCCTATGTGGCACCTTAATAGTTTCGGCTGATTTTGTAGTTTTGTCAATATCTCATCACTCACAACTTCGTTTTCAGTGTAATTAGTTTTATTCGCACTCTAAATCGATATATATTGAGCTAGTAATGTTAATATAATAGATAATTTTGGGGACGAAATCAACTATTTTCCGTGATGGTACCCCTTTGAGTTTCGACTAATTTTGATGCTTTCGGAATTACTCCTCAATCCTCAATCGGAACTGTATTTTCGATGAAATAAACTTTGTATTCTTCCGTACTCGATCAAATATATATTGTAAACATTCTTACTCAAAATATAAGATCACATGTTTGCTGGTATCACTTGTATATAAGACGTTAAATATTTGTTTCCTAGGTGGCACCATATTAGTTCGTCCAATTTCGTAGATTTGTCAATATCTCAGCACTCACAACTTCGTTTTCAGTGAAATTAGCTTTATTCGCATTATAAAACGATATATATTGAGTTAGTAATGCAAATAGAGTACATATTTTTGGAACCAAAATTCACTATTTTCCGTGATGGTACCCCTTTGAGTTTCAACTAATTAAGTTGTTTTTTGAATCTTTCCTCAATAGGAACTCTATTTTCGATGAAATAAATTTTCTTTTCTTCCGTACTCGATGAAATATATATTGTAAACATTCTTAAGCAAAATATAAGATCACATGTTTGATGGTATCACTTGTATATAAGACGTTAAATATTGGTTTTCTAGGTGGGACTTTGTTGTTTCGTTCGATTTCGTAGTTTTGTAAATATCTCATCACTCAGAACTTCGTTTTCAGTTAAATTAGTTTTATTAATATTCTAATTTGATATATATTGACGTACTCGATCAAATATATATTCTAAATATTCTTACTCAAAATATAAGATCACATGTTTGCTAGTATCACTTGTATATAAGACGTTTAATATGTTTTTCCTAGGTGGGACCTTGTTGTTTCGTCTGATTTCGTAGTTTTGTCAATATCTCATCACTCAGAACTTCGTTTTCAGTGAAATTAGTTTTATTCGTATTCTAATTCGATATATATTGACGTAGTAATGATAATATAATACATATTTTTGACAAAAATTCACTATTTTCCGTGATGGTACCCCTTTGAGTTTCGAATGATTTACTTGTTTTTTGAACTCTCCTTAATAGGAACTCTATTTTCGATGAAATAAATTTTGTTTTCTTTCGTACTCGATCAAATATATATTCTAAACATTCTTACTCAAAATATAAGATCACATGTTTGCTGGAATCACTTTATATAAGACGTTAAATATGTTTTTCCTAGGTGGGACCTTGTTGTTTCATCTGATTTCGTAGTTTTGTCAATATCTCATCACTCACACTTTCGTTTTCACTGTAATTAGTTTTATTCGCACTCTAACTCGATATATATTGAGGTAGTAATGTTAATATAATAGATAATTTTGGGGACGAAATCAACTATTTTCCGTGGTGGTACCCCTTTGAGTTTCGACTAATTTTGATGCTTTCGGAATTACTCCTCAATCGGAACTCTATTTTCAATGAAATAAACTTTGTATTCTTCTGTACTCGATAAAATATATATTTTAAACATTCTTGCTCAAAATATAAGATCACATGTTTACTTGTATCACTTGTATATAAGACGTTAAATATTTGTTTCCTAGGTTGCACCATATTAGTTCGACCGATTTCGTAGATTTGTCAATATCTCATCACTCACAACTTCGTTTTCAGTGAAATTAGCTTTATTCGCATTCTAACACGATTTAAATTGAGTTAGTAATACAAATAGAATACATATTTTTGGACCAAAATTCACTATTTTTCGTGATGGTACCCCTTTGAGTTTCGGCTGATTTACTTGTTTTTTGAATCTCTCCTCAATCGGAACTCTATTTTCGATGAAATAAATTTTGTTTTATTTCGTACTCGATTAAATATATATTTTAAACATTCTTACTCAAAATATAAGATCACATGTTTGCTGGTATCACTTGTATATAAGATGTTAAATATGTTTTTCTTAGGTGGGACCTTGTTGTTTCGTCCGATTTCGTAGTTTTGTCAATATCTCATCACTTATAATTTCGTTTTCAGTATAATTAGTTTTATTCGCACTCTAACTCGATATATATTGAAGTAATAATATTAATATAATAGATAATTTTTGGGACGAAATCAACTATTTTCCTTGATGGTACCCTTTTAAGTTTCGACTAATTTTGATGCTTTCAGAATTACTCCTCAATCTGAACTCTATTTTCAATGAAATAAACTTTGTATTCTTCCGTACTCGATAAAATATATATTGTAAACATTCTTACTTAAAATATAAGATCACATCTTTGTTGGTATCACTTGTATATAAGACGTTAAATATCTTTTTCCTAGGTGGGACCTTGTTGTTTCGTCTGATCTCTTAGTTTTGTCAATATCTCATCACTCAGAACTTCGTTTTCAGTGAAATTAGTTTGATTCGTATTCTTATACTATATATATTGACGTAGTAATGGTAATAGAATACATATTTTTGGACCAAAATTCACTATTTTCCGTGATGGTACCCCTTTGAGTTTCGACTGATTTACTTGCTTTTTGAATTTCTCCTCAATAGGAACCCTATTTTCGATGAAATAAATTTTGTTTTCTTTCGTACTCGATAAAATATATATTCTAAACATTATTAATCAAACTATAAGATCACATGTTTGCTGGTATCACTTGTATATAAGATGTTAAATATGTTTTTCCTAGGTGGGACCTTGTTGTTTCCTCTAATTTCGTAGTTTTGGCAATATCTCATCACTTACAATTTCGTTTTCAGTGTAATTAATTTTATTCGCACTCTAACTCGATATATATTGAGGTAATAATGTTAATATAAAAGATAATTTTTGGGACGAAATCAACTATTTTCCGTGATGGTGCCCATTTGAGTTTCGACTAATTTTGATGCTTTCAGAATTACTCCTCAATCGGAACTCTATTTTCGATGAAATAAACTTTGTATTCTTCTGTACTCGATAAAATATATATTTTAAACATTCTTACTCAAAATATAAGATCACATGTTTACTTGTATCACTTGTATATAAGACGTTAAATATTTGTTTCCTAGGTGGCACCATATTAGTTCGACCGATTTCGTAGATTTGTCAATATCTCATCACTCACAACTTCGTTTTCAGTTAAATTAGCCTTATTCGCATTCTAACACGATTTAAATTGAGTTAGTAATACAAATAGAATACATATTTTTGGACCAAAATTCACTATTTTTCGTGATGGTACCCCTTTGAGTTTCGGCTGATTTACTTGTTTTTTGAATCTCTCCTCAATCGGAACTCTATTTTCGATGAAATAAATTTTGTTTTATTTCGTACTCGATTAAATATATATTTTAAACATTCTTACTCAAAATATAAGATCACATGTTTGCTGGTATCACTTGTATATAAGATGTTAAATATGTTTTTCTTAGGTGGGACCTTGTTGTTTCGTCCGATTTCGTAGTTTTGTCAATATCTCATCACTTATAATTTCGTTTTCAGTATAATTAGTTTTATTCGCACTCTAACTCGATATATATTGAAGTAATAATATTAATATAATAGATAATTTTTGGGACGAAATCAACTATTTTCCTTGATGGTACCCTTTTAAGTTTCGACTAATTTTGATGCTTTCAGAATTACTCCTCAATCTGAACTCTATTTTCAATGAAATAAACTTTGTATTCTTCCGTACTCGATAAAATATATATTGTAAACATTCTTACTTAAAATATAAGATCACATCTTTGTTGGTATCACTTGTATATAAGACGTTAAATATCTTTTTCCTAGGTGGGACCTTGTTGTTTCGTCTGATCTCTTAGTTTTGTCAATATCTCATCACTCAGAACTTCGTTTTCAGTGAAATTAGTTTGATTCGTATTCTTATATCTATATATATTGACGTAGTAATGGTAATAGAATACATATTTTTGGACCAAAATTCACTATTTTCCGTGATGGTACCCCTTTGAGTTTCGACTGATTTACTTGCTTTTTGAATTTCTCCTCAATAGGAACCCTATTTTCGATGAAATAAATTTTGTTTTCTTTCGTACTCGATAAAATATATATTCTAAACATTATTAATCAAACTATAAGATCACATGTTTGCTGGTATCACTTGTATATAAGATGTTAAATATGTTTTTCCTAGGTGGGACCTTGTTGTTTCCTCTAATTTCGTAGTTTTGGCAATATCTCATCACTTACAATTTCGTTTTCAGTGTAATTAATTTTATTCGCACTCTAACTCGATATATATTGAGGTAATAATGTTAATATAAAAGATAATTTTTGGGACGAAATCAACTATTTTCCGTGATGGTGCCCATTTGAGTTTCGACTAATTTTGATGCTTTCAGAATTACTCCTCAATCGGAACTCTATTTTCGATGAAATAAACTTTGTATTCTTCTGTACTCGATAAAATATATATTTTAAACATTCTTACTCAAAATATAAGATCACATGTTTACTTGTATCACTTGTATATAAGACGTTAAATATTTGTTTCCTAGGTGGCACCATATTAGTTCGACCGATTTCGTAGATTTGTCAATATCTCATCACTCACAACTTCGTTTTCAGTTAAATTAGCCTTATTCGCATTCTAACACGATTTAAATTGAGTTAGTAATACAAATAGAATACATATTTTTGGACCAAAATTCACTATTTTTCGTGATGGTACCCCTTTGAGTTTCGGCTGATTTACTTGTTTTTTGAATCTCTCCTCAATCGGAACTCTATTTTCGATGAAATAAATTTTGTTTTATTTCGTACTCGATTAAATATATATTTTAAACATTCTTACTCAAAATATAAGATCACATGTTTGCTGGTATCACTTGTATATAAGATGTTAAATATGTTTTTCTTAGGTGGGACCTTGTTGTTTCGTCCGATTTCGTAGTTTTGTCAATATCTCATCACTTATAATTTCGTTTTCAGTATAATTAGTTTTATTCGCACTCTAACTCGATATATATTGAAGTAATAATATTAATATAATAGATAATTTTTGGGACGAAATCAACTATTTTCCTTGATGGTACCCTTTTAAGTTTCGACTAATTTTGATGCTTTCAGAATTACTCCTCAATCTGAACTCTATTTTCAATGAAATAAACTTTGTATTCTTCCGTACTCGATAAAATATATATTGTAAACATTCTTACTTAAAATATAAGATCACATCTTTGTTGGTATCACTTGTATATAAGACGTTAAATATCTTTTTCCTAGGTGGGACCTTGTTGTTTCGTCTGATCTCTTAGTTTTGTCAATATCTCATCACTCAGAACTTCGTTTTCAGTGAAATTAGTTTTATTCGTATTCTTATACTATATATATTGACGTAGTAATGGTAATAGAATACATATTTTTGGACCAAAATTCACTATTTTCCGTGATGGTACCCCTTTGAGTTTCGACTGATTTACTTGCTTTTTGAATTTCTCCTCAATAGGAACCCTATTTTCGATGAAATAAATTTTGTTTTCTTTCGTACTCGATAAAATATATATTCTAAACATTATTAATCAAACTATAAGATCACATGTTTGCAATAAGACGTTAAATTCGTTTTTCCTAGGTGGCACCTTAATAGTTTCAGCCGATTTTGTAGTTTTGTCAATATCTCATCACTCACAATTTAGTTTTCAGTGTAATTAGTTTTATTCGCACTCTAACTCGATATATATTGAGGTAGTAATGTTAATATAATAGATAATTTTGGGGACGAAATCAACTATTTTCCGTGATGGTACCCCTTTGAGTTTCGACTAATTTTGATGCTTTCGGAATTACTCCTCAATCGGAACTCTATTTTCGATGAAATAAACTTTGTATTCTTCCGTACTCGATTAAATATATATTGTAAACATTCTTACTAAAAATATAAGATCACATGTTTGCTGGTATCACTTGTATATAAGACGTTAAATATTTGTTTCCTAGGTGGCACCATATTAGTTCGTCCGATTTCGTAGATTTGTCAATATCTCATCACTCACAACTTCTTTTCAGTTAAATTAAGTTTATTCGCATTCTAACACGATATATATTGAGTTAGTAATGCAAATAGAACACATATTTTTGGAAGCAAAATTCACTATTTTCCGTGATGGTACCCCTTTAAGTTTTGACTGATTTTATTATTTTTTGAATTTCTCCTCAATCGGAACTCTATTTTCGATGAAATAAATTTAGTTTTCTTCCGTACTCGATCAAATATATATTTTAAACATTCTTACTCAGAATATAAGATCATATGTTTGCTAGTACCACTTGTATATAAGACGTTAAATACGTTTTTCCTAGGTGGGAAGTGATTGTTTCGTCCGATTTAGTAGTTTTGTCAATATCTCATCTCTCACAACTTTGTTTTCAGTGTAATTAGTTTTATTCGCACTCTAACTCGATATATATTGAGCTAGTAATGTTCATACAATACATATTTTTTATGCCGACATAAACTATTTTCTGTAATGGTACCCCTTTGAGTTTCGAGTGATTTTGTTGCTTTTGGAATTACTACTCAATCAGAACTCTATTTTCGATGAAATAAATTTTTTATTCTTCCGTGCTCAATCAAATATATATTTTTAACATTCTTACTCAAAATATAATATCACATGTTTGCTGCTATCACTTGTATACAAGACGTTAAATATTTGTTTCCTAGGTGACACCATATTAGTTCGTCTGATTTCGTAGATTTGTCAATATCTCATCACACACAACTTTGTTTTCAGTGAAATTAGTTTTATTCGCATTCTAACACAATATATATTGAGTAGGTAATTCATATAGAATACATATTTTTGGAAGCAAAAATCAATATTTTCCGTGATGGTTTCGACTGATTTTGTTGTTTTTTGAATTTCTCCTCAATCGGAACTCTATTTTCAATGAAATAAATTTTGTTTTATTCTGTACTCGATCAAATATATATTTTAAACATTCTTACTCAAAATATAAGATCATATGTTTGCTGGTATCTCCTGTATATAAGACGTTTAATACGTTTTTCCTAGGTGGGACCTTATTGTTTCGTCCGATTTCGTAGGTTAGTCAATATCTCATCACTCAGAACTTCGTTTTCAGTTAAATTAGTTTTATTCGTATTCTAATTCGATATATGTTGACGTATTAATGTTAATATAATACAAATATTTTGATAAAAAATCACTATTTTCCGTGATGGTACCCCTTTGAGTTTCGACTGATTTTTTTATTTTTGACTTTCTCCTCAATAGGAACTCTATTTTCGAATAAATAAATTTTGTTTTCTTCCGTAGTCGATCAAATATATATTGTAAACACTCTTAATCAAAATATAAAATCAAAAGTTTGCTATAAGACGTTAAATTCGTTTTTCCTAGGTGGCACCTTAATATTTTCGGCCGATTTAGTAGTTTTTTCAATATCTCATCTCTCACAACTTCGTTTTCAGTGTAATTAGTTTTATTGGCACTCTAACTCGATATATATTGAGCAAGTAATGTTAATACAATACATATTTTTGTGCCGAAATCAACTATTTTATGTGATGGTACGTACCCCTTTGAGTTTCGACTGATTTTGTTGCTTTTGGAATTACTCCTCAATCGGAACTCTATTTTCGATGAAATAAATTTTGTATTATTTCGTGCTCACTCAAATATATATTGTAAACATTCTTACTCAAAATATATTCCCTTTGAGTTTCAACTGATTTTGTTGTTTTTTGAATTTCTTCTCAATCGGAACTCTATTTTCGATGAAATAAATTTTGAGTTTTTCCTTACTCGATCAAATATATATTGTAAACATTCTTACTCAAAATATAAGATCAAATTTTTGTTGGTATCACTTGTATATAAGACGTTTAATACGTTTTTCCTAGGTGGGATCTTATTGTTTCGTCTGATTTCGTAGTTTTGTCATTATCTCATCACTCAGAACTTCGTTTTTAGTGAAATTAGTTTTATTTGTATTCTAATTCTATATATATTGACGTAGTAATGTTAATATAATACATATTTTTGGACCAAAATTCACTATTTTCTGTGATGGTACCCCTTTGAGTTTCGACTGATTTTGTTATTTTTTGAATTTATCCTCAATAGGAACTCTTATTTTGATGAAATAAATTTTGTTTTCTTCCGTACTCGATCAAATATATATTCTAAACATTATTAATCAAAATATAAAATCAAATGTTTGCTATAAGACATTAAATTCGTTTTTCCTAGGTGGCACCTTAATAGTTTCGGTTGATTTAGTAATTTTGTCAATATCTCATCACTCACAAATTCGCTTTCAGTGTATTTAGTTTTATTCGCACTCTTACTCGATATATATTTATGTAGTAATTTTAATATAATACATATTTTTGGGGCTGAAATCAACTATTTTCTGTGATGGTACCCCTTTGAGTTTCGACTGATTTTGTTGATTTTGGAATGATTCCTCAATCGGAACTCTATTTTCGATGAAATATATTTTGTATTCTTCCGTGCTCGATCAAATATATACTTTAAACATGCTTACTCAAAATATAAGATCACATGTTTGCTGGTATCACTTGTATATAAGACGTTAAATATTTGTTTCTTGGGTGACACCATATTAGTTCGTCCGATTTCGTAGATTTGTCAATATCTCATCACTCACGACTCCATTTTTAGTGAAATTAGTTTTATTCGCATTCTAACACGATATATATTGAGTTAGTAATGCAAATAGAATACATATTTTGGAAGGAAAATTCACTATTTTCCGTGATGAATCACTTATGTTTTGTCTATGACTAAAGGATCATTTTATGTTGTTGTTTTTGTAACTAAACGGCCACTTATGTTTCTTTAACTTTTTAATTAAATTTTGTATTATTTAATCACTTATGTTTGACAAATGTGATTAAATTATCATTAAAATGACGAATTAACCCATCATTTATCTTCTTCTTTATGTTATTCATTTTCTTTATCATCTTAAGTTTTTGCTCAATTAAAGTATAAAAAAAAAAATTGGAATTAAAAAAAATAAGTTTTTTTGCATTTCCAAACCAGAAATCTTGAGATTTCTTCTTTCGGAACATAAAAAGCTTACATTTCTAGGTTTCAAAATGCAGAAATATGAGTTTTCATTATTTCGAAATCCAAAAATCCGAATTTTTTGGGTTCCAGAACCTAGAAAACTCAAATTTATGGGTTCATTCAATTTTAATTATTAAATAAAATAATATGAAAATGATCAAAAGAAAGAAGATATTTTAGTTATTTTTTTATAAAAATTATTTATAACTTTTCAGTTATATTTGGAAGATAAGTAAATGTTCAGTTCAAGGATAAGATAGACCTACAAAACTAATTATGTTTGATTCTTTTGAAGTTTGGATGTGGATGGGGGATTGATAATGGTGGAGTTGTTAAGATCCATGGTTGGCTTTAGATTCTTTGGTGGTGGAGGATCAAAGTATAGTTATTAATCAGAAAAAAAATACATTTAGAGCATTATTATAGATGAAAAACAATCATACCTAATTATATATATATATATATATTAAAAGTGGTGGGAAGTTACATCCATATCCATATTTCTTTTTTGGTCGCGTAATCTTTAAAGTTTGATTCGGAATCATACGTTCATATTATATTTCCAAATTAAATTAAATTGATAAATTTCAAACTATTTTATTTTTTCCAGTATCTAATATTTATTTATAGACACATGAGCTCCAATAACAAGAACCAATTAACTAATTATCTCCTTATTTCTTAGTTTAAGAGTATAATCCATGTTCAACAGCAAAGAATGCAACATATACATGCTCTAAGTGTCATGTGAAATCAAGCATAATATATTTTGTAAAATCTAACACGGTCAATCAAAATTTGCTCTGCATATTACTACTATTTATTGTTATTAATGTCACTTAATATTATTTACTAGAGATAATTTTGGATCGTCTGCACTCTGCATTTGATTTTTGTTGTAGTGTTCCTTTCTTTCACCTAAATACAAAATAGCACGTGAGGGTAGGGTGTCAAAACGGTCATGGGTCAACTCATGGGTCGTGTTGGTTTTGGATCGTGTCATGGACCCTCTGACCCAAACACGACTCGTGTAATAGTATGAGTCGGTTTTTGAAACACAAACATGACTCAAATGACAAGTGTTGGGTCAGGCTGACTCGTTCGACCTTCATGACCCGCAGGTTAGTCTGACTCGTTCGACCCACGCAGATGAGATCAAGTGAGCAACTTCAATTGTTAGGGTTACTTTCGGCTTCTTGATGCTTGACACATGTATATGATTTAATATAATATATAAGTGAGACGAGTCACGGGTTAATCTGTGGGTCAAGACTTCTGACTCAAATCTGAACTGTATTTTCACTATGTCATCCATAAGTCGTGTCAAAATAACTCATTGGTCAAAAAATTTAACACAAACACATTCATAACCCATAACCTACTGGTCATATTTTGACACCCATACGTAGGGGCCATACCGAGCCCATAGGAGCAAAATAAAACAAAATGTAAAAACGACGAAATGACAAAATTACAAAGGCTGGGACCAACTTGACAGCACCAGGTGTTCCAAAGAGAGGATACGTGTCGAGTTCTCATTGTTAAGGATGGAGATGAGTCATATCCGTATCCATTGGATCGACTCAACACTTACCTTATCCCTTTACTAGACAGTGCAATAATTTAGGGAAATTCCAAAAATAACTCATTTTGTGATAGGTGGAGTTAACCGGCCTAAACTTTAGAAACTCACCCGTGTGGAACTCAACAATTATCTATTACATCCTGACCTGATTCGAACTCTGGTACGTGCAATAAATGAGATACGACAAACTCACATTGGATACCCACAATGGGAAACAACTCAATACCGTTAAATGGAACCGAGCTCTGATATCATGTTAAATTTATTATTGGCTCCGAGTCACACTCAAATATCAATCATATTATACAACTTTATCTTAAAATCAATTGGTTAATCTTTTATATATATATATATATATATGTGTGTGTATGATGCCTTTTTTTTTTTAGAAACCACCTGATATTTCCAATGATAGCTAGGGACTTCAACATATTATGGTTTAAGCCATAAAACCGCCTTCATTTACTGCTGATCAGCTTCCTGTTTATATAAACCGAGCTTACCGCCTCCATTGAACCAACCAACCAACACACTGAGCTTTCTCTACTTCATTTTCTTCTTAAAAGAGCGACTTCAGCAACTTCGACTCTCAGTGAAACTAGCTAAGGATGGGATACTTCAACAGAGCTTGGATGGCCGTATGCGTCGCGGCGGTGCATGGCCACTCCGACCAAGGCGTGAGGCTGAATTCCGGTCTCTCATCGTTGAAGGCCGGAAAGAGGAGATTTTTCTCCGGCGGAGAATCTTCTTCGCCTGATCTCCGGCCGCTAATTTCCACCATGTTCAGGACGGAGCTCGACGGTGCCGTGTCGAACCACCACGACGTCGACGAGAGAAGTAAACAGACAGATGAGTCCTTGAGGAACGTTATGTACTTGAACTGCTGGGGACAGAGCTGAGCTGACCGGATAGGAAGAGACTTTGTTTCAGACTAGCTAAGAGCCAAACCCTAACGCCGCCGATCGAGCTGTAGAGTGGATAAGGCACTTGTTGGCGGCGGTGGAGTCGTTGGTGATGATGTAATGAGAGAAATGATCGATTGTTATGAATTACTGGAAGTGATGATGGCATTGTCGATGCATGGATAGACAAACTATGTTATATGTGCAAAATTGAGATAATGCAGTTGAATTTGCTTCAACACTACATAAAAAAAAATCTATTTGGTTCAAACCGTTAATCCATGTCCATAATTTTACACAATGATATCCTGTAAATATTTTAAATCCCTCACTTGTACCGACCCACAGTTAGTAACCCCAACCCACCCACCCACCCCCAACCCAACCCACCCCACCCCCACTGATTAAACTTTGTTGCAATAGTGAATCCGAAATTTCAATATGTATTTCCTTGTATCTTATTTTGTTCTAACAGTTGAGCAGGTATGTATACATGGCCTACAGACTAAGAAAGGTAACAAACTACATTAGGCTATTTTACAATATTCCTAGTCTAGCCTATGGTAAATATATTGTCATTACTCAGTACAAATATATATAGAAACTGATATATTCTACTATAATTGCTATTTCTGACACTCCCCCTCAAGTTGAGTAGTAGGATCGCTGATACTCAACTTGAAGAGAGTTTCTCGAAATACCCTCCCATTGACTGCCTTGGTGAGGATATCCGCAAGTTGGTCTTCTGATCGAACAAAGGGCAATGAGATGACTTCTCCTTCTAGCTTCTCCTTTATAAAATGTCTGTCTACTTCCACATGTTTGGTTCTGTCATGCTGGACTGGGTTCTCGGAGATGCTTATTGCTGCCTTACTGTCACACATAAGGTCACAAGCTTCAGTTGGAGGAAAACCGATTTCCGTTAGTAACTTTGTGAGCCAAAGTATCTCGGTAACTCCTCTTGCAATTCCCCTAAATTCTGCCTCGGCACTAGATAGAGCGACGACCTTCTGCTTCTTACTCCGCCAAGTAACCAGATTATCTCCTACAAAGGTGAAGTATCCCGCCGTGGACTTTCAATCATTAGGATTCCCTGCCCAGTCTGCATCTGTATACCCTTTGATCTTTAGATGCCCGTTGTTCTTGAATAGTACACCATGTCCAGAGGTACCCTTCAAATACCTTACAATCCTCCATGCAGCTTCCATGTGATCCTGTTGGGGCTGGTGCATAAACTGGCTGACCACACCCACTGCATAGGCAATATCAGGTCGAGTGTGAGAAAGGTAGATAAGTTTGCCCACCAGACTTTGGTACTTTTCCTTGTTTGCTGGTATACCATCTTCTCTTATCTGCAGTCCATGGTTTACAACCATAGGTGTCTCTGCTGGTTTACAGCCTAACATTCCTGTACCTGCTAGCAGATCCAACACGTATTTCCGCTGTGAGATGAAGATTCCTTGTTTAGATCGTAGTACCTCAATACCAAGAAAATACTTTAAATCTCCCAAGTCTTTCATCTCGAACTCCATGAACAGTCTGCTTCTCAAATTCTTCATTTCTGCTTCATCGTCTCCTGTAATGACCATGTCATCCACGTATATAATTAGACAAGTTATACCCCTATCCGTCCTTTTTAGGAACAGAGTATGATCTGAGTTACTCTGCGTGTATCCATATCTTCTCATAACCATCGTGAATCGTCCGAACCAAGCTCTTGGAGACTGTTTCAATCCATACAATGCTTTCTTTAATCTGCATACCTTTCCCTTTTCTAATTCCTTCTCATACCCGGGCGGGATTTCCATATAGACTTCCTCATCCAGATCTCCATGCAGAAAAGCGTTTTTTACATCAAGTTGTCGAAGTGGCCAATCATTAGTTGCGGCTACTGACAGCAGCACTCGAATCGTATTGATTTTTGCAACCGGGGAGAACGTCTCCGAGTAGTCTATTCCGTAGGTCTGTGTGTATCCTTTTGCCACTAATCTTGCCTTGTGTCGTTCAATCGTACCATCAGGTTTGTACTTGATGGTATACACCCACCTGCATCCTACTGCCTTTTTTCCAGTAGGTAACTGGCAAAGCTCCCACGTCTCATTCTTCATAAGAGCCTCCATTTCTGTGTCCATAGCTTGTCTCCAGAGATTAGATTGTTGTGCCTCCTTTACAGAAGTTGGAATACTTCCTGAGTAGACTGCCATGATGAACGACTTGGCCTGATCGCTCAATCTTCCCTTCGTGACATTTGCCACTGGATACATATCTTTTCTGGCTTCCTTCTCTGGTGTGTACCGGTTTGGTGGTTTTCCCCGATTGACCCTCGGAGGTAGAACATATCTCCCCCTATCCTCGTTTGCTTCGTTCTCGTTCTGACCTCCTGCTTCTGGTATGATAGGAGATTCAGTGACATAATGAAGGGATTGGGAAGAATTGCGTACCTCGGATACCTTAGGAGACGAATCGGGGGTCATGTCATCTGGCTTGTTGTCCTGTACTATTGTGTCAGAGATCGGTCTGGTAGGTCGGCTAACTGACTCTGGAGGACCGACATAGGATAGATATGGTTGACCAATCCAATCTAGTGACTCATGCGTAGTCTCCCCCTGATCACTAGATTGGGAGTAATAAAATTCAGACTCAAGGAAGTCACAGTTCATTGTGGTGAACATGTGACCCCTTTTTGGATCAAAACAGCGGTATCCCTTTTGGTTAACTCCATAGCCTAGGAAGACACATTTTACCGCACACGGATCAAGTTTGGTGCGGTCGACTTTGGGTATATGAACGAACACAAAACATCCAAACACTTTAGGAGGTAGGCTAAGTGTTGGAGGTATTCTGCTATGAGACTCTAGGGTTTGGATTGGTGTATTTAGGTTGAGGATCTTTGTTGGCAGACGGTTTAGGAGGTAAGTGGCGGTTGCCACAGCTTCTGGCCAGAAAGTTTTTGGTACTCTTGACTCGATCAAAATAGACCGGGTCATCTCTAGAAGAATTCGATTCTTTCGTTCTGCGACTCCGTTTTGTTCGGGGGTATGTGGGCAGGAGGTTTGTTGAATAATTCCTTTTTCGAGAAAGAATTTTTTCATTTGGTTGTTGACAAATTCTCCACCATTATCGGAACGCAGGGTTTGGATGTTTTTCTGGAATTGGTTCTGAACCATATGGAAAAAATGTACGAATTTTTCGAACACTTCGGATTTGTTTTTGAGAAAATAGGTCCAGGTCATACGAGTGCAATCATCCACGAAAATTACAAAATATTTGAGACCATGAGATCCAGAAACAGGCGCGGGACCCCAAACGTCAGAATGTACGAGGGAAAAAATAGAATCTAGCCGGGTATTATTGGGTTTAAATGTCTGTCTATGGCTTTTTGCTAAAATGCAAGTCTCACATTCTAAAGTACGGAATTTATTCGGAAACAATTTAGGAAATAAAAGCTTAAGATAACCAAGTGAAGGATGACCTAACCGCCGGTGCCACAACCACATTTCTTCTTCTGTCGATCCATGAGCCAACAACACCGATCCTTTTTGGACAACCTCATCCACATAGTACAGACCAGCATGCTCAGTGCCACGCCCAATGATCGTCCCCGTCCGGATATCCTGCAGCATGCAAAACTTTGGGTTTAGTATCATCGTACAGTTCAACTCCTTCGTCACTTGGGACACAGATAACAACTTATTTGACAATGTCGGCACTAATAAGCAATTAGAAATCTTGAGGTTTTGTGAGATTTCTAATGTACCCATCCCGGTTACCGTAGCGACCCCACCATTCGCCGTATTAATGTATTTAATTCGGGATTCTACAATATCACACAAATCCCGAGCATCAAATGTCATACAATCAGTTGCACCACAATCAAATATCCACTTATCATTTTTTCTCTCGACACACGTAACTGAATAGGCGGCTTTATATACTTCAGGGACTAAATCAGGCATTTTCAAAACTTCAGACCTTAACTTATTTCGGTTTGGGCAAAAAGCGAAATATGGGAGTTCTGAAGGGTTCGGGTGTAAATACCCAAACCCTTTACCTCTAGGGTTCCCGTCCAAAGCCATCACTTGCTGCGGTTTCCTTTTGTTGTCCTCTCCATGCGCCGCAGCCTTCTCCTCCTGTGGAAACCCCGATCGGCTAGGGTTTGGCTCGCCCGTGGCTAGGTAAGCCCCACCGTGGTTCGTCTCGGAGGTATGCCTTCCTTGTAACTCTCCAAACTGCGATTGAAAGGCGTGGCTGGCGTTGGTGGTCTCGTGGCCGCCCGCCGCCGCCTCGGTTCCGATTATTGCGTTGTTGGCCACGGCGGAGAGTCGCTTCTCCTTCGGTTTATGGTTGTCGTCCCACCAATCGGGATAGCCAATCAGTCGAAAGCATGATTCCTTTGTATGTTTACCCATGCCACAGTAGGAACACTTCAGCTTGCTTTTGTCCCCGCGGAGTGATGATTCGCCGGCCTTGCTGGTCGAGTCTGACCGTTTTTGTCCCGGCCGGAAGCCTCTTGCTGTGTTTGCTTGAGCTCCTAGGTCTGATCGGCCACCAATCGAAACCAGACCCTCGCCCACGCCCGATGATGGTTCGGTTGTGTGTGTTGCCGCTCCCAAAATTAGGAGCCTGGCGGCTTCCTTCCGAACGGCTGCATATGCGGCTTCTACTGAGGGCACTGTCTCTCCCCTGAGTATGTCCCTTTTGACGTTGTCGAATTGCTCGTTAATACCACCTAGGAATTGGTAGACCTTAGTTTCGTTCCAAAGGTCGTTAAACAATGTGATGTCTCGGCTGCAAACCATGGGGTTTGGCCTCCGGGCCTCAATCTCTCCCCAAATCGAATGCAGTTGTAACCAGAACTCCTCGAGTGTCTGATTCCCTTGTGTCGATTTAGCTGCCTTATTATGCAAATCGAACACCTGTAGCGAGTCTTTTCCACTGCTGTATGTGACCTGCAGTGCATTCCACAAATCCTTGGAGGTTTGGTAGTGTGCGATATTGTGAGCGAGCTGTGATTCAACATTTTGTAAAATCCATGAAAAAACGATTAGATCGTCCTGTCTCCATCGGAGGTATCCAGGTTCGGTTGGGGTTGGATGGGCTGGTTCTCCCGTGAGGTGGTAGAGTCGGCCTTTCCCCCCAATTGCCACCTCCATCATCCGAGCCCATAGGTTGTAGTTGTGGCCGTTTAGCTTCGTGCCCACCATGATGGTTTCGGGCAGCTCCTTCTGTGTTTGTTGGTTCAGATTCAGACCTGATCTGAGTATGGTTGCAATTTGGTCGGTTAGGTCATCTCGGCTGATGCCTGAACCGATTGGGTTTCGCGAGTTGCTCTCGCTGTCGGACATTGTCGGATTTGTGGGTAGATGATGAACGGATTACGGATCTTGCTCTGATACCATGTTGCAATAGTGAATCCGAAATTTCAATATGTATTTCCTTGTCTCTTATTTTGTTCTAACAGTTGAGCAGGTATGTATACATGGCCTACAGACTAAGAAAGGTAACAAACTACATTAGGCTATTTTACAATATTCCTAGTCTAGCCTATGGTAAATATATTGTCATTACTCAGTACAAATATATATAGAAACTGATATATTCTACTATAATTGCTATTTCTGACAAACTTGTCATTAAAAACTCTTCTATTTACTCTAAACCTAATCTGTCTTATTGTGGGCTCGAGCGACTGTCCTTACTAGTTCGTTGTCCTCATTTGGGCTCAGAAAATGACAAATTATTATTGGACTTGAATAGTACATCTCTATTTATATGAGTTTCAAATCACTTATCTACCCTCTTAAAATGCGAGATGTCTTCGTCGCGCCTCAGCTCATAATCTTGACTCGGTTTTGCAATACTTATACTTTTCAGATACCTTTTAAGGACTCTCGTTGACACGGCCCTTCAATTTTGCAAGCCCAATAACGATCTCATATCGATTCTGAGACCATTTGTAAGTTCCAAGCCCGAGTGACTATCCTTACTAGCCCAATTCAACTTGAGTGAGACTGTTGTCCTCACTTGAGCCTAGAAAATGAGTAATTCTTGTATGAGTTTCAAATTACTTATTTTTATACGATGTAGGACGGAGTATCACACTTGTGTACCAATTAAGAGTGATGTTTTAAAAAAAGTGGTTAAGTGTTTGTATTAATCGATTCTTTCTTAGTGGTGTATCCAAATGTTAATTATTTAACGTGATAATTATATACCACTATAATACAGATTGACGATAATCTTACCTAATTAATTAGGGTAGATCCGTATCCTAATCTACCTAGTGCAATCTTAAGGATGTGTTTGGTTCCAAGAAAAAACACAACTCATGAACTCCATATATAGAATATATATCACCCCACTACATATTTATTCATACTGTTATATATAATTTTGTAGCTATTCTTCTGTAAACATAAAACATGCAGTTGAATTTGCTCAAACAGGATAATATATTTAGTAAATTACGATAGAAACAATACGTGGAAATCAAACCCAATTTATGTATAAATTATAATTTATTTTACTAGTTGAATTTTTTTTTATTATCACATCTCAACTCGGTATATATATATATATATATGTATGTATGTATATATATATATATGTATGTATTTTAAGATCATAACTTAGTTTTAATACAATCCAATTTTGTTTTTTGGGGTCCAACATAATCTGAAGTAGTAATTATTTATTCTATGCAGAGAGAGATATTAAAGACCATGTTACCCTAATTAATTAATTATTTTGGCCAAAAAAAAATTATTTATTTATTTAAATATATTGCAAGTGGAAGGAAGAATAATTATTACATGTCGATGTCGAATGTATATCCTATATTTTAGTATTCTTTCTTTTCTGTATGCATTATCTGTAAAGTTTGATTCGGATGCATGTTGTAGATATTATATTTGTCGTAAAAATAAATAAAAATACTTTTAAGGTAGCGTATTTGACGTTTTGAGATTGTGACTTATTTTATTAGTAGGTAATTTTGGACACAATTTATGAATCAGTTGTACATAAGTAATTGTACTTGAATTCAACATTTGATATTGACGAGTCATTTTCACACAATTTATTCAATTTGTAAGAAAAATGAATTGTATTTGAGTCGTACCACTTTATTTATGGATTAACCCTTGAAATGGTACAATTAAATATATATTATATACAGATTTATATACGTCGTGTGGATCAACTAGTCATGTAGGTGAATAGATTGTGAGAGTCTATAAATTATATAGGTTTACATACAACTCAGATCAATAAGTTCAATCTGTAAAATGTATATTGTACAAATTGAATGAATATGAGTCATGAATTTTAATAATCAGATTTATTAATTATAATAAATAGTATTTATGTTAAGTATAATTTAACATTTTTTGTTTTATACACGATTCTATCCTACAAATTGACACATAGTTCTATTGCATCAATATTGAGAGTTTTTTTAAAATATAAGTAGGTATTGTAAAAAAAAATAGAAAAATAAGCATATAGAAAAAATATTTCGAAATCTGGGTATACGCGCTACCGGAGGTAGCGCGTTTTTTCAATAGGCGCTACTTAGGGTAGCACCTCTTGGAATAGGCGCTACTTAGGGTAGCACCTCTTGGAATAGGCGCTACTCAAGGTAGCGCCTATTCAAAAATTTATTTTTTTATGTTTCGATATTTAATTAAAAATAAAATTATGTATCTATTGAATTTTTTTTTTTACTATTTGAAAAATTATGCAAGAAAAACAGTGATTTTACTGTTTAAATCACTATTTGAATTTTTTTGTATAGTTTTTTGTAGCGTCATTTAATTCGTAATTAAATTATCTACACACTGTAATTTTTTTATTATTTTTTGAGTAAGTACATAATTAAATTTCTCACCTAATGCATTTAATTATTTCAGTCAAATTATAAGACAAACGATGTTATGTTAAAAAATCACTGTATTTCTAATTAAAAAATTATCATACGTAGATAATTGAATTACGACATAAATGATGTTCAACGTAGTGAGTTTGGACTTACAGAGTGTGAGTTATATATTTTTAAGTAAAATTTTCATATATCAACTTACGGCATAGCGTACAGTCAATTCGTAAGTCCAAATTTAATATTTTTTGCATTATTTGAATCACAATTAAAATATCTACGTATTGTAATTTTTTTAATTTTTTTTCAATAGATACATAATTTTATTTTAATTAAACATCAAAACATTAAAAAAAAATGATTTTGAATAGGCACCACCTTGAGTAGCGCCTATTCCAACTATTGAAAAAACGTGCTATCAGGGGTAGCGCGTATACCCAAATTTCGAAATATTTTTTCTCTATACTTATTTTTTTACAATACCTACTTTTTAAAAAAATATATATATATTGATCGTAATTTTTTTTTGGTCAAAATTTTGATCGTAATTGAATGAACTCCATTTTTCATAATCAATCAAATAAGGTGGGAAAGAAAATTATGACACCTTTAGAATCTTTCAAAATAGCAAGTGAGGGCCATACCCAACCCATCATCCGACCAACCTCTTCTTTGCTCTTGCCACATGTCGCTATCATGGGTCCAGCACAGTGCTCCCTAATCCTATCCAATAATTTAAAATAAACGAAAAAACAACTCTCCACAAAGGAAAGGATAATTGTATGAAAACAGATTGAATTAATTGTTAAAACGACGTCGAATTTCATTCATTTTATGCTACCGACATGAATTGGTGATGAATTCGGTGTCAAAACGGGTCATCCGTCGTGTCGGTCTTCGGTCGTGTCAGGAATTCCTGACTCAAACATAACTCGTGTAATAATATAAATCAGTATTTGAAACTCAAATCTGACTCGTCAGGAATGGTAAGGGTTGGGTCAGACTTAGGGCTGACAATTTCTGACACAACACGTAACAATCTGTTTTAAAGTGTATATGAGTTTGACATGAACGGATTCTGTGTCTAAACAACTCTTATACGTTTAGACACGATTAATAATCGTGTCTAAACATCTCATATTTGCAGATATCTGTATAAACACGATTAATTAATCGTGTCGTGTATACCTGTGACACGTTTAGACACATTTAAGTGTAATGATAATAATAAAATATTGAAATACTCACTTACTTTTTAATATTGAATTTTGAAGATCTTACTTTGTATATATGAATTTATGTATATATCTATTTTAAAGCGTATATGAGTTTGACCTTAACGGATCTCGTGTCTAAACAACTCTTATACGATTAGACACGATTAATAAGTGTGTCGCGTTTGAAATTTTGAGACACGTTTAAGACTTATCCGTTTAGACACGAGATATGTTTAGACACGATTAATGACACGACACGATTGTCACCCCTAATTAGATTGCCCCGTTCGACCTCCATCACCATGAGTCAAGGCTTCTGGCCCAAACATGATTCGTATTTTCACGGGTCATCCATGGGTCGTGTCAAAAATTCTAATTCAAACACGACACGTAAACGGATCATTCACGGATTGGGTCATATTTGGACACCCCTAGTTTCCCCTAATTCTGGATAAGTTTGATACCTCCCCTTCAATTTCTCACGATATTTTCACGTAAATATCTTCATCTGTCCTTTTCCTAATGTAGTGTTGATAACTATATTTTTTAGAAATTTAGATTTGAATTTAAAATTTCTAAATAATAAATGAATTGAATAATAACTAAATACGGTTTAATTTGGCTTTTAGGAATTAAAAAAAAATAGTTATAAAAAGAGTCATGGGATTATTATTAAGTGGGTCCTGATATCCCAACCTATGCCTCCTAACTTTTATTTTATCTTTGTAGATTAGGGTAATGTAGTAAATATAAGTAACATCGAGGTCATTAACTTATTTAATACCACCCATAATAATAGTTTAAAATTTTAAATTAGTAAAATACCATTTTATCAAGATACTTCTATTTTGGACTCTAATGCAATAATTGGGCTAAACGAAAAAAACCACTTCGTTTTACTGCAGAAAAGTGAAAACCAATCAGGTTTCCGGTTTCTGTAATCAAACCGACCTCCTTTACCGCTATTCAGCTACCTCTCTATATAAACTAGAGCTCATCGTCTCCATTAAATCATCAATAGACTTACCGAGCCTTCCATACTCGATTTTCTTCTTAAAAAAAACGTCTTGAGTTGAAGAGTTAAGAATCAGCTCGATCCATACTTAAAACTAGATTTTTTCGGTGGTTAATACTTAAAACTAGCTAAGAATGAGTCTTTTAAATAGAGCTTGGATGGCCGTCGGCGTCGCGGCGGTGCAGGGCCACTCCGACCAGGGCGTCAGGATGAAGTCCAGCCTCATTCCGTTGAACTCCGGAAAGAGGGTTTCATCTGGCGGAGAGTCGTCTGCAGATCTCCGGACGCTTGCCCGCATGCTCGGGACGGAGCTCGACGGTGTCGTGGCAAACCATCGCGACGGAGACCAAAGAAGTAAACAAGTCGACGAGTCTCTAAGGTACGTCATGTACTTGAACTGCTGGGGACAGAGCTGAAGGAGAAGGTTCTTCAGACTTGAAACCAACTTCTAACGCCGCCGGCGGGTTGACTACGGTGGAGGAACCGGCAAGTGAGAGATGTATCAAATTGTATATTATTGTAAATTCTAATGGAAATGAACAGAATGACTCTTTTGGGCCAAAAATACGTTTTTCTTTCTATTTTCTATGTCGATTTTTGTTGCTGTGTTTGGTTATCGCGGCAAGAATCTCAGATGAACAGCTAATACTGTGAATGTTGAAACTGGACAGCAGATCAGACAACTAACCACTAACCCAAACTACCTCGTACTCATCGGTTTAGGTTCTTAGATAGGGCTGCTGTGATCATCGACCAAGCTGAGCTCGACCCTCAGGGACACCCGTAGAACGGGTGTTCAATGTTCATTCTGTAGGTTGCAGAAAGTCGAGGATTATATAGTAATTCTGGTCAAAATTTAGGTTGCATGCAGAACAAGTTAATGATATATATATACATATGGAAATGCCCACTTAGGCTGCATAACCTAACCTTGGAGTATGTTCGGATAGGTTGTGGAGATTCGTTAATATGTAATATAATTTGTACATTAATATTTAGGTTATGCAGCCTCATTAATATGTAATATATTTTGTATATTAATATTCACGCGTCTCGGAGTGAGGTTGCCCGGGTGGGAGGTAGAACGATGGTCAATACGGACAGCTGAACGGTGGTCAGCCGAACGGTGGTCAACACTGACGGCTGACTGAAAAACGTGTTATTCAAGAAAACGTGTTCAAGTTTGAGTTTTACACTTAGTCATAGTTTTGTCTATATATACTTTTCCATTTATGTATTTTAAACATTGTATAGAGTTTAACAATCATCAATAAATTGAAATTGGTGTGGAAGTTATCTTGAAGATGTGTTATTACATAAAACTCTCTCACGTGTTCTCTCTAGCTTTCCGAAAAAATCTTTCTCAATTCTCGTTTTTCTTCATCAGTTTATGTGTGTTTTGCGAAATCGATCCTAAGAAATATGTGATAAATTAACCCTATGTCATTCTCATCAAAATTATTATAGAGCATTATCAAAATTACAGTGGGGTTCCCGAGCTTCAATATGATCTATAGGTAGTAAAGTGAAGAAAACAACCCAAAAGTAGTATAGTAGAGTTTCAAATCGATGGAGCAAAATGTTTTCACTGCAGACTAATGGAAAGACTCATGGTGTGGTCTTCTAGCTTCTTAGATTTGACTCGAGTCCCTGCCAAACACGAAACGTCGTCCCCAGTCGGATATCACCAGCATTCTCGTGCGCCAACTGACTTGCTTACTGCAGTGAATATACAACAAAAAAGAAGCAATTTTTGAAGATTTCAGATATCAAAAACAATTTACCCCTGAATTCAGTAACATTGTTGTATTTATGGTGCCTAATTTTGGAGAAACCACCAATATGTTATTTTCAGTCACAATGACTTCAATACTCCCTCGTGTGATAGTACGACACCAACACATTTAATTTAATTCAGACGGGTTGAGACTCAACAAATATCTTCTCACGTCCAGACCAAACCCGAATTCTGGTATGCAGAGTAAACAAGACATAATAAACCCACATCGGGAAACAAACCAACACCGTCAAATGAAACCAGACTTTGATATCATGCTAAATTTAATATCGGAGTCAAGCCACACCCAAACAACAACCATATTATACAACTTGGGTTTCATCCTAAAACCAATTGGTGATAGGAGAAATGTAGCATTTGTTGTATATATGGGCCAATTGGTATTGTAAAATCAATCGCAGTGACTTCAATAAAATAATTCTTTTGCGACGGATACTTGACTTTTCTAGCGACGAAAAGGTTCAGTTGGTAAAACCTGTATTTTCAGTAGAGTTTAGGGTAAACTTTATTATATAAAGCTAAAGTGCGTACCTTGCATAAACCGAATACCACAGCCACTGCGTGCTCCGGCCAAACGAGACCCAATCTCCTGGGAGTTCAACTGCAGCTTGTTCTCCACCCAACGGAGCAAATGCTCCAAAATGTTTGTACCTTGTGACACAAGTAATAGTTTAATGGATACTTTCTTGATGTGCAAGGAACTAAGAAATAGAATGAGTCTCCAACTTAGAGTTTTACCTGAACGGATGGAATCGATGGCGACCTTCTCCTCTGAACCGGAGTGGGCCTTCTGGGTACTTCTCGCAATGATCCATTCGGTTGAAGCAGTCAGCGAGGTACTTGCCTTGTTGATCAGCTACCTGCAGAAGTATCAATCAAACTTCAATGCTCAAACCCAAATACATATATATACGAATCAAGAATAAAATAGGTATAAAGATTCGTACTTGAGCAGTTGCAGGAAGATTTTTCATCTGAGAGTCAACTTCAGACAAAGCCGATTTGAACATTTCGATGTCGAGCTCGTGCTGCTGCTTCTGCCCATTATCTCCTCCCCCCTGTGCATTCTTGATCAAATCAAGAATGTTCCTCATTTTTCGCTTCTTCATATGAATTTCCACTTGAGGATACCTTTCGCAGATGTCCTTAACAACTTCTTTCGCGTCTTCCATGCTCAACTTGCCCGAGTTGGACTTGTCTGCTTTGCTGAAAATCGCAGCAATATCTTCCTGTAAACAGAAAGCATGCAATTTTACCGGCAAAACCCTAATGATGAATATATATGAACCCTAGACCCTGATACTGATAACAAACTGAAATCACGTACCATGACCCTTCGTTGATTTATCGTGGCGCAATCACCAACAGCATAGATTCCGTCACAACCTTCGACCCTCAACCATTCATCGGTTGCTAGAACGCGACGATTCGTCTGTCCGATTTTCTTCATGAAATCCATTATGAACGGCCGAGTTCCGATACCCGTTGACCAAACGACCATACCATAAGGAAGAGACACGATTTGGCCGGTCGCTCTCTCCTTGGCCGATATGTCTTTGTCGGACACTTTCACCACCATCGACCCCGTCTTCAGATCGATGTTGTCTCTTTGGAATTTCTCTTCGGCAAAAGCAGTGATTCTTTTGTCGAACCTACACGACACGAAAAAAGACCGCCGTTTTAGTCCGATGAAACGGAAGAAATCCAAAAGAAACATGGTTATGGTAGATTGTGTTACATGTTCAGGATATGATCTCCAGCTTCAAGAAGTGTTATTTTGACAAGATCTTTCACTGAAGGGTAGAGGCGAGCGAGGTCCTCGTTTGCAAAGTCATGAAGTTCGGCAGCAAATTCCACACCTGTCGGGCCGCCACCAACCACCACGAAATGCAGCATTCTTCTCTTATCTTCTTCACTTACTGTGGGTAGACTCGCTCTCTCGAAACAGTGGATAACCGTTTGACGAATCTTTTGAGCATCCTCTACTTCCTGAATATACAAAAATGTTAAGATTCTGGATGAACTGATTTCATAACAGATGAACTGATCAATAGAGGACTTACTCACCTTCAAGAAGAGTGCATTCTCCTCGACTCCGGGTGTGTTAAAAGTATTCGAACGGGCGCCAACCGAGACGATCAAGTAATCATAGTCGATGCTAAACTCTTCTTTTTCGATGCATCGATGTCATAGCATTCGGCTGCTCTAAACTCACAATGTGGGCCGTTCTGCATAGCAAGAACATATCAAACTAGGTTTTAACCAAATTCCTTGCGTCATAAGGAAACCAAATTTCACAGCACAAATAATTACAATATTTTACCTTGCTGATAATCTTTCTGATTGGTTCAACGATGCTTCGAGCCTCCACCGTTCCATTGGTGACGCTCGGAAGCAGTGGTGTAAAGGCAAAGTAATTACGAGGAGAAACCACCTCAACGTCGTAATCGGAGCTCTTCAGATTCTTCAAAAAGCTGGTGGCCGCCCACCCAGTACCGAGCACAACCACCTTCTTCCTCGGTCGTGCAGAATCCAAATACGACACGCGATTTAACGGACTGCTGTCCGAGAAGACTAAAAATCCAGATCCACTGCAGATCACAACATAGAACAATGTCACGAATCAATCAACCTGTCTAAACAAGATTGGAAAAAATTGAACCTGAAAGTGGCGACAAGAAGAGCCTTAGCGAGGTAAGGGTGTTCGTGGCGTGCCCTTGAGATCCTCTCGAAGAACATAAACTTGCTCATGAATGCCACCCCTTGCAAAGCAATCAAATTTACACAGAAACAAGAATCATAAACAGTTAACAAATCATTCATAATCTTATTTAACAGTATCACAATACTAAAATCAGATTATCTCAGAATGATCCAGCAATTTCATTTGGACATAGGACACCAAGTGGGTTCTTCCTGATAAACAGGCACTTGGGGAGATCTAAGCCTCATAAAGAAAGATCAGTTCATCATAGATATCCACAATTACAACAAAACAGATGTTTGAATAAAATTACAAAAACAAAACATCATTAAAATGTGTCTGGTTCAACATGTGCTGCTGTTATTTAACTCCAATCTCGAACTTGGTAGAGACGAAGTTAATAGACAACACACAAAGTAAATGAGAGTATAGTTGAACTATGGAGATATCTCAGCAGTATCCAGTATTTCATTTAAGTATAGGACCCCAAGTAGGTTCCCCTGTAATCAAACAGAGCTTGAGGCAAACTATACCTCAGTTAAATGGATATAATCATCATCAAAGACATAGGCAACCATAATCAGAAACATTAATGTCCATAAAAAAAAACATAAAACAATAATCATGAACTAGGATTAAAAATTACGATTAGGCTCAGTTTAATTTCAGCTCTATCAATCAAGAATTTTCTGAAGCAGAACTGGCATTAAAGCTGTGTTTTGCATCATCATCGCCATCCAAATCATAATTGTGTTAATCAAAGAGAGAAAAAAAACATAATCAGTATAAAAACTTCAAATTTGATGCTCCAGATTGGCTCATATTAAGAAATTCAACCATTTTTTTCCGTTTACTTCACTGATTGCTCTCAGAAGCGCGGATATTATCTAATCATTGCCAATGAAGAAATTGATTCTTGGAAAACAAACTGAAAAAATAGATTTTTCACAACAGAAGTACCGTGAAGACTGGAACTTGACAAAGATGTTGCCATTGCTAGACACAGATCGATCGGAGAGTCTTGAAACAGACCTGCAACACGAATGGCTGGTGCTCTAGCACGAGCATTGGGGTTGTATTCGTCATAGTAAATATCAGAGCAACCCGGGGTGCAACGTGCAGATGGAATAAAATCAACAAGAGCAATTTTGGTCGATTAGGTTGAAGAAGAAGATGAGGAAGCTAAGTTTATGAGTTCAAGGTGTAACCATGGAGACTTATATATATAGGTGAAGAAGGAAGTAGAAACCCTAATTAGTTGCGAGGGACGTGGGCTGCACCGCCGCAGTCCAAACTCAGATTCCTACAGCATGGGCCGCATTTCCAAAGTTTAATTACTTTACAATTACAAAATTAATCAGCAATTAAGTCGTTGTAGTATAGTGGTAAGTATTCCCGCCTGTCACGCGGGTGACCCGGGTTCGATCCCCGGCAACGGCGTTTTATTTTTTTTCCTTAACAGACGATAAAACGGTGTCGTTGGCAGCTTTGACTTTTTCAATCTCGCAATCTATTCTTACGATTCGTAGAACATTTTTAGGCGTCCCCGTTGGGTTTCAGCTTTCTTCCCCTGCAGCGACCATCTTCTGTCAGACCCCTCGGAGCTATGGCTACAACACTGGCGGCAGCAGCTCGTCAGATAGGCTCTCTGTCACGTACTTCCTCTCCCGCTTCATCTATCCGGTCGGCGAATCTCACTCAAAGGCGTGGCCTTGCCAGCGCTGAAGGTAATTATGTTATCCGTCGCTTGAGGTTACATTCAGGTGTATTTTTATCCTTTGTAGATGATGCATCGTACTTGGTCTGGAAATGGTATATGGAGAAGAAATGTGATGATTTTAAATGTCATCCACAACAATGGAGATGTTAGAGTTTATTTGAATTGAAGTTTTAAGAAAACCTTATTTTCTTGCTGTACAAATAGTAGTATTCCTAAGGATCTGGTGGAAACACTTTCTTCTTGATTACCATTCGTCTAGAAATACAATTTGTTGGCAGACTATACTTTGAGCATCATTAACCTTCTTCATCATGATGTCAAATCTTGATTTTGAGCAGCATTCCCCTTCTTGAGTTTGATTCCAAGTTTTGATTTATTGTGTTTAATCTTAACGATTGTAGCATACATGTCCGATATCAGTTTGCCAAGAGTGTTCTTTCCATAATGTTAAGAACTTCAAGTTTCAAATGAGCTTCATTTCCATAAGATAATTAATGTGTGTTTGCTTGAGCTCCATAATATCTAAAGCCGCAAACTTTAGATATTGAAAATTTCGGTATCATCTAATTGAATCACTTCTCAGGGGTTCACTCATGGTTCAAACAGCTTCTCCAACACCTTTAGCACTCAAAATGCAGTACTTGGTCTAAGACACATTCGTAAGTTGTTAACTGATATAAGATAGACTTATATTTATTTGTCTAGACTTTGTATTGCAGACCATCATGGACCCCCTAAATATAACACTTGGTCAGAACTAATGAACCCAGCACAATGGAAGGAAGAGCATGTGAGCTTTTATTTCTCGATTATCATTTCAATTCTACTTGAAAGTGGATTTCTGAGTTTTGCAGCAAGGAATATATTATAACTCAATGGTGCTGGAGTTTAGTAAATGTTTCATCTAGGGGGCAAAAGTTTGTTGGACTACACTGTATATATTGTCTAAGCTGCAAGAACTCCGTTTTTTCTGCAGTTTGTGATTTTTTCCTTATCTGGATGGGGCCTACTTATCTGTGGAGGATGCAACGCCTTCTTCGCTGGAGGCAAGAAAGAAGAGGTACTTTCTTATATACATCACTATCATTCTCCTGCTTTTGCATTGAGAAATTTGATCATGATAATTTGGCCAATTTAAATAAGAAAATCTGTCACCATTCCTTTTTCGGGTGTAGCTTCAGAACCTCACATGGCTAACAAAGTCCAAATGTAAAATCCATGCGAAATTGGATGACCTATGTTGCTGTACATCGTGGTTTACCCTTTTGCATTCGGATTGAAAATTGTTCAAAACTCAGGCATGGATTTTATGGCAAATATTTCTTAAAGCCTAGTAAGAACGACATATGGTTTGAGAATCCAGTAAGAACACAAATAATGCAAGCTTTGGTTGATTAGTATGTCAAATTTTCATTGTGGTTTGAGACTTGTTTATGAAGCACCATCTCTATTATGTGGCTTACTTTTCAAGCCATCTATCTATAATTGATTGATCACTTTCTGCATATTTTGCAGAAAATGGTGGACTCATTGGAGCAATTGTATCTGTCCCAGCTCTCTATCAGACAATTGAATAAAATGCATGTTTAGACTTCTTCATGAGGAAGCCTCAGTTTCTTGATACCTAAGTTTCTCATAATCTTATAAGTGGTTAACTTGTGAGACAATCCATCATGAAGCATTATTTTCGGTATTTGATTTGTCGCAATATATTGAAATGAAACTAACTACTATACATTATAGAAGCTGAAACAAATTAAATGCCCAAAACCCAATAAAGAGCGTGGCAGTCCAATGAACAAGCATAGTGAAAACTTGAAGAAGATAATATAACTAAAATTCATCTTCATCTATTTCTTCTTCCTTGATTGTCTCTCCATTCATGCTGTCCTTTTCAGTTTGAAGCTCTTGACCATGTGAGCTCACCATTTCAGTTTGAAGCTTCTCTGAATCTGCAGATTTCGACTCTGTGACCTCTTGGACCTTCGTGATTTCATTCTCCCTGACGAGTTCATCGCCATTTCCACCTTCACCCTCCTTTCCATCTCTCGATTCGGACTCATAGATAGGTTTGATCAAAATCTGCTCTTCCGGGAGATCATTGTGCCTTTCTTCATCAGAGGATCGATGCTTCAAATTTGAAGAACCTCTAGACCTCCTTTTTCGAGTGAGAGGCCTCGGCTTCTTTCCCTTCCTTCTACCTCTAGCCATCGATCCACCCCCACCATCAGAATTCTCACTACTTCCGGATGTCCCCAACTCTACCATTTTTGCCCCTTCAACTTTTCCTTCTGCATCTACTGTAGCCTTATCATCTTTAGCCTCCGAAACAACTCCATTTTCATCACCATTGATTTTCTCAATATTTGCTGCATCCTCTTTCTCCTTAGACTCCTCTACAACTTCTTCAGTCTTCTCATCACTTGTGGTAATCGATTTCTCCTTCACCAACACCACTGCATCATCTTGTGTTTCCCTTACATTCTTGTTTGTTGCATTTATATCTTTGTTAGATGGATCATCTGAACTAACCGACCACACTTTGACTTGGGTCTCAACCCGGCGCTTGAGATCTTCGATTTCAGAATCTTTTTGCTTTACAATCTCAACTAAAGAATTCTCTTGAGATTCTTCCCTTTTTCCAGAATCAATTTCCTTCTTTCTCAGGAACTTGACCTCTTCTTGCTTCTCCTCGAGTGCGGTCTCCATTGTTCCATGCTCCTCCTTGAGGGCGTTGATCGTAGACTGCATTTCGAGGACTTGATTGTCAAGCTCCATTTTTTTGGACCGGAGAGTGTATATCTTTGTTGTCATCTCTTCAGTCTTCTCTTTCATCTCTTTGCTGCGATCTCTTTCCTTCTGTTGGTGTGAAAAAACAGAGCATGATCATGAATCACACGAAAATGTCTAGAAACATCATAGAATTCGAAGTTATGTTTGAGAATCAATGTCTTGAGACAAATTCAAACAGCCTGCGACCTTAAAATGTGATATATATGTATATGATGACCAAAATATAATCTTTACTCTGGAACAGCGATCAGATATAAACCGCAAATGGGTCATCAAAAATATCTTCCTTTTGCTACTTAACAACACACGCAACTAGATGGAAAAAACAAAAAAACAGAAAATTGACTCAGAGAGTCAGAGAGAGACCTGTAAGAGGAGGTTAAGCGAATAGATTTCATGGTCCTTGTCCTTGAGAAGATGGTTGAAGATGCGCCTCTCTCTGAACTTGTGTAGAGTCATGACTCCAAGAAGCGCTGCCCCGAACGCCAGCAGCATCATTAGACCGTATGGCTTCCCCCTGTGGACACTATTGCCCTTAGTATGGTGACCTCCCATGGCCTTCTCCGATCACTCACAGAACTCCAAAGGAGACCGACCCGTGTTCTCTTTTATCCGTTTTCAGAGGATAATGCAGGTTGTAAATCAATCAATTGCTTCTGTTTGATGGTCATGCACGGATTTTTCTCAAGATAAATGAATCACCATGCATGATCAAATCTCTCTCTCTATCTCTCTCTCTCTACTGGTAAGGAAGAAGCAGAGCAACGGAGTAAGCAAGGAAGGAGAGGAAGAAGGCGTGAAACGGTGTCCAAAAGGCGTTGATATGGGGGGTCTTAAATGGCGCCTCTTTTGAGCTTCTCCACGTTCTTTCCCATTTTGCTTTAAAAAAATCAAAACTTTTTATATAAAAAAATTGCCAAATGTCAACAGCAATACCCACCTATTATTTTGCACCCATCCGTAAAAAGGAAGTTCCCAGATTGAAACAGCATAGCTATGCAGGTGAGATAGCAGAAATCACACTATGTATCCAACTAAAAGCATACCAAAGGAAGTTCTTTTTCTGTAACAGAGAAAGAACTCAACTCTTTAGTCATTTTCTGGAGAGAAAATAAAACACTTAAATAAAAAATTGAAAATTATGTGAACCAGGCAAAATGACAGTTCACAGTTGCACTCATTTCTTGATTTTAAGAAAAGATAAGAACTTTGCTTGTGATGCACACAGAAATGGCCACGAAGGAAACTTGGACCAGTTATCGTGGCTGTCTTGTTGAGCAATCTATCTTGTCTCGAACTCAACATTTCTTGGATAATAATTTAACTGGGGTTTGACTTGCTTGGATCGAGATTGAAACTGAAGAAGGAACGAAGAAGATGGATTGCTGCAACTCTCTCTAGTAGACTAATTTGTTCTTTATTTATCAATAGACTCCGCGATGGGCCTTCCGTATGAACCCATCTTTCTTTATCTTGTCCATGTTCTTCACCTTCTGCTTAAAAAAACAAAATTTAAGGAATACATTAATTTCTGGTATATGATCGAGGCGCTCTCAACGACCAACTGCGTTTGGTCTCGAATATATATCAGCGATGGGCCATCGTCTTTTTTGGGCAAAATTTTAGAATCGCGTCATATTGGGCCTACCACTTTTGAGCCCAATATCAATATTAGGCCCAATTAAGGTAAAATCACGCGGGCCAAACCCAGTAGTCAAAAGAATCTTATTCACGGGTAGGCCCGACAATGGTGCGGTGAAAAACTCATAACCATGATTATAACTGTTATTTTTTTATATGGTTAACCGTATCATTATGGTGCAGTACGTTTATAATGATGAATTTTCTATCTGTAATGATTATGATATTTTAGTTATAACTATGGTTATTATATATATATATATAATAACTATTTAATATTAATAAACTAATATATACTAAATAATTAAAATATTCAATTATGCATTAGGGTTGCCAGTAGATTAGAGAGAGAGAGACTTGTTAATCTTTGTTATGGGTAGAGAATTCAAACATGATAACGAAATTAAGAAGGAATGTCGGGTATGTTTTAATTGTTAGGGGTGTTGTTGAATCGTGTTGAATACTTGCATGGTGTTAATGTTAAGTGGCGTGAATATGAATGGTGAATGATGTTAGTGTTATATATTTTTATTGTTTGTAATATAGATTTATGTATTTTTTAAAATAAAATTTTCAAACATTTATTATATTACATATGTGGTAATGGATATTGGTACACGGGTAAAAACTTGGTTAATAACCATGGTTATTTCAATGATTATTGTATTGAAAATTATAAATGTAATGGTTATGGTATTTGTCATACGTGTACCAAACCCTAACCCTAACCATCGACAATAAAAGTAAAAGTAAATACTGAAATATCCCCAGTTTTGAGAAAAAAAATATCAAAGTATACAGACCTGCGAATGAAATTCTCAGGTGAACATACTAAAAAAGCATATCTACGAATGTCATTCGCTGGTGCCCTAAAAAACATCACCCACGAATGAGATTCGCGGGTAGGACTTTGTTTCACCTGATGCAACTGCAAAAGTTGCATCGAATAGAGAGAAAGAAAACTTTAACAACCATTTTTTCCGGTCGTTAGTGAGTAGAATTTACATCCGCGAATAACATTCACACGTGATGCTTTTTATACTCACCTCGCGAATAGGATTCGCCAGTAGATATACTTTTATAGTTTTTTTTCAAAATTGAAGATATTTCAGTATTTACTTTTATTTTGAAGAAAAAAAACATTCTTAAAGGTCTCACGTTTTAGAGACGGCCAATAGACCAATAATAGTCTTTATGTGTAAAAAAATTATCGATAATTCACTTTAGCACTGAATATGGATGACAAATGTTACTTAGTTCGAAAAATATAATTATTAGAGTATACAACTTGTCAAAGCACGTTAACTGACTTTTAGGCATGCATTAAGCAGCATTTTTTTTTTTGGCCAACAACGAGCTTTCATAACATGAAATAAACCGATTACAAAGTTAAATCAAGTTCCATAAAACAAGTTATCAAAGCAGCATTAGAAAAGCAATATTAGTTATCAAACCAACAAAGTTGTTCTAAAAAACATGTCAAACATAAATTGATGACAAAGGACCTACTCGTTTATATTTATATACATAGAAAAAGATAACCAAACTAAGTATAATCATGACACATGAATAGATTATGGTAGGGAATGACTCTCTAATTAATATAATACCATAATGTGCACAATAATATATGATAATATGCACAACGATGAAGTGTCTGGAATTTATATTTTGCATAACAAACTGATGGTATTAGTACTTGTAAAAGCACTTATTAATATGTAATAAATGTTGGATTAAAAAAATTACATCTTTAAAAAGATGTTTTCCCATATTTTAAATTATTCACATTAATAGTATATTGTATAAATAAAATTCAAATTTTTTGTTTTTTAATCTCTTATTTTAAAAATAAAAAAAAATATATATATTATATATAAAATAAGTATTTTTCTAATTTTTTCATGTTTTAAATAATATATTATATGTTTTAACTGTTCAATCATGTGTTATCATGTGTATAAAGCTTAAACAGTCATTAAAGTAAAATAAAACTGTTGCCAAAAAATTAACGATTTTATTTAAAATTAGCATAATGAAACTTAATTTGTCACAAATAAATAACTCAAAATAAGTTACCTTCAATAACAATTTGGCCAAATATATTATATTCTTGTTACATTTTCCCCATTATTTGAAGTTATAGTAAGTTGGTGTGTTGATATGTTAATGCATTTTTTTACACAGTCAACAAAGATTTTTATTTACTTATTATAGAGTTTTCAAGTACGTTTTTTAAGGTAACATGATTTACATTTAAACTAACTCGTAACTACTCTAGGTAGATAATTTCGTATGACTAGAAATACCATTAGTATTTCTATTTCATATATGGTTTGATGAGTTGGTCACACTTTTGTGACGTTCACTCCACACCATTATAGATTCATACATTATTTCATATCATATGGTTTGTTTATTATTAAATCATGAGTTTGTCTTCTCCATAAAAACGGTGCGAACACACAAAAGACAAAGCACCAAAAAAGCAGTAAGAAATGCCAAAGTGTGAAGAAAAAAAACTGGGTTTCCAGAAAAATTCAGAATAAAGGAACAAAAAGAAGTGAATATATAAAGAAAAGTTAATTAAAAGAAGAAACGAAAGATTGCTGTTTCCGAAGAACCTCGTCTCGTTTCCATGAGAGGATTTTTCCCCATAAAAACCCAATTCACTGAACCTCATCGTCTCTATGTTCTCCTCTCTCAAGTCAAGACTCTCATGTCATGTCATGTCATGCAACAACAAGTAGCACGCATTGGTTGGCATTGGGCATTGGCATTGGCATCCCTAAAGAGAGCTTTTTTAACCCGCCTCCTTATCTAACACAGCACGACATTTGTTTCTCAACCCAGCTCATTCTCTCTCCTCCCTCTGTCTCTCCATCTACTCTTTCACTGCAGCAGATCTCCCCTTGGTTTTACTTTCTGGGTTTTTCAGTGCCCTACTCTACCCCTAAACTCGTCTTTACGCCCTTATAATGATCTTTCGGGGTTGATTTCGTTTCTGGGTGTGTGGCGCTGCACTTGGGTTGGAAGAGGCGAGGAAAAAAAATGGAGAATGGGGTAGAGAGGGAAACTGGGGTAGCGAGTGTAATCTTTAGTGAGGAGGAGCTGAAGGAGATGAGCGACGTGAAGAAAGGTGGAGACTTTGTGGAGGTAACCTGTGGTTGTACGAGCCATAGATACGGTGACGCCGTTGGTCGCCTTAGGGTTTTCGCCAATGGTAACCTCGAAATCACCTGCGAATGCACCCCTGGTTGCGACGAAGGTCTCTTCTCTCCTCTATCTTTCTGCATAATTTTTTCGTAATCTGACGTGGACTTTTTGATCACATCTGCCCTAAATGTTATGTGCCGATATATGATCTGGGTTAGTTTAGCCTTGAAATGTCTTGCTTTTAGCACTAGTGGCTTAAAAGTGCCCATTTTTCTGCTCCTTCTCGAAGATTTATCTCTTCTCGTCAATGCATGTTGACTGATGGTGAATGAGGAGAAAAGGTGCTTTGCAAAGTTGTAACGTGCTGTCTTCTGTTAATATTACGGTCCAAGTGTCTGTTAATATGCGTCAACGAACACAAAAAAGATGCCTTTCTATGTCGCTACAAGAAATGAAATTGTTATTCATTACTCAGTTGCTTGAATATTGAAATACTGTTCTAGATAAGAGACAGTATCCTGAGGCAAAGTACCTTCACTGGCTCTATTATAATTGCAGTTTTATCGTTTGTCTCTTTGTCTTAACTCCTAAAGTTCTGCTCTCTTTAGTATCAACAGAGCATATGCTCTTATATGTACAATATATATATATGATATGTTTGTTTGTTTACATTAAGCAAAAAACTATTTTTTTCCCTACGTCTGTTTAATGGCAATATGGCATTGCCTTGTGCTTTTTTCTGCATATCATAGAGGAAGATGATCCAAGTGTCTGAATCACAACCTGGTTGTCTCGGAGCCAAATCGTCCTAATGATATCTTATTTCATTCATTCATCTAAATGGAATCTTTGCTATTCTTTAGATCCTCCTTTTCAGACTGTCAAAGAGTTCTTTTTGGTGTTTCTCTTTCTAGCCTAGCTTAAGTACACTGCTGAATGATAGATATACCTCAAGCATTAGAACCTTTTGTTTTATTGGACTCCTCTCTTTAGCCTAAAGCAAGTACAACTAAATGAATCTACCCAAAACCAAATAACCACCTTTTTTAAATTTCTCTTTCTTGTCTCTTGAGCTTTGGTTGTTTCTAATGAGACCCTTAAATCTATTGGGGGATCCTAAAATAAGACAGTGCTTAGGTAAGAAGCGTTTGAGCTATTAGATTTGAAAAAGTAAACATTTTTCATTTTATATTCATTCTGGGTCGTTCATGTTTTCAAATCCAATGCTTCATTCTGAGAACAGACTTATTATAGCATTCCCCAATGAGTTGCTGTTCTCTGTAGTTATATACACACGTAATATGTCCTAACATGTGTTCTTCTAGGACATGAGATTCTTGGCTAGTAATATCAAGTTCTTGATTATGGATTCACAAGTTCTTTATTCGGACTGCTGATTTTGATTGTTAGATAAGTTGACTCCAGCTGCTTTTGAGAAGCATTCTGGGAGAGAGACAGCTAGGAAATGGAAGAGCAATGTGTGGGTCATTGTTAATGGAGAGAAGGTTCCTCTGACCAAAACAGTGCTGCTCAAATACTACAACCAGACATCCAAGCATGCTCATGGTTCTCAGAAATCGAGTCCCAAAGTGTTTCACCGGGATGAGTTTGTTCGCTGCAGCAGCTGCAAGAAGGGTCGTAGGTTTAGGCTACGAACAAAGGAGGAGTGTCGGATTCATCATGACGCTCTTGCAAACGAGGACTGGAAATGTGCTGATTTACCATATGATAGGTATGTATCGGTTGTTGATTCGAGCCCAAGTATTTAATTACATGCATTATTGAGAATTTCACTGCTTCTGCTGTAATTTTTATTACATTTGCTTCATTGATTTTAGTAGACTTGATTGGTAATTTCACTGAGTAGTGTTTTACTAGAAAATTTACAGAATTACTGCTGGGAATCACAGACAGAGCGATAAAACACAAAACCTGAGGAATACTTTTGCAGAATTGCTAGTTAATTTAGGCCTTGTTGGCTAAAAATGTTCAATTTTACAAACAGCTTTCCAATTTCTGGTTACTTTATGATAAAATTCAACTATATAGTAATATATATTGTGTTTGTGTAAGTTTTTAAAATCTCTTTTGAAGGTTGGCATGTGAGGATGATGAGGAACGAGCGAGTCGAAGGGTCTACAGAGGCTGCTCTCGAACCCCGACCTGCAAAGGCTGCACTTCATGCGTCTGCTTTGGCTGTGAAATCTGTCGCTTTGCTGATTGTAGCTGCCAGACTTGCACCGATTTCACCAGAAATGCCAAGGCTTGATCGATCGAGCCCTTGACATTTCAAAGAGGACTCTTTTGCTGCTGAAGGACAGCTTTGTTCATCTGCTCCTCCAACTCCAGTAGCATCAATGAAGCTCTAACTGCTATTATTTTGTATTGAATTCAGTTAAAATCTTTTGAAATGAATTATTCATCAGTATATGCTTTTCAGTTCTTTCATGCAACGCATTAAGGAAAAAGGCAAAATTTGTCATTATGATGACGCATTCATATATACTCTCGATTACGATAACTTAATTTCAAGAACTATTTCATTTCAAGAACAAATACATCTGTAGATAGATATGGCTGGTCACTCTTGATTCTTGAACCTTATTTCATCTCCTACTGCAAGACAGATCCTAAGATAAAGATTTCATGGATGAAAGTCAACTGATCTTGTCTTGTCAGTGTGCTGCAGTGAAACGATATTCTGTTCCTCCTGCTGCGACGAATGAAAAGAGGGTCAACTCATTTATTAATGTCGGGAACCGCTTATTTATTTTAAGAAAATGCGGCAGTGCGGTGCTGCAAATTACGATGATCCATAATAACTATTCAGCTGCTGCTGTGAAGACACAGTGAACATATCTTCAGGCGGCCAAATACATGCAAATCTATCATGGTAAGTACTGTAATGGTTTATCGTTTCTAAGTTCGAGTTTTGAAAATAGAAAGATATATATTTTATACCTTACGAACCTTAAAATTATGCTAAGAATCTCTAGAACTCACGAAAATTATGTTAAAAATTATTCTATTATGATGGGGTTTATAAGGGACGACTTATTTATTAAAACCGTTATATCACTTACCTAAACATAATCTTATTGATTTATACAATCCATTTATATAAGGTGTCACTCATTAATATATGCGTGAGGCGTCAGCCCATACGAAGGCGTCGCCCATACAAAGTCAGGATAAGACCGCATTAAATGGAAGTCTGACAGCATTAAATGGGATTAAATATCTCTGATATTTAATAAATAATGACCCTTGTCCCATCCAAAGGTCAGTTTGACCTTAGTTAAACTGGCTAACCAAGGTAAAAAGGAAGCACTGTTCATCAGGTTAAGCAAAACCTATAAATACCAGCATTCATTATCATTTATTACATTCAGATTTTCAACACATCCACATAAAAGCTCTTCAAAACCTTATAACTGACTTAAGCTTCGGAGTGGAATAAACGGGTCGACCCGAAGTTGTCATTTCTACACAGGTCCAACCCGAAAGAGCGACGCCTGTAGAGAAGAAGATTTACAGGATCCAACATATTACATGTACCAAGACATGTTCTAGTTAATCACGAAACTTTAAATATGTAACTTATCATAATCCATGCAAAAAAGAAGATAAAACTCATTTAAATTTTCAGTGTAACTAGTTTACAGCGCAAAATCATCTGTTACTCCAGAACTCTAGTTTAACTGTGGAAAAAAAAATGATATTCTGAAACTTTTTTTATTTTAGAAAACCCTTTTTTAGTATAAAACGATGATAAACTGTTCATAAACTTATATACACATTACAAAAGTTCTAAATCTTACACTTTTATATAAGTGTAACTACTAATTTTTCATCTGCATGTCCATGTCTTCTTGATATTACTGTTTCATCAGGAGTTAGATGTGGTTTCCAGAATCATTTTAAATGACAGTTGGTCCTGTTTTCCATTCAAGACGTTGACTTTTGCCCAAATATAGTAAAATAAAATGCAAAAGTGAAAAAGAAAACCAAGGAAGCTGGTTCTGTGGTGAGTTGTGATGCAAAACTCACTCCCACGGATAGCATTAAATGAAGGGTAGATAGCAGAATTTACAGCACATTTGATAATGAGTAGTTATTTTCAGAAGTGTAATGGAAAAAAGACAGTCTGGTGGTGGAGAAGGGCTGTTGATGAAGTAAGGTAGGGAGAGTTAACAATCTCTGTCGTTTTGCTTCACCATTTCTCTGTTGTATATAACGTATTTATTGATGGTTCTGAAGGGATAGATTGAAGTTGATAATGACAGTTTTCTACTCTCTTTACTTTACTAGAGAGAAGGGTGATGGATTGATTAGAGATATGTTTCTAACTATAGGAGATCACATGGATTGATTTTCTGTCTACATTAGTGTATTTTCGATACATAATAACTATGCCCAAATTAAAAGAACTATTCATTGAATGAAAATGTTATAATGTTTTATGGGTTCTCAGATACTAATTTTTTTTTAAAAATATCACCAAACAAAACAACACAAGTTAGATTTGATAATATTATAAAGGGTTAAATACTAAGAAGATAACTGAACATTGGATGTTTTGCAACGAGTTACCCGAATTTTAAAAATTCAAAACGGGTTACCTCAATTTTGAAGAAGGTGCAAATAGCTACCTCCGTCCAATTTTCCGTCAACTGTTGGAAATTCGTCGGAAATTCGTTGGAAATTGGAGGTAGCTATTTGCACATTCTTCAAAGTTGAGGTAGCCCGTTTTGAATTTTCAAAGTTCGAATAGCTCGTTGCAAAATGTCTAAAGGTCAAGTAGTTCATTGATATTTAAACCTATTATAAAATATAATACATTAATATCCTGTAAATATTACAAGGGTTACACTCAGAAGATCTTCAACTAGCTAAGCCCAAAGAACAAAGAAAAATCTCCATTAGCAAAACGAAAGCTTCACCACATACAGCAGTAGAGATGGCCGAGTTACTTTAGTTCTTTCCTTTCTGCAACATATATATATATTTATAGTGTTCGTCTCAGAACAGATGGTACTCTTGGGTTCTTCATAAGCAACTACCGATAAGATCGAAGAGTGGCGCCGCAGAAAGTACAGATGATGGCCTTCCATTTTTTCCAGTAGAAGGGTACGTAGCAGAACCTCGTGGCTGTCTTCATGTCTGCGACGCTGGCTCCGCCGCCGCACCTCGAGCAGATTCCGGCTGCTGGCTTGCAGCTCCTCACCTTTCGCTTCTGGTCGACGAGAAAGCAGAAGAACACCATGGCTTCGGTTCTCTCTCTTCTGTTAGAGCTATGGAAGTGGAGTTGGTGTGGTGAGCTTTAGGGAGAGAAAGGAGAAAAATGGGGTTTTGAAGATGAAGAGGAAAAGAGAGAGGTGGGTGTGAAGTTGGAAGGGAATTAAGTGATGAGGTGTATATGTAATGGAGAGGGCAGTGAAGGAAGTTAATGATAGAGCATCATGAGAATATCATGGTTTGGAATTAGGGTTAATTAAGAGTTGCAGGTTGGAGACGACACTAGTAGCTCAAAAATTCTGAAATAGGGTTAACATTAAATTTACTCCATGGATTGAAAAAAATAATTTATATTTATATACACTCAAAAATTCCAATATATGTATATATGTTTTTTTATAATTGGATATACTCATAGATCTACACCTGTAAGTGTTAGATATAAAATTTCTGATATTTAAAGATAACTAGAGAACTTTAGTTTATAAGTCCATATCATGTTTCCATCTTTGCACAAAAATGTGGACACGTTTATCTTAAAATGTGACCATGAATTGATGATGTTTAGCATAAAAGAGTTAGCCTTCCTTAAAAATAAGAAAGAAACAGTCAATGACACAAGGGGCCCACCACATTACAACAAGAGGTACAATTTGTTTTTCTGTAGCTAAATATTTTATATTTTTTTTTCCAACAAAAGGAATGAATGATCCTATTCCCATTTCGTTACATAATGCCCGAACTTTCTTGTTTGAGTTTTACAGTCATCTACCACGTCTGAGAACGACCAGTGCTTTGCACTGACCCAGTCAACATAGCTACACCAACAACCTAGAGTTGAGAGATCGACCCTTCATACATAAGTTGATTATTTCCCAATAACACTTGGGAGGATTCATACTCTAGACCATAATTGACCCTAGTCCCATTCCGCTATATAATGTCCGAACTTTCCTGTTTGAGTTCTACAGTCATCGACCACATCTGAGAACAACCAATGATTTGCACTGACCCAGTCAACGTAGCCCTACCGACAACCTAGAGTTGAGAGGTCGACCCTTCGGACACAAGTTGACCATTTTCCAAGAACACTTGGGAGAATTCAAAGTCGTGATCATGAAGCCAAAACACTTGAGAGTCATCGCTTTCAACTACTAGACGAAAACTGCCACACCATGTAGTAGTTGTTTTGTAATTAAAAAATTGGAGAAAAAAATAAAATAACAACAGTTAGTCAGTTACAGTATAAGCCCAAACACGGCCCACGACAAGCAAAAGGTGGTCCCTACTGCCTAATGGACGGTAAAGAATTACATCCATTTTCCCTATCCGAAGCAAAACCGATCGACCACTCACCCGACAAAATGCAAACTTTGCGACGAACACGAACTCCGTTCTTGATCTGAGTCACGGAAACCTTCTCCATTCCATCAATCCAATCCAAAATTCAATCTTGATTTTGTTCCTCTTTAGAGAGGGGAAAAGGCTCGGGGAAACGCTAAGTCAGAATGCAATCCCGCGCCAAATCTCTCCCACCCCTCCTCAAATTCACCCGCTTCCATCTCCTTTCCCCGTTCTCCTCCTCTCCCCATCCCCCGGCGCAGCCGCTGCAGCCCCTTCCCCAAAGCTTAGCTGCCCTCCGTGCCCGTCTAGCCGACGAATCTCCAACGCTCTCCGACTTTATCAACCTTAAGTCCAATGATTCGTATTCCGTGGAGGTGGGGACGAAGAAGAAGCCCCTGCCAAAGCCCAAATGGATGAGGGAGGCCATCCCCGGAGGCGAGAAATACGTCCAGATCAAGAGCAAGCTGAGGGAGCTAAAATTGCATACGGTATGTGAGGAGGCTAAGTGTCCTAATATGGGAGAGTGCTGGTCGGGCGGCGAGACTGGGACTGCCACCGCCACAATCATGATTCTTGGTGATACTTGTACAAGGGGTTGCAGGTTAGAAATAATTTGATCAATCTAATTGAAGCTTCATCACCATTCTTTTTCATTGATTAGCTATTATTATGGTACGAATTGCCCATAATCACTGCAATGTATGGGTGGCTTCAACATTATCCAGTTATTAGATAATTAACAATTCAAAAGAAAGCAGTATGGAATGGAGAAGGCAGACTTGTGGAATATCATTAGAATGTTCTAGCTTAAAATCAACAGGGAATTTTGGTAAAACCGTGTTTTTTAGCTAACGCATGGTGTTATTCCGTCCCTAATTGCAATTTTTGTGATAAAACTGGAATTATTATAACATCTATAGGTGCAGCTTTAGGATGATTTTTTTTGGAATTTGCATTTGAGGAATTCCCTGTTGAAGCTTTTGCATTTTCTATTTGAATCATGTGGCTTTTGAGAATCTCAAGTCTGAACTAGTGGTATAACTACAGGTTCTGCAATGTGAAGACTTCGAAAACTCCTCCACCCCCTGATCCAGAGGAGCCTTCTAATGTGGCTGAGGCTATTGCTTCGTGGGGTTTGGATTACGTTGTGATTACCAGTGTGGATCGTGATGACTTGCCTGATCAAGGCAGCGGTCATTTTGCAGAAACTGTTCAGAAACTGAAGATACTTAAGCCTAAAATGTTGATAGAAGCCTTAGGTAAGGTCAATCCTTTTAGCTTACGATGATCTAAACAATATCTTGGATGTACAATCCTCATTTGCGGGACACCAAGATGTTGAATGACCATTACCGGGATTAAAACATCGTTTGCCTTGCACCATATCCGAGGGTTCACTTTCTTGCCAAAGCATGATCTTTTTAAGTTTTACAGCTATGGCCAAATTTTGTTGATTATTAGGTAAAAACAATTATTTTGCTAGATAGTATATTCTTACTGAAGTTACAGAAGGTTGTACTATGCACTTTCTTGACACGATATGGAGTCTTGCCAAATTTTGAGCCTTTTTTACACTATGATCAGATTCTGCTATCATCACCGGCTGTAATTTTTTGGTAATTTGCACAATCTTGCCAAGAATTCGGATTGACCCATCGGGTTTGGCTTCTTATACTAAACCCATGCTATATGACATGGTTGCATCATAGTGCAGGCATGAAAATTCATCCATGTATAGAAATTTTATCTCTTCATTCAAAAAGAAACTAATTCTTGGGAATCATTATACTCTATTTTTGTTACCCTGCAGTCCCGGATTTTCGTGGAGATTCTAGGTGTGTAGAGAAGGTTGCAAAGTCGGGACTCGATGTCCTTGCTCATAATATTGAGACAGTAGAGGAGCTCCAGAGTGGGGACCTCAAGGGCGCAGTTCGTGACAAGCGTGCTAACTTCAAGCAGTCTCTAGATGTCCTTATAATGGCCAAAGAGTATGCTCCTGCTGGAACTCTGACCAAGACTTCGATCATGTTGGGGTGTGGTGAAACACCCGATCAAGTTATCAGGACTATGGAGAAAGTGAGGGCAGCTGGTGTTGATGTCATGACATTTGGTCAGTATATGAGGCCATCCAAGCGTCATATGCCCGTGTCTGAGTACATTACCCCTGAGGCTTTTGACAAGTATCAAGTTCTTGGCAAGGAAATGGTACGCTTTCCAGCCCTTATTTATCTTTAACTTACGTTCGTTAGGTGTGGACATTTTGAGTGGAGGGGGCGCTTTTTAGGACCCTGGAGAAATAATCAGGCCAAAGACCTGGACCACACTCGTTATGAAAATCCAAGTTTAGTATAAGAAGCCAATCTTTGTTCTAAAAGCTAGCTTTTCTTTGAAGTTTTTCAAAAAGTAACTACTCTTGCAAAAAAATATTTGAAAAAGTAAGTATACTGAAAAAATATTTAGCAAAATGTATATAAGCGCTACTTGGGGTAGCGTTTTTTTACAACGTGCGCTATTTTGAGTAGCGTTTTTCAACAAACGCTACCCCTAGTGGCGTGATTTTGAGTATTTGGCGTGATTTCCAGGATCCTAAAAAGCTCTTTGGCCTGATTATTTTGGCACAGTGCCAACTTTTTAAAAAACTCATTTTCTTTCAGTTTTTCAATTAATCGATAGGGGATTTACATAATGTTTATTTGCTATATGCTAAATCTTTGCTTGAAGGTTAGTTGTCTTTCCTAGCGTGAAACATTAATGTGCATAAAGATTTGAATAGACTCAAGCATGGAATGATTATGCCAAAACCATTTGCTATAGTGGCATATTCAAATTTGTTGGATGCAATTAAGTTTCATCATCATCGACCATGTAAGTGACATTCTTTTTTTTTTTTTTAAATAAAAACAGGGTTTCCGTTATGTGGCATCAGGTCCTATGGTTCGATCATCGTATAAGGCAGGTGAATACTACATCAAATCAATGATCGAGAGAGACCGAGCTGCCTCAACATCATCAGAGCAGCTTCCAGTATCTGGGTGAAAAAACCAAACTTTTAACAAGTTTATGTAGAGAGTTGTTGGCCTTCAAATGAAGGCAATGAAACTTCACTTGTTGTATATACGATTTGGCATAACCTAAAGCTATGCTTCTTCTCCTTGCTTCTCTTTTGAGTTGTTAGAATCTGACGATGGATGGTGATTTGGATCCACTGTGTATTCCATGGTCCACAGTTTGATGAACACTAGCTAGCTTGAAAGTACTGCTCCTTGTACCCATCTTCATCTGTTGTGTGGGAAATCACATTACCTGTTCAAAGATTCTTCTGTTACACCATATCTGGTGTTTTTGTGCACTGTTCTCAGTATCTTTTAGGGGGCCACTTTGATCTATTATAAACCCTAGCCAATGCTGCTGCAGAGTGCAGTCCTACTACAAAGCAGTATCAAAAGATGTATTATTATTGCCATATAATTTGTTTTTTTGTACGTATAGTCACATGTTTTGAATCTTTTGATTAGTAAACTTAAATTAAAAGTATTAAATGCCATAAAGGGAAAAGCTTGATAATTCTTCATTTCTTCTCCTCTCTCTCTCTTCAAAGTCGTGTTCATAGGCAGAGCATTCAGTAGAGGACCAGATCCACCGCTGCTCAATCTTCTAACTTTACATTCAGACAAAGCAACGATCTCGTGAAAGGAAATGGGTTGTTGTGTCAGCAGGGCCAAGAAGAAGGATAACGATAATCCTCTGAAGCTAGACCACCGGACTGGACCAGAGCCTCGCCGTTCTCCGGAGAAGCTACCGTCGCCGAAGAGAACCCATGTGGGATCCCGAGCTCCTCCTCCCCTGCTGCAGCCGCAGTTCGAGGAAGAGACAGTGAAAGAAGTGCTCTCGGAAACGACTGCTGTTCCAAGAAAGAAAACCTCCGTTGCTGAGGAGAGGGAAGTCGGTGCCGTCGTGCGGAAGCTCCGGGAAGATGAGGCGGTGACGAAGGTGCTCATCAGCAAGCTAGAGGAAGTGGCGGAGATAGTGTCGGAGTATTCGGAGATGTGCAGCGCTAGCGCAAGCTTGAGCACGGCAACCACGGCGACGACAGCGACAGAGAAGAGAGACAACGAGGTCACGAGTAGAGACAGCAGAGATCTGGTGAAGCGGCAGAGGGTGTCCCCGAACCGGTCTCCGGTTAAGGCTCCTAGAAAGCGTCCTAACGTCGGAGACCCACCCGCTGGCAGGGAAAGACGGGGGCCTAAGCCTCTCTCCCATTCTCCAGCCAAAGTCCCGTCTGCTGGTCCAAGGTCGTCTGCTCGTGGCGGGAGGGACCTCTCCGGCGAGTTAAAGCCACCACGGCAGGAGGCCGGTCCTTCTGTTAGATCCGGGCTTGGTGAAGATTCGCGACGGAGACAGTCGAGGTCGCCGGCAACAAGAAGAGAGGTGGGATCAAATCGTTGCGGAATGGGGAGGATACCTGTGAAGGAGACTGAGATCAGTAGTGCTGCTGGTCGGTCGTTGGAGTTGGTTGCATCTGAGGACGGCAGGAGAAAGGCGGAGGAGCCAGGCGGCGGCGTACCGGAGCAAGGGAATGAAGATCTTGATAACCCAAATGTGTCACTGGAGTGCTTCATCTTCCTCTAACTGCAAGAAAATTAGCAGCTTTATTGAAGTCAATAGAATTTAGCTTAAATTCTCAGACTTGAGATTCCTGTTTTAAGAATCATATCATTTGTTACATTTAGATTCACTCCTTTGGAAATTAGTCGAGTTAAAAATTAAAAGTTAATTTCCACACCATATGAAACAACATATTTGTAGTTACCTAATGTAAAAAATTAATAATTTTGTTATTCCTTTGAATTAGGGGTTGTTTGGACTTTGGTCCATTATAATTGCATGTATAATTAATTATTATACTTATGAATATATCAATGGCAAATAGTGCTTATTAATAAATTTAGAAGGGTCTACGAGTACGGCTGAATGTTGGGTCATCCGAGACGGACTGTTTTTTGCAAAGACACTCTAATTAAAATCTATCCACCTTGAGACAGACGCCCTCTCACCCCATAATGTAATTTCTGATGAAAATATGTTAAATCAAAAACTAATGCCGATCATTGCGGATTGCATGAAGCTATTGATGCAGTCCGAAAGAATGAAGTTCAGACATATTTTTCGAGAAGCGAATGTGGTAGCGGATACCATGGCGGGTATGACGCTCAAACAGCGGCATGTGTTTGAAATTCATACCTTTCCTCCGAAGGAAACTATTAACGCGCTCCGGAAAGACACTGTGGGCTTTTCTGTTTCACGTATTGTTAAAGTTAGCTAGTTTTGGTTGTGTATTTTGAACTTGTGTGATTAATTGTCACCTATAGCGGTTAATTTAATCCATAATTATAAAAAAAAAACATTTAGGATAAATAATTTGGATTATGACTTCTATATTTATTTAATGTTGTTACCTTTCTCTGTCAAAATGAAGATTTTGCTGTTTATTTAGTGCTTATTTGGATTATGACTTCTAATTTAGTGTTTATTTACTGTCAAAATGACTTCTATAAATAGTGCTTATTTAATGTTTAAATATATGAGTGTAAATATCAACATAAATAGTGCAAATAATAGTATAAAAATGTAAGTGTATTGACTATTGAGACTATTTCGTGTTAAACTTATTAAACATAAACACATAACAAATCTTTCATATTATGTTTAAAATTGTGAACATGAAACCTAATTTTCTTATCGTATTAAGTTAACATTACATGTTTATATAGTAAATTTGTAAAAAAAAATAAATTAAAATGATAATTTTTTTCATAATAATAACTATAAATTTGAATATCACTAAATTTTTAACATAAAATTAGTAAATTTTAAAAAATAATATATTATGTTAAATATCATGATATTGGAAGGTCGTAAACCGAACAAGTATTCCGTTTTTCAACATTATAGTAAAAACTAGATAATTACTCTTAATATTATTATTTTTACTCTAATATAATTATTAATTACCCTGAAGTTGTGATTATCACTCAAATGTATATATTTCTCCTGAACTTTATATAACAACCGCTCCCTTAATGTTTTGTCGTTAATGTTAACACATTATGTTGTTGGACATCGAGATCTCTGTCAATCGTTGTTCCAAATTTTTGACTATTTGAGATTATTATATTTTTGGTAAAACGTTTTCGAGATTGTAAAAAGTAAAAATGCTCTTTCCCTCTCTAGGGATATGGTCGATCTAATCTAATCTATGAAGTCTATCGCTAGTGCTACGAGTTCTTGTCTCTTTAGTTTAGTCTTTCCTCTGTCTCGAGGATTTTTTTTTTTGGTAAATGCTGAAACAAAAACATACAAACTAGTCTACTCTAAAGTTACAAGTCTAGTCTTAGTCACACCCATGGTATCCAGTCTAAGAATCGCTACAACACTCTTAGGTGGTTGATCCAACTCAACAAAGGTTGATTCTATGTTGACCGCTTCCTTAGCCAACATGTCAGCTGCTCCGTTTCCTTCTCTGAACACGTGCCTTAGCTTCACTCTCCTGAATCCCAGCATCAGTCTCCTGCAATCAGAGATAATAGGGGTTAGCGGTCTGTCTTCCAAGTTCTCTTCTAGGATCATACCTATCGCCTCTTTAGCATCCGACTCCACATGGAGGTCCTGAATTCCCACCTTCCTTGCCAATATAAGCCCGTCCCTTATCCCCCATAACTCTGCGGCCAAGCTATTCGTTATGCCCAGTCTTCTTTGAGCCCCTTTCACCCAACCACCTAGGTGGTTTCTTAGGATCACTGCGCATCCTGCTGGTCCCGGATTTCCTATCGCTGATCCATCTGTGTTCAGTTTGGTCCAACCAAACTCTGGAGTAGTCCATCTAACTTCGAGCTCCGTTCCACTCCGTGCGTGTTGTGACTTCTCCAGTGCAATCGAGATTTCTCTTACCTGCGAAAGTGTTAGACTCACAATATCTCTATCCAGAAATTTGTTAGTGAAAATAAACGAATTTCTGTTTTTCCAGATAAACCACACAGCAGAGGAAAAAATCAAACCCCATTTCATCCCCTCGTGATGCTCCCTATCATCATGACTGTTAGCTTTTAACCAAACCGCTAACTGATTATCATGAAAATCTATGTCACCCGGAATACCAATATCCGACCAAACCTGCCTAGCATACTGACAATCCCGCAGGACATGCAGGGTGTTCTCTTCAAATAGGCCACAGATTTTACAAACGGGATCAATATCCATACCTCTCTTCCTAAGCATGCAAGCAGTAGGTATACGATCATGATTACACAACCACAAAAAGTGTTTGATTCTAGGTAAGTTTTTACCTTCCCAGATCCAGTTCCACTTACTCCGATCCTGCTCGATGTGGTTGTGCCTTTTCTGGCTGATACTCCTATGAACCATGGCTACGGATGGTGTACCTGTTGGAGAGCCCCACCATACCTTCCTATCTTGACCCCCTTGGCATATACTCCTTGGAGTCGCTCTTATCATCTCCACAATGGAATTCGGGATCTGGAGTGACAGGTTTGAAACGTCCCACTCCCCATTATTTGAGATTAACTACTGCAGCTTAAGATCCTGCTCCTCGAAGCCCAGAGGACCCTGCACCATACTACGCAAAGAGTTAGGGCCAAACCATTTATCATACCAGACGTTAACGCTAGATCCGTCTCCCACAATCCACCCTAGTCCTTCCTTCAGACAGCTCCTCCCATTTTTCAGTGCTTTCCAAGTGACTGATCCAGTCTTCGTCTCCCTCCTGTTTGGCCTGAAGTACCGATTCTTAAGGATACTCGCCCACGGAGCCTCCGACCTCTCCATTCTCCAAGCTAGGTTAGTTAACATGGCATTGTTTCTTTCCCTGGTCTGTGTCATTCCTAGCCCCCCTTTATCCTTTGGAAGAGTTACCACTTCCCAGCTCAGGTGGTGCATTTTCTTTCTCTCCTCCAAAGAGCCCCAAAGAAAGTTCCTGTTCAATTTATCCAACTCATTGCAAGTATAAGATGGGAGATTAGTACATTGCATATAATAAGCCGGAATCGAAGTCATAACCGAGTTAATAAGGATCCCACGACCCGTGACAGATAGAAGCTTAGAACGCCAACCCGCAAGCTTTGTCCGGACTTTGTCCAAAATGAAAGTGAATGACTTCACTTCCTTACTCGACAAACTCATAGGGAACCCCAGGTAATTAGACAGGTTGTCCACTTTAGTCAGGCCCAACAACCCCGCCAACTGGTTAGTCGACTCCGTGGCCATGTTTTTTGAGAAAACCACTTGCGATTTCTCAAAGTTAATTTTTTGGCCGGAGTTTTCACAGAAAATCTGTAAAATCCTTGTCATCGACTGACAATTGGCGAACGAGGCTTCACCCATAAGAATCAGGTCATCAGCGAATAGCAAATGCGATAGCTGGAGGGCCTGCCTGCCTAATCAGGTCTCGAGGATTTAAAGACATTAATCTAACACTTTAATTATACTCAACCAAATGTCCTATATAACGAATTTTCAAAGAAATTCCGTAACAATTACAGTCAATTGAACCGAGGTAGCTATTTGGACTTTCGTTCAAATTGAGGTAACCTGTTTTAAATTTTTAAAGTTCGGATAGCTAGTTGTAAAACGTTCAAAGTCTGTTGGGTTATTGATATTTAACTAATAAGTTTAATTTAAACTATTTAAGATCTTTAATATATTTAAGCAAACTTTATAATATAGGTTTATTGTTCGTTATAAAATGCTACATAGGGGGTTTTGCATACATATTTTTCTAGCTGATTTATTTATTTATAATAAATTATTAGTTAACTTTATAAAAATATAAAATTTGTTAGTTTCATTTGATTTGTTGTTTATTTGTTAGGAAAATGCCAGGTCAGCTATTAAATTATATTTGCTTTTCAAAGTTCGGCTAGTAAAATATATATTTTAACAAACTTTAGCTAGTGTTTTGTAAAAACGGAATAAGATAATAAATAAATGTATTAATAAATTATAATAAGCTTGCTACCAAATGGTAATTTTATATAAAATTAATATATTGAAAATATATATTAATAATTTAAATTTAAGTTAGTCATTTAAATTATTTAATAGTTAATTATGTAATATAATATATGTATCATAAGAGTAAGGATATCCATATTTCATATTTGTCTCACCCAACGATTTTGTCCCCTTATTATATTTTACTGCTTCGCATTTTCTCACCATCGATGCAATGCAACTGAAAATCGGGAAATTCCAAGAAAGTAGATAAACCCTAACAATATGAACATTTTCTTACGTTTTCAACAAATATGTATATTTTTAATTTAGTCTTTGTAAATCTTATATTTAACTCCTGAAAAAAAAATTAGTCTTTGTAAATCTTATATTTAACTCCTGAAGAAAAAAAAACTTTCATTTATGTGCACTCTATTATTTTTCCCTTTGAATTTAGTTTCTAGTTTCACCGATGTACACAGTTAAATTGTGTTATGTATGTGAAAATAATATGCTCTTACTTTTGTTCGGAAATTGGAGGCTGCTAATTTCCGTTTTTTGGGACTTTTGAATTTAGTGGTTTAAGATAAATGCGCACGAGACAATAATTTACGTAGTTTACCAATTTTGCTACGTCAACAGCTCACGCTCATTATTTTTGGCTTACAACACTATTTTTCTCCCATAAACTCCAACAAAAGTTTGTTACTCTTCTCTCTTTGTTTGCCCACATTCGTGAGTAACTTGCACACTTCGGTGAGTAACTTGCCCACAAGTGGTGGTGTCTCAAAAGTCTTCATTTTCAACAAGTTTATCTTTGGCCAAAAAAAAAAACAAGTTTATCATGCGTATTAAATACGATAAAATTATTATTATACACAATAACATATATTTATCACCCATACTTATTATATGCACACAAATAAATGATGAATAATTTTTGTTTGAATTCAAGTGGTCAATAATGGCCAAAAAAAATAAAAATCAACAAGTGGTCAATTCTAATATTTATTTATGGGTTTTTCTATTTACTATAATTAGTTGCTACACATACGGCAGAGGTGGTTGGTTGAATACAGTGAAGTGCTTAAGCATTTTAGGTTGGAGGAGAAAATTCAATATGGTCATAAATTTAAAAGCAATTATCTCATTTTGGATCATAAAAATACTCACTTAAATTTTTTGAATTGATATGCTATATCTACATTTTTCATCTACGAGTGTGTAGTCGTTGATTATGACGTGATCGTAACATATATTACCATTTAATGTACGCGTTTAAATAACAATCTATCGTCTCGCTCGTGACATACTAATAATGATTAAAGACTCTTCGTGCATGAAAAAACCCAATAGCTATCAACATATAGTTTCTGACAAGAATCAAACGACCAAAGTTTTGTGTTATTGCGGTCGAGTTAGGGTTGGAGTAATCGAAAGTTGAAGGTCCATAGGTTGGTGGGGAGGCCACAGGATGCGCTCTGGTGGACAAGGTGGCGGCGGTAGCGGTGGTAGAGGAGGAGGAGGAACAGGATGCGCTATGAATGTCGGAATTTCATCCCCAGGCATTAGAACTGATACTTCCTTAGCATAGATCGATGACTGAAATAACGTTAAAAAATGTGGTTATCTACGTAAACAATTAGCATGCAAAATAATTTACGTATGATATGAGGGTAGAGAAGGAGAACCTTGGGAGAAGAATGGTGAAGCTTGGCGTGGAACTGCACCACCTGAGACTCGACGTCTGACTGTGTACGTCTGTGGTTGGACGTGGATGCGGCGGATGATCTTGCCCGGAGAAACTTCTCGAAAATGGCCATGAGAAGGAACATGGAGATGAGAATGGCGGTGGCCACGAACCCAAACGAAACGGCGTTTACAGAGTCGTCGAAGCTGCTCCAGTGATAGTCTTCCCTCTCAGCGTCCGGCGGTGCCACTACTGCCACGTTTGGCTGCGGCGCCGTTCTCCACCTTCCCTCGCCGGCGCCACCATCCATTGTAGCTAAGAAATGACAAGCTAATTATAGTCTAATAATGATCACAGCTTGCAATGCATTCGGTGGACTAGCTCCTGGGTCTTAGAGCTTGGTGAGAGAGAGAGTTGCAGAGGAGAAGAAGAAGAAGAGATTGAGACACGTCTATAAGGCTAAGCCTACTTCCGAGGCAAGTGATCTTAATTTTACGAATTCACGGGGATTTCTATCTCTGTATAGCGTATATCCACATGTATATATTTTATATAAATGCATACTTGTATATATTGCTTTTATTTTTATATTTAAATAAATTATGTTTGAAAACTTAATCTTTATATCATCGGCTTAATGGTGAGACTGCACTCTGCAGTGATGGATGGTGAGATCGTCGTCACTTTTTTTACTTATATATATATATATATAAACGTTAATTAATAACTTATTAATCCTAAATGAAACTGTTGTTAAATTTTATACAATTATACATGGTTTTTATATGTAATTAACGTGATTATTTTTGCAATATATATATATATATATATACGGTTTTGCCTTTTGCTATATATATATATATATGTGGGTAAAATTTATCTTTTTCCCACTATTTCCATCTTTGTTTAGACCAAGGTGCAGTTGTCCCACACTGACACTACATTATAGTACACTACACGCTTAAACCAGAAACACTTTTACACGTGAATGGGTATTGTATTTAAATAATTTATATAGGAAATATAACCCTACGTAGGTCCATCTTCATCCATATATTATATTATATTATATATAAGTATAAATATTACATGAAAAAGGAACTCAAACTTGAGGTACCTAGTGACGTCAAAGCAAATCATGGGTGACATTTGGCTGTGTCGATCTCTTACCCAAACAAGACCCGTGTTATATTATGAATCAGTTTTGGAAACTTAAACCTGACTCGCGAGTTGACGGGTCAACCCATGGGTCAGAATGATCCATCAGGAATGAGAAGAATTAGGTCAGACTGACTCGTTCGAACTCTATGACCTGGGGTAAGTCTGACCCGTTTGACTCACAATTTCAATAAAAATAAAAAATAGATTGAAATACATCAATGGGACGGATCATAGGTTGACCCGTGGATTAAAACTTCTAACTCAAACCTAACTAGTGTTTTCACGAGTCATCGATAAGTCGTATCAAAATGACTTACCCGTCAAAAATGCTGATCCAAAAACAAGTTGGTCAGATTTTGAGAAACTTATTATATTATTATATAGGGTTTCCTTGGCTTCTGCTTCACCCAAGAAAGAAACAGGAAGGAAGAGTGGTAAAAAAGAGGAGCAAAATAAACAATCCTGTCCTATAGGTAAAAAAAAACTATACAAAAATATTTTAAAAAGACAATCCTCCCCTATATTCATTTAAAAAGTTTTAAATATGGTAAATATATTTAAAAAAAAATGATTATCTGTTTTTAAACCCTAAATAATACAAATATCTTAAATAAATCGCACCTAAACTATACTTCTTTAAAGTTTGGGCGACCTTAAGTTTTCACTTTCCATTCAATTTTTCATCTAAAATATGATTTTGAAATTGTAAAAAGTAATAAATATTTTTTTAAAAAGAATATCACAATTAAACTCGTTTAATTTTTTATATATGTTACAACTATGTCTTTATTTATTTATAATTTATTTTTTTGGCCATCTATTTATTTATAACTCGATTGGGATTAGAAACTCGGATTAAGTTCTATATTTTTTATTTTTTTAATTATTATCTCTACTAATATCAGTTTTTAGAGGTTTCATTTTTCCTCTGACCATATATTATAAAGTGAGCATATTATATAGAGGAAGATCAGGATGGTATAGATTCACTTGTGTCCCGTGTATTTGAGCTCTGACCATCCCTTCCCTCCCTCTCCCGTGAAACTCCCTTTCTCTTTTGCTTTTCTGCATCATCTTCATCATCTTCATCATCACCTTCTTCTGCAACTTCGATTCGTATTCATGGCCACCTTCTGCCTTTGTCTATCCTTTCTCTTCTTTTCATGGTCTCTCTCCCTGTCGAACATCTTTTGGGTGATGCTGCTGCTTGTGTTGTGGTTCCTGACACCCATGTTGTCTGTCCTTCCCTCTTCACACGGCCCGCCACCTTTCAGAATCGACAATGGCCTCCTTTCTGGCCCCCACCTCATGTCGATTCATGACACACTCTCTGTTATGTATATATGTTCTTGGCAAATAAGACAAGCAGGAAATAAAACAAAAATAGAGGAACCTGAAGATCCAAATATATATTTTTTAAGGGTAAAACATGAGTATAAGTGAAATTATTATTAAAAAAATAAATTATATTCAACCGAAAAGGGTAAGATAATGGGTTGCAAGTCAATTTTAGTTATATACTAAATTAACTTTTTTATTATAATTAATGTCGGGCAAATTACACATTATTAACATGAACTCTCTAATATTTATCTGACTTTTTAAGCTTGTGTTTCGTTTAATTGAGTCCGGTTTGGGTTGGGCTCGTAGAACAAAGTTACAAGACATATTTTTTGTGTGTTTGTGTTGGTTCCGGAGTGTATTGAAATCATTATTGTTAGAACTAAACCTTACGATTTGGTTAAGTTAAAAGATTGAAATGCATATGAACTGAATCAGGTTAAACTGACCAATTTTTTTAAAATTGTCCGGTTTCCTATTCTAGTTTTTTTGGTGGTGGTTTAAATTTTTTGGATGGATCTCTTCGGTTTAAACCGACTTATTCAGTTCGGTCGAGCAACTTCTTCGGTTTAGAAGTTATATTTAAAGTTTAGACTTATTGTGTTTGATTTTGAGACTATTGTGTTATGGATGTTCAAAATATGAGGTAATTATGTTGTGTTATATTGTGTTTGGGAGTAATGTGTATGTTTGAGACTATGTAGTTTGTGTGTGTTTGATACTATGTAATTTGAGGTAATTATGTGTGTGTTTGAGACTATGTAGTTTGTAATTGTATTTTGAGTTGTTTTTTTTGCTTGTGAACAATGAATCGCACATCAAACCAGGATCGATCAGGTTGGACCGGTCGAACCGGAAACCATTCCCTTGTCGGTTCGAGGGCCGACCCAATTCTAACAACGTATTGAAAGGTAAATCATTTTTAGACTCTGATATTATATTAGTATTTTTGGAGTATAAATGAATATATAGATAAGAAAGCTTATATTGGCTTAGCCTTTTAGATTGAAATATAGATTTTCTTAATAATTATATGTTCGCTTATACTCTAACAATTGTACCACCCTAGTGTCTTTATATTTGAGTCAAAATATACTTTTCTTCTTATAGTTTATCTTCGAAAATTTTGTATATTCATCTTTACTTATCAATCGAGATTATCTCTTCCATCATATTTTTTATATCCAAATTTAACAAAATATATTTTGAAATTTTTTAAATATGTCATAATTTGACCGTTCAAAACTTTACTGCGGTACAATTGACCTCGGATTCAATCAGGATTAGTTAAGTCACAATTGACGGGTCAAAGTCCGGTTCTTGATCTAGATCAACTCACCCTGAGTGAGAGTTAAGATTTTTTTTTTTGACCATCAAGAGTTAAGATTTCGAATGAAGTTTTTTTTTTTCTTTTTGGCCAAAACGAATGAAGATTGGACTAGACGTTTTTTTAAGGAATAAACAAATCCTGCGCTTGCGGTGGTGAGTGTAGCGAGAGAGGATCGACATAAGCAGATCTGGAAGAAGACGAATTTCAGATCTTCTGTTGAAGATGGCGAAGCTGGAAACCTTGGACGAATCGAAGATTCTGAACAAGAAAAGGAACCATGGGTCGAGTAGCTTCTTCGTCATCGTGGATTACTTGTTCCTCTTCATCTTCTTCGGATTCCTCTGCTTCATCCTGTTGAAAATGGTTGGCCTCACATCAGTATGATCGTACTGTATCTACATTACCATGTAAGGATCATTCCTGGTTCCAAGCTCTCTCCTTTACTGTGCTCTGTTAGTTATGAATGGTGCCCGGACTCGTGTTTGGCGTCATGGCTTGTCTAGTTGCTACATTGTAACGGCACAATCACAGATGGAATTATTGAGAGTTCAATTGGCCAAAAATCATTTTTTTTATGCAATCCGATTCTTTTCATCGTTGTAGTCTGGAATCTTGAGCATCGACCAATGTAATAGGTTTCATTCTAATTAATGAGACAATAATGCAGTAGTGTTTCATGTTCGTCTTGCTACTTGCAGTGCTTAGTTTCCTGAGAATGAAGCCACATCTCCATGAACTGGGAAGCTCTGAGAAGTTCCCTTTTTTCATGTAATTTTCTGTTTTAAAGGTCTCAGTTTCCTTTACTGTGCAGATGAAGAAGAAACATCTGATCTTTCAAACACATCTGCAGTCAAGTTCATGATTGGGGAACCTCATGGGAGACGATTACTGAGAAATCCAGACAGGCAAACAGATACATCACAGAAATCATCTATAATCAAGAACAAACCAAAATCAATTACTACCGAAAGGAACAGAGTACTCTGTTTTCACAGACAGCGCAAGAACAAATTGTCAAGGCAAGAATTTACATTGATTCCTACCGCCAACAGTTTCTTACAGTTACCGAGTGGTAAAAACAGAGAAACAAGATTCAAAGATTCGATATTTCCTTGGAAAACCTCGGCAGTTGAACAAGCGAGTTGACTCGAGTAACTCCCTCCAAACCCGACCAGTTCTGTTCCTCACCTCCCGCTGCCATTTCTCCATTTCCTTCACCACCCTCGGCATGGGCCCCGGCATAAGCCCCGTTTTCCTCTGCAGACCGAACCGTGTTGTTCCTCTGCAGACAAGGCTCGGTTCTCTGTGTGTCGTCTGGTTCCAATGCATTGCCTGAATAGTTGGTTGCAGATGAGAATCCTTGGTCTTCACAATCAGACTCTGAATCCATTTTCCCGTCTAAAAAGAGGCAAACCACTGCACAATCGTCCATCTTTGAAGTCGGATACTTGAGTTTCCACTCACCAGCAGCTGCATCCACCACGACCCTTGCAGCTGAGGCTCGGGACGAGGCAGAAGCAACAATCTCCACCACTTCTTCATTGCTAAGAACATCCCAAACCTGAAGAAAAAGTTAAAGAAACCACTAAAGCTGTCAACTTTTCAAGAACAATCTTTTAGTATTTTATACTCTTTTAATCATAACTCATCATCTTCTCTAATTATACTCATATCCCCTTTGCTAGCGGTAGCCGCCAATAACATGGGTTTCAGCACATTATCATTTCAAAACTAACTTTATCCACGTCGCAATGATTCATAGACATGCTTCATACGATCCACTTAAGAGCAGATGTTCAGAGCGCATTATAAAAGTTCAGCTGTTCCATCCTTTTGTAGAAATTTGATTAAAAACACAAAGGAACACCTTTAAATCTAGGAGGAATTTTATATAAATATGCAGCAGATAAATCGTTTCCGCCACAAGTAAAAGACTTTTGCAAAGAATAATCATCCTTTTTGAACCAAACTGGCAGTAGGAAAGTCAAGAGTGCAAATTTAGAAAGATAGTTACCCCATCCGAAGCAAGGACGACGAACTGATCCTGATCAGTAAGCAACCGGTGAGAAAATTCAGGTATAGATATCACACCATAATCCTTGAGACAAAAATCCCCAAAAGCTCGAGCCATTGCTAAGCCCGGCGCATCATCAAATGGCAACCAAACTCTCGACACTTCGGGCTCATCTTGTAATGCAAAAACTCTGCCTTTGCATTTCTTGATCCTTTCGGCTTCTCCTGAACCAACCATTGAGAAGCATAAGTGTACTATCCACACAACAACAACAACAACAAAATAGTGGGATAGAAGTGAAGGGGAGTCAAAAGTACTTGGCAAATCAGGTTTCATATCCACAGACAACTGTATAGCCACCAACGAGTCATCACTGCCTTTTGATCCCAAGACTGCCCGAGAATCACCAATGTATCCCATGAAGAGGTTCAATCCCTATTATCATTACCAATCACAGCACAAATTGGTATTAAATCGAGAAGAACAAAAAAGAAAGGAGAATTTGCAAATCAGAATGAATCTGCACCTGTTTAATGAATGTTACAGCAGTGCTGCCACTGCAGAAACAGTCTATGTTCGGATGCGATTTAAGCTCCTTATCCATGGCTTTAAATGACTTCAAAAATGCTTCTCTCCACAAGGAATCCTGCATTTCCTCTGGGGTGGTTGTGGTTCCTTCCTTCTCACATTCTTCATCACCCATTTTTGTTGAATTTGCATTGAAACAAGTTGCTCCCGGCTCGGTCTGGCTTGAGCTGCAAGATTTGAGGGCGGATTGTAGCTTGATAGGTAAGACATCCCTCACTTTGCGAGCCACAAGGTGTCCGTATGGACCGTGACCATCAAATACGCCACAGAAAATCATGTCTTCCGATGCAAAATCCTACATAAAATCAAACATTGTATGAAAAATGTTGAACTTTCATCAATTTTCCATGTGATCGATAAAAACTGTCTCAGATTGCTGTATTTACTGCATCCAGAAACCAGAAATCACTTTATATTAGGAGGAATGATTAGTGTTCTAAGATCATTGACTTAATATCATAAGGACTTACAAGAAGCATAAAGGCAAAACTTTTAGAAAAACAAAAATCAAAGCTTGAACTTACTTCCCAGACAATCATGGCATCCTGATTAATGCCCTTGCGCCCTTGTTGGGTGAATATGCAGGAGCTGCGACTCTTTCCGTTCATGAAGATCCGGTTTGGTATGGAATGCAATTGTTGTGGTATGATATGATGCTCAGAAAATGTTCTCTTGGTTCTTTTCTGCCCACACAACCTGAATCCCATACAAGGAGAAGGAGAAGAATCTCCATTGCTCTTGCTGCTACATGTACTCCTACTACTGCTCGATACACAACCACCCATTTTTATTTATCAAAACCAGAAAGAACTCAACTTTCCAATGTCGAATGGCAGAAGATCACTCAATTAGAAGAGATTCTCTCCATCAAAACCAACTCAAAGTATAATCTGTTTTGACTTGGTCTAAATTCTAATCTTCTGGATTTGACGAGGAAACAAGCTGAACAGAACAAGAGGGCATTTGGTTAATTGCATTGTTCTAATATATAAATGGCAGAATCCAGAACTACATGCAAAAAGAAAGCACACAACGAACATGAATCTAATTAATAGTGCATGTGACCAAGGAATAGAATATAGTTTAAAGGCTGTCCTAATCTTTTGTCTTTGATCTGATCTCACATTGATCCAAGTCAAATGGGAGACTATATTAGTACACTGTCAGAATCACCAACCTAACAGACCTTGAAGCTAAACAAACAAAGGAGTCTGACCAGAAGATGTAAAAGCATGTCAGAAACCAAGAATCCTGTCCTTATTTTGGGTTTAATAATGGAAATCCAACCCATAAACTATCCATGTAATCTAATATCATAAATCCACAGTTTTCTCCATCAAATCAACCATGTAATTTAAAAAGACACATCATCATCATGAAATTGGAATGCACAAGATTGTCTAGCGGCAATAACAGCAAGAAGAGATGATGCAGAAGAACGTAAGATAGATACTATTACATAAATCACAAAACACGGGGAAAGCTGCAAATAATATGGAAATTTACTAATTTTAAACGAGAGATTTTTCATTATTACAAGGAAATATATCTATGAAGACACACACCTCGAAGCAGCCCAGATCCCTAAAATTGTGAATTTGAAGCTTGCGGATAAGCTTGACTGGCGATAAAGGTGAGAACGGCGAAAGTTAAGTCAATATTGAAACTTTAGAACTTCCCATACACAAAAAGCGAAGTTGAAGGCGACTGGATTTCAAAGGGAAACTAAACTATAATCTATTCCACTTAGTTTGCTTTGAGAGTATCCAAAGGGGAGGAAATTCCCACTTGGTTAAAGAACAAGAGGGAAGAAACTTTGTTAAAGTAGAAAATGATCCAAGCAAAGTAGGACTATGGCGAAAATTACGTAATTGAAGCTGAACAATTGCTTTTAGTAGCATTTACAAGGTTTAGCTAGAAAGAGTAAATACACTGTAGCATTACAAGGTTTCGACTAAGCATTGTTCAGTGATCATGTCAGAGGAACGAAGAACAATGATGTCGGAGTTTGAAAATTTGGTGGGGATTCGACTAAAGAGAGAAAAGAAGGCACAACAACAGTAAGAGGGTGAGAGATTCTACCTTATCTTCGAAAATATGGTAATTTCTGATCTGTGGATTCAGCCACAAGGAAGATGAAGAAAGGAGGCACTGAGCAGAGGAGAGCAAAGAGAGACGCAATAAATGGGGAGTGGATTGAAGATGAAGGAAAAGAGAGGTACATTGATTGCGAGAGCAAAGTGAGACGAGAGATAAATTAAAGAACCTTTCTAGTCCTCTTGTCTTATAAAGATGAAATTTAGTCCTCTAACTTCCAAAAAGTGAGGTAAATTCCTTGTAGAATTGGCTTGACTTCAAATCCTATACCATAACTTTTTGTGTGAATGATAATGGTTTTTTCACGTAATAAGTACCACCTCCGCGCAATATCTTTATAAATTAGTAAATACCATTTATCGTATTAATAATGTGATTGACTAAGCTATTATTAGAATTTAGGCTTGTTCATTTAAACAAGTTCAGTCGAATTGATCTGGTTTTGGTCTGATTTGAACCGGTTCGGTCGAACTAGTTTTAAAACCATATTAATTTTTTTGGTTTCAAGTAGACCAACTCAAAATAATAGTTTCAATTCAGTTTGAATCTATTCGTTTTTTGTTATTGATTTATACTTTAATTTAAATCAAACCACTTTAAACTTATATAATTTTAGAACAGGTTTGAAACAAAATAAATCAAACTTACTTGAAATTAAACCAAACCTAAATATGTCTTTAATAAACCAAACCTATCGGTTTAGTATTTTTTCAGTCGTTTTAGTGTTTTTTTTCAGTTTGTTCAGTTTTTTTCCAGTCAGTTCAGTGTGTTGAACAAGATTTTCATTCGAATCAGACCAATTTTTTTACACAAACCATACAAGTTCATTTTTGAGCCGGTTCGGGATTGAACCGGTTCATGAGTAGACCTATTATAATTAATCTCAACTAATGAATCAGGGCTTAATATAAAGTTTGATTAGCCTTATATGTTAATTTGATTGAGAGTTTAAGCAACATGGATAAATAAATAATAATAGATTAATTAATGATGTGGAGAGCATTTCTGGGGTATTTGTTATGCCATCAGTCTTAAAATTGGACTTTTTATATAACTAGATGACCCATTTTGCACTACTTATTAAATATGGGGAGTAAATAGTCCCAAGTTTAATATCTAGGACCAAAAATAAACCTTCCCCAAATAGAAAGAACGAAGAAATGGGATTTGCCGGCTGTTCTGTTCTGTCGAGTGGCCCAAATGCCATACGTGCTGGATAACAACGCGCCACTTAAGCGCGTGAAGACACAATTTGTGTTTGTCAATTTTCCGTTGTTTCAGGCCTAAAAAAGGATCATAGGGTAAACTGGCGATCGGCCCGACCCACGTGACGTGGCACTGAGTTGACATCATAAAATAAAACAGCAGACATATCGTCTAAAATTGCATAAAAGGACAAAATGAAGGATAAATTACAAATAAATCTCAACCTTCCATAAATCCTTACAAACAGCCCAACATTTGCTAGAAATAAACACAAAGAAAAAAGTCATTTGCTTTTGAAGATGCATGGTATGCTCTGATACCTTTTTATAATATCTTAATTAACCTTTTTATAAATAAAAATTTGTGAGCAAATATCTTTGTTGTACTCTCTAATAACAACTCACTCAATTATTCTATCATAATTTCGTCTTAAAAATATAATTACAGTATAAGTGAAGAATCACAAGAAAACTAGTATGAAGAAGAAACTAGTAAGATTGATTTTTTGTAAGCACTTACCCTAATAGAAAAGTTTAGGGTGCAATTTGTATTTAAATAAAAGCTTAGTGTATATCATGTAGGGTTGATCATGAGTGGGACGGGTCACTCTTAGAGGCAGGACTGAAACCGAAGTCTTGACATCTGGAGGACCGAAACCAAGACCAACGTTGGTCAAAAAAGTCTGCTCGAGTCGATCCAGTTTGACTCAAGCCGATTTCGATTTTGAACCGAAATTTTTGGTTAGCAAAAAAATCAACTGGATTGACAACAAAATATCACCGAAGTTTTGGTTTTGAACACACTTGCTTTGCGTCTTCCGTTGCATGTCCCTTATGGAACCAATCCAAATGTTGTTGAATGATTCAAGATCTTGAATTACTAGTGTTTCAAGGGTTACACTATGAATTTCTAGGGTTTTCTTTAAGGTCGGTCTGATCCTAATCAGACTTTTGGAGGGAGAAAATGAGACCGACCTTGAAGAAAAAAATCACTCGATCTCGGTCCTAATCAGACTGGTCTTGTCGAGAATTCAGTCCAACCAATCTTTTTTTTCCACCCCTAATATCATGCTGTCCAAAAACTCTGCTAAGTTTGGTTGGTGATGTGCATTAACTAAAATAAAAAGGGCAGGAAAGTAAATAAGCTAGCAATGTGATAGGCATTAGGCAGGGACCAAATAAATATTTGTCATGTACAACATTTGACTTTGGTATCTACTGTGTATGTAACATGTGACTGACAAGTACCAAAGGAAGCAAACCGTAACTTTTAGTATATATATATATATAAATAAATATTACTAAAAAAATAGTATATATATAAAATAATAACATATAAAGTAAAATACTATGTATTTTAAAATACTTTGAGTTAAAATTAAGTTTTTTATTAGAATTTATTATTTTATATTTAGTTATCAATCGAATTTACCTTCTATTGATATTTTTTTTCCCCAATTAACATAAAATGTTTTAAAAAATATAAAAATAACAAAATAATAATAATAATGTCACAATGTAACACTTCAAAATTTTACACACAGAGCTCCGATTAGATTTGATTCAATTAAGCCCAATCCGAATTAGGATTATAGCAAACCTTAATCAAGAGGGCTAAAATCTGGGTCTTGACCTAAACCATCTCGCTTGTGACCAGACTAACACCACCACCACATGCGCGAGAAGGTCTCGATCAAGACCCCAGATTCTACTCCCTTGATCGATGTCCAATCGAGTTTAAATTGAAATATAGCTTGATTGTAATATATAATAAAAAAATTGAAATATTAAATTGTGAAATTCGTATAATATTACTTTTTTGTGTGCAAATTTCAAAACATGTTTTGTTAATTTGCATGGAAAATCAATCTTATCGAAGGGGTAAATTTGACTAATAACCAAACTTGAATGAATGAATTTTTTAAAAACAAAAATTAAGTGAAAACTCAATTTTTGTCAAACATAAACGAGTATAGTCGTATTTTACCTTAATATATATTAATTAATGTAAAATACGATCATGTTTGTATTTAAAATGAATCAAAATGACTATAAATAATTTAATTATGGCAATAATAATAACTAATATTAATAATAACAAAAGCATCTAATTACATAATTTACAACATTCAGATATCTTCTCATGCTCATTTGAACTATATTTGTTTTATTAAATGACTATTAATAGTTTTTTTAATACCTTTCAAAACTATGATTAAAATGCCACCCCTCTTTATTTATTTAAAATCGAAACCAATTCAAAATTTAAGTATATATATTATTACAAATTAAATAGTTATTTTATAAATAGATCCTTCAAGCCAATCTATCCATCTCAAAAGATGAAATCATTTGTCAAAACCTTAATTGGTCCACCATTATCTTTTTATTTACCCCAAAAATAAATTTTGTTAATGCTTTCTAACTTTTTTTACAACAAATATTTGTAGGACCTAATTATTCTCCACATTTTCCATATCTCATTGCTACTTTTTCACTTTAAAGGAAGTGTCATCAATTTTAATTAAGTGGAAAATTATGGGGTAATCAAAGAGGGACAGCTTCTAGGAGATAGACAAAAAAGATAAGCAATTTTGAAAAAAATGTATCTTTTTTGAGATATTTTTAAAAGGTGTCTAATTAAATTTGCTTTTTCCAAAAAAAAATACTAAAAAATAAATAAAGTTTATTAAAAAGGAAAGAAAAACAGTCTCATCTTCTTTTTTAATTTCGAAGGGATGAATCAAGTCCGAAACTTATATTTTCAATTTTTTCCTTTCCATAAAATACCTGATTAAAAAACGTAAAAAAAATCCTCCATTTATAATATAATATTTTTATTTAAATTAAAAAAATATATATTGAAAACCAAATCGAACATTATTTATTAGAAATTAAAGTAAGAATCTTCTATTCATGGAATAGAAATATTAAAAACGAGTAGGACTAACTTCTCGATATGCTTATAAGAGACTACTATCCACTATTATCATAACCGAACCGACCCTCAAATCAGTGAGAGAGTCGGTTCCGGTTCGTCCGGTTGGAATGCCGATTTCCCCTTCTCCTCTCTTCTTCTTCCCCTCTTCTTTTCTTATTCGACAACCCTCACCCCTCCTCGAGCCCGTCCTCCACCTTCCGCCCCTCCTCCAGGCTCCAGCCGCCCCGTCCTCCACCGCCCCCCACCAGCCACTCCACATCCGTCGGCCATCTCTCGCTACCTCCAGCCCACCCTCCACTCGCTTCCCTTCCTCCCGCCCCACTTCCTCTTCTCTCTCCTTCTCTTCTTCTTCGGTTTAAGGTTTAAGGTTTAACATCGATTTAGATTTGGTTGGTTTAAATCGAAGAAAACTGATTGGTTGGTTTGGAAAAAACACTCCAAAAAAGCGAACCAAAAACTGATCGGTTCACACTGGTTCAAACAAGTTCATCATGTAAATCGGTCTTTTGATTGAACCAAGCCAGTTAGGGATACATATCCAGTCGGACCACCGGTCCAGTCCGATTCTAATAACTATGCTGCTGTCACATTAATATTTAATTTATTATATATATATATATTATTACTGTCGGCTTGGTCCCAGTTCTTAAAATCACAAGACCAAACCGGTCTGTAATAATTCCAAAATAAAGAGTAAAAACCCGGTGAAAAAAGAACTTGGTCCAATTGGTTATCTTCTATTCCCCAAGTACACACACTCCACCAGTACATAAATTAAAGTGGAGACTGGAGAGTACCGGACCGGTGGTCCGACTGGGTCCAATAATAACAAAATCGTAACTAATTGGACCAACTTCAAACAAGAACAATAGTCAAGCCCATTATATAGCCCAATAATTGACACAAGTTATGGTCCGTTCAGGCCCTAAATAAGCCCATTTAGTTTTAAGGAAGTAAATGAGTAGTCCAAAATTAGGGTCAATCGATAGCTTTCAACCTAATGTTTAGGACTTTTCTAGTTTTCTCCCTTAAACTAAGGGACAATAATTAGAGTATGAGCGAATATATGTAATTAACGGGAAAATAAAAGTCTTTTAAGGTCTGAATAAAAAATATTTAGGACTAAACTTGTAAATATCAAAAAGTTTACTGAGACAATTCTCAATATGAAGCCGGATTATTAACCTTTTCTTTTTCATAATAACGGGTATAAGGTAGGACCCACATCGCAGGATCTCTACGGGTCTCTTCTCATCCATTAATCTCAATATAGGATAAGGTGATAAGCCCACGTGGCAAATACCTAGTTCTCCTTCCCTCTAAAGCCTATCATTTACCAACTCAGATCCTCCATGACCTCCCCAATCATGGCTTCTCCGACCCTCGTAACTCCTTCCGGCCAACTAAAGCCTCACCTCGCCGTCAAATCCAAGCTCTTCGTCGCCACTGTCTCTGCTTCCGCCGGCGCCAATGCTGCCACTCCTTTCGCCACAGCCCCACATCATCGCCGCAGGGAATTCCTCTCTCTTGCTGCCTTTATCCTCTCCCCGTCTCTTCTCTATCCGGCGGCTCCAGCACGGGCAGCATCCGACGAGGAGTATGTTAAGGAGACGGAGGAGGTGATCAACAAGGTGAGGAACACGATCACCATGGACAGGAACGACCCCAATGTGGCCACGGCGGTGACGGAGCTGAGAGAAACGTCGAACTCGTGGGTGGCCAAGTACCGAAAGGAGAAGGCTTTGTTAGGACGAGTATCTTTCAGGGATATGTACTCCGCGCTGAACGCCGTGTCGGGCCACTACATCAGCTTCGGGCCAACGACTCCGATTCCGGCGAAGCGGAGGGTAAGGATCTTGGAGGAGATGGACACTGCCGAGAAGGCACTTCTGAGGGGGAGATAAGGAGTCAAACTGTCAAAGGAAGAGGAGTAATCTTTTTGTTATTATTATTGTAATTAGATAACTCTGATTTATTGGAGTTTATGATAATTCATAATCATGGTTATGATTTTGAGAGTTAATTCAATTGGATAGACCGACACAAACACAATATCGTCTAATTTATTATATATTTCTTAATTGTTACCCATGCATCTAAAAAGTAAAAACTAGGGATGATATACTGTCCTGAGATCGAAATTTCGATCTTGACATTTGGAGGACCGAGATCGAAACCGATTTTGACTAAAAAAGTTTGCCCGAATTTGGTTTTGCTTGACTCGGGCCGGTCTCGGTCTTGGACCGAATTTTTTAGTAAAAACAAATTCAGCTGGATTAGCAAAAAAATCACTGAAAATATTGGTTTTGAACCCGCTCCCTTCTCGTCTTCCGTCGCACTTCCCTTATGGAACCGATTCAAAGGTTGTTGAATGTTTCAAGGTCATGAATTACTAGTGATTTAAGGGTTACACCATGAATTTTTAATTTTTTCTTTAAGATCAGGACGGTCCGATCATAGTCGGACTTTTTGAAGATAAAAAAAAAAATTAAACCCGACCTTGAAGAAAAAAGAACATCCGCTTAATCTTGATCCTAATAGGTCTTGATTCTAGTCAGACCGATATCGTCGGAAATTCGAAATTCGAGGGAGCATGTTCTTTTTATTTATCACGACTATTAAAAACAAAGAAAGATGTTTCTTTTCTAAACATAGAAGACTGTCGTGTCTCCTCTTTCCTTTGGACAGACAAGATCCAAACAACATACCGCTCTTCTCTCTGTCTTCTGTCCCTTCTCCCTCTCCTCGTTCCATGGAATATTATGCAGAACCAGGAAGTCCACAGGGTGGTGGACTTAGGCCCCCATTGCTTCAACCGCAATGGACCAACACCAACCTCCTAACAACGCCAAGTCCCCTGAACCAGCGGCGACCACCGCCATGCCAAAGCCACCCGCCTCCATCTCCCGACAAACAAGCTCCGACAAAGGACCATGTTGTTCCACCAACTGCCTCCGTTTCTGCTGCTACTGCTTCTTCGTAATCCTCCTCACCATCATTCTCATCTTCGCCATCATCGTCACGAGATTCAAGCCCTCGCTTCCCACCATTGACATCATTAAATTCGAACCAGTCAAGTTTCAAGTGGACTCCGACTCGATCCTTGAAACCAAATTCGTCCTCACCATCAAGGCCGATAACTCGAATACCCAGTTCAGGTTTGTTAATTAAAACTTTGATAGGTCGGAGAGAGTGTTTGCCGACAACATGTTAAAACTTTCATATGTATCTTTTTAGTTTTACGTACGAGGAAGGAAGCTCCATCCAGATGAGCTACAACAACACCGCCATCTCCTCCGGTCATCTTCCTGAATTCCGGCAGGATCCTGGGAATGTGTTTGTTTTTAAGGTTGTCATGGAAGGTGAGAACAAGTACGAAGGTGATCTGAAGGAGGTTAGTGCTAAGCGGCAAAGCAGTGTTTCTGTTCCGTTGCTTCTTGAGACGGAGGTCCCAATGGCCGTGGAGGCGAAAGGCTATGTCACCGCCAACGTTCGGTTTCATATTGCATGCGCATTGGTGGTGGATCACTTGGATCCGGAAGGAGAAGAAGAAACAAAAATAACGTCGCATATATGTAGTTCTCCCAATGTTAAAGTCGTATAAAGATTGATGTAACACAAAATAATCAGTATTTGTTCAGATTATTGTTGAAAGTTTTGGTTAGCAGAAATGATCCAAAAAGTAAGATATGGAAGAAAAAAAAAATTAATTCACTTACGTTGATATATATTACATTTTAAAATGTGAATGAACGGTTTTAACTTCAAATGCACAACTGCCGTTAAATTATCCCGTTAAAAGTAAACATGTGTTATGGACATGATATTTTTATACTTGAAATACCTAATATGCCCTTCTTTTTCTTTATTTACTTATACCTTTTAATTATTTCCCATTGTCTCATGGTTGAGCTGGACCGGTCTTAGAGGCAGGACCGAGACAGAGATTTCGGTCTTGACATTTGGAGTACCGAGACCGACTTTGACCACACACAAAAACATCTGAATCGGTTTTGCTTGACTCGGGTCGGTCTCGGTCTTGGACCGAATATTTTTGTAAAAAAAACTAAATTGGCCAAAAAATTCACCGATGTTTTGATCTTGAACATGCTCGCTTCTCGTCTTTCATCGCACTTCCCTTATTGGAACCGATCCAAGGGTTGTTGAATGCTTCAAGGTCATGAATTATTAGTGTATCAAGGGTTACACCGTGAATTTCTAGGATTTTTTTAAAGGTCGGGTCAGTTTGATCATAGTCGGGCTTTTGGGAAAAAAGACCGAGCCCGACCTTGAAGAGAAAAAAAACACATGCTCGATCTCAGTCCTATTCGATTCGGTCTTGTCGAAAATTCGGTCCAACCAGTCTTTTTGATCACCCCTACTAGCAAATACCACTATTTTTGGTGAATATTGTTTTAATGAGAACTGGATGTGAATCGATCTGCATACTTTTACTAGCTAAACTTTTACTATTATGTAAAAAATTTAATCTGATTATTTTTCTTTATTGACTTTGGAGAAAAATACCTTAAAACAATATAGCAGAATTTTGATTTGATGATAAAATAATAATAAATTAACAAATTAACAAATTTTATAAGTACAATATATTTTAAATTGTTGTTTCAATTTATTTTTTAACAAATAATAACAATTTATTCTTAGACAAACCCACCTTCTTTTTTAGTGTTTAGCGTTAGCCAGCTTGTTTACAAATTAAGAAACCTTTTCATTTATTTTTTCTAATCAGTGTAGGAAGGAAGCTAATAAAACTGCCATGAAACTCATTTTGTCGCAATCATTACGTCCTATGGTAATCCACCATGCGTGAGCTTCGCATGACCTGAAATTTTAGTTGTTTACCCTCTAACTGCCGCCATATTAACAGGCATAGAGTATATATGTATATATATATTGTATATACATATATATATATTGTATATACATATATATATATATAGAGAGAGAGAGAGAGAGGTTTGGATCACCAATTCCTTTGACTGTTGTTTCAAACCCTACCAACTTGGCTATATCCATCGACCATTGAAAGAAACTTTGCTTCTGGTGACGTATATTTATGCAGACAGTTTCAAGAACAGATGATGGAATATAGAGTAGGAAGATTAAGACTATCTATGATTGAATATTTACTTTTGAAGCATTTTACAGCAGATTTAGCTTTGTTGGTAGTGAATTAGGGTTGTAATATTCGCGACTAATGGTGGGTAGATAGTGTTCAAAGTAAATTACTTTTGTTTTTATCTTGAAATAGTATCAGTCTCAAAGGTTTCACATCATGTAAGTTAATTATTATACGGTAAATTTCTCCATTGCACCCAGATATTTGGGTAATGTTGTTAAATGCACTCACTTATTTTAAAGTGCTATTTTGTGCGCTGTGATATTTGAAGATATTGTTAAATACACCCCATGTTATCTTTCCGTCTCAGTTTTCCGTTAAAAGACACATGTTTGTATCGTGTGACCACAGAGACATCTCATCGTTTTACATACTTCATCACCATAGTTCCGTGAATAGTACGAGGAAACCATTGTCGTAGGGGAGAAGAAGGATAATGGGAAATCAATTGAATTTCAGAACAATGTGACTATCACGTGACGAGATAACATATGAACGGATGCACAAAACAAGACAAGGCGGGTGCATTTAACAAAATGTAAGAAAAAACCGAAACTTTCCGCACCATCCCCCACTTCTTTCGAACTGTCCTGCATGTGTCCTTCCCCCTAATAAAGTGGAGCAGTTTGTCTTAGACTCAGAACCAGAACCATCTCGTGTCTTTCTTCAACTCCTCTCTCCCCTATTTCCTGCCAAATATAACTTCTCCATGAGAGTGGTGGACTCCATGAACTCAACTGTCACTCTCATACCTTCAAAAGCACCTCCACCCCACCTCCGATTCATTCCTTTCTCTTGACTGCAATCAATAAAAATCCAAGCTTTGGTTCCGCAGCTGCCATTTCCTTCCTGTGAAACGACAGAGAAGAAGAGGAAAAGCAAAGAATTTTGAACCGACATCATGTTCAGCTGCCTCTTCGGTTGGAGACATGCTTCAAAATGGTAACTGTGTGTTCGAAATTTCCTTATTTTTGTTGATGTGCTGCATTTCGATGATAAAAGTTGACATCTTTTCTTTACGTTTTTGCAGTAAGAAACTTGTTCGTCGACTTCAATGCAGAATCGAGCTGCTGAAGAACAAGAGGAGTGCAATCGTGAGACAGTTGAGGGAAGATGTCGCACAACTCATCAAGACAGGATACCACGATATCGCCATTGATCGAGTAATTCATCAAATTCGGGGTTGCATTTTCCGATGAACACGAATTTATCGTATTTTGCTGTCGTTTCTCAGGCGGAGCAGCTCATCAAAGACAAAGATATCGTAGCTTTATACGAATTACTGGACCATTTCTGTGAGTTCATCGTTCTTAACATGCGCTACATTCGATCTCACAAGTAAGACACAGTAATCACCATTTTTGTTCTTAGCTGATCATGATGTTCTTAGTTTCAAAATACAAACTTGTGACACAATCTACCTCAGGGACTGTCCCAATGGTATCAACGAGGCGGTTTCGAGCCTTATATTCGTCTCTTCAAGGTGCGGAGACATGCCCGAGCTTATAAAGATCAGGAAGATCTTCGGAGAGCGATACGGAGATCAATTTGCAGTCTCTGCTCTCGAATTGCATCCTGGGAATCTTGTGAATCTTCAGGTAACGATCGATTTGAGTAGGCAAATTTGATTGTTCTTCGTCAGATTGAATGATGAATATTGAATCATTCAAATGATAGATAATTGAAAAGCTGTCGATAAAGTCTGTAACTGACGATGCAAAGAGGAGATTGGTTGTTCAGATTGCAAGCGATTACTGCATTCAACCTGAGATTTTAGCTTTCCAATTGGCTACCGATATTCATAAAGAGGTACGTCTACATTCATGGCAAAAAATATATTATTTTGCCCTTATATGTTAGCGTTGATGTGGTGATTGCCCCATTTATGTTTCAGATTGCTGAAAATACCCCTAAAAGTTTCTTTAAAATTGTAAAACTCAACCCCTTTTAATATATTTTTTCTATCATTTTTTCCGTTAAAAGTATTAAAAAAAAGGGTTAAATACAAAGTAGCTACCCGAACTTTGAAAATTCAAAACGGGCTATCTCAACTTTGAAAAAGGTGCAAATAGCTACCTTTGTCCAATTTTCCGTCAACTGTCATCAGAAAGTCGTCGAAAATTCGTCAGAAATTGAACGGAGGAAGCTATTTGCACATTCTTGAAAGATGAGGTAGTTGGCCAAAAAAAAGTTGAGATAGCTTGTTTTGAATTTTTAATGTTTGGGTAGCTCGTTGCAAAACGTCCAAAGTTCAGGTAGCTACTTGGTATTTAACCCTAAAACGAATTCAATGTATTTGCTCAAGATAACAAATGTTTCAATAAGGTTCCAATCAAGTCCCAACCAAGGCGAACTAGTATGAGTCAAAAGTTCAAAATTAGTGCTTAACTCGAGCTTTTATAAAAAAAGGGTTGGATAGGCTTCAAATCCGAAAGGTGTTCAATATGTTAAGATGACTTAAGAGTATGCCAAATGCATTCACTCAAAAGTTCGGACTTACGAGACAGTTGGTTAAGACGTACGTCTTTAGAAAATAATGGTACTTGCATTAAAGGCTGAGGTCGGATACTAAGCTCATTGGTAAACCAATGTTCATAAACATCAGTATAAAGAATAAAATGTTAAGATAACTTAAGAGTATACCGAATGTCTTCACACAATCGAGCTCAAACTAGAGTCTGTACTCAGTTTTGGTAAGTTTCTTTGCTAATTCTGCACTTTTGGTTTTGTTGCTGCAGATGAAAGACTCGATCAAACATCATGCTAAGACATGGAAACTGGATTGTCTTCCTCAAACCACGGTCGACATTCTGTCTTCAACTTCTGACAAGAACAAGGAGACAATGACAGAAGTATCGTCGGGAGAAACCTCGCCCCAGTTTGATGAATCAAAGGCAGTCGTCTACCTCGATGATGTTGAAGAAGTTTGGTTTTCGCAGCAAACAAATACGGATACCCAAGACAAAAGGCTATTCAAATTCAATGCTTCTCCTACAAATGAAGTAAACTTGAGCTGCAAGAAAGAGTGTATCTTGGAAGGGGATGGTTTCTTGGAGAACAAGAAACCTGCCTTGGATCAGAACCAAGATCCAGAACATGTCTCTGGCTCTGCTGTGTACAATGTTTTCACATACCCGGGTTTGGGAACGAGCAAAGGGGATTTGGAAGAGTTTGAAAGATGCGATTCTGATAGCTCGTGCAGTGATGGCGACGATTTACCTCTTCCACCATACAACCGAGCTATGACGGTGCCATCCGGATGGTTGAGAAAATTTGAGAGAGCAGATGAGAAAAAACCGAGACGCTCAAGCTCGTGCCCGTCTCAGTACCCGAACCATGTGCATCCGAATCTGCCCGACTGTGACGAAATTGCTGCTAAGTTTTCGGCCCTCAAGAAGGAGTATATTCAAACGAGTAATCAACGTTACGAAAAACAACGAAAGCAGTATAAACTGTTACTTAGAAGACAAGGCAACCTCTGTTGATGTGTATTTTCCTGTGTGTGTTTTGTACTGTTACTTAGGTGTTATGTAGTGTTAGTTTGGTGTTGTTTGTTTTTGTGAAACTTTGGATAATTCTATAGATTAATTATAAAAAAAATAAACCGAATTTTGAGAAAAAAAAGTAAACCAATTTTTTTTTTTTTTACAAATAACAAATTAAATTTTTGGAATTGAGCAAACAACAAACCTATCTCAAATTTTCATTATTTTTCAATGTCTGAAGGAGTTATTAAGTTATACTACACTTTCCTTAGAATACTTGAAGTAATGCTCACTTAATAACTCTATCAAACATTGAAAAATCCGTTCATACATAATGAAAATTTGAGGTAGATTTGTTGATTTTTCAATTCCAAAAGTTTGGTTTCTTGTTTGCAAAAAAAAATTAAGTTTACGTTTGATTTTTCCTTAAATTTTATTTTTTTTCGAACATTCGTCTAATGTCCAACAACTTTTAACTTTATAGTATACTCACATATTTGTGATAACAATACGAATACAATTTATTTCTACACAAATTGAGTAACGTATGAAAATAGATGAAAAAAAAATCAATTAAATCTCGATTGAATATTCTAAATACAAACAATAGAACTGAAAATATGAACCACACGAATTATTTTAAAAATAAAAAAAGTCAAATGCGTATGTGTATATGCATGGTGGTGCAGCTTCCACTTTAGTTTTGCTTTCGACGAAACCTACGCTGTCTAAGCCAATTGAAGAACTTATTTCGATTATCTCATTAGTGGGTTTCGTATAGGCATGATCTTGGGCGGGCTGAGCCGGTCTTGGAGGCAAGATCGAGACCAAGATTTTGGTATTGACATTTGAAGGACCAAGATCGACTTTGGTAAAAAAAGGATGCCCGAGTCGATCTTGCTTGACTCAGGCCGATCTCGGTTTTGGACCGAATTTTTTGGTTTAAAAAAAAATCACTGAAATATGGGTCTTGAACTCGCTCGCTTCTCATCTTCCGTCGCACTTCCTTTATGGAACATCCTGAATTATTTTGCGTCAAAGTCATGAATTATTAGTGTTTCGAGAGTTATATCATGAATTTCTATGTTTTTTTTCAAGGTCGAACCGGTCCTAGTCGGACTTTTGAGAAAAAAGTATGAGACCGAACCCGACCTTGAAGAAAAAAACACGCACGCTCGGTCTTGATCCTAATCGGACCTGTCTTGTCGAGAATTCGGTCCAATCAGTCTTTTTTATCACCCTAGTTTCGTTGATTAATGGATTTATTGATTTAACATTATTTAACACATGAGATAATTCATAATCGACTAACTCGTTGACCTTTTTTTAAGAAACAAATAAATTAGACATTATCTACCTTGTATGGGACCGAAAAAACCGACATTTTAGTGATTTTAGATTTTAGTAGTAGTGTAATATGGACAATAATCAATATATATAAACATTCTTACCTTTCTGCTTCAAAGTTATCCAATAACTTTTAGTGGTGGGGTTTGTAATCATTTTAATCATTAAATTTAATTAACTAATTAATTTATCAGAAATATTTCTAAAAAGTTAGAGGGTAATAAGTGTATAAATGAAAAATAAATATATTTATTCAAAATTAATGTTAATGAGTTCGATTGTCTTCTTTTTTTTAAAATATATTTTAAGTCATTTATTTTATTTGTTTACATCATTACCTCCAAAATCTCCTAAAATTTAAATGTATTCACAACTCCTTACGTTGACACTTTATTTGTTCTATTCAATTAAGTTATTTTGTATATATGTCAATTAGCACAGATATTAATTAACCCTAATAAGTCTGGAATTTATCTAAGTTACCTGCCAAAAAGAGGTTATGCTATAATATGCCTATTATGAAATTTTTATTACTATATACCTTCAGTGATTAAACATATAAATTATTTATATAAATTTAAATTACTTTTTTCTTTAGAATTTAATGTAAAATGATACAGTATCTATCAAATGGAGGCGAAGTCCAACTATAAAATGAAGACTTAGAAGGAGGGACCAACACGTGTCTAATACGCACCGCCCTTTAGACCGACAGCGTTCTGTCGTTTTGACTTTTTTGGTAGACCTTCTATTTGTTTGTTTTCTGCAACCCATGCACCGAAAGTGAACTCTACACCCATACAAACAACGTGGATTACTTCATTTTCTCACAATACATATTCCCTAAACGCAGCACCGTCCGTCTAGTCTAGTGATTGAGAGCGTTTACTCCCATGTAATTTAGGTTATGAGGTCACAAGTTCGAATTCGAAAAATTGATTTGTTGCCGAAAGGTGACTTGCAGAATGGAATTGGTTTTTCAATCATAGACTGCTGGTAGAGCTACGTTAACGGGGTCAGTACAAAACGTTGATTCTCTAACAAACAAAACGTACGGAAACAAAAAAACTGAACATTACGTAACAGAGTTAAACGAAAGGTTAAACAAACACTAGTTTCAATTTTATATATATATATATATATGATAGTGAAAAAGTCATCATTTGACTTCTTCTAACATTTGTCTACATCGTCCTGTTGTACTCCTTGTCGGAGTTAATTATGATTCTTGTAAGAGTTTCTTTACTTAGGGTTGGTTCATCCAGGAGTTGCAGAAATAATTATGTAGTTTTGCATTAAAAAAACAGTTACTTATTATCTATCCATAACATATTAACATGGATATATATATATATATATATATATACGCTGCATGATATATGACTGTTATTTTGCATGAATGAATCTGAAACTGTTGTGATCACATAATTAGTGCAATATGGTACCGATTAATAATGTTCATAGGACATGCATTAGTGCAATATGGTACCTTACGCTCCCACAAGGAAGTACCTTTCAGGGCTATATATATCCAAATGTTAGAATCAATTTCTCAACCCAAACAGAAACGGATGAAAAAGAACAAGAATTAAGAGAGATTTTGAAAATATAAAGAGAATACGTGACTGAGTTTTATGTGATAACACCTATTCGAGGTAAATTTCATTGCGTTTTCAATGTATTGATGATTGTTAAACTCTCTACAATATTGTCTAGAATAAATGGATGAAGAAGTATATATAGACAAAACTATGACTAAGTGCAAAACTCCAATTTGAACACGTTTTCTTGCACAACGCGTTTTCTAGCTTGCACCGTCCAGTCACTCGTATTGACCATCGTCCAGCCGCCCATGTGCACCGTCCAATCCATTGAACCGCGAGACGCGTGAACATTAATGTATAAAAGAGATTACATATTAATCAGACTCCATAAAACGATGTGTTTGGCGAAAGTTGATCAGACTTCAGAGGCACTTCTTCCGTTGAATCGCGCTACGTCATCTCCTCATTGTCACCGTGCAATTTAGAGAATACTACAGTCTGAAGGAAGGAAAGATGAGGAGTGGATTAGGTTGTTTTCTTACATAATCACCGCCGTCCATTGTGTCTTATCGTCTTCGGCCACCCATTTGTACGGATTCAACCAACTGGCTTCGTCTTCTTCGAGAGGCGACACACTCTTCGACCAAAACATTGACGATGCGTTTCTTTCACGGAATTCGGAATAAGGAATACAGAATAGGGAATAGGAATTGGGAATAAGGAATAGGAGTTAAGAATATGAAGTTGTTTCTTTGGTGGAATGGAATTAAATGGAATAAGGAATTCTGTTGTTTTTTGTGTGGAATTAGATATGGAAAGGGAATGCAATGTGGTAGAATGACATATTTGCCCATCCTTATATATGTATAGTATATAATAAAAATAATTTGTATTAATTAATTTTAAAAATTAAGAATAATAAAAACAATAAAATAAATCATAAAAAAGTGAATTTTTATTTTTTTAATTTATTTAAAAGACCAATGCTATATATGATCGGATCCCAGGTACATGCACATATGAAATAAAATGTAATACAATATACTGGATAGATGGATGGAGGATTGTTGAGCTGAAAAAACAAAATAAAAAGTAGGAGCTTTCTGTAGTAGCCCCAACCAACTTTCCATTTTGAGAGCTCTAACCTTAACTACTATTACCCTTCTACCATTGCCCCCGACAGCATGAATTCATCAACAGCTTAGGGGAGCTCGAGTTCCAGTTTATGCAGCACCATACTTTGCTTTGACAGTGAGAGATATTATGCGTACCATTACTTGCTTCAACTGAGTAGATGCATGCTTTAATTTGATTAACATCACCCAAAAGATCATAGTTTGATAGGAGCAACATAAGAAACCAGCTCGTTTGCTTGACAGATTATTCAATGAGGGAACATAAGTATAACAACAAAAACACCGGTGAATTCCAAAATGTTTGATAACAAAGAACTCCTTTATTCTAACTTGGCCATGACTACAAATGAAGCTTCTTCTGGCAAGTTCTTGAGACTGCAAATGAAAGTTCAATAAGTTAACATGGTGTCCAAATATATAACAGTGTAAAAGAGCTCGACAAATGAAATCACATGTCAAAGAACCCCACCTGCTCTAGTTTTTTAGCATATTCACTTCTGATATCCATGACAAGCTCAATAGCTCATGGGTTATCCATGACAAGCTCAATAGCTCATGGGTTTACTAGGTCAGGAGGAATATCAACCACATCTGAGCTAGCAATGACAGCAGCATTGCTTCTTCGAATAGCCTGAATATTATATGAAAGGAACCGGCTAAGAACTAAATAAATGAATCATTGCATCATACGGTTCAGAATGAGATTAAGCAGAGAGGATCATAACTATACATGTTTTTCTAATTTTTAGAGCTGAAACATAATTTTAAGTGAATTAGCAATCCCTTAACATTACATTGAAAGAATCTAACAGCAGTACTAATGAACAACCAAATTGAGTGCATGAATCAATCTAAATTCGATTAAATATCACAAATTGATTGATTAGCAGAACTATGAATTTCACAATCCAAAAAATTAAACAATTGTAAGGAGATACCCACATGATTGCGCGAACAAACGATTTGCCCTTCCCATCGCCGGATGCTACAATCCGTTGCCCATCCTCCGACAACTGCAGGTCGTCAAAACAGCATTTCAGGACGAACCCAGAAATCACGTTTCGGGGAGGGGAAGAGAAGGAGAAGGAAACAGAGAGGAGCTGGACCTTCGGTTTGGAGACGAAGAGGAGCTGCACCTTCGGTCTGGAGTTGGCGAATTGATTGTTGCAGACAAGAATGTTGAAGACGCAGAGACAAATCAGCCTGGACAGCTTCCTTCCTTTATTAGGGCAGCAGGGGCATGCTCGGAAATTCCAGAAATAGTGGAGGGCATAATCGTCATTCGGTCATCAATTCTGAATTCCAAGCCTTCTTGGCTTAGGAATTCCGAGGTTTTCATCCGGAAAACCTAAGCCCACACCGTCTGGAATACATAAGCACAGAATCAGCAATTCCGTGAAAAGAACATGGGCTTACGGAATCCGTAAGCCCAAATTCTTTGGAATTCCATGAGAAGAACGGGCCATGAATCTGAAAGGAAACAAAAGAAAACGTTGAAAACAAGTTATATTTGATCGAAGACGACTCAGTTTTTTCAATGATTACATAAATAGGAGCGGTTTATATATATGTCAGGTCAGATAAGATATGTGTACAATTCGGTGCTACACTACTTATATAATTATAAATAATAAATAAATACATATAAGAAAAGAAAATTTAGAATCAAAAATCAGATTTTACTGTTTTTATATAATTGAATAAAATGGAGAATACCACCTACATTGGTGATCTAGTGGTTGAGAGCTAGGTGTGGGCATGAATCGATTCAGGACTGAATCGATTTATGAATCATACATTTACAATATTTTAAAGATGTACGGTTTACCACTCAAGTGTTTTGCTGCTCCAGATTTTGGCTAATTTACCGTATCTGTTCTGAACTGGTTCTCGGCCGAACCAGTTTATTAACAAAAAAAATTGGTCGAGAGAATGGAGGTGACTTGAGCTCAAGAATGGAGGGACACAGACATCCGTGTTGGACCTGATGCTGGTGTTGGACCTTCTGCTGCTGCTCGTGCTCAATAATGGACTAATGGAGAGCCACAAACGAGTTGTTGCTGCCATGCTGAACGTGTTGCTGCCATGCTGGACCTACTGGTGTTGCGCTAACGAAGAAGAAAATGAATAAGAAGAATCATTTGGTTCAACCGTCCATTCTGATTAGAGTAGGTATTTAATAAAATTAAATATAATATTCTATTAAAATCGATACAAGAAATGATACGGTTTACCATTTGAGAATCTTTTTTTTATAACTCTTCTGAACCGTTCCATATTTTTGCAAAAAAAAATGTTTGGTTTGTGAATCGGTTAGGTCGAACCAGTACAGTTCAGGTACGGTTCAGTACATTTCAGTCGAATCAGTTTTTTATGCACAAAACATATTGAGAGCGCTGAATCTAACGTGGTTTGGCTCTGGAGTCACGAGTTTGAATCCAATCACAAAAAAAGTGGGTAAACATTTACGATTTAGGCCTAACAGGCCGACCTCTCAACCGCAGGCTGCTAGTGGGCTACATTGACAGGTCAGTGCAAAATGCTGATTCTCTGAAGTACTACAGAAGAAGGAGAACTAAAAACCCGAACATTATGTGGCAGGTGGAGCGAAGATCGCTAACTAGTCCCATGCTTTTATTTGAAAAATAAAAATAAAGTGGATAAAACAGTAAGAAAGGGTGAATTGGAGTGCAAGCAACGACACCTGAAAAGACAAAACCAGTGTGGGCCACCCAAGCCCATTACATTAACCAACCAACTCCAAGATTTTTATCTCTTAATTTCTCTCTCCACTTTGTTCATTCCAAATCTTTATCTGCCATCTCCTTTCCCCCTCTCCTTATATAACTCCCCTCTTCTCGTCTGCCATCATAACTCTCTCCATTCCTCCTCCCCTTGCTCCCTCTCCAGACTCTACTTCACGAATTGGTCAAATTCCGCACTCTCAATTCAAGAACCTGCATCGACAATTCGACATCGCAGAGCAAATTCTAGATTCCTTGCCGACTAAGCTTTTGATTGCCACAGTCTCCACGAAGATGCATCGTTTTCGATGAAATCTGTATCCGATTCTCTTTTTCATCGGAACTTGCTAGCCACTGAATTTGACACCGAAATTCCGTTCCTTTTTGTTTATCGGATTTGGAATCACTCTTCTTTCTGGGTTCCAAGTTTGAATTTTCGACATACATTTTGATTCGAATTTTCAGTTTCAAAGTTCTCTCTTTATAAATCAGAAAGAAAAGGTAGTCACTTCTTTCAAGATTGTGGTGGTTAAAATCAATGGCGGCAGCAAAGAATTCTGGGATTTCAAGAAAGGGCAGGAGTGTTGACGAAACAGGGATGGGATCAAGTAGATGTTGGGAGAGAAACAGTTCTGGGTTTATCTGTGAACCTACCATTTCTGACAGACCTTTAAAGAAAATACGAAGCCCAGTCAGACAGCAACAACCAGTTCATTCCTCTGTTCCACCATCTTCAATCCACCCCTCTGTTTCTTCTTCTTCCTCAAGATTGATATTTCCCTTCGCTTTTGACCCGTCACAGCCCCAAAACCCGATCCAATACCCGCTCCCCATGATCCGACCTGCCCCGCCAAATCAAATGATCTCCTTCACTTCTCAGACCCAGCAAAACCCGAGCATGCCGAACCCGCAGTACGAGATCTATCAGCAGCAGCAGCTTCTTCAGTACTGGAGCGAAGCTCTGAATTTGAGCCCTAGAGGGCGGATGATGATGATGAACAACGGGTTCAGGGCGCAGCCACCGCAGCCCTACAGCGCGACCAAGCTTTACCGAGGAGTGAGACAGAGGCATTGAGGCAAATGGGTTGCTGAGATCCGTCTCCCCCGTAACCGAACTCGACTCTGGCTCGGAACATTCGATACGACCGAGGAAGCTGCAATGGCGTACGATCGGGAGGCGTTCAAGCTGAGAGGGGAGAACGCGAGGCTCAACTTCCCCGAACTCTTCCTCAACAAGGAGAAGGAAATAGAGTCCTCCGCCACGAGCTCTTCATCTGCAGCGGGTCAGCGTTCTGTGACCCAACAACCCCCGGATGAAACCCGAACGGTATCCTCCCCGCCCCACGAAGAAAACCCAGACGAGGAATTAGGTGAAATGAAGGATACTGATGTCGGAGCGGGCGACACTACCGGGTCAGGTATTCAACCTCCCCAGGAGATTGTTTGGGAGGATATGTCAGCAGGTTGGTACAATGCAATCCCCGCGGGTTGGGGTCCCGGGAGCCCCATATGGGATGATATGGACCCGAATAGTAGTATTCTCAACTCTCGCCTTCCGTTTTCAGCCCTCCATCATCAGCAGACATATGATGTGGATCGTGGGCAGTACGATAACTCGGGTTTTGATTCGGATTTGGGTATGAGTCTCGGGTTTGCATCGTCCCCCTGCCCCACCAAGCCATTCTTCTGGAAGGATCAAGATTGAATGAGCATTCGTGATTAGACTTTTCTTCCCCAACCCAACCCACAAAAGAATGAGGGTTTTGAAAATTTTAGCTCAATACCCTCAAATTTCTTCAACGAAAACCTTTCACTCTCCTTCCCTTCCCTACCTTCCATTTTCTCTCTCAAAATTATTGGGTCAAATTCTTTCCGGGTTTTGGATTCGGATTATCGGGTTCTTCCTTGTTCTAATCGGCTGCATATTTTTAGGCCTTTTGATGAACATGTGATTTGTCGGGTTCTTTCTTCTGATCTTTACGGGTTATGTTATGTCGTCAATTTAGCTAAGTTTGTTTTGTACGTAAAAACGACGTATCATCGATGATGGGAGACGGTTTAGTGATCTCCTCCGATCCATTGGGAGCCATGTTTTAGGGCTTCAATGGAAGCTACAGCTTCTACTTTTATTTACATTGTAAAGAGAAGTCTATTTCTATATGTATCGATTATTATTATTATTATTATTATAGTATTAAGAATGTCACTTATGTTCTAGCTCTTTGTATTGCTATTAAATTTCAATGTTCTTTCTTAAATTTATATTTACAATAACAATTAAAATACCAATACTTTAAACTATAATTTCTAAGTAAAGATTGTCGTGTGTAAACGAATATGTGTTAAACGTGTTTTCAAACACTAATACAACACGATTAATAAGCAGATCACATGTATTAATAAACATATAATATATAACACACATGATAACACGATTAACATTATATATGTATCACAACTTGTGTCATACAAAATGATACGAAATTCACAAATTTCATAATTTAATTTCACAATCAAATTTTAAAATTCATAAGGGATTCAAAAACAAATATAAGAACAGATTCAATTATATATATATATACTTGTATGATTGTATCTATATTTACATATCAGAAATATTTAAACACGTTACGTTTATTATTAATATCTAAACATATAAGAATTATTACGACACAAAATGTATTAATGTCAAACTCACAAACACACGTGTGTGTGTATATATATATATATATCGTTACAAATTATCTTATCCTATTTTGTTAGAAATTAGTAACCCTACCCTGCTAATAAGTTACACTAATCAAACTTTAAGAAAGGTTAGGAATATTGCTGCCTTGCTGATGCATTCATTAGTGTATAAATTTTGTTAAGGAAGACTTATATATATTATATATAAAAGAGTTGATGTAATCAAGATAAGATAGATGATAATAAAAATAAATTACATTCTTATAAGGTCAGTGGGGGAAATTAAATTAATTAATCCGGTACTGCCAGGAAAAAGTTGGACTGGGGCGTTTGACCATTTGCAATTGCAAGGAAGGAGGTATGAAAATGAAATGAGAAAGGTGGTGCCCAAAGACGCCGTCCAATTGCACGTTTGTTGGTTGTGACGGCACAAAGTGATATGGTCGGAGCTCATAATGAGGAACTGATATTGCTACAATATTGGAACAAAATGTCTTTTATTATAACAAACAAAAATATCTAAAACATCATAGGAATTTGGTTGGAGGTAGAATACAACTCACACATCTTATCACACTACATTATTATTTATTTTTATTTATTTTGTCCAACAAGATTAAATTTCATAAAATGAAACAATTACCGTTACAAAGATAAGTCTAGTTCGATAATGCGACAAAGGTCGGGTGGGGTCTATCGACCCAATCCAATGACCTAAGTTGTGCTAACTTAACCACACAATCCGCACTTTTATTTGTGGTTCTCGAAATTGCAACCCACCGTACGTTCGATAACGACTCCTAACTCAACGCGGTTGAAGATATTAGTGACTTAATTTGTTGGATCACGTTTACTGAACTCACCTTGTTTACTGAACTCAACTTGGGTCGATTTCTTCAAAGCGGTATTCTAGCTGCTCCTGTGACCTACACGGAAGAAAAGCCTGGAAAGTTCCTGTTGTTTACCCTCTGATGATAAAATCAGTCAGAGATTCGTTTTTTTATGGGAGAGCAAATGTAGTGCAATAATAATCAGTATAAGGTAGGTGAGGGGTATTTATATTCCCTTACCTAGGACCATGATCCGGTCAGACCCTACCATGGTCATTTTGGGCTGTCGTGGGCGAGGGAACCATGGTTGGAGGGATGATGATGAACAATAGGACAACTACTCTATGGTAGGATATTCTTTCTGTCAGTCTTGTCTTTGTCATGCCATAAATAGTCGAATTAGGCTGTAGAGACGTCATATTGTAGGCTAAAGTACCCATGTGGTGTTCTGACACTCATTTATACTTAGTCATTTCTTGTCCCCTGTCTAAGGGTGGTGGAGGCGTTTGGCGCATCCTCGTATCGAGGTTTAGCCCACGAATCTTCCTAGGAGCGACGCCCATACTTGACACAAGGCGCCACTCTCAAACTACTATGGTCAAGATCCGACTGAACCTGAGTCGGGCATAATAATATCATAACCCATCATGATAGTTCGTTGGTGGTCAAAAGCAGGTCACTTATAATTCGGCAACAATTTCTAACATTGCAATTCAATTCCTTCCATTATTTTTTTATGTTAAAAGCAAAAGGTAAGATTTTGACTTTTTAAATATAATATATTCCGTTTTTATCTAATAATGAATTAGTTTGCCAGCATGTCGTGCACGGTACGGGGAGAATTTGACAAAACCTCGTAATTCGTATTCTATGTTGTTTCAAAATGGTGCGCCGACCGCATTAGGAAACCTCCAACAACAGTAGTTGATGAGTCAATTAGAGGGACAAACATAAGCTCGGCAATGCTGCGGTGAAAAACGTATAACCATGGTTATAATAGTTACTGTTTAAAATGGTTAACCGTACCATTATGGTGTGGTGCGGTTATGGTGATGAATTTTATACTCGTAATGGTTATAGTATTTGAGATATACCCATGATTATAAACATAGTTATTATATAAATATAATAATTATTTATTATTAATAAACTAATATATACTAAATCATGAAAGTTAATATACATACATGTGATGGCCAAAAAAAAATATACATACATGTAATAAATAATTATGATGTTAGTTTTATATATTTTTATTGTTGACAATATAGATTTATGTATTTTTTTAAATAAAATTTTCGGTATTTTTTTATATTACATGTGTGAAATAAATATGGGTATACGGGTAAAACCATGATTAATAACCACAGTTATTTTAATGGTTATGGTATTGAAAATTATACCTGTAATGATTATGGTATGTGGTTTAAAAATATGATATGGTTATGTATTTAGCATACCCATACCATTGCCCGCCCTAGGCACATACGGAAATCAGTGTACAATCTAAGCATAACCTGAATTCTATCTACTCTGGTATTATTTAGAAACACAATACAATGATAGAAAAGAAAAGAAAGATGTAGTTCAGTCACGAATTTCCAGATGAAATTAATGCCACGTGTTTTTTTTCCTATAAATACAAACAGACAGCATGGAAATACATACTCCAAATCTATCCACCACATTCTTCTACTGAGCAAGACAAGATTTACTCATTTAGGATATGCAAATTGAAACAACATCCATTCAGTAGGAGTAGGCAAACAAATCTGCATTAACAGTCATAGAATTAGAACATACATCAATCATTCCATAGTACTTTCACTTCCGAAATTCAGGACATCAAAGAAAACAACAAGTGTAGGTAGAGAGATAATAATAATGATAGAATCGTCTTACTTTCAGAGATTTAGCTCTTGATATTCTCAGCAGCACTCTCTTCTTTCCCGATGGCCACCACCACCTTTTTCAAGATGGCTTCAGTGGGTTGGTGAGAGTTCTCCACGGCCTTGGAGATTGCTTGCCATTTCTCACCGTGCTTGGGTTCTGCAGCAACACATCTTTCGATAACATCTCTCTGGTTATCCTCTGACCCATGCTGAAGCTCAAACTTGTAGTACAATGCCCAGAAATCACCAATGTCTGGGGCAAGAGTCACTGCCTTCTTGAGCCAGTTACGGGCTTTATCCACCTTCCTATCATGCCAGAACAATTTGGAAACAGCAGCAATAACATGAGGATCGTGGTCACATTTCTTGAGAGCATCCGCACTCTTGGTCTTTCTCTGTGGACGGGGAACCATTTCAATGGAAGCTGCCCAAAGAATGCCACTGGTGGGACACTCTTGAAGTGCCTTGGCCATCAGGATACCAGCTTCCTTCTTGTTTCCGTGCCTAGCTTCAGCTCTTATGGCCGCAAGCCATAGCTCAGGGTTCTGTGGGTTTCTCTTCCTAGCCATTGTAAGGACTGCACGAGCTTTACTCAGACCATTCATCTTCTCCTCGAGGTTAGCTAGTGAAAGCCAGAGGGGTATGCAACTTGGACAGTGCTTCAGCCCTGATTCATAAGACTCCTTTGCCTTGTCCAACCGACCAAGCCTTTCCTCCAGCTGCCCGAGCATTAGCCATAGCTTGAAGAACGATGGGAAACGCTTTAGCCCTTCATCAAGGAGCTTCCTCTCCTCTTCAGTCTTCCCCAGTTCCCTCTCAACAATAGCTGATTTCATCCAAACTCTCTCTCCACCTCTTTCACGTGCCTTGGCAAGAAGCATTCTTGCTCTCTCAGGCTCGTTGTTCTCAAATTCAAGCTTAAATGCAGCCAACCAGATCTCTTCAGAGTTAGGTATGGCAGCATAAGCTTCTTGAAGGATTGCACGGGCAGAAGGTACGTCCCCAGCAAGCCATTTCTCCTTGGCACCCATAAGCCACAACACCTCAGCTTGGGGACAATAGGTAACAGCTTTCCGGAGCAATGCATCAAGTGATTCCCTTGTTCCATGACTCTTCTCGAGTTGTGCTGCTTTCAACCAAATGCTCTTCTTTGTCAAAAATACAGTTCGGGCATGAGCATATATAGCTCTAGCAGTCTCAATAGCATCTCTTTTTTTGCACTCTTCTGCATCAGCAACCCAAGTTCTCTTCCTATCTTCTTCTTCAACCCCAAGACCGATAGTGTTACTGATAATGGCTTGGCAGGTAAAGACCGACCCAGCTCTTTCGGCAGCCTCAGCCTCCTTCATCCAAACTTCCCTATCAATCACCACTCCTTCCCTCTGCAAAGCCCTTATACCTCTTTCAATTATCTTCACAACCATAGAACTATTGCCATTAGCCTCTTCCAGCTTTGCTGCAGTAATCCATATTGCTGGCTCCTTAGGCAACCTCTCCCTAGCCCTATTGAGCACCTTCTTTGATTTGTCATAAGTCTCTAATCTTGCAAGTGCAAGCCACAACTCGACATGTAATGGGCAACACTCAACAGCCCTATGCAGCAGTAACCGGGCATCTTCTTCATTGGCAAGCTCAACCACTGCTTTCCAGAGCCTAACAGAGTCGGGGATATGCTCCAGTCCTTTCCTCAATACTCTACTCTTATTAAGATCATCACGCTCCAACTTTGATGCCTGCATCCACAGCTTAACTGAATTGGGAATTGACTTGACTCCACGAGCAATCACCGCCTTTGCCTCATCAGGGTTTGCAAGTCTACAAGCTTCGATCCACACGTCCTCACTGGTAGGACACTCCTCACAACCCTTTTGTATAAGCTGCCTTGCAGCCTGAATCTTCCCTGCCACTTCCTCCAATCTTGCAGCAGCAATCCATCCCGGAGGGTGCTTCGGATTTGTCTGTATTACACTTTTGAGCAACAATCTAGCCTTCTTAATGTCAGATATCTCGGCATCACTAGTGATCTTCATGCTCTTCAAATCAGTCAGATAACCCTTTGGATCCACAACAGTTTGGCCAGTTACTGAATCTGATAACCTATCCAGCTTCAAAGAAAGAACAGTACCTCTACCCTCACCGACGGCTGTCAAATCTGTAACTGGGGTCTGAGCCCATGGCGTCTCTGTTCCTCCAGCAGCTCGGCTCTTAGGATCCAAAGCTGTAACGTGCTCCTGTTCTTTCCGAGCCCTCTCAAGCAGCGTGTCTGGCACCGGAACAAAGCTTTCAAATCTCTTCTTCTTGTTCCTAAGTGAGTAATCCCCAATCTCAGGTATGCTGTCCCAGTCCGTGGTTGACATGGTGTGCAACTTCCTCTTCAAATCAGCAAACTGCTCTGTAATCTTAGGGTTTGAAGCCCTGTACTTCTCAATCTCCTCCTTCAACCTTGCTTCCCTCCTGTCTTTTCTCCTCGAATCCATCCTCTGGTCAATAGCCTCCCACACCGCATCAGCTTCCTTATCATCTTCATCATACTCCGCAGAAGCAAAAAGCCCCACATCATTTCCCTCAAATTCGTCGAATTTCTGATTCTCATCATAACCCTTCTCTTCTTCCCCTTCATCTTCTTCTTCCTCTTCAGGCTTACCGCGTCCACGCCCAGCACCAACAGGTCCAGCTGGAGCCGCTCCAACCGCCGCAGCTGACCTGTCAGGAAGGTCCGGTGCAGCTCGTGCAGGCCCGATATCAGATCGAGTCGTGAACCCAGTGGCTCCACGACCAAGACCAGCGACGTAGTTCGCAGGAGGCTTCGAGTTCAGAAACTCAAGGCGGGGGCGCGACGGAGGGGCGACGGGGGGTTGGGTCCCGCCGAGAAAGGGAATGTGGAGTGCTAGGGTTGAGTTCGACTTGACGCCGAGATCGGCAAGGCTGTCAGAATCATTCCGATTGAGCAACCTGAGCGGGGAGGAGGAAATGAGACGTTGGAGAGGAGGCGGAATTAGGGATTTGGCGTAGATAGAGAGCTTGAGATCGTGGACGGTGGTGGTGCTAGGGTTCAGATCAAGGCAGAGGGTCTTGCCCTCCGGCGTGAAGACAAAGACCATCGTTAATCGGCTAATAGGATACACCAGAGTGATGTTTTGATCTGAATTTAGATTGTATTATATAAAAGGGATAATTACCAAAAAAATAAAAAACAATTTGACTTAAAACCAAAAAATAAGTTAAACTTTGTTTTGGATCAACAAATTGAAGTTAAGTAATTAAGCAATCAGGAAACTCAGTTCAAATATTCGTTAATTATGGATGGAAATTTGAATATTAAACAGAATTATGAAGTAGATTAATGTTATACCATTCACAGCTCATGCGGGATTCGGCTTTCGCTGCAGAATTTGACTTCTAGGATGGAGGTATCCGCTTCAATTCTTCGATGGAGAAAAGTGATGATTTGTTAGAAGGAAGTATAAAGGGTGTAGCGGTAGTCTACTTCATAATTCCGTTTACTATTCAAAATTCCGTCCATAATTAACGAATATTTGAATGAGTTTCATGATTGCTCAATTACTGAACTTCAGATTGTATTTTGCTCAAAAACAAAGTTTAGTTTGTTTTTTGGTTTTCGGTCAAAGTTGTTCGGTAATTAACCCTATATAAAATTAAAGGAATTACTAAAAAAATAGTAAATAAATTTGTGTAGTAGAGTAAAATAAAATTTATAAAATAAACAAATCAAATGTTACAAGAATATTATTATTTATTATACCTAGGTGAGAGAGCGAGAATATTAAAAGAGATAATAAAATTCAATTACATATATAATAATATAAAAAAACAATGGTTAATTATCTCCGTTAGTTATGTTGACACATGTTACTGAACGGTTCAAACTTGAGTTCAACCGTTACTTATATTGGCAGATGTAACTAAACGGATATCTCCGTTAAAATTGCGCATGTACTGTGCACGTGACATTCTTCAAACTTAAACTTCCTAATATACTCATCTTCTTCTCCATTTACATACAACCAAAGGAATAAAGAGTTGTAGACATTTGAATTTGAATTAGATAGAAATTTGAATTGTTACTTCCGGTAGAAGTCTTTTGACACAATCTTTTGAATTTGAATCGAGAGCAATCTAGGGATCGAATAACGAACAAACCCAGGTTCAAGAACAGAATTACATACCTAATGTGGAAATTTACAGAAAGAATTCACAGACAAATTGAAAATCGATCGCGATTGGTTGCGAATTGGAAATGGGTCGCACACGAATTACAGCAAGAATTTACATCAAGAATTACATACCTAATGTTGAAGTTTCCCATAAATTCATGGTACAATCATCAATTGGAAATGTGTCACATACCTTCAAGGCTTCAGTCATCAATCATCAATTCATGAATTCATTGAGCATAGAACTTGAACCACGAATTGGAAATGGAAGAAGACTCTTCTTGCTGCAGCAGCAACCCATGACTCATCGGAAGACGCCTGATCTTGGTCGGAAAATCGCGATGGTTTCGGTCCCCTTGATCGAAGAGCAGATGTTGAAGATGAAATATTCGATTTTCAACTCAAAAAGGGTAAAATGGTCCTTCCATACGTTCAGACAGACAATATTGGATGAAAACTTCACGGAATAACCGTTCAGTCGCATACGACAACTTAAGTAACGGTTTAGTCACACAAAAAAAAAGAGTAACATTTTAATCACATAGGTCAAATATAAGTAACTGTTGAGATAGTTAACCCATAAAACAATAACACCATTGCTACTCATTCAAAAATCAAATGTGATTCTTTCTATGGTAAAATATGACATTGTCCTCTAAACTTTACGCCGAATTTAATTTTCTCTTAAAGTTTAAAGTCCCCCTAATGTTTAGAAATGATGAAAAATCTCCCTGAAAGAACATCTGATAAAGAGAGAATTTTCATCATTTACAAACATTATGGGAAACTTTAAACTTTAAGAGGGAATTTTAAAATCGGCGTAAACTTTAGGGGACAATGTCGTATTTAACCCTTCTTTCTAAATACATTGAACAAATAACTAAATGCAAAAAAAAAATAGATAAGAAATTGTTGTTGATATCCTAAAATATAAATTTCAATTACATATAGATAAAACAAAAAGTACAAGATAATAGTATAATTTAGGTTAAGTACCATAACTATAATAGTAATTATTACTTGATAAAAATATTTCACCATAAAAAATTACAAAAAATACAGTTTTTAAGTTTTTCATTACAGTATTGTCGGTTTTACTTTAATTGATAACGTCAAAACCTGATCACTTATGTGTATAGAAAAATCAGTTCAAGGATGACATCACTTTTAAGGGTTGAAAATACATATACGGTGACACACTCTTCTTCTTATCAAATCTGGTACCAAATTCACATTTACACAAATCTCATCAGAAATCACAACATTTATTACAATCATCAACTGCTGCGCATGAAGTCTATTCATGGTGCTCTCATTCTATTTTTTTAGTCATTTCTTAAATAATATATATATATAACAAGTTTCAGTTCCGATTAGTCTAAGGTAACTAGATAAGAGAACTAGAACGGAATAAATCAATTTTTAATTTATTTTTCCAAGAATCTACCATATTTTTTAAACTACTATCCGAAATTTACCCAAAGTGTCAATTCCGAATAAGTTCCAGATCTAAATGTGTACTTTGCTGAACCCTACGGCAACTTATATAAATAACTACTAAATTATTGCATTTTATTCGTTAGTAAAATATTTTATTTAATTCTATATAAAAGATTTTGCGACAAAACAGTTATCTAGTGAATGGTCAACTGACATTACTATTCTATACAATAATATGGTCAACTGAATTGAAAATTTTGCATAGTTTAATATATTACTATTTTCCAAAAAAGAAAATAACGACGAGCACGTGTCAACCAATTGGCACATCTCTACGAAATAACGACGAGCACGTGTCAAACTGGAGAAACTTTCCATTCTTCAAATGGCGAGACTTTCTTTCCCCATCCGAACTCAACGACTCTTTCAAGATCTACACAGAGAGAGAGACGGAGTGCGTGTAAACCAAGAAAGATAGCTCCTTTCAATTCACCAACACAACACCCACCTCAGAAATGGCATCGTTCGACGCAACGAATAACGAGGACGACCCCGTCTACACGGGCGCCAGCTACGACTTCCCGGCTGATGCTCAGCCGCATGCATCAGACGAGCACGACGATATGATGGACCCCAGCGGCGGAGATTATGGCGGAGCGGGCATGCCGGAGCAGTCTGACGTTTATGAGTTCGGTACACCGAATCCCGAATTTTCATCCACGTTCGAGGAGGTCAAGGTGGGGAATGGGAAAGTGTACGAGGAAGAGAACGACAGTGTTTTCTTGTCTGATGGGCCTGTGCTTCCACCGCCGACCGAGATGCTGCCGGAGGAAGGCGCCGCTTTTCGCGAGTGGAGGCGGTACGTTAACCCAATTTCCTGCTCATTGCTTCTAATTATATTGACTCCTGCAAAAAGACAATAAATGCAATCATCAAATCAGAGCTTTCAATGAACTCTCAATTGCTGTAGCTCCCTAGTCGTTTATCTGTTGGAGCTGAGAAGTATTCCACTGTGATCTATAGTTAGAATCCGCATTTGCATGTTTTTGGATCATTTAAAAAAAACGAGTGCTGAAATAATACCTGTGTTGTCTTTGCAAAGAGATTACATCTTTGAGATGATGTTTAGTGGTAAATCAGCATCCAAATAGCAGAATTAGCTTAAGTTTTTTACCTTTTGCTGCCATGAAATACAAAAACTGCACTGTAAGTAGCTTACTTTAGTATCTACTCTGTAATGTAGTCAAGAAAGATAAGTTTGCACACAGTAATTTCAGTAAATACTCTTCCTTTTGAGTGTTTTTGATACATTTCTTGTTGTTCTATTGGTGGAAATTTTTACCTTACTTTCATGAGGATATCAAACTTTTAACTTAGGATAATACATGAATCGACTCCCTGATTTTATAGCCAGAAGGGTTCAAGATGCAGTGTTTCTTAGTAAATTTTATTGTTGAGTGACCATTCATTTGCTTTGGTGTTTATTATTTACTTGTGCAGTCAGAATGTAATTCACCTCGAGGAGAAGGAGAAAAGGGAGAAGGAGTTGCGGAATCAGATCATCAACGAAGCTGATGAGTATAAGAGAGCTTTCCATGAGAAAAGGAAGCAGAATTGCGAGACCAACATGGCTAACAATAGAGAAAGAGAGAAGGTAAAAAAAAGAAGTGAAAAGATCGAAACATTTGGGTGTTTTTACTGCAGAAATGACAAGTTCAAGTGAAAAATGAAAGCTTTAAGCAGAAATATTGATACCTTTAAGTGATCTTACTGCAATATTGACATGTTCATGTGAAAAGCAAAGTTTTATGCAGAAAAAAACGGATCTTATAGGTGTTCTTACTGCATAATTGGAATGTTTGAGTGAAATATCAAAGCTTTGAGTAGAAAAAAGGTAGACTTATCTGCATAACCGATATGATCGAATGAAAACTAACGATTTAAGCAGAAAATAGTGCAAAAAAAACGAAACTTTTAGGTAGTCTAACTGCATAATCAACATGTTGGAATGAAAATCAAAACTTTAACCATACCCGACACGTTTAGATCATGTTTTGCAGCTCCTTAGTTCCTTTGCTATTCAATTTGATGTTTCCGTGGTGGCAGCTGTTCTTGATCAACCAAGAGAAGTTCCACAAGGAAGCAGACCAACACTACTGGAATGCAATAGCAGACCTCATTCCTCGCGAAGTTCCAAACATTGAGAAAAGAGGAAAGAAAGATCCTGACAAGAAACCGTCTGTGATCGTCATTCAAGGTCCGAAACCAGGGAAACCGACCGATCTAGCGAGGATGAGGCAAGTCCTTCTGAAGCTGAAACAACACCCTCCTCCGCACATGATGCCTGCGTCTAAAGATGGGAAGGGAGGAGGCAAAGATGAAGATAAGAAGAAGGAAGATGGTAAAGATCAAGAAAAGAAGGATACTAATAGTAAAGATAAAGAAACTGAAAAGGGTAAAGATGATAATAAAAACGGGAAAAGGCCTGAAGATGGAAGCAAGAGTGTTGTTGCGGCTCCGGCGGACGGTGCTTCGGCTGAGGCAGTAGCAGCCTTGGGTGGTGTCTCTGTTGTGCCGGAGGGAGAGAAAGCAGCTGAACCAGAAGCTGCTGCTGCTGCTGCTAAGTGATTAGAAAAGTTTGATGCATTTCTTCTCTATTTTTTCTGGGAGAGAACTTATTTTATTTTGGTAGATTATTCTTTTATGTTTTTTTAATGGAGAAATAAGAACTTCCTCGATAGATGTTCAAGACGTAGATTATTATTAGGGAAAACTATCAAACTTTACTGTTAAGTAGATACCAAATATTTTTTTTTAACAACTAAGTAGCTGAACTTATGAAAATTAGTAAATAGGTATTTACCGCTAATTTTTGTTAAGAATAAACGAAAAATATCACGTGAGAAGTATGTGAGGAGCAAATAGGTACCTGAACTTACACGAATGAGCAAGTAGGTACATGAACCGATTCAAAAACTAGTTCAGAATTGTTTTGGTCAAACCACTTTATTTTAAAAAAAATAGGGTTTATATACAAAACACATGCATGACTCAACTCCGGATGTTTGCAGCCGTTTGTAATTGCACCCATATTGTTTGTTATTACACCCTTATGTTTACGTTTGTTTGTCATTGAGCCTTTCCGTCTAGTCTTAACGTTTTCTGTTAAAATGTTGGTCACGTGCTTGTCATGTGCCTTGCTATTTCTGTTTATACCTAAACTACTCTTAGCTATTTCTGTTGAATAAGTATTGTTGCTGGACTGTTTATTGAGTCTTGACCGAAATTAGAGAGTGTTCTGGGCGTCTGAAGAAGAGTGTTCTTGCTGTGTTTCTCCAATGAAGATGGGCCAAGGTAAGTACTGTGACTCTTCTTCCATTTCTTCTTCCCATTGCGCATCTCATATGGACAACGAGGAACCACTGTGCTATTGCGGTCTCCAAACCCGTGCAAGAACAGCTTGGACCACGAAAAATTTCGGTCGGCTGTTCTTTTCATGTCCGAGATACCAAGTAATGCTGTCAATTCGTTGAGTTAATTTCGAAGATATAGTCGATTACTGTCTTTTGAACCAATTTGATTTTTTGGAAACCCTAATTTCGGTTTACCACTATGCAGCCATTGAAAAGGGGTTGTGATTTCTTTGCTTGGAAAGATCCACCGATGTGTGTGTATGGAAGGAGAGCCATGACCAAATTTGTGTCAAAGGAATCCGAACTCAACAATCAAATTGCTGTTATGCGTAGCAGAAATCAGCAACAGCTGTGTGTTATAGTGTTCTTAGTTTGCATTGTTGCTGGACTTATGTTGAAGATGTAGCTGTGTTTAAAACTTTTGTTGTATAGTGTGTACGTTATGTACGTTGTCATTCAGTTGTACTTTATGTGTGTTTAATGAAGACATTCTGGACCCATAAGTTGTGTACATTGTTATTCAGTTGTACCTTATGTTTAGTGTAGTGTTGGGTTTTCCACCCTTATGTTTGGCAAAAAATTGGTAAACGCACCCATATGTATTGACATACAGCACACGAACCAACCTGTTATCCAACAGAACACAAACCAACAGAACAGACAAACCAACAGAACACAAACCAACCTGTTTTAACCTAATATCCAACAAAACACAAACCAACCGAAGGTTCCACACAATACATTCCAACACAATACACCCACGAACAGAACACAGACAAACCTGTTGTAACACAAACGAAGGTTCCACACAATACATTCCAACAAGATAGTATCCAACACAAATGTTCAACCAACCTGATATAATCCAACAAAATGAAGTCACCCAACCTAACAAACAAACGGTTTAACAAACAAAACATCCATGTCTTTCACTAATGGTGCTGACTTCGCTTTCACTGAGTTGATCTTCGCACAAAACGGGGTGAGCTGCGGGAAGCACGTACCGTCTTCTTCTTTTTGGTTTTCCCACTTTTAAGTGGTTGAGGAGATAAACACCTTCAATGTCTCATAACTGAGTATGTCCCTTCCTAAATCAGCCACTTCGGTTTGTCCAACCCAATTTCCATCAATAAACTGTCCGTTGTGGTTAATGCTCAAATTGTAATTTCGGTTTTGGCCATCCTTGTCCATAATTTACCTAACAAATTCAAAACAATACAAATCAATATACACAAATCCTGGAAAATCAACTCTCCTAAGCAATATCTACACATAGGCAAATCGGGGCAAATCATCTACCCAAGACTATACAAAACCAACAACACCTATCTGTTCGGGGCAAATCAACTATCCTAAGCAACTATCCTTTGTGTGATTTTTCTGTCAAATATTATACAAAACCAACAGCACAACCCTTATACTATACAAAACCAACACTCGGTTATCCTAAGCAATGGCAAATCAACTATCCTAAGCAACTATCTTTTGTGTGATTTTTCTGTCAAAAGTAATACAAAACCAACAGCACAACCCACAATACTATACAAAACCAACATCACAACCCACCTTCGATTTTGGTCGGAGAACCGAGAGGCCTAGACAATGCTTGTTGAACCGAAGCAACCGCACAGCTTGCAGCACCAGCGTTGCAGCAATCGGTCGAAGGGGAGAAGACAACGACAAGTTAGTCTCGGTCGCAGGGGAGACGAGAAGGGGAGGTGAGGTTTTGGAGAAATGAAATGAAACCGTAGGAAGAAGAAGAAGGATCGGTCCGAGGGTGATGAATGAGTGAAGGGCAAAGTAGTCTTTTTACATTTATTTTTTTCAAAATAAACGTTGCACATGCTAATCACGTGAGAGTTAACAGGTAGAATTAACGATTGGTCTAATTACCAACAAATTGAAACATACGGGTGTCATAACATACGACAAAAAACATAAGGGTCCAGTTACAAAAACAAACAAACATCCGGGTGTATTTACTGACTTTTCCCATTTTTTCTGGGAGAGAACTTATTTTATTTTGGTAGATTATTCTTTTATGTTTTTTTAATGGAGAAATAAGAACTTCCTCGATAGATGTTCAAGACGTAGATTATTATTAGGGAAAACTATCAAACTTTACTGTTAAGTAGATACCAAATATTTTTTTTTAACAACTAAGTAGCTGAACTTATGAAAATTAGTAAATAGGTATTTACCGCTAATTTTTGTTAAGAATAAACGAAAAATATCACGTGAGAAGTATGTGAGGAGCAAATAGGTACCTGAACTTACACGAATGAGCAAGTAGGTACATGAACCGATTCAAAAACTAGTTCAGAATTGTTTTGGTCAAACCACTTTATTTTAAAAAAAATAGGGTTTATATACAAAACACATGCATGACTCAACTCCAGACGTTCTTGAAGTGTTCCTTAATGCACCAAGAACGTCTGAATTTGAGTCATGCATGTGTTTGTTATACAAACCCTATTTTGTTAAAACAAAAAGTTGTTCAACTGAATCGGAACCGAACCAGTTTTTTGAACTGATTCAGGTACCTACTTAATCATTCATGTAAGTTGATCAGGTACATGTTTGCTCCTCACGTGATATTTTCCGTTTATTATTAACTGAAATTAACGGTAGGTACCTATTTGTTTATTTAAGAAAGATCAACAACATATTTGCTTAAAAAAAAAAAATTAGTACTTACTTTCTAATCCCCAACAAGCTTGCGAAGTATTAACTCCATTAGTCTATTTTTACTCGTTGTAATAGATTATATATATTACTCTAATTCATAATAAACTCCAGATTGACCTTGATAAAGATACTTGTTATAATATTCCTCATCAAATCTATACGTACGATTTACAAAATAAAATTGGTTGAAGTTGAAGACATCTCTATAGTTTAATTCTCCTTTGCCTTTTCCAAACCTTGCCGGCCTTCTGCCATGTCTGCCGGCGATTGTATATTACGCGTGCAAAAATCTCACTTTCCGCCGGCCCAGATTCCACGCTTCAACAAACACCTCCGTCTGAACGGCCTTTCCGAACACTATAAATGCATAACCCTAGCTAATCTTCTCGTACTTCAGTCCTCCACAGGAAAGACAGAAATGACGTACAGCTGCCTCCATGGAAATGGACTCAAGCTTTTCAACAGACATATCTGCCTTCTGATGATACTGGCATTGCTGTGTCTCTCTCTTGTTGATGAGTCTGGAGCTCGGCCTTTGTCTCAGGCTAGCCAAAAGGTGATGAACATGAATCTACTGGAGGATGAGATGGGGACGGGATTCAGGTTTCCCAGAATATCGGTCCTTGTAAAGGGACCGACGGTGCCGCCGTCAGGGCCGAGCCCCGGCATAAATTGATTATATTGTAAATTTGTATTTATAATAATGTGTTATATTGGTTTATTCAGTTGGAAATTGGGTAAGATGCACTTGGATTCTTTCTAAATAAACAGTAGGATTCTTTCTAAATAAATACTACGGGAAGGAATGTCAAATATCGACTAAAAAATGTATTTTTATCTGCTGAAAAATTCAACCGTTAATTTATTACGGCTCAAATTCATTTGAGCCGCGACATTAAGCATCGGGACAATTATCACGGCTCGATTTAAAATGAGCCGTGATAATTCCCGGCCCAAACTCAAAAATGCCGCCAAAATAATTATGTCGACACTTTTAGTTGAGCCGCATATTTTTTTTTTAAAATTTTTGGCGGCTCATATAAAACGAGTCGCGAAAAATATATATATTAAAAAAAATATAAATCTTATTTCGATAGCCTCAACACAAAGCCGTCGGAGAGGGACGACGAACAAAACACAAAGCCCCGTTGTAGAGCCTCCCCGCTGTCCAGCTCAAAACACAAATGAGCCGTGAAAATTATAGCAAAAACAATTAAATATTAACGACACTTTATATTGAGCCGTGAAAAATAAGAGAAAATTCACGGCTCAATTGTTTGAGCCGTAAAAAAAAAAATAACGGCTTAATTAACATTGAGTCGTTATATTTTATTTAAATTAATTTTTCACGACTCAATGTATATTGAGCCGTTAGATTTAGCCGGTAAATTACTCATCTCCCGTAGTGAAAGTCAACTTTGGTTACTCATAAATAAGTGTGGGTATGAGTTGGAAAATGGGTCATGGGTCGTGTGAGGGACTCCCTGCCCCGTGTAATTGTATGGGTAAATTTTTCAAACTCAAACATGACCCGTCAGAAATGAAAGTGTTGGGTCAAACGGGCCCATTGAACACTTATGACTCGCGGGTCAGTTTGACCCGTTCTACTCATGCATACAAAAAAAACTGTTATTTTAATATAATATAAAAATGTCACAGGTCATGGGTTAACTCGTGGATAAATCCTTCATACCCAAACCTGACCCGTGGTATCACGGGTCATCTACGAGTTGAATCAAAATGACTCATGGATTAAAAACTCTGACCCAAATACGATCCGTGGGTGACCCACGGGTTGGGTTGTCACCCACTCATAAGTGCAAATCTTGTTTCTAAGATTGAATCTTGGTCGATATTAAGTAAAAAAATCAAAATCAAAAGGATAAATATAAGATTTAAAATGATTAAATAACAAATAATAATATATTTTTAGAAAGATTATACAAAGAAAAGAAATGAGAAGAACGATTATTCCTGATAGATCGTATTCGGATTTTTATAATGATTAATGTATGGTATGAGTATAATAAATATCATAATCATACTATTATTTTAAATTGCATATCATAATCATAATTATTACGAGTATAATTTTTAATACTATAATCATATACCTACCTATAGTTATTAACCTCAATTTTAATCGTATATTCATATTTATTCCTACATATAAAATATAATAGAACATCATGAATGTTATCTTAATAAATATATAAAGTTATATTAGAAACAACAAAAATATTCAACACTAACATCATTCAACATTAGCGTCATTCAAAATTAATACTAACACCATTTAATATTAACATCATTTAATTCTAGTTAGCTCTAAAATTATGAATTCGTAAAAGTAAAAATTACAGTTATGTTATTAATATTTATTAATATATTATTATTAAATTATTTTTATTATTGTATTTATATAATAATCCCTCTCACCATAATAATATGATTAATTATATAAAAAATAACAATATAACCTTCTTTTTTTATGGCACCATTGCCGAGGTAAGGTGGCTTTGCCATGGCCATCATCACATATTGAAGCAAATGGTATTTCCATGCTTTTTTTTTTTGCCAAGGTATTTCCATGCTTGCTTGAAGAATCATGTTGAGTTCATAGGATTGACTTCAATTAAATTTGTTACAAAAGTCTATTCAATTATTTATTATTATATATAAAAGGTGTAACGATCAATAATACTATATATTATCATGAAAGTTAGGCAACCAAAAATGTACAATATGGAAAATAAAAGATAATTTGTCTTAGTCAAACATCTTATCCTATAATGGATGAACAGTTATGATCTTATCCATTTATGTCCACGACACTTGTACCACACAGCTTTAATGGTGTCTCTTCCTTCTTGAATTGAACAGCTCTACCGTATTAACCCATCAACTGTCTTGGTTGCAACTTGCATGTCAAACATCTGCCAGTAATGGAGAAAACCCACAAACTTACAGAAACATCCAAATTGATCCCCACGAATACGTGAGATAATGTGGTTTCTTTACATTCATAGTATTATCAATCTATACAGCATCAATGTTCTCTTTCTCTTAGAACAGAAGAAGACACAGAACACAACAGCACAGCAAGAAAAAGCAGATTCGATTAAGTGAGCGATTTGCTCGCATTAGATGCCTGCGAACCCTCGGGCTAATCCCTTCTAAATGGTTATACGTTCGTGGGGAAGTATCAACATTCATCAGTGAGCTGCCAAAAAACCTTGCAAAAAGGGTCTCCTCGAGTGTTCCGATTATTGGTTCGATGCTGCTGAGACTTAGCATTGTAGAGGATGACTCAGAGTAAAAAGGCTGGGGATTAGGCAGGTAACTTGGACTGTAAGAAATTTGCTGGTCTCTATACAGGCTAGGACTAGAAGAAATAGTTGATCTTGGTGAATCGATGCCAAAGGTGGGGCTCAGTGGTCTTCTAGGAATAAGGATCCCGAGTTGTCGGGTTTTGGATTTGGAGTGTGGGGAAGATTGGCCCCGACCGTAGAGAGGGATCAGGGCAGTGTCTGAGATTTCGGATTTACAGACAGGACACTGAGGCTGCTGTTCAACAGAAACATTGGTTGGAGATTGGAGCCATTTGTAGATGCAAGACCAGCAATAGAGGTGGCCACAGAGAGTCACTACTGGATCTTGAACCAATTCAAGGCAGATGTTGCAGTCGAAGTTGCTTGATTGGTTGTTACCATCAATGGAAGATTTTTCCATCACGTTGGAGTTGTTCGATTCACTCTCTATGTAATTCTCCATTGCTGTCTCCTTAACCAAACTACAACAACAAAAGAGAAAAAATTAAGCAATCTAATTTATATAGATTGATGATATCTGCTATAAAGATGAATAAAAAGTAGCCGGAAAGTTCTGCAAAATGTTACATTTAGTGAGAAAGAAAGAAAAAAAGTTCCACTTTTTCATGAAAAAATGATTGAGTGAGACAGTAAACTGTTTCTTGAAAAGGCAAAGATTCAATTTTTAGACTAGGTTTCATCTTTGTAGTATAGTATTGTTAGAGGAACATTACAACATGCAACAGTTCATCCAGCAACGTTCAATTTACAGTCATTGATTTCAACTGGTGTGTGTTGAGCCAATAGTCTAAGCAAACACAAGATCTCACATTTAGTATATCTAGAACAGATTGAACTAATACCAGAGAAGACCTCACGAACTACTTTTCCATGCTTCATTAGAAAACTGCAGCTGCAGAATGTTTCCCAGATCAGAAACTACCCCAAGTTAGGGGGGATGAAGAAGTTGAAATTCTGTTTTTCGGTATACATGATCAATTTCAGCAGTTCACAGCATTGATTATGCACCAAAAAAACATTGAAAATCTACCAACTATTATCCATCTACCCAACTGGCAATTCTCGGGTTGGATACCAAACAAAGCCAGCCACGTTCAGTGGTCAAGACTTGACCAACAACCAGAAACTCTGAATAAAATCAATCCCCAACTGAGCTGAACATAGATTGGATGTTTCAGAGAAGTGTGATATGTTCATAATTGTCTGTTACATGTTGGATCAAGAAAACAGTATTACAGTCTCTTGAAAACCAATCTTAATGAAAAAACATCAGAAACTCAGATCAGGTTTGACACGATATTTGGAAAACAGAAGCAGAAACAGGTCAGGTGGATTGGCCAAACTGTTGTAAGAAAATTATGCGGTATTGCAAATTGCATCATGAGATTATGAAAAGGCAGAGGAAACAAAAACTAGGAGATTGTTAAAATAATTCCCTTTCAAATTCTGTAATTTTTCTGGCCAGAAGATTCTGTACTTGAGATTCAAGCAATAAAGATTGAATTTTTCGCCAGAATAAAGGGATTTCTTCACCATGAAAAAACATTACGGATAGAAACAAAGATCAAAGATGCCATCAGTGCCAACTTCGATATACCCTTTATTGGCAGATAAGGGTGGACCAACCCAAGTGGGAGGTAGATAAAGTTCTCAACTTTTCTTGACTTTCTAAATATTATCTTATTAGGGCTCAAATGATTCACCATCTGGTATCTGTAACCGCCTCCTCAAGCAAATCCGTCCGTAGCTCCCCAAAGAAACACGGTATCCTTTGATTCAACATTCATCGTCAGAGCAATCACTCCAAACCAGATAAACTTTTCCCAGAAACCGTTCAGAAATCAGATTGACCTCGAAACCAAGGGTAAGAGTTGGACTTTATTCCAACAGTTCACACAACACTAAAGAACGAGACGGAAGGAAAAGGAAGACACCAAATAATAGGGAGGAGCAGTGCAGAATCTAGGGACTTACCGTGAAAAATATGAGGCTTTCTTTAGTTTCCAACCTCGAGAAAGGAACTCCAATGGCGGAAACAGTTCCGGTGACAGGAGCGTGCAGCAGCATGCGCGGCAGGAGTGGATGTATTTTGGAACATTTGCTGTGGCTTCTTATTTATAGTTGGTTTGAATTTTCGCTCTATGAAAATCTACATTACACCCTAAACTTTTCCTCATTGCTTTTTTAACCCACCAATTTCCTTGTTGCACCCAATTTTCTTTATTTTAATTATGATTTTTTGCAATATATACATTTATTAATTCATTAATTTTTTTTTTTAAAAAGTCGAAGTTTATCATTTCAATAGAGAAAGGCAAGCATCCAATTCATTGTTATTTTCCTTTCTTTTTTTTTAAGTGAAAAAAAAATAACGCCCATACTTACGGCATGATTGCTTATGGTCCCTTGAGGAGGAATACATAAAGATATAATTGAATATTCTTCTCGATAAAATAACCAAAATTATTGTTATTATTATTATCAATAAGAATACTTTTAATTATCACGTTTGGAATTGTAAACGTTACTTTTGATGGTAATCATGTTATTTTTAATTATGTTATCACTTGTTCATGAACCGGTTCGACTCCAAATCGGTTCAGAATAGAACTTGTATAATTTATAAAAAAATAATCTATTTAAAAAAAAATAGTCTGGTTTAGGTAAAAAAAATTATTTGGTTCGAACCGACTTAGAACTGGGTTGATCTTGTTTTTTTAATAACAATTTGAGTTAGGAAATAATCTGATTCAAACCGAATGAAAATCTTGTCCAAAACACTGAAGTCTGTACCGACTGAAAAACACTGAACTGACTGAAAAACACACTGAACCGACTGAAAATATGTTCCACAACCAACTGCAATCCTGTCCAACATCAACATACAAGAGTCAAATACATTTCTAGGTTTGGTTTATTGAAGATATCATAATCATAATTAGTATTAGTATTGTGAAAAATATTCACATATTAAAAGATTATTTTCATAATTATAAAAAATAAAATTTATTTATAATTTATAAAACTACGTATTGAATTAATCAACCCAATAATATTGTCGTATCAAATCCCATACACAAATAAATTAATTATTATTAAATAAAGGAAAATTGAAGACCATTAATTATGATGGATCTTCAGTCCTTCACAATATTCATGACAATATTCATGGCCGTGAAAGACACTGAAAAATGTGTATATAATTTATTTATTTTTTTATGTTCAATTTTTTTAATTAATATAGAGCTATAATATTTAACAGCTGAACTGCTCTTATAGGCCCAAACAATAATTTAGGACTAGGACCCAATAATTTAAAGGCCCAGAACATCAACTAGCGCACATAAATTAAAGATATGGACAGATATTAATATCTTTTTATTTAAATATATATTCAATTTTGATTTCAGAATCATAATTCGTGCCATCAAGATGGGTTGAACGCCTCCGGAACATGAATGAGTTAAACTTAACACGGATGACTCAGTAATGAGGAACCCAGATCCGGCAGGAGGAGCGGGGTAATGCAAAATGAATGGGGAGGTTATCTAAAAAGATTCCAAATGCGTATCGGAATCACAAATAGTCTGGTAACGAAACTGTGAGCTATAACTATAAGAGACAGTCTAATCATGACAGCGAATTTGAGTGTGCGGGATCTGCACGTCGAAGGAGACGCCTAAAAAACAATTAACTTGATAATTGAGAATCCAGATGAAGATATATCATCAGTGTCTCTCATTTTGGATTGCAGTAAGCTCTTGATGTTTGATAGTCAAGATAAATCCATTACTAGAATAATAAAAGACAATCAGTTATTTAATTTTTGGTTTGTTGTAGATTCTTATTTATCAAAAAACAACTAGTTTTTATAAATAAATAAAAATATCGAACTCTTTCAAAATATCAAACATCCTACTAAGATATTCATCAAAATTATCACATTTATGGACTACCAAGTGAACCAACTGTACTACAAAATCACAATATAAAAGTTAAAAATTTGTCACAAAGCTTGATTTTTATTTTTTATTTTCCAAGAAAACAAACACCCATTATAGCTAAACAATCCAATGTCATCAAGAACTAAAATTTGGCCAAAAAAAAAATCAAGAACTAAATTTTCTTTCATTCTTCATTAGAGACCACGATTAGTATCTGCAGAAACATCCGATTCGACATGATATTTAAGGCTCCAATAGTCAATCTAGTGTGACAGAACAAGAATTACATATAATAATTGTTGTCGGCACTCAATAATGGAAGTTCTTTCAGAGAGATGGATCAGGATCATCTGTGCCCAGTAACCAGCGTCTCGATGAACCTCAAACCATCGAACCTCGGCGCGAACTTGTTCGACGAGACAGAAGCCGAGGATTCACCCTTGTCTCTGCTCGAAACATCCTCCTGAAAAATAAAGCCAAATTTTGAATCAGAAAGCCTTTCCAGATAATATCGATTCAAATAACTGCAAAAAGGCCAGTTTTGAATTTGATTCTTGAAAAGAGAAGTTTTTGGAAGTCCTTGGTTACCTGGTGTGAGAATTTGACGGTCGTGGCGGTGGAGGGAGAGTTAGAAGCAGAGATAGCGGTGGTGGCTGAGGCCGCGGCGACTGATGCTGGAAAGAGTCCCGATTTCTTCATCGACTGAGTTCCTTACTGGCGCCTGGTCAGAGAGAGATTGATGGGAAATTATTGGAGAAGAAAGTCGGGAGGAGAAAGAAAGGAGTTTGACGGTTATTTATAGTGGCGGGGAAGATGACGCCGGTCTGGTAGTGACGCGTAATTCGTGACATTTTCATCTCAGATATTAGTTTCCTTTAAATGGGTAGACAACATGGAGTAAGATGTTATTTACGGATGTTTTGTATTCAAAATCCTTAAAAAAAAAAAGGGTTAAATACTAAATAGTTACCCAAACTTTGAACGTTTTATAAATTACATAGTTATCCGAACTTTGAATTTTTTAAAATGACTACCTAAACTTTGGACGAAAATGCAAACTTCTACCTCAACTTTGACACATCGGGCAAATAACTATTTTCGTTAAATTTTCCGTTAAATATGAACGGAAAATGACGTGACAGTATATGATTGATCCATAATTTTAAAAATTATATATTTTTTTTAAAATACTAAAAAAATCAGAAAAAATCTAAAAAAAATTAATAGGAAAAATAAGTTTTTAATATAGTTTTTGTATTAAAAAATATGAAACAAAAATAAAAAAATCTAATCATTTATTTTTATTTCATATTCTTAATAAAAATATTATATTTAAAACTTTTATTTTTCCTATTAAATTTTTAGTTTTTTTTAAAGAATTTTTCTGATTTTTTAAGTATTTTAAAAAAATTATATAATTTTTAAAATTATGGATCAATCATGTGTTGCTACGTTATTTTTCGTACATATTTAATGAAAAATTTAACAGATACAGTTATTTGCCTCATGTATCAAAGTTGAGGTAGCAATTTTTTATAATTCAAAGTTCAAGTAGCTATTTGTAAAACGTCCAAAGTTCGGATAACTATTTGGTATTTAACCCTTAAAAAAATGAAGATTTGAGACCAAATTTGATTCAAAACTATGTGAGTAGAATGAAGAATGTATATCCAATTTCATATTCTTTTCTATAATACATAATTGCCATCCAAAGGAGAAAAAGGCATGGAATTGGAGTTCACATTAATGGAAATCCTCTAGGATTAGCAACTTTTGAGGAAAGAGTATTGGCCATTGGGATATGACAAGGCATGAAGCTTTTTTTTTGGCCAAGGCATGAAGCTGAGAGGCAAACACAACCACAAACTACAAAAAAGTCAAGGTGACATTTGTATGGACTCAGATTGCCCACTTAGTTAAAAAATGTAGTTTTTTTAGTATACGTATGGCCTAAAAATATATTTAAAAAAACAAACACAATATTATGTTTGATATATGGATTAAATACAAAATAGCTACTCAAACTTTGGACATTTTACAAATAGTTACCCGAACTTTAAAATTTCAAAAATGGTTACCTAAACTTTGACATATGGGACAAATAGCTACCTCCGTTAAATTTTCCGTTAAATATGGACGGAAAATGACGTGACAGCAAATGATTGGTCCATAATTTTAAAAGCTATATTATTTTTTTAAAATACTAAAAACATCAGTAAAATTATTTTAAAAAACTGGAAAAATAAGAGTTTGTAATATAATTTTTGTATTGAAAAATATGAAACAAAATTAAAAAAAAAATAATCATTTTTTTTATTTCATAATTTTAATAAAAATATTATATTTAAAACTCTTATTTTTTTTCTATTAATTTTTCATTTTTTTAAAGAATTTTTCTGATTTTTTTAAAAAAAATATAGTTTTTAAAATTATGGATCAATCATGTGCTTCCATGTCATTTCTCGTCCATATTTAACGAAAAATTTAACTGAGGTAGCGATTTGCCCATGTGTCAAAATTGAGGTAGCTATTTGCACTTTCGTCCAAAGTTTAGGTAGTCGTTATTGAAAATTCAAAGTTCGGATAGCTATTTGTAAAACGTCCAAATTTCGGGTAGCTATCTTGTATTTAAGCCTTGATATATAAATGAAAGTTGTCATAACTTCATGAACACCATCATTAAGTTCTAGTATAACTGTCGAAATTATGCAGACATGTATGCTTTCCAGGTTTCTTGGGAATCACAATCTGTTTTGTGATAAATGGTGTTTAATAATGATATGAAGTTTGGGCCTTTGGCATTGTGGAGGTGCTTTGCTCATCCAAATGAAGGTTTAACTTGGCAACCTAATTGCAGAATAGCTCATGACAGTGACAACAAAGCTTTTCAATCACAACTTCATGGAACAATCATTAATCTAACACTCATTTGCTTGGCAACAGTCCATACCAGATGATACAACAGATATCTGATTCTTATTGCAGATGAACAAATACTAAGATTCCTGGACGATAATAAGAAGTCATCTTGAAGGTTGTTTCTGTCAGGTAAAGAAATACAAGGAAAGAGCATCAGGAAAAATGTTTGCTATACTTCACATATCACAATATGGTGACTCTAATACCATTAAACACACATCAAAACCCAGTTGAAATGTTCACTTACCATCCCCTAATAGATGAAGGTTGGTACCCTAACATAGGGCTGACAATTTCTGACACGACACGATCTACTTTAAAACGTATATGGGTTTGACCTTAATGAATCCCGTGTCTAAACAACTCTTATACGTTTAGACACGATTAATAATCGTGTCTAAACAACTCAGATCTGCGGATATCTGTATAAACACGATTAACTATTCGTGTCTAATCGTGTTGTGTATACATGTGACACGTTTAGACACATTTAAGTATAATAATAATAATAAAATATTAAAATACTCACTTACTTTTTAATATTGAACTATGAAGACTTTACTTTGTATATATAGATTTGTGTATATATGGATTTGTGTATATATCTGCTTTAAAGCGTATATGAGTTTGACATTAACGGATTCCGTATCTAAACAACTCTATAAGCATGTGATCAATATCCTCTTGGTAGTTCGATGATTGAATAGCAAAACAATCTTAAAATCTACAAAGTTTGGTTTACACATACGAATCTTCCTCAAGCTCGGAATTGGTAAGCACTACTTATTGCATGCCAACTATCTTCCTCTAAACTGCAGCACTTCTTAATGATATCACATCATTCGATTGAGCAAAAAAATTAAAAATACACAAGAGGCGATGCATATAGTTCTGGAAGAGAAATCTCGTAGTTATGAAGCGTATATTTACAAGCACTTGAAGATTGTTTTTTCAACACATTAGGAATTTATTTGAGCAATTATTCTTTGATCCAAGCATATTAGTAGATGCATATGAACACCAGTTAAATGGATCATTATACTGAAAGACATACATTGTGTGTTTTTCTCTACTGTCTAGCTTAGTGATACTTTCAGCTCAATTCTCCAATGCCTCAAAATTGAAGTTTTTTGCAGTCTGAAATGAGCCTAAAACTGAACACTTTCAATACTAGCTTAAGTTATCCAGTCTCAAATACCAAACAAGCATAGAATTGATGAATCTTTCCATATCAATCCATAATCATCTCAAAATCTATGAACTGCAGTCCGTGATCCCAGAATTCTTTGGTTATAGCATGATTAAGGCACAATTTAGCAGATTATTACAGCAAAACTTGAACAAAAAAATCGAAAAATCAAGTTTGGCAACAAAGGATCACTAAAATAGAGCTGCAGAGAGAAATAATCAGTTGAATATTCATACCTAAAGCTCAGGACTTCTTGATCGAATCGACAAAGCCACTACTTAGAAGCCTCTCCACATACTTCCCTAAGATGTCCACCTCCAAGTTCACCTTCTGCCCAACTTTCTTCTTAGGAATGACCACATTCTGCTGAGTATAAGCTACAAGCATGAAATTGAACCAACTCTCCTCATCATTCACATCCACAACTGTTAAGCTAGTTCCATCCACAGCTATGAACCCCTTTGGCACAATGTACTTCAAAATTTCCTTCTTGGTCCTAACCTTGACCCACAGCGAGTCCCCTTCTGGGTCCAAGGACACAATCTCACCGGTCCCATCCACGTGGCCCTGCACGAAGTGACCTCCCATCCTAGTCGAGGGTTGAACTGCTCTCTCCAGATTGACCAGCGATCCCGGCGCGAGCTCGATTAAAGATGTCTTGCGCAGCGTCTCCGGGGCCAAGCCCACTTTGAATTCCGACACTTGGGCGTCGAATTCTGTCACGGTGAGACAGGTTCCGTTCACCGCAATGCTGTCGCCGAGGTTGACCCCCTCGAGGACGGTCTTCGCGGCGATTGTCATGACGAAGCCGTCATTTACCTGGCCCAAGTTCTTGACTTGGCCCATCTCTTCGACGATTCCGGTGAAAAGACATCGTGTGACGACAGTTTGGTGGCGACTGGATGAAAGTTTAATTTTGGGGATCTTCGCGGATAGGGAGAGAGCGAAGAAAGAGGACCGGAACGGCGTGAAGGCTGATTTCAAAGGAGCGGGAGAGCGATGAGCGGTGATCGGTAGAGTGGGTGAAAGCAAAGCTTTTGAGATTGTAGAGATGGCAGTAGAGTTAGACGAAGAGAACTGCAACATTGCTTCAGGTCAGATTTTCAGACAAGGGAAGTTCTGAATTGTTGGGTTGGAGTTGGAACAGGTTTGAACCAGGTGCTGGGGGGACCATGGTTCCGAAGGTTCTTCAATGTTTCATCCTTTTCCTCTCCTTTTTTATGCCAGTTTTCAGCATCTATAAATTCTTCATGGGCTTCTTAAATTCATGTCCGCCATTAGCTGAAGGCCTTAACAATTTATAAACTTCGAAATTGAAGTGAAATTCACTTTGTTCCCCATGCCATGCGAAGCCCTTGGCCACATTGTTCTAGTTGTGGAGCTCGGCAAGCTGCTACCTGCTAGCGGCCCGCTGCCTTACCTCTCTGTCAACTTCCTTATCTTCAGTGATGCCTTCATGGGCGGCTTGCCGCCAGAATACCTTCCAAAGCTCTCATTCGCAGTTGTTGCCGCCACTGTCGCATGTCGCTCCCTCACGTTCCACTTCCTCACCTTGGTGTTGAGGGCGGTGATTTCTATTGCACTTTGGTCGTTGACTTCTGTTTCACTGCAGCGCAGCAAGTTGCTAATGAACCCTCCATGTAGACTGTTGAAAGTGTTGTGTTCCTGAGCTTCGTAAGCATGGGAAGATTCGAGGTCGCTCCGGTGAAGAAGATGGTGGTGGGATTGGAGAGGGGTGAGTGCAAGTCCTGTGGATGGTACTTACAGACATGTCGGTGCTTCCAGATCAATGGGTTCCCAGCGCAGATCAAGCAGAGGGGTTTACTCATGAGGAACTGGGGGCTGCAGGTTGTCAGAAATAGCAATTATAGTAGAATATATCAGTTTCTATATATATTTGTACTGAGTAATGACAATATATTTACCATAGGCTAGACTAGGAATATTGTAAAATAGCCTAATGTAGTTTGTTACCTTTCTTAGTCTGTAGGCCATGTATACATACCTGCTCAACTGTTAGAACAAAATAAGATACAAGGAAATACATATTGAAATTTCGGATTCACTATTGCAACATGGTATCAGAGCAAGATCCGTAATCCGTTCATCATCTACCCACAAATCCGACAATGTCCGACAGCGAGAGCAACTCGCGAAACCCAATCGGTTCAGGCATCAGCCGAGATGACCTAACCGACCAAATTGCAACCATACTCAGATCAGGTCTGAATCTGAACCAACAAACACAGAAGGAGCTGCCCGAAACCATCATGGTGGGCACGAAGCTAAACGGCCACAACTACAACCTATGGGCTCGGATGATGGAGGTGGCAATTGGGGGGAAAGGCCGACTCTACCACCTCACGGGAGAACCAGCCCATCCAACCCCAACCGAACCAGGATACCTCCGATGGAGACAGGACGATCTAATCGTTTTTTCATGGATTTTACAAAATGTTGAATCACAGCTCGCTCACAATATCGCACACTACCAAACCTCCAAGGATTTGTGGAATGCACTGCAGGTCACATACAGCAGTGGAAAAGACTCGCTACAGGTGTTCGATTTGCATAATAAGGCAGCTAAATCGACACAAGGGAATCAGACACTCGAGGAGTTCTGGTTACAACTGCATTCGATTTGGGGAGAGATTGAGGCCCGGAGGCCAAACCCCATGGTTTGCAGCCGAGACATCACATTGTTTAACGACCTTTGGAACGAAACTAAGGTCTACCAATTCCTAGGTGGTATTAACGAGCAATTCGACAACGTCAAAAGGGACATACTCAGGGGAGAGACAGTGCCCTCAGTAGAAGCTGCATATGCAGCCGTTCGGAAGGAAGCCGCCAGGCTCCTAATTTTGGGAGCGGCAACACACACAACCGAACCATCATCGGGCGTGGGCGAGGGTCTGGTTTCGATTGGTGGCCGATCAGACCTAGGAGCTCAAGCAAACGCAGCAAGAGGCTTCCGGCCGGGACAAAAACGGTCAGACTCGACCAGCAAGGCCGGCGAATCATCACTCCGCGGGGACAAAAGCAAGCTGAAGTGTTCCTACTGTGGCATGGGTAAACATACAAAGGAATCATGCTTTCGGCTGATTGGCTATCCCGATTGGTGGGACGACAACCATAAACCGAAGGAGAAGCGACTCTCCGCCGTGGCCAACAACGCAATAATCGGAACCGAGGCGGCGGCGGGCGGCCACGAGACCACCAACGCCAGCCACGCCTTTCAATCGCAGTTTGGAGAGTTACAAGGAAGGCATACCTCCGAGACGAACCACGGTGGGGCTTACCTAGCCACGGGCGAGCCAAACCCTAGCCGATCGGGGTTTCCACAGGAGGAGAGGGCTGCGGCGCATGGAGAGGACAACAAAAGGAAACCGCAGCAAGTGATGACTTTGGACGGGAACCCTAGAGGTAAAGGGTTTGGGTATTTACACCCGAACCCTTCAGAACTCCCATATTTCGTTTTTTGCCCAAACCGAAATAAGTTAAGGTCTGAAGTTTTGAAAATGCCTGATTTAGTCCCTGAAGTATATAAAGCCGCCTATTCAGTTACGTGTGTCGAGAGGAAAAATGATAAGTGGATATTTGATTGTGGTGCAACTGATTGTATGACATTTGATGCTCGGGATTTGTGTGATATTGTAGAATCCCGAATTAAATACATTAATACGGCGAATGGTGGGGTCGCTACGGTAACCGGGATGGGTACATTAGAAATCTCACAAAACCTCAAGATTTCTAATTGCTTATTAGTGCCGACATTGTCAAATAAGTTGTTATCTGTGTCCCAAGTGACGAAGGAGTTGAACTGTACGATGATACTAAACCCAAAGTTTTGCATGCTGCAGGATATCCGGACGGGGACGATCATTGGGCGTGGCACTGAGCATGCTGGTCTGTACTATGTGGATGAGGTTGTCCAAAAAGGATCGGTGTTGCTGGCTCATGGATCGACAGAAGAAGAAATGTGGTTGTGGCACCGGCGGTTAGGTCATCCTTCACTTGGTTATCTTAAGCTTTTATTTCCTAAATTGTTTCCGAATAAATTCCGTACTTTAGAATGTGAGACTTGCATTTTAGCAAAAAGCCATAGACAGACATTTAAACCCAATAATACCCGGCTAGATTCTATTTTTTCCCTCGTACATTCTGACGTTTGGGGTCCCGCGCCTGTTTCTGGATCTCATGGTCTAAAATATTTTGTAATTTTCGTGGATGATTGCACTCGTATGACCTGGACCTATTTTCTCAAAAACAAATCCGAAGTGTTCGAAAAATTCGTACATTTTTTCCATATGGTTCAGAACCAATTCCAGAAAAACATCCAAACCCTGCGTTCCGATAATGGTGGAGAATTTGTCAATAACCAAATGAAAAAATTCTTTCTCGAAAAAGGAATTATTCAACAAACCTCCTGCCCACATACCCCCGAACAAAACGGAGTCGCAGAACGAAAGAATCGAATTCTTCTAGAGATGACCCGGTCTATTTTGATCGAGTCAAGAGTACCAAAAACTTTCTGGCCAGAAGCTGTGGCAACCGCCACTTACCTCCTAAACCGTCTGCCAACAAAGATCCTCAACCTAAATACACCAATCCAAACCCTAGAGTCTCATAGCAGAATACCTCCAACACTTAGCCTACCTCCTAAAGTGTTTGGTTGTTCTGTGTTCGTTCATATACCCAAAGTCGACCGCACCAAACTTGATCCGTGTGCGGTAAAATGTGTCTTCCTAGGCTATGGAGTTAACCAAAAGGGATACCGCTGCTTTGATCCAAAAAGGGGTCACATGTTCACCACAATGAACTGTGACTTCCTTGAGTCTGAATTTTATTACTCCCAATCTAGTGATCAGGGGGAGACTACGCATGAGTCACTAGATTGGATTGGTCAACCATATCTATCCTATGTCGGTCCTCCAGAGTCAGTTAGCCGACCTACCGGACCGATCTCTGACACAATAGTACAGGACAACAAGCCAGATGACATGACCCCCGATTCGTCTCCTAAGGTATCCGAGGTACGCAATTCTTCCCAATCCCTTCATTATGTCACTGAATCTCCTATCATACCAGAAGCAGGAGGTCAGAACGAGAACGAAGCAAACGAGGATAGGGGGAGATATGTTCTACCTCCGAGGGTCAATCGGGGAAAACCACCAAACCGGTACACACCAGAGAAGGAAGCCAGAAAAGATATGTATCCAGTGGCAAATGTCACGAAGGGAAGATTGAGCGATCAGGCCAAGTCGTTCATCATGGCAGTCTACTCAGGAAGTATTCCAACTTCTGTGAAGGAGGCACAACAATCTAATCTCTGGAGACAAGCTATGGACACAGAAATGGAGGCTCTTATGAAGAATGAGACGTGGGAGCTTTGCCAGTTACCTACTGGAAAAAAGGCAGTAGGATGCAGGTGGGTGTATACCATCAAGTACAAACCTGATGGTACGATTGAACGACACAAGGCAAGATTAGTGGCAAAAGGATACACACAGACCTACGGAATAGACTACTCGGAGACGTTCTCCCCGGTTGCAAAAATCAATACGATTCGAGTGCTGCTGTCAGTAGCCGCAACTAATGATTGGCCACTTCGACAACTTGATGTAAAAAACGCTTTTCTGCATGGAGATCTGGATGAGGAAGTCTATATGGAAATCCCGCCCGGGTATGAGAAGGAATTAGAAAAGGGAAAGGTATGCAGATTAAAGAAAGCATTGTATGGATTGAAACAGTCTCCAAGAGCTTGGTTCGGACGATTCACGATGGCTATGAGAAGATATGGATACACGCAGAGTAACTCAGATCATACTCTGTTCCTAAAAAGGACGGATAGGGGTATAACTTGTCTAATTATATACGTGGATGACATGGTCATTACAGGAGACGATGAAGCAGAAATGAAGAATTTGAGAAGCAGACTGTTCATGGAGTTCGAGATGAAAGACTTGGGAGATTTGAAGTATTTTCTTGGTATTGAGGTACTACGATCTAAACAAGGAATCTTCATCTCACAGCGGAAATACGTGTTGGATCTGCTAGCAGGTACAGGAATGTTAGGCTGTAAACCAGCAGAGACACCTATGGTTGTAAACCATGGACTGCAGATAAGAGAAGATGGTATACCAGCAAACGAGGAAAAGTACCAAAGTCTGGTGGGCAAACTTATCTACCTTTCTCACACTCGACCTGATATTGCCTATGCAGTGGGTGTGGTCAGCCAGTTTATGCACCAGCCCCAACAGGATCACATGGAAGCTGCATGGAGGATTGTAAGGTATTTGAAGGGTACCTCTGGACATGGTGTACTATTCAAGAACAACGGGCATCTAAAGATCAAAGGGTATACAGATGCAGACTGGGCAGGGAATCCTAATGATCGAAAGTCCACGGCGGGATACTTCACCTTTGTAGGAGATAATCTGGTTACTTGGCGGAGTAAGAAGCAGAAGGTCGTCGCTCTATCTAGTGCCGAGGCAGAATTTAGGGGAATTGCAAGAGGAGTTACCGAGATACTTTGGCTCACAAAGTTACTAACGGAAATCGGTTTTCCTCCAACTGAAGCTTGTGACCTTATGTGTGACAATAAGGCAGCAATAAGCATCTCCGAGAACCCAGTCCAGCATGACAGAACCAAACATGTGGAAGTAGACAGACATTTTATAAAGGAGAAGCTAGAAGGAGAAGTCATCTCATTGCCCTTTGTTCGATCAGAAGACCAACTTGCGGATATCCTCACCAAGGCAGTCAATGGGAGGGTATTTCGAGAAACTCTCTTCAAGTTGAGTATCAGCGATCCTACTACTCAACTTGAGGGGGAGTGTCAGAAATAGCAATTATAGTAGAATATATCAGTTTCTATATATATTTGTACTGAGTAATGACAATATATTTACCATAGGCTAGACTAGGAATATTGTAAAATAGCCTAATGTAGTTTGTTACCTTTCTTAGTCTGTAGGCCATGTATACATACCTGCTCAACTGTTAGAACAAAATAAGATACAAGGAAATCCATATTGAAATTTCGGATTCACTATTGCAACACAGGTGGCAGTGCTGAACCACCGTACAGTGGGGGCTACGTGACCCACTGCGGCTGGAACTCAGTGTTGGAAGCGGCGAGTGCAGGTGTTCCAATTATTGGACGGCCGTCATATGCGGAGCATAAGCAGATTAAACTGCTCATGGTGCAGGAGATGAAGATTGTCTTACTATAAAGACAACGGAGGAAGACGATGAAGTCTGCCAGTCTATTCGGAAGAATATTCAGATATTGAAGTAAGAGTCCGAGATTCCTTCATTAAAGAATACAACTTCGTGTATATAAACTAACAATGACATTGTCAATACATTCCCTGCAGCATGTAAAAAAGAAACTACAGGGAGACGATGGCGTCTGTAGTTGATACGCTACGATCCTTTTTCATGGGCCGTTCAACTTTCAGAGCATCTCCGATAGCTAAGAAATACAACAACTGCGCTAATAAAGAGTAGAACAAACTCGGCAACCTCACCAACAAATAATATGTGAGGATACCATACTATGACACTCTTCAGTTCTTCCTTTCGCTGAATCACAGAGACCACATGGTCACCTATGAACCTCATATTCATCGCGTTGTTCCACACTACGTTGCTGGTTGGGTTATCTTTTGTGAGAAATGACCCTGCTGAGGCGAAGAATCATAAATCAAGTACCCAGTGCTTGGAGGAAGTGTAGAGGAAGCATAGCCATGATCAGTCTGTTGTCCAAACGCACCCTTAATAGGCTGTTGCTGCTGAACAATCCTTCCCTGGGCACTGTATCCATAGGGAACTGAGTCAACACGACTAGTTACTGGAACTGGGACCCCTGAGTACTGCATTGGCATTTGCATGCTGCTGCTATAAAGTGTCTCTTGAGATTGCGGTGGTGGATTTGTTGCCTGACCAAGTGAGGGAGCCCTCATCTGAGGAGGCAAAGATGATTGCTGCTGCTGCAGTGGTGGTTGCATAGGATGAGGCAACTGCTGGGACCATTGCTGCTGATACTGAGGATAATAAGGAGACAGGTTCTGTGTTTGATTCATCTGAGATTGTCCCACCCTGGGCATGTCTTGCATCTGAGATGTCCTTCCTTCAGGATCACACGCTACATAATGAATCTGGGTAGCAGTGGATTGATTTGGTATCTGGGTATGCTGCAGATAATAGTTCTGCATCTGAGGCACATTCTGTGAAGGCAGAGGGAAAGATTGTTGCTGTTGATGGGGCAGGATCAAAGCTAACTGTTGGTTCAACCCATTGGGTTGAATCTCGGTCTTTCTGGAATCGGATGCAGAAGCTGAAGATTTGTCCTCACTAGCTTGTGAACCATGTGAAGAAGTCTCTTTCTGGGCAAGTTGAAGCTTTTCTAGTTCTTCCTGGGTATCAGCAAGTTCTTGCTTATCTCTGAGAATCTGTACCGATCGATGAACCTAAACCAAACATAAGATATGAAACATCAAATTTAATGTAGAATAGAACATGTTTTTTTTTCCAGATTAAAAATCAAATCACCTCATGGATATGTTCATCAAGGGCCTCAAACTTTATTTCAGTCTCGCTATGATCGCCAGTCATCTCCTGACGCATTTCACCAACTGATTTCTCAACATTGTAACAGTACAACTCCAACTGGGAAAGACGAGAGCCTAACCCCTCCAGAAAGCGCACAATGTTCTCACAATGTTTTTTCATGCTTCTATCGACGATTGCAGTCAAGTCTTGATGAATAGAATCCTGTTCATGGGGGAAAAAAACGTAAATTTTTCTGTCTGTAACATAATAAATCGATTCTTATAAGTAATGACTTTTATTGCAAAATGTTCAGGTAAACAAAACCTTGATCTCTATCAAAGTAATCCACCCTATGACTTCTCAATATCCCCTTCTCCTACCTTGGTATGATTCTAGCAAAGGGAATTTATATTGTAGGTGGGTGTGAATGAAATCGCAATCTATAGCATCTTCAGCAGAACAACCACTCAAAAACCTCTAGAGCATACCAGAAAACCCTTCAAAGTTCAAACCCTAAAGGAAGTACCTTGGTGGAATTGGTGCCGCCGGCAGGATTAGAGTTGCTTCCATTAGTAGATTCCTGATTTTCGTATCCCTCGTAAGAGTAGAAGATATCATCTGTGGAAAAATCAAACTCCTTGGTTCCCGAGTTCGCCTGAGCAGATGATCTAGATGCCATATCGTGGTAAACCGATTTGCAGAGCAGTGAAGAAGCAAACCGAAGCTAGGGTTCCTTCGCAGAGGAAGCTTTCCGATTCCTTTATAGTGTGGACGAGTGGAGAATCGTTTCAAACGTGTCAGGATTTAAACAGTTGAAAAGAGGAAGACGCAGAAGAACGGAAATGGAGTTTTGGGAGAAGACTACAGATTTGGATAACGATGGGATCTTGTCTGAGACATTACTTTCCGTCTTTACCCCTAATGTTTATATATTTAATAGGAAACTACCGAATTAGTACCCGAATTTGTGGCGGATTAGCAAGTAATACCTAAACGTATTTTTTGTAGCTACTAAGTAGCCGAACTTATGAAAATTAGCAAATAGATATCTACTGTTAATTTCCGTTAAGAATAAACGGTAAATATCACGTGAGGAGCAAACAGATACCTGAACTTACACGAATGAGCAAGTAGGTACTTGAATCAGTTCAGAACCGGTTCGGTCGAACTACTTTTTAAAAAAAAAAAAAAATTATATACCAAACGCATGCATGACTCAACTTCAGACGTTCTCATAGTGTTTCTTGATGCACTGAGAACGTTTGGAGTTGAGTCATGCATGTGTTTGGAATATAAACCTTACTTTTTTATAAAAAAATAATAAAGTAGATTGACTGAACCAGTTCAGGTACCTACTTGCTCATTCGTGTAAGTTCAGGTACTTGTTTGTTCCTCACGTGATATTTTCTATTTATTCTTAAACAAAATAGGTGTCTATTTGCTTATTTAATAAAGTTCAGCAATCTATTTGCTACAAAACAAAATTTAGATACCTACTTGCTAATCATCCACAAGTTCGAAACGGGTTCGAATACCAGTTTGGTAGTTTTCCATATTTTATAATTTAACCTATATAGTTATTTTGTCTCGCATTTCCCCACATTATAGTTAGCAAATTGTTTCATTACGATCTGAATCTTCACCATTACAAATATTACATACTTCAAAGAACATCGCACAAAGAATTTGTAGTACATTTTTGACCATTTGATGTAAATTTTAACACGACCAACCCTTAAATTCGAGGAAAAATGTGTCATTTTCCAAACCCACAGATACATTACGTATATTTACCGCCCGCGAACACACAAGCCTTTGAGGTCGCCAGTGAGGTGATCCGTGCCTTGGAGACGAGCCAATCTGCAAGAATGCTCCGTTACAAGTCTATATGTTGATGTTCTCTCCCAAGGAAGGAAGCTAAAATCATCACCGTAATCCTCGGCCCCACTGACCACGAGCTGCCATAGAAAGGACCCGCCTCCAGATCCGTTCTTCCTTGCAGAGTCATAAAGAATGTCGAAGATGATCTTGAAGAACTTGTCTCTCTGGGCCGGTTGATAATCGGGGTTCAGATTTGAGTACCCAAATTCAGTAAACATGACGGGTTTCTTGAAATCTTTGTCGCCATCATCAAGGTGGGATTGCACCCATTTTGCAGTGTATTTGAGCTTACCCTCGAAATTGTTCTTCTTTAACCTATCAAATGAGAATGTATAAACAGATAATTAACAAGAATACCTAAAAACGTTTTCTTTTGCTCTTTATAGAAAAGCTCAAACATATGAAATGAAGATCCAAAAGATACATTGTAAAAAAAAATGAAAAAAATGAAAAACTTTTGATCACCAAATGTATTGTTGAAAATATCACTGTGACAAATAACAATACCACACCGGTGGTATAATACAAATTTGAGCATCATATATACAACAAGGTTACCTCCTCCTATCACCAATTGGTTTTAGGATGGAATCCGAGTTGTATATTGTGGTTGCTATTTGGGTGTGGCTTGACCCCGATAATAAAATTTAACATGGTATCAGAGCCCGATTTCATTTGACGGGGTTGGGTTGTTTCCCATTGTGGGTACCCGATGTGGGTTTGTTGTGTCCCCCGAGTTGTATATTGTGGTTGCTATTTGGGTGTGGCTTGACCCCGTTAATAAAATTTAACATGTATTTCCCCAAACCTGATTAAGCTTTTCTGAGTCATTTATCATCCTGTTAGGCTCATAAAAGAAATTTTTTGTTGGATCTGAGTAGTATTACCCAAGCTTTATTACCATGCACAATCAATGAAGAATAAGAGGTTTGAGGTGTTTTAGAAAACCAAAAAACATGTCTCCCCAACCAAGATCAATGTTATGGCTTTAATGGCATAAGATTTTCATCTCTTACTGGAAAATTAAGTTTTTCTGTGAAAAAATGAAGTTCAGTAGCATAAAGTGCTTACCAATGATCTGGATATATATGTGCAGAGGCGAAATCAATAGATGAAAAATTGGAATTTCGAATGAAGTCGGACCCAAGAAGTGCCGCCCACTCTCCTAGCTCGGGTTGAGGATTCACTGTCAATCGTTTAGGGCTTTTCGGACCATAAAATCCTTCAAGACCCACAGTCACCAGATGCTTCTTATCAATTGATTTCACAAAATTTGACATCTCTTCAATCCAATCCTACATTTTTATGCAACATAATCAATACATTTAAGCCAAACTCAATCAAATGGATATGGACATACATAATATCTTATCTCAATCAAATATAAAAGAAAAATGATTGAAAAAAGAGAGATTTCCACAACTTTGAAGAAAGTATAAGAACAAAATCCATACAAACAATAATGTGTTTCTGGTGATTTCTCATTCTAATTCAGGTGCTTCATTACCTGAAGAGTATCTCCGGATGGATCTGTCATGCAACGTGGCTCGTTTATCAGTTCCCATGCAAAAATGGTTGGATCGTTCCTATATTGGATCCCCGTGATGCTGTTTCTCCTCGTCAGGATAGTCTAGAAGATCAAAGAAGTCAGATTTATGGCCTACTTGCAGCAATCAACACTGTAACTAATGGCAAACTAACTGTACTGCAGAAAGGAGAAGTTTTTTACTGTGAATTTCTATCATTCGATGTAAATATTGACTAACGGTTCAAAAAATTACTTTTTGGGGGTCAAAACGAATTTAAGCATCACGGATTTTAAGAACCCCATTACAAAAATATGCACCTTCACGTAATTCTTGAAGTATCTTCGGGTGGAAGGATCATAGAAGAACGAATCGTTTGAAGGGCTCAAGCCAACACCTTCATCCATTGCCCACTTGACGTATTGGGATTTCCCACCATATGCATTCAGATTATTAACCAAACAAAGAAGCAATCTGATCCCATGATAGCTTGCCTCTGCAATAACTTGATCTAAAGTCTGCAGCAGTAAATATTAACAATTTAGAACATATAACAGCTAGGAGGAAAGGTTCTCATTCAAGTCTATCATAAGTTCCATAGTTGCAATTTGCTCGTTCAATCCGCAGTATAAATCTTCTAAATCATGGAAAATTCAGATGTTAAGATTGTGAAAATACTCCATTAGAAGACCGCATTTATGAATTGCAGATGTTAAGCAAATTGAATATTAAGATGCAATTCTGCAGTAAGTCACCATCAAATTGATCAAATGTTAACTAAATGAAGTAGATGATTATGCAAACAGATCGAATGACGTACCCGAAAGATTTGTTCATCAAAATGACCGGGAGAAACCTGGAGAGCGTTGTAATCGCCATCATTGAACGCCCAAGTTCGACAAACTGTCAAACCCAGTTTTGAACCAGCTCGCATAATCGCACGAACCTTGCTAATGCCGTAATCGCGACCAGCTCGATCCAACAACCAATACGAATTCCAACCATTAACATAGAAGGGTCTGCCGTCTACCACAAATTGCGACCCAGACACTTTAACAAAATCAAGCTCTGGTACTATGTAGTTGTTGAGCCCTAAATCACCAAATGACAAAAAAATGAAAGCTAGACAGAAAGAAAGGCCGAGGATTGGATAGAACGCGCCATTCCATCCCGCCATTCTTGATTTGGGATGCATGACCACAGTTCGCAGCCGACTCGCGGCCGATTCGAATCGTACGAATCTGCAGTTTCTGAATCCCAAATCACAATGTTTTTTAGCGAGAAGGTCGAGGAATCCGAGGAGGAGGCTAAAAAAATCGATTTTTTCTCGGATTCGGGTTTATCTAGGAAATGAGGGTTCGATAGATCGGCCCAGATGGCTCCTGAAACCACGATGAGACTAGAGAACATAAAAGCGAGATGCTTTTACTTTGAATGCAAGAAACCAAGGGTCTGCTTGTCGTTCAGATCCATGGTCGAAGAAGAAGAGGCCAGAAAATGCAAGGCAGAGGCTTTAAATCAATTAAATAATGGAGGTAAAACAGTGAAAGTGAAGAAGAGGAAGAAATCGAGGGGGTTCCAGTAGCTCAAATGAGTGTCGACTGAGGAGGAAGGTCTGTACTGTGTAGGCTGTAGCTGTTGTAAACTGTATATTCATTCATCACCTCCTTTTGATTAAGAAAATTGTGTCCAGATCTAATTTTCCTTGTCAGTTCAACAACTAGTGGAAGAAACGTTCTAGAATATGTTGGATCAAATACACCGTATTCTCTTTTCAGATGTTTGCTCTTTGGACATGCACAAAGGAAAGTTTGGGATGTCTCATTGTTTTCCTTCCGATGACAAAGTAAGTCTGAGGTTGTAAGGATCTGGTATTAGAGAATACTTATTTTCTAATAAAGGTGTTACTGAACTATTTATAACATTTCATACATGTAACCATAGTTGAGTCAAAACTTACCATGGTCATCCTTGTTGTCCTCAGGCGAGCTGACTATAGTTACTTTACCGAATATTCTCTTGTAGTGGCTACTCCACTTTAGGTTATCCTTTATATTTTTTTAATACTAGACGTGCTAAAAGCAACCGGCCTAAGTCATATGGGTGCAGGCGCACCATCTAAGGTGGTCAGTGAATGCGGTGTCACTCACTAAAACTGTCTCAAATTTCCTTTTGGCGCATTCATTAAGGGCGACGCCTTAACGGGCCTAACCATCAAGGGCGACGCTTTCACGGGGTGTCATAGGCGACGCCTCTACATAATCAGGCCTTAAAGAGATGAAGTTTAAAATGCTTATTGAGTCAAATATTAACCATTTCCCAATTCAATATTTATAACCAATCAAAATCATTACAGGTTCACCTTGATTTTCCAAAACCGAACATTATGGATAATTTTATATATACAAATCCGACCGGATCCTTTTATATTTTTAAAGTTAAAACCTCTCTGTAGAAATATAATTAAAATTATTTTTTCCCTTTTAATATTGAATTTAAATTATTATTGAATACTTAGTTGGTAAATTGTTCAATTTACTGATTTAGATTCACCCGTTGCATACTCATAAAGACTGTTAATATCAGGTTTGTAAATTGTAATAGCTAGAAGCCTAGAAATAATAATATTGAATTTAGAAATTTGATTTCAAAATAAATTTTAGAACTTTATTGCGTGGCGACGACAAAGGCTCCATTTTCGATGCTCTGATTTCAGTAATAATTACAAATATTTTAAACTCAAAATATTAATAATATTTCCAAGGAATATTTATATTTAAATAAATGCCACTGAATCTTGGGAAGATGTTCCTGGACTTTGCAATGTTTCTCCCACTCCATTCGGCAAGATTTGTGGAATAAACATATAACTGGTTAGGGAAAATAATTTTCAAAATACTTTTTAATTTTTATATTAAAAACTTGAAGGAAAAAAAGTTATTTATTATCTATATTTTGTTATAAACATAAACTCATATTTATTATTTTAGTTTTTCAAATTTCCCCATTTTTATGTATTTTAATAATTATTTATAATTTGGACCAATTACATATCGTCACACCAATTTTTTTATTCATATTTACCTAATGAAAAACAAATAAAAAATCAGGTTTAATAGTCTATACTTAGGGTAAATTAATAATTTATCCCCTAATATTGAGACATAATTCAAAATTTCCTTAATACTTTCGTTTATTTGTTTTATTTCTTAATATTTGACTATTATTCGAATTTATCTCTTACACAATTGCAAAATAACACAATATATTTATAAGAATATTACAATTTAACTCTTCAAATTTTGTATATATGTTACAATAGAGTAATTCTTCGATCGGGTCTACCATTTTTTACCTCCCAAAACTCTAGTGTATAAATCTGCATTAACTAATGAAAGTTGTGGGGAAAAAAACAATTAAAAATGTACCGACAATTGTGAACTTTGAATTAAGGTTAAATATTAAAAAACAAAAAAAAACATATATCAGCTTTGACGAAACCGGTCGGCGGTCGTGTGCTTACCATTTGAATCTAATAAATTGGATGTTTTTTTTCTTCCTTTATTTGCTTTCATAATTATGTTATTATCAGTGAATATTAGTGTAATTAAATATATTAATGATCTGGAAACTTTTTTGCTATGTACTTACCCTTATTCATTTGTCAATATTTATAAGTAGTAAAAATATTAATATACCCATAAAAATTACCACAGTAAATATTTTAAATAATTTTATTTATTTTTTATAATAAAGAAGTTAACCTCTTCTTTAGCGTAGTATTAGTAGATAGGGCAGTTTGGGCCATGGGGGGCCATATAAAACATGGCCCTGGCCCATTTAAAACATATGGCTAAACTGGGCTTATCGTGACAATAGTTTCGCTGAAAATTGGAAATTGGAAGATGAGATTATATTGGAGTGATAACTCATGGTATCAGAAATAAAGATTATTCGTGCGTTTCATGACTAATTATATTATCTTATTAATTATATCGTGTGTAAATAAATAAATTTTAAATATATTGCCAAATTCATAACATGAAAAATACGATACAATTATTAAACAAATTACACACATCATGCATAATTAACTTTTATACAATTTGTTTATATATATATGTGACAAGTCGTGTCACGCAATACAAAACATTATAAAACAACACAACATAATACGAAATTTTCTAAATTCATTATTTAATATCATAATCAATTTTAAAACCCACGAGTAATTACAAAAATAATTCCATTTATTCAATAAATACACTTAATTATATTTAATTATGTATATGCATATATTTAGTATTAACATCAAAATCTTATACACATAAATTATTATTTTTTCTTCAATCATCTTGTATATTTCAGAGTTTTCCACCATTCAACAATAATGAATTTATAACATTTGTAATAAGAGTTTATTGTGTAAGTTTATAAATGTCTTATATTTTTTCACAAGTAAACTTATAATTCTATCATGGCGGGTATGACGCTCAAACAGCGGCATGTGTTTGAAATTCATAGCGCACCTCCGAAGGAAACTATTAACACGCTCTGAAAAGATGCTGTTGGTTTTTATGTTTCGCGAATTGTTAAAGCTAGCTAGTTTTGGTTGTGTAATTTGAACTTGGGTGATTAGTTGTCACCTATAGCATTCTTATTTAATCCATAATTATAAATATAAAAAAAAAACTTATAATTCTAATAAAAATATTCACAAAATGAGAGACTATAAAGTGTTTGTTCTTGTTCTCGATCTATGTGTCTAATTTTAAATGTATGAATGTATAGAGAAAGTACGTACGTTGGTTTCCTTTCCATGCATCAATGAGGTTAGGGCTCGTTTTGATGAACAAATTGATTGCTCCATAAATATAATGCTTTTTATTTGCATTAATATATAGTAGATAGATAGATATCTGCACAAACCTACCTCTTAAATATTTATTTATTTATTTGATTAAGTAGGTGGATTGAAGAGACTATCTTATATAGTGAGAAAATAATTTACATATAAAATTATAAATACTCAATGGTTGCTTTGGCTTACATAAGGTTTAGCTATTTGAAATTTGAGTGACACAATAATTCATTTGCCAGTAAAACTTTAAAAAACAAATATTATTAAGGGATTCTATATGAAATTGCAATTTACTAATTTCGTCTAATTAAATGTTAAATTGTGACAAAAATTTATACTTTGTTTACTATTGTACTCTATTTTATGTGTGACTTGCTAGTAGATTTTTTTTTTTTTAATGTATTTCATTAATTAAACTTTGTGAATTGTGATTATAAACACTTTGATAGTTAAGCTTTAGAAAAAAATTATAATTTGTAAGTTGACACGTGATAATTTATAATTATGTGCATATATTTCTATCAACATTTAATATAAAAGTATGCTGAGCTAACAAATTATAATTTTATGTAAAATTAATTGACAATTTATTTAAAAGAAGAATTAAAGTAGCAGATTTTCTATAATCAAGTAAGTTTAGCTAATAAATAAGTGATCATCTCTCATTCATAAAACATGCACATGTTTGTTTTAAGGGTTAATTATCAAATAGGTAGCTAAACTTGACATGATTTGACAAATATGTACCCAAATATTTTTTTTTACCGCAATAGGTTGCCGAACTTTTGGAAATTAACAAATAGGTTTCTGACGTTAATTTTTCAATTGGTTTGTGACGGATACTAGTTCAAAAACTAGTTCAGAACCGTTTGATCGAAAAACTTTTTTTAAAAAAATGTATGATTTATATACCAAACACATGCATGACTCAACCCTAAACCAAGTCATGCATGTGTTTGGTATATTTTTTTAAAAAAGTAATTCGATCAAACCGGTTTTCGTCACAGACCAACGGAAAAATTAACGTCAGAAACCTATTTGCTAATTTCCAAAAGTTCAACAACCTATTTGCGGAAAAAAAATTAATTTAGGTAATTATTTGTCAAACCGTGTCAAGTTCGACTACCTTATTGATAATTAAGAGTTGTTTCAATCATAAACAATAGTGTCGTACTCCTTAATATAGAAAATTTTGCGTAAAAAAATATTTAAAATATTAGTGTATATTTGGAGTATTTTAAGTTATTTTTTTTTTTAATGCTCGGGGTGTTTCTGCCATACTACCATCTTTGACTTGACCAGATCACAATAGTGGTATTTTAAGTGCGTATTTAACTGGACAAATATAGGTAACAAAGATATATTATATTAATCGAGATGTGTAAATATATTTATATAAATGCATCAATCAAAGCAATATTATATACCATTTTCACTTAGTCTGCCTTACTTTTCAAATATAGGGTTGAAAATTTGTATAAATAGGCTAACACCTATACAATATCACATAATTACTGCAAATTTTTTTTAGTTATTTTGTTATCAATTACTTAGTAGTTACTTTTACAGAATCTATCTATTTAATCTGTTATGAATTTAAATTGTTTATATATTTAAACTATTTATAATTTTATTATAAATATATATAATTAACAGATGAGATTTCAAAATAAATGGGAGACGCCAAGAAATTGAAAGATCCAAAACTATTATACAAACTTACAAAACACAGTGGACTAAAGACACAACAATCGACTCCACTAGATGATCACAAAGTCAAAAATATACAGTTACTCTCCCATTAAGAAAAGCACAGCGAGATAGAGACACAGTTGAGGTCTGTCACCAGAGAGGAGAGGAGAGGGAGAGGAGAGAGATGGGTTCTGTAACTTCTATTGTGTTGACTGGGTGCCATAGACGGCAAAGCCGTCCAATATTACCTATGTAATATATAAATACATTATGTGTGTAATATGTAATATGTAATATGTATGGATAGTGAAGAAGAAAGCGGAAGAATGGGTCTAACGTTGAACGATCACACAAACGAACCCCAATCCAGCGCATAATCTGTTTTGGTAACTAAGTCCTCTCCTCCACTTTCAATCAATCTCTATCTTATTCTTCTGTTTTATGCAGTAAAAAATCCATCTTTCCCTTACCCATTTTTGATCAGCAAAGTCTTCGATCAGTTTCCTCGTTGTAGTAGGTGTTGGGTGGTTCTATTCTAAACTCTCTCTCCCCGCTTTACCTTTTCATATTTGGCAATTTCGGCTTTCCTTTTCTGTTCCATCTCCTCTGTACAGACATGGAGTCTTGATTTCGTGATTCTGGTTTGTAAAGTTCGGTTTTTTCGTCTCTGGGTGATCGGATTGATTCGAATCCGAGATGGGTTGTATACACTCTAAGTCCTCGGCGGTCGACGACAGCAGGGAAAGCCCCAAGGATCGGGTGTCGTCCAGCAAGCGAGTCTCCGAATTGAAGGATCCGATTCCGGCGAGATTGGGCTCGTCCAGGAGAGAGAATGGTTCCCGACCAAAGAGTGGCGATGGCGGGGTTATGATGATCGAGAAGAAAGCAAATGGTTCTTCCAGACATCTCTACGATCACCATCAGCTTGAGAAGAAGACTGATCAAATTGAGAAGCAGCGGAGAGAGAGAGCAGAAGCTCTTGCTATTTCTGTTGTTGTTAATGATCATCCACGCGCCGGTAGGGTTCCTAGAGCCGCTGAAGGCGAGCAGGTGGCCGCAGGGTGGCCGGCGTGGCTCTCAGCTGTCGCCGGCGAAGCTATCAATGGGTGGCTACCGCTAAAGGCTAATACATTTGAGAAGTTGGATAAGGTATTTGCTCACTTCCTGACCATTGATTGATTCTTACATTTCAATTGGAAAAAACTTTTTTCGGCTTATTGTTGAAACCATTATGCTTCTTCTCCCTTATTTGCATCAAAATTGAATAGTTCGCATCAAAATTGAATAGTTCCTTGAAATTAATTCACTTACTGTGGTATCTGCTCAGTTTGACCTAATCTCCCATAAACAGGCCATTATCTACTCATATCAACACAAGATGCTTGATAAAGAAAGATTCTTGAAAACTTCTTTAAGCAGTTCAGGATTTGTGGGTTTGCCTTAATTAAGTGATGATTCTATTCTTCAAATTGCAGATTGGCCAAGGAACATACAGTAGTGTCTACAGAGCACGCGATGTTGTTCATAACAAAATTGTCGCCCTAAAAAAAGTAAGGTTTGATAACATGGACCCGGAAAGTGTCAAGTTCATGTGTAGGGAAATTGTCATATTGCGCCGCCTCGATCACCCCAATGTTATAAAGCTAGAAGGAATGATCACATCACAAATGTCTTGTAGCTTGTATCTAGTTTTCGAGTATATGGAACACGATCTTACTGGACTTGCAGCTCGTCCTGGTCTCAAATTTACTGAACCACAGGTACTCATATAGTGATCTTTATCATATATTTATTATAGAGATAATTACTTAATTGGTTACACATGTTTGACTAATGTTCAGAATGGTTACACATGTTTCAAAATGTGATTAATTGGTTTTGAAATGAGACTAATTGGTTTTGTTACTGTTCACAGTTAGAAATCACGAAATCACAGTTAAGTCACTATTTAGATATGTAAAATGACGTAATTACCTTTTTCATCAATCAAGTTGTGTTCTTCATCAACCAAGATGTTATTCATCACCGAATTGAATTGAAGAACCCATAATTGAATTTCTGGGTTCTTGAAGAACCCAGAACCCAGAAACGCGATTATGGGTTCTTCGATTCGATTATTGTTCTTGAAGATGATTCTGTGTTCTTCAATACCACTAGGGGCATAATAGTCATTTCACAATTCAATAATATGTTAAAAAATGTAATTAACGGTTTACTAACGGAATAATCAATTAATCACATTGGGAAAAACATGTGTAACCAATTAGTCACATAGCATGATAGACACGTGGACGACGGTTACGATAAGTATGGTTACAGGCGACGCCTACAAAAGAAGAATCATCTTCTAAGCGAATTGGCGTCGCCTATAAATGAAAAGATATTAAGAAAATGACTTTCAGAAGGAGTTTAAATTCTCAAATAAGCGTCGCTCATTTAAGACTTCGGGGGCAGATGATGGGTTATAAATATTGGACTGGGCTGGGCTTAATATTCGGCTCAGATAAGCCTTTTGGACTTCATTCTTTTTAGGCCCAGCTAGTTACAGGCGTCGCCTGTGTCTTCACAGACGGAGGCGTCGCCCTTGAAGACATGCACATGAAGGCGTCGCCTAATTGGGGTTCGCCAGAAAGCATTTCAGGACCAGTTTCAGTGGATGACAGTGCATTCACTGTCCACCTTAGATGGTGCGCCTGCACACCTATGACTTAGGCCGGCTGACTTTAGCATGCCTAGGATTAAACAAATACAAAGGAGGATCTACAATAGAGTAGCCACTAAAAACGAATATGCAGTAAAGTAACTATGGTCAATGCTTCTGAGGACAGCTAGGAGGACTAAGGTAAAGTCTGACTAAACCATGGTTACAGGTATGAAGTACTATAAATAGCTCATCATCATCCTCATTACAGACTAAGTATTCTCTGAAACAGAAACCTTACATTCACATATTACAAACAAACTCCGACTGACTTAATCATCGGAGGGGAAACAACGGGACTTCCCGGGCTTTCCTTTGTGCAGGTATACGGAGCGGGTATCCGAGACGGGAATACGGTGTACGTGATCCAACACATTGGCGCCGTCTGTGGGAACCATTGAGCGAAAATCAGCCATGGCTCCACCAACAACAAGAGCAAAGACCATTCGTGAAGTGAATGATGAGGACTCGCTCCAAAACCTGCAGCAGCATTTGGGACAGACCTCATACATACCAATACAAATGGTGCGACCTAGGTCTGTGCAGCAAGAAAATATTCAGGCGGAAGAAGTGCCTCCTGAAGAGCAGAGGTACGACAACGACACACCTAGAGCGGCGCAGTCTCGCATAGACTCGTCGTTCGCCAGAGCGCCGCCTCGACAAGTGGACATAAATGCAGAATTCATCCAGACACCAGCGTTCATGATGGCTCTCGATGAGCTCTTGGACAGAAGGGATCAAAGGACAGCTGCTCGGGCAGCTCAAAGAGCAAGCGCTCAGGCGGCGCATGAAGCCACATCAAGGCCAGCAGGCGCACCAGCAAATCCATCACCTGAGACGTTTCCTGTGGCAGGCATGGGGGCAGTAGGGGCTATTGTACCTGTGGCGCCTGCTCCAAGGATGTTAAGTGAAGACAGGGTCAAAGAAATCGTAGCTGAAACGCTAAAGGAGCAAAAGAATCGAACCATGCCTCACCTTCGAGACAGGTCGACGCATCCGTTCGCCCCAGCGATATTATCGGTGGCACTACCAGCACAGGTGCAGCCGACTTTTCGCATAGATACGTACAATGGGGATACTGATCCGGTCTTCCACATACAAAGACATGAAAATTCTTTGTTGGGAAGAACAAGTGAGGAAACTCATTTGGCGTTGCTATTTCCAGCTACTTTGGGCGATGTGCCTGCACATTGGTTTTTCAACCTACCCAAGGCATCAGTAAACTCGTGGACAGAGCTGAAGGACAAGTTCATCGTACAATACATGGGAGGGCGTCGCCTGCTAAAAAGTGTGGGAACGCTCGATCATATCAGGCAGGGGGACCAGGAAAGTTTGGGCGACTTCTATTCTCGATTCAACAGGGAATTGGCTGGAATTGATCAAGCCATCACGCAGGGAGAAACCATCCGAGCCTTCATAAGAGGATTGGGCCCAAAGGGATCGACTTTGTACGACAGTTTGAGTGTCCTACCAGTCAACACCGTGGAGGAAATGGCAGACAGAGTCAAGTCTTACATAGACTTAGAGATTTCACGAGAAGGAAGAAAGATCCACAAAGAAGCGTCCAGAAAAGAGCATGCAGAAGGAAAAAGACCAGAGCAACGCTCCTCAAAGCATGATGAGCGAAAGCATGAGGATAAGCGTCGCTCTTTCGGACCAAGGCCTGCTAGAGAAGCTTTCCAAAGCTACACCCCCCTGAATAGGGAAATTTCCATAATTTTAACAGAGATGGAGAAGAAGAATTGGGCGACGCCTCCTCCACCAAGGAAGCCAGACGCGGTTATGGGAAATAATCCTAACCAGTATTGCAGATACCACCGATGTAAGGGCCATCATACGGACGACTGCTATATTTTGAAGAAAGATATAGAAAGGTTGATCCAACAGGGGCACTTGAAGAACTTCTTGGCCCGACGCCAAAGGAGTAGGAGTCCGAGGAAGAGGGCGTCGCCTAGGAATATGCCACATGGGGTAGGGCCTAGCAACAAGGTGGAGGATTTGAACATGATTAGTGGAGGCTTTACCTCGGGTGGAGAAACCTGTTCAGCAAGGGAGGGATACGCTTCCCAAATGTCTGGAACCGACAAGCTAGGAAAACGACCAAGAGAGGAGGAGGAGGTGATCATTTCCTTTTCAGAAAAGGAAATGGGACATGTCACTTCTCCTCATGATGATGCCTTGGTGATTACTATGGGCGTCGATCGATTCAACATGAAGAGAATATTGGTGGACTCAGGAAGTTCAGCTGATATCCTATTTTTGGATGCATACAAACGAATGGGAAGAAAGGAAAAGGATCTGAAAAAGGTCAACTTTCCTTTGATGGGCTTCGCCTCGCACACCACCTACCCGGTAGGAGCAGTGACTTTGCCGGTCAGCTTGGGCGAAGGATGGCAAGTTTTGAACTTCGACATCACTTTCATTGTGGTGGACGCCCCAGCATCTTACAACGCCATTTTGGGAAGATCGACATTGAACCCAAACAAAATGGTACACTCCACGTATCATCAGTTGTTGAAATTCCCTACACCCCATGGTGTAGGGGTTGTGAAGGGAGACCAACCAGCGGCACGAAGCTGCTATGTCCAGGCGACGCGTCGCCACGTCAAGAAAAAAGAATCCTTGGCAATCCAGACAGAAGAAGATCCAAGGGAGGAAAGGAGTCGCCCTCAACCCGTGGAAGGATTGAAGAAGGTGGAGATTGATGGTACAGGGAAGGAAGTATCTATTGGAGCGACGCTCGGGGAAGATGAGGCTGCTGCTCTTTCCATGCTCCTGGTGGAGTTCAAGGAATTATTCGCTTGGAAACCAAGCGATATGCCGGGCATCAGCAAAGATGTCATTGCCCATGAACTCAATCTAGACCTAAATGTCAGGCCTATTGCTCAGAAGCGACGCCCTGTAGGTGAGGAAAAGGCGATTGCCATCAAGCAAGAAGTAGGAAAGCTCATTGAAGCAAAGTTTGTGAAGGAAATCAGGTTTCAGACCTGGGTCGCCAACCCTGTGTTGGTGAAGAAAAGCAATGGGAAGTGGAGGATGTGTATTGACTATCGCGACTTGAATAAAGCATGTCCGAAGGATTCTTATCCTTTGCCCAGAATCGATCAATTGGTCGACGCCACTTCTGGACACGAGCTACTCAGCTTTATGGATGCGTATTCTGGTTACAATCAAATACAAATGGCGGATGGCGACGCTCAACATACCGCTTTTTATGCGGATAGCGACATATATCATTACACGGTGATGCCTTTTGGTTTGTTGAATGCAGGAGCCACTTATCAGAGGATGATCAACAAGCTTTTCGACGGAATGATAGGCGTCACCATGGAAGCATATGTTGATGACATGCTAGTAAAATCCATAAAGAGTGGGGACCACGTGGAGGACCTGAGGAAAACATTCGAAAGAATGCGCCTTCATCAAGTTCGCCTGAATCCAGCAAAGTGTGCTTTTGGCGTTCACTCGGGAAAATTTCTGGGATACATGGTAAGCCAAAGAGGAATAGAGGTCAATCCTGAGAAGCTGGAAGCCATTGAAGCCATGAGGAGTCCAACTTGCCACAAAGAAGTGCAGTGTCTGAATGGAAGATTGGCGGCGCTTAGCCGTTTTCTGGCAAAAGCAGGCGACAAGTCACTTCCTTTCTTCCAGGTGCTAAGGGCCAACAAAAAATTTGAATGGACTGGTGAATGTGAGCAGGCTTTCCAGGACCTGAAAAAACATCTCAAGACACTTCCACCTTTGGCGAAGCCTTCCAAAGGCGACGCTCTTTCCTTATATTTAAGTATTACACCAGTCGCTGTAAGTTCAGTATTGGTCAAGGAAGTAGGAAAAGGCCAGGTGCCAGTGTATTATGTATCGAAAGTACTTGCAAAATCTGAAATAAACTACTTGGAGGTTGAGAAGTACCTTTATGCGTTGGTAGTATCAGCAAGGAAGCTACGTCCTTATTTCCATGAGCATGAAATTACGGTTTTAACAAATCAACCATTGAAACATTTTCTACAAAAACCAGATGCTTCAGGAAGAATGGTCAAATGGGCTATCGAATTAAGCGAGTTTAGGATTAAATTCGCCCCTAGAAACGCCATTAAGGGTCAGGTATTGGCAGATTTCATTGTGGAATCCACATGTCCTCAACCAGCGACGCCTAAAGAAAAAGAAAAAGAAGAGAATCCTTGGATACTTCACACTGATGGATCCTCGTCAGACGATGGCTCGGGGGCAGGATTAGTGTTGACACCACCAGATGGAGGAACACCGTTAACATATGCCCTGGTCCTCACTTTCAAAGCTACTAATAATGAAGCTGAGTATGAGGCGTTGGTTACGGGATTGCGATTAGCAAAAGGATTGGGAGTCACCTCTTTGCATGTGTTTTGTGATTCACAATTGGTGGTCAACCAAATAAAAGGGGAATATATGGCTAAAGGAGAAAAAATGAAGTTATATTGGAAAGAGGCTATGGCGCTGGTAGCAGGGTTTAATAAATTTCAGATTGAAGCCATTCCCCGAGAAGCGAATCAAGAAGCAGACGCCCTGAGCAAATATGCTTGGCAGGCGACGCCTAGGCAGGCCCATTTCATAGAAACCAATCATGAAGAGTGTGTTGGCTTTTATTGTGCTAACATAAGTATCACTGTTGACTGGGCGACGCCTATTCGATCTTATTTGGAATCAGGAGTACTCCCCACCGATGAAGTTCAGTCCAAAAAGATTGTACGTTTAGCACCAAGTTTCCGAATAATCGATGGACTAATGTATAAGAAGGGTTTCTCCACGCCCTATCTCAGATGCGTCGCTCACCCGGAAACGGTTACCATTTTAAGAGAAGTCCACGAAGGATACGCGGCCTGTCATGAAGGGGCAAGGTCGATTGTGAGGAAGATTCTGAATCAAGGTTATTATTGGCCTACAATGAATCAAGAGGCGACTGCTTTGGTTATGAAGTGTGAATCATGCCAAAAGTATAGTCCGAAGATAGTTCGTCCACCAGCGAGCCTTACAAGTATATGCGCAGCATGGCCATTTGCACAGTGGGGAATCGATTTGGTAGGACCATTGCCAAAATCCAAGCAACGCACCTATATAATAGTCGCCATCGACTATTTTTCGAAATGGATTGAAGCAAAGGCGATGTCATCAACCACCGAATTTCAAGTCATCAAATTTATTAAATCAAGAATTGTTTCTCGATATGGAATCCCGAGTGTGTTGGTCAGTGACAATGGCCCACAATTCGCTGGAAAAGAGTTAAAATGGTTTTGTGAAGAGTTAAAAATTGACCATAGGCATGCTTCAGTAAAACATGCGCAGGCCAATGGACAGGTGGAGGCAGCGAACAAAACAGTCTTGAATGGTTTGAAGAAAAGACTAGACGCCTTGGGAGGAAGATGGACAGATGAATTAGAAAACGTCTTATGGGCGTTGAGAACAACACCAAAGAAAGCAACTGGAGAGACGCCATTTGGATTAGTTTATGGGTCAGAGGCGGTTGCTCCAACAGAAATAGCAGTTGAGTCGCACAGGGTAAGCCATTATGACACGCTGGACAATGAGGATCAAAGGCGTTTGGAATTGGACATGGTGGATGAAAAGCGATGGGCTTCAGAAGAAATTCAGGGGCGTATGCGATTGGCTACGGCGAGATACTACAATAGGAAAGTATCATCTCGCCAATTTTTTGTGGGGGAGAGGGTATGGCGTAGGCACGAATTCTCACACCAGGATAGAGTAAACAAGCTGTCACCCAAATGGGAAGGACCCTACAAAGTCATCGCCGTTCCTCACCCAAACGCATATGTGTTAGAAGATTTAGAAGGAAAAGTGTTGAAGAATACTTTTAATGCTGAGCATTTGAAGAAATTTTATGCCTAATGTTGAAGGTGTTCATAGCATTTGAAAAAAAATTATACTTAAATGTCGAAGGCAATGTATGAAGTATTGTTGAAATCAAGGGGTGTTATATGTAATGGCGATTACCAAACCTTGAATGAAATGGCGATTGCTTAAACATTGGATGAAATGGTGATGATTTAAAATCTGGTTTAATGGCGATTGCTCAATATTCAATCTGGTGGCGATTACTTAAACATTCAATTAAGTTGTTCATTAAGTTGATTAAATGGCGACCACTGGAAATGGTTATCTCAAGTTATTGGCGATAACATTCAAACAAAAGCTTATTGGCGTTTGCTTAAGTTTTGATAAATGAGATAAGACTTGTTATTTTAACAAGTAGGATAAAAATAAAACTAAGTATAAAATAAAGCTAAGTATGGAAAAACACACACACTGCATATGGAAATAAAGGATTCATAATAGCAACGGCGAAGCGTTGCAAAACTGTCTTTACAAAAAAGGCGAGTTGAAAAAGAAAATAAAACTAAGGAAGAGTTGAAGGCGTTGTCTTTGGAGAAGTGCCAGGAGCAGGCGTCTCTGAATTTGTCTCGACAGGCACTGGTTCAGGAGGCGACTCTGTTGGAGAAGAATCACCAGAAGAGGAGCTGTCATCGCCAGTCTCTTCATCACTACCAGCCAACGCCTCAGCTTCTTCTTGAGCCTTCATGGCGAGATACCCAGATAGAAACTCCAACTTATCCAAGGGAAAGTTGGGATCCACCTTACGGATATCCTTTTCAGCCTTCTTAAAGATGGCTAAAACGCCAGTACGGTTCCACTCGATGGCAGCCTTGGCGAAATCTGAACTTGTGCGGAAGGACTCCACAGCTTCTTCCAGGCGTTTGGGCAGTTCAGCCTTGAGGTGTTCCACCTCCTGAGTGGACCGAGACGCCTCCTTAATAGCCTGCTCGGCTTCCCTTTTGGCGTTCTCTGCTTCCTTGAAGGCGTTGTCCTTGTCTTTCTTGACAAGCGCCATCTCCTTCTGGATCTTGCTGAGGGAAGCCTTCATGGCGTCCTCCCTATTCTGCGCATCCCTCAGTTGATTGGCGAGCTGTTCCTTATGGACAAGGTCAGCCTCCAACTCCTTGCGAGCTGCTTCAGAAATAGCGAGGCGATGCTGCAGCTTCTCCACCTCAAATTTCTCCTTCTCAGCCTGGCGAAGGCGGGCCTGGTCCTTCTCTCTTTCCTCAGTTAGGCCCATAAGAGTGGCGCCCATCTTCAGAGCAGCAGGAATGATCTGAAGAATAAACAAGGAAAAGTTAGGAAAAAATACAACTATGAAAGTAAAAGCACTAAAGGAAATTGGCGTTTACCTGACTCTGTATTAAAGAGAGGGAATGGCGAACCAAACCCTCTATGGCTTCAGTCTCCAGGTTCAAAGGCCCTCTATCAGCAGGGGGGCAAGCACCTGAGAGAAGGTGAAGACTGAGGTTGGGGTCGAGGCTGGAATGACCCGCCATCAAAGAGGTCTGCTGGAGCTTTGTGCAGGGGACCCATGGCGCTTTTGGATTGGCGATGGTAGCCTGATCCAACAGCTCTCGCCTGACGTCAAAAGCAGGCCCCTTGAATTGAAGAAGGTCATCTGGGCGACGACGAATTAAAGGAGAAGGAGGAGGTGATGGCAAGGAGTCGTCGCCAGGAGAGGTATCCACCAGGATTACTTCCTTTGAAGAGGAAGGTACATGGCGCGGAGGGGTTGGCGTCTTCTGTATTGAAGGAGCAGCAGGCGTCGCCCCTGTCGGATCAAAGGAAGGGTCAAATGGTCCCTTCTTAACAACACCCGAGTGATACTCGGTGTAGGTCCACATGATGCCACCATAGGCTAAGACTGGAGGACCCCACTTTTTTGTGAACAAAACATTATTCCTATTACTAGTGACGCTGTTATTTACCCAGTGAGATTTAGGAACCGCACCTTTAAAGGCTTCGACAGCGTCGTTGGTGTCGTCGCTGAAAAGCTCGGCAGGAGCTTTAAGAGGATCCAAGGAATCCTCCATAGGCTTCGCCTTTTTCTTGCCCTTGGAGGAGTTATGCCCTTTGCGCTTTTTGGAGCCCTCCGGAGCGTCGCCTTTAGGCTCCTTAGCCTTCTTCTCCTTTGTTTTCTTCTCCTTGGGCGCCTTTTTCTGGACAGGCGTTACAAGGTGAGAAAACATGGCAAAATCCCTATCTGCAATAAGAAAAGGAAAGGAAAGTCATTTACCGGAAAGAAAGGCAGAAGGCGACGATCTATTATGGAGACGCCAGCATCTTCTAAGTCGGACTCACAGATCTCTTTGGAGATTATCTGCGCACGCCCTCCTTGATGATCCAAGTAGATGGCTGTCATGGCGTCCATTTCGGCGGAGGAAAAATCCTCGACGCCTGGAGCTAGATCTCTGCCACTTTTGGTCGTCACCAGACACCATGGAACGCCTCCTTGAAAGCAAAAGTAGGCGTTCTTCCAATTGCTATTTCGGGATTTGTAACCCGTGACTAAGGGACGAGAAGCGTCCCAATCCCACTCTTTAATAGGGGGCGTCGCCCTAGTTGTGAAAAGGCGAACGCCATATCTATTTGTTTCTAACCTATAAAAACTACGAAAAATGTTTAAAGAATACTCCCACCCTCTACGAAAGCAAAGGACCCTAAAACCTATCCAGGTGTGAAGGGCGTTGGGAGAAAGTTGGGTGGGAGAGATGCCAAAATGGCGACACAACTCCACTAGAGGAGGACAGTAGGGGAATCTTAATCCCGCGGTGATTTGAGAAGGGAAAATAATCTCCTCGCCTTCCTTGGGATGACATATAGGGTGAGGGTTTTCAGGATCCGCATCATCTGGGATGGGATACCTGGGGGCTTGGGCGTCGCCCAAGCCCGCCTCAGCCACTGCTTGTTCGAAAGAACGTAGAGTGAGGAGATTTGGTTTAAGGTCAGAGAAAGGCGAAGGAAGGAAGATGTGGTTACCTATATCAGAATCAGACGCCATTCTTCTATAAGACCGAATGACGCGGAGATGATGGGCGTTTAGAGCGAGGGGAAAGCACCGAGCAATGATGAAAGGCGAAAGGGTTTCGGAAAAGAAAGGCGAAGGCGTTTTGGAAAGGCGAAGGCGTTGGAGAAAGAAAAGGCGATCGGAGAATTGACCGGAGTTTGGCCGGAATTCTAGAGAGAAGGCAGAGGATTTTTAGAGAGAGAAAGCTTAAGGGGGAGTAAAAGTATTAAATGAAGGAGGAGTGGGGGTATTTATAAGGGTTTGAAGGAGGCGAACCGTTGCGTAGGCGAGGAATTTACGGAAATACCCCTACGAATTATAAAGGCGAGCAGTTACTAAAGTGGAAATGACTATTTTACCCCCCCAAACAGAAACGGTCACAGCGTTTCCCGAGGCTTCTAGAAGATCCCGCCAAAATTCAAATTTGAAATTTGAATTGTAACGGAAAAGTCGCCCAGTGCATGATAGACACGTGGACGACGGTTACGATAAGTATGGTTACAGGCGACGCCTACAAAAGAAGAATCATCTTCTAAGCGAATTGGCGTCGCCTATAAATGAAAAGATATTAAGAAAATGACTTTCAGAAGGAGTTTAAATTCTCAAATAAGCGTCGCTCATTTAAGACTTCGGGGGCAGATGATGGGTTATAAATATTGGACTGGGCTGGGCTTAATATTCGGCTCAGATAAGCCTTTTGGACTTCATTCTTTTTAGGCCCAGCTAGTTACAGGCGTCGCCTGTGTCTTCACAGACGGAGGCGTCGCCCTTGAAGACATGCACATGAAGGCGTCGCCTAATTGGGGTTCGCCAGAAAGCATTTCAGGACCAGTTTCAGTGGATGACAGTGCATTCACTGTCCACCTTAGATGGTGCGCCTGCACACCTATGACTTAGGCCGGCTGACTTTAGCATGCCTAGGATTAAACAAATACAAAGGAGGATCTACAATAGAGTAGCCACTAAAAACGAATATGCAGTAAAGTAACTATGGTCAATGCTTCTGAGGACAGCTAGGAGGACTAAGGTAAAGTCTGACTAAACCATGGTTACAGGTATGAAGTACTATAAATAGCTCATCATCATCCTCATTACAGACTAAGTATTCTCTGAAACAGAAACCTTACATTCACATATTACAAACAAACTCCGACTGACTTAATCATCGGAGGGGAAACAACGGGACTTCCCGGGCTTTCCTTTGTGCAGGTATACGGAGCGGGTATCCGAGACGGGAATACGGTGTACGTGATCCAACAGTCATCCTTGTTGTCCTCAGGCGAGCTGACTATAGTTACTTTACCGAATATTCTCTTGTAGTGGCTACTCCACTTTAGGTTATCCTTTATATTTTTTTAATACTAGACGTGCTAAAAGCAACCGGCCTAAGTCATATGGGTGCAGGCGCACCATCTAAGGTGGTCAGTGAATGCGGTGTCACTCACTAAAACTGTCTCAAATTTCCTTTTGGCGCATTCATTAAGGGCGACGCCTTAACGGGCCTAACCATCAAGGGCGACGCTTTCACGGGGTGTCATAGGCGACGCCTCTACATAATCAGGCCTTAAAGAGATGAAGTTTAAAATGCTTATTGAGTCAAATATTAACCATTTCCCAATTCAATATTTATAACCAATCAAAATCATTACAGGTTCACCTTGATTTTCCAAAACCGAACATTATGGATAATTTTATATATACAAATCCGACCGGATCCTTTTATATTTTTAAAGTTAAAACCTCTCTGTAGAAATATAATTAAAATTATTTTTTCCCTTTTAATATTGAATTTAAATTATTATTGAATACTTAGTTGGTAAATTGTTCAATTTACTGATTTAGATTCACCCGTTGCATACTCATAAAGACTGTTAATATCAGGTTTGTAAATTGTAATAGCTAGAAGCCTAGAAATAATAATATTGAATTTAGAAATTTGATTTCAAAATAAATTTTAGAACTTTATTGCGTGGCGACGACAAAGGCTCCATTTTCGATGCTCTGATTTCAGTAATAATTACAAATATTTTAAACTCAAAATATTAATAATATTTCCAAGGAATATTTATATTTAAATAAATGCCACTGAATCTTGGGAAGATGTTCCTGGACTTTGCAATGTTTCTCCCACTCCATTCGGCAAGATTTGTGGAATAAACATATAACTGGTTAGGGAAAATAATTTTCAAAATACTTTTTAATTTTTATATTAAAAACTTGAAGGAAAAAAAGTTATTTATTATCTATATTTTGTTATAAACATAAACTCATATTTATTATTTTAGTTTTTCAAATTTCCCCATTTTTATGTATTTTAATAATTATTTATAATTTGGACCAATTACATATCGTCACACCAATTTTTTTATTCATATTTACCTAATGAAAAACAAATAAAAAATCAGGTTTAATAGTCTATACTTAGGGTAAATTAATAATTTATCCCCTAATATTGAGACATAATTCAAAATTTCCTTAATACTTTCGTTTATTTGTTTTATTTCTTAATATTTGACTATTATTCGAATTTATCTCTTACACAATTGCAAAATAACACAATATATTTATAAGAATATTACAATTTAACTCTTCAAATTTTGTATATATGTTACAATAGAGTAATTCTTCGATCGGGTCTACCATTTTTTACCTCCCAAAACTCTAGTGTATAAATCTGCATTAACTAATGAAAGTTGTGGGGAAAAAAACAATTAAAAATGTACCGACAATTGTGAACTTTGAATTAAGGTTAAATATTAAAAAACAAAAAAAAACATATATCAGCTTTGACGAAACCGGTCGGCGGTCGTGTGCTTACCATTTGAATCTAATAAATTGGATGTTTTTTTTCTTCCTTTATTTGCTTTCATAATTATGTTATTATCAGTGAATATTAGTGTAATTAAATATATTAATGATCTGGAAACTTTTTTGCTATGTACTTACCCTTATTCATTTGTCAATATTTATAAGTAGTAAAAATATTAATATACCCATAAAAATTACCACAGTAAATATTTTAAATAATTTTATTTATTTTTTATAATAAAGAAGTTAACCTCTTCTTTAGCGTAGTATTAGTAGATAGGGCAGTTTGGGCCATGGGGGGCCATATAAAACATGGCCCTGGCCCATTTAAAACATATGGCTAAACTGGGCTTATCGTGACAATAGTTTCGCTGAAAATTGGAAATTGGAAGATGAGATTATATTGGAGTGATAACTCATGGTATCAGAAATAAAGATTATTCGTGCGTTTCATGACTAATTATATTATCTTATTAATTATATCGTGTGTAAATAAATAAATTTTAAATATATTGCCAAATTCATAACATGAAAAATACGATACAATTATTAAACAAATTACACACATCATGCATAATTAACTTTTATACAATTTGTTTATATATATATGTGACAAGTCGTGTCACGCAATACAAAACATTATAAAACAACACAACATAATACGAAATTTTCTAAATTCATTATTTAATATCATAATCAATTTTAAAACCCACGAGTAATTACAAAAATAATTCCATTTATTCAATAAATACACTTAATTATATTTAATTATGTATATGCATATATTTAGTATTAACATCAAAATCTTATACACATAAATTATTATTTTTTCTTCAATCATCTTGTATATTTCAGAGTTTTCCACCATTCAACAATAATGAATTTATAACATTTGTAATAAGAGTTTATTGTGTAAGTTTATAAATGTCTTATATTTTTTCACAAGTAAACTTATAATTCTATCATGGCGGGTATGACGCTCAAACAGCGGCATGTGTTTGAAATTCATAGCGCACCTCCGAAGGAAACTATTAACACGCTCTGAAAAGATGCTGTTGGTTTTTATGTTTCGCGAATTGTTAAAGCTAGCTAGTTTTGGTTGTGTAATTTGAACTTGGGTGATTAGTTGTCACCTATAGCATTCTTATTTAATCCATAATTATAAATATAAAAAAAAAACTTATAATTCTAATAAAAATATTCACAAAATGAGAGACTATAAAGTGTTTGTTCTTGTTCTCGATCTATGTGTCTAATTTTAAATGTATGAATGTATAGAGAAAGTACGTACGTTGGTTTCCTTTCCATGCATCAATGAGGTTAGGGCTCGTTTTGATGAACAAATTGATTGCTCCATAAATATAATGCTTTTTATTTGCATTAATATATAGTAGATAGATAGATATCTGCACAAACCTACCTCTTAAATATTTATTTATTTATTTGATTAAGTAGGTGGATTGAAGAGACTATCTTATATAGTGAGAAAATAATTTACATATAAAATTATAAATACTCAATGGTTGCTTTGGCTTACATAAGGTTTAGCTATTTGAAATTTGAGTGACACAATAATTCATTTGCCAGTAAAACTTTAAAAAACAAATATTATTAAGGGATTCTATATGAAATTGCAATTTACTAATTTCGTCTAATTAAATGTTAAATTGTGACAAAAATTTATACTTTGTTTACTATTGTACTCTATTTTATGTGTGACTTGCTAGTAGATTTTTTTTTTTTTAATGTATTTCATTAATTAAACTTTGTGAATTGTGATTATAAACACTTTGATAGTTAAGCTTTAGAAAAAAATTATAATTTGTAAGTTGACACGTGATAATTTATAATTATGTGCATATATTTCTATCAACATTTAATATAAAAGTATGCTGAGCTAACAAATTATAATTTTATGTAAAATTAATTGACAATTTATTTAAAAGAAGAATTAAAGTAGCAGATTTTCTATAATCAAGTAAGTTTAGCTAATAAATAAGTGATCATCTCTCATTCATAAAACATGCACATGTTTGTTTTAAGGGTTAATTATCAAATAGGTAGCTAAACTTGACATGATTTGACAAATATGTACCCAAATATTTTTTTTTACCGCAATAGGTTGCCGAACTTTTGGAAATTAACAAATAGGTTTCTGACGTTAATTTTTCAATTGGTTTGTGACGGATACTAGTTCAAAAACTAGTTCAGAACCGTTTGATCGAAAAACTTTTTTTAAAAAAATGTATGATTTATATACCAAACACATGCATGACTCAACCCTAAACCAAGTCATGCATGTGTTTGGTATATTTTTTTAAAAAAGTAATTCGATCAAACCGGTTTTCGTCACAGACCAACGGAAAAATTAACGTCAGAAACCTATTTGCTAATTTCCAAAAGTTCAACAACCTATTTGCGGAAAAAAAATTAATTTAGGTAATTATTTGTCAAACCGTGTCAAGTTCGACTACCTTATTGATAATTAAGAGTTGTTTCAATCATAAACAATAGTGTCGTACTCCTTAATATAGAAAATTTTGCGTAAAAAAATATTTAAAATATTAGTGTATATTTGGAGTATTTTAAGTTATTTTTTTTTTTAATGCTCGGGGTGTTTCTGCCATACTACCATCTTTGACTTGACCAGATCACAATAGTGGTATTTTAAGTGCGTATTTAACTGGACAAATATAGGTAACAAAGATATATTATATTAATCGAGATGTGTAAATATATTTATATAAATGCATCAATCAAAGCAATATTATATACCATTTTCACTTAGTCTGCCTTACTTTTCAAATATAGGGTTGAAAATTTGTATAAATAGGCTAACACCTATACAATATCACATAATTACTGCAAATTTTTTTTAGTTATTTTGTTATCAATTACTTAGTAGTTACTTTTACAGAATCTATCTATTTAATCTGTTATGAATTTAAATTGTTTATATATTTAAACTATTTATAATTTTATTATAAATATATATAATTAACAGATGAGATTTCAAAATAAATGGGAGACGCCAAGAAATTGAAAGATCCAAAACTATTATACAAACTTACAAAACACAGTGGACTAAAGACACAACAATCGACTCCACTAGATGATCACAAAGTCAAAAATATACAGTTACTCTCCCATTAAGAAAAGCACAGCGAGATAGAGACACAGTTGAGGTCTGTCACCAGAGAGGAGAGGAGAGGGAGAGGAGAGAGATGGGTTCTGTAACTTCTATTGTGTTGACTGGGTGCCATAGACGGCAAAGCCGTCCAATATTACCTATGTAATATATAAATACATTATGTGTGTAATATGTAATATGTAATATGTATGGATAGTGAAGAAGAAAGCGGAAGAATGGGTCTAACGTTGAACGATCACACAAACGAACCCCAATCCAGCGCATAATCTGTTTTGGTAACTAAGTCCTCTCCTCCACTTTCAATCAATCTCTATCTTATTCTTCTGTTTTATGCAGTAAAAAATCCATCTTTCCCTTACCCATTTTTGATCAGCAAAGTCTTCGATCAGTTTCCTCGTTGTAGTAGGTGTTGGGTGGTTCTATTCTAAACTCTCTCTCCCCGCTTTACCTTTTCATATTTGGCAATTTCGGCTTTCCTTTTCTGTTCCATCTCCTCTGTACAGACATGGAGTCTTGATTTCGTGATTCTGGTTTGTAAAGTTCGGTTTTTTCGTCTCTGGGTGATCGGATTGATTCGAATCCGAGATGGGTTGTATACACTCTAAGTCCTCGGCGGTCGACGACAGCAGGGAAAGCCCCAAGGATCGGGTGTCGTCCAGCAAGCGAGTCTCCGAATTGAAGGATCCGATTCCGGCGAGATTGGGCTCGTCCAGGAGAGAGAATGGTTCCCGACCAAAGAGTGGCGATGGCGGGGTTATGATGATCGAGAAGAAAGCAAATGGTTCTTCCAGACATCTCTACGATCACCATCAGCTTGAGAAGAAGACTGATCAAATTGAGAAGCAGCGGAGAGAGAGAGCAGAAGCTCTTGCTATTTCTGTTGTTGTTAATGATCATCCACGCGCCGGTAGGGTTCCTAGAGCCGCTGAAGGCGAGCAGGTGGCCGCAGGGTGGCCGGCGTGGCTCTCAGCTGTCGCCGGCGAAGCTATCAATGGGTGGCTACCGCTAAAGGCTAATACATTTGAGAAGTTGGATAAGGTATTTGCTCACTTCCTGACCATTGATTGATTCTTACATTTCAATTGGAAAAAACTTTTTTCGGCTTATTGTTGAAACCATTATGCTTCTTCTCCCTTATTTGCATCAAAATTGAATAGTTCGCATCAAAATTGAATAGTTCCTTGAAATTAATTCACTTACTGTGGTATCTGCTCAGTTTGACCTAATCTCCCATAAACAGGCCATTATCTACTCATATCAACACAAGATGCTTGATAAAGAAAGATTCTTGAAAACTTCTTTAAGCAGTTCAGGATTTGTGGGTTTGCCTTAATTAAGTGATGATTCTATTCTTCAAATTGCAGATTGGCCAAGGAACATACAGTAGTGTCTACAGAGCACGCGATGTTGTTCATAACAAAATTGTCGCCCTAAAAAAAGTAAGGTTTGATAACATGGACCCGGAAAGTGTCAAGTTCATGTGTAGGGAAATTGTCATATTGCGCCGCCTCGATCACCCCAATGTTATAAAGCTAGAAGGAATGATCACATCACAAATGTCTTGTAGCTTGTATCTAGTTTTCGAGTATATGGAACACGATCTTACTGGACTTGCAGCTCGTCCTGGTCTCAAATTTACTGAACCACAGGTACTCATATAGTGATCTTTATCATATATTTATTATAGAGATAATTACTTAATTGGTTACACATGTTTGACTAATGTTCAGAATGGTTACACATGTTTCAAAATGTGATTAATTGGTTTTGAAATGAGACTAATTGGTTTTGTTACTGTTCACAGTTAGAAATCACGAAATCACAGTTAAGTCACTATTTAGATATGTAAAATGACGTAATTACCTTTTTCATCAATCAAGTTGTGTTCTTCATCAACCAAGATGTTATTCATCACCGAATTGAATTGAAGAACCCATAATTGAATTTCTGGGTTCTTGAAGAACCCAGAACCCAGAAACGCGATTATGGGTTCTTCGATTCGATTATTGTTCTTGAAGATGATTCTGTGTTCTTCAATACCACTAGGGGCATAATAGTCATTTCACAATTCAATAATATGTTAAAAAATGTAATTAACGGTTTACTAACGGAATAATCAATTAATCACATTGGGAAAAACATGTGTAACCAATTAGTCACATAGCAAAACCAATTAATCACATTTTGAAACATGTGTAACCATTATGAACATTGGTCAAACATGTGTAACCAATTAAGTAATTAACCCTTTATTATATATGTTCATCCATTGTGTTCAAATGTACTGAAAAAGGTAAATTTTTTCTGGTGTTTTCAGATCAAATGTTATATGCAGCAGCTTCTGAGTGGACTCGATCATTGTCACAAGCGAAACATTCTTCATCGAGACATAAAGGGGTCGAATCTTCTCATTGACAATAATGGAATCCTGAAGATAGCTGATTTTGGTTTGGCAAGCTTCTTCGATCCTCATCACAAGGCTCCACTCACAAGTCGTGTGGTGACTCTGTGGTACAGACCACCAGAGCTTCTTCTTGGAGCTTCTCACTATGGTGTTGAGGTGGACATGTGGAGTACTGGTTGCATACTTGGAGAACTGTATATGGGCAAGCCTATCTTACCTGGAAAAACCGAGGTATCAGTTAAAAATCAAATCTTTTATGGATAGTAACATATATAACACAACAACATGCTTGATGAGGTAATTAACTTTCTTGAGGAAATGTTTTTTTGTTGAAAAATGTCTTTTTTATGGGTTAATTAACTTTGCGGGTTTGGATAAATTGGTAGGTGGACCTTTACGATAGCAAATTGCAAAGTTTTCAAAAGTTCAGATAGCAAACTGCATAAAATTGTGTAAAAATACTCGATAATGATACACTTACGTGCAATAATGCATCTTCTTCAGGTCGAGCAATTGCATAAGATTTTCAAGCTGTGTGGCTCACCATCTGATGATTATTGGAAAAAGTTGCATTTACCTCATTCGGCTGTTTTCAAGCCTCCACAGCCTTATCGACGATGCATCACTGAAGCATTCAAGGAAGTTCCACCCCCTGCTCTCGAGCTCATGGAAACTCTTCTCTCTGTGGACCCGGGGCAGAGAGGATCAGCAGCACTTGCTCTTACCAACGAGGTTAATAATATGAGTTAACTGAACAAGGTCTTGAAGTTGGAGGGTCTATACTGAAATTTTCTCATCTTCAATTTTCATGCAGTTCTTTACTATGAGCCCCCTTCCGTGTGATCCTTCAAGTTTGCCCAAATATCCTCCCAGCAAAGAGATCGATGCTAAATTACGCGAAGAGGAAGCTAGAAGGTACGTAATTTATGATCATTTGACCTTCTTCCATTTATGGTTCGTCTTTTTTCACTGTTTATTTAGATGATATTTACTGCAGTATGTGATTTACGGAGTTGAGTTTTTACAGACGAGGAGCATCAGGGGCACAAGATCAACCCTCTGAAAGGAAAAGAGAATCTCGGTCGAATGTTGGATATAATCCTCCTACAGATCAAATGCAGGTAAATTATAAGCCGGTAAAAAAATTTAAGCCCAGACAAGGAGGTAAATTTAAGCAGGTAAATCATAATTCCGTGGTCGATGAATGCATTTTGCAGGCAAGAACAAGTTCGAATAGCCGAAGTGAAGTGTTCGGTTCTCGCCAACAAGATAAAACCGTGTCCGGGTTCTTGGTTGGTCCGACAAAAGAACACCGTGGTTCAAGGGAATCAAGAAAGGACTCAACCGACCAAGCCAACACCAGGGTTTCGTTCTCTGGGCCTTTGGCTCCGGGTCCTGTAAATAGAAAGGGATCCAAAGATCTTGACCACTCCTCATCACGGTCCAACCTATCAAACCTATCGAGCCTAGTAGCCAGCCGTACGGTTTTGGGCAGAGACAATCAAGAAAGGTCCGACACTTCGGACTCAAGGACCAAAGTAGGGCGATTTTCGGGACCCATTAATGGAATGGAACCCGTAAGGAGGCAAGATAATAGTAGGTATCAAGTACGAAGAAATGGTGATGCCCGACCCAGAGATGATGGAAAAGTCGGCACTAAAGACTCAAATCAGGTAATTTCTTTCTATTAGTTGAATATATATGATGTCTGAAATACTTTCCTGCATAAATATATCTAGGGTTAAATACCAAGTAGCTAACTGAACTTTGGACGTTTTGTAACGAGCTACCCGAGCTTTGAAAATTCAAAACGTGCTACCTCAACTTTGAAGAAGGTGCAAATAACTACCTCCGTCCAATTTCTGACGAATTTCCGACGACTTTCCGACGACACTTGACAGAAAATTGGACGGAGGTAGCAATTTGCACATTCTTCAAAGTTGAGGTAGCCCGTTTTGAATTTTCAAAGTTCGGGTAGCTCGTTGCAAAACGTTCAGGTAGCTACTTGGTATTTAACTCATATATCTATCATGCATGTTTTTGTTGTAGCATTTTGTGCCTCCATCTGATAGATAAGTTGTTGGTTTTTCAGCATGACCGTGAATCGGGAACGAATAAGAAGATTTACCTGTCTGGCCCACTCGTCTCCTCAAATGTGGATCAAATGCTCAAAGATCACGACATGAGGATTCAAGAATACGCGAGGCGTGCCCGTCTTGATAAGTCGAGAGCTCAAGGCAAAGTGGCCACCCATGATCATCAGGTGTATCACTCCAGGCAAGTACCCGGATAAAATACTCAATCATATCCAGAAGCAAAAGCAACCATTGGTTCACGATTTTATGGTGTGGTAAGACCGACCGAGCCCGGGCTCGGTCGGGTCTGTCTGTAAAATTAGTCATCTTTGTCAGTGTATAGTAAGCGTTGCAGGGCTTTGGTTTGGATCCCAAATTTGTTTCGCCCTTTTTTTTTCATCTTCTTAGTCCTCACCTTGTGATTCTACTAATGGAGTGAAGGAAGCACTTGTAAGGAAAGAGGCTTCTTTGATCTTTAGCTATATCTATACATTATAGAGAAGTTATAAACGATCAATAATAGAAGACAAATTTACCATATTTTGGATCATGGAAAGTATTTCTTTTTAGGAATTCCAATCTAAAGTTGATATTTTAATGTTAGGAATTTTGGGGTAAATTTTAATCAAATTTTAAATTATTGTGTAAGTTGAAAATCAATGCTTGTTTTTTTTTTTTTTGGTCAACAAAACACGCTTCATTCCATAGAATAAAGATCAAGTTCCGAACTATTACAATCCGCAATAAGAAAATGACATAACGAGGGTGGGGTCTGAAGACCCAATCCAAAGGACACACCCCTAACTTAGCCTGTTTAGCGACCCAGTCCGCACAACAATTTGCCGACCTCGGAATCGCTTCCCAAGAGATCCTCCTCAACAAGGGAAGAAGGACTCTAATATTATCAACTAACGACTGAATACGCCATCTAAAAGAGACTCCTCGTATGTGATTCAAAACTGTCCGCGAGCCTAACACCTTCGAGGATTGCCAACGCTTCCACTTCATCCGCTGAATTTGTCATAACACTCCCGTGCTTACCCCCCTTAACAGCACCCGAGCTATCCCGCGCGACAATCCCCCAGCCACCTTGCCCGAATCCCGCGCGACAATGCTTGTTTAGAATTATAATTTGTTTATGTATTGAATATAAAAATTATCTCAACAATCACGTAGGCTTATACATGTGACTGAACAGTTGAAACTTGTGTTGAATAGTTATGTTTCAAAATGTAACTGAACGATTACAAAAAACAAAATGTATGCAAAAAATGACTAAAATACCCTTTCATTGTTCTTCATGTTCATCTTCATGTTCTTCATCTCCAATCTATTTTTCCTTGATTCAAACTCGAAATCTGATTATGAACTCAGATTTGCAAAATATTGAATTCGAATCCAACCCAAAACTGTGTTTCTGGGTTTGAATTGAATCCAAAAATGCATAATTGAGTTCGAACTGAACCAAGAATTGTAGATTTTGGTTCACTTTGAACCTAGATTTGCATTTCTAGATTCGATTCGAACCCAGATATGCGTTCCTGGGTTTGATTCGAACCCAGATTTGCACAAATCTGAGTTCAAAATCAAATTTCGGACATGAAAAACACCAAATAAATAAAAGGGTACAATCGTCATTTGTCAAACATATGTGACGGCATATAACACGTTTAACCAAAAAGTCACATTTTTTAAACATACATGATCGTTTCAGTCACATAGTGCCAACATAAATGACTGTTGAGGTGGTTTATGTTATAATTTATTTAAACTGGTAAAAAAATATATTTTTAAATTAAAGAATTTAATATACTCAAATTGAATTATTTTTAAGTATAAAACAAATAAGTAAATGAACATTTAGTATTGGGCTTCGTCGAAAAGCATTGTGTTGATCACGAGTTTAAATCTCATTTGGAAATTACAAAAAATAAAATTGAGTAGCGGGCAACTTTATTATAATAAAAAATAGGAGATATTATCCTATTTATTTACTTATATTTAATTAATATTAACTTTTAGTTAAATATTTTTTGAAGTTATTATACACTTAAATTTGATTTTTATTTGGACAAAGGTGCAAATAGCTACCTCCATTCACGAACTTTCGATGAAATTCTGTCAACAGTTGACGATAAATTGGATAGAGATAGTTATTTGCGCATTTGTTCAAATTGAGGTAGTCCGTTTTCAATTTTTTAAGTTCGGGTAGCTCGTTGCAAAACGTTCAAAAATCAGTTATCTCTTTGGTATTTAACCCTATAAAATAAAAGTAACTAAATAATATAAGGTTAGATTAAATAATCACATCTAAATTTAAATTAACCGAATGGTGAAAAATACTTTTGAATTATATATATATATGGTGGGATTTTTTTTTCCTTGGAGAGTAGGCCACCTAAAATCCTCGAAGTCAATTTCATTCATGGCATTTGGCCAAAAATTAAAAAAAAAAAAATTATTCATGGTGCCTTACACGTCATGGCCGAAGGTAGGCTATGCGGGCCCCTCTGCAGTAGCCTTCTAGTAGGTGTCGATTTTGTCCATGTCGTTGTGGTTTAGTTATTCGTTAGGCCTTGAATGACTATAATTTGATGTCGTTTTTATTTATAGAAAATGGAGAAAATGCGTTTGCTGACAAAAGAGAAAGTTCGTGTCTTCGGTCACAAATTTCATCCTCGATTATTATTATATGGTCGAGTGAACGTGAAGGACGCATATATTGAATTCGGGATAATATTATACAATTAAATAAAATATTATGTAAAGTGGAGGGTTTGAACTAACAGGAGGCAAGAGCAGTCCAAGAAGGAATCAGTTTAGCGATCGATCGAACAAGGTTTGCAACACATCATCATAGAAACGGACTTACAAATGGTTCATTGATAAATCGGAGGCGAGATGATGCACTGGTGATTGGACGCGATGATCAACAACATGAAAGTACTAGCCACACAAATCGGGCAAGTACAATGTCGAGCTATTTCAAGAACCGCAAATGAGTGCGTAAATTGGATAGCTAAGCAAACGAGAATGGGAGTGAGTCATAACGATTGGGTCGAAAGACCACAACTACCATTGTTATCTTTAATTATTAATGATTGTAATCTCGAACTACTGTGATCTCGTATCACGTCGTTTTATTTCTTCAAGTAAAGCGGTATCTTTCGAACAAAAAAAAAAGTTTGATCAGGATGGACCATGCTTTTTGGGAAGACCTAGATCGAACCCAAAATTTCGGACCTTACTACTAGATGATCGAGACCGAGACCAACTTCTTCCAAAAAAATCGCATGAAAAAACGGATTGGACTGGTTCTTTCGGGAATTTGGGCATAAAACGAACCTGAAGAAAAAAAACGTATGGTCGGTCTCGGTCTTAAGCTCGAGTCAGACTATTCGGGACGGTCTCAAAACGGTTTAGTCTAGCCCTGATCATGGGTGGCCCGGTTCGGTTTTGGAGGCAGGTCCGAGACCAAAATTTTGGTATTGACATATGGAGGACCGACACCAACTTTGGCAAAAAACAAACAAACTTGAATCAGCCTTGCTTGACTCGGGCCGGTCTCGGTCTTGGACCAAATGTTTTGGTAAAAAAAAATGGATTGGCCAAAAAAATCACTGAAGTTTTGGTCTTGAACCCGCTCACTTCTCATCTTCCGTCACATTTCCCTTATAGAACTGATCCAAGGGTTGTTGAATGTTTAAAAATCATGAATTACCAGTGTTTCAAGGGTTACGCCATGAACTTTTAGAGTTTTCTTCAAGGTCGGGCTGGTCTGGTCCTATACGGTCCTTTGAGGGGAAAAAAACAATACTGAGCCTGGCCTTGAAGAAAAAAAAACGTTCACTCGATCTTGGTCCTAGTCGGGCTCGGTTCTAGTCAGGCTAGTCTTGTCGATAAATCGGTCCAAATAGTCTTTTTTTATCACATCTAGTTTAGTAAGGGAATTCGTTCCATTAAATCTTTTATACTCACCCCTTGGTTGAACCAAAAAAAATGTTAGATAAATAAACAGTTAATGATAAGCATATCTCAATTTGTATCATCTTGGATTTTGGCCCAATGAGTGTGTAAATATTTATAAACATTTTGGCCACCTTACAAATAAATTTTTGTTAGGCCTCTCTCTCTCAATAGTTGGAGGCCATAAATATGCTGATGGATGAAAGATAAGATACGATGAGGACATCCATCCGACATGATCGATCGTGCTTGTGAAGGAAGAACCATAAAAGGTGTTTTAGATAGACATTTCGATGATGATTAGGTTATTGTCTCCCTCTAATATAGAGTGACTCTTTAAATTAGATAATATTAATTTGATATTATTATTTATTTTTTGTGTGTGTTTTAAATTTTATGAATACACATTGTATTACGTAGTGAAATACTAGCAAACTTTAATTCAAAATATTATTTTAAAATTCAAAACAATTCATCTTAATACGTATTATTGTTCGACTTATTTAAGTATAAGGTAAACCAACTCAACAATTACTTATGTTGACACTATGTGACTAAATGTTCACTTATGTTTTTTTTTTGTGTAGCTAAACAATCATGTATGTTTAAAAAATGTGAGTTTTTGGTTAAACGTGTTATATGTAGTCACATATATTTGGAAAATGTGATTAAATGGTCACAAAAATGGTGATTTTACTCTTCCCTTTTATCGTGTGTTCTTCATGTTTGAAATCTGATTTTGAACCTGAGCACTTAGATCTGAGTTCGAATCAAACTGAACTCATATTTTGATTTCTGAAGTAAGGAATAAAAGATTGAAGATGAACATTAATAACATTTAAAGATTTTTTTAATAATTTTTTCACATATTTTTTTTTATAATCGTTTAGTTACATTTTAAAACATAAGTAATTGTTCAACACGAGTTTGTATTTCAACTGTGCAATGCAAGTTTTAACTGTTCAACGCAAGTTTCAACTGAACCTAAATAAATTTACCCTAACTATAATTATACTTGGTGAAATATGCGTAATAAATAATTGTCCTTTTCGAAGAGTACGCAAGATTACTGTACCCATTCAATCCGTATAAGAAACAAAATCATCCATTCATGTTTCGTTTTAAAACGAAAATCCAAAACATATATATTAAACGAAACAATTCTATCAAACAATGTTTATACAATTTCATTAAAATCAATTGACTAACTAAACGATGGATTGAAAAGTTACATTAATATTATTTTGTTTTAATTAATTAATACAATATATATAAGTATTAAAAGTTGTTTCACCCCTGCAAACTTTAAAAACCCAAGAACGTAGTCACGTCCCAGAACCTTAAACTTGACCCAAAATAGAAAAGCACTCAAAAATATAAATAAATGTATTTTCGGACCGGTTCAGATCTATCATCACTAGTTCCCGGTCCGACCGTGAATGGATATGGATTTGGTACTCGGCGATGAGTTGGCGTTCAACCACCAAACCTAATCCGAATCCCAAACCCACCATAATTCAGAGACCACTAATTAGAGACCACTGTATTCGTCTGTTTCTGGAATTCCGAACATCCAACTCAATGGGATCATGACACCTGGTCCAACGACAATTCATTGTTTGTATGCAAGATGACTTTAGATCGATTCTAACATGTCTCAAGATTAATTTTTGAATGACAAAAAAAATCATAAAAAAATAAAAAACAAAGCATCAATTTGGAATATTCCAAGTGAATGAAATATTAATATATTTATATGGTATTTGTTGAGTATAGATAGTGACAGTTCAATATGCGTAAGACGTTAAATGCACAATAACTTTTTAGAAGGGTAAAACTCAAAACTAAAGTAGACGTTAAAACTCTTACATGTCGTCATAGGCCAATGTCAAAGTTTCATACGGCTCGTTATGGGAGCGCTCGCCAAAAGAGTCAAATCTCTTAACTTTGGTCTCACAACCAAACATCGAATATACAGTCACGATATCTCGCGTATATCAGACACATATGCTACAAATGTCATATAAGACAACTGCAATATTACGTGATAACCGTAATATCTCCTATCCTTATCTGCAACGACACAATATTTATAAATATATTCGGTTACCAAAACGGTTTGGTTTTCCATTCTTATAAATATTGTTGCTTGACATACGTTATTTCTACGTTTTGAGTTCATACACACAGTATACTCATTTAAGCATCAGAGTGGAACCAGAACCCCCTCTGTTGTGCTCTTCTTCTTGCAGGTTCATCAAAACTCTGTTGAAGGCTCGCGGTCATCGACCAATTAACATTCAAATCACTTACTAGTAAGCGTTTGGGAAATTCACTCCATAAATCCATTCGAATATACTACACAGTCCACATGGCCTCTAACCATATATGTATATATATATATATATATGATAGATATTGGAGATAACTATTAGTATTATAAGTATAATATTATTCAAAATAAACATGTATAAGATTATGGTTTATCAATATTGATAATACAAAATTGAAGTCAAGTTCAATATTTTTTTTAATGAAATATTTTCGTATATTAGTAATGGTGATCCCTGTATTAATCATCATACAAATCTTGCATTTCACACCTCACGAGTTCACTTGGATAAGTGTTTTATCTAAGTCCTCGGTGTCTAGGACTCTAGTGAGCTAGCACGTAAGCCTAGATAAGCTACACGTCACCATCAAACACCGTCCACGTGGCACTGTCGGTCTAAAATCAGTAGTGCAGGTACCAACAACTTGTTGGCAAAAATCAAAATGTTATCGATTGTAGGTAACATGATTAGTGCATGGATCCCGCAAATAATTTACAAGTTCGGACAAATGTTACCTAATTTGTATTTTTTTTAAACAATGTACCTTTTCTTCCTTTTTCGTAATTATTTAATACTAAATAATTGATATCCTGAATAAAAAAATCGTTGTTTATTCCAACATATTCGAGCATATCCAGAACAACCCTCAGATCCTTTATAATTGGCCGAGTCTACGTGGAACATCGCTGTATTTTCTTTTCTTTTTAAATAGAAATGTGTTTATTATTACCAAACAAAGTAGAGTTAGTTAAAACTTAACTTGGGGAAGGAATTCGGTCCCAAATTGTGCGTTAAAGATTGATATGGAGAAGGCCTACGATAGGGTAGACTGGGAGTTCTTGACCCGGCTTATGGCAAAGAGGGGCTTCGACGCTAAATGGATCAATTGGGTTCGGGTGTGTATTGGTTCGGTGATATGTCAGGTGGTGGTGAACGGTAAGAGGACTCAGACCATTACACCGACTAGAGGCCTAAGGCAAGGTGATCCTCTTTCACCGTACCTATTTATCTTGGTGGCGGACGTCCTATCAAGGCGTATGGAGCAAAAGGTAAGGTCAAGGGAGATCATGGGGATTAAGCCGCGGAGATCTTGTCTGGAGATTCATCATCTTCTATTCGCCGATGATTCACTTTTCTTCCTCAAGGGATCGGTAAGTAATGCAGCCGCTCTTAAGAACACCTTGGACGAGTACTGTTTGGCATCGGGCCAAAGAGTAAATTATGCGAAGTCGGTCCTGTTTTGCGGGGCGGACACAAGCTGTGGCTTCTCGAGGTATGTGGCTAATATTTTTGGGATGAACTTGATCTCCGACCCGGGTAAGTACTTGGGTCTTCCTACCCTTTGGGGAAGATCCAAGTGTGATGCCCTTCGTTTTCTTAAGGACCGGATCCTTAAGAAAATCCAAGGGTGGACTTCGAAGCTATTGAACGGTGCAGGTAAGGAAGTGTTGATCAAGTCGGTTATCTCGGCGATCCCAACGTATGCTATGGGAATCTTTAAGCAGCCCAAGACCTGGTGTAACCTGATTAATTCGTTGACAGCCCGGTTTTGGTGGGGGGCTCAGAATGGGGATCGTAAGATCCACTGGATAAGATGGGACCAGATGACTAGGGCTAAAAGGGAAGGGGGCATGGGGTTTAGGGAGCTTGAGGCATTCAATTCAGCCCTCCTTGGTAAGATGGCTGCTCGTCTTTGGAGAGAACCCGGGGCGCTGTGGGTGAGGGTCCTAAAGGGGCTGTACTTCCCTGATTCGGACTTCACCGAGGCTGTTAAGGGTCCTAGGTCGTCTTGGGCTTGGGCGAGTGTGCTTGATGGTAGACAAGTGCGTTTGGCGGGATCAGTCTGGGCTGTGGGTGATGGGGCTAGAATCAAGCCTTTCTCGGATGCCTGGATACCGGGGCGATACGGTCTGAGGTTGGGGGCCCAACCTATTACGCAGCCTTAGGCGCAGACTCGGGTTCGGGACTGGATCGACCCGGTATCCAGGTGCTGGAGGAACAGCTCGGTGACCCAAGCATTGTCAGCTGAGGAGGCTGAATTGGTGCTCACGGTTCTGATCCCTATTACTCCCAGCTCCGACCAGTTGCGATGGCCCTTCGATCGGAAAGGGATGCTGACTGTCAAGTCAGCATACCATTGGATCCGATCTGGCCAAGGGCAAGGGGAGGATACTCAGGCAAGTAGGGTCACAGGGGTAAATGTGTGGGATGCGATTTGGAATGCTAGGGTGCTGCCCAAGGTTCGAGCTTTTGCGTGGAAGGTCTTGTCCAATGCTATTGCGGTAAGGGAGAGGCTCACGAGGAGGGGCCTCCCGGTCCAGATCGGCTGCCCGATTTGTGATAAACCCGAATCTATTTTTCATATGTTGTTGGAGTGTGTTTGGTGTGTGCAGGTTTGGGAGACGTTGCTTGGTACAGGTGGAGTGGGCGCGGGAATCACGTCGGTTATGAAATGGTGGCGCAGCATGCTTGAAGCACCAGCTCGACACGGAGAGTCGAAGGGCAAGGTATGGAGTCTGAACCTGAACACCAGCTGGTGTATTTGGAAGATGCGCTGCTCGGTCGTCTTCGAGGGGAAGCAGGCGAATGCTGGGGTGGTGCTGGAACAGGTCTGGGCCATGGAGGTGGAGCGAATGCAGGTGCAGCAGCAGGTGGCGGCCCAGCAAGGTGGAGACCAGCGGCGAGACAGCAGGGAGGCTGTCCATTTAGGTCAGCGGTTCGTGTACCAGGGAGGCGCAGCTCCACACCAGCTCGGGATTCAGGGTGGTGCAGCTATCCACCAGGCGGGTCAGCAGCTTTGGAGCCAAGGAGGGGTAGTCCAGCAACACTGGATCGAACCACCCCCGGGTACGATAAAAATCAACGTCGATGCGGCTTGGAACTGCCACACCAACAAAGGCGGGATCGGGATCGTGGCACGGGATCATACTGGATGCATTCGGGGCGGGCTCATCTCGGCGGAGGTGGCTGCTTCAGTCGACATGCTGGAGGCACAAGCTGTCCTCAAAGGTGTCATTTTGGCCATCGATAATAGGTGGGACACGGTTATTGTTGAATCGGATTCGAAGGTTGTAATAGAAAACATTTTAGGTTTAGCCCATTTTTGGCAAATCGAGACTATTGTTCAAAATAGTCTTGTTTTGGCGGGTTCGATTAGGAGATTAGTTTGGAATTGGGTACCAAGATCCGCGAATCAATGTGCGGACTGGTTAGTGAAGCAGGCGTTAGGGGGGATGTGTCATCACGACTGGGGCGAAATACCCCCACCCCCCCTCCTTCAGGTTCTACAGTTAGACTCGGCATTGTCCCGGGGTCACTTTCGACCCCAAGTTTTGTGATTAATATAAGGTATACAGATCTGTTGTTCAAAAAAAACAAAAACTTAAAAGGTATAAGTCTAACTTTAATAACTGTAAGGGGTTAAATATCAATAATCTAAAAAAATGAAAATGTACTACATCATATTTGGCGAAGAAGTGACCCCAAAAAAAAATCATTGGCGAAAATGCAATGAACTATATCCGTCCAAATTACTGTCAACTGTTGACAGAAATCCGTCGAAAATTGGACGGAGGTAACTCGTTGCACATTCGCCAAAGTTGAGATATCCCGTTTTAATTTATTAAAGTTCGGGTAATTTGTTGCAAAACGTCTAAAGTTCAGGTAGCTCATTGTATTTAACCTAATTTTAAATATACGTATGATTTACTAGTCAATAAAACTCATTAAGTATCAAATAAGATTGTAAAATATTGTTCAAGTCTGAACACATAATTTATCGTACTATTTCATTTTACGATAAATGTGTGAATTTGAATTTTAATAATTCTAATAATAATTTTTTATAATTAAAAATTAGCGATCTATTATTATCCAATTATTCTGCTATTATAACTATTGCTATCTAATCTACTACAGTACCACTGTATGCTCTGCTACAGTACTACTGTATGCTGGGAAGTGGGAACTGACACGCAATCCAATAAGGTATCGCCACATCAGCTTGCGACAGGACATTCATGTTCGCGGCGAGCTGTTCGGCCCACGGGATTGTGGGTCCACTCACTGCTACCAGGACTATAAATATGCACGACCAAGATTTGTGGAATCAGAAAGGACACGTGATATAAAGACTCGCTTATTTGGTGGTCTCTGTCAACGAGTGAATCCCCGAGACAGCCGCACCATGGCTAGACAAGCGGCGTGGACTTCGGCGGCTGGCCAGAATAACGATTACACAGTGGAATTCTCCGTCGAGACGGAGAGTCTGTCGGATTACTTCTTTGGATTCTCGTCAGAAGCAGGTCTGCAGACGCCGGACAGCTCTTGTGATTCCGGCGATGGTTTCGACGACGAGGAAGACGATTCTTGCCCTAACGCCGACGAGAAGAGGGCATTTTGGGAATCACAAGAACAGCTTCTCAAGGTAAGCGAATTAAGTGAAATTTTCGAATCAATTAATCAAATATCTCCTCAACGCAATTAATTAATTAACATTGATTGTTCTTACAGGGTACGTTGTGCAGAACGAGCTCAACGGAGGCCAAAATTCAGTACGCCACGAAAGAATCCCTGAAGAAATTGATTTCCTGCGGGTTCCGGTGCGGCTGCCGTAATCAGGCCAACGGAGGCTGCCGGAGTTGCTTGCGCAGTGAAGTCTGCAATTCTCTCATCCAGAAAGGGTTTAGCTGTGCCATTTGCAAATCCAAATGGAGGAGCTCGCCGGAGATTCCATCTGGTAGTTAATTAAAATAATTTTCCAAAATTAAATTTTTAATATTTTTATAATTATAGTCTTTTCTTAAAACAAATGTTGATTTATTTAAATTCTGTGATATATATTCAGGAGAGCATACGTTCCTAGAAGTGGTGGATCGATCCAACCTGAAGAAAAGTGAAGTCAGAGTGATCATTGAGTTAAATTTCAGAGCAGAGTTTGAGATGGCGAAAGGTAGCAGCGACTACAACCAGCTGACGGCGATGCTGCCGGAGGTTTTCGTCGGGAAAGAGGAGAGGCTGAGGTCGGTAATTAAGGTTATTTGCGCGGCGGCGAAGCGGTGCCTGAAGGAAAAAAAGATCCACATCGGCCCTTGGAGGAAACACAGGTACATGCAAGCCAAGTGGCTGGGGAAGTGTGAGAGGTCGATTCCGACGCCGGTGTCCCTACCGGCGGCAACCTCAGTCCGGCCGATGAGACCCAAGGCTTCGTTACTGACGTCTGATTTGCAGTGTACTGCAGTTGAGGTAGTGTGATGCCACGGTAATAAAACATAATAATAAATTATGGAAGTTTTGTCGGATTAAATATATGTATGTTTGTATGAGAGTCGAGTCTTGTGTAACAACTTATTTTCAATAATAATGAGTTGTATATGTTTGACTGAGAATGGGATCTCATATTTGAAACTTTTTTAAAAATTATTATTATATATAGCCTTTAAAAAAAATTATGAAATAAATTTTATACTGAAAGTAACGAGAGAACCAATAAATGTATTTAAGTGACATTTATGATTACAATTAGGCCAATAAATAACAATTACCAACACTAACGGTACAACCTTAACAGCTAATGCATTTAAGTGACTCGATGTACCGAACCACAGACCAGAGAGACTCGCCTGAGTCCGGAGTCCGGACCAAACCACTTGGTCCTCCTACCGTGGGTTTGAGCTGATGAAAAATTCCCCTTAAAGTTTACATCGATTTTAAAATTTTCACTTAAAGTTTAAAATTTCTATAATATTTAGAAATTATGAAAAATTCACCCCTAAAATAACATCTAACAAGAGATAATTTTTTATCATTTACAAACATTATGAGAAACTTTTAACTTTAAGGGATAATTTTAAAACTGACGTAAATTTTAGGAAGCAATATCGTATTTTACTTTTTTTTTTAATACGGAGACCTTGGTCCTACGAGTCATGGTCTTAGTTTTTTTTTAATATTTTTTTATTTAGAGAGATAAAATTAATGAATGATTGTTATAATTTGACATGTGACAAATATTTTTAATGTGACTTTTTTTCACAAAATTCGATTACATAATATCCGTACTTAGTGGTATAGGCGATCACTTGGATATTCGAAAATTTTGGTTAATAAATGAAACGTTGAACCACTATATCATATTGCAATGGTTAGAAATATATGATTGCTCGATGTGAAGACATTTCAAATGACGTAAAATAAAATATTTAAGCAAAAACATCAAATGTTACCTAAATGAAAATCTCTATAAAGATTAAAGACTACTCTACATCTTGATCAAACCCTAACAATAAACATCGCCATGCACGTGGCAACGCTACCAAAGGCCAAATGCACTGCCAGTCTATTAAACGCCGAGCTCGATGCTGGTGCCGGAGCACCACTTGATGACGATGAGTTATGACTGGACGGACCACTTGCAGTCTCTGGCGGCTGAGACACCTGCCCTGGAGGTGGTGGAGCACTAACAGTGGCCGGAGGCGGTGTCTGGAGTTCTTTCGTTGGATTTGGAGGGGGAGCTCTAGGGCGGACGGCTAGAACTTGTACAAGAAGTTTCTGGCCGCCATTGCAGTTGATAGGGTTTCCACTGACGAAGAAGAAAGGACCGGAACGGTCAAATACGAACCGAGACTCGCCATCAGACAGGGTGAGAATTGGGTTCTTCGTGTTGCAGGAAGCGAAATCATCTCTCGTCACTACCATAACTGAATCGCTCCCTTTCGGGTACTTGAAAACTGCAATCATCAGCATGAAAAAAACATCATCGTTACAATGTTCTGTTCATTTACGTACATTATTAAACATTAGGGCTGATCGTGGGTGAGCCGGTCCGGTCATAAAAGCAAAACCGAAATCGGAATTTCAGTCATGCCTTATGGAGAGCCCCGACCGAGACCGATCTCGGTCAAAAAAACTCGTCCGAGTCGGTCTTTTTTGATTCGGACCGGTATCGGTCCTAGACCGAATCTGCCCCCCAAAAAGCTGTTTTTTTCCAAATACAAACATCATTGGAATCAAAATAACAAACATACAAAGTAAAAATCAAAGCAACAAATCAACCAATTAACAAACATACAAAGTTCTAAACAAAATTCATTTTCTCCCAACATTACAACAATACAATATACATTGTTTTTTAGGGTTTGCAATTTTGCATAGTAAAATCGGTATGAGCTGGTCCTAATCGGACTTTCGGAAAAAAAATTTGAGACCGAAACCGACCTTGAATAAAAAAAAAAAACCACTCAGTTTCGGTCCTAGTCGGGCCTGTCTCAGGGCGATCTTGTCGGGAATTCGGTCCAACAGTTTTTTTTTATCACCTCTATTAAACATCATTGCAAAAAGAAAAGAAAAAAACTTACGAAGCATGTCGTTAACTTGAAACCTGTTCCGTTCAGCCCAATGATCGTATCGCTCGGAAGGGTTAACAACCCACCCGTCTTTGCCACCCACCATGAAGACGTGAGCTTTGCATGAAAATGGAAACCCTAGCATGATAAGAACAGTAGTGAAGCATGCAATGAATGCTCTTCCGTTCTTCATCATCGTCTTTCTATGTCGGCAACTTAGTGACTTCTAGACGGAGTATATATATAATTTAATTAACTGAGTTTTTTGGGAGCTTGGGGAGATGGTGGAGGAGAGGGAGACGTATCTATGCTATATATAAAGAGAGAAAGACATGGTGAAGGTGGGGTTGCAGAGTTACCGCGCAGTAATAAAATGCATTAATATAAAATGCCGTTAATTAACGGATTTGTGTACGTTATTTCAATGTAAGAAATGCTAAGTACTAACGTCTCTGATAACGCGTACGTAACGGGGGGGGGGGGGGTGGGGGGGGGGGGGGGGGGGGGGGGGGGGGGGGGGGTTAAATGGATGATCGATGGATGTATTAAATTATGGCTGACACGACTGTTATGGTAATTAATCTCTTTAGTTGACCAAATTTTCATAACAATAAGCTATAAAAAAGTTGAAAATTTTTAGTAAAAAAAAAGTGTTTTTATTTTTGTAAATATATTTATATATATATATAAAGAGAGAATTAAAATCTAAAGCAACATAATTTTTTTTATTTAAAGAGTAAAACAACAAGACTTTTATTAATAATTAATAATAATATCTCTACCAATTTTATAATGAGAAAAGTCTCGAAATAACTAATATATTTACACAAAATATTTTAATTATTCTTATATTTTTTAAAACGATAGTAATTAATAATTTTTATCAATCGTTTTTGTTGAAAATTTCGTTAAATACTTTTCAAAATTAACAAAATATTTGTTCAAACGTTACAACTAAACTGATCTATAAATTTACAATAATGTTATTAATTACCTACTCGATTTGGAACTCAATCGGAATCAGTCCCTTAACCTCTGTTTCAACCCAAACCACTAAATCGTGTTGGTTAGGAACTAGGTTAAGAGACAATTACTTAATTGAGACTCAATTAGAACTCCAGTAGACTAAATAAGTTAACATTTGTATACTTTTTAAATATTTTCATTATAATTCAAATAATATATGCGTGTATATGAGTAATAATATTTGAACCAAATATACTAAATGTTGTTTTATATATACATAACTAAGATTTTGATGAATAATAAGGATATTTTATACTTAATTTTGATTTAATTTGGTTTATATATTATATATAAATATTAAATATAGAATGCATTAGCATGATATATTAGATAGTAGTGATTTAAATATGATTCCTAATTGTAATTCAGACAATATATAGTTGTCTGTTTGGAAAAGTGTTCGAAAATTTCATGGAGTAATACTAATAAAGCCATTTTCATGTACATATCATATACAGTCTGAATCACGTACAATACGGTGGTTCCTTTCCAAAGCGCTACTGCTACAGTGCTACCCCGTGTCTAGAGACCTGACTCTATCCAGTGTGTGAACGTTACTCGAAGGAAGGAGCACGAACATTTCCACTGGAGAGGGCAGCCAGTCCTCTCTCAAATATCAATACAAAATTCTTCTTCGTCGTCGTGTTTACATACGAAACTGAAGATTCTATCCACTTTGCACTCGCAAAATTGACTCTTTGGTCTGTGTGTTTCTGGTTCGGAATCGTTCTGGTGAGTGGGAAAGGCCACTGTCGCAGTCGTTCATGTTTGTTGTTGCTGTTGCTTAGTTCAATCCATTCGAGGGAGCCGTTGAGCTTTCTCATTCGCCAACCACCGTCCAAGGAGGGGTTGTTGTTGATGGTGCAGCTGCTAATTAACGATGTTATGACCCCCGCTTCAAGCAACAATCAATCCCCTCCCTTCCCTTAATCCCTCTCATGGGTTTTGCCCCTCGATCGCTAATCTCTCCTAACCTCGGAGATCGAAGACAAAGCCACCCCATTTTCGACGCTTACCGCTGTTGACTTCCCGCCCTTGTTGATATGGTCGCCGCGGGAAGCTCCAATTTGAGGCAATTGGGATTGCCTCGTGCGCTGCTCGGAGTTTCGCTGTGGTTTCTGCTCTATCGGTCTGCGGCGGGCCTCAGGCCCTTGAGGGAGATTGGCCGAGCTTGGTACAGCGATGAGGTTCGTGTTCCCGTCTTGAATTTTGAAGTTCCATTATGCGCTGCAATTGGAAGTAATTAAGATGCCTCATTGTGCGTTGACTGTAAAAATGTTTTCTTGATGCGCGGTTTTGGTAGAAAAGGTGCCTTTTTCGTTAGTAGAAGATCAGTTTCATTACTGTTCATCAAGAGTACATGAAATTTTAGATGTGAATGAGCTTCAAAGAGCCTCTTTTGGACTGATACTATCTATTTTTGATTAGGTGAGCTTGTGGGTCTGTGTGGTAGCCAAGTTTATCTTTGCATTTAGCTGAATTATTTAAAATGATGACCAGATTGATAGGGTCTAGAGGAGAATGTATTCTTGGCTTGGCTTAATGAGGTTCCACCAGAGACAACCTCATTAAGCCGTGGGAGCTCAAATCTAGTACCTCCTAATACTGTCATTCTTTTTTAGGCAACCTGGTCCCCTTTCCTTCAAGTTTCAACAATGTTGATGCTTTTTCACACAGAATCATGATTCGTCTTGACATGATGGCAATGTGCAAGCTAGATCTTTATAGAATGACCATAACCTCAATTCAGCACTGGAGATTGGCTGATCAAATGAAGCAGATTTGTTTCTTTCGTTTTTGAGCAAAGAGCCATTGCTCTGTTGTTTCTACTTTGTTATATGTTGTAGATATCTCACTTGACAATGCTGCCTTCTAATTGCGGTTTAAATCGTTAGCTGTAAATTCTTTTGGGTTTAAGAATTTACTAATTTCATGACTATTGTATGCCAAATGGGTGTCTCATTAGTATCCATAATATTCAAGGGACATATCAATCCTTTATAGGAGTCAGATAGTTGATAATTGATATGACAACTAGCAGTATTGACACGATTATGCAGCTGGTCCCTGCCTTTGTTTTTACTATCTTGCTGGGTTGTTCTGCAAATACTGGATACTTATAAATCAAATTTATTTGCTTTTCTTATAATGGTGTTGTTCCAAAGATATCTTTTTCGTTGTTTATTGGGTTAAATACCAAGTACTACCTGAACTTTGGACGTGAACTTTGGACGTTTTGCAACGAGCTACCCGAACTTTGAAAATTCAGAACGGGCTACCTCAACTTTGAAGAAAGTGCAAATAGCTACCTCCGTCCAATTTTCCGTTGGAAAGTCGTTGGAAATTCATTAGAAATTGGACGGAGGTAGCTATTTGCACCTTCTTCAAAGTTGAGGTAGCCCGTTTTGAATTTTCAAAGTTCGTGTAGCTCGTTGCAAAACGTCCAAAGTTCAGGTAGCTACTTGGTATTTAAACCGTGTTTATTTAATACTGGTTTTATTTTAATGGAAAAAAATGTTCTTTTCCAGCTTAGTAACCTTTCTTTTTATGGACTTTAGAAAATTACTTTCAAAGGATGTCTGAAATAATCACATTTTGTGTTTAGCCTTAATTGGAGTTGTGCTGTCAGCTAACTTCTATCTGTTTGGTTTGCATAGCAGCAGGTATTTGTAAAGAATGAAAAAAATGATCCGGGTTCACTTGCAGAATGGAATATTACGGGAACTTATAAAGGTCGGGTATTTTAATCCACACATTCTGTGTAAATTTTGGGATAAAAATCAGTACAATGCCTACATGTCAATATGAGAAATCGACACCCAAAATTATGTTGACTTTTGAGCAAATATGAGAAGCTCAAAGCTTAAAGAATAATCTCGAGTACCAATTCTTCACATCGGAAATGTGAGATATTGTAAAGACTTTTAACCCGTAAATCATTGAAAAACTCCTCTTGATGAGGTATTTTCTGCTTTCTTGGATAATTGGGACACAATGTTTAATTTTTGGAAACACGTTTTTCAGGCGCTTGGAAGTTTCTAGATACAGCAGCAGATAACTCCTCTAGATTTCCAGATTTTCAGAGGTCCAATGGTAATTCTGTTATTGAATTAGTTAGTGCCCCGACTAAAATATCAGGTGTCCATTATGTTCAGGTGAGGACTATCTGGTACTTGATCTCTCATTATCGTTCTATATTGAGGCTTTGTGCTTAAGTAAGCTTATCTTTGTGTTGCTTGGCTTGTCTATCCGTAGGGTGTTATTATTTTCCACGATGTTTTCAACAAGGAAAAAACAGTTGGTGGTGCTCAGATCAAGGTTGAAGGTGTATATATATGGCCATTTAGACAACTGCGGATGGTAGCTAACAGGTAATGTGAGTCATTTTTTTTCTTCCATTTCAGGTTCAGCATTTCACATTTACCTCGTGTTTTTTTTACAGTGGTAAAGGAGAGTTTAACCAGGACAATGACTATATTTTGTCAAATCCATACCACTTGGTAACACTTTAATGCTTTCAGATCTAACTTCAAATCATCGATAACTTGTCTAAAGATGCTCATTTTCAACAGCTTGGAGTCTTCTCGTCCCAGGTCTTTCAAGAATCATCACGAGAAAAGATATGGAGAAGAAAGAATTGTAATTTTTTTTTTTAAAAATGACAACTCCTTTTTTCTTTTTTATTGAATTTTGCTTCTCATTATTAAGTTGGTTACTTATATTTCAGCAGCAATGTATGACGCCGAGAAGCACTGCAGCATTGAATTTGCTGCCCAAATATCACGAGCATCATCCAATCAAAACGGTACTTCGGTTATCTGGGCTTGTTATTTCATGTTACACATTTCAATTTAGAAATAATGCATTTTTAGTCATTTTATTCCCTCCATTTAAAAATAAAATATTTATTACCACAATGCTTTCCTTTCTGTTTCTTATAATTCTTGAGCCAGTGAGTTTCTTCATCTGCAGATGGAGAGCGTGACAGTTATCATATAGAAGGATTAATGGAGAGTCCTTCTGTAGAAGAGGATAGTGACTGCTTTTCACCTTTGCTGCTAAATGCTACTTCTCTCAACATAGAAGTCTACTACAATAAAGCAGTGAATTACACCCTTATGGTCACATTTGTATCCTTTACCCTGTTGAACTTTCGATGGGGTTTCCTGGATTGATATGAAGTCGTGACAACACTTTCTGATTGAAACAATTTGGTGGCACCCAAACTTTCAATCGGATAAAATCAGAATCCGTCTGAACTAGAACTTGAGAAGGGGGCGTTGCCCCCGCACCCTTCTGACTTGTTTAATGAAATACTATGATCATATTGGTCAACTAGTCAATCCAATTACACTAAAATATCTAACATCCCCACCCCCTAACTAAAATATCTAACATCCCCACCCCCTAATTCATTTTTTACTCTAATTAATGCACTTTTTGGTTGGATTCTCTTGTACTAGCCAATTACTATGTAGTTCCTTAACTTACATTAGATTTCTTTCCTTCAAGTTCTTCTGCTAATTCGACAAATGGAGCACGGCAGCACTCAGTCTGTAAGATACTTTTCTAGATTATGCTTTAAAATCAGTTCTACTTTTTTTTTTTTTTTTTTTTTGTATAAAATTACTTCATGTTCTCTTCTATATATGTCAAAAAAAGACTTACTTTTCTGATCACAGGGAGCTGCCAAAGTTTCGATTGTAATGATTGGTCAACAAGCTATAATGGATGCTTATCTCTGCTTACTGCATTTGACTGCTGGAATATTAGTAGGTAAGCTCATTTCTACGTTCTTAAAAATAAGTTTTGTTTAAAACAGAAAAAATAAATAAATGTTTGTTTGAATGTGCAGAGTCCTTGTTCAATGCTTTTGCAACAGCAGCATTTTTCAAGTTTGTGGTATTTTCCATATTTGAGATGCGGTATCTTCTCGCCATATGGAAAGCAAGTAGACCGCTGAATAATGGAGAAGGTTGGGAGATGATGAGGCGCGAGCTTTCGGTTTTGTATAGTCGTTTCTGTAAGTACTCTACAAATCTGCACCTCTCAATTTAATTTAGGGTTAAATACCAAGTTGCTACCTGAACTTTGGACGTTTTGCAACGAGCTATCCGAACTTTGAAAATTCAAAATGGACTACCTCAACTTTGAAGAATGTGCAAATAGCTACCTCCGTCCAATTTCTGACGACAGTTGACGGAAAATTGGACGGATGTTGCTATTTGCACCTTCTTCAAAGTTGAGGTAGTCCGTTTTGAATTTTCAAAGTTCGGGTAGCTCGTTGCAAAACGTCCAAAATTCAGGTAGCTACTTGGTATTTAACCCTTTAATTTATTCTATTTTTAATTTTTTAATTTTTTTGTAGATGGGATCCTTTTGTGTGGGATTCTGCTTATGTACGAGTTCCATAATTATATGCGAACAATTCTTCTCTTCCTATATTCGTTTTGGGTACCCCAAATAATCACCAATGTGGTTCGGGATTCAAGAAAACCTCTGCATCCACATTACATCTTAGGCATGACGGTTGCTCGCCTTGCTATCCCCTTATATGTATTTGGCTGCCCAAACAACTTCATGCGTATCGAACCTGACAAAAGCTGGTGCATTTGCTTGGGTATATTCCTTGGAGTCCAAGCATCCATTCTTCTTCTGCAGCATTATCTTGGTTCCAGATGGTTCATTCCTCGTCAGGTACGATCCAACTGTAATTTTTTTTTCCTTACACAGATATTCTTCCAAAGTGAAAAATATAGTGAGAGTTTTCTTTTAACTTTCTTTTAAGGAAAAGGTTATTGGTATTCATAAACTTTTGTTCTTTGCATAATTTTTTCCCCAAGAAAAATGATTTGAAGGTCAATAGTTTCTTAAAATAGTAAAGGGTTAATAGGTCCAATGGTACCATATGTTTGGGTCATGTGATCGGATGGTACCATATATTTTTTGATGTGATCAAATGACCTGTTATGTTTGGAGGATGTTGTCCTACGGTATTATGTTAGTCAACTGTTAGATTTTTATGTTAAATGGTCCATGTCAGCACCACATTAGCGTCACGTAGATATATAATATAGTATTTAATTTAAATAATAAAAAATTCGAAAATAGAAAAAAAAAAATAAAAAAAATTAGGGTTCGACCCTTGGGTCCAATTGACCAAGCCCAGAGTCGAACCCTGGGCTGGGTTCCCTAGTTTTTTTTTTCTTTCTGTTTTTGTTTTTTTTCTTAATAAATTTATAAACAATAATTTTTATTAATATATAAAGTTTTAAAATATTTTTTAAACTTTTTTCTATTTTTTTCCCGATTTTTCCATATTTTTCCTATTTATTTTTACTTTCCATTCGCCACGTCAACGCCACATCAGCATTCCGTTAGTTAAACTTGACGGCAATAGTAGGTTAGAGTAAATAAAACATTCTGAAAATATAAGTTACCAAAAAATAACATAGGGGTACCATTTGATCACATGACCTAAACATATGACACTATTGGACCTATTAACCCACTAGTAAAAGATGTTAGATTTTCATTGAATATGGTATAGCACTATAACTATGCTCTTCTTAAAATGTGTACTATTTTAAGAAAAAAAGTTACTGGGTTCTTGAAAGGTAATTTTTTTTCCAGTAAAAAAACTATTTTTTAAAGAATAAATGCGATGACCAAGATAATCAACAATTTCCTAACAACAAAAGACTATTTTTTTCATTAATTTTTCACATCTTACAGCATATTGCTACGCTCTTTGCCTTACTTGACATACAAGGTGCAAAACTTGCAGATTTTACCAGAGAAATACAGCTATTACAGAAGAATCGACCAGAAAATCGATCGTACAATGGACTGTGTCATTTGTATGACTTCCATTGATCTAACTCAACGCCCGAACGATTGCATGGTATGTTTGAAATTAATCACCATTTTTGTTACATTATTCATCGATTAAACTATGATTCCATTGCTATTTTTTTTACTGCAGGTAACTCCTTGCTATTTTTTTACTGCAGGTAACTCCTTGCGACCATTTCTTCCATTCCGGTTGCCTGCAACGGTGGATGGATATAAAGATGGAGTGCCCAACTTGCAGACGATCCTTACCTCCCGTTTGAAAATCACTGTGCATGTATAGTAATTATTCTGAGAATCCCCTATCACCAAAAATCGTTATTTTGAGGTCATTTCGTCCATCCAAACACCAAACTGCAATTATGGAACGAAATAAGGATCGTAACAATGGATTCCGTTATGATCTTTCCAGGTTCGCTCTTCCTCTTTTTTCCCTGGAGTTCTTCACAAGGTGGTTGAGAATGGAGATGAAATACGCTAATTCAAACTTTCAAGATTTGCCAGATGATAATAGAGTTGGTAGCTGAACATAATTTACCTTGTTTTCTCAATGTATTATGGTGTACATGATCATTTACAGTCATTTCAGTTCATAATATAGTGCAGTTTCTCAGTTCAATCACGGATCATGAATAAAAAAAATCACTTAATTTAATTTGATAACAAGACCAAAATATGAATAAGAGATAATAGTAATTAATTCAACAGTATAAAATCAGCAAAAAAATAGTTATAAAATCTAATAATAAAGTTCCTTTTTTTCTTGAGTTTGTTATTCGAAAACAATTATCAAATGTTTTTATTTTTTATCAGTATAAGATTTTACTTAAATTTCACTTTATTTCCTAATGTTTTCATATTTTCCAAGAAATTTGTCTAAACTCTTTTTAAATTTATTTATAGATTTGTAAAGTTGAATTCTTGATTCCCCCCCCCCCCCCCCCCCCTATTTTCATCCTTTGTTATATCTAAATTTAAGTACAAATGTTTTAAATTTATGATAAAATACTTTTTTTAATGTCATATTTTTTATATATATGATAATAGAGTTCCGATTTAAAATATATTTGATCTAAAATTATTAATTTAGAACTAATTTTTTAAGTTTTACCACCCTTCACTTCACCTGTGTTGCTGCTTATTGCTATATATATCGTTCGGTGGTGAATCGGTATTTTATTCATGGATTTGGGTCTGAAGAGCAGCATACTTCGTTGCGGATTCTCAGCGTCCTTCCTTCTCTGACCCAAAAAAGCAGAAGTTGCTGCTCCTTAAATCTTCCCCAATCCCAATCCTACATCAATCTTCTTCTCCTTTCAGCGGACAACGCAAGGACCAACTAATGCCGGCGCAGAAGAGGTCTTCGCAGTCGGAGAATGCTGACGGCGACCATCAGTCTGCCGCCAAGCTGTCTCGGCGCTACCAGGATCCTGAGGAAGTTGAGGAACATGAGCCGGAAGATGGGGGAGGCGGAGAAGGAGGAGGAGAAGGTGAGCTTATATCTTACACGTTCCGTTGTCTCTTTCTACGTTTACGTTTTATGTTGGGGATGCGAACTTCGAGTGTGAATGCAATTGAATACGATGCACAGCTTCGTCGAATGTTCACTGATATGAGGAATTTCACTTTGTGTTGCAGATTCTGATGATAGCGCGTCTACTAGCCTTCAAGAGAAACCCGATCCTGAGTACCTTTCTCTCTCTCTCTGTTAGAACTTTGTAGTTCATGTACTGACGTTTGCTGGCTTCTATTGCGTAATATGGATCTCCCATGGTGCTTGGTACAATTGCATTGCCTAGCTTCACCTGTTTTTCGTTTTTTTGCTTCGTTTATCCACAGCGTTATTGATAGTTTTGCATGCCACCAACATTTTATTACTATGCTTCTGCAATCCTACTGCGCCTTATTGGAAGATCGGCCTATGAAGCAAGATAATTTATACATTACGTATATGAAATTTCAAGTTGCTGGGCGATTCGTTTTAACAGAACTTATCTTCTTGGAGATGAAGATGTAGTCTCTTTGATCCAGTAACATCCTACTGCTGTATCTTTTACATATTTCATATAATTTGAGCTAAGCATGTGTGGGAAGCTGGTTCCGGTTGGAGCTTAGATGCAGCTCTGGGTTGGAGTCTTCCTGATCTGAACTTGTCATCTATTGACTTTTAAGTTAGAATGAGCTTAACATTTATACATGAGCAAAAGCTGGCGTAACTATCTCTAATTTGTTAAACAGTTAAACTCAAAACATTTCACGAGGATTTTGGCCAATTTGTTTGTATTGTTTGCCTTTACTGCTGTGAGCTCAACTTATAATTTGTAAAGTGGGTGGGCTTACCCGTGTCCTGGAGTTGCAAGTGCACTGCTGGAGGTTTGTTCCTTAGGTGCTCCATTACTTGTCCTCGTTGGATTGCGGAGTTTACTAGGTTAGGATAAGCTACACATGGACTTAGATTTTGGAATTGACTTCTTTTTTGTTAAGAGTATGTAAGATTTATTGTGACATTCTCAAGTACCAGTTGCCCGCAGTTCACCACTGCATATGTGCCTTTTGTTCGTGACTCTTTTTGTTTCAACTTGTTTGTTTATTACGATGAAATGCTTTCCTTAAGACTTTGTGTTGAGTAATTGCAAATAGGAGGTCTCCAGTGCTAACTCAAGCCTTTCCTTTTCCTCTGCAGATTTGTCATGGTAAAACTGGCTGATATACGTAAAGATGTTCAATGCCCAATTTGCCTAGGTAAGTTTTCACTCCTAATTTATTTCACTGAGCAAAGGACTAAATTGTCTAGGACACTGTCCTCCCCAATGTTAATTTTCCTGAAAGTTGGAAGGTTCTTTCACTACCTTGTTGGGGAAGATATAAATATTGCTAAATTTGATAAGTGGATGTATTTGGGAGTTAATTTACGTGGGATATCTTTTTGACGAGGTCACATTAGAAGTTTCAACTTTTGTGTTTCATTGGAGATCAGCTTTTTATTCAGATAACATAGTAGTTTATGTGGTAAATTAGCAAAGACTTTTCGTTTGGCTTAAAAATCCATGGCTTAAGAAGATTAATGATTATCATCTTAAAGTATCCGTAAAAGCCTGTTTGGATCTGACTGTTCTATTCAAAATTGTTACAAGCGGTTTGTACTATTGAAGTATTAAGCATATTAGTATTAGCTCAGATTCATGCTTAGTAAGTTTGATTAGTCATTAATTGCTTTGGTCGTCCATGATTCTTTCTTGTACACGTTCTTTGTTGCCCTTACCTTCTTTTATAAGTGCTTGTTACATGTAGGTGCTTTGCTAATAATATTCGAAACTGGTACTAAACGCGACTCACCAGTTGGTAAAATTCAAGAATTTTGTTAGTATTTTGAAGTTCCCAAACATTTCAGGCATCATAAAGAAGACTCGAACGGTCATGGAGTGCCTGCATCGATTTTGCAGGGAATGCATTGACAAATCCATGCGGCTTGGGTAAGAACAGGTGTATTACAGTTTTGCTCAGACCCTGCTTAGAGACAATCTGTGTTGACATTTGAAAATATTGTGACTTGTGCACAGGAACAATGAGTGTCCTGCTTGCCGCACTCATTGTGCAAGTAGGCGCTCCTTGAGAGATGATCCAAATTTTGATGCCTTAATTGCAGCTCTCTATCCAGATATTGATAAGTATGAGGAAGAGGTATAATATTGCAGTGCATCAATGTATTTCTCGTATGGAGCATGATATATTACTGTTATAACCAGTTAATGTGGGATTCCTGTTTTAGGAACTAGCGTTTCTTGAAGAGGAGAAAAATAGAAACAAGCAGGTCTGTACTTTTTCATTTACAAATATCTGTGGGTGAAGATTATATACATGTAAGCTCTATAGGCTTGAAGCTATCACCTGCCAGAAATGCTAGGACCTAATGTCTTGCTAGAGAGAAGGCTGATTGATGTTGAGAGCTAACACTTTTGTATTAATTTCCTTCTTCATATTCTAGTGCCATATTTTTGAATTTCTTTTCCTAATTGTTATCTATTTTAGGAGATGATGAAGGTAAATTCATGTTAGTCCTTTTCATTGACAGATTCAAGCATCAATTGCTCAAATTCTTCAACGGCAATCAGAAGCACTTGTTAAAAGGCGGTCTCTGGGTAAAGATGTAGCAGGGGGGTTTACAACAAGAGCACAACGGAATCTGAGATCTATTCCCTCAAGAAGAAGAATGAATTCACGTGGTAGTGAATATCATGGATCTGAAGATAATGAGGATGAAAACGATAGCAATGTTGGCAATGATTCAGGTTCCGCTGATGAGCGCACGGAAGTCAGGCCTAAAAGGCGTAAGAAACGTGGATCACATGGAACACTTGATTCATCATTTGCAGACGGTGAATGTCATGGCAATGATTTAGAAGCAAATCGAGACAGCAGAGGGATTTCTCCTGGGCTTGTGTGGAACCCAGAAATGCTTGCATGGGGTCGAGGAGGTACAAGGAGTAACACACGACATGGGGGCCACAACAGCTCCAACAAGAATTCAACGAACACACGTATATCCAAATTCATGGAGTATTTCCGCAATTTAGAGGAAAATAATGAGGTATTGCTTATACTGTTAGCTTAAGAAGTTATTTATGTTAATAATTAAGTTCTTATAATCAATTTCTTGCCCTTAATAATTGAGTTATTTATTTTCGCGATGGGCACTTCGAAGACTCCCTTTGCTGGGGAGTACTGTCCTTTGAAGGCTCTTTTCCAGCCGCCGAAGGTGGCAGATCCGAGGGGTCTCTGGGTCCCTTTCCACAGTTTCCGGAAGATGGAGATTTCTGATAAAACGATGTTGCGGGGTAACCCAGACCTTTGCATGCATCTGTTGAATGAGATCCTTCCTCCTCAGGAACGGGGGGAGGTCCCTTCAGATTTGAACGATATCGAGATCGTGATGAGATCGCATTTCGAGCGTCTCGCTTTGGTAAGTTCCTTTCTCCTCTTTATTTCTTTATAGACTTCCCTTTATTCATTTAATTGCTCGCTCTTTTGTAACTCTTTGATCTCTATTAACTTTATCCATTTTTTTCATGTTGTCAGCTCGTCCGCGAGGAGATGCTGATCGGACGGATTGTAGGGGAGCTCGCCGATAAGCAGGTTGATCTGCTTATCGAGCTGAAGCAGTTTCAGAGTTTGGGGTATACTCCGGAAGAGCTGGAGGACTTGAAGAGGAGGGCGGAAGTGTCCACTAAGCTGGTGGAGCAGGCTCAGCGGGAGTATGCAGAGAGAGAGAAGGAGTTGCTCGCCTCAATTAAGATGAGGGAGGATCAAGTGATGCTCGCTGAGGACGGCAGACTCCGGGCTGAGTTGCGGACCAAGGAAGCTGACAAGTACTCCGCACAGCTGGAGGCGAAGGCCGCTCGCCTTCAGGGTGAGCTGAAGGAGGCTTGGGTTCAGATGGATGTCTTTAGGGCTGAGAATGAGCAGCTTGAGTTGAAGCTGAAGGATGTCCCATCCTCCCAGAGTGTGGTCGAGGACTTTAAGAAGTCCGATGAATTTTCTGACTGCGCCTTGGAGGAGATGAAGGCTGAGGTGACAGCCTATCTCCAGATCTTGGTTGATGAGATTCAGGGGATAGACCCCAAGTTTCCTCTCCGGGAGGTGAAGTCTCTTCAAAACTTCATTAAGAACGGCTACACCAAGGAAACTTCCCCTGCTGCTGTTGGCGAGGAGAAGGCTGCCCCCGAGGCCGAGAAAGAGTCTGTAACCCCTGATGAGCCTAGGCCTTGACGCTCCAGGCCTCGAAGGAGCCTGCAGTGCTAAGAAGGATTACAACTTCGCAAAGCCACCTGACCTCCTTGTGCTTTTGTTCCTCCTCCTTTTGTATGTTGAGATGCCATCCCTTATTTATGAATGAGAGTTTGTTGGTTTTCCTTTCATTTCAGGAGTCTTGTAATTATTTTTTAATTGTTGACTCAGATATTTTCTATGAATATAATGAATGCCTTTTGTTTCGTAAGCCTTGTTTTTTGTTTGACTTCGAATATACTTGGTTGTTCTTCCGATGTCTATCTTGCTCGAAAGCTTTATGAAGGTTTGTAGAATAGTCTCACCCCTTTTTTCCCCAAAGGGTCTTGGACCTTTCTTTGGAGGAAACGTTACCCTTTAGAGGTTCATTTCGCTCCTTTAGGCTTCGGAGGAAGAACTGTGACCTTTTATTGGCTCGTCCGTTCCTTTTGCCAAGTTTCTTAAGGGAACTATTACCCAAAGATTATGACTTTAATGAAACTGTCATCCTTTATGGATTCGTTCGCATTTTAGGATTTTGGTCCATAGTCGCCTAGTCGTGAGAAACTGTTACCTAAGATTCACTCGCCTTTTAGGAAGCTGTTACCTCGGATTCGTTCGCCCTTTTTGGGGAACTGTTACCCAATATTCGCTCGCCTTTTAGGAAGTTGTTACCTTAAATTCATTTACCCACTTCGCTTTTCAGAGGAACTGTTACCTAAGATTTGTTCGCTCTCTTACGCTTTTCTTTGGAGAGACTCTTACCTTATTGGTTCGTCTGCTCAATTGTGCCCAACTTGTAAGGGAACTGTTACTCTTGATGTTGGTTCGTTCACCTTTTATATCATGTCTTTATTTTGTCTAACTTTAATGGAACTGTTACCTTGACGGTTCGTTCACCTTATAGTGTAGATCTTTGTTTTGCCTAGTTCAGAGGGAACTGTTACCTTGACGGTTCGTTCGCCACTCGTTTTAGGTATTCGTGGAAGAGGAACTGTTACCTTGATAAAGTTCATTCGGAATCTTCTTTTTGCCTGACTGAGAAGATTGTCACATTTGTTGGTTCGTTTGCCTGTATGCGTTAAGTCTTATCTTTCGATGATTCATCCATTCTTTGAGACTTTTCGTTTTGGTTCGAGTGACTATGCTCTATATGAAGGAATGATTTGTTTTATTGACATAACATTTTGATTACAAGTTATGCGTAAAACCTCCGTAAATGTTCGGAATTGATGGAACAAGGTAGCCTTATACCCTATGTGTTCTCCAAGTAGTAAGACCCTGGTGCGGCGATCTCTACTACTTTGTATGGGCCTTCCCATTTAGTTGAGAGTTTGGTGTGGTTGTCCAGATTTGTGAACTCATTCCTTCATATAACCATCTCACATACAAAAAATTGGCGAGCACTGACTTTCTGTTGAAGTACCGAGCGATCGCTAGTCATATTTTAACTTATGTGTTGTCTGATTGCCACCGCTTTTCTTCAACAAGATCGAGGGTTGTAAGTCACTCGATTTCATTAGTTTCGACATTAAAGTGTAGGATCCTATGGGTATGCACCACTATTTCGGCGGGTGCCACTGCTTTGGATTCGTACACCAGACTAAATGGTGTTTACCATGTTGCTGTTTTGAATGTCATTTTAATAGCCCACATCACATTGTCAAGCTCATATACCCAGTTTCCTTTGAAGGCTTGAACCTGCTTCTTGAGTTCTGGAAGGACAACTTTGTTGGTTGCTTCGGTCTGTCTGTTGGTTTGAGGATGGTGTACTGAGTTGAATCTGTGATCAATATGGTACTCTTCACAAAGCCATTTGAGTTCTTTTCCCACGAATTGTGGTCCATTGTCGCTTATGAGTATCTTGGGGACGCCAAATCACGAAAATATGTTGATTTTTAGGAATTTAATCACTTGAAATTCAATCGTAGAGGCCAATGTTTTGCCTATTTCCATTTGGAGAAATAATCGATCGCCACGATAATATGGGTTCTCTGTCCAGTGCTTATGGGAAAGGGCCCCAAGATGTCTATTCCCCATTGGGCGAAAGACCAGGCGTCTGTCATTGGGGATAGCAATGTCGATGGTCGACCAGATCTTGGTGCGAACTGTTGACAAGTTGCGCACTTCCTTGTTAATTCTGTCGCGTCTTTACTCAAGGTTGACCAGTAGTAGCCTAGTCTGAAGATTTTGCGCGTCAGTGAGCGTGCACCTTCATGGCATGCGACAACTACTTCGTGAGCTTCGCGCAGAACTCTTTATGTCTCAGGATGGGAAATGCATTTCAGATAGGGAGTTGCGTATCCTCGCTTATAGAGATCCCCATGTATGAGAAGATAGTTTGCGGCTAGGCGGCTTATCTTCGTGGCCTCGCCTTCGTCTTCTGGCAGAGTTCCTTCTTTTAAAAAGTTCTGGAATGGGGTCATCCAGTTATCCTGCTCTTGGACATTAAAGACTTCTACTCGATTTTCAAGGACCGAGTATAATTCTTGTTCCAGGAATTGTACGTCATGCATTCTTGTTCCTTTGAATGCCAGCTTGCTTAGGGAGTCGGCTAGCTGGTTGTCTTGGCGAAGAATGGACTCGTTCAGGAAAGTTAGAATTTCGGCGATGAGTTTTTTGGCAATGTCGATGTACTTTTTCATTTTCCCCCCTTTTGCTTCATAATTGCCATTGATTTGGTTGACAATTAACTCTGAATCATGTTTTGCCTTTAGTGACGTTATACCCATTCTCTTAGTGAGTTGCAGTCCAGTGATAAGTGTTTCATACTCGGTCTCATTATTGGTTGCCTTGAATGTGAGGGCAATCACATATTTTAAGGGCTCGCCTTGAGGGGGGATGAGGTTTAATCCTGCCCCGAGCCTTCTTTTGAAGAAGATCTGTCAGTATAGAGTTTCCAGCTTTTGCCCTTGTCTTCTGGTTGTTCTTGCTATTTTTTCACTTATGTGAGACCATTGTTAGTACTTTCCACTATAAAATTTGCCAAGGCTTGACCTTTAATGACCGTTTTCAGCACAAATTTGATCTTGAATTCGCTCCACTCAATCACCCATTTGACCATCCTTCCTGAAGAGTCTGACTTCACCAGGAAGTGTTTGAGGAGCTTGTTGGTGAGGACTGTTATGACATGGGTGTGGAAGTATGGTCTCAACTTTCGAGTAGTAATAACTAAGCCATGAAGATACTTCTCAATCTCAATATATTTTATTTCAGCCGAATTAAACAACTTGCTTACAAAGTAGACTGGACTCTGCTTACTTCCCTCTTCCTTTACTAAAGTTCTGACTTCACTAATACTTATATATAGAAAGAGTGGTTCATTGGGAATGGGCTTCGCCAAGGTCGGGAGTGACTGCAAGTGTTGCTTAAGTGATTGAAAGGCAGCCTCACACTCCGGCATCCACTCGAACTTGCGGTTTGCCCTGAGAATTTGGAAGAACGGAAGAGACCTGTCGCTCGCCCTTGAGAGGAAACGATTTAGCGCGATCATGCAACCATTCAGAATCTGGACTTCCTTGTGGCAAGTCGAGGACTTCATCTCTTCTATAGCCTTGAGCTTTTGGGGGTTTGCCTTTATGCCTCTTTCTCTGACCATGAAACTCAAGAATTTGTCTGATTTTACTCTAAAAGCGCATTTTGTTGGATTCAGGCGAACATTGTACATTCTCATGCATTCGAATGCTTCTCGAAGGTCTTCTATGTGAGGGCTCCCTTTGATTTACTTGACGAGCATGTTGTCCACATAGGCCTCTATGCTTCTCCCCACCATTTCTTGGAACAACTGATTTACCATTCGGTGATAGGCTGCCCATGCGTTTATCAGGCCGAAGAACATCACCTTATAGCAAAGTATATCTCCATCGACATAGAATACTATGTGAGCTACATCGGCCGTGTGCATTCAGATCTGATCATAGCCTAAATAGGCGTCCATGAAGTTTTGCGTCTCGTGACTAGAGGTTGCATCCACCAGCTGATGAATTCGCGGAAGGGGGTACGAATTTTTGAGGCATGCTTTGCTCAAGTCGTGGAAGTCAACACACATTCTCCACTTTCCATTCGACTTCTTCACAAGCATATGGATTGGCGACCCAACTTTGAAAACGTACCTCCCTGACAAATTTGGCTTCAAGTAGTATGCCTACTTCTTGCTTGATTGTCAAGCGCTTGTCTGATCCAAATGACCTTCTTTTTGAGCAATAGGTTTGATCGAAGGATCTATCCTCAGTTCGTGGGAGATTATGTCGGTGCTGGTTCCTGGCATGTCACTGGTAGGGCTGTCGATGGTTAGGGTATGACAAATACCATAACCATACCATATTTTTAAATCACATACCATAACCATAACCATTATGTGTATAATTTTCAATACCATAACCATTAAAATAACCGTGGTTATTAACCATGGTTTTACCCGTATACCCATATTCATTCCACACATGTAATATAATAAAAGATCGAAAAAATTATTTTAAAAAAATACATCAATCTATATTACCATCGTTGGACTTTGGCGCCTTCAATCTTCAAAAATTTCAAATTTCAAATTTTCAATTATATAATTTATATTTAGTATATTAGATAAATTAGTTTATTAATAATAAATAAATATTATATTTATATAATAACAATGGTTATAACCATGAGTATAACTCAAATACCATAACCATAACCATTATGGGTAGAAAACTCATCACCATAACTGCACTGTACCATAATGGTACGGTTAACCATATTAAACAGTAACAGCTATAACCATGGTTATGAGTTTTTCACTGCACCATTGCCGACCCTAGTCACTGGGCTTCCAAGCGAACAATTCATTGTATTCTTTTAGTAGGGAGGTCAATGCGTCCCTTTGGTCGTCGTTCAAGGTGGTTCCGATGCGTACCTTCTTTTTTGGACAATCTATCTTGACTTTTATCAGTTCTTCCATCGAGGCTGGCCGAACTTTATCCTCACAAGGGTCAGCCTCTATCTCGATGGCAAGGGATTCCCTTTGGTTTTTCATGCGAATGCAGTTCACGTAGCATTGTCGTGAGGACGGCTGATCGCCTAGAGCTTCTTCAATCCCATTTGGTGTGGGTAACTTCAATTTTTGGTGGATTGTGGAGGCCACGATCTTATGTGGATTGATGGTGGTCCTCCCTAGGATGACATTGTATGAGGCGGGTGCGTCAACCACTATAAAAGCGACCGACACCTCTATGATCTTCCATCCTTCGCCCAAGATTATCGGCAGGGTGATAGCTCCCAGTGGATACGTTGTTCTCCTAGCGAAGCCGATGAGTGGAAAGTCGACTCGCTTAAGATCTCTTTTGGATTTGCCCATCTTTTCGAAAGTGTCCAGGAATAGAATGTCTGTCGAACTCCCTTCATCGATCATAATTCTTTTCATATCGCATCCCGCGGCGTCTGCCGTTATGACCAAAACATCATTGTGCGGAGTTGTGACATGTGTCAGGTCTTCTTCAGAGAATGAGATGATGATATCTTCATCAGGCCGAGGTCTCTTTCCCAGTTGCGCAGCTGTGGAGATTTGTGTGACATATATTTCTCTTGCATTAGACCCCTCGCCTCCGGCTCCAAACCCTCTGACAATTAGGTTTAGGGTAAAATATGACATTGCCCCTAAAGTTTACGCCGATTTTAAAATTCCCCCTTAAATTTTAAAGTCCCCCCTAATGTTTGGAAATGATGAAAAATCCCCCCTTGTCAGATGCATTTTCAGGAGAGATTTTTCATCATTTCTAAACATTAGGGGAGTCTTTAAACTTTAAGGGGGAATTTTAAAATTGGGGTAAACTTTAGGGGCAAAGTCGTATTTAACCCTTCGTTTATTACCCGATTGCCCTGGGATGGGCTCTATTGTTCTTGAGGAACTGGCGAGTGGGTTTTACGTGGAGGAGTTCGACTTCGCACTTTTCCTGCCACGAACTCTTCAACATGACTCTCTGGACTAGTTTCTCGATGTCACACTTAAGAATACGACAATCATCAGTCTTGTGGCCCTTCTCTTTGTGATAGCGACAATAACTTGATGTTTCTTTACCCCATAGGCTTAGCATTTTTTCGGGGGCATCGGTGGTCTTGCTAAGGACGTGCTTTCCATCTCGATTAGTATCGCCGAGATCTGCATGTTTAAAGACGTGAAATACTCGGGAACCTCTCGATGGCTTGGTCTGGGGGCTTCGAATCTGGGCTTCTCACGACCTCGCTTGTCCTTCTTTTTCTTTCTTCCATCGCGTTGGGGCTCTGGAATAGACCTTGATGAGGTTGACAACAGGAAATTAACTCCAGAGTTTACCATTTCCAGGTCTATGAAACCTTTCACCCTTACTGCCAGCTCCTCCAATGTCTCTATTTCCTGAACATGATAGTTGTTGCGCAGTTTTCTTGAGGCTTTGTTAGCCACATCGAGCAATCCGTAAAAAGCTCGAACGATCTCTCCATCTGTGACTCAGCGATCAATCTCTGTGACGTTCTTATGAAAATGCCCATAGAAGTCGGCCAAGGTTTCTCCTGGATGCTGTTTGACGGCGTCCAAGGCGACCACACTCTTTAGTAATTGGCGCTCACCCATATACAACTCCAGGAACTTGCTCTTTAACTCGGACCATGTCTCTATTGATCCTGCAGGGAGGCCGAAAAACCATGACGACGCCGAACCCGAGAGGGTTGACAGAAATAATATGGCTAAGTAATTTTCATCGTTCGAATTACCCAACAGAGAAGCTTCATGCTTGTTGACGTGGATCACAGGATCTCCTCCGCCACTATATTCAAGAATAGATCTCGCCACCACATCCTTCGGTATTTTAACCGCTATAAGGGCATCAGTGAATGGATGGGAGGATCGTTCTCGGAAGGGAGTCATGATGGATCCACATCGTTCCTTTATTTTTTTATTAATAAGCTCCTCAATTTGGCCAAGGGTGAATTGATGTTGTTGTTCTCCGGCCGGTGAGGCACTCGACGGATTGACAGAATGCGTGACTTACAACGCTTCGGTGGAGGCTAGAGGCATGTACTGGTGTCCAGAGGTCATCTCTTGGTCTTCTTGAGGAGTGGTGCCACACAGAATTCCAGTTTCAACTTCTGGTGACCCCGCGGGATGAGGATCTTCATGAGGAGCAAGTGCTTGCTTGCGAGCCTGTCATATGATGATTTCTAAGAGGGATAGTATCTCCACGGTGACCTGAATGGTTTCCCCAGCCACTTGAACAGTTTGCCGAACTGGAATCTCGGTGGGAGGAGGAATCAGGGCCGATCTTGAAGTGTCAATATGCTCATGTGCCGGTCTCGGAGGGACGGCATTGGGAATTGCTTGGCTAGCAGGTTCTTGCTGATGGAATGGCGAAGCGGTGATGGATTCATAGCTATCCTAAGATTGCTCGTTGGTCTGTTCAAGACGATTACGGTTAGAGCGAGTTCGCATGACTGTTTGCTCGTTTCCCATAGATGGCGCCAAATGTTGGATCTAAATTTTCCGAATGCCGACTTGACAATGATTTGAATGCCAATTGGTTAATGACCGCGAGCCTTCGTCGGAGCTCCGATGAACCTGCAAGAAAGGGAATGCAACAGAGGGAGTTCGTCTGGGTCCCACTCTGATGCTTAAATGAGTATACTGTGTGCATGAACTCAATTGGACCTGGTCTGGGTTCGGACCCAGACCATAGGACCCCTGATTGGGGCTCAATTGGAGCCCCAATCGGTTTGGACCGAACCTGGCTCAGTTCGGTTCAAATGATTGAGGCTTCAATTGAGCCCCAATCGGGGGTCCTATGGTCTTGGTCTGAACCCAGACCAGGTCGCCCAACCATGAGTACATTATATGGGTTCAGACTCAAGCCATAGGACCCCCGATTGGGGCTCCAATTGAGCCCCAATCGGGGGTCGTATGGTCTGCGTTCGAACCCAGACCAGGTCTCCCAACCATGGGTACATGGTCTGGGTTCGGACCCAGGCCATAGGACCTCCGATTGGGGCTCCAATTGAGCCCCAATCGGGGGTCCTATGGTCTTGGTTCGAACCCAGACCAGGTCCTCAGGGTTGGGTAACCTAGTCTGGGTTCGAACCTTGTGGCTCGAGTCGGGACCTGTTTGAAACATTAGTGTAAGTTTGTAGGGTTTAATTGTAACATTTAGAAAAAAGTTGCTTAATTTTGTAAATATAAAAAACATTTAACAGAATTTTTTAACAGAAAAGTAACGGAGGTACCAATTATCATCATTTTCAAATATGTTTGACCAAAAACAATCGTTTGGGTTGAAAAACCATTTTCGTCAAACATGTTGTACCATTTTTAGACTTTTCCCTTAAGAACTTAAACTTTACATCTTGACCCGACAACAAACCCTCTCAATTGGGACTCGATCGATTCAAGATGAGACATGTATCAATTGTAACATAAAAAAATTAAGAAGGATTTAATTATGGTATTTAAAAATATATTATTTATTTTACAAGTTTTAAAACATATTATATTTAGGGGAAATAATGGGTGTAATAGGGAAAATTGTGATTTCACTCAATTATTTTAAAAATTACTTTAGTTTATATATATATATATAAACTCAAAATTATGGAGCAACTTGTGAGTTTACCTAAATTAAAAATACAAAATTATCATATATCATTAAAAGAAATTATATTAAATACTATTTATAAATAAAAATTTCTCAAAAAAAGTTATTTGTAGTGAAAATCTAATTTTTACAAAGTATATCTACAAACAAGTAATAAAAGCTAAATATTAAATTCTTATAATAAAATAAAGCAAAATACTTATATATCATCATTAAAACAATTTAGTATTATTTAATAATATACATTTTTCTAATATGTTTCTATTTTTTGTTGGTCAACAATATGTTTCTATTAGATGGTAAAATAATAAATTCTAGTAGTTCTAAAATTTATTGAAAACTTCAGTATTATCAAATTAATGCATATCATTATATGATTACGAACTACACTTTTAACTTTTTTACCTACAAATTTTAAAATTAATTTTAGAACTAGATAACTACCAAAATTGAGGAAAAATAATAATCTTAGCATTAAAAATATTATATATATATATATATTTGATCTAAAATTATTAATTTAGAACTAGTTTTTTAAGTTTTACCACCCTTCACTTCACCTCTGTGTTGCTGCTTATTGCTATATATCGTTCGGTGGCGAATCGGTATTTTATTCATGGCTTTGGGTCTGAAGAGCAGCATACTTCGTTGCGGATCCTCAGCTTCCTTCCTTCTCTGACCCAAAAAAGCAGAAGTTGCTGCTCCTTAAATCTTCCCCAATCCCAATCCTACATCAATCTTCTTCTCCTTTTCGCGGACAACGCAAGGACCAACTAATGCCGGCGCAGAAGAGGTCTTCGCAGTCGGAGAATGCTGACGGCGACCATCAGTCTGCCGCCAAGCTGTCTCGGCGCGACCAGGATCCTGAGGAAGTTGAGGAGCATGAGCCGGAAGATGGGGGAGGAGGAGAAGGTGAGCTTATATCTTACATGTTCCGTTGTCTTTTTCTACGTTTACGTTTTATGTTGGGGATGCGAACTTCGAGTGTGAATGCAATTGAATCCGATGCACAGCTTCGTCGAATGTTCACTGATATGAGGAATTTCACTTTGTGTTGCAGATTCTGATGATAGCGCGTCTTCTAGCCTTGAAGAGAAACCCGATCCTGAGTACCTTTCTCTCTCTCTCTCTCTCTGTTAAAATTTTGTAGTTTATTTACTGACGTTCGCTGGCTTCTATTGCCTAATATGGATTTCCCATGGTGCTTGATACAATTGCATTGCCTAGCTTCACCTGTTTTTCGTTTTTTGGCTTCGTTTATCCACAGCGTTATTGATAGTTTTGCGTGTCACCACCATTTTATTACTATGCTTCTGTAATCCTACTGCGCCTTATTGGCAGATCGGCCTATGAAGCAAGATAATTTATACATTACGTATATGAACTTTCAAGTTGCTGGGCGATTCGTTTTAACAGAACTTATCTTCTTGGAGATGAAGATGTAGTCTCTTTGATCCAGTAACATCCTACTGCTTTATCTTTTACATATTTCATATAATTTTAGCTAAGCATGTGTGGGAAGCTGGTTCCGGTTGGAGCTTAGATGCAGCTCTGGGTTGGAGTCTTCCTGATCGGAAATATCTGAACTTGTCTTCTATTGACTTTTAAGTTAGAATGAGCTTAACATTTATACATGAGCAAAAGCTGGCGTAACTGTCTCAAATTTGTTAAACTCAAAACATTTCACGAGGATTTTGGCCAATTTGTTTGTATTGTTTGCCTTTTCTGCTGTGAGCTCAACTTATAATTTGTAAAGTGGGTGGGCTTACCCGTGTCCTGGAGTTGCAAGTGCACTGCTGGAAGTTTGTTCCTTAGGTGCTCCATTACTTGTCCTCGTTGGATTGCGGAGTTTTCTAGGTTAGGATAAGCTACACATGGACTTAGATTTTGGAATTGACTTCTTTTTTGTTAAGAGTATGTAAGATTTATTGTGACATTCTCAAGTACCAGTTGCCCGCAGTTCACCACTGCATATGTGCCTTTTGTTCGTGACTCTTTTTGTTTCAACTTGTTTGTTTATTACGATGAAATGCTTTCCTTAAGACTTTGCGTTGAGTAATTGCAAATAGGAGGTCTCTAGTGCTAACTCAAGCCTTTCCTTTTCCTCTGCAGATTTGTCATGGTAAAACTGGCTGAGATACGTAAAGATGTTCAATGCCCAATTTGCCTAGGTAAGTTTTCACTCCTAATTTATTTCACTGAGCAAAGGACTAAATTGTCTAGGACACTGTCCTCCCCAATGTTAGTTCTCTTGAAAATTGGAAGGTTCTGTCACTACCTTGTTGGGGAAGATATAAATATTGCTAAATTTGATAAGTGGATGTATTTGGGAGTTAATTTACGTGGGATATCTTTTTGATGAGGTCACATTAGAAGTTTCAACTTTTGTGTTTCATTGGAGATCAGCTTTTTATTCAGTTAACATAGCAGTTTATGTGGTAAATTAGCAAAGACTTTTCGTTTGGCTTAAAAATCCATGGCTTAAGAAGATTATCATTTTAAAGTATCCGTAAAAGCCTGTTTGGATCTGACTGTTCTATTCAAAATTGTTACAAGCCGTTTGAACTATTGAAGTATTAAGCATATTAGTATTAGCTCAGATTCATGCTTAGTAAGTTTGATTAGTCATTAATTGCTTTGGTCGTCCATGATTTTTATTGTACACGTTCTTTGTTGCCCTTACCTTCTTTTATAAGTGCTTGTTACATGTAGGTGCTTTGCTAATAATATTCGAAACTGGTACTAAACGCGACTTACCATTAGGTAAAATTCAAGAATTTTGTTAGTATTTTGAAGTTCCCAAACATTTCAGGCATCATAAAGAAGACTCGAACAGTCATGGAGTGCCTGCATCGATTTTGCAGGGAATGCATTGACAAATCCATGCGGCTTGGGTAAGAACAGGTGTATTACAGTTTTGCTCAGACACTGCTTAGAGACAATCTGTGTTGACATTTGAAAATATTGTGACTTGTCCACAGGAACAATGAGTGTCCTGCTTGCCGCACTCATTGTGCAAGTAGGCGCTCCTTGAGAGATGATCCAAATTTTGATGCCTTAATTGCAGCTCTCTATCCAGATATTGATAAGTATGAGGAAGAGGTATAATATTGCAGTGCATCAATGTATTTCTCGTATGGAGCATGATATATTACTGTTATAACCAGTTACTGTGGGATTCCTGTTTTAGGAACTAGCGTTTCTTGAAGAGGAGAAAAATAGAAACAAGCAGGTCTGTACTTTTTCATTTACAAATATCTGTGGGTGAAGATTATATACATGTAAGCTCTATAGGCATGAAGCTATCACTTTCCAGAAATGCTAGGACCTAATGTCTTGCTAGAGAGAAGGCTGATTGATGTTGAGAGCTAACACTTGTATTAATTTCCTTCTTCATATTCTAGTGCCATATTTTTGAATTTCTTTTCCTAATTGTTATCTATTTTAGGAGATGATGAAGGTAAATTCATGTTAGTCCTTTTCATTGACAGATTCAAGCATCAATTGCTCAAATTCTTCAACGGCAATCAGAAGCACTTGTTAAAAGGCGGTCTCTGGGTAAAGATGTAGCAGGGGGGTTTACAACAAGAGCACAACGGAATCTGAGATCTATTCCCTCAAGAAGAAGAATGAATTCACGTGGTAGTGAATATCATGGATCTGAAGATAATGAGGATGAAAACGATAGCAATGTTGGCAAAGATTCAGGTTCCGCTGATGAGCGCACAGAAGTCAGGCCTAAAAGGCGTAAGAAACGTGGATCACGTGGAACACTTGCTTCATCATCTGCAGACGGTGAATGTCATGGCAATGATTTGGAAGCAAATCGAGACAGCAGAGGGATTTCTCCTGGGCTTGTGTGGAACCCAGAAATGCTTGCATGGGGTCGAGGAGGTACAAGGAGCAACACACGACATGGGGGCCACAACAGCTCCAACAAGAATTCAAGGAACACACGTATATCCAAACTCGTGGAGTATTTCCGCAATTTAGAGGAAAATAATGAGGTATTGCTTATTCCGGTAGCTTAAGCAGTTATTTATGTTAATAATTAAGTCCTTATAATCAATTTCTTGCCAAAAAATTAAGTTGACAGTAGCATTACTGCACAGTTGTTCAATGTTTTCTAATTCTAGTTTACGTGTGTATTTGCAGTTAGAGGTCCATTTGATGCTCATTTCATTGGAGAAAGAAATTATACCAAATCTGAAGCAGCCATACGTATGTGGACGGTTAAAGCTATCTGTCGAACACCTCAGTGATGTAAGATTTTCTTCTGCAGATGAATTTCAGGGTGTTAAATCTCAATGATAGATTTTGGTTCATGGAACATTTACTTCTCAAATTGAAATGATCGGATTCTCACTTTCATATCCTCTTTTTTACAGTATTTTTATAGTTCATGCCAACTTAGACCGAGTCTAATTACTCATCTCATTTTGTGTGTTTCGGTCCAGTATGTTGCTCAGCAGACAAACTTGAAGCCGGAAGAAGTAGAAATACTAGCCATAAATGGACCCCATAACCAAACTTACCAGCATGCTCTAAGCATTTCTTCCATAATCTCCGGGCATGGACATGTCCTCCCAGATGCCATTCATAATATTGGAGAGATGCAAGTTTTAGAAAGGGAGGAGACTCTTGCTGGGATCATTACTAACAGTAATTATGCAGAAAAATATCTGGTTAGTATATGTTAAGTTCTTTTAACTGTTAACTTTCACAACACCTGTTTTACTATTGGTCTTGTCTTGTGTCCTCTCACAGATCCTTGGGTACCGACAAAAACACGTGGTTTCTTAACGAATGGTGCTTAAAGGAAGACTGCCCTGTGTAAATACATCCAAACCTGGATCTAGAAAGGTGCCCTGCTCGAATGAATTGCAAAGAGTTTACTCGTCGCCAGAAACCATGTGTTACTTGATTTGTTTTTTGCAGGGAGTAGTTTAATTAACTTAGAACAGTTCTCTACGAATTAATAGAGTGGATGAATGATGATCCACTGGATAACCCCAATAAGTAATTGAGGAACAAAGTTATGAACTTCTGCTTAATTTTGCCTCTGGGATAGTGTTTTCTTGGGTGATTTTGTGAATGTTTGTAAGGGCAATGCTACTGAAGGCGGTTATCCGCCACAGCTGACCAACACGCCACAGCAACTGCATGAGATGGGGCGAAGCAGATCTCCATTTCATTTGATTTCGTTCTCATATTTGTCTTTTCAAGTAAATTCCATGTTTGTCTTTTAAAGTAAATTCCTCTATAGCTAATGTCGTTAACATGCGAGTTTATGCTAATATGAAGCTTGCTCATACTCAACATGCCAAACATATATTCGGATTGCATAACTAACGGTGCCAAAAATTAAGTTATGGGGGATAGCTGTAGGGGTGATAAAAAAAAACTGGTTGGATCGAATTTTTGACCAGATCGATTCAAGACCGGTCTGACTAGGACCAAGACCGAACATATGTTTTTTTTTATTCAATGTCGGTCTCGGACTTTTTCCCCAAAAGTCTGGCTAGGACCAGACCGACCTTGAAGAAAATCCTAGAAATTCATGATGTAACCCTTGAAAATTAATAATTCATGACCTTAAAGTATTCAACAACCCTTGGATTGGTTCCATAAGGGAAGTGCGACGGAAGACGAGAAGCAAGCAGGTTCAATACCAAAACTTCGATGATTTTTTTTTGTCAGTGTAGATGTTTTTTGTTTTTTTACCAAAAAAATCGGTCCAAGTCGACTCGGGCAGGCTTTTTGGCAAAAATCGGGATCGGTCCTACCTTCAAGACCGGTCCGGCCCCGCCCATGATTAGCATCAGAAAGGATTTGCTAATTGAGTACAAAATGTTCTCATAGTTTGTTTTTGTTGATACAAACTGAGTCAATTCGGTTTAATCTGTTCCAACATGGCCCCCAATTTTTGACAAACGACATATGATGATTACAAATGTAGTCTTTGGGCCCACTATGGGCCCAACCATTATTGCAAATGTACCAAGTACGACTATTTCGCCGATTCTGCCGAAGCGACAAAGCTAGGAAAGCCACCGGTACTTTAACTTTGTAATCGCCAGACCGTCTACACCGTGGTTCGGACTTTGACTAAGCTGCTTCCAATTGGTTGAAATTACGTAAAAGTCTACGATCCAGTCTCGAAGATTAAATCTAGTGGTGCAAGGTGCAGTCGTATCAATCTGTCAAAGTAGGTCGCTACAGAGAATCAATTCTCCGGTTTCCCCCTCTCTGTGCAGAAGTACCGGAAGGACTAAGGAGGATCAAAGAAGAGGAAGGAGAATAAATGGCAATGTCGAAGGTACGCAACTTCATCCACTAATCACATTTTTCTCATTTGTGGATCCGAGAATCAGCTTTACTTCTTCTTTTCATTCCCTCCATCGGATCGAAGACCATAGGCTGTATTCTCGTCGCCTGAAATTATTGCAGCAAGGTTGGGGCATGATAATTTCGTAATCAAGCAACTGTTGAAGCTGTCTCAGCTGAATTCTGTCGTTCCTTGATACTGGTAACGCTTTGAAACTTGGATGCCATTGTTATTACTTCTGACTAGAATGGACGAACATTAGCTGCAATTTGATCTTAGTATCTCAGTCAGTGTTTGCCGCTTGAATCTACTTTGGCACGCCAATTCATTTATCGAATGGATGGAATGATGGTCGAATGAAGGTACACAAGCGTCTGTTATATCAAAACTCCCCACCATATTGAAAAGTTATTTTGTTGGAATCTTTGATAGTATTCTTCCAAAAATCAGTTCTACATATTTAGATGATCTCCATGCGATATGACAACTATCTTGGTTCTAACTTGAAATTAATCTTCACCGCATTAAACGCCCATAAATTGAAAAGTTGTATCTCTAGCTGTTAAAAGTTTAAGCAATTCATGTACTGGTGTAAAGAGTGGAGATTGCTATGGTGAGAGTTGTGGTCACTCTCGAGCTCAAACTGCTTTAATTTCAAATTTACATCTCTCTCTTGAATTGATAGAATTTTGTTACTTGGGGAATATCTCTTTTATTTTTTCATAAGTTTATAACCTTTCAAGTGGTTAGAGTTTGGCAAAAAAATAAGTGGTTTGAGAAGTCTCTGATTGAGTCATTACATGCTTGATTATGGAGCAACCAGGAGATCATTAACGTGAAACACCATGGATGTATAGTATTAGAATGAGGATTTGTGTATCTTCGTAAAATCCTTTTAAGGATGGTTTCTTTTGAGCAATGATGGCTTTGGCTTCATTGATGTTCTGGACTTCTCCATTCTCTTGGAGGAATCTGGGACAATCATTAGGGGTTCTTTTTGTGCAGTTTTATTCTCTTCTTGTCCAATGAAATGTCACATCCATCATCCTTCCCTTGCGTTTTGCAGGAGATGGTCATCTGTCAAGTTTATTTATCTGCAGGGAATATGGTGAATTGATTGAAGTGGGACATTTTAGATTTGATTACACACTTCTGATACAACAATGAAGCGATACGTTTACATTAATGATGACGAGCCATCTCATGATTTATACCGTGATAATCGGATATCCAACAGAAAATATACAATTTTGAATTTCCTCCCAAAAAATTTGTGGGAGCAATTCAGGTGATCTATGAGTTGCTGCTGTACATTTCTTTTAAACTTGAATATTTTCAAGTCTTTGTGTAGAATAAAGTACATTGTAGTTATATGGACATTGATTAGATCTTTGCATGTATTGTTGATCTTTTCAACTGTATTTTCTACATTAACTATTTTTTAAATCCTCAGTATCTGAATTTGAACTGCCCTATCCATTGAGTATTTACATTCTAAGGATCTTTTCTTCCATTCATTCTAAGGATCTCACTATTGCTGTTTTTAGCCTTGACCCCTCACTGACACAATCTAACGTTTCCCTTACTTTTCAGCCGATTTATGAATCAGTACTTTTTGCTGATTGCTTGCCTTCAACTTTGGTCACTTATCACTCCAGTAAATCCTGCCAGCACTTGGGGTCCTCTTATTTTCATTTTTGCTGTCTCAGCAACAAAAGAGGCATGGGATGATTATAATAGGTATCTCTCTGACAAGAAAGCTAATGAGAAACAAGTGTGGATTGTCAGCGATGGTACAAAAAAGCTGGTAAGGGTCCTCAACTACATGTCTTCTTTCCGCTACACAAATATTTTATTTTTTTTTACTGAAAATGCAAGTCTCTTGTGCTTTTTATTTTGATCCGTGCTTTGTGCCTGCATAGGGAGTTATGTTTGTGAAAATATACAGCTTATCTACAGCCTAGAATCTGAATTTATCTCCTAATGTTGACGAATTACTTGATGAGAATGAGGAGTCTCGTTGCAAATAATTACATCACAAGAAAATAGACAATATGTATCATACATTCTCTCGTGTTTTACTTACTTTTGGCGATCCAACGGACTGGGTGTATCTGTATTTTATTGCTTCCCTTTGCTTACTCTTTCATTTAATCATCAAATTTACTTAACTCTCTTACACGTCATGCATTATATTTTGTAGGTCCGAGCGCAGGACATTCGTGTTGGTAATATAGTATGGCTTCGAGAGAACGATGAAGTGCCATGTGATCTTGTTCTTCTTGGAGCTTCTGACACTCAAGGCCTTTGCTATGTTGAGGTAAGTGCCTCATAGTTTTCTCCTTGGTTATTGATCTGGCCTCGGTATGATGTTTTCATTTGGAGGAATTTGAGCTGGAACTTTATTTTTGAGGATTGATTGCATGCTTACATCAGTTAGGTTGATCTGCAAACATTGTTAGGTGCTTCTTGTTGATATAAAAATCAAGGTTGAAATTCTAATAATGAATTAAGTTTTTTTTGTTAAATATATATATATCGGTTAGTAAAACAAAAAAATTGTTTCCTAGATGCACATCAAAACTTTTAACGTATGAAAAGTACTATCTCACTAGCTTCATCTGATTCTCTGTCTACTAAGATAATAGTGGCACTTACCACATAATTTAAAATTTGCATAAAATTTAAAATGCCTTGACTGACATGCTCGATAGCACTTTTCTGGGTTTTAACTGAGTGGGTTGAATTGAAGCTGATTTACTGCTTGATTTTCCTTGTGCTGTTGTTAAACTTTCAGAAGTTTTTAATCCTACTCTTTAACAGTGAAGAAATCTATTTGATTCATGTTGAAGTAATCAATTCGATTCATATTTAACCACAAGCTTCCTGATGCCATTCATTCTTTACTTTGCTGAATCATGGCCTTTTATATTTAAAGTACTCATGTTCTGCATTGTGCACTGTACTCTACAGACAGCTGCCATGGATGGTGAAACTGATCTCAAGACGAGGATGGTTCCCTCTGTGTGCAAGGGAATAGATTTTGAGCTGTTGCATAAAATTAAGGCAAGATAAAGGTCACTATTAATTTCAGTGCTCAGTGACCTCTTTTATTTTATTCCTTTATATATCATGATGGGGGCTTATATTCGACAGGGAGTCATTGAGTGTCCAAATCCTGATAAGGACATAAGAAGATTTGATGCAAATCTACGCCTATTTCCTCCGTTTATTGATAATGATTTGTATCCTTTAACTATAAAGAATACAATTCTTCAGACGTGCTACCTGCGAAACACAGAGTGGGCTTGTGGAGTAGCTATCTACACAGGCAAGAAGCACATCTAGCTTGTAAATTTTTCTCTTGTTTGTATGTCTTCAATATGTCTAGCATAAAGGTAATCTGAAAATGGTAGTACAAGAAAAATCTTATTACTGTAACTTATCGTTCATCTTTAAAGATGCAATAGCATTTTGAAGACTTGGAAATGTCGATGCCATTCTGTGTCTCCATATGATTTGGACTTTATTTTTTTTTAAATCATCTTGTTTATAGATAATGATAGTTGTGATAAAGGATATGCATAAGTTTTGTTTTAATTAAGAACCAGAAGTCAAAATCAAGTTTTGGTAGTGATATATAGGGTAAAGAAATATCACGCGAACAAATCTTCTGCAGATTTTGTTCACCGTCGAGTGGTTATATTGCTCAGTTTGCACACCCGAGTTGATCGTGCTCATTTTTTCCCCTTCTGTCACTTTTAGACTAGATCTGGTTCGTTGAAACTTTGTGGTAGTAATTTTAGCGGAAGTTATAAGATGTGGAAAACTTGGTAGGAATTCAATATACTAAAAGGCATATTTACATGATTGTTTTTATGATTGATCTGCAAGTTACTTATTATTGAAATGTGCCTTTTTTATTATTTATAATGCCTATTGGTTCATCCAGGAAATGAAACCAAGCTGGGAATGAGTAGAGGTGTACCTGAGCCTAAGCTTACAGCCATGGATGCTATGATTGACAAATTAACAGGAGCCATATTTGTCTTCCAGATAGTTGTCGTCATGGTTTTAGGCGTTGCTGGAAATGTATGGAAGGACACAGAAGCGAGAAAGGTTAGTGAATCTTCTTTAAAAAATTCCATATAATGTTCAAATGCTTCCAGGTTATGTTCTTTATCATTGAAAATCTCTTTGGTCCTTCTTGCCTTCCTTAATCCTACTTTTGGGGGAAATATATGTTTTACCCTTGCATTGAAGATTGATGGTCTCGAACGTGGTCTTTTTTGGTTTACTTTGTGTGTAGCAATGGTATGTCGAATATCCAGATGAAGGTCCATGGTATGAACTTCTGGTCATACCTTTGCGGTTTGAGCTACTTTGTTCCATCATGATACCGATATCGATTAAGGTAAGAAGATTCATGTCATGTTATAGGTTTTCATGTTTAGATTTAACTTGAAATTTCTATTAACTTAAAACATTCCATGGATTATGGAGAAAAGGAAACCCCATGTACTCCTGATTCATATCGTATAATTATCATGCTAGATGACTAAATAATGGATACTGAACTTATATATTTGTAAATATACACCTAATGTTTGACAAATTCCATTTTTCACATTGGAATTTGGGATTGTAATTAATCAAAGAGTGGACTGCAGCAAATCAAGTATGGATCCATTGAGACATAAACCATTTTATTTTATTCCAAGATGAAACTTCTCTGTCCACGCTGTTATATATTTCGTTATTTGCTTCAAAAGAGTAACTTCTTGTGATGTTATAGGATGGTTTGTTGAAAAAAATCTTTATAACATCTGGTTAAAGAAATCAGTACTGGATTAGTGGTACTTACAATTCTTAATTATCTACTTCGGCAGGTGTCTCTGGATCTCGTGAAAAGCTTATATGCGAAATTTATTGATTGGGATGAAAATATGATTGATAAGGAAACTGGTATTCGATCCCATGCGACAAAGTAAGTAATTAACTGGGAGATCATGGTTGTTGGTTTTCCTTAATTTTTAAAAAATTTCTATCTGACTTTATACTTTATTTCACTAAATTTGTTTTACTTGGCAGCACAGCAATAAGTGAAGATCTGGGGCAAGTTGAATACATTTTAACTGACAAAACTGGAACACTAACTGAAAATAAGATGATTTTCAGAAGATGTTGTATCAGTGGTGTTTTCTATGGAAATGAAAGTGGAGATGCCTTGAAAGGTTATACTTTTCATATGCTTGTGACATTGCACTTTGTTCTTTTCATGTGCTCTATCTTTCTGCTACGGTGTGCTGGTTATGCTTCTGTAAATATACACCACTATGATGTGCTATTACTGATGCTTCTGTGTGAATTGGCTCTTATGTCTTAAATATTGTGTGGCCAAGTTGTTCTTTGAACTATTAGGTGGATAAGTTAAATTCTCGGCGCTGAGGTTCAAGGACCTTGCAAGTTCTAGAATTTTCATGAATTTAGTAGAATACATGATCGTTGGCAACTATGGGTAATTTGTTGTTCACCAAATTGGTGTGGGTAGATTTATCCTTTGTTGTTTTCTGCAAGTAGTCAGTGCTGTAACTAGGTTATACGTAAACCATATAGCTACATACATCATTTATTTTTTCTCCATTGACCGAATCCTTATATGCAGATGTTGAGCTTCTCAACGCCATCGATGCTAGTTCTCCGGAGGTCATCCGCTTTCTAACAGTTATGGCAATTTGCAACACTGTTATACCTGTGCAAAGGTATTTGCAGCTTTTCTGATTGGCCAAGGGCTATTACACCGTGGCTGTTGCATATGTTTTGGTTATTTTTTCCAATTACAACATTAAGGGTTTATTTGCTGGTCATTCTTTTTCATTTACAGCAAGTCTGGTGCTGTTTCGTACAAAGCGCAATCTCAGGATGAGGATGCTCTTGTGCAAGCTGCTGCCAAGCTCCACATGGTTTTATTCAACAGGAATGTAAATACTCTTGGTATGTTTGATTTCTCCCTGACTCTAATAAGGTAAAACACTCTTGAGTCTTGACACAATGAATAGTTATTCCTGTATAATTGGCTTCAGAAATCAGGTTCAATTCCTCAAGTATTATATATGAAGTATTGGAGACTCTCGAGTTCACTTCTGATAGGAAAAGAATGTCAGTAATAGTGAAAGACTGCCAAAGTGGAAAATTGTTTCTCTTTTCGAAAGGAGCGGATGAAGCAATTCTTCCTTGTGCCTTTTCCGGTAAGCATCCCTTGTGCTATTCTTGGTAGAAGAAAACTCTTGATTTCATGTACTTGATATTTGAGAAACTGATTTTTCTTATTATTTTTAATAAAGTAGAATATAATATATATACAAGAATTTCTAAACTCTACGGAACAATTTTTTAGATCTACACATAATTAAACTAGATGTATATGAAGAATTATGGACTTGCAAAGCAATCTAACGAGTCCACCTTATATTTCATCTCTTTGGGTGCCCTAATTCTCTCACAATGTTCAAAAAAAGCATTGGCTTATAGGTATTCAAGGAAGATATTCTAGATTATTGGTGAAAGCTAATTCCAGTTACCAACTCAGTAATTGGCACTTGAACCATTTCTATATTCCAGGGCAACAGATAAGGACTTTCGTGGAAGCTGTAGACCAATATTCTCAAATGGGGCTGCGAACTTTGTGCTTGGCTTGGCGTGAATTGATGCCTGATGAGTATAAAGAATGGTCCTTGTCATTCAAGGACGCTAGTAGCGCATTGATTGATAGAGAGGTAAGATGGGTACACTATATATATCTCTTTACTTTTTTATATCCCTTGAAAGTATCTTGCTTATCTTATTGTTCTTTCCTTTAATTAACTTCGGCAGTGGAGAATAGCTGAGGTTTGTCAAAGAATAGAACGTGATCTTGAAGTTCTTGGAATTACTGCCATAGAGGATCGCCTACAGGTGAGTATCGATGTTGTTGATTTACTACCAAAACAATTCTTCGTAGACTGTAGTTTTCTGTGTGTAAAGGGCATACAACTCTATTACGATACTTGATGGTAGCCTTTCTATACTTGTTTTCAGGATGGTGTACCTGAAACAATCGAAACACTGAGGAAAGCAGGCATTAATTTTTGGATGCTAACTGGTGACAAGCAGAATACTGCTATTCAGATTGCTCTTTTGTGTAACTTTATCTCCCCAGGTTGGTTAAGTTTATTCATGTTGTTCAAGAGATTATTTGTTTATATGACTATATGCCTTGCCTTCCATGCATGACATATTCCTCTTCCTTCTACATAAAGAGCCAAAAGGGCAGCTTCTGCAAATCAATGGCCAAACAGAAGATGAAGTGTGTAGAAGTTTAGAAAGAGTCCTGCTTACAATGAGGATAACTACATCAGAACCCAAGGTATTTTATATGCTTCAAGATTTTGCAAACATCTCCATTTACATGTTGAAAATCGATTTTGCACCTTTATGTGCAAAACAAGTGTACATGAGAGCGATGATTGTTTTGGTTGTTAATTCACGTTTCAATTGAAACATACTTCATGAATCCACTCACGAGGAACCTCATCATTTTTTTTTATCATGTAGGACGTTGCATTTGTTGTTGATGGGTGGGCCCTTGAAATAGCTCTTAAACATTACCGACAGGCTTTCACTGAATTGGCAATATTGTCAAGAACAGCCATATGTTGCCGAGTGACACCGTCACAAAAAGCACAGGTAATGCTGATATCTTTTCATCTGTTAGTTTCCGCATTATTCCTGTGAGAACCCCACCTTGTGAGCTCATTATTTTGTGAATCTATGTGCTGTTCTGTAATCTATCCTGGGAATGTAAGATGTTTTTCCTGTAAGTAATGAATTGAGCAATTTTCTCCATGTGAAAAACTTTTTTATTCTTAAGGAAGTTAACACATTGTACAAAGATATTATGGCATTTAAATTTCACATTTCCAGAGACAATCAAAACATTCTTAAGGAATTAAAACATTCTTGTTACTCAGCATCTTAATGTTTTAACAGGTTTATTTAGTTGTAGGAATCACTGAATTTAGACCTTTTTGTTCAGTACAGAGACAATCTGAGCTTTTAGATTTGTTGAACGTTTGCTTTTTTGCAGCTTGTGCAACTATTAAAATCATGTGATTATAGAACACTAGCCATTGGAGATGGTGGAAATGACGTGAGGATGATACAGCAAGCAGATATAGGAGTCGGCATTAGTGGCAGAGAAGGTCTTCAGGCAGCTAGGGCTGCTGATTATAGTATTGGAAGTAAGAATCTGAACATGATGTTCTAAAGTGGTATTTTCGGTTGGATCTAGATATGGTTGGTGTTAAATGTACACTACCTTGCTCCTTTCCAACACAAAATAAGCTTAGAAATCTGCCTTCTATGTCAATTTAATCATCCTTGAATTCTGTGCTTATGAAAGTTGTAAACAATCCTCCTTCAATGGTAAAATGAATTAGTTATATGTTCATGCCATGCATTTTTTCCCAAAAACATGAACTATCCTATAGAGGACTTCCGAGAATTGACATTTTCTTTTCTTTGATCTTTTCAGAGTTCAGATTTCTAAAGAGGTTGATATTGGTCCATGGGCGATACTCCTACAACCGAACTGCATTTCTCTCTCAATACTCATTTTATAAATCACTGGTGGTGTGCTTTATTCAGATCTTGTAAGGAACTGGCACTGGTTGTTGTTTTCTGTGAGTCCTACTTTGTAATGCAAAGCACTGACATCATAAAACTCTTCCAGTTTCTCCTTTATATCAGGTGTATCAGGAACCAGTCTTTTCAACTCCGTGAGCTTAATGGCTTATAATGTCTTCTACACCAGTGTCCCAGTTTTAGTTAGTGTTCTTGACAAGGATCTTAGTGAAGAAACTGTTATGCAGCATCCACAGATTTTGTTTTACTGCCAAGCAGGGAGGTTAGCGTAATCCCCCGTTTTATTGCTTAATTCTAGCAGCAACCTTTTCTTTATTAATTTCAACTTTATTACTATGTTCAGATCTCCTTGAACTTACCCTTTGTGCTTCCTTGAAACAGGCTTCTAAATCCTAGCACATTTGCAGGATGGTTCGGCCGCTCTTTATTTCATGTAAGTATGAGTTTTCTATCCTTCATTTCTTTCAGAAATTCCTGTCTAATCCCGTTGGTTGAACACACATAAGCCAAACTCAAAAAGCCTTTCCATTTGGAATGTGAGATTTATATAAGGATATATTGATTGTCGATTTGTTCTATGCTTCTTCTTGTAGGCAATTGTTGTTTTTGTGATTAGCATACACTCCTATGCCTATGAAAAGAGTGAAATGGAGCAGCTCTCTCTCGTAGCACTTTCTGGATGTATATGGTTGCAAGCTTTTGTGGTCGCTTTAGAAACCAAGTAAGCTATATGCTGAATATATGATAATGGAGTGCATTTACTCCTTGTGTTCTATTCTTTCTTACCGCAAAATATTATTTTCCTATCCTTTCAGCTCCTTCACAGTATTACAACACCTTGCCATATGGGGAAATTTGGTGGGATTCTATGTCATTAACTGCTTCTTCAGTGCCATTCCGACTTCGGGGATGTACACTATTATGTTTCGGTTGTTCAGACAGCCTTCCTATTGGTTGACCATTTTCGTAAGTATTGCTTTCCATTTCTTGCGTTCTTTGCATTTATTTCATAGATGTCCCATTATCCTATCCTTGCATTTGGCTGAACTTGCTACAAAAAAACTTGCAAAATGAAGTAAGGGTTAATTTCAATTTTCAAGGGAAATTGTGGAATTGGACTGGCCATAGGTCGACCTGGACTTGGTCATCTAGCCTGACTGACCATGTCTGTGTTGTCCCTGGTTCCTGGGTTGACCCATGGTTCCGTCAATAGAGTCTAGACCCATAAACAATAGGTTTATATTCAAAAATCAAAGATGAGGGGCTTGACAATTATAAAATAAAGGGTTAAATACGACATTGTACCCTAAAATTTACGTCTTTTTTAAAATTCTCTTTTAAAGTTTAAAGTCCACCCTACTGTTTGGAAAAGAGTAATTGGTAAGGGAGATTTTTCATCATTTTCAAACATTAGAAAATATCTTAAACTTTAAATGAAGATTTTAAAATAGGTGTAAATTTTAGGACAATGTTAGAATTTTACCCTAAATTAAATTTTGCAGTTTACTCTCACCTACAAAAGATCACGTGTTGGTCGTATGGCCATTTTTTCATCTTAGACGAATAATATTACCAGTCAATGTTTCGACTTCTGAAAGCAGGGGGCAGGGGCGTATCAGCGTATGTACTGTGTACATATCAAAATGAAATACTTTTATTATTATTTTTTAATAATATATTTAATAGAATTTTAGATTTATTTTTTAAGAAAAATATACCATGATTAAAATAAATTCATAAAGTATAAAATATTAACTTATTGTTTATAAGCGTATGCAGTTATTGCATAAATTGGTAAAAAGAAGGTTATTAGTTATTACTATAATTTAGGTGATCATGTCATTTTATTCCGATGATTAAGATGGGTTCGTTTGATGCAGCTTATTGTTGCCGCTGGCATAGGCCCCATTTTCGCGCTCAAGTACTTCAGATACACCTACCGACCGAGCAAAATCAACACCCTTCAGCAAGCCGAGCGACTAGGCGGTCCCATACTGTCTCTCGGAAGCATCGAGCCGCACCCTAAACCAGTGAGAGAGGTATCTCCCTTATCGATAACTCAACCCAAGACTCCAAACCCTGTGTACGAGCCTCTGCTCTCGGATTCTCCAAACACAAGGCGGTCTATGGGCGGAACAGGTACGCCTTTCGATTTCTTCCAGTCGCAGGCGTCGAGGTTGTCTTCCAACTACTCAAGAAACTGCAAGGACAATTGAAATGAAACGATATTGCAATAAAGCGTGATTGGCTCAAATCAGTACAAGATAGGGTACGGAATGGAGTCGGCTGAACAAGACCCCATTCAGAATGACTTAGAATTAACCCTAAAATATTTTCGCTGTAGAATTCTTATAAACATAGAGGAATAATTTGTTAAATTTAATATCGGTGCCGAGTCACACCTAAATAGCAATAACGATATATAATCATTTTAAAACCAATTGGTGATAGGAGGAGATAGTTTTGTTGTATATACGGTGTCTATTTTTGTGTATACCAACCGGTGTGGTATTTTAGTCACAGTGGACTTCAACACTCTCTCGCACTGTAACAATTCGTATTTTTAAAGCCACAACACCAGCACATTTAATTCAGATGGGTTTGAACTTAACAAATCCTCTCACGTTCAAGTCTAATTCGAACTCTGGTACGTGGAGTAAACGGTATATAACAAACCCTCATCGGGTACCCATAACGGGAAACAACACAACACCGTCAAATGGAACTGGACTTTGATATCATGTAAATGTAATATCGAAGTTGAGCCACAACCAAATAGCAACTACAATATACAACTTGGATTTCTGCTTAAAATCAATTGGTGATAGATGGTATTTTAGTCAACTTAAACCTAATTTATTTCATTTTCATGATTTTGTCAAATCTCTTCAATTTTGCGGCTTGCAGAAAAGAAGTTTCCAGCTGATGGTGGTGGGTGGGGTGCCGTGGTGACTCTTGAAACTGCCGCGTGTCGATAGACTGTCTCACAGACGTCTAGAAATTTACTATGCAGATTCCACAGCCGCCGCACAGAAAGTTGGCGGCCCGCGATGCCGGTTAGTTCCTCATCTACTTCAACCTGCTTTACCTTGAAGTTGCGGGCCGATACTAAGTTAGGAATGGGGTGGCATCAAGGAAACTCACATCATGACTTTCTGATCATTGGTCAACTCTTTATTTCTTTCTCACCAATTTGTTTTTTAACAAAATAGTCTCTTATCAATGATCATGCTCTCCTTTATCCTTTTTAATTAGTGACCAAAAAAAAAATCCTTTTAAATTAAGTTTTTTTTTAAAGAAAACTAATAATCTTATAGTGTGCCTTTCCTATTTTTCTTTGTAACCCTTTATTAGTTTATCATTATAGAATTATGGATGAGCTTTTAGATGAATTATTCACCATCGGATTCAGTTCTAAAATGCAAGATAAATTTTATATAAATGTGTATTTTTGGTAGTTAAACTTATTTTTAATTTGTTAGTTAAACTCATTTTTAAGCATATTATAAGTGAACTTTTTATATTGTACAAAAATAAAATAAAATTTGACAAAAAATAGTACTTGAAAACAAAAAAATTAACTTTTACTATAAGTAACCTCAATTTTCTTAAATTCATCAAACTGAATTTTTATTTTATTTTCAAAATTCTAAAAGATATTCTTAAAATATTTAATTTAAATTTTACAAATTTATAATATTGAATTATATTTTTTTATTGCATATATTATTTTCATTTTTTTGTATTATAGATTTAAGAATATTTATTTTAAAGTTTAGATTATTTTAGGTCAGTTTTTTAAAATTTTAAAAAATATTATCCATTAAATATAGGAAAAATTGACGAAACTAATTCAATATATTCAAAAACAAATTTAGTTAACAAATTGATCACCACAACAAAAATAAGTTCAGTTAATAAATTATAAACCAGTATAATACTATAGTAAATTGAATATGCTACACAATTATAAAATAAGTTCAGTTAATAAATTACAAACTAGTGTAAAATTCAAGTGACAATTTAATCTATAACTCATAAAAATAACTATGATACCTATTGAAGCTAGATTCTTTTTTAAACCACCTAAGGGATCCCTCATAGAGAAACTTAATTCATATAGATTTTTTTCACTTGGATAATTAATCTATCTCCTAAATCTATTTTTACACCAAAAATACATACATATTTTTGGCAAGTCACCAAAATTACAACAATTACATAATCCCCCCTACTTCTTTAAGGGAGGGGAAAGTACTTTGAATCTAAGTCAAATTCAGAGGTCTTCTAGCGGTGGCGGAAGGTTCAGGTCAAGATCCAGAACCTTCACTTCCGCCCGTTCATTATCGACAACCGAAGACGAGTCCGACTCGCTCTGGGCAGCTTCGCCTCCGTACCAAGCAGAAGCGGACTGAATCGGAAAACCCTGACCCATCATATTCGGATCTAACACAAAAAACGGCATCGCTTGTCCATAAGCAACAAGAAATTGCTCATTGCGGAACTGACCGGCACCGGAGATCTCATTAACGCCGGAGAAGAGATCAACCTCTCGTGGAGGCTCCTGACTGGAATCCTCCACGGTGCTTCCCTGGCTGAGGCTCCGCTCGCCTCCGTTGGGAAGGGGGAAGTTAGTCTTCGCCTTGGAGCCGCGGAACTGGACGGCGGCGGAATCGTAAGCACGAGCCGCCTCCTCGGCGGTGTTGAAGGTGCCGAGCCAGACGCGGCTTTTGCGGTTGGGATCGCGGATCTCGGCAGCGTATCGACCCCATGGCCGCCGTCTTACGCCGCGGTAGTGCTGCTCCTTGCCATTGTTGGTGCTAGTCTTTTCTTTAGCAACCATGACGCCGATCGGAGAAGAGAAGAGAAGGAAGGAAGCTCGAACAATGATGGGGAGAAGCTGAGTGGTGGAAGGTGGGGTGTGTTGGTGTAGTGGGGGGTAGCTTCTGCTTTTATAGAGAGAGAGCGTCCGGAGAGAGAAAGAGTGCGGCAGTCTATTGACTGAAAGGCTCCGCCATCCAGAGAGATTAGAATTTGATGACGTGGCACGCGGCAACTGAGAGACAAACGGCTGAAGGTTGATTCTCGGCAGATTCGACCGCTGTTGCGGGCGCCAAGTAGTCCACGCTCTTTCTATAGGATTTGGAATCACGCGCTTGGATTCGAGAAACTAGGGTCGACCACTAATTGTGTTAAGCTATATTTAATTTATAATTATTTGAAATGATTTTTAAGATTCAAATACGGTATCTGGGTTTAGGGTTGAACTACATGATTCATGTATTCGTACTTAATTTAAAGGGAAAAGTATGAAAATGGTGCAACATGTTTGACGAAAATGGTTATTCAACCCAAACGATGGTTTTTGGTATAACATGTTTGTAAACGATGGTTTTTGGTATTTCCGTCTAACTGTCGTTGAATACATACGTTAACCTATCACGTGGCATCTCACGTGACCCACTCTGAAGAAACTAATTTTTGCAATACCCTTTCTGCCTTATCATCCTATTTAGGGATTCCACCCAATTATAACGAAGTAGTTTGTCCCGAAGCCTTCGTGAGTGCTGTGGGAAGTCTTCGTGATGTGGAATCCCTGGGTGTGAAGGTTGCTTGTGAAGTTCTTCATGGCTTCTGGTAAGTGGTGAATTATCGTGCATTGTTGAACATTGACGTGAAAGTGAAAGCAGCAGCATTTGAAGGGGCACGAGGCAAATTCTTCATCAAAAAACTCTGGTGGGCAAATGAGTGTTAATAGTTTGTTGGCTGCCATTGCAAAGAGCGGAAAGATCTCTGCTGCTCCGGTAACTAGCACAGAAAATCTAGTCTCTCAGGAAAAGGGGTTGATGGTGACCCAGGCAGGTACCAAGCCCTTGGCTGGGTTGAGCGCAGCAGTACTAATTGCTTCTTCACTACCTTCAACTTTGGCTACTAGTAAAGCATCTGAACCAAGACCCAGTCTGGATTCCTCTAATCCCTTATCTAATCTTCTTAGCACATTAATTTCAAGAGGTTTAATATCTGCAGTAAAGAAGGAATCTTCACCACCAATTGTTCTTTCCCAAACACATAAGCAATTACCCAATGAGAGCCAAGATGTCCTGAGCTCATTACTTGGCAAAGGAGTGATATCTGCACCCAAGACTGAGCCATCACCACATGTCCTTACCCCAACAGAAAAGTGATTGACCAGTGAGGGTCAAGATGTCTTGAGTTCATTACTTGCCAAAGGGTTTATATCTGCACCAAAGATGGAGTCACCTAGTGAAAGAAAAATGCCTCTACTAGTAGTCCAGTTTCTTCTGTTTCCATCCCCACATCTGTGCAAGCTTCGATTACAGATGAGGTGTATAAGCCAGAACCTGCTGGGCAAAACTTTGAACTGACCCAAACACCCGCTGTTGATATAAAGAACCTCATAGGCTTTAAGTTTAAGCCTGATATTATTAGGAGATATCATTCCAGTGTGGTTGATGAGCTTCCTGAAGAGCTCCCTCATCGTTGCTGCATTTGCAGCCTGAGGCTTAAATTTAAAGAGCGACTTGACAGACACCTGGAATGGCATGCTTCACAGGATCCATTACAAAAACGGCAGCTTGGCAGATGGTGGGAGACGAAGTGGAGGAAGCGAACCGAATGGAGGAACAAACACAGGAGAAACATAGGAAATACAAGATATAGAGAGTAACAGAAGAAAGTGATGAAAGTGTATAGAGGGTAATTAGGTATTTTCAAAATTAATTTACAAAAGCAAAAATTATATAGAAAGTCACGTGACAAAAACGTGACTACTTAACGACAGAATTAAACGTCGGGTAGACGGAAGGTTCATTTACCATCATTTTCCAACGTATTATACCAAAAACCATCGTCAAAAAATAAGTTGTACCAAAAACCATTTTCGTTAAACATGTTGCACTATTTTCATACTTTTCCCCAATTTAAATTTTGTGCTTTAAAATTTATTAATTAACTCGTAGATTTATGCGACTCATAGATTTATAAATTTATACAACTTGTGCGATCTACTATTTTTTTTATAAAATATAATTATTGTGTATTTATTGTACAAGTCTATAAATTAACTCAATCGATAGTTACGACTTAAACACAATTCTTTTTTTTATATGAATTAGATGAATCGTGTTAAATAACATACAAATTAAAAATATTTAATTTAAATATAATTCATTTTTCATTAGCAGATCACTCACGAATTAATTCAAATAATGACGCTCTTAAATTTCTAGCTCGAATAATTGTCAACTCTACTCTTGAATGGATAATGTGATTTCTAGCTCGAATAACTACCAACTCTATCACCGACAGTATGGTCTAGTGGTTAATAGCGCTGACTCCCACATAGTTTGATTATGAGGTCACGAGTTCGAATCCCCTTGGCGAAAACCCGAACACACTATGGGAGAGTTGGCAAATAACGGCTAAAAAATGTATTTTTAATGGCTCATTTATTGAGCCGTGATACAAAGTGTCAGGAGAATTATCACGGATCGAATTTGGTAAAGCGTGAAAATTAACGGTCCAAATAAATGAGTCGCGAAAAATATTTGTATTTGTATTTTTTTTCATGACTCATTTTACAATGAGCCGTAAAAAAATACTTTTTTAAAAAAATATATATATATACATTAGTAGGGCAACCTCTGACCGGTTGTCGGTGCTCCACCTCCGACCAGTCGAGTCTTCTTCACGACCGGTCGCCGGAGGTTCATCAGCCCCAGCTTAAGCGAGTCCACCGAGCTCGAGCCCCAGCGAGTTCACCGAGCTCCGTGAAGGTTCGAAGGAGCTCCGTGAAGGAACTCCAGGAAGAGAAGTTGTTCGGTGGAGAAGCTCCGTGAAGGTTCGAACTTCGAAGGAGCTCCGGGAAGAGAAATTGTTCGGTAGAGATGGATGAAGTGAAGGTTGATGTGAAAGTTGTTTGGTAGAGAAGCTGTTCGAAGGAGCTCCAGGAAGAGAAGTTGTTCGGTAGAGAAGGATGAAGGGAAGGCTGGGGTGAAAGTTGTTCGGTAGAGAAGCTGTTCGAAGGAGCTCCAGGAAGAGAAGCTCTTCGTCGTCGACCCTTCTTCGTCGGTGGTCTTCGTCGTCGTCGACTCCTTGCAGAAACTTCCCTTGGAATAAGAAGATGGAAATGGTTGTTGGTGAAAGGGAAAGGGTACGTTGAAGAAGATGGACAGATCAAAAGGGAAAGGGAAAGTGTTGAAGAAGATGGACAACTCAAAAGTGAAAGGGAACAACAGGATGACGAAAGTTCAAGAAGACAATCGGACGACGCGGGAAAGTGAAATTTGATTTTTTTACGGTGCGGGAAAGTGAAATTTGATTGAGACGTGTAAAATAGTAAAAAGAAAAATATAATTTTTTTTTAAAAATAGGACGGCTCAAGAAAATGAGCCGTCAAAAATATTTTAATTTACATTTTTTTACGGCTCAGAGTGATTGAGCCGTGAAAAATAGTGAAAAGAATAAAAATAATTCTTTAAAATAAGGACGGCTCAAAAAAAGGAGTCGTAAAAAATATATTTTTTTATTTTACGACTTTGACATTTGAGTCGCGAAAAATATTTTGTTTTTGTTTTTTAAATAAAATGACGGCTCAATAGTGTTTGAGTCGTGAATAATCACATAAATAAATTATTCACGACTCAATAGTATTTGAGCCGTCCCATTTAGTCGTTATCACACACTTCTCCCGTAGTGACATTACATAGCGGAGTGAACCTTTATGACCATTACTAAAACATTCATTTTTTAAGTTAAAAAAAAATACAATTTTGATTTTAAAGAATATATAAATATATGTGATTATTTTCTATTTAACCATCTCTTGCCTATGGTATGGATTGACCCTTAGACGCGCGTGTTGTCTAAACTCGGTAGATATAGTGCGGAGAAAAGTGAGTCTCGTATAAAAAAAGCTTAATGGTGTGATCCTACGTGTCAGTTCTGTGGGTCCGCTGCCTGCCGACTCTAACTGATGTCTTCCACCACCTTTACTTCACTGACTCCATCCATATATTTATTTTGTTCATTAATTATTTTATTTTGCTTTTTGAAGGGTTCTTTGATTTTTGAAGGGTTCTTTGGTTGGGGAGAGACCGACCGCGTTGACGATGCGGACACGCGTTAACGAGTCCTTACCTTAGTGTCCCGTCTCCTTAATCCGTCTGGTCCCTCCGCCCTTTTAATTTTATTTAAAAATAATAAGTTTGATTTGTTCTTCTCCACCAAATCTCGTAACAGTATTTGCATACGTTACATGTAAAAAAATGGATATATGCATATTAAATTATAAAACGAATAATTTAAATATTATATCTATATATATTTTAAGATTCGGTTGAAAAATAATTTTTGCATATGCAAACATAAGGTGACACATTTCCATTGTTTTATTAACTTTTTTGGTATCAGAACGACAGTTATGGACTTTATAAAATAAAATATATTAGATTTTACTTTACTTCTTCGAATTGATATTCTCTTAGGCTTCGCAAAATTTGAAGTATTCTTCGAATATATTTTTTTCATGAAAATTAAGTCGGTATCAAATTTTGGGAGTTGTTTACCAAAAAAACGAACTTGGAGGATCGGAAAAAAAGAAACATCAAATCATTTTTTTTTAAACAACAAACCAAACTTTTGAAATTGAGTAAACAACAAACCTATCTCAAATTTTCATGATGTTTTAATGAATTTTTCAATGTTTGAGAGAGTTATTAAGTCAACATTAGTATTCTAAGAAAAATGTATTACGACTTAATTATACCTCCCTCAAACATTGAAAAATTTGTTCAAACATAGTAAAAATTTGAGGTAAGTTTGTTGTTTGCTCAATTCCCAAAGTTTGGTTTGTTATTTGTAAAAAAAGTAAGTTAGGTTTCTTGTTTGTTTTTTCCTCAAAGTCGTTTTTCTTTTATAATTAACCTTGTCCAATAATATGATAGAGTAAATGATGGATGATAAAACACAGTAAATGCATTGTATTTGTAGGAGTTAATATGTTGACTGAGATAACTCTTTTACCATGATTAACTGATTTCTGATTGTGGTAAATTTTTTTATCGATCGCAAAGAGATAAAATGTCAAATCATCTAATACGAAGAGATAATTGTTTTGTTATGTGATAGGTTACATATATCTGATGACGGAGACGACACCTAATTCATATCAAGGTTTGTCTTGGTTTCGATTCAAGGCGAAGCCTTCCTTTAATTTGAGACAAAACTTTCCCTTATAAGGTTCAGACTTCACAGTGAACTCTTCTTTCCGAACAAAAGGCGAAGTGCACTTTATTTGAGCGAACTATCCATTATACGTTGAGACAAAACACTCCTTAAATTTTAAGGATAATAGGTCGTCGCCTAGTAGTATGAAAATAAATTCAAATTTGGACACAATCGCAACTTATTAAACTTTTATGAGGACAATTTTGGATATTTTTCTTGCATTATATTCGTTTTTGATATAGGGATGATCATGGGCGATCCGGTCCGGTCCTAAAGGCAATACCAAGACCAAAATTTCGGTCTTGTCTTCTAGAGAACCGAGACCGATCTCGGCCAAAAAAGTCATGGACCGAATCTGACCCAAAAAACTGAATTTTTCCCAATACAAACATCATTGGAATCAAAGTAACAAATATACAAATTTCATTTTCTCCCATAGTTCCAAACATACATCATTGATTTTTAGGATTTGCATAGTAAATTCGGTCTGGGCCGCTCCTAATCGGGCTTTCGGGCAAAAAACCCGAGCCCGAGACTGAGTCCGACCTTGAAGGAAAAAAACCCGCCCGTTCGGTTTCGGTTATAGTCGGGCTGGTTTCGGACCGGACTTGTCGGAAATTCGGTCCAACAGTCTTTTTTTTATTAACCCGTAGAGTTAACGATTTTAGATCTGGTCCGTTCATTGACCAGGTCCAACGAAAGTTTGCTATCTGACGGTTGAGTTTTCATACAACTTAAGAGCGAATTATCTTTTGACACGTAAGGAGGCTTCTAGTGACTAGTAGCTCCTGAGCAAGAGCAACAGATATACCCCTCTTGACATTCGTTAGCGAAACCCTACCAAATCGATCTTCATTTCCGTCAAAAACCCTAGGACCTTCTCTGTCCACCCTCAATTGTTCGCTCTGTTCTCTGAAATCGTAGGGCTTCTCTGTAATGGCAAGCAAGGTGGCGTCTAAGGCAACCGGGCATGCACCGGCTGTGACCGAGAAGAGGAAGCCGGTGTTCACCAAGGTCGACCGTCTGCAGCCCGGGACGAACGGCCACACGCTGACTGTTAAGGTGGTGAGCACGAATGATGTGACGGTGACCAGCAGAGTCAACCGATCCTCAGCGGCGGTGCTGTCCCGCCCTCCGCCGCGCAACTCCCGAATTGCTGAGTGCCTCGTGGGTGACGAGACTGGTTCGATCATTTTTACTGCGCGAAATGAGCAAGGTAATCATCGCCAATATGCGTGGATCCGTATTTTGGCTCAATGCTATTCCATTTTTCATGCTTTGTCTCCACGCCAATAATTATCCCGCTCCTTTAAATTTAGTATTGAGCAGATATTTTGAAATTCATCTGTCCCCAGGGATGAGGAAATTAGACGATGACTACTATTACTAATGTTGAATATCGAGATGAGTAGAGCTCTATTGCTATGTTTCTTCGATTTCTCTATCCATGATTTCCATATTTGCCTTAGTTTTATCATCATTTGAAATGTCATTTCCATGTTCTTCGCAGTTTCAATCATAGCAAATGATTGTTGCCTTGCTTCTCCATTAAACACAACCCTAGTTCATTCATTGTTGCTTAGGATGACAACATAGAGTGGTGCATCCGCTGTTTCTGCATTTCTACTTTCTAAATTCTTGCATAGTCAAATCATATTAATTTAGTATGTTCGCAACTAAGGTTCCATATATCTTTAAAATATATTAGTAACCGAATGAAGATTTATCATTATTATGGGTCCATTCTTGCATACCCAATGTTGATTATGCAATCTGTAGGGATACTGGAGTTTAATTTCTTCTAGTCAAGTATTTATAAATTTAGCTACTCCTATGATTTTAGTGAAATGGTGATATACGTGACTATAACGGTAAGTATAATGCGTTGGAATGAGAAAATGCCTATATAATCTTCTCATCTAGCATAATGGTCATTCTCCAATTATTACTGTGTGGGAATTTTTGGTATAACAGGTTTATATTGCAGTAGTGACACTGCTCAACTTCATGTGGCAGTGCATTAGCAAAGAAGAGTCCTGCGTGATGGACTTGAGCCTACCATTGTCAATGATGTTCTAAAAATTATTGGTGCTCATTAAAGGTTGATTTCATTGAATTTGATTTTATGACTTCTTATTCCTTTGCTTGCTACTCCACACAGTTGATATCATGAAGCAAGGGACCACTATAATTCTGCGTAATGCAAAGATTGACATGTTCAAGGGAACAATGAGGCTAGCAGTTGACAAATGGGGCCGTGTTGAAGAGCAGACAGAGCCTGCTACCTTTGTTGTTAACGAGAAGAACAATCTGTCTCTGGTTGAGTATGAACTTGTCAATGTTCCTACTGAAGAGTGATTATTTTCACTTCCTTTGCAAGTGAGTGCATATTTGCGAAACAATCCAACGTTTGGTAATTATTCATACTCCTCGAGTATCTATCAAGTAAGCTAATTTTCTACGAAGATCATGCATAGTCTATCATGTTAAGTGGAGATGCTTTTGCGAGGTTATGGTTTGGACATGTGTCTGGTGTGTCTGGTGGTTTGGAATTTGGATTAGTGATTGGTTTAGAAGTGAAAAAGGTAGGATTTGCTTGGTTTATGTTCTCCGTCAAGCGAGGCAGATATCCAAATGTTTGGACAAGTTGTTTATATCCTTCTCTGGTGTTTAGAATTATTATTATGAGCATTATCGACCATGCTTTCTCTCCATTCCCGTCTCTTCCCCTTAATCCAAACTCCAGTCTGGTATTCATTGTTTGTGCGGTTCTGCATACTAAACATGCATAGGAGAACATCGATAAGCAACATATTGTGGTGGCATTCTGAGGCATCTATCTTCCTTGGGCTTCACTTAGATTGGGAAAGTTGATGGTACTGCTAATGGTGATTAGATAGACTAATACTAGGCGATTAGATATTACTTAATTCACTAATTGATTGGAGATCCTAATTAAGTATTGTTAGTTACTAATTTCGTACGGTTTAACGTTGCAGTCTATTGGTATTTCAGTCAATCATTATACGTATTCTGGATACTCTATCTAAGATAGATTCCGAGTTTATGTGGATGCATGAACAGAAAATCACGTAAGAGATCTTATTGTTCCAACGGAACATACACCAAGCGCAGAAGACAAACAGCTCATGTAACTTGTATTTGATTTATTCCGAATCATCAGATCGACCACTTAATCACTACACATCTGATTAAGTAGTAGTAAACATGATAAGTTCAGAGAAAGAAAAAAAAAGCATAATAAGAAGAAACACCTCGTACGCCATACTTTTAATTCAATACATCATTACTAAAATTACTAGTATATTCGCCATCCATATTCCACACCACGTGTTTTTAAACTCATTTGTTAATACAGGAAGTACTGCTCAACTATTGCTAGGGTTTTGGTACATCTTTGGGCCGATTGTAATGCAACTGAATATATTTATTTTTAGGGTTTAATTTGAACGTTTTGTAACGAGCTACCCGAACTTTAAAAAATTAAAACGAGTTACCTCAACTTTGGACGAATGTGCAATGAGTTATCTCCGTCTAATTTCGGATGAATTTCGTTCAACAGTTGACGGTAATTTGAACGGAGGTCGCTCGTTGCACCTTCGCTAAAGTTGAGGTAGTCCGTTTTGATTTTTTAAAGTTCGGGTAACTCGTTGCAAAATGTACAAAGTCAAGTTGCTCCCGGTTATTTAACCATTAATTTTAACCACAAACCGATCCGACTGCTGTTTTACAGAATAAAGTATTAATATTTTTAGAGAGTACAGTACTTACGTATTATTCTGGCCTGGTCCAGTTTACTCTGTTACATTTTGTGGTTTGTTTGTTTTACTCCCAACTCCGCAAAACCCTTCGACAGAACATAACTCTCCTCAGCCGCGAGGTATCGAAAAATGGCCTCCTTTGCTGCCAGATCTATTTTCCGCTCAGCTTCCGCCCGGAGCGCGGCCTCTAAGATAGCCTCGGAGGCCAAGGCGGCGCGGTCACCCTTTTCCGCTGCAGCTAGCCGACCTGCATCTCGCTGCATTCTGAGGTATTCACCGTCTCGCTTTCTTTTGTACATTCACAAGCTGGAGATTTGAATCCTAAGCAATTCGAGATGGTTGCAATTGAAGGTCGCCTGTGGAATTGAGTGCCTGCGTGGAGTCGATGTTGCCTTACCACACGGCTACTTCATCGGCATTGATGACTTCCATGCTCTCCATCGCCCAACGCGGCTACGGTTGGCTCCCCGAAGGTACTTGAATAAACTGTATTGCTTTGACAAGAAGTTGGAAGATTTTGTGGCTCAGCTTATCTATCTAGGTCCGTATCTGCTGAGTTGAAGTTTCTTTGTTGGATCACCGATAATATCTCCTAATGAGTATTGGCAGTCAAAACTACTTCCTGTTTGCTATGCAAAAGTCATTCATAATCTAGAGTTCTATGTTATCTAATTTGAGCATTTGAAAGAACTTCAGGACAGAGCTATAGTTGAAATTGGGAAACTAAAAGCACTGAATCTGTGCTCACTCGAACATGAATGTTAGAGTAGTTGCATACCTTAAACTCATATCGTTTTTTTGATTAATCTACTAATCTTTGAAGCATCAATAACGTCACAGAAAGTCAATTGCTAGTTTGGCCTGTAGGTGACCCGACTAATTTGGTTTCATGTTTTCTGGAGTAGGTATCTAGCGAACACTTGTAGACACCTTGATGCCCTTTGCTTTGTTTTTCTGGTAAGTGAAAAGTTGCAAATCTTGCTTTTAATGATTGAACTGTGTTTTGGCAAAGCATAGTTTAGCCATACATAATAATAGTAATAATATAGATAGCATATAACATTGTGTGCTATGGAGATTTTGGAAGGTCCAACATTGCAGAAAGTTTAGGATATGCCTGTTGCGCATCATATTGAAGCCTCTTATTCTCAGTAGCTTGGTTTTAGCCTTTTAGTGGTCGGGCAATGGATTTAAGGGACATAATTGACATCGTTTCGTTTCTATATCATGATCTCATGTCAGTCTTTGTATCCTTAGTAAACCACACTCTATTTTCATGTTGTAGGCCTCCAGAAGACTAGATGAAATGCAGGAAGCAAAGTTGGAATGCTTTAACTGGCTTATTTTTACTTTCGAATTAGGGTTTCTTGTATTAACAAACGAGTTTGAAAACACATGGCGTGAATGGCCAAGATACTAGAAATTTTAGTATATTTTGAGAAAATTGTCATGATGTATTGAATTAAAGCTTGGCATTTGAGGTGTTTCCTCTTAATATGCTTCTTTTTTTCTCTGTACTGATCATGTTTACTACTACTTAATCAGATGTGTAGTGACTGAGTGGTCTGTCTGATGATTCGTAATAAATCAATTACAAGTTACACGAGCTGTTTGTCTTCCCAGATGTTCAATCAGCTCTTGCTGTATGTTTCGTTGGAACAATAAGATCTGTTACGTGATTTTCTGTTCATGCCTCAACATAACTCGAAATTCAGATGATTTGAATACAGGAGACCTTCAATTGCACAAACAATGAATACCCACAAAAGCCAATGATTGCTCAACCAGAGACAATCGTTCTTCTCGATAGCAACAAAGGTACCAGGCTCTGTCTTCTCTTAAACACGGCCCCATTTGTCAACTGCTAGCCTCATTGTTCCCTTGAGCATGTCAATTTTTGCATTACACAGAATCATAGTGGTCCTTGGCTGCATGACATCAACTGTAGAATAGCAAATGAAGGAAGAAGAGGTTATAAAATCAAATTGAATGAAATCAACAACCTTTAATGTGCACCAATAATATTTAGATCATTGACAATGGAAGGCTCAGGTCCATCATTGACAGTGAAGTTGAGCAGTGTCACTACTGCAATATAAACCTGCTATACCAAAAATTCCCATACACAGTAACAATTGGAGAATGACAATATGCTAGATGAGAACATTATTTAAGAATTTTCTCATTCCAAGGCATCATACTTACCGTTAGAGACAAGTATTTCACCATTTCAGGGGTAGCTAAATTTCCAATAGTTGGAACTTGGACCAGACGAAATAAAACTTCAGTATCCCTACAGATTGCATAATCAACATTAGCTATGCAAGAATCCACCCCATAATAATGATAAAACTTCGTTAGGTTACTAATATATTTTAAAGATATATGGAACTTTGGTACAACATGTTAAATTAATATTATTGACTATGCAAGAATGAAGAATATATAAATGCAGAAACAACGGATGCACCACTATATGTTGTCATCCTAACTCCTAAGCAACAATGAATGAAGGGTTGCGTTTAATGAGGCAGCAAGGCAACAATCATTTGCTATGATTGGAACCACGAATAACATGGGAATGATGAAAAAACTAAGGCAAATATGGAAATCATGGATAGAGGAATCGAAGAAACACAGCAATAGAGCTATACACATCTCTATATTCAAAATTAGTCATTTCCTCATCCCTGGGGGGAAGATGAATTTCTAAATATCTGTTCAATACTAAATTTAATTATTTGAAGGAGTGGGATAATTATTGGCGTGGTGACAAGGTTGAAAAATGAACAGAATTGAGCAAAAATACGGATTCACACATATTGGCGATGATTACCTTGCTCATTTCGCGCAGTAAAGATGACCGAACCAGTCTCATCACCCACAAGGCACTCAGCAATTCGGGAGTTGCATGACGAAGGGCAAGGCAGCACCGTCGCTGAGGATCGTTGACTCTGATGGTTACAGTCATATCCTGCTTCAATTACCTTGCTTCAATAAAAGGAAAGAAACCTGAACCTTATATTACAACTTGAAATTGCGATGAAGATATTTAAACTTGTTCTGCATTCTCAAAATCTCCTCAGCAAAGTCCTGATTTCCTGTAAGCTGAAGCCCATTTAGGACCCTGTTGAAAGTAAATTTCCTTGGTATAAATCCTCTATCCACCATCTCAATCAATAATTTGCCTGCCATCATGAGGTCCTCTGCTTTCTTCCTTACAAACATTGCACTAATCAAAATATTATAAGTATCCAAGTTTGGCAAGCAATTCTCACCGCCCATCTTCTCAAACAAAGACAGAGCTTGCTCAATTTCACCAGAATCACACAAGTACCTGGTCATAACATTGAACGTCTGAACATTTGTCAAGTTATCACCATCCATTCTTGACATAAATTCCAAAGCTCTTTCCATATTGCCTGCATGACAAAATCCTCTAATCAAGACGTTATAAGTTGTCTTGTTGAGCATATAACCCTTCCTCAGCATTTCTTCAAACACCAATAGAGCATTATCCACGCTATCTTTCTTACACAGGACTTGAATCAATGCATTATACGTTGCAACAGAAGGGAGTACACCTTCCCTCACCATTTCATCAAACACCTTCCTAGCTCTAACAATCTCACCTGCAACTCCAAGCCCATGAATCACAGTGGTGTACGTAACAACATCAATATCACATTTCCTCCTCTTCATTTCTAAGAAAAATTTCCAACCTTCATCTATCTGTCTGGCCTTAAAGTACCCATTGAGCAAAATATTGTACGTGATTGAATTTGGAGTCACTCCTCTTTCCACCATTTCTCTCAGCAGTTCCAACGCCTTCGGTGTCCGCTTAACTAAACACCATCCATTTGCAAGTATATTATAACTAACACAATCAGCCCTAAACCTGCCCCTGAGAATCCTAAAGAGCTTATTGTAGGCCATCTCCACACGGCGAGACTTACACAATATATCGAGAATCGTGTTGAATGAATTCAAATCCTGCCTACATCCGTGCTCGTGCATAGAAAGGAACAACTTGATCGCCCTATCGGGCTTCCCGGCAGAAACGTACCTCTCGGCTATGATTGCAAGGGTTTTAGGGGAAGGACCAAGGTGGAGGGCGCGCATCTGTGCCACAAGAGACCAGGCCGTTCGGTAGTCCCGGAGGCGAGCAGCAAGGTCAATGGCATGGTCGAAGGAAGAGGCAGCGGGGGAGAAATGGGGACATCGAAGGAGCTCGCTGAAAAATTGGAGGGCTTTTGGTGCGTGGTTCCAGAGCCGTTTTAGGGTGTTGTCGACGAGAGATTGGGTCCATTCGAATTGTTGGAGTGTCTCCGATAGTACTTGCGGGTCGGAATTAAGGATGAGGTTGGCTAAAGCACCATCATCAGAAGTCGTCGCCGGAGGCCCAGCGGTGGGTTTGGAGGTCGTGGCTGCGGAGAGAAGCTCTTGTGGAGGAGGAAGAGAAAGTGAAGTGAAGCGATTCAAGAAAATTCTTTGCAGCGGAGAAAATACCTCTGAGGTAAGCCGATCACCATCGATACTAAAGAATGAATAAATTAGTAAAATATCTCTAAACTAAAATTAAGGAGCATGTAAAATTAAGTCTCTCAACATCGACTCCACGCAGATTGCTTAGAATTCAAATTGCCAGCTTGTGAATGCACAAAAGAAAGCGAGACGGTGAATACCTCAGAATGCAGCGGCATGCAGGTCGGCTGGCGGCGGCGGCAAAGGCTGACTGCAGCTCCTTGGCTATCTTGGAGGCCGCGTTCCGGGCGGCAGCTGAGCGGAAAATAGATCTGGCGGCAAAGGAGGCCATTTTTCGGTACCGCACGGCTTAGGATAGTTCTTTCGAAGGGTTTTGCGGAGGTTTTCCGGAGTTGGGAGTAAAATAAATAAATCACATAATGAGTCCAAACATGAGTGTTGAAGCTTCGCTTTTTTTTTTTTTAATTAAATATATATATATATTCATTTTCATCAATTCATGTGAAGACCGGGTTACCAGAATTAGGGTCCCAAATCAAAGTGGTGCTATTCGGAGGTTTGCTGTCCTTCCTCCCTAGTGCCGATAATCTGCCCCTTCCGGCGGCCAGGTACTCTCTCTTTCTCCCTCGCTCTAGGGTTTCGACTCAATCACACTTTTACAGTCCAATGAACTCCACAATTTGTCCATTGTTCAGGATTCTTAAGATGTTCTTCGCCATGACCTATCGTGCTGCTACTTTTTTCGCGCTTTGCTCTTTGATAAGCGGCATTGTGTCTGTTACGGTGATTATCTTTCGACATTGTTCCTGATACGGAGTTCATTGCTTGCAGGTACTCGTGATGATGGAGAAACAACTCTGAGCATTTTCTGGTCTTCGTCAGTCGTCAGTGCGATAGAATGGCTTCTTTGTTTAAGGTACTGATGACCTGTAGTTTTTATCTGTTCGGAAATGGCTTGTTTCGTTGGTTAATTGTTGATGTTCTATTTGGTTGCATGTACAGTAGAGTAGATTCATTACCACTTTTGCATATAGTTTTTTGGATGGGCGTCTGTAGTTTCTAAATTGTAGTTGTTTGAAGCAATTGACTGTAATGCTATAATCATGATTTAATCATAAACTTTGAGATGTTTTACTGTGTTCATCCAGCTTACAAAAATTGTTACGTGATTTAACAAAGGTGACTCAAACGTGTCAATGTATCTTCATCCTGTATATGTTTTTCTTATATGTATAAGTCTCGGTACTTGTCAAAGGGTTAGGGTAGCAGGGGTATGTTGCACATATTCATGCAGTCTTAAGTTTATGTTTAGCATAGCTGTGTAAGCAGATTCTAAGTATTGCAGTATTGAGTGTGTACATGAGATCTAGCGTTGTGCTTTGCGCAATTGTTAGTACCAGCTTCTCATGTATGTCTAATCTGCAACCCAGGACCCTAACAAGATTTCTGCATATCGGGATAGAAGATTTTCTGGATCTCAAGAGGAATTTGAACAAGCACTGCTAAATTCAACTACTGTATATGTGGGGAATATGTCCTTCTATACAACTGAAGAGCAAGTCTATGAGCTGTTCACTAGAGCTGGAGAGATTAAGAAGATCATTATGGGACTGGATAAGAATTCAAAGACACCTTGTGGCTTCTGTTTTTTAGTGTAAGCTCTTTCTTGCATCAGTTTCAATATCTTAGACAATTGCACTGTTTGTTGTCCTCTATTGTTAAATCGCTCTTTCATTGTTAGAGATTTGCAGCATTTTCTTACCGGGCATTCAAGGCATATGTACATATATAGAAATGAATAATTATGCGAGGAATCTATGTGATTGAATTGTACTTGAACTTTTTGATGAGTTATTATTGTTGTAGTAATTTGGAAATTACACCGTACACTTCAGATGAGTATACAGAGTCATGGATAATATATTTTATATATAGTCCACCACATAATGAAATTACTTTCACCTTTTTACTCCATGGAAACTTCGTTCAGCAGATTACATTTTTTTCTCCCAAATATTGCTGCTCTCATTTGGCAATGACAGCCTTTAATAAAGGTTTGAAAATCTTTTATAATTTGTACTATGAACTGAATGTTATTGGTTTAGCTTTCATTAATTAAGTTCGGCTGGTGTGTTGATGATACAACTTAATTTAAGAGTATGCTTGTGACTTGTGAGACCAAAACTAGTGGAAGGTTACTCACCTAGGTGCACCAGTTTGATACTTACTTGACATCAGAAGTATATTGTTTGTGTTGGGCATGTGATGAACAATCGTAAGGTCTACGACATATAGTCATAGTGTGTGTTTAACATACTTTCTTGTGTGACACACTCATTTTTGTTCTCTCATGTTTATGTCTGTGTCCTACAACCTGCTATTTGTTTGAGGTCATTCTGCAATCAATTTTACTTGCATCTTTTCTGTTCTGTAGATATTACTCTAGAGAAGATACTGAGGATGCTGTAAAATATGTTAGTGGAACAATTCTTGATGATCGCCCTATTCGTGTTGATTTTGATTGGGGATTCCAAGATGGAAGGCAATGGGGCCGCGGTCGAAGTGGTGGGCAGGTTGGTTTCTTGTACCAGAGTTCAATTTGTTATTGATATCAAGTGGAAAATGGAAATGGTATAGATAATGGCCAGAATATACATAAAGCTTCACTGTTAACCTAAAGAGTGAATGACCTTGAACACATGTGAAAAGGCACTCAACTCAATCATTTGGGAGAACTAGAGGCCAGAGGCCAGAGTCTTTTGTTTCAAAACTAAATAACTCCTGATCATAAGAAAGACTCATAAAGGCAGTTCGAAGTCATTTTGATTCCTTTGCTATCCTTGTTAATCATTATGTTGAAGACAAATTTTCCGTGTCTATTAATTTCAGGTGCGCGATGAATACCGTACAGACTATGATCCAGATATCCTTTATTATTCTCACTTTGTTTTCCAGTAGTTCAAGATGCAAATTATTTTGACTCATGATAGCTATAGGGATAAAATATTTTATAGACAAACTTAAGTATAGTTCAAAATAGTAATAGATGCGTAAACTGCTCGTAATCTGTTTATTGGTGATTGTTTCCTTTTAGTTTCAAAGCTTGAAGTCTTGTATGTGGTATATGTTTTTTATGTCAAACCCTGACTATGGCTGTAAGATTCTTTCATGCTTTTAGCTATGTTCCTACTTGGGCTGGGTAGATCTTTAGTTTCTTTGTTGGATATGCTGAATTATTGAGTTCCTTTGTTGGATAAGCTTTCTTACATTTGCTATGAATTTAGTAATTGGTCATGCCAAGGCTGGAAATCTCTGACGTGATAAATAAATTTAATAACACAACAAAATAAACCCCTTTTCCATAAAATAAACACATGTTATATGAAATTGTCACAAGTATTTCTTTAGTGTGCTACTCTACCATGAAAACAGGTATCTTATATCAACATGAAATTAGCAGAGTACTGAATGAAGATGACAATCTAGGATGCGTAATCTTTTTGTCCCTAACAGATCTATCTTCTGTAGGTCATGTCATTGTTTGTGTTTCATTTAATTGCTATTTAGTTCCAGTCCATCTGTTCTTCAAGTTTCCTTGACATGAGTACGCAGAGGTGGGTATGGAAAACTTGTGCAAAAGGAGCTAGAAGCTCAGCGGGAGCTGGTTGATTATGGCACTGGTTCATTGGGCTCATATCCACCAGTTCAACCTTCTTGTAAGTTGTCAAGAGCTCTCTTTGCATCGTATGATCAATGCTCGATGAGTGGTCTATCAATGAAACTAATGTTCTGCCCAATAAAAAATGAAAATGGAAGTAATGTGTGTTCCTTGCCAATATTTGTTGATCGTTTCAGTTTATTACGAGATGTAGATGATGAGTACTTACCTAGTTCATCAGGATTGAGATCAAAGGTAATCTAACTAGTCTAGGATATAACAACCAAGGGACTGCATTTTCACTTTCAAAAGGGATGTATGTCATTAGCGTCTGAAATGACATCTGGAGCTCATTTCCAGAAATTATTCCTGCTAATGAAATTTTATGTAGCAAATTTTAGGAAGTACCTACCAATTATACGTAGTAGATTGTTAAACGCATTACCTAGATACTAGATAGTACATTAAGCATTTTATGAGGTTAATCTTTTTATCAATCCTTCAAATAAAATAAGATTGTCATTGTTCGTCTCTGTAGATGGAAGACATGGTGGTGGTGCTTATGGTAATTCATACCGTCATGGTAGAGGTATTCCCCCTTCCTTTCTACATTTTTTATTACTATTTCAACTGGTTCATAATCACCATTAAAACTTATTTCAAAAGCAGATTTCCCACGAAAAAGGAACCGAGACGATGACCGACGCCCACACGAGCCCTCAAAGAGAGCACCGGACCATGAATCACAGAGAAATGTAGATCCTGACTCAAGACCGATAATATTTTCTCACAGGATAAATTTGTCCTTGTGTTTACGCATACCACACATCAAACCTTTAGTTATTATCTTCTGCTTATATTGTATTCTACCAGGAAAAGAATCCACGTTTCCGAGAAAGTGGTGATTCTGATGACGACGAGGAAGATGACCGCAAGCGTCGAGCTTAGCTATGTGGACTGTGGAGTTAATATATACATTTATAAGTGTGCATTTCTCTATAGAATTTGGAGCAATGTTGCATAAGTAGGGTTCTTTAGGGTCGAAGAGCTAGAAGATGTTCATCTTCCTGAAGATTGCCTGGCCTTCATCTATCTGGAATGGGTAAATCGGTGATAAACTCTTCTCTAGTTTTCTGCATTTTCTAATAAAACTGACGAGGGTGAAAAGTGGATCTTAAAATGGACTGATGGAAAGTTAAATTTACTTGCAATGGAGCGTTGTTGGGTTATTGGGTCTAGAGGTCATTTAAATTATTAGGGACTGACTATTCGTAATAGAAATTTATGTAAATAGTTATTTTGGGGGGCCGAATGTAAAAGGCTAATTTTCAGAATTAGCTTCGGTATAATATTTTTGGCCAAGTTAGGTCTGTATTAAAAAAAAATACTTTAATGATGCGTAGACACCTTGGGTTAGTTTTAAGGTATTTTAAAGGTAATTTTAGGATTTTGTGGGGAAAACCCGAAAGGTGAAGCTTAGTAATTTATTTTGGACGAAAATCTGAAAGCCCATATCAGCACAAATGGGTCATGGCCGAAAATCTCAGGCCCATTTCAGCACAAATGGGTTTGGGACGAATATCTGAAGGCCCATCAGTACAAATGGGCCTTTAACGAAAATTTAAAGGCCCATATTAGCGCAAATGGGTCATGGACGAAAATTTCAGGCCCATTAGAGCACAAATGGGCTTTGAACGAATATCTGAAGACCCGTCAGTACAAATGGGCCTTTAATGAAATTTTGAAGGCCCATATCAACACAACTGGGCATAGAAAAACTGAAAATGGGCCTTGGACGAAAATCTGACGGTCCATTTTAAGCAAAATGGGCCGTTGATGAAAAACTGAAAGCCCATTTAAACATAAATGGGCCGTGACCGAAAATCTGAGGCCCATTTGTGCGTGGACGAAAATTTAAAGGCCCATTTCTGAAATGGGCCGTATACAAAAATTTGAAGGCCCATTTCAACACAAATGGGCCTTGGATGGAAAATTGAAGGCCCATTTAAGCACAAATGGGCCGCCAATGAAAATCTTACGGCCCATTTCAGAACAAATGGGCCGCTGCTGAAAATCTTAAGGCCTGAAATGGGCCTTGGACGAAAATTTTAAGGCCCATTTCTGAAATGGCCTTGGACGAAAATCTGAAGGCCCATATCAGCGTTAATGGGCCTTGGACGAAAATTTGAAGGCCCATATCAGCGTTAATGGGCCTTGGACGAAAATCGGAATGCCCATTTTGCACAAATGGGCCTTGGACGAAAATTTTAAGACCCATTTTAATAATCATAATTGTGTTTATGACAAACTTGACGGACCATCAGTTGAATCTTTGTTGCAAACTAGACGGCCTAGACTAGCAATATTTTTGGAAATTTGAGCCATGGAACTTGCCTTGAAAGGGCTTTTTGCAACGTTTTACCCTTAGTCCAATTAAAATGAAATTGATTTTTTTTCCCCAAATTAAATGGTAAGATTATTAGGTGATTTAGGAGGACATACTTTGTGGATGTCTAAACTATTTGTCCAATGAATTACCCTCTATCTACTATTGTTGCGAATAACATGTGGCATGTAACGATGAATTAGACATTTTGCTGCTGGAAAATACTGCAATTCATAAACTTGTGATCTTCTACTCTGTAGTCTGGGATCTTTTTCAAAATGAGCCCTCTAATTTTGGGGAAAATGAGATGTACTTTCCGTAGCCAACAGTGCTAGGAGAACCGGAGTTGATTGTGTCTGGAATGACCTGTCTGTCCCATGACATCCACATTTTACCTTGAGAACATTGCAAATTCCAGCATATGCACAGGAAAGCAGTCATATCACAGTGCTGTCTTATTTTTTTCATTGTCTTTGAGACTACTGTTAGTATGATACTCTCATCCTGTTTCGTTACAGTAGATCAAGACCAAGAGGCAAAAAGCCAAGCAAGAGGCTCTCCAAATTCTGTCTCACTATGGTCCCATTAGAGAAACTATACTGAACTGAGCGCAATATATCATGCACGAAACTACCCTTTCGTTGCACGAAACGACATATCATGCAAAGTGATGGCAGTAAATGCAATCATATCTAATGATGTCTTAGCATCATTGATGATTGGATGATAGCATGCTTGATATATCTATACATCCTGATCACTACTTGAAAGCGAGGGATGGCAGCACTTACCTGCTCATATTGGGAGCCCGTATAATATAAGCATGTCCTAGCAACATTTTTGCCCCGAGGGTAACAGATGATCTTCATTATCTACATAATCATCAAGGAGTGCAAGTGCCTGGGAGAAAGAAAGTACATTAAGACTTTACCAACAGGAAATAATTATCTAATGGCTACTAAACTAAAAAAAAAAAAAATTCACTCACAGGACACTGTCGTTTTTATGCTGCAATTGACTATCCCAACACCTAACAGTGCACCAGCAATGACATGATTATCATTGCTGTGGAAGTACTTGTAACGTTGAGCCAGTCCGAAGTCAACATCCCAAAGCAATACAATTCCCTGTCAAAAGAAAGATCATTAAGAAATATCACATTGATCAAAATAGCGAAAAAGTGGATAATAATGCAAGAAACCCACCAATATATCAACTTCAGATGTTTGGTGGGGTAATGGCCCAAGTGATTTGTACAAGTACAATCCTATAGTTAAATTTAACAGATCTCATGTCTGAATTGTCTGTTCCAACATAAGGTGAAGAATACATACCAAACTTGCAACTGCTCTCGCCTTTCCATGCTCTTTATTTTTGAGAAGCCAGTTCCCCGAAGAGCCTCCAGTCAAATATTCTGACTGAACGGTCATTAACTTATCCTGTCCAAAGCCAGCATTGACAAAAACATTAACAAATGTCGCAAGCCAAGTTCTGACTTGCTGAATCAACACTTGAGCTAGCACTGGCATGACTCTCAAGCAAGTGAGCCTGCAAATTTTAATAGATGATGTCAATAAACTCGTTGATCAAAACCACACCAGTCAGGAGAAAACTGCCAAAAGTTCTGAGCTGTCATATCCCTAGTTCAATATTATAATGCTATCAACGAACCTTGTAAAGACCTTCTGGATATTTGGGCTCCATAACCTCAATATCACATGCAAGAATCAGATATCCTTCACTTAATAGACTATTGATTATCTCTTGCAGTGGTTCTCTTCTCTCGCTTCGTTGTAAAGCTCAATGTAATAACCTTCCCAAATGAGAAGAAACTATGAGTAATGAGAAGAAATTATGAGTAAGATCTAAAATGACATGCAAAAATATTGTTTCTCCTGCATTTGTGAGAAAAAAAACTCAAGTATATGGATGTAACGCTCTCAAACATAAACAATTATTCCAAAATGACATAATATGAAAATTAATACGCAAGCTATTGAAATAATGGCCTGCAGGAAGTGACTAAAATAGTATATAATAGTTAGCAGTATGCTAACGTGGCCTATGAACAGTTCAACAAACTCCACAGACCCTTCTCTATCAACATCTTAAACCTTAAAGAAACAGTTGTTAATCTTAAGAAACTGACAACGGAAAATACCAAATTGTAACAATTCAACCAGGCGACAAATCCACTTCCATTTATATCTATCCTATGCTGGAAAAAGCACAAAATACTCTTGTAGTAAATTGAAGAAGTTCTTACAAGGTGAGTGAAGATGTAGTAAAACTGCTTCTGCCGTAACAAATCATTGCAGGATGTGAAGACTTGCTTTACGTACTGCCAAAAGGGTACTCACACATGTTAGTTTAAATTGCACAGGAAATGTATCAACTATCAGATGGTCATTAAATATGTAACCAATGCTAGGAAGTCCAAAATCCAATCAATAGTCTGACTGATAGACCAAGTAAGCTATGTCAAGAACCAACATGTCATTAGGTCCCAGATGATACCTACACCGTAGGTTGGACAGGAATTGGAAAAGATCAAGAAATCGCACGATGTATCCATGCCAGAAACGAAACCAAACGACAAATATACAATACAGTAGCAGACCCGTGATATAAGTAGTAGGTCAGTATATCCAGATCTGTTTATAAATAAACTAAGTATATTAAACACCAGTGAAGTTAAGAGATCAAAGTACCTAGCTGCACTTCTGAGATAGAGACAAGTCCTGAAATTTACTTTTGCCAACATATCGAGGTCTTCAACCTATGACCAGATATCTCAAGTAATCAATAATCAAGCCATTGTATTGATAATAAAAGCTCCACAGGTCAAAAGAAAACAAGGAACTACAAATGTCCAACTCAATTTTATATTGATATGGAAAGCTACAATCTGTTGAACTAGCTCCATCAAATCATCAATGATCAATGGGAGCCTCGCCACTCTGAAAGAGCACAAACATTTATGATTAAAATTTAAACAAACAAGATAAGCCAAGATAAAAAAATAATTTTTGCATAAGGATTGTAGGTAGAAGAAAACTAATTCACATGCAATAGAAGCACTTCTAACATCAGTCGAAAATATGAAATATCCTGCATGAAATGCTTGTATTATGTTGAAGAGAGCAAAGTTGTCAAGAAAAATTATTACAAATGGAGTAACCTGTCGCTTCATGTAATTCTGGAAGATCTCTCCAGCTAATTTCCTGACACAAGACGAAAGAACATAAGGTCAGAATAAGCTATTTACTTTGTATATATAAGGAAGATTACTATTCAAAATCTTCAATAAACAAAAACTGGCTTCTATAAGGAATAAACGCCACAAATGGATAATAATACAACTCTTATTGGCTTTGAAGTTTGAACTTACTCCATGCAACACTCCTCTTAGAAAAGAATAACTAAATAGGGTTCGACAAAGAGTTCAAGGTACTGAGTAGTATAAAAGTAATTATTTCTTGTCCAATCAAAACAGGATATCTATCTAATGGGTAAAAAACTGTAATTCCTTCAACACTCATGGTATCCTCAGTTTACATAAAAATTTCACTTTTAATAGTGCTGGCCTACCTTAAAGACTGGATAAAGACATCCTGACCATAAAGTTATGCACAACATGGCAACATACCTTACGTTTGGAGGCCGCAGGAGACAATATCGCCTTCTGAGCCTAACAACCTGTACATCAGTCTCTCCTGAAAAAAATAATGCAAGTTCAACAACCAAATACGATAATGCTATATTAAAAATCTTGAGCTAGGAAATAAGAATACGAACACCTAGGAAAGAATGACAAGGCAGAAAGCCTTTCACCTTCTGCAGACATTGTAACTGCCAGAACTGACAAGATGTTAGACAAATATTTCGGCATTCTAATGGAATGTACATAAGCATGGTATCTATCATGAAATACCATACGAAATCTATACATTTACATCGTTGTTGGCCATTGATTTATAATAAGCGTTTAAATCTCAATAATGACGGTAGATAAATTTTAGTGGCTTCGGAACTGATGTCATCGAACTTGTTGCATTTTGAATGTCCTACCTCTACCTACATAACCCATCAGTAAATAGATAAGTGCCTTCATTCGTGCAAAAAAAAAGGTTTCTAATTCCTCCACTTGCAAAGCAAGACATAGAAATTGTAATAATGCCACCTCCTTGTTTATTCCCACCTCCCTGATTATTTCATTACAGAATCTGATATAAAGATGAACTGAGCATGAAAGAGTCAATCATCACAGGAACTCCAACTACATTTAGAGTTATGACTAGTAGCACATCATCAGTGGCAAATATGCAAGGGGGAAACCCCAGATACCTGATGCTTTCCAATGCAACCGTTTGCAAGCCAGGGTCTGGATCTGGACTCTTTCAACATACAACTCAAGCTACTGCTTCAAAGCTAAATCTTCTTCTGACAGCATGTGAATTTGATTCATGTCAATACACAAACCCTATGCTGCTGACACTGATATTATTCGAAGTAAACATAAACAACACTACTACAGGTTGAAATTATATATACAACTGACGATTACGTGCCCATAATCAAATTTGGTACACTCAATCAGCTCTCGAATAGTCTAACCTAACTATTCAACACAAAAACCTTCGAGATTAGTTAGGTTACCCTTTCTAGACTATCATCAAATCGTAGTATCTCAATCCAACCAGTTCTAAACCCTAAAACAAGTCAGAATTACTCATCGCTGATTTCAATTTCGCCGCGACAGGCAAGAGGGCATAAATATTAACGACTCACCAAATTCTCATCATTCACATCGTCCCTCTTAACGAGGTGCTTCGTCGGAAGATTACAAGGTAATTGATCGGTGCGCTTTGAAGGTAATTGATCTACGGGCGCGTCTTCATGAGCAGCGTTTCCGCCGGGATTTACTAGAACCAGGGGGGGCATATCGATCGATGCTAGTCAAGAGATGCTTGCCAACTGTATATGCTGTTGGACGTGGCCTATTGGGCCAGGCCGGTTTAATTCAAAACTGGCCCAATTTATTATGGACGGTAAACGAGAAAGGAAGCAATTTTGGTTACACTTCCTTAGTACCACACATAATAATTGTGTACGTATTTACAGGTGCATTTACAAGCCTAAAATGTTTGAATTGTGTTGGGTGTTAACCCGAATCTCTCGGGTGACCCGACCGAAAACCGACTCGACGAAGCAAATATCGCCGCTACTTGCTAGGGTAATGGGCGCGCCAACTCCACACGATAATCAGTCCACATATGGCGCGCCACCTTCACGACATTGAAGCCACCTTCACATCACACCAGACCCATGACGACCCGTCGCGCCAACTCCACGCAGTGAGGCCACCAGGCGCGCCAACTCCACACAGTAGAGTCCACCCGGCGTGCCACCCCTGGACCATTAGGATCACTCAGCCTCCTAGTGGAGCACTACGCCGTCCATGGCGCACCATCAAGAGGAATGCATCCTCCACTCTTCGCAGAGGGGACAAGAGGGCACAATGAACAAGGCATGTCAGGAGGACACTCAAGTGCCTACAACCGCCCGACACAGCGCCCATTGACCTACTTACGACCATTTAAGGAAGACATTGACAAGTCTGACAACAAGAGACTGTAATAACAGTATGTCAAAATCACCTATCCACTCAACACATTAATGAGCACACAACCATGATCACTTAACCATATGACACCTAGAATGATTATGATTAGGACTGACCCGACTCAGGTTAAAGGAGAGTGTTATAAATACTATCACTCACCTTTCATCTCATTTTAATGCTGAATTGAATATTTTCACTCTCCATATTCTCTGCATTTACTCCTCCTTTAACGAACGTTCGACTGACTTGATCGTCGGAAGAGAAACAGTTGGACACACATCGGGCTTTCCTTCCGTGCAGGTCACCGGAGCAGCGAGAGGACCATCCCGGAATGCTCCGAACCGAGTCCTACCAAAATACGTGATTCAACAAATTGTATTAATCGATTAGTCATTTGGAATTGTGAGTGTGCGAGAGAATCTCTAGTTGGAATTTTCACTTGCTCAAACTCACATTCTTATATTGGATAGATTTGTGATATAGAAGTTCCAAATTACATACCCCACACACACAATGGGTAAATTAAGCTGTACATATAACGAGAAATGTCGTCGAATTTTGCGTCAGGGAAAATCGCCTCCGATTGAGGTTACCACTTGCTGCCTCCACAAACTTGTCAAATTAGGGCTAACTTCAGTAATGTGTGGTTAAGTGGGTGGCACCTTAGGAATGCCTTGACGGTGCAACTCTGATAACACGCTATCAACAGACGGAGCCCTTAGCCCTAAAGGAAGCGGCTGCCAGGGCTTCGTTAAAGCGTCTCCTATGGCTGCATCCACGCTCTCCTTCGACTGCAGATGCAATGATTATGAATATCAACTACTTATTTGTGTTTACTGCATTTTGTTTGTTGAATGTGGTTAAATGTATGATTTTCGTTCAATTCTACTGATCAACGAAAATGAAATGAAAATAAATAAAAGGATAAAATTATTATTTTAACTAAAAATAATAATATTTGATAAGAAAGTGGAGAGAATCATAACATCATTGTAACTTGTAAGTATATTTAGGTGTGACATATCGTGTACACATGCATATTATCGTGTGTACTAATACGTTTATTGTATGACAATTATTAAACACAAATATGCATGATAAAGTTATCGTATCATGTTTCTCATGTATCATGTTGTATTATGTTAATCAATTTTATGTTCATATGCAAGATTTATAAAAAAAAATATATTAAAAAAGAATTTATTCATTGTAAAAATTATCAATTCAAATATCATATATTTTATAAGTTTTTAGTGTAAAATTGATAAAATTTAATAATTTAAATAGAGTTTAATATTATTTTTTAAAGAGTTGATAAAAAATTATTCAAAAAATACTTTGAAGTTTAACTTGATCATGTGTATAGTGTTATGATAAATAAACAATACATAAAATATTTTCATTTTATCATGTTCGTATTATGGTTCTCTCATATGTTTTAACGAACAATATTTTTTTCATACATGTTCATTCGTATTATCATTTTGCATAAAAAATTATCATTCCTAATAATATGTTCAAAATATATATATGCAAATATTAATTAAATGATGCAAATAACAATATTAACTACTCACTGGGTGGAAGTCGAATGGTCTTAGTGGAGGGCCTGACCCGTCGTTGTACACGGCCGGCGGCGATGGAATTCTCGAAAGACTCTACATGATATAAGCATGTTAATTTTTTTTGGACATTCTAATACACTTCATTTTTACCGACCTAGCATACGATAAATAGTCAAGATTTCACTGTTCATTATTTATTATTTTCATGGACATGAGACATTTTTTTTCCCTGCAGATTCGCGGGTATCAAAAGAAAATAAAAACATGAGGACTTACTGGCGTCATGGCGGGTAGCGGGGAATAGCAAGGTGTACCGTGCGTTACTGAACTAGCCACCTGGACAATAAATTTACATGCTTAATTGATGAAATTCCAGTTAATAATATAAATAATTTTTAAAAATTAAATAAAAATACCTGATGGTGGTGAGGTTGTGGCTGCCAAAATGGGCTAGTATCGGATGGTGGCAAGCACGGTAGAGGAACAGGCCACAACGGTGGACCTATGGGCGGGGGTAAATGAGACATATGTTTAGGCCACTGGCGGTCCATGCTCGGGTGGCCCCACACGTGCAAGGCCCGAGGGAACTGGTGGTGCATAGGTGGTGGAGGAGGAGGAGGAGACACCGGAGGGAAGCCCATTGTCGGAGGACCGCTTAACCATGGTCCTGCTAACACTCTTTTACCAGCCACGGCTGTACCGTACATCTGCCGCCGTTGGCTCCAGCTTGCTGCCTCTGCTTCCCGAGCCAATACGTGTTTTCGTTGGGATCGGTATTTCTGCAAAAAATTATAATTAAATGTGAAATTTAAAAGTTAAGCTTACTATACAGTATAAACTATTATTATCCTTATGCTTTTACAGTTTTATATGAAGTAGAAAAAGAAAATAGAGGAATACGAACCTGAAGGTGGCTGGCGATGTTGTGGCGGGTGAGGCCGTCGACGGCCATAATCTCTAATATCTTTGAAGGCACGGCCTTGTCGAGTCCTAGCTGCTCCACCGCCTGCACAAATCTCCGGTGAAGCTCCGTCGTCCAATCCACCTGCAACATTATCAAACGATTGAGTCAAATTAAAAATCTCTACGTATTCAAACGATTATGAATTACATACGCTCCTTGTACTGTCTCTTACTTTCAGTTTCCGCTTCCCTGGATGTTTTTTCTTCAACTTCTTCTTCGGTTGTTCTGAGGAATTCCTCCCTGCGCAGTCGGATTCCTCACTACTGATAATAACCTTAACCTCGGTCGAACCGGTTTCGCTGGAGAATTCCTTTGAATCGACATCATCAGTCCTTTCCTCCAGTGAAGTCACATTCGCATCGGATTCCTCCCCTCCGCTGCTGCCGCTCACGGCGAACTCCGTCATGATTTCCGGATCGAACGTCTCCAATCCCGGCAATAGATCTCCTTCGCCGTCTTCATCTGCCATTCCGGAGAAAAGCTCTTCGAAATCGATGCAATCCAGCAAGTTCCCGTCGGAGAAGTCGAGGAACTGATCTCCTCCAAATTCAATTTCATCTCCGCTGCTCTTCAATGGCCGCACAGCAAGCATTCCAAATTCACACACTGAAGTACGTCGCGTGTCGATGAACTGAAGAGACGAAGACGATTGAGTGGAAGCTCTGAAATGTAGCTTTGAATGGCAGAACAGAATCTTCTGGACCTCTTGAAGGTGAGGGCGAGGGAGAAAGACACTCGAAGAATTGACAGGCGACACAAATCAGTGTCTGCTGCGTTGGAGATGTTGTTTCCTTTTTAGTTTTTATGATGTTCGTAATAACTTAAAAAAATTCACTAAAATATACCCAAAATAAATTATATCTAAGTTTACCTAATAAATGATAATAACAAATCAATTATAGATTTTGTCCAAAATTATTACTTTCAATATAAGTGATTAATTCAAAATAATTAAGCATCAATTCTTAATTTATTTAAGAAGTAGTTAAATTTAAATATTTGTTAAAGTCAAAAATAACTAATTATTTAAATCTGTAAAGTTGAGTTAGCAATTTAATATTTAACATTAACCAAATTAAAAAAAAAATATTTATCTCAAACTATACACTAAGTATGTAATATATATTTGTTGGTATTATTTTTCTAAAAATAAATTAAACATAATAAAAGTGTTACTTATTATTATAAAAAATACCACTTTCCATATTGATCTAGAAAATAAAATAAAAACATTAAGTTCATATTCATCTAAAAAAACTTGTGGGTGGAACTAACCGTACATTCAAATGGGAATTTGTAAGGCGAAGCGCAAACAGATGCGCGAACTGGGTTGCGAGAAAATTCAGACAGAGGATGTGTCTGGTTAACTGGACGTTAATTCATTCACCTTCGTTTATTTCAATATGTATTTTGGACATTGTAGGATGGAATTTGAATGAAATTTGAAGTGTTTTTGGAAGAAAAAAATAATTAACCGTACTTTCACGGGAAGGGTAGTCGCGGGTAGAGCTTATGAATAAAAAATTGTACCCGCGACTCTCATTCGCGGGTACAATTTTGATAGTTATTTGTAAAATGAAGACATTTTGGTATTTGATTATTAATTAATGTATATTTTAGTGAAAATTTGTAACTTGAAACTCTATCTATCGTCTCTGAATTGTGAAAGGGAGATTGGATATCAAACTTTCTGGACTGATAAAGGAAATGGCTCTGCACCACAACTTATAAAAACAAAAATTTGTATCTTTATGATATTTTTGTCTTGTTTATATATATAAATTATTAAATATACATCAATAATTTTCATTTTTCCATTTTCATTTTCCTTTATTACGCATGTGGATGTCCTTTTTTGGAGCTTTAAAAATCCTGAAACAACTTTATTTTTTTTGGCCAAAGATCCTGAAACAACTCGTGAGCTTCATTTATTTTCTTCGTACATTAATTAATTGAGAAAAAAGTTGTAGTACTAGGGATATGCTGGTAGTGGATAGGCTTGATTTTGTTGAACATGTTGAAAAAAGAATGCAGTCATGGATAAGGCAGCATGAAACATCGATGCTTAATTATTAAAGGAAAAAAAAAAAAGTTAATAACCAAATTGTTATCCCAATTTGAGCACTTTACAAATTGTTACTTGAACTTTGTTTTTTCAAATTTTGTTATCTATACTTTCGGAGTTTGGACAAATTGTTACCTCAATTAATTTATCCGTTTAATATGGACGAAAGATGACGTGTCAATACATAATTGGTTTCTGATTTAAAAAATTAAATGATTTTAAAAAAAAAATCTGAAAAATTAATATAGAAAATCTGAATTTTTAATATAATATTTTTATTGAAAATATGAAACAAAATAAAAAAACTAATTATTTATTATTATTTTTTTTGTCATATTTTTAATAAAAGTATTATATTAAAAACTCATATTTTCCCTTTTAATTTTCTAGATTTAAAAAAAATAGTATTTTTAAAAATCATTTAATTTTTTCAATCAGAGACCAATCATGTGCTTGACGTGTCATTTTCGGTCCATATTTAACGGAAAAGTTAACCGATGTAGCAATTTGACCCAAGTATCAAAGTTTAGATAGCAGTTTTTAAAAAAATAAAGTTAAAGTAACAATTTGTAAAGTACCCAAAGTTTATGTAATAATTTGGTTATTAATCCTAAAAAAAAAGTAAAACGGGCCGTAGTCAACTGCAAAGCCCATTACTTATTAGGCCCATAATTACAAATTGACCACGGAGAATATTTTATAATAAAAAAAAAAGTAAACGGTTAGCGAATCAAGAAGTTTCTCAGAATTTCGAAGGACTAAAATTACCCTCCATCATTCGAAATTCACTCGGCTAATAAGGGTATTTCCGTCATCACAAAAAATAAACCCCAGTTGGCAGTCGGCGTCTCCGCGTCTTCTTCATGCCTTCTACACTTATTTATACCGAATCGGACTTCGAACGTGAGCAGTTACAAAAAGAGAGAGAGAATGGGAGACTGCAGGCCACTTGGTTTCCTGATCGGGCTGCCGTTTGCGCTGGTGGCGCTGGTTCTCGCTCTCGTCGGAGCAGTCATCTGGATTATCGGGTAAGTCAGAGCTGCCACCTTTACTATTTTCCCGATTACTTCCGATTCAAGTAGAGTACTAGGATCGAAATTCGTCGTCCAATTGCTCGGCAAATAATCGGTTCGCATCAAATGCAGGACGGTGCTGAGCTGCCTCTGTCCATGCTGCATATGCTTCGCCGGACTCGCGAACCTTGCCGTCACTCTGATCAAGCTACCCGTTAAAGTTCTCGTTTGGTTCACTGAACAGATTCCTTGTTAATGCTACCGCCGCCTCTCAGTCGTCAGATCCACACCGCCATTTAGGCTGTTCTATTGATACATTCTGATTGTTGATAGATCTGACTTTAGAAATGCTTCGGAGTTTGTTTGTTTTTCCAGATGCGTGTAAATTACCGTTATGAACTAATGAGTACATTTGAATTTTGATTGATTATTATATTTTATATTAATATATTATTAGAGGTTCGTGTCTTGCATTATCAAAAATTAATAATCTATTATAAAGGAGGAAGTATTCTAGTTTCACTCACATATATATTATTAGCACGTTGCGTACAAAATTTGAAGTTATTAACCCAGTTTAATCTTGATTTATAAAATGATTTAAATTGTTAATTCAAGTCAACTCTGATTAGTAAATTATATATATATGGGTACCTAAATGTTAATTCAAGTCAATTATGATTAGTAAGGGAGATTCTATTTGCAGACCATCGACTATTTTATACATACAACTTTTGTTGAAATACTAAAATGCCCTAAAAACTTTTTACATATTTGTCCTTACTAATTTTAAGGAAATTAATTATCAAATCGATCTCATATTTTCGTAGTTACTAAATTGACCCCATATATATCACAATGGTGAAAAATTATAATTCCAGCAAGTTTTGAACCCTAGACCTCTTACATACTAACTAAAAGTGTTACCACTATACTAGTAATTTCAATTGTACTTCAAATATAGTTATCGAATTAACTCTAATATTATTGTATTAAACACATCATGTTTATTTATTGATGCTCTTTAGTAATTAACATTTGTTTAACGTTGTTTGTTTAATTATAGTTTTAATTTAATTATGTATCTACTGATTAAATTTTTAAAATGGTTGACAAATAAGTAATTTTCTAAATTTAGTATTTATAGACTACCACAATATTCATTTTGAAAATATGTTTTTTAACTATCTCTATAAAAAAAATCAGAAAGATTATAGTATTTAGATAATTAAATTAGAACTTTAACGGCATATATGGTGATAAGTTTCAATTTTCTTATCGATTATAAAATTTGGTCAAAGTAGTGTTGGTAATTTTTGACAATTTTTATAAATTTGATCAAATTTTATGGTTGATGGGAAAATTGAAACTTAGCATCATATGTGTTAGAGTTCTAATTTAATTATCTACATATTATAGTCTTTCTGATTTTTTTAGAGATTGTTGAAAAAATATTTTCAAAATGAGTATTTTGGTAGTCTATAAATATTAAATTTAGAAAATTACTTATTTAATATGTATATATATAACATATTGATGCATGGGGAATATTTTTTTATTTTAGATATATAACATTTGTTAATTATTGTAATTTGTAACATCTTTTATGTTCATATTAAACTTCTTAATTATATTTACAACAGTAATTTAGTAGTGAGTTTTTGACTGAGGGTAAAAAATGCATAATTAATTAAAAAAAAAAGTTAGTTACGAGATTACAACAAATAGAAATGCTTAGTATATTTTGTGATCACCTCCATAAAATATTCTTTTGGAGTAATGCTTAGTTGAAAAAATTAGGGGTGATCAAACAAAAAATAATGGCGGAACTGAATTTCCGACAAGACTGACCCGAGACTGGACCGATTAGGCCCAGACCGACCTTGAAGAAAACCCTAGAAATTCATGGCATAACCTGTAAAACACTAGTAATTTATGACATTGAATTAAAGCATTCAACAACCCTTGGATCGATTCCATAAAGGAAGTGTGATGAAAAACGAGAAGCAAGCGGGTTCAAAACCAAAATTTAAGTGATTTTTATTGGCTAATCCCTTTTTTTTACCAAAAATTTTGGTTCAAGACCGAGACCAGCCCGAATCAAGCAAGACCGTCTCGGGCGTATTTTTTTGATCAAAGTCGGTCTCGGTCCTCCAGATGTCAAGATCGAAATTTCAGTCTCGGTCCTGCCTCCAAGACCGGTCCGCCCCGCCCATGATCAACCCTAAAAAAAATACTAACCCGATTTTTCCATAAAACAAAATTGGCAATAAAAACCAATACGAGTGAAGTTTTTTTTTTTTCCATATTCTACTATTATTGGCCTTGCCCAGTTGGTATTCTCCTCATCTAAATTACATAACTACAGATTATCACTACTTGTTCTACTCCAAAGAATTATAAGATGATGATTCTCAAGACTTCTTCATTTGATAATCACCAGTTATGAATTATCCTCATCGCTATACTCAGATGACGAGAATTCGATCCCTTCATCGGGATCGATCTCACGAAAAACACCACCTCCCCGACCTTCCTCATCATCAGAATCTCCATTTATATACCCTTCAACCCCTAAATCATCATCATCTTCTTCTTCTTCATCATCTTCATTATTCACCTCCTCAAATTCACCAGATTTACCACCATAACCATCCACCACCATATCTTCGAACTCAAACCCCACCCGTCCATCGTTCTCTTCACCAAACTCTGACCTCTCTGAGACGCTACTATTCTCTGAATCCTCGTACTGCAAAGCCTCGACATTTTCATCCTCAATCCATTCATTCTCGACATTTTCATCCATCGGCTTATCGGGCTCAATCTCCTCAACAATATCTGGTTCCGGAAGGACGAGAGTCTGACTTTCCGGAACCTTCTGCCGAGGGTTGTTATTTTTGACACCGCACCTACCACCCTTTTTGCCTCGTGCACGTGACCGGCCCCTCGATCTCTCGCTATTACTGGCTCTGCTTCTTCTCCTGGCCATTGTTGTCCGTGAACCAAATGATTTCCGCTGAGACCTGCCACAGAGGATTCGAGCACGGGCCCGGCCTCGCCCACCTCTTCCACGTCCTGAGCTACCGAGGATGGATGCTGAATTAACCATGTTGTCCTCGAGAAAAGGTTCGTTCCCGTGTAGAGTTTCGGGGGTCCCTTGATTCAAAGTGCTCCTCATAAACTTCAACTGAAGCTTCTGAAAAAAGATCAAAGCTTTGAAATCAGCTTTACTAGTTTATTTAGTTTATTTGTTTTAGGGTAAAATATGCATTGACCCAAAAGTTTACGACGATTTTAAAATTCTCACTTAAAGTTTAAAGTCTCCCTAATGTTTGGAAATGATGAAAAATTCCCCCTAAATAGACTTCAAACTTTAAGGAGAAATTTTAAAATCGGTGTAAACTTTAGGGGTCAATGTCATATTTAACCCTTTTTATATATATATAAAAAAAATCGGCAATTTACGTCCATTTCTACATTCCCCTTAAAGTTTGATCAATTAGACGGGCCAATTAACCGACTATGCGAGTGACATGATTTAACTCATATGATATTTACTTTTGGTTAGTTATTATAAGGGTTAATTATCAAAAAACAAGCCGAACTTTAAGGAAAAAACAAACTTCTTTTGTTGACAAATAACAAATCAAACTTTTGGAATTGAGCAAATAACAAACCTACCTCAAATTTTCATTATGTTTGAACATATTTTTCAATGTTTGAGAGAGTTATTAAGTCGTAATACCATTTCCTTAGAATAATTTAACTAATGTTGACTTAATAACTCTCTCAAACATTGAAAAATCTCTTCAAACATGATGAAAATTTGAGGTAGGTTTGTTGTTAGCTCAATTCCAAAAGTTTGGTTGTTGTTTGTCAACAAAAAAAAATCGGTTTGCTGTTTGGTTTTTCCTCAAAGTTAAGTTTGTTTTTTGGTAATTAACCCTTATTAGTTATTATAATTAACTTGAAAAAAAAAGACATACATTGAGATTTGCAGCTGCTTCATCTTTTTCAAAATCTGCCTTCTGCTGCAAAGTGTAGTAAATAGCAGAATCAAGTCCCATGAGCCTCAGAGCAACCGCAGCAGTTGTCTTCGGTACCCACGGAAGCACAGGAACTGCTTTCAAAACATCAGCAGAAACATCAACACTTCCTAACAATTCAGAGGTTGTCTCGAATCTCGGGGACAGAAAATCCCTCAAAACCGAACCTTCTAACAATGTCAGAGCCTGAAAACATCAAGACATAATACTCAGTAGTTAGTTACTTTCTCTAGAAATATACAAAAAAAAAAAAAAGTTTTCTTAAAAGACATGACGAACCTGGAGAAGTTCTTCAGCAGAGCTTGAAGAGTTCAGCTTCACACCCCAAGACTCCCGATTGCCATCAATCCAAATACTTGCAAGAGCTTCTGCAGGAATCGATGCCTGCATGTATTAACATTTCAACAGACAATATACGCTTAAAAAATTGTCCCAATGATGATACTAATAAAAACTAATTGGCAATTGAAAGTCTGCAATTTGCCTGAATCAAAGAAAAAAACACTATTTTTCCAGAAATTGGTGAAAAAAAAACAAAAAAAAATAAAACTTTTATGCAACTGAAAGACCAAAACAGCTAGCCTCAATCAAAGATTCGTTTTTTTTTGCAATTCAAATTAGTTTTAGAGAGGGAAAAGGTTTTCTTTTCTCCAGAAATTGGTGCAGAAAAAACTTATTGGCGACTGAAAGACCAAACCAACTTGCCTCAATCAAAGATAACTGCAGCTTAAGCAACCGGATCCTCACTGGAGAAGAAGGCGAGTGATCCGCAAGTTCAGAGAAATGCAAGAAGTTCCCACGGCACAAAGGGCAGAACCCATTTTCTATAAAGTTAACCTCTTGGCACCGATCACAGGAACCAATAAGCTGCAAACCTCGTCTCGTTCCATACTTGACGGCACACAATAACGAAGATGATGAATAATCTAAGCAATCTTTCAAAACCCACCTCTCAAAATCCTGATATCTCATATACGCATCACTTATCTCTGTAGGGTTCCTACCAAGCTCGATCAAGAACGATGAGGAGGGATTGGAATTCGATGCATCAACCCTTACGGTACTGTTGCTGTTACAATCTTCCATGGGCTCGCCCTTGATATTGATATCTCTCCTCCTTAGAGTATCCTTAAAAGCTGCCTCGACCCTACGCAACACAGAATAAAGATTGGATTCCCTGACCCCACGAATATCCAAAGCAGACACCAGAGTATCAAAACCCTCTTCGGAATCTATGAGTCTCCATTGACCATCAAGTAATTCAACAAAGATTCTCCCGCATCCCGAGTCGTTCCTTGAAGCAGATGTCATAAACTGCCAGTAACGGTTTCGTCTCCTGTCCTGTCCAAGGGGCAGTGACCTATAAACATACATCTCCTCTGCCTTGTAACCGATGTAGGATTTTAGTTGCGATCGAGACCTCTCTGGAACATATCCACCGGAAATATCTTGAATTTGAGGGCCTTCAAAAGCTTGTTCTTGATGGCTGGAAGGATCTACCTGCATATCGTTCAAAGGACTCTGTTTTCCATTGGCTGAAATCGAGTTGAAGTTGTTTGTATGAGGTGGGTAGGAGAGAGCTTTGGCCAAATAATCTTCTTTGAAGCGGCGTCTATCAAGTTGTGCCTCTGCCCACATTTGCTTCTTCAATGCTGTAGCAGCTTCCAATCGTTCCTGATAAATCAAATTTCAGATCACAAGAGTCTAAAATGGCATACATTTAAATTTTACTTTTATCACTACAAAATATTAAAACTAAACATAAAACAATAAATTTGAGACTTGAACTCATAATACATTTAAATTTGTACAAAAATGATATCTTTGCTTGTGAATGTAGAGATCATAAGTTCAATTCTCAATTTGATAGTTCTTTGTGATTCAAACATTTTGTTGGGGCAGAAAATTAGAGTAGATCCCACTACCCCTAATGGGGGAATAATAATATATATAGGGTTAATTATCAAAAAACAAACCGAACTTTGATGAAAAACCAAACAGCAAACCAAAATTTTTTTGTTGACAAACAAACCAAACTTTTGGAATTGAGCAATCAACAAACGTACCTCAAATTTTTATTATGTTTGAACGGATTTTTCAATATTTGAGGGAGTTATTAAGTCGTAATACTCTTTCCTTAGAATACTTCAACTAATGTTGACTTAATAACTCCCTCAAACATTGAAAAATCCGTTCAAACATAATAAAAATTTAAGGTTAGTTTGTTGATTGCTCAATCCAAAAGTTTGGTTTGTTGTTTGTCAACACAAAAAGTTTGGTTTGCTGTTTGGTTTTTCCTCAAAGTTCGGTTTTGTTTTTTGATTATTAACCCATATATATATTACCATTAACCATAAAATAATTTTTTTCACCTCGAGAACCACACGGATCGAATTCCCTTCACTTGCAACACCAACCAGAGCAACAAGAGCATGAAGTCGTTCCTCGACACTCAAATCAGAGTACTCTCCTTCCATAAGTCCTTGCACCCAAGGCTCCCCAGGAATTCTTTCATCAATGTCTGTTTCATGTTGATCAACATTTCCAGCTCCACCATGTTCTTCCATCCCATTTGGCTGAATTCCAAGCTCAGATTTTTTCACATCACCACTATCAATTCCATTATTCAATAATGGAGATAGAGGGTTTAATCTATCTTCAACTTTTTGGTGAATAATAATTTCCTCATTCGAATTGGGTTCACGACCTACTAAGTCATCAACTTCCGGATCCTCCACACTGTCACTTTCAGAATCTTCATCTCTTTCAGCATCATCAGCTTCTTCTCCATTCATAACACCATTTTTGAACGCATAAATTCTATCTCTTGCTGCAGAAAGTATAGCTTCAGTATCGATCGCATCCTTTCTATAAGGAGTACGAACACAATATGTTGAGGGAGCGGTTCTCTCAAAAAGCTTCGTGTCTCTTGACAATGCAGCAGAAATGGAAGCTTCTGGTGTTTTACTTGATGAAAGATCTCTCAGTCCAGATTTCTGCAAATAAGGTAAACCAAAAAAAACACATTAAAAAAACGTTGTTTTGAACTTAAAACAGCTCGGTTAAGGCTCCGGTCTCACCTGAATCTTATCAGCAACATCTAATATATTTAGACCATCACTTCCCTCTACAGAGAGAACATGAAAGGCAGCATATTTGACGGTGCCAGGTGTCAAACGGTGCCTTGATCTACGTCGGTTAGAAAATCCCCTTTCTTGCATTTTGGCAAAAGCATTTTCAGCAGCCATCCCACTCTTTAGAGTTGAAATTATATCTTTGCCATCGCTTCCCTGTTTAGACACCGACATGAGAGAAAGCAAGGACCAAACAACATGAACATGTATATATCTATGTAACATTTAATTAGGGCTGATCATGGGCAGGCCGGGCCGGTCCTGAAGGCAAGACCGAGACCGAAATTTCGGTCTTGCCTTCTGGAGGACCGAGACCGACCTCGGCCAAAAAAGCCCATCTGAGTCGGTCTTTCTTGACTCGGGTCGATCTCGGTCCTAGACCGAATCTGCACCCCAAAAAAAATGAGCTCACGGTATTTTTTAGTAAAAGGCGAAAGAATAGTTCACCTCTCAAAAAAACACTAGGAGAGATAGAAAAGCTCAAAAATCCACATTCCTTTCGGTGTGGTATTATGAAAGTCCCAAATCCACATTCCTTCGGTCCGGGCCGGTCCTAAACGGGCTTTCGGGAGAAAAAAAACAAGACCGAGACCGACCTTGAAGGGAAAAAACACTCGCTCGGTCTTGGTCCTAGTCGGTCCGGTCTTGTCGGGAATTCGGTCCAACAGTCTTTTTTTATCACCCCTACATTTAATCAACTTTTAAGAAAAAATAGAAGATTTTTTTTAATTTCACCTCATTATCATCGTAAAGGAATTCAGAGTTGACGGCTCTTTTTTTCAGATGAGGCCCAAATCCTGCAGATAAGGCAAACTGCCTTAGAATCTCAGGCCATGTTAGAGCGTTTAAGTTACGCTGCCAGCTCCGTATATCGAATCCCCAAGCGTAAGCCTACAAAAAGTGAATGATAAATTATAATTTTCCAAACGTATTACAATAAAACTTCATCTCCTAATGACACTGAGAGCATATTTCTGCAACTTATTTAGGGCTCATTTTTATATTAAGAAGTGGATGATCGGGATAATGCCACTGTGAATGACTTTCTCCATATCAATTACTAAAACACAATATACATAAAACCGTACCCCTTCAACAATATGAAGGTGCCCGCCTCCAGGGTTAACAGTGGTATGTTGATTTGCTCCAAGACCTGATGAAGGAGCCCTAGCAACATCTTCGATATCTTTAATAATTGATCTTAGAAGAGAGATGTGTATCTCATTCAATAACCTTCCATCCTGATATAAAAGAAGGGTTAATTATCAAAAAACAAACCGAACTTTGATGAAAAACCAAACAGCAAACCAAACTTTTTTTGTTGACAAACAACAAACCAAACTTTTGGAATCGAGCAATCAACAACCGTACCTCAAATTTTCATTATGTTTGAACGGATTTTTCAATGTTTGAGGGAGTTATTAAGTCGTAATACTCTTTCCTTAGAATACATCAACTAATGTTGACTTAATAACTCCCTCAAACATTGAAAAATCCGTTCAAACATAATAAAAATTTAAGGTAGGTTTGTTGATTGCTCAATTCCAAAAGTTTGGTTTGTTGTTTGTCAACAAAAAAAGTTTGGTTTGCTGTTTGGTTTTTCCTCAAAGTTCGGTTTGTTTTTTGATTATTAACCCATAAAAGAATCCATAAGGTTATATGACAGAACTGCTTTTAAATGCTTCAAGTAAAAGTGCGTAAAGAAGATGAAACTTACATAGTCGTGGAATGCTTGGACAAACTCGTCCAGTGTGAACGGCCAAAGGTTGAGAACATCAGTGAATGTAATCAAGAACCTCCAAACCTAATTTGTCAACTCGATATATCAATGAAGCTTATTTATTTTTAAACTTATCATACAACAGAGAACAGAGACACCAGGAAAGTATGCCAGTTATAAGGAATTACAAAAGTTACAAGCAAATTTGCGATAACAATGATAAAGGAGGAGCATAAATAAATATGCAGTGACAGAAGGATCAAAATGAGATAAAGAACTAACTAATCTAAGTCTAAATAGCTTAATTATAGCAACATTTGTACCCGAAAGAAGTAAACTGAGAAGAATTTACAGTTCAGTCATACCATAAGAAGATTTCCAACATTTTCATCAGAATGTAACCAGGGTTGGACAGCAAAAGGCCTTTTGAGTTGAACAGATTTGGGTGGAAATGCAGTAAGTGAACCTGAAAATGTTGCTCATTATATAGAGAAGGCCAGGGTTGACTACAAACAAAGTCCATTTTTGAAGAATTACTTACCACTAAATAAATCAAGATTTTGGAGTGTTTCAGTGTCAAGAGATGCAATTGAAGGCAACTCTTTGCTTGACGCCGCTAGTTCCATGAGCTCCAACCGCCCATCCTCCATCAGCTCCATTGATTCTCTAGCAATTCTACGAGCAGATGCTCTTGCACTAGCAGCTTTAAGCCTTACAGTTTCCTTCACCCGACGAAGTTCTTCTTTCTGTCTCATTCTCTCAACCTGTTTTATAATTTACACACTGTGAAAATCTAATCATAGGCTAAAAACAGGAGCTGTAACTGAAAAAATAAAATAAAAATTGTTGCTCACTCTGATAGATTCCTTCTGCAAGAACTTCTCCCTTCGCTCCAATTCACGTCTTTGTTCTCTTATGTACCTCTCCTCCTCCCTCTGCTTTTCCCTCAGCAGCCTTTCCTCTTCCTTGCGCCTTTCACGATCTTGCCTCTCCATTTCTTTCCTTATTTGCTCTTCTCTCTATTATATGTGCAAAAAATATAATTAAAAAAATAAACAAATATTTCATGACAGGAAGCAAAAAAAAAAAATTATCACCTTTCGTATCAAAATTTCTTGCCTCTTCAACTCCTTTCTCATCCTTTTCTCTTGAGCGTCAAGCTCCCTAGCTATTCTAGCCTCTTCACTCTGAAAAAATATCATAACATATATGTATAAATATACACACATACTTGAAAAGGGTTCATAACTTTAACAATCAAATACATCACCTTCCGCTTTCTTTCATTCTGGATAACAACATCTTCTTCATGGGTGAATCTTTTAAGTGATGGCATAAGAGGAGTATCTAATGTGGTAATTGGATGAGACCCAAGTTCATTAGAAACCTCTAAATTACTTAACGAGTTTCTTCGTGGATCAGGAGGAGGAGGAGTGGGCATGAGATTCAATGTGGGTAGTGGGCTTTGAAGAGCATATCCAGGCAAACCGTGTTCACTCATATGTGCAGACCGCGACGAGATTCTGGTGTTAGTTCCATCATTTGGTGTGCTATAAGGATACGATGCTTCGGCTCTTTCAAATGTCTCACTTCTGACAGTCGGCTTTTCAGGAAGAAATTGATATTCATGAACTGGACGAACATCCTAAAAAAAAACAGAAAAATGGAAACTTGTCAAAAAAAAAAAATAAGACCAAGCTGGTAAATGTAATTTTAGGAGTTATTGCAGATTTTCTTAATAGACAATCTAAAGAAACAAAAATATGCTCCTGAAGAAAACCAAAGCGGGTTAATAATCAAAAAACAAACCGAATTTTGTGGAAAAACCAAACAGCAAACCAAACTTCTTTTGTTGACAAACAACAAACCAAACTTTTGGAATTGAACAATTAACAAACCTACCTCAAACTTTTATTATGTTTGAACGGATTTTTCAATGTTTGAGGGAGTTATTAAGTCAACATTAGTTGAAATATTATAAGGAATGAGTATTACGACTTAATAACTCCATCAAACATTGAAAAATCCGTTCAAACATAATGAAAATGTGAGGTGCGTTTGTTGATTGCTCAATTACCTATTCAAAGCAATAAAGTTTGGTTTGTTTGTCAACAAAAGAAGTTTGGTTTGCTGTTTGGTTTTTCCTCAAAATTCGGTTTGTTTTTTGATAATTAACTCATACAAAGCAGATACCACGGCACAAAATTACATCATATGGAGATATAACATTTATAAGAAAGAGCATAGTACCTTAAACAATTTGGCAGACTCAGGGCGATCATATTTAGTCTCAAAGGCCCGCCTTTGCTTGTACACTGCTGCAGGTGTCCCTCCTAGACAACATAAATGACAATGAAGTCGTTATCTCCAGAATAATGAAGAATCCATTCAAAATATATTAAATTTTGAAAAATCTTCAAAGATGAAAATAGTCAACCCAACATTAACTCGTATTTAGAATTTAGACGACAATGATAGAGATAACAATCAGAGAGGATCGTATCTGGAAACATATGAACTGTAACACAAGTAATATGTAACTGTAACTGGAAACATATGAACTGTGACAAAAGGAGCATGTAGTTTGACGGTAACTTTGCTATTTGATACAAACAAGCAAAAAATCATCAATAGCAACTCATTCAGTTTTTCATGTAGATTTCATTTACGACTTCGCCTCCTCACAAAAACCAATCAAAATCTCAACCCAATACTTTACAGAATTTGGAACCATCCATCTCTATTGTATCATACAATCAACCGCATCCTATATATAGTAACATGGAAAAAATATCCACGGATAAAAAACATTGTGCAATAAGTAAATGACCATATGGGTGATTTTACCATTGGTTGTTACCTATGTTGAAAATATCACTGTGACAAATAAAAATACCACACCAGTGGTATAATACAAATTTGGGCACCATATATACAACAAGGCTACCTCCTCCTATCATCAATTGGTTTTAGAATGCAACCCGAGATGTATAATGTGGTTGCTATTTGGGTGTGACTCGGCCCCGATAATTAAATTTAACATGGTATCAGAGCTCGGTTTCGTTTGACAGTGTTGGGTTGTTTCCCGTTGTGGGTGTCCGATGTGAGTTTGTTGTGTCCCGTTTATTCCACGTACCAGAGTTCGGGTCGGGCCTGGACGTGAGAGAGGATTTGTTGAGTCCCAACCCGTATGGATTAAAAAAATGTGTTGGTGTCGTGCCTTTAAAAATACGAGTTGTCACAGTGCGGGGGAGTGTTGAAAATATCACTGTGACAAATAAAAATACCACTGTGGTGGTATAATACAAATTTGGGCACCATATATACAACAAGGCTACCTCCTCCTATCATCAATTGGTTTTAGGATGGAAACCGAGTTTTATAATGTGGTTGTTATTTGGGTGTGACTCGGCCCCGATAATTAAATTTAACAACATATATCAACATTATGTTCTATATGTGGTTCATATGCAGCAGCAAACCACAATGCAGGACATAAACTCACCAATAGGTGCACCGAACGCATCAGGAGGCAATGGATCAAAATCCATTCCCAGAATCGGTCCATCCTCTCTCAATGGTTCTCCCAATTGTGTTTCCACTGATGCAATAGCCCTTCGCTCCACCAATGATAGCTGTGGTGGCTCGTAGTATCTCTTCATTGAAGGGTACTCACCAGAGATCCTAGCCACAGCTGTCCCAACCCGAGCAGCACCCCACCGAGGGTCCACCTGATGTGCCAATAGACTCGTCCCGAATGCGGGCCCAGGGATGAGCTCAGATGCTGCTACTTCAGTACTTGGCAGCACAGATGGGGCAGCAACAAGAGAATCCTTAGTTGGGCCCCGCTCCCGCTTCGTGTTCGAGCCCTTCCGGTCCTTCAGGCGCCTATGACAGAACCACATCTGCAGTTGTCTATCAGATAACCCCAATTGAGCAGAGAGCTCAACTCTCATTGCCTCAGGTGGATACTGCTCCACTGAATCAAAACAATAGCAATTTACAACACAATCACAACCCATTCATTAACAGAATCGTAAATTAGTGAAACAGGACAAAGAAATCAAAATCTAACCTGAATAAGTCTTCTCCAGAACCTCCAGCTGAGCAGCAGTCTTCATTTTCCGCTTAGAAGACTTCCCATCTACTTCAGGTGGTAGCTTTGCTGCCTCCTCCATGGCTAGAGCTTACCAGAATCCCAGATCAAAACAGACCCAGAAAGTAATTACAGATCAAAACCCATCTTAGCTGCAAAACACAGATTTTTGCAAGCGCTAGGAATCGAATCGCGAGAAACTTCCTCCTGCGGCATACGAGATGCCTCTAGGGTTTGACAAAAAGTTGGGGGCAATAGAAATTCGGCAAAGACTTTCTATTTCTCTCTCTACACTACAACCAAAAAGATTAAAAAAATTACTAACTTGCAATGAAGTCTTCAATTGATTGGGATGTGCGGTTAGATTTGGAATCCGCAGCACCAATAATGAACAACAGATGAAAACAGTACGAAATTTGAAGAATGTTATTGTAATTAGTGGAAAAGGGAAGTGGGATTTGATGGGTATAAGGAGACTAGGGCTACGAACAAATGAAGAAATAACAGGAACAGAAACAGGAACAGTCTTGTTGCTGCTTTGTTTAATCATAATCGCTGCTGCCATCATATTCTTTCTTTCTTTAAATTTTTAATTTTTAGGAAAAGGGGAAGAAATTTTTGCAGCGTAATAAAGACAGACAAGGTTATTGATTTTGGATTTGTGTGTGTGGGTTTGGTTTGGTGTTCAAGGATCCCTCCTTAGTCCTTCCTTTGAAAATCAAGTTGCGTTACTTTTTGGTGGTTTTCTGCGACCGCTCAACGTCTGCCCTTCTCTGTCTCTGCTTCTCTCTCTAAAGATTTCTCCTTTCTTTGATTTGAATCCACTGTATGTATATGTATATTTATATTTCTCCAAGTTTTGATTTTTAATTTCTGAGAAAATGGATAATTGTATTTTCCTTTTTTCTGAGGTCGGACAAAGATCTCAGACGCTTCTTTCGCGGACTGGTTTCCTTAGATCCTTTGGTACGATGTTCAGTGGTGTCTGGGAGCGAGTACCCCACGCGCTGTCTTTGGAGCGTGGTGTCTTGTCCAATCATTATTTTCTTCGACCACTATGTGTGACTTGTTGAGACGAATATCAAGACCGGTTCGACTAGGACCAATACCGAACGGATAGATATTTTTCTTTAAAGTTTGACTCGGACTTTTTCTCACAAGCCCGACTAGAATCAGACCGGTTTTGTTAAAACCATGGTCTTCATTGGAGCTATTCCACCCCAGGAAGCACCCCGACCCTTTCACACGAGCCTTCGACCTCCTCGACTGGTCTCACACAACGCGGAGGTCTTCAGGTTTCCTCCACCCTATCAAGATCGCTAAGGATCCCTCCGATGATAATGTCCACGCGAAGTACAAGTTCGAGAAGGAGTTGGGTCGTGGAGAGGTCGGAGTTACTTACCATTGCACGGACATTGATTCCGGCGATGAGAAGCTGATATCTTCAAAATCCTCTATCTGCCATTTGCTATCTCCGGTTGTTGTTTTCTTACAACAAAATACGATCCTAGACCGAAATCAGCTCGAGTCAAGCAAAACCGACTCATACGATTTTTTTTGTCGAAGCCCGTCTCGGCCCTCCAAAAGTCTCGGTCTTGCCTCCAAGACCGGACCGATCCGACCGTCATGAACCCTACATACCACTACTATCGAATCCTATAAGATAATTACGACTATATATTTTAGTATTATATACGATATTTTGGTTTATTTAATTATTATTTATCTCAAGAACTAATTGGTCATTCATATTACAACGCATATCAAATGTTAGAATTTAAATTTTCATGCACATTTGGTAACATTCCAATTCCAAGAATGTGAATGGTCGCATACACAACACCACATATAAAATGTTTATTTGATTCCTATCAAATATTTATCTGGGCTGATTTATCGATTTTGAATAGCTTAGTAAATTTTGGCATAAATTGGATGAGAACCCAACTGTAATTAAACAGTAGTTAAAGTATGGTTCTTTTTTATTAATTGATAATCTTTATCTAACCTCGTGCATCCCTAACATGCAATGGCGGTGATAGTTAAAAACCCTAGAGTCATGGTCCGAGCCATGCCGGTGTGGCACTTGCCTTGGTTTGTGACGACACAGGAGACACAACTTGGAACACAAGAACCGTACTGGTCGGCAAAAGATTAGAGAGTAATGCAAATTTCTAATGATGTTGTTTAGTGTAACATTAATTACTATTGCCTAATTAAATTTTCTGTTTAAGTAAGCTTATTCAGTTATTGTCTACTCTCTAACGGCTTTTGTTATTTGAAAAAAAAAAATATTTATCCTTTCTTGCTTTATTGACCAAGTTATACAAAGGGTGACAACGTGGCGTGGCGTGTCATTAATTGAGTCGTATTTAAACGGATAAGTTTTAAACGTGTCTCTAAATGTCAGACACGTACACGACACGTTTATTAAATGTGTCACACAACACGATTATGACACGATACGATACGATAAGACATAACATGATAAGACACGACAGACACGAAACAACACGACGCGTTTAAATCAACACTCAACATATTCAACATTCAACACAAATTCAACCAAATCAACACGATTAGACAGGACACATTTAGACACGATTAATTAAACGTGTGTTTGTCGTGTTTTAGCAGGTTAGATGTGTTTAAAATGATTATTAATCGTGTCTAAACGTATAAAGAATATTTAGACACACTTAGTAATCGTGTCGGGTTATTATCATGTAAATTGCAAATCGTTACAAGTCGTTTAATCAAGTCGTCTCAGAAATTGTCACCCTTAATACCAGTCTTCTTGTTCTATTCAGTTACTTCTTTTGTGTATAAGCTAGCTCTGAAAACACAGAAATAACACATGTATAATATGTAAATATATATTTGTTAATACTTGTAGAAAATTATTTAATAAATATTCACTGTTTTAAATTAGGGGTTAGGTTAAATAGTGAATAATGACACGTCAAAATGGTTATGGTGAGGTCAAAAATAACTATATATATGTGTGTATATATATGATCAAAAGGGATGGAGAAAGAGCATAAATTCGAGAGTGTTCTACCTTTGGAAGTACATTCTCTGTCTCCACTTCCATTTGATTCCAAATGGCATCACCCTATATATGATGTATGCAAAATTATATCCTTTTAACAGATTATTCAAAATATATATAATAAACGATACAAAATATTATTAACAGATCAATCATCAAACCTCATGCAAATAAAATAATAATTATAATAGGCACCCATGATTTTGGAATAAATAATTGCATGGTCATGAATTGATCGTATTCTTTATTTTTAAACCCACAAAAAAAAAAACGTTTGTTTCCGTCATATTTTTTAGTATTAAACTATCGTCCATAAATGATAAATATGGAGACAGAAGCATTATTAATGCATGTACGTGTAGTTATTGTTAGGCAAACTAAATATAAATATTTAATATTGATATTATCAGCGGAGTAATTTAATTACTGACAAAAGCTCAAACTTTCTCACTAAATATTCAATTAACATACAAAATAAACTATGTATAATAACAGTTATAAATATACCTAATGATGTTATATATCTTCCTCAAGATATACGATGCTTTAACTTTCTTTAAGATATAAATTAATAATAATAGTAATAATAACATATAAAATCTGTTAAAATAATTAACTTGCCTAATAGTAAATAAGTCAATAGTATATAGCATGAATGGTAATACATTAAGACGAAAAAACAATTAACGGTACATATTTATTGTATTATTTAACATCGTTAAAAAATTATTATAGTATTCTAACATTTAAAAATTGTTATTATAGTATAATGCAATAATTTGGCTACTACCAAGTGATAGTCTTCTTCAACTTTTTGTATGGTGTAATTTTAATTATAAAAATGTATTTATTTTTTATTTTGCCTAATTTCTCTCTTTAATTACTGTTATTATAATTTATAACTCTTGCACCCTTCAATTTTAATCATGGTTTCGTCGTGATATAATGAGATTATTAACCCTAATTTCTAATGATATACTTAACTTTCAACACTTGCCAAATGTAACCAACGTTGTTTCACCTTTGGGGGTATAACTATGAGAATATGAGTGAAGTGGGAGCATCAAATTCGTGACATGTAGGCTGTAGCATCCATCAATAGTTGCCTTTTGTTACGCTTAAAAAGTTTTAGGACCAAATAGAAATAAATCTCATTTTCTGGGTGTTTTATTCAAACTATCAAAAGTCGTGTATTCACATTGACTTATAAGAGAGACAGGACTAGTCACTAGTCAGATTGATTACTGATACTGACTAGGGAGTCTTGATCTAACATCTAAGTCATTCGAATAGACTATATATATAAAATATAGACAATATTAATATCTTATAAAAAAAATTAAAAATAAGTTGATTTGTTTATCAAATTAAAAAACCAAGTAAAAAATTATGGAAACTCAACCACATTCTTGGTTAAAGTTAAAAAAATCAATAGACACTTAGTCCTTATTATTTGGATTATCGGGATGTAAATATTATTATTTGGATGAAAAAAAAAACATTCTTATTCCACTACACTTCTAGAAGGAACATTTTCTTTTGAGTCGATCGAGAAGTTGAAATTAGTAATCCGAAAAGTCCAAAAGTAGAAAGAATAGTATATAATGTCTATAATTATATATTCTTTACTGTTGGCCCAAAAAAAAATTTATATATTCTTTACCCACTTATTTTACCGCAGTGTATGTTAATTTATGATATGACGTGGTTTTACCGTTCTACCCCTAAGATTCATCTTTAGTCTTTACTACTAGATTTACTATCAAATTTGTAAAATGGTCAAGTCCACACGACTAGACCCCACCACAACTACCAGTTCCCCATTCCCTCCATTATTATATCCTCCTCCGTCCGCCATGGCCATGGCCGAGCTTATCAACTTCTCCTCTGCAACTCTCTCCATTTCGTTCTTCAAATCAAGAACCATGATATGGGTTCTGCTTCTTCTTCTCCTCTGTTCAACAAAAGCCACGTCACTTAACCAAGAAGGTCTCTACCTCCTCGAGGCAAAGACACTCCTCTCCGATCCAGCTCAGTCGCTAGCCACCTGGAACCCCCGCGACCTGAATCCATGCAGCTGGCGCGGCGTGACCTGCAATACCGAGACTCACCAAATCAACTCGCTCGACCTATCCAATTTCCAGCTCGCCGGACCGTTCCCGCTCGTTCTCTGCCGCCTCCCCTACCTCTCCTCTCTCTCCCTCTTCAACAATCTGATCAACTCTTCCCTCCCACCCGAAATTTCCAGGTGTCAGGCTCTCAAGTACCTGAACCTGTCACAGAACTGGCTCGACGGCTCTATTCCAGGGTCGCTGTCGGAAATCCATAATCTCCAGCAACTGGACCTATCGTACAACAGTTTCTCCGGTAAGTTCCTGCAGAATCGTTTGATTTTCGAATTTCGGTGTGGTTCCCGATTAAGATTTGATCTTGAATGCAGAGATGGAGCCGGGCATCGGCGCGTCTCCTCGGTTGGAGATGCTGTGCCTCATCAACAACCTTCTCGGCGGATCAATACCTTTGTTCCTCTTCAACATCACGACGCTGAAGAAGTTCCAGCTAGCGTACAACCCGTTCTCCCCAAGCGAGTTACCGAGACAAGTCAGTAACTTGACTCAGCTGGAGGACCTCTGGCTCAGCAACTGCAACCTGGTTGGAGAAATCCCTGATAGCATTCGTCACCTGTCTCTCTTGACAAACCTCGACCTGTCGACGAACCGCCTCACGGGTCCGATCCCAAGTTCGCTCTTTGGGTTGAGGAACATCGTACAAATTGAACTCTTCAATAACTCATTGTCGGGTTCGGTGCCGTCTGGATTCTCAAACTTAACCAGTTTGCGGCGATTCGACGTCTCCACAAACGATTTAAGCGGGACGATCCCCGATGATTTGTGCGAATTACCGCTCGAATCTCTCAACCTAATGGAGAACCGGTTAGAAGGAACTCTGCCCGAAAGCATAGCGAACTCCATCAACCTCTACGAGCTCAAATTGTTCAATAACAAGCTCAGCGGGTTACTGCCCAGTCAACTCGGTAAGAACTCCCCCCTCCACCACATCGATTTCTCGTACAATCAGTTCTCAGGTCCAATCCCTGATCACATCTGCGCAAAAGGCCAGTTAGAAGAACTCATTTTGATCTACAATGAGTTCAACGGCACCATTCCATCGAGTTTAGGTCAGTGCCAGAGCCTGCAAAGAATCCGACTTAGACACAACCGATTCTCCGGACCAGTTCCGGACGGAATCTGGGGATTGAACCATGTTTCTCTGCTCGAACTTGTTGACAACTCGTTTTCCGGGCATATCTCGAGCATGATATCGACTGCCCACAATCTTTCAGTTTTCGATATCTCGAGGAACCAATTTTCGGGGCATATTCCTGACGAAATCGGAACTTTGAGCAGCCTTGTTGAGTTCTCAGGCAGTAGTAACAACTTCACGGGCCCGATTCCTGATTCTGTGGTTCTATTGAAGCAACTGAGCAAGCTCGATCTTAGCAGTAACGAACTTTCTGGTGAAATCCCTTCAAAAATCGAATCTTTGACGATGCTGAATGAGCTTAGCTTGAGGAACAACAAGCTGACTGGCAAAATCCCTAACGAGATCGGGTCATTACCAGTTCTGAACTACCTCGATCTGTCATCGAATTACTTTTCCGGAAATATCCCACTTGAGCTGCAGAATTTGAAACTCAATACGCTGAACTTGTCGAACAACCGACTTTCTGGCGACATTCCTTCAATGTACGCAAAATCGGTGTACAAAGATAGTTTTATGGGGAACCCCGGGTTGTGCGGAGACCTGCCCGGTCTCTGTCCCAAAAAAGGGAACGGTAATGGAAGCTTGAAGTATCTGTGGATGCTTAGTTTGATCTTTGTTCTTGCCGGGCTCGTGTTTGTGGTTGGGGTTGCTCTATTCTACTGTAAATACAAGACCTTGAAGAAGACTAAGCACGTTGGTCCGATCTCAAAGTGGAAATCTTTCCATAAACTGAGCTTCGGTGAGCTCGAGATCACCGACTGTCTCAAAGAAGATTCCGTGATTGGGAGTGGAGCTTCCGGAAAGGTCTACAAAGTCCATCTCAGCAATGGTGAAGTCGTTGCAGTGAAGAAGCTTTGGGGCCGACCAAAGAACAGTGAGTCGGAGAAAGATGAGTTTCAAGTCGAGGTTGAGACGTTAGGGAAGATTCGGCACAAGAACATAGTGAGGTTGTTGTGCTGCTGCAAAACCTTGGACAGCAAGTTACTTGTCTATGAGTACATGCCCAATGGAAGCTTGGGGGACACGTTACATGGTAAAGGAGGTGTGTTGGATTGGCCCACAAGGTACAAGATCGCGGTTGATGCTGCGGAGGGTCTGTCATATTTGCACCACGACTGTGTCCCTCCGATTGTTCATCGTGATGTGAAGTCGAACAATATTTTGTTGGATGAGGATTTTGGGGCCAGAGTTGCCGATTTCGGAGTCGCTAAGATCGTTCGAGCGGGGAAGGGAGATGAGTCCATGTCTGTAATTGCAGGATCCTGCGGTTACATTGCACCAGGTATGTTCCTTCCAATAATTTGTTGAAGCTTAGAAGGACTAGATTGAAAGTAATTGCATTCTTTAGGCATGGGAAAAACAATCTTCCAAAGTTAAGGGGTTCATGGGATTTGACAATATATAAAATAATTTGAAATTCTCTAAAATGTTCAAACTTTAATGTCGAGGTCCATCCCACTACATAATGTATGAGCTTTCCTGTAAAAATTTGTGAGTTTATAGAGACCTCCATCACTGAACAGCCAGCGTTTTGTACTGGTCCCGTCAACGTAACCTCACCAACAGCCTAGAGTTGAGAGGTCGGTTCTTCAAACACAAGTTGAATTTATCCCAAGAACACTTGAGAAATTCAAACTCATAACCCTAGAGCCAAACCACTGAGAGTCAGAACTTTCAACCACTGGACCACAACTGTCAGTGGTATCATGTTGAAGCATTAACCATCGCAAAAAAATATGTTAGTATAAGAAATGTTTAGTACAAACATGTTTCATCATTTTTAGACGTTTTTCGTACATAAAATAATTTAAAATCCTCTACTAATCTTTGGTGAGAAAGTGTCATTTTACATGAGCAAATCAAAATAACTTAAAGTCATTACATAATATTACGTGAATATTCGGTTAATAATTTTTTCTTCGCAGAATACGCGTACACTCTTAGAGTGAATGAGAAGAGCGACATCTACAGTTTCGGAGTGGTTCTCCTCGAGTTAATCACCGGAAAGCCCCCGATCGACCCTTCTTTCGGGGAAAAAGACATTGTGAGATGGGTCATTGCAAGTTTGGACCAAACCCCTCCCGAACACATCATCGACCCGAAACTCAGTCCCATCTACAAACACGACATATGCAGAGTCCTTGACATAGCCCTCCTCTGCACCAATTCCCTCCCCATAAACCGACCCTCGATGCGGAAGGTGGTGAATCTGCTGATCGAGATGGGGTCCGAAACCCAGTCCAAGAGCAGTAGAAGCAATGGAAACCTGTCGCCGTATTACTACGAGTTGGAGGACACGTCAGACCCGTGACCGGAACCGAACACTGGGTTTCTGTCCTTTAGGATGTTTCGGACAATTATTGTTGAGGTTAGGCGAATGGATCATGGAAGCAGCAGCTGTGTCCCGCCAAAATTTGAATTTTGGCCACATGATTTTGTCGGGACATGGTTGTGGAATGAAAGGTTTCATTTCAAACAGGGTCGCCATTATTGACGAAATTAAGGGTGTGAGTTGTTTGACTTCCACACGACCGACACTCGTCTTAGACAATATTAAGTGCAGTGGGACCCTTTCGGGACTATATGTAAAAGCAGGTACGAAGAATATATTTTCTTGTAGAAAAGTGATTAATATTACAATATAAAAAGTCTGGGTGTTCATGATTTTTCTGGGTAGGATGTATAAGTATGGTTTTGGTAAGACTAATTATGTCTGATTTAATAATCGATAATATTTTTGGTGGAGAATCATTTAAGATTATAAAATATTCTTCAAGATTGATTGCTGTCTTGGTAAGGTGGTCTGTTACATTGTTTGATTTCTGATAAACGTGTCTGATTTTGAATCTTTGAAACTCAAATAACAGTTTTCTGCAATCGAAAATTAGCAACATTAAAAGTTTATTGTTGTTCACTTCTTCTATTATCATACATATTGTCTCTTTGACATCTGATTCCACGTGGATGTCTTTCATCTCCATGTTTTTAGTCAAAACTAAGTCATCTCTAATTTCTCATAGTTCTGCCACCCGATTTGAAGTTCTCAACTTTCTTTGGAACCAGATTTCGTATGACACATGCACATTCTGTTGGTTCCAGATTTGCAGTGGCTGACCTATCAGTATTTAATTTTGCCCACTCCACTTTCGGAGCTTGCCACCTGACTTCCACCGGTATTTGGTTTGGTTTGGTCGAACTTCTATTTAGTGTGGAAGTCACTTCTTTAGCCTGCAAAAAAATTAGTTCCTTTATTATTAAACACAATAGAATTTCAGTTTTTCCAGATAAGCCATATCGCAGTAGAAAACACAATACGCCACTGAGTTTCATTCGTGTGAACATTTTTATTTTCACAAATAGATTTCAACCAATTTGAGATTGGTAGCCCATGGAAGTTAATTCCAACATGGATACCTATATCAAACCAGATTTGTCTAGCAACCACACAGTCTCTCAGAACATGAGTCGCGTTTTCCTCCGTAACACCACAATTTTTACAGATTGAGCTAATGTCCACGCCCCTTTGGTGAAGTAACAAAGCAGCGGGGATACGATAATTGTAATTAGCAATTTAATACATAAAATTTACCAGTTTGACTTGGTAGTTTTTTTTTCTTAAAAAGAACGCTTATAAAATGTAAGCACGGTTGTAAATTGTAATATGATAATTTGTGTTATTTAGTTTCAAAATTTTAATGGAAATATGCACGTACACTCTGTGTCAACAAAATTCCTTTAACAATTTTTTTTTTCTTAAGGTCAATTAGAATAATGCAATAAACAAATTATCAAAAAAAAATGACAAACTATCCTAATTAAGCTAGTAAGTAAATAATTTCATTTATTTTTTGTAAAAAATGTTTTTCTTAAAATTTAACGGAGAGTATTAATGCTAATATCCTCTATGTTTTTACTTTTATGAGATTTGAGAATTGCAATCCAATTTACCAATTAACATTAAGTTGATTTTGCAATATTCATTAAAAAAATCATTGCAGTATATATATATATATAACTCATTTCTTACATATATTCTCCAGTTTTTTTTTTTCTTTTCTGAGTAGTGTTTTAGGAGTTCAGCTAGAGGGCAACATTCTTAACTTACTCACTTCACCCCTAAAATAATTATTATTCACATTAGATTAAGAAGTGTTAACCATTAAATATTTTTTCATATTTCCATGGGCTTGAATTCGAAAAACATCCCATATCAATTTCCATAGTTTTCCAAGTGGTGAGCTCGAGACGGGTGGGACATATTTTTCTTCAAAAAAAAGTATGAGCCCGAAATTTCGGGATTCATGCCGGGAGGACCGAAACCGAGTTCATAAAAAAAAAACGTCTGAGACAACCTTTTTTGACTCGGGTCGGTCTTGATCTAAATTAACTTTTCCTCTAAAAAAAATATCCAAATCTTTTAAATACAAAACAAAATGCAAATATTATACTAAATATCCGATACAAAATAAAATACAAATATCTAATAAAAAAATTCCAAATTTCAAACACAACCCTAAACACACAATAAACTAATTTAAAAAATACAAGATTTTAGATATAAAAAAATCGTTCGTTTTTACTTGATATTAAATTTGAGACGGTCTCATAACCTTTTTGTCCGATCTACCCGTCTTTTTCCCTCTTTAAAATGACAAGCGGGTCATCCAATTTACTGTCAACAATCAATGCTCTTCTTAAATTGATTAGGTTTTGATGATAGAAAGTCTTCTCCTACTCCGTTCTTCAGTTGAAAAATCTGCGACATGTGTCCGACGACATTGACTCATTGAGTTGTTCATGTCTCAAAATATCTTCTTCATAAAAAGGAAAAAAGATCAATTTAAATTATGAATATATATTAGGGTTAATTATCTAAAAAAACGAACTTTGAGAAAAAACCAAACATCAAACCAAATTTATTTTTTTTACAAACAACAAACGAAATTTTTGAAAGTGGGCAATTAACAAATCTACTTCAAATTTTCATTATGTTTAAACAGATTTTTCAATGTTTAAGGGAGTTATTAAGTCGTAATACTGTTTGCTTATAATATTTCAACTAATGTTGATTTAATAACTCCCTTAAACATTGAAAAATCCGTTCAAACATAATGAAAATTTGAAGTAGGTTTGTTGATTGTTTAATTTTAAAAGTTTGGTTTGTTGTTTGTCAAAAAAACAAGTTTGGTTTGCTATTTGATTTTTCATCAAAGTTCAGTTTATTTTTTGGTTATTAAACCTATATATTATTTATACACAATATCTTTTTAAAGTGCTTTCGCCATGGTATTATGCATGTCAGTATTATAGTTACAACTGTTTTTTAGAGAACTTTCACTATTTCGAGAATTATATGATGCAATTACATTCTACATAAAGAAGTTCAAATCCAAACGGACTCCAATTTTTCATCCAAAGGGACTCCAATTTTTCACCAAAATATATCACAATTAATAACCAAATACCAAAATGTCATTGATTTACAATTAAATACAAAACTAATAGTAGTCACCTCAGAAAGTAGGCATATGGTGAAATTCAGATCGCTCTCTCCTCTCTCCTTGCTTTCTCCTGAAGAAGTTGCTGAACTTGATAAAAGCACTAAGAAACTCAAGAAAGTCTCTACAGAACTGGAAACAGAGGGTGGTGACTCTGTTTCTTGTACTGCTGTGATGGAGATCGACTCTGTTCCACCTGTTTTGACAGAAAGAAAAACTGATATTTCCTACAAAGGAAAATTAACTAGTTCTATTCCGAGTAATTATAAAAAGGTGTTCTACCAAGAGAGAATCATGGTTGACGATACTGATGATGATGTCGATGAATCAGAGGATCACTCCACGAGGCTGAAATTTGCCTTAACCCGGGATCAAAAAATCCGCATTCGAAACAAATTTCAAACTTCGATTATTATCAAATTGGTTGGTCGAAGTGTCCAGTACCACTTCTTGGTACAAAAACTGAAAAACACTTGGAGACCTAACGGGAGCATATCCTGTATATTGCTTGGTGAAGGCTTCTATATAGTTCATTTCTCTATCATGGATGATATGAACAAAGTTCTAAGAGAAGGTCCTTGGTTTATTAACGGACAATTCTTGTCGATTCGGCTTTGGGAACCGAAGTTCAATCCCGAAAAAGCCAATGTTTCAATTGTGGCGTTATGGATTAGACTCCCAAACTTACCCATGGAGTTTTACGATTCAGAAATCTTGGAGGGAATCGGAAACACCATTGGTCCTCTACTCCGTATTGACAACTTCACGTTAAATGCGGAAAGAGGACAATTTGCGAGACTTTGTATACAAGTTGACATGAGCAAACCTCTTCCTGCGTGGATTGAGATTGGAGATTACTCTCAAAGAATTACCTATGAAGGAATTAATTCCTTATGCTTCAAATGTGGTTTAGCAGGCCATTGTGATGCTAACTGCCACATCTTCCCTACTGCCTCAGCTCCCTTGCCCATGGAACAGAGCATGACAACAAGCTCTACCATTAGCCCCCAAAACTTGTCTAAGGAGAAAACGAGGGACTCCTCAACCCTTGCGGCGGATGAAGAGCGTGGCCCGTGGATGCTGGTGACTCGTCGGAAAAAGAAAATTCCGACAAGGGCTACTCCCTCTCCACTGATAACGGCTAGTTCTTCTTCTCCCAAGACTTTTGTTGGTCCCAATGCTCCAACGGTCAATGCCCGAAATGGAACGTTGGAGAAACCTCAAGTTCTTCCTCAAGAAGTGAAGATGGCAGCCCTCCACGTCAAGCCTAGCCAACCTCCCATGGAAAATCAAGCCCATCAAAAAGTGAGTAATTCATTGGGCCTGAAGTTCAATAGTAAAGTTCACAAACCTACCAAGCCCAAATCTCAAAAAGGCATTAAACCTTCAATTGTTAGTAGACAAAAGTTAGTGGAAAGCCATGTGCAGAGAGATTCATCCATGAATTTCAGTCACGATCCTCCTCAGATTTCTGACCATCGGTGGAAAGACAAATTGAAATCTATTGAGACTGTTATACCTATCATAAGCGTTCCTCTCAACCTCCCTACCCAAACCTCGCCTTCTCCGAACCTCACCCAGAACCGTGGATCTTTGAGTATCCAAGCTTCGAGCAATTCTCCTAAAGCTGCGAACAGAAGGAGTAGGTCACCCAATTTAAGAGATTCAAAGCAAGGTAACGATTCCAAGGATATTCACCTTTCTCGGGAGGAAAACACCCCTGAACGCCAGGTAGAAGAAGAGTTCTCCTTGAGTCCGTTGAGGGATCGGGTTAGAGAAGGTACTCAATTGGAGGGTCAACCTCAGTTGAGCGAGGTCTATGCGGCTGGTGAACCACGAGTTGCTCACTGAGCTTTGTCAATGGTATCATCTGTATTCTTTGTCCCTTATTTAATTGTTTCCATGATTTTGAACCAAAATATGAATTTATTGAATCCTACTATGTCTCAGCTTAATATTATAGTGTGGAATATCCGTGGGTTGGGCAATATTAATGCGATTAATGCTATAAAGAATCTTGTTAATTCTCACAAGCCTGCTATTTTAGTCATCTTGGATACTAGGCTCAGTGGGCAAAGAGTTGGGGAGCAAGCGAAAAAACTCCCGTTTAACAAGTTTTGCGCTGTTGATGCTCGGGGTCTGAGGGGGGGAATTTTGTTGCTCTGGAACGATGCCGATACTTCAGTGTCTCTTATCTCCTCGACCGAGCAAGAACTCCATGCAGAGATTCAGGTTTCTTCTATTTCTCCTCCTTGGTTACTTTCAGCGATTTATGCCAGCCCTAGAATAAATGATAGGATGATTTTGTGGGAGAACCTACAAACAATTTCTAATTCTACTTCGCTGCCATGGATTGTTATGGGCGACTTCAATGATGTTACGAATGCGAGAGAGAAATTAGGTGGCAACCCTATTGACTATAAAAGAGTGAAACGTTTTAACAATATGATTAGTCATTGTAAGCTCATTGATTTGGGCTTTAGCGGTAATCGTTTTACTTGGATCAATTTGTGGAGATTTGGTGGTTTAATCCAGCAAATATTGGATCGTATGCTAGCTAACTTAGATTGGCGCCTCGCATTTCCGGATGCTACTGTGATTCATCTTACCAGAACTCACTCGGACCATTGTCCTCTCCTTCTGAAAACGGGAGGGGACATTGTGACTCGGAACTTGAGACCTTTTCGGTTGGAGCCGATGTGGTTTGACCATCCTGGGTTTGATCCATTGATTGCTTCCACCTGGGAGGAAGCCCATCAGTGTGCCTCCACTGCTATTACTATCCTCCCAGACAAGCTCAAAAGTTGGAACAAAAATGTCTTTGGTAATATTTTCTACAAAAAGAAAAGGATTATCGCTAGGCTTGCTGGTATTCAAAGGTCTATCTCTTCCCATCAGAATCCATTCCTCTTGGAGTTGGATAAGAGTCTCCAAAGTGAGCTCAAAGATCTTCTCTACCAGGAAGAGAAACTGTGGGCGGCAAAATCTAGATCCAAATGGATTCGGGATGGAGACAGAAACACGAAATTCTACCATGTTACTACAATTATCAAAAGAAGGCACAATCGCATTCTTTCCATTAAAGACAAAACTGGTAATTGGACGGAGGAGCCTGATTTAATTAAGAAGACTTTCCAAACTCATTTTACTGATCTTTTCATGTCTGAGAAAACTTGTGTTGATTGGGATATGACTCCTCCAGATCAATGGAGGAAGGTTATCTCATCTCATCAGGCCGCCGCTCTTTGTTTTCCGGTTGGTAGAGAGGAAATAAGGAAAGCTACTTGGGGCCTTAAATCCTTTTCGGCCCCGGACCTGACGGTCTTCACCCTGCTTTTTTCCAAAAAATGTGGGATTGCACAGGGTCCTCTTTGGTATCAGCCATCTCAGAAGTGTTTAAATCCTCCTGTTTACCAATAGGTTGGAATGACACTCTGCTATGCCTGATACCTAAGTGTGGCGCTCCGGAAAATGTCTCCCATTTTCGCCCGATTGCTCTTTGTAACACTGTTTACAAAATTATCTCAAAAATTTTAGTCAATCGTATTCGTCCAAGGATGAAGGAGTTGATCTCTCCTTTTCAAGCTAGCTTCATCCCTGGTCGACGTGGTATTGATAATGTGGTCATGCTTAGAGAAGTCCTTCATTTTGCTAAGAAAAAACAAGGTAAATCTGGTTGTATGGTTTTAAAAATCGATTTGGAAAAAGCTTATGATAGATTGGAATGGCATTTTATCAAAAAAATGTTGATTTTTTTCAAGTTTCCTGATTGCACCATTTCACTCATTATGAACTGCATTTCATCTTCTTCAATTAGTATTCTTCTCAATGGTGGTAAGTTGGACAGTTTTAAACCCTCGAGAGGTATTAGACAAGGAGATCATTTATCTCCTTACATTTTTATCCTTTGTATGGAATACCTTGCTTTCTTAATAGATGAAGATGTGGTTAACAACAATTGGAGAGGCATTCGCGTGGGCCATGGGAATGTGCCCCTAACTCACCTCTTTTTTGCAGATGATTTAATTTTTATGGGGGAAGCTACAGTGGCCAACAGCAATTGTATCCACAAAGTTTTGAAAAGTTTTTGTGACCTATCAGGTCAAAAAATTAATTTTGCCAAATCTGTCATTCATTCTTCAAAAAACACTCCTTCTTTGGTTAAGGACGGCATTAGTGTCGCTCTTAATTTTAAAGTGGTGGATGGGTTGGGCTCTTACTTGGGCTTCCCGCTCGATCTCTCTAATGCTAGAGTGAATTCCTTTTCATTTATTATTGATAAGGTCAAGAATAAACTGGCGGGATGGAGGGCAAACTTGCTTTCAATGGCAGGAAGAGTTACTTTAATTAAATCAGTCATGTCCTCCATTCCTGCTTATGTGATGCAATGTACCATGCTCCCCAAGAAAGTGTGTAAGGACTTGGACAGATTGAGTAGAAATTTTTTATGGGGATCCACGAACGAAAAAAAGAAGTTGCACCTTGTTGGTTGGGATGTTGTTACGAAGCAAGTGGCACAAGGTGGGTTAGGCATTAAATCCGCGGAAATGAGGAATAAAGCTTTACTTGGGGGCTTTGTTTGGAGATTGGATAGAGAGGATTCTATATGGGCAAGGTTGCTGAGGAACAGATTCTCGCATGCCCAATCTTCCCCTGCTCTTCGCACTCCCTGTAATTGGAAGGCCATTGTTGAAGGGAAAAAAACCCTTCAGTTGGGCATGGGTTGGGCTATTGCCGATGGGAAAAATATCAACTTTTGGAATGACACGTGGTTGGGCAACCAACCTTTGAGACATCGGGTTCATGGACCTTTACGACTTCATGAAACCAACTTGTGTGTAGGGGATGTGTTCTCTAAAGGGAGTTGGAATCTAAATGTGATTTCTTTGGTTCTTCCCGCTCCCATTGTTGAATCAATTAAGGCTATTCCGGGTGCATTCAATGAAAATTTGAATGATGCTCGAACTTGGATGCTTTCAAATAGCGGAAATTTCACAAATTCATCGGCTTATTCTGCCCTTTGTGGTCACGATACTATTATTAACTCTGATAGTTGGGAGTGGATTTGGAAAACCCCTGTCACCCCTAGAGTTCAATACTTTATTTGGTTGGCCTATAGGGGTAGGATCGCCACTGCAACCCTTCTGGCTGCTCGTGGCATTCCTGTTAGTTCAAACTGTTCTTTGTGTTTTTCATCGGAAGAGAATGTTCTTCACATTTTCAGGAATTGCGCCCCAGCGGTCCATACTTGGAACGATTGTCAGATTCCCCCTTTGGCAGTGGGGTCCTTCCAACTTCCTTTAGAAGATTGGATAAAATCGAACTGCAAAAGTAAGGATTCTTCCTTCCGAGGGACTGATTGGAGCTCAGTGTTCGGCTTTTGCCTTTGGAATCTCTGGAAAAACAGGAATAATCGCATCTTTCAGGGAAGTTCCGCTAATCTTGATATTCTCTCATTGTCGGTCAAACAAGCCATTGAATTCAAAGCTTCTATGTATAACCCCATAGCTAATGTAATCTTCTATTCTATTCAGGTGGGTTGGAAACCGCCTCTCTCGGGATGGATAAAGCTTAACACAGACGGTTCCGTTTTGGGTAGTCCCCCCAAGGCGGGTGCAGGGGGGGTCATCAGGGATTGTAACGGCCAGTGGATTGTTGGGTTTTCTAGGAACATCGGAATCTCCAACAGTTTTATAGCTGAAAGTTGGGCTATGAGGGATGGGTTAATCCTTGCTATTCAATTAGGATTCACTTCCATCCACATTGAAACGGATGCTCTCTCTCTATTTCAACTTATAATGAAGGAGGATATGAGAAATATTTCGCTAATGCCTATTATTATGGATTGTAGGACGTTGTTAGACCAATTCAATAGATGCAAATTCCGTCACATCTATAGGGAGGCGAATTCAGTGGCCGATTCAATGGCGAGGATGGGAGCTCTTCAAACCCAAGACTTTTTTGTACATCATCGTCCACCTAGGGAGGCGCAACTCAACAAGGCAAAAGACTTCCATTCGCGAGTGTATTTATTTGTAAACCGATGACATTTTTGTATCTGATTATTAATTGGGGGTATATTTTGGTAAAAAAATTCAACGGACTCCCAAAACAAAATAGTATTATCGAGACTCGAACTTCGTTCACTTAAATTGCTATTGGGTTTTATTATAATGAAGATGCGAATTATTTATCTTCTTCTTCTATTTCTAGCTGGACGCTGACTGAAAGGCTATTTTAAAAGCCCATAATGACCACAACCTGAGGAGGATCCAGATGGCAAGACAAATATATATACAAAAAATTGATTTGTGAATACGTTAATATATTAATAATAATACGATATAAGTTGTGATAATAATTTTAATTTATTATTATTATTATTCTAAACAGTTCTTATTTTATGACTTTAAAACTCTTACTAATTTTTAATTTTAAGAGTTCGTTAGTTCTGCACTAAAATATTGTGAGATTTGATGTTTAATTTGGTATTTTGATATTTTTTATATAAATTTTGCATATAATTATATAACTAACTGTTTGATCACATTTTTTGGGTAGGCCTTGGTTCGGTGTTTCTAAGGCGGTCATCTTGCTCCTCTTGTGACTTACACAGAAGGAAAACCTGGAGCGTTCCGTTGTTTCTCCTCCTACAATAATGTCAGTTGAAGATTCGTTGGTTAGTGAGATGAAATGTAAGTGAAATATATTGAATGCACAAGTGAATGAATGTAAGAGGTAGATGAGGGTATTTATAAGTCTTTACCTTAGACCTAGGTTATGTCATACCTTACCATGGTCATCCTATGCTATTTCAAGCTAGGGAACCATGGTTGAGTAGCATTAATGGACAATAAGACAACTACTTTAGGTCAGACCATCCTTTCTGTCAAACATATTTTTGTCTTGTCATAAATGATCGTAATAGAATGTAGGGACACCGTATTGTAGGCTAGAGTACTCATTTGTTCATTCGGGACTGGGCCGGGTATAAGAATGTCCCGGTCCAATGCCCATAACCCATCACTAACTTAACATAATAAATGACACCATATGAAGAATACACTAAAAAATCACATGTTTTGAGTTTGGTAAGTCTAAAATGATAAATTTATTAATACAAACTAATATAATCTTTGACACCCACGTGTTGGAGTTTGTATGGGCAGCACTCCCTGCATATTATTATATCTTGTAAAGGAAGGCAATGAGTCACCTTTGTAGTGAATGGATATGAATATAGAGTACAACTTATGTTACAAGATTTCTCCAATTATATATACAACATAGACCAGAGTGACAACCCAACAGATTATGTCTTTGTCCCTGTGTGGTGTACATAGGGACATATTATATAAATAGTGGTTGTTGGACTTTCATATATATATATATATATATATATACACGTAGATAGTATATTACCACAAATTAAGATCGGTAATTTTTTACACAACCTGCAGATTATATGATCATCATATGTGAATTGACCCTAATATATATATATATGTGTGCCTAAACAATTTTATATTCATTTAAACACGGTTAATAATTATTTTAACAATAATGTCACGAAATATATATGCTAAAATATGATTAGTTATGCATGCCTAATTAATTAATAATTATACTTAAATTATATTTAGATTTATTTTTACTTATTGTTGTTAAATCATAACCTGTGAATTTTTTAAAATGATTATGAAACTGCAATATGAAATATGTGTCATGTCGTGTTTATAACTTTATATGATAGTTTTTTATTTTAACTGTGTGATATCCAGTTATGTGCTCATTTTTTTTTAGTTTTGAGACACATTAAATAATGAAACACAATAATTAATAACACATCACTATTAGACCAATACATGCACGAATTGATCGATAGTCATACACTATACTAACCATTAACTTGTGTATTGCACAATATTTTATTTTATTTAAATTAAATTTTATTTTATTTTTTTATATTATGAATACGTTGATTAATAGTGATATGTCATGATATATATATATATGGCTAGATTCTTTTGGTGTTGCCCCATGTTATATATATATAGTTCTATCTTTCATTTTTCACAAGATTCCTTACCTCCTTACTATGCTAGCTTCTTCTCATTATTCTCTATTGCATGAATTTTTCCCAAACTTTATAGAGAAAAAAGGAATATATATGAGTACGTATTCCCAAGAGAATAAAGTATTCATGATTCACGTGGTATAGGGTAATAAGCGAAGTATATATTTGTTTAAATTTGTATATTTATTCTTCATTAAAATAATTGTTTTTACTGTTTGAGCTTCGATTTTCTGCGACAAAATCTGCACAAAATAAAAGTCACATCTCGACAAGTTTTGGTGTAGTGTATATAAAATTAAAATCAACATATATGATTGAAGGAGAATTAATATAAAACTTTATCAACATTAATTTTGTTTAAATTATAATAGAGATTATTTAAAATTGATAAGACGAAATAAACTAGGAAAATTAAACTTAGTTAATTTAAGATAGCATATGATTTAACTAAAAGATTAATCTAATCTATTGCATCAACTATATATACTTCATTATGTAATGTATAATTATCTTCTTTATTGAAAACATTGCACCTATTTTTAATATTTTATATATAGTATTGTTTTTTCTTTTAAAAATACAATATTATATTAGAATTGTACGTGAAGAAAAGATGTTTATGGTTGGCTTTTCAGATTTTTGTTTTTTAAATTAAGTTATTATTTGTTACATTTACACTTTATCTTTTTGTGCACTCTAGGGCGACATTCGATTGGAACTGCACACCCAGAACCTTTCTCCTCCATCAAAAGCTTACCACTGCATGCTTCGAGCTAGGTTGCCCCATCTCTACTCAAACCTTTGTAATCTGCAGGGGTTTCTTCTAACTTAAACCACAAGTTTCATTATATATATATATGTATAAATTAGCTTACCCCACAAGTTTCTGCAATAGATACACAAATGACTTAGTATTAATATAAAGAAAATGAAACACAAAAGATAACATATACAAAGGAGATAATTTAATATAGGAAAACTACTAAACTGGTACCCGAACTTGTGGGTGATTAGCAAGTAGGTACCTAAATTTTTTTTGTAGCAAATATGTTGCTGAACTTTCTTAAATAAGCAAATAGGTACATACCGTTAATTTCCGTTAAGAATAAACGGAAAATATCACGTGAAGAGCAAGCAGATACCTGAACTTACACGAATGAGCAAGTAGGTACCTGAACCGTTTCAGTCAAACCATTTTTTAAATTTAAAGTATGGTTCATATACAAAACATATGCATAACTCGACTCCAGACGTTCTCGGTGCATCAAGAAACACTCTGATAACATCTGAAGTTGAGTCATGCATGTGTTTGGTATATAAACCTTACTTTAAAAAAAAATGTTTCGACCAAACCAGTTTTGAACCGGTCCAGGTACCTTCTTGCTCATTCGTGTAAGTTCAGGTACCTGTTTGCTCCTCACCTGTTATTTTCCATTTATTATTAACGGAAATTAATGGTAGGTACCTATTTGCTAATTTTCATAAGTTCGTCTACTTAGTTACGTTGCTACAAAAAAAGTTTTGGTACCTACTTGCTAATCACCCACGAGTTCAGATACCAGTTTGGTAGTTTTCCCTTTAATATATGATATGTTTGTGAGATGAGACTTTTTGATCCAGTTGTATTATTTTAGAGGCATAATTAAAAAAAAAATGTTTTCTTTGGTGAATTATAGGAGTATTTTTAAGTTTCTAATAATGTTTTTCATATGATAATTAAATCATAAACCCACATAGATTTTACATATTCTTGATATTTTTATTTTAATTGTTATCATACGTATATATATATTTAAAAAAATGGCAAAAATATACAGTACGTGTAAACATTAATTTAAATAGATTTATTAGGGTTGCAGAAACTCAAGCTACCTATATATAATCTCTCTCTAGGTAGAGCCTGTTGATATCAATCATTGAGAGGCCTGAAAAAGTGAAGAAGAATTCAGTACCTTCTTCAAACCCTCCTCCTCAAGAAGAAGCTCATCTCTGCAAAATAAACAAACACTTTTAAATTTACTACAGAAGAGCGCAAAGAGAGAAGAAACAATCTCCCTCAAACATATATATACAGGTTTGGTTTTATCTTTTGGAAGAGAAATGGTGGAAAGGAACGATCTTACTACTGTGGGATAGGGCATGTATGATTGGAGAGAAGCATGAAGCAAACCCAGATCAAGAAAGCCATGACTTGGTGCAGCAGCAGTCCAGATCATAAGAGAGATGATGATATTTTTCATCATGATCAAGATCAAAGACCAAGAGAGGGTAACCCTCCACCGCCACCACCGCCGCCACCGCCACCACCATTGATTTCTATCAGAACATGCTCTTCTTGTGGCCATGAGATCAAGTTCAAGGATCATGAGGTTCTTCATTCATTACTCTCTATTGATTATGTGTGTTACTGTTTGAAGAGAATAAAGGGTTTGAAGATGATCTGTGTTTGTAGGGTGGAAGAATCAATGGGTTGCCGGCCGGAGTGAAGTTCGATCCGACAGACCAAGAGATTCTCGAGCATCTGGAAGGGAAAGTAGGATCCGATCCACGCAAGCTCCATCGATTGATCGATGAGTTCATCCCCACTCTCGAAGGCGAGAACGGAATTTGCTATACTCATCCAGAGAAATTGCCAGGTGAATCATATCAGATGAATTTACAGTACTTGCATACAAAATATATATGCTGATCTGATCAGTAATTCTTTTTATGTAAATTAAGTGTTTTTTCTCGTAAATATTTACCAATAATCAACTACCAAAAGAGAACAATTTCAGAAAATAGTTGATTTTCACGAAATCTTATTTTCAGAATAATTGGTTCAAATTTTTTGTTATTGTTTTCATTCATATTATGTGCAGCAATATGGAGTCACTACAAAATATACAAATGGGTAAATATAAAAAAATGAAGATTTGAAGAGAAAATAAATAAATAATATACCCTAAAAAAATTAGTACTTGAAATGATTTTGTATAATTACATGTTATAATAAAAAAAAGTATTTATTTATTTAAAAAATAACTAGGAATATTTACAATATTAGTAGTCTGAAAATTATTATATTTAGTAACAATTGATACCACTTTCACAAAATATTTTCTCTACCCACAAGCTAAGGAGCCGTGTGTAAGGATAAGAGAATAATTCTCCTCAATTTTCGTTGTTATGCAATTTTTAATATAAGAAATGTAATTAATTTTAAGTTAATCCTTTAAAATTTTATATTTAACCCACTAAAATAAATTTTTAGTTTTCCTTCTCTACATTAGTCAGTTTTCATGCATTTTCCTATTTTTCCTATAAAATTTAAAACGCACACTATAACCAACTGTTTATTTATAACCAACTGTCCATTGAATCCGAATTTATAAGTGAAAATATTTGATATACGAGTAAAAAATAAAAATACTTGGCATAGTCTTATCTATTTTTTAACATTTCCCACCTAATATTATTTCCATTTCAGGAGTGAGCAAAAATGGCCAAATCCGTCACTTCTTCCACCGCCCATCAAAAGCCTACACGACCGGTAACCGAAAACGTCGAAAGGTCCACACCGACATCGATAACCGCACCACTGCCGCTGCCCTTGCCGGTGGTAGCGCCGCCGGCGAGACAAGGTGGCATAAGACCGGAAAAACAAGACCCGTCTTCATCCAAGGCAACCTCCAGGGTTTCAAGAAGATCCTCGTCCTCTACACCAACTACGGCAAGAAAAGGAAGCCCGAAAAGACCAACTGGGTCATGCACCAGTACCACCTCGGACGCAACGAGGAGGAGAAAGACGGTGAGTTGGTGGTCTCCAAAGTGTTCTACCAAACACAACCCAGGCAATGCGGGAACAACAATAACACCAATAATAATCCAATCCTATCTACCAATAGTACTGCGAAAAACCCAGGTTTCGTCGAGTTCTTCAACTCGAGCTCCTTCATATCCTATGATCAAGACAATAGTAAGCAACAATCTAGGGTTTTGACACATTTTGAGCTGCATCGCCATGATGGATCTTCTCTTCTTCCTAACTAAAGAGGGACCGTAAGGGGCAATTGTCACCCTAAACTTTCGACATTGTGCAGGTTAATCCTTACAAGATATAAATAATGTCAAATCTAGCCTTTTGAAAACTTATATATCCCCTCTAAAATTCTTAGTTTCGTCCATGTATATATACGAGTTACTGTTCCATATGGCAAATAAAAGGAAAGCGAAGTCCTTTAGCTGTAAAATGAAGGGTTTTATGAATAGGAATTCATTTTTCATTAGCTAGTGTGATTATTGCAATGAAGGTGAAATTGTTAGGTTACTCTTACTAATTGTATAGGTCCTTCAGTTTTCTATTTTTACTCTTCTACACCCTCTTATTATTTGTAATGAACAAATAAAAGAAATACAGGAAACCTTATCTTTTTATTACGTTAACTAAGTTTTAATTATTTTTGTAAAAAATTAGTGTCGTAACACGCTCTATTTTCCGTCCATTTTAATATAAATATGTGTCTCTTTCCTTTAAAATTAATAACGAAAAATAGATGAATGTAGTAGTAAAATACACCCTAAATATTACAGAAAAAAAGTTAATATATAGCAAATATATATATATATATATCAGGTCATGTAGTTGAGGTGTCAAAATGTTCTGTTAACTATAATTGGGCCTAAATAATCTTTCTGTTCATTGGCCCAATACTATCGGGTCCGTAGAATTCAGATATCCGTTGTGACCCAATTGAAATATCACTTATTTTCTCTTACAAATAATTTCATTTCTTATCAAGATTCAACACGTAACTTTGGTTCAAGTAAGTCTTCCGTACCAAACATGTATAGTAAGTATATATATATAAACATGCGGTTGCGTATAGTGCCGACAATGGTGCGGTGAAAAACTCATAACCATGTTTATAACTGTTATTGTTTAATATGGTTAACTGTACTATTACGGTGCGGTACATTTATGGTTATAAATTTTCTATCCATAATGGTTACGGTATTTGAGTTATACTCATTGTTATAATATAATTATAATAATTATTTATTATTAATAAACTAATATATACTAAATAATGAAAGTGACTGTACATACAAGTAATAAATAGTCATGATGTTAGTTTTATATATTTTTATTGTTGACAATATAGCTTTATGTATTTTAAAAAATAAAATTTTCGGTCTTTTATTATATTACATGTGTTGAATAAATATGGGTATACGGGTACAACCATGGTTAATAACTACAATTATTTTAATGGTTATGGTATTGAAAAATGTACTCATAATGGTTATGTTATGTGATTTAAAAATATGGTATGATTATGATATTTGTCATACCCGTACCATACTCTAATCATCGACCGACCTAATTGCATTAAAGCACGTGGTGAATTGGGTTGTCTTGAAATTCTGAGATGTCCCAAAGTAAAGCCTCTCCCTTATCTCTCTTTTGCTTCATAATTCATCATCTTTTAGGATATCCTTTTGGATCGTTTTCAATATCGGATAGAGTCAAACAATGCAAGGAGGAGATGATGACTTTTGAAATTAATCCAAAGTTCAAGTAAAAGTGGGAGTTGGGACACACCTAAGTTAATACAAGTATATCATATTAATAATTTAGAATTGCTAACCTAAATCTCACTAAATATATATATATATATCTTTGTAATATATATATACTTTCAAATTTGCTACCTCTTTGGCAAATAAATTTAACCTATATTTTCTTTTGTTTCTTCACCCTCAAAACTTGTTATCCTAGGGTCTCTCAACCCTTGAATCAAGACACTGAGCTGGTTTAATGGAACCCTAAAGATCATATACAATACCGGTGAGCTGTATTAACATATCATTTTCTGTATCAAGTGTTTCTTTTCCCAACAAGATATTCTTTATGGGTTGAGAAGAGGTTGAAAAGGAGATCAAGTAGCTAAAGAGAGAACAATAATGAAGCGAAAAAGGAGCTCTCTTTGCCACTCTCTTTCTTTAACAACAAACACAATTTCTAACACAAAAAGAATATGCAGACTTCATATTGTGGATCTCTCTTTGGGCACCCCAACACCAAGAAAATCCCTAGTTTGCCCTCCGGGACCATCGTCGGTCTGTATGTTTCGCCGCTTAGCGGGAGGGTAGACTGGTAAAGTGCCGAGAGTGCAAATACCATTCGGGTGCTCACTTTCCAGGCTCGTCACAGTTGACCCATACAGACCACTCAGTTTCTGATCTCTATCTTTGTTGAACTGACCGCACGTGTTGTTATTATTATTGTTGATGAGTTTCAAGCCGAAGCCGAAGCCACCTTCGATCGTGGACGTAGTTGAAGTGGCGCCGATTTGAGCCGCTTTCTGCAACAGAGCCGTAGCCGACATGTTTGCCTGAGATGTCGGATCCATTAGGTGAGTGCTGTACAATGAAGGAACAGTGAGGAGCGGACTCAAATGGTAGTCGTGGCTCGGTGGATAAGGATGGAGAAGAGGGTTCGAGCACTGAATCTGGTCTTGGAAGGTCTCGTGGAGGTTTGAACCCATATGGCTGCCGGCTCGGGTCGAATGTCGTTGGCTCATCCAGAGGGAGAGACCGTGTCTGGTCGGGTTCGTGGAGTCGTGGAGGATCTCGCTGTTGCCACCTGTCATCGGTTTGAAGATTGAAGGATAACTCTGGTTCGACATCATTGTAGGGCATAGAGTCGTGCCTATGAAATGGTCGGCTGAGGATGTTGCATTGACTCGGGCAGTTTCTTCTGCTAATGCATCACAGAATGCTCTATGCGTGATGAAGCTGTCTCTTCTGAAATAAAAATAATAATTACAAACATATCAATCAATTATATAACTAATATAATTTCAATACTTATCCATTTTCTACTACCATGCATTAGGGAGGGGTCGGTCTTGGAAGCAGTACCGAAACTGAAATTTCAGTCTTGATATCCGGAGGATCGAGATCAACTTTGGCAAAATAAAACAACGTCCGAGTCGGTCTTGCTTAACTCGGGCCGGTCTTAGTCTTAAACCGAATTTTTTGATAAAAAACAAAAATTGGATTGGCAAAAAAAAAATCACTCAAGTGTTCTTGAACCTGTTCGCTTCTTGTCTTCCATCTCACTTCACTTATGGAAACGATTCAATGGTTGTTTAATATTTTAAAGTCATGAATTACTAGTTTTTCAGGTTACACCATTCATTTCTAGGGTTTTCTTAAAGGTCGGGCCAATCCAGTTTTAGACAGGCTTTTGGGGGGAGAAATCGAGACCGACCTTGAAAGAAAAAAAAATCGTCCGCTCAGTCTTATTTCTAGTCGGACTAGTTTGTCGAAAATTCGGTCCGGTTAGTCTTTTTTAGTTCACCAGTACCATGCATACCCTACACTAGTAGGCAAAGCATTTGCAAAAGAGCAACTATAGTCCCTCTACTATACAATCTACCTACGCTATTGTACAAATTACTTTGAATATTTACCTCGAAAATAGAGTACCACAATCGCATCTGTATTCCCTAGTCCCACAGGTCTTCGAATGTACCTTCCAATCCGACTGAACCGCATACCTCTTCGAGCACTTCTCACACTTCCATTTCTTCTCACCATGTTTCCGGCAGAAATGCTTCTTAATCCCTGTCAAGTCTCCAAGAGCCCTTGCAGGGTTGTGATGGACGCAGCTTTTCTCAGGGCATACGTAAACCCTCTTCCTGGGCTCCTTGCTGCTTCTCAGCTTCAGCTTCCATGGCAGGTTGTGGCCACGGCGGTGCAGGTTCTGGTCTCTTTGAAAACCCTTTCCACATATCTCGCAGAGGAATCGGTTTGTGGCCATTAGGGTCTGGGGAGATAGAGATATTACTTCTGCTTCAGGATCTGACATCAAACAAAAAAGAATACTCAAACAGTGTTGAATGAAATTAGCTCAGAAGATCAAAAGCAACGCTTTTTCGGGTAACTAGAGATAGATAGAATTACCTGGGGTTCCAGGAAGGTTTCTCTTCTTCTTGATGGTAGCAGGATTGGATCCAGAAACAGATGGGTTCTGGTTTTGAAAGAAACCATTGATCATGGGGATTGTTTCTTCTGCCATATCTTCTGCTAGCTGAAGAAGAAACCCTAGCTAGAAGCTGAGCACCAGAGAGAGATGGGTAGAGAGATCTGTTGATTTGATTCAGTATGGTCTCAACCCTAGAAGCACTACAGAGGTAGAAGAAGAAGAAGATGATATATAAATAGCAAAAAAGTGGATGCATGATGAATGGTGGCCGTCTTTCTCTAGTCTCTACATAAGTAAGTCCAAGTTGCAGCCATTTTAAGGTATTCTGTCATGGATTTAATATATTCTTTTTAAAATAGAATAATATGTTGGCCATGGAGGCGGTGAAAAGTTGAAAGGTAGGGAAGGGCGGAAGGGATTGAAAGGTGAGGACTGCAGTAACAACCAAAAGGATCATGATGATGTTGATTGTTGAGACTTGAGACGGTGCATAGTCAATATATATTTTTTTATAAAAAAAATAATATTGATCGATCGATCGATCGTTTTTTAAATGATTTAATATTGGACTCAAATTGTTATAGCTGGTGAATAATATTATTTTATGATAAAAAATGTTATATTTATAATGACGGCATTATTCAAGAAATGTAATATAAAATTATTTTTCTAAAAAAGTTGCTACATTATTCACATAATTGATTTTATTTTTTACTATAGATATAAAAAAATAGTTTTCATAAGGGTAAGAATATGTTAACTCAACTATGACTATTTTTTTATTTTTAGAATTCGAATTTGATATCTTTAATTTAAATATATACATATAGTTTAAAGAAAATTTATGTTAAATATTGTTGGAGACTTGCTGATAGATCGTTTCACTATCTTCGCGGGCCTTAACTGATCGATCGGGACAGATGAATTTCGGACAGATGAATTTCGGACAGATGAATTTCGATCCCGACAAGGATTGATCTGCATTGATTTGCATCGCAATGAGAATATCTAACAGGTTGTGTTCTTGAAATAATGGATCTTATCAAGAAAAGGAAGTTTCAAAGGGGGTGATGACGATCAAGAAGCATACCGTGGTATGCTGGAAGATCTCAAGATTGTGCTATGCTAGCTCCCAAGACCTACCTTGAATTTCTAGGATTTCTCATAAAAGCCGGGTCGATTAGTCAGACTTTTGGGGAAAAAAAACATGAGCTCAACATTGAAGAAAAAAAACACTTGTTTGGTTTTGGTCCTAGTTGGGCCAGTCTCGGAACGGTCTTGTCGGGAATTCAGACGAGCAAGTCTTTTTTGATCACCCCTACTTCTAAGGCTTAAGATAGCAACCCTCATTAATTAACCATCCATAGATTGAGTAATAAGTTGGATCTATGCATAGTGTTCATTATAGCAACTTTGGTTGTGATTGTGTAATTAAGTAACACTCCTAAAGTAACATTGGTGAAAAAGTAAGAAGTTTTTACTTCTACCTAGAGGTTGAAGCTATACCAAAGCTTGCTCATCAACAGTAAGTTTGAGAGTTGGTTGAAGTTTTATTGATGGAATGGTAGATATAATCATATAATGAGCTTTTTACATGACAAACTTTATATATAAGACTGCTTTTTACACATTGAGATGCTTTTCTTGAAAGGAAAAGATTAACTTTCGGTATGGCAATGTAAGACTGCTATATAGCATGACCCCATTTAAACGCACATATCAAAATGTACTTATTATAAAGTCGGTTAATTAATTTATAGAGGGTGGGGGAAGTATACTATATATGTACATGAATATGAATATATATGTATACTAAGATACAACCTCGAGAGAGAAGAAGATAAAGATAGAAAACAAAAGAGAACAGTAGAGATGACAAAGGCAGTGAATTTTTGGAAATAGATAGATATAGATATAGATGACTTTTACTGACCAGCAGTTTTTTTACTGACCAGCAGTTCATCATAATCTAATGATACCTTTGCTTTAATATCTGGGTTTGTTTAGTAATAACATTTTGGAGTTTAGCTGTTGAACTTTGGTGGCCACAGAATATTCTTACCCACACAGTCACACGCTTCTGTCTCCTGTCCTTTCTTCAATGCAATATTTCCAGATTCATATAAAACATATACATACATATATATATATATGAGAAAACGCATGATATTTATTACTGAGAGAGTAGAGAAAGTTTAGGGTTTTCTAAAGAATTTTTTGAAAAATTAACTATTTTAAAAAATAAATATTAGGAAAAAATATTTGAATAAATGTACATAAACAAAGTATTCCCAGCAACGTTTTTAAATAAGCGCTTATGTCATTAGTATTAATTAAATAAACGCTACGGGTACTTACGTTTATTTAAAAATGTTGTCACCCAGGGGTGAAAGGAAGAAGATAGAGACAGAGGTATAGAAAAGCAAAATGTTGTCACCAAGGATATGTTTGTTCGTAGCTTGTCTTTTATATCATATGGAGATAATGGAAGAGAGACCAATTAATAATTTATTCTGTATGTAAGTAACATATGTATTATAATTGGACAAATTATAATTTAAAGAGACCAATACACTGTATGTACAACACAACATATATGTAGTTAGTTACAAGAACCACATTACAATTAAAACATGTGATTAGGGCTGTCAATTCGGGCGTGCACCAGGACACGACACACACGATAGTCCAACACGAAACACACGAAAATGTAATCGTGTCACAGACACACGCCACGAACACGATAACACGAAAATATTTGTGAAAAGTCGTAACACGATTTCACGTTTTCACGAAAATAACACGGTAACACGATTTCACGAAAATAACACGGTAACACGATTTCACGAAAATAACACGGTTCACATTCGCACGATAACACGACCTAAATAACATATAAACACGTCCCCTCAAATGCAAACAATCGTGTTTTGAGACATAAACACTAACACAACACGAAATAACAATCGTGTTATCGTGTTCGTATTATCGTGTTATTGTACCATCAAAGACAAACACGAACCCAACTTTTTCGTGCGTATTCATATCGTATTATCGTGTCGTGAGTGAAATTGTCAGCCCTACTTGATGTGATGTTCTTATATTCTTTTCCATTCACTCTCTTCCTCTTACAAACCGTGAAACAAGATTTAAAGCTTGTTTTGTAGTGCACTTAATCGATTGAGGTCCAAACAAAAATTTCTCATTTTCATATATATATATATAATTACCATGCAATATAAATATATAATTACCAATCAAATTCTACTTTATGTTGTGTACATAGAAGTGTCTTTGGGAAGGAAACCTACTAGTGATGGCACTAGATTTTTTTTTTTGGCCACTTGATGGCACTAGATAAGTAATATATATATATATAAGCTTCTCCATTTAAGTACATTAATAGAGTACGTTCAAAAAAAAGTACATTAATAGAGATTAAATAAATAAAATGTTATGTAGATATTTCCAACTTTTATACATATTATTTATGTATTGTTGATATATGTTCAATAGTATATTAAAAGTTTTTTCCTACAAATTTAAACTTATTTGAAAGTTAGTTGTAATATCAGATCTTGCATGTTTGATTTTATTTTATTAAAGTGAAAAAGTTTCATAAAAAAGTGTGGTCGGACTGAAATTTATGATACTTATGCACTTGGTCTAACGATATCGCCATTACTTGAATGTGAGAGGTCATATCGATTCTCGGCATGTCCTAAGATTATTTATTGGATGACAAAAAAAATTGATATGATTTGAAAGTGAATAGTTTAATAGTAAATATTATTTTAAAGGAGAATGAATTTTTTTTAACAAAGTATGTGTACCATTCCATCTGTCCGATTAGGTTGAAATTAATCCGATTTGGGCGACTTATTTATTATTTCGGTTGGATACCAATAATTTTACTCATAATTTTCTTCATAAAAACATTGTAAGTAAAAACCATGCAAGTTAAAAAAACACATTTATAATGTGAATTTTCAATTTAAACCAAAAATACACAATCTCTATCTATCTATATTAATTTGGCTAAAATCTATATAATTAAGAGACATAAGCTTTTATCATGTTTAGTTGTCAAAAAGAAACATTTTGTTTGGTTGGTGGATTATTTTTATAACTGTCGATGATAGCGAGTCACCGTGTGTACCTCTAGAATCTCTAGAATTCTTCTAAAACTTCTAATCCATTCTCACAGTTTTTTTCCCAACTTTCTCATTTATTGTAATCATTTTGTATCAAAATGTTATTATTTATTGTCATACGTAAGTATTCTATTCTTTCAATATTGTATAATTTTATAACTGAATCAGGCTTTAGCTAAATAAATTTCTATTAATTAAAAAAAATAGTATATATTAAATAAGTATTTCATTTTTATTAATATGTCAGTATATAAATTTAAAAATATGTATAATTATAATAAAAATATTTGACAAATATTTTATAGATAAATATCCATTTATAGAACTAGCTCATAAATCATTACCAACTTAACTATAAAATGATAGTAAAATTATTTTTTTTAACATTATTTCCGTTAACTTTTAAAATAATTTAAATAAGTTTTACACCTGCAATATGAATAATAAATTCAAATTTAAAAATACTAAATTAACAACCTGTAAACTGACAAAGTAATGTAATTAAAAAAATTGTTGCTTATTATTTTTATTTTCTCCCCTTTTTTTGTTCCTTTTTGAGAAGGGAATCTCTTTATTTGGTGGCCAAAGGAGGAGAATATCATTTTTGGAACAAATGAATATACTTTTATTTTTGTTAATTCATAAATAAATATTCAAGAGAATTTCTCAAATCAAGAAATAGGCCCATTGGACTTAATAATTGGGCTTTCAGATCTTGAAGACTGGTTGGGTTCTACGAATTCGAAGCCCTAGTCTTCCATCTCTCCCAATTCGTCCCTGAAATTCTAAACCCCGAAGTAGAGATTTTGGCGGAATTTTCTGAAAAAAATGGATGCGAAGTCACTGGCCAGATCGAAGCGGGCACACTCTTTGCACCACAGCAAGAAACCGCACTCTAATCCCAAATCCAGGCCGTCGGGCGATCGCTCCACTGACGCCGGAAAGAAGGCAGCGGAGAAGCCGGTCGGCGACAATCCCAAAAACTCTCTCCTTTCAAATTGGGACCGGTACGAGGAAGAATTCGATCCTGATGTGAGTGGCCTTCCGGGCAATAACACCCGCCAATCGTCTGAAGTTCCGTTACCGAAGAGTAAAGGCGGAGACTACAGGCAGCTGATTGATGAGGCCAAGTCTCAACCTTTCTCTCCGTCGGATCCTTTCTTGGATCATTTTCCAACCGTCGATGATTTATTTCCTGGTTCGCGTCTTCTCTTCGAATATCATTTTTCTTCGTGATTGTTTCTGTTTCAGTTCAACTAGCCTATTCCAATGTATCTGCTGAATCAATGCTTTATTTATTTTTATTTTTTAACTTTTAGCTTAATGATTTAGTAGCTGATGATCCAAGTGCAGATGAATGAATCATTGATGATGAACCGAATTGATATGTTTTCCTTGCTTGCAGTATGATATGATATATATAAGAAGAAAATTATGAACGATTTATGCTGTATTTATTTTTTCAGATTTCTTCAGCATAGGAGGAGGTTCTTTGCTCTTAGCTCAAGCCGATCGGATTCTTCAATCCATGAACAATGAAAGTTTCATAGTAGAGGAGAAAGGAACTCCAAGTTATGAGGTATTGTGATCTCTATGTGCTTATTCTACATTTCAAAGGTTCAAAAACTCAGCTTTGTTTATGTCTCCCAATTTTAATTCTTTATCTAACAATGGCGGCGGCACGATAGGCTCCTCTCCTTTCGTTGAATCTAACTGCACTTGCAGAGCAACTTTCAAAGATAGATGTAGCTAAAAGGCTCTTTATTGAAGAAGATCTATTGCCACCACAAGAACAGGTAATGCTACGTTTCCTTACTACTTAATTCAAGAGATTGAGTTTAGATCGCATACCTAATGAACAAATATATGCAAGATTTTTTTTTTAGGGTTGTATACCAAGTAGTTACCTGAACTTTGGACGTTTTGCAACGAGCTATCCGAACTTTGAAAATTCAAAACGGGCTACCTCAACTTTGAAAAAGGAGCAAATAACTACCTCTGTCCAATTTTTCGTCAGTTGTCGTCGGAAATTCGTCAGAAATTGGACGGAGCTAGTTATTTGCACCTTCTTCAAAGTTGAGGTAGTCCGTTTTGAATTTTTAAAGTTCGGGTAGCTCGTTGCAAAACGTCCAAAGTTCAGGTACGTACTTGGTATTTAACCCTTTCTTTTATGATGCTTCGATATGCAGAATTTTTGTGTAGTCCCATGCATTTCATTTCTGTGCTATGAAGCGGCAAGAGATAACCTGCTTAGACTATTTTAGTGAACTGATTATTTATGTGGCAGCAAGTGGAAGCAACATCAACAATGAGTAGCAAGAACACAATTGTTGAGGTCCAAAAAGGCAGATTTGAAGCAACTTCAAAGGAACTCAACGACTTGGATTTTGATGAATTTGATTTCATCAAGGATGAAAAAGCAAATCAGGATACAAATCAGATAACTGAAGCTACAGTAGAGTCCGGAAAACAAGCTACTTCTTCCTCTACATTCAAGGCTGCAACTGCAGAAGCAGAGCTGGATGAACTCCTCAACTCATTTGGTGAGACTAAGCCACATGATATAGATATAGATACACCTATTGAACAGACTAGCGGTCAAGCTCTTCTGAAACAAGGCCTGGGTTCTTCTAGTTCAGTGAACATCGATGGTCTTCTCGATGATTTGCTTGAAGAAACATCAAAAATAGGAAACAGCAGAAGCCCAAAGGTTTCAGACCAAGCTGGGTCTTCAGCTCCTGGGAGTAATTCTAGGTCCAATTTGTTGAATGATTTTGACTCATGGTTAGATACGATGTGATCGTGTTGGTGTTTGCGTATATGTGAACTTTGATCGAACAAAAATCTCCAAGTTTACTGCCGGTTCTTGAGTTTGGTCTGCAATGGTTCCTTCAGCTGTGGCTTGCTGAAGAATTTAAAGATCAAGCCTGATCTGAATTTAAAAGACCATGTTTAACACCAGCAACGATGACCTAACCATCCAGAATCAGACGTGTTATTAATGTTCTTGCAAATAGCTACAATTTTGCCAAAACATTGCTCAAAATATCAAACAAATCGTCCAATCCGCACCGACAATAAATCCCGATCTTATGGCTACCATTTGATCGAAATTCATATTATGACTAAACATTGATAGTTTTTTTTCTTCTCAAAATGGAAAGTCCTAGAACATCCAAAACGGGTAGGGTAGAGTCTAGACTACTTAGATAGATTGATTAATAATTCACTTCTTTCCAACCTGGTCATTTGCAAGTTCCATCTTTTGAAGATTGAGAAGAAGATCTTCAGAGTTGAGGAAGACTTTGTTGGTCGAGCTTGAAATGGTTTGTGCGATTTCTCTTGAAGCTTCGATCTTTCTCAACGTGATGAAGGCAGGGTTATTGGCTATGGCTTGTCCAATCAGCTGAGCACTTGTTGCCTCTCCCTGCAACCCAATAACACACAAACAGATAAATTTAGGGACTTTTTATTGATAAGACATTTATTGGTGGGAAAGAAAGAGAAGAAACTATTTCAGCACCTGAGCTCTGATAATGGCACTCTTCTTGTCTTGTTCGGCTTTCTCCACGACAAACTTGGCCCTTTCTGCTTCCTGGGCAGCAACCTGCTTGGCCTCAATGGCAGCAGTGAACTCTTTTCCAAAGGTGAGGCCTGTAATTGACACGTCATCTAATGCAATGTTGAAGTTTTTAGCTCTCTCTGTCAGAATCTTCCTTATTTCCCTACTAACAGCCTGAGAAAGCGAAGAATAGCATCATTCCTTTCACAAGTCAACTAATTTATGAATTATGATGCTGTCCATTTACTACTATTATCTTGCTTTGGCTGTAAAATCAATTATGTGTCTATGTTTACCTCTCTCTGCGTGATAAGCTGGCTAGCATTATACTGTGCAACAACAGCCTTCAAAGTCTCATGGATGATTGACGGCAGAACCCTCTCGTTGTAGTTTTCACCAAGAGTACGGTAAATAGTTGGCAGTTGGTCAGGTACAGGACGGGTAAGAACACGAAGTCCAATCTTCACCTGTTTATTGGACAAAGATCCCGATGTAAGAGAATTACATAAAGCAGCTCCACTTTCATATATTCTTACCATTTTTTGCATGAATATAAAGCTAAGGAATTACCATTTGAAGATCACGACTTCCAGATGTACTCTCAACCAAATGAGGTCTTGCACGGACATCATAGATGACTGGCCTCTCAAACCATGGGATCATAATGTGTGTTCCTTCAGGGTAAACCTGAACATAATAGAGACTTCTGATTAGAAACAGAACCATACACTATGACGTTTAAAAAGAAAAGACAAGGAGAGCATGTCTTAGAAAGTATATAAAGGGGTATATACTATATGGATTAAGATTTGTCAGTAAATAAAGGGGTATCTGGATTAAGATTTGTCTTAGCAGATACGGGGCAATGCATAGAAATATATCAATATTGAATACTGGCCATATAATTTTACATTCAACTAACTCTCACTCAAAAAATTACTTTTGATAAACCCATTTAAATGGCACTTGAGCATCATAGTAGTCAAGGTCAAGTTTATTTACTTGCAAATAACCAGTGAGCATAAGAACAGCATAATTGTTATTTAAGTTTCACCAGCAACAGCAGCACCCCAATATCAACAATATTCCATCGAATTTCTTTGATATGATTCAATATGACACCAGTTGCAGATTCAGGTAAATTTACCTTGTCTTTGACACCAACAATACGGTTGAATACAATTGCTCGGTGTCCTCCTTCAACATTGTAAAGAGTGTTGCCAGCAGCATACAATCCAAGCCCACTTAGGAGCAAGGCACTGATACCACCTAGCCCTGGCGCCTTTGGAACTTTCACATTTTTAAAATCCATGTTTCTGAGCACTAAAGAAAAAAAATCAGTCCAGTTACCAAATGCTCAAATGGGAACACAACGCAACAAAGAGAGATCAACTACACAAGTAAATACAGGAAGATATACACATAATAAAAAGAAATGACAAAAGATTTAAAATTCAATTGATTCATGGCAGGGCTCAGCAAGATCATCATACATTAGTATGGAAGAATCATGAGTACAGCTACAAACAAGGACCTCGATGATATTGATATAAACCCCAGTAATCAATGCCCGCAGACTGACAGCATAATCTCGTTCATCATCAAATAAGGCAAATACAACATCCATATGCATAGCTCCATCAGAATAAAAGAAATTCGATTTCTGTAAAGCATAACAAAGCAACTGACTCCATTTATTCTTTATCTAGTAGCCTGCTAAATGGAATTTCTACAGCATCGAATAGCCCAAAAGGTCCACTAGAAATGGAAAATGAGAGCTCAATCAACAAAAACACCATTTCATCCTAGACGCGATCAAACATAGGTTTATATGAACTCTAAAATGAGGAGCAATTAGATTTCTACGGAGACAACACCTCAATCGACGCAAATTGAAAATACCAAATGAAGACAGTAGGTAATCGGATCTAGAGAAGGGGAAACTCCAGAACAGAATGATAGAGCACACCAGAGCTGTACCTTGATGCTAAGCTGTAGAAAGAGCAAATGCTGGGTCGCTCGCTCTGCTGCTGAAGGTTTAGAAATAGAGAGGTACTGTCTTGACGAAGAAGTCAGAAAGGGTTTAGGTAGGGCTTATTGGATGAGAAGAAGAAAGACGAGATTTTCTCTTCACTGGGCTGGACCTGAAATCTGGGCCATCCAATCTGCAGAAACGGAGGATGAGATTGACTCAGATTGGTGAGTTGGAGGGTAAAAGTATTACAATCTCAGTTTTGAGTACAAAATTGGACATTCATATAAGTTTGAGGATTAGTTAGTTTAACAAAGTAATAGAACTCGCCAGTCGCCACGTCCATCCTGTACTCTCTCCTCGCTGGAACCTTCCATTTATTCTTCCCGCGGCCATGGCCAATGAACGGAAGCGTCCATCACCGTCGACGCCCTAGAGTAGTCTTCGACGCGGCCACCGCCTCCGAAATGATCCTTCCGGTGTTCAAGTTAGGGGCTCTCGCCGTGAAAACCTTCTGCAAGCCCATTGCCAATCGCCTCAAGAAGGAAGCTGGGTTGCACCCTAGATTCAGACAGCACATCATCACCATTGCTCAGGTTCTAATCACCGATATTCGTTCCTATACACTTTATTCAAGTTGTAATCTTATATTGCAGGTTGTTCTTGCATTATATATATGATCTGTCGTAAACGTTGAAGTTACCATTGATCAGTGACGCACCAAATTAAATTTATGCGATCGTTATATTTTCTGGAAGTATATTGATAAAATAATAGCTTCCTGTTCAGATTTCTTCCTGAGCTTTAGCCTTTCTCTGATCAGATGTCTCTCTGTTCATCATTGATGTCAGAATTGGCTGACTTGTTTGTCTTTGTCACTAACACAAGTTTCTGAATACGTATTGGTGGAGTATTCGTAATAAATGGTGATTATGAATTGTAATTGGATTGATTCCTTGGGAAAAACAATATGAAATGAAGCCATTCAATCACATAACATCTAATTTGTCAGGCGAATCATCGATTCACTACACAACTACAAAGACGCATTTACGGTCACTCAACGGATGTGGCAATTCGCCCTCTCAATGAAGAGAAAGCTGTCCAAGCTGCTGCTGATCTGATTGGGGAACTCTTTGTCTTCTCTGTAAGATCTAACCCTCTGTTCCTCATTCTGTCTTGATCTGATATTCGTTGAATTAGAACATGAATTGGAGATGTTTGGACTTTGGTGCTTGTTTAAACCCGAAAAATCTTTGATATTGAGGATGAACAAAAGGTGTCTTATCTATGTCACTGCCTCAAGAAATACTTAACGTCGTGTTTGGAGTTTATGTAATCCTTTGGTGCAATATGTTCTTTTATTTATGATAGATGCTTATTTTGACAGTCCTGTTCTGTATATTCGGATAACTATTACGGAGCAAAGAGATCATTGATTAATTGCTCATCACATAAACATAAATTGGTGATCTTCTGATAAAGGTGGCTGGAGCAATCCTTTTATTCGAAGTGCAGAGAAGCTCTAGATCAGAAGCAAGAAAAGAAGAGATGAGGAAGCAGGAAATAGAGGTACTTTAAGTTTATGGCGTCACTCTCACCTTTGAGATGATTCTATCCTCAACATTGTGCTCCAAGTTTTCTATTGAATAATAACAAACTATAAAAGTAATTGAGTTTGCAACTTGTCAATCTGTCCATTTAAGATTGTCTGCTTTCAAAATTAAGATTCCTTGTACATAAATGATTGAACTTGTGACCATTTCAAAGTGATTCCTCCGGTTTGAGTGCATGCTCTGAGTTGTTTCTTGGTATTGATTCTTGATGCATACGGTTGTTTGAAAAAATATGGTGTCTTTTATTTTGTAATAGGAAATGAAACAAAGAGATGAAGAGATAGCAAAACAAGTTGAGATTCTTCGACATAAACTTGAAGAAGTGGAGCAACTTGCTAGAAGCCGGGGATTTGGTGGTATCTTCAATATCGGGAAAGCACACACGATTGAGAATGATAGAGCAAAGCATTCTTGAGGTTCTATAGGTTGAGCTAAAACAAACAGTGCAAGGATTTGAAAATTTAGTAATTGCTCTACCATGTATAAAATAATAAAAAATTGATTTAGATGGTGATTCGAAATTTTATACTGTCAAATGTTTTAATGTTGTTGAGAATTTATTTTTCTTTTACCAATATTTAGTAACTAACTGACCTTGTAGTGATTGCAGTTGATATTGGTTTATTCATAAATTAGGGTTAAATACCAATGAGCTACCTGAACTTTGGACGTTTTGCAACGAGCTACCTGAACTTTGAAAATTCAAAACAAAATACCTCAACTTTGAAGAATGTGTAAATAGCTACTTCTGTCCAATTTTCGATAATTTTCTGTCAACAGTTGATGAAAAATTGAATGGAGGTAGCTATTTGCACCTTCTTCAAAGTTAAGGTAACTCATTTTGAATTTTTAAAATTCGGGTAGCTCGTTGCAAAACGTTCAAAGTTCAGGTAACTCTTTGGTATTTATCACCATAATTATGACTTTACAGTTTACCCCTTAATGATTGATTCTTTCTTTCTTTATTTTAAAATAAGGCATGCATTTCTTGTCACGTCAACTTTTTGTCAACTTCCGTTAGTTAATATGACAAAATAACAACATTAATTAAATAAGATAAGTTTTACCATTGGCAATTATATAAATAAGCAAATAGGTAAAGTAGGTAAAGTTCAGTGTAAGGAACAAACATTGCCTTATTACACAAAGCAGCTGAGCCTAGTGCTGAACTGCAGACCAAGCATTGGCGGCAACCCAATCGAAAGCTAATGGGCTCAGAAGGGCACCGGGAATGCCAAAGGAGACGACTAAAGCAAGTGCATGGGGACGCAGTTCACTACAAAGCTTAGGCAGCTCTTGCCTCACCGAGGCAGCATGCTCTGCTGAGAAATAACCATACCTCAAGAACGAAGGATCTTCATCCATGGTGACAATGGCGTATGCTGATCTCAGCAGACCCAACACATCCTGTTCAGACAAAACATGCAGATAAGCTAAGCAATGTTCATTAACTTGGGGCAGATAACAAATTGGTAGCTAAACTTTTGACCAACGAGGTAGTTGCTAGCATAAAGAAAGTTTCTTTTGCGACTTTTTGCCGGTTGAACTATTATTGAAGTGCACATTTCGCTACTTCAATCCATTTTTCTGACCGAGAAAATGCATACATGGCACACTGACTGGATATGTGTTCGTGACTATGGATTTCCTGTTGCATCCATTTTTCTATTAACTTTGGACGGAAAATGTACACGTAGCGCCTTGACAAGACGATATGTGTGCGCATTTGTGGATTTTGGCCCAAAATTTAACACAGAAGTGCATAGAGCTAGAAGAGTAATATAAGGATTAAATACCAAGCAGCTAGCTGAACTTTGGACGTTTTGCAACGAGCTACCCGAACTTTGAAAATTCAAAACGGGCTACCTCAACTTTGAAGAAGGTGCAAATAACTACCTCCATCCAATTTTCCGTCAATTGTCGTTGGAAAGTCGTTGGAAAGTTGTTGGAAAGTCATCGGAAAGTCATTGGAAAGTCGTCAGAAATTGGACGGAGGTAGCTATTTGCACCTTCTTCAAAATTGAAGTAGCCCGTTTTAAATTTTTAAAATTCGGGTAGCTCGTTGCAAAACGTTCAAAGTTCAGATAGCTACTTGGTATTTAACCCTATATTGTAAAAAAATAAAGTTCAACTAGCAACAAGCAAACAGGCTACAAGTTCAACTAGCAATTTGGTTTTTAACTCTTTATGCATTGATTTTGCAGTAGTATTGGTAGTAGCATACCTTTAGTGGTCCTGCCGGTTGAGATTTTTCGACTTCTAGGAAATTCTGCAATATTGCTCGTTCGGAGAAAGCTCTACCCAAATCTTCAGCAAGTTGATAGCTCTGCAATATGGGGTATATCCGTAAAGCAGATGCATAACATACATGAGGGAAGGAAGCAGGGAGGAACACTCACGTGCATGGAGGCATACTCTTTACTCTCACCCTGGGCTTGACGCCTTAAAACTTCTTCAACAAAACGATTCAGTAGATCTCTTTCTCTTAGGTGGAAGGCATCGATCTGTAATGCAAAGACATTCATAGAGTATTTTAATGGTGACACCTCTCTATAGAACACGATCCATGAATTTGATGCTTACCTGGAATTGGTTGCATCTGAGGGTAGAACTAGATAACTGAGTCGGGACCACTGGAGAAGGCGTGTTCATGTGCTCCAAACCCAACCCTTTGAATGGCCTGTTCTTCTTTCTCGCATTTATATATTCCGCAAAAAGTGTCTTACTGACCTGGATGGATACAAAGAGCATTCATGTTATTCATTGAAATGTAGTAACATAGATCAGAAACTAGACAAACTTGAGAGATTGGCTTTTGCAATGAGGAGACCCCATAGAAAGCTGACCACACTACATTGAAACCGCATCAAATTCAAAACTACTCCAAGAATAAAAAACAAAATACAATTATAAGAGATTGACAAAAACAGGACCTTTCATTCGGTCAGGATCTAGGGCTCAAAGCAGAAACGAAAGAAGATTTTTTTTACCACTACTATATTTATCATCTGTCTCTAACCTGTTGCATCAGAACATTATTGTCTCCTTCGAAGGTGGTCTGCACGTCAAATTCACCTTTGAAGTGACCAACATGGTTTTCAGTCTTCAAACCCTGTCCTCCACAGGCTTCACGGCATTCCTGATAGAACAGATATAAAAAAAAAAAGAGCTAGTTTTAGCCTCGAGAAATATTAGTTTCAAGTCTAAATAATTCCATGGCTCGGTCAATAACCTGAAGAGTTCTCATGTTGTGCCAAGTCATCACAGCTTTATATGCGCTGGAGAAAATGTGAAGGGCTTTGGTCGACTCTGGTGTCCTCATCCAATAAATCAGTTTCAATTGGTTGGCAGCAAAACTCAAGGCATAGCTTCAAGATAAGCAAACATACTGTAACACCGTAACAAAATGGTCCTACGTGTTTGATAATATGTTGAGACTTATTCATAAAAGAAAGAAAGTATAAAGGAAAAGAAGGGTAACTCAGAAGAACTGACGTTTTTGCAAGGAGAGGCAATAGCCTTCTTTGATGACTTGGGTAGTCGAGCAGTAGAATTTCAGGCTCATTTGGCTTAATAGAGAAAGCTCGCCTTGTCAAAGCATACCTTATGGCTATAGATAACCCAATCTGAACAAATTAAAGGTAAAAAGGCTTCAAAAGAGCATTACAGCTCTCGACTTAGTAATTATTCAACTTGTTGCACACAGTAAATTCCAACTACGAAGATAATAAAGCACCTAATAACAATATAGAATGGTGTTTTTTTTTAAATTTACCTTTGAAGAGTAAATGGCACTGGTTGCAATAGTTACACGCCCAGAAGTCAGTGGGGCCAGGAATGCTGCAAATCTCTAAAAAAAGAACAATGAAAATGATCAAGAATTAAGAAATGGAACATGGCATGAAATTTTGTGTCTTCATCCTTAAAGAAATTTGAACTACTTGATCTGGGTCTTTAATGGAACTTTGATACTGCCCATCTGGTGAGACATCTGCTACTGAATTCAACAAATTCTCTCTGGGTATCCGCACATTATCAAACCTGATCCAAATATTCATAATAACTTAGATCTAGACAATATAACCATTAGTGAGCACTGTAATCGATAAAATAAATGTGAATGTGATGGTTAATACCATATTCGACCATTATCTACACCATTTAGGCCAATTTTGTGACCACAATCAGCTATTCGAATGTTGGGGCATACATTGCCATCTCCATCTCTGATCTGAACTATAAAGGCATGGACGCCTTGGTTGGTTCCGTTGATATTGAGTTGAGAAAACGCTATTGTGTGTGTTGCATGCTAAAATGACCCCAAAAGTATTTTAACCAAAGTAAGTTAATACTTCCCACAATTGAAACGCATAAAGTTGTATTATAGCAAACTTACATCAGCAGCCCCTCCGATCCAATACTTTTGAGCAGATTCACAGGGAGTGTTAATGACGAACTCTCCAGTTTTGGAATCATAAGTTGCAATGGTTTCAATTCCTCGAACCTGAAATTTCAAATTGAAGAGCAGATAATGAAGATCAGTGCAACCACCTATTTCATAATCAGAGAACTATGGATTGCTAAAAACAGAGAACGTACATTACTTCCATGTCCTAACTCAGTCATGGCAAAACAGCCCTTCAGCAAATAATTCTCAGTAGCCTTCAACCACTTATCGTGATGGCGCTTAGTCCCGAAAAACTGAACTGCACCACCCCTGGAACCAATCAACGAACTCAAAGTTAATATTATCGCTACAATTTCTTAAGGAATCAAGTCATACGCAAAAACCTACACTGAATGTGAAAGTTATGACGACAGCTACAATGAAGACCAGATGCTTTAAGGGGCAAAAACCAGGCTATATCCAAATACTAGAAAAGATGTGATGTGGTTCTTTACAATACCAAGCTTTCCTTTTCTTTGGCAAATTGAATTGTTACTAAAAATTCGTAAGGAACATACCACAAGAAGAAGTGGACGCCAATTTTAATCGCGAGGGAGTGATCGAACATCCCAACAACCTCAAGAAAAGCAAACTTCCTCTTCTCAGCCTCAATCCCAGTCCCAGTAAGCCATCCTTCAAAGACACCCTTCTCGAGGAGATACCCAATCCTCCTCATCGTTATCTCCCTCTGCTGCTCCTTCGACTGGTTAAAATCCGGCGATATGAATACCCTGCCCCCCAAATTCCTCGGATTGAAGAGCTTGTTCTGCACCATGAGGCCGTAGAGCCAGTCGCGATCCTCGAGGTTGTGGCCATCTGAGAGCTTGCGCAGCGCTACGGTGTCGAAAAGCAACTGTTCGGTGAGTTCCGCCGGAGAGAAGGCGAGACAAGCGTTCCGGTCA